>CM061538.1:18301300-19792645 GCA_030864215.1 Capsicum pubescens | reverse complement strand
AAATTTGTGTGCTATAGCCCACGGTATTGGGGGTGGACCCGGGTTCCAAGTGTGCTTTGGGTAGAAATTTGACCGGGGCGTGCCAGAGAGGTGAGGGATCGCCCCATTATGGTCTATTTTATTTTTTGTGGCCATTTGGGTGGACAAACAGGCAAAACTGCGCGAACAACACATTTTTAGGCCAAATCGGTATGCTATAGCCCACGGGTTTTGGGGTGGGCCTAGGGTTCGAGCGCGCTGTGGGCCAAAAATCGGCCGGGGAATGCCAAGGAGGTTCGGGATCGTCCCAGTGTGGTCTATTTGATTTTTTGTGGTCATTTGGGTTGACTAACGGGCTAAACGGTACGAACGGGGCTATTCGGGCCAAATCTGTGTGTTATATCCCACGATTTCAGAGGTGGGCCCGGGTTCCAAATGTGATGTGGGCCAAAAATCGACCGGGGCATGCCAGGGTAGTTGGGCATCATCCCAGTGTGGTCCGTAAAATATTTAGTTGCCATTTGAGTGGAAAAAAAAGCAAAACTGCGCGAACGGAGCATTTTCGAGCCAAATCAGTGTGCTATATAGCCCACGCTTTTGAGGGGGTCTGGGGGTCCAGGCGCGCTGTGGGCCAAAAATCAATTGTGGCATGCCAGGGAGGTTAAGAATCATCCCAGTGTGGTCAATTTAATTTTTTGTGGCCATTTGGGTGGACAAATGGGCAAAACGGCGTGAACGGGACATTTTTGGGCCAAGTCGGTGTGCTACAGTTTCAGGGGTGGGTTCGGGGTCCGGGTGTGATGGAGAATGAAAATTAACTTGGGTGTGTCACGGTGGTTGAGGATCGTCCCAGTGTGGTCCGTTTAACTTTTCGTAGCTTTTTGGATGGACAAATAGGCGAAGCGGCGCGAACGGGGCATTTTTGGGTTAAATATGTGTGCTAAAGCCCACTGTTTCAGGGGTGGGCCCAGGGTCTTGGCATACTGTGGGCCAAAAATTGACCGGGGAATGCCAGGGAGGTTTGGTATCTTCTTAGTGTGGTCCGTTTAATTTTTCATGGCCATTTCCATTAATTAACGGGCGAAACGGCACGAACTGGGCATTTTCAAGATAAATCGTTGAGCTATAGCCCACGGTTTCGGGGGTGGGCTCGGGGTCCGAGCGTGTTGTGGGATGAAAATCGACTGGGGTGTGCCAGGGAGGTTTGGGATTATCCCGATATGGTCCGTTTAGTTTTTCATAGCCATTTGGGTGGACAAAGGTGCGAAACGATGCAAACGGAGCATTTTCCGGCCAAATTGGCAGGCTATAGCCCACGGCTTAGGGGGTGGACCCAGGGTTCGGGCGTGTTGTGGGCCAAAAATTGACCGAGGCATGCCAAGGAGGTGGGGGATCATATAGTGTGGTCCATTTAATTTTTTGTTGCTATTTGGGTTGACAACGGTGGAAACGGCGCGAACGGGGAATTTTTGGGCTAAATCGGTGTGCTATAGACCTCGGTTTCAGGGGTGGGCCCAGGGTTCGGGTGTGTTGTGGGCTAAAAATTAACCGGGGCATTCCAGGGAGGTTGGAATCATCCCAGTGTGGTTCGTTTAATTTTTCATGGCTATTTGGGTGGACGAACGGGCGAAACGATGCAAACGGTGCATTTTCGGGCCAAATCGGTGTGCTATAGCCCATGCTTTAGAGAGGGTTCAGGATATAGGCGCGTTGTGGCCGAAAATTGGTTGGGGCGTGCCAAGGAGGTTGGGGATCGTCCCAGTGTGGTCAATTTAATTTTTACTGGCCATTTGGGTGGACAAACGAGCGAAACGGCGTGAACGGGGCATTTTTGGAACAAATTGGGGTGCTATAGCTCATAGTTTCAAGGGTGGGCCCAGCAGTGTACAGGCATTCTGGAGGTCAAAAATTAACTGGGGCGTGCCAGGGAGGTTGGGGATCATCCCAGTGTGTTCTATTTAATTTTTCGTATCCATTTGGGTGGACGAACGGGCGAAGCGTCGCGAACGGGGCATTTTCGGGCTGAATCGGTGTGCTAAAGCCCATGGTTTTGGGGGTAGGCCCAGGGTCTTGGCGTGTTGTGGGCCGAAAAATGACCGGGGCATTCCAGGGAGATTTAGTATCATCCCAGTATGATCCGTTTAATTTTTCATGACCATTTGGGTGGACAAACGGGCGAAACGGCGCGAACTGGAAATTTTCGAACCAAATCGGTGAACTATAGCCCACGGTTTTGGGGGTTGGCCCAGGGTCCGGGCGTGCTGTAGGCCAAAAATCCACTGGGGCGTGCAAGGGAAGTTTGGGATCGTCCTAGTGTGGCCTATTTAATTTTTCGTGGCCACTTTGGTGTACAAACGGGCGAAATAGCGCGAATGAGGTATTTTCGGGATAAATCGGTGTGCTATTGCCCACGGTTTTAGGGGTTGGCCCGGGGATCGAGTGTGTTGTGCGTTGAAAATCGATCGAGGCATGCCAGAGAGGTTGGGGATCATCAAAGTGTGGTCCGTTTAACTATTCTTGGCTATTTGGGTGGAGAAACAGGCAAAACAGTGCGAACGGGGCATTTTCAGGCCAAATCGCTGTGCTATAGCCCTCGGTTTCGGGGGTGGACCTAAGCTCTGGGCGCGTTGTGGGCCCAAAATCGATTGGGGCATGCCAGGGAGTTTGGGGATCGTCCCAGTGTGGTCCGTTTTATTTTTCATTGCCATTTGGGTGGACAAATAGGTGAAATGGCATGAATGGGACCTTTTCAGACCAAATCGGTGTGCTATAACCCATGATTTTTTGGGTGGGCCCAGAGTCCGATCGTGTTGTTGGTCGAAAATCGATCGAGTTACCCATGGAGGTTGGGGATAGTTACAGTGTAGTCAATTTAATTTTTCATGGCCATTTGGGTGGACAAACGGGCAAAACAGCGCGAATGGGGCATTTTCAGGCCCAATCGGTGTGCTATAGCCCACGGTTTTAGGGTGTGCCCGGGGTCAGGGCGGGCTGTTGGCCGAAAACCGATCGAGGAGTGCCAGGGAGGTTAGGGAATGTCTCAGTGTTGTCCATTTAATTTTTCGTGGCCATTTGGGTGGGAAAACGGGCGAAACGGTGCGAAAAGGGGCATTTTCAGGCAAATCGACGTGCTATAGCCCACATTTTTAGGGGTGGGCTCGGGTTCGGGCGCCTTTTGCATCAAAAATCGATCGAGGCATGCCAGGGACATTGGGGATCGCCCCATTATGGTATGTTTTATTTTTCGTGACCATTTGGGTTGACAAACAGGCGAAACTGCATGAACAGAGATTTTTCAGGCCAAATCGGCATGCTATAGCCCACGGTTTCTGGGGTGGCCTCGGGGTCCAGTTGCGCGGTGGGTCAAAAATCGACCGGGGCATGACAGGGAGGTTGGGCATCATCCCAGTGTGGTCCATTTTATTTTTTGTGGCCATTTGGGTGGACAAACAGGAGAAATGGTGCGTACGGGGGGGTTTTCAGACCAAATTGGTGTGCTTTAGCCATCGATTTCTGAGATGGGCCCGAGGTCCGGGAGTGCTGTGGGTCAAAAACTGATCCGGTCAAGCCAGGGAGGTTGGGGATCATCCCAGTGTGGTCTGTATAATTTTTAGTTTCCATTTGGGTGGACAAACGAGCGAAACGGCGCAAACGGGGCATTTTCGAACCAAATCGGAGAGCTATAGTACATGCTTTCGAGGGTGGGATCGGGGTCCGGGCGCGCTGTGGGCCAAATATCAATCGGAGCATGCCAGGGAGGATGAGGATCATCCCAGTGTGTTCAATTTTATTTTTTGTGGCCATTTGGGTGGACAAATGAGCGAAACGGCGCGATTGGGACATTTTTAGGCCAAATCGGTGTGCTATAGCCCACGGTTTTGGGGGTGGCCCCAGGGTACGGGTGTGCTGTGGGCTGAAAATTTACCGAGGCATGCCAGGGAGGTTGGGGATCATCCTAGTATGGTCCGTTTAATTTTTTCGTGGCCATTTGGGTGGACAAACGGGCAAAATGGCGCGAGCGGGGCATTTTCGGGCGAAATCGGTGTGCTACAGCCCACGATTTTTGGGGTGGACCCGAGTTCCTGGTGTGGTGTTGTCCAAAAATCAGTCGGTACATGCCAGGGAGGTTGGGGATCATCCCAGTATGGTCCGTTTAATTTTTTGTGGCCATTTTGGTGGACAAACGAGCAAAATGGCATAAACGGAGCATTTTAGAGCCAAATCGGTGTGCTATAGCCTACACTTTCGAGGGTGGGCCCAGGGTCTGGGAGCGCTGTGGGCCAAAAATCGATCGGGGCATGCCAGGGAGTTTACGGATCATTCTAGTGTTGTCAATTTAAATTTTCGTCTCCATTTGGGAGGACAAACGGTCTAAACAGCACGAACGGGGCATTTTTGGGCCAAATCGTTGTGCTATAGCCCACGGTTTGGGGGTGGGCCCGTATTTTGAGCATGCTGTGCACTAAAAATTGACTAAGGCGTGCCAGGGAGGTTGGGTATCATCCTAGTGCAGTCTGTTTAATTTTTCTTGGCCATTTGGGTGGACAAACAGATGAAATTGGGCTAACGAGGCATTTTTCGACCAAATAGGTATGCCATAGACCACGGTTTTGGGGGTGGTTCCGGGGTCCTGGCGCGTCATGGGTCGAAAATCAATCGGTGTGTGTTAGGGAGGTTATGGATCATCCCATTGTGGTTCGTTTAATTTTTCTTGGCCATTTGGGTTGACAAATGGAAGAAACGGCACGAATGGGGCATTTTCGGGCCAAATCGATGTGCTATAGCCCACGATTTTCAGGGTGGGATAGGGGTGCGTGTTGTGGGCCTAAAATCGACTGAAGCGTGCCAGGGAGATTAGGGATCATCCTAGTGTGGTTCGTTTAATTTTTTGTGGCCATTTGGGTGGACAAATGAGTGAAACGGTGCGAATGGGGCATTTTTGGACCAACTTTGTGTGCTATAGCCAATGGTTTCGGGGGTGGGCTCGGGGTCCGGGCGTGCTGTGGGTAAAAAATCAATCAGGGCGTGCTAGAGAGGTTGGGGATTATCCTAGTGTGGTTCAATTAACTTTTGAAAACCATTTGGATGGAAAAACAGGTGAAACGACGTGAATGGGGCATTTTCTCGCCAAATCGGCGTGCTATATCCCACGGTCATGGGGGTGGGCCCGAGTTTGGGCGTACTGTGAGCCTAAAATTGAATGGGGCATGCCAGGGAGGTTGGGGATCATCCCATTGTGGTCCATTTAATTTTTCATGGCCATTTGGGTGGACAAACGTGCAACATGGAACGAACGGGGCATTTTCGAGCCAAATCGATGAGCTATAGCCCACAATTTTGGGGGTTTCCCCGGGATCCGGGCATGCTGTGGGCTAAAAATTGATTAGGGCATGCCAGGGAGGTTGGGGATCGTCCCAGTATGGTCCGTTTAATTTTTCGTGGCCATTTGGGTGGACAAACAAGCGAAATGGTGTGAATGGGCATTTTTTGGCCAAATCGGTGTGCTATAGACCACAATTTCGGGGGTGGACCCGGGGTCCTGGCGTAGTGTTGGCAAAAAATCAACCGGAGCGTGCCAGGGACGTTGGGGATCAAACCAGTGTGATCCATTTAATTTTTTGTGGCCATTTGGATGGACACACAGGCAAAACGGTGCAAACAGGGCATTTTCAGGCCAAATCAGTGTGCTAGGGACCACAATTTTGGAGTGGGCCCGGGGTCCGGGCGTGCTGTGGGATAAAAATCAATCGGTGCATGCCAGGGAATTTGGGGATCGTCCCAGTGTGGTCCGTTTTGTTTTTTGTGTCCATTTGGGTGGACAAACGGGCGAAACAGCGCGAACGGGGCATTTTTAGGCCAAATCGGTGTGCTATAGCCCACGGTTTTGTGGGTGGGATTAGGGTCCGGGAATGCTGTGGACCAAAAATCAACTGGGGCATACCAGGGGGGTTTAGGATCGTCCTAGTGTGGTCCGTTTAATTTTTTGTGGTAATTTGTGTGGACAAATAGGCAAAATGGCGCGAACAGAGGGTTTTCGGGCCAAATCGGTATGCAATAGCCCACGGTTTTGGGGGTGGGCCCAGGGTCCGGGTATGCTGTGGTCAAAATAACGACTGGGGCATGTCAGGGAGGTTGGGGATCGTCCCAGTGTGGTCCGTTTTATTTTTTGTGGCCATTTGGGAGGACAAACGGGCAAAACGGCACAAGCGGGGCATTTTCGGGCCAAATCGGTGTGCTATATCCCACGGTATCAGGGGTGGGCCCGGGGTTCGGGTGTTTTGTGGGCCAAAAATCTTTTGGGGTATGCCAGGGAGGTTGGGGATCGTCCCAGTGTGGTCCGTTTAATTCTTCGTGGCCATTTGGGTTGACACGCGGGCAAAACGGTTTGAACGAAACATTTTTGAGTTAAATCGGTGTGCTGTAGCCTACGGTTTGGGGGGTGGACCTGGGGTACGAGTGCACTTTGGTCCGAACAACCTCTCAGGGCATGCCAGGGAGGTTGGGGATTATCCTAGTGTCATCCGTTTAATTTTTCGTGGCCATTTGGGTTGTCAAACGAGCGAAGCGATACGAACTGGCATTTTCTAGCCAAATTGGTGTGCTATAGCCCATGTCTTCAGGGGTGGGCCCAAGTTTCAGGCATGTTGTAGGTCGAAAATCGACCGAGGTATGCCAGGGAAGTTGGGGATAGTCCCAGTGTGATCCATTTAATTTTTTTTGGCCATTTGGCTGGACAAACGAGCAAAACGGCGTGAACGGGGCATTTTCAGGACAAATCGGTGTGCTATACCCCACGGTTTTGGGGGTGGGCTCGGGGTTCGGGCGTGATGTATTCCTAAAATCGACCGGGCGTGCCAGGAAGGTTGGGGATCGTACCAGTATGATCCGTTTAATTTTTTCGTGGCCATTTGGAAGGACAAACAGGCAAAACGGCGCGAATAGGGCTTGTTTGCGCCAAATCGGTGTGCTATAGCATACGGTTTTGGGGGTGGGCTCGGGGTTCGGGCACGCTGTGGGCCAAAAATTGACCGGGGCGGGCCAGGGAGGTTGGGAATCATCCCAGTGTGGTCCATTTAATTTTTCGTGGCCATTTGGGTGGGCAAAAGGGAAAAAAGGAGGGAACGAGGCATTTTTTAGCCAAATTGGTGTGCTATAGCATACGGTTTCGGGGGTGGGCTCGGGGTCCGGGCACGCTGTGGACCAAAAATTGTCTGGGGTGTGCCAGGGAGGTTGGGGATCATCCCAGTGTGATCCGTTTAGTTTTTTATGGCTATTTGGATGGACAAACAGGCGAAACGGCGTGAACGGGGCATTTTCAAGCCAAATCGTTGTGCTATAGCCCACAGTTTTGGGAATGGGCGCAGAGTTCGGGCGCGCTGTAGGTCGAAAGTTTACCTTGGCATTTCAGGGATGTTGGAGATCGTCCCAGTGTGGTGCGATTAATTTTTTGTGTCCATTTGGGTGTTAAAACATGAGAAACAGCGCGAATGAGGCATTTTTAGGCCAAATCGGTGTGCTATAACCCATGGTTTCGGGGGTGGGCCCCGAGTCTGGGTGTGTTGTGCGCCAAAAATTGACTGAGGTGTGACAAGGAGGTTGGGGATCATCATACTATGGTCTGTTTAACTATTCATGGCCATTTTTGTGGACAAACGGGTGAAACAGTGCAAACAGGGCATTTTCAGGCTAAATCGGCGTGCTATAGCCCACGGTTTCGGGGGTGGTCTCGGGGTTCGAGCGCGCTGTTGGCAAAAAATTGACTTAGGCATACCAAGGAGTTTGGGGATCGTCCCAGTGTTGTGCATTTAATTTTTTGTGGCTATTTGGGTGTACAAATAGGTGAAACGGCGTGAACGGGGCATTTTCGGGCCAAATTGGTGTGCTATAACCCACGATTTTAGGGGTAGGCCTAGAGTTCGGGCGTTTTACAAGAAGAAAATCAACCAGGGTGTACCAGGACGGTTGAGGATTGTCCAGTGTGGTCCGTTTAGTTTTTCGTGGCCATTTGGGTGGCCAAACGGTTCGAACAGGGCAATTTTCGGCCAAATCGGTGTGTTATGTCCCACGATTTTTGGGGTGGGCTCGGGATACAGCGTGTTGTGGGCTATAAATTGAATGGGGTGTGCCATGGAGGTTGGTGATTGTCCCAGTGTGGTCCATTTAATTTTTGTGGCCATTTGGGTTGACAAACTGGCAAAACGACGCGAACGGGGCATTTTTGAGCTAAATTAGTGTGCTTTAGCCCATGGTTTTAGGGGTGACCCGGGGTTCGAGCGTGCTATGGGACATAAATCGACAGGGGCATGCTAGGGAGGTTGGGGATCGTCCTAGTGTGGTCCGTTTAATTTTTCATGGCCATTTGGGTGGACAAACGGGCGAAACGGTGTGAACGGGGCATTTTTGGGCCAAATCGGTGTGCTATAACCCACGATTTCGGGGGTGGGCCTGGGGTCCTGGCACACTGTGTATCGAAAATTGACCGGGGCATACCAGAGAGGTTGGGGATCGTCCCAGTATGGTCTTTTTAATTTTTTGTAGCCATTTGAGTGGACAAACGGACGTAACGGCACGAACGGGGCATTATTCGGCCTAATGAGTGTGCTATGGCCTACGGTTTCAGGGGTGGGCCTGAAGCTCGAATGCGCCGTGGGCCAAAAATTGACCGGGGTGTGCAAGGGAAGTTGGGATCGTCCACGTGTGGTTTGTTTAATTTTTCATGGCCATTAGGGTGGACAAACTGGCAAAACGGCATGAACGGGGTATTTTCAGGCCAAATCGGTGTTCTATAGCCCACGGTTCAGGGGGTGGGCCCGGTCTCCAGGCGTACTGTGGGTCCAAAATCAATCGGGGTGTGTCAGGGAGGTTGGGGATTATCCCAGTGTGGTCCGTTTAAATATTCATGGCCATTTGGGTGGACAAACGGGCGAAACGGTGTGAACAGGGCATTTTCAGGCCAAATCGGTGTGCTATAGCCTACAGTTTCGGGGGTGGGCCCGGGGTCCAACGTGTTGTGGGATGATAATTGATCAGGGCGTGTCATGGAGGTTTGGGATTATCCCAGTATGGTCCGTTTTATTTTTTGTGGCCATTTGGCTTGACAAATGAGCGAAACGGCGCGAACGGGGCATTTTCAAGCCAAATCGGTGTGCTATAACCCACGGTTTCGGGGGTAGGCATGGGGTTCAAGCATTTTATGGGCCAAAAATCGACCGGAGAGTGTTGGGGAGGTTGGGGATCATCCCAGTATGGTCTTTTTAATTTATCGTGGCTATTTGGATTGACAAACTGGCGAAATGGCGCGAATGGGGCATTTTCCAGCCAAATCGGTGTGTTATAGCCCACGATTTTGGGGGTGGGCCAGGGATCTGGCCATGCCGTGGGAAAAAAATTGACCGGAGAGTGCCATGGAGGTTGTTGATCATCCCAGTGTGGTCCATTTAATTTTTTGTGGCCATTTGGGTTGGCAAACAGGAGAAACAGCGCGAACGGGGCAATTTCAGGCCAAATCGGCATGATTTAGCCCACGGTTTTGGGGGTGAGCTCGGGTTCCGGGCGAGATGGTTGCCAAAAATCGATTCGAGCGTGCTAGGGATGTTGGGGATCGTCCCAATGTGGTTCGTTCAATTTTTTGTGGCCATTTGGGTGGACAAACGAGTGAAACGGTGCGAACGGGGCATTTTTGGGCTAAATTGGTGTGCTCCTGTTTATTATTATTATTATTTTTATCATCTTCCAGATAAAGAAAGAACAAGAGTAAAAATGAAGTTGATTCAAATAAAGATTTCTCTGGTACCCTCTGTCAATAGAAGTAAAAGAAAGAAAATAAAGGAAAAAGAAAGATACCAAAGCAATGTTGTATCAGGCTGCCTGTGTTTTTGTAGTTGGATCTCCAAGTTTTTGTAATACCCCTAATTCGACTTGAGCATCTAAATCTGGGTCAATACCAGCAAAAACATCTCTGAACAAGGTTCTAGCACCATGCCAAATATGTTCGAAGAAGAAGATCAAAGCAAACGAAGCATGCCCAAAAGCATGCCAGGGAGGTTTGGAATTGTCCCAGTGTGGTCTGTTTAATTTTCCGTGTCCATTTGGGTGGATAAACGGGCATAACGGCGTGAACGGGGTATTTTTTGACCAAATGGGTGTGCTATAGCCCATGGTTTTGGTAGTGGGCCTGGGTCCGGGCGCGCCGTGGGCCAAAAATCAATCGGGGCGTGCCAGTGAGGTGGGGATTGTCCCAGTGTGGTTCGTTTATTTTTTTATGGCCATTTGGGTGGACAAACGGGCGAAACGACATGAACGAAGAATTTTTGGGCCATATCGGTGTGCTATAGCCCAAAGTTTTAGGGGTGGGCCCGGGTTTCGGGCGTGCTTTGGGACTAAAATAGATAGGGGCGTGCCAGGGAGGTTGGGGATCATCCCAGTGTGGTCGTTTAATTTTTTATGGCTATTTGGGTGGAAAAATGGGAGAAACGACAAGAACGAGGCATTTTTGGGCCAAATTGGTGTGCTATAGTCCACGACTTTTGGGGGTAGGCCCGGGGTCCTGGTGATCTGTAAGCCGAAAATCGATCGGGGCGTGCTAGGGAGGTTGGGGATCATCCTAGTGTGGTTTATTTAATTTTTTATGGCTATTTGGGTGGTCAAACGGGCAAAACGGTACAAACAGGGCATTTTCTGACCAAATTAGTGTGCTATAGCCCACGATTTTGGGGGTGGGCTTGGCGTTCAGGAACGCTGTGTGCCAAAAATTGACCGGGGTGTGGCAGGGAGGTTGGGGATCGTCCCAGTATGGTTCGTTTAATTTTATCGTGCCCATTTGGGTTGACAAACTAGGGAAACAACGTGAACGAGGCATTTTCCGGCCAAATGGGTGTGCTATAGCCCACAGATTCAGGGTTGGGCCTGGGGTTTGGCCGCTACGTGGGCCAAAAATTAATCGAGGTTTGTCAGGGGGTTAGGGATCATCACAGTGTGGTTCGTTTAATTTTTTGTGGCTATTTGGGTGGACAAACTGGAAAAACGGCGCAAATGAGGCATTTTTGGGCCAAATCGATGTGCGATTTTGGGGTGGGCCCGGGGTCTGGGTGTGCTGTGGGAAAAAAATCAACTCGGGTATTCCAAGAAGGTTGGGGATCATCCCAGTGTGGTTCATTTAATTTTTCATGGGCAATTGGGTGGACAAACGGGCAAAATGGTGTGAACGAGGCATTTTCAGGCCAAATCAGTGTGCTATAGCCCATGATTTTGGGGGTTGGCCCGGGGTCAGGGCACACTGTGGGCCTTAAATCGATCGGGGTGTGACAGATAGGTTGGGGATCACCCCAATGTGGTTTGTTTAATTTTTCGTGGCCATTTGTATGGATAGAAGGGAGAAACGGCACGAGCAGGGCATTTTTAGGCCAAATCGATGTGCTATAGCCCACGGTTTTAGAAGTGGCCCCAGATTTCGAGCGTTTTGGGGAAAAAAAATTGATCGGGGCATGCCAGGGAGGTTGGGGATCATCCCAGTATGGTCCATTTAATTTTTTGTGGCTATTTGGGTGGACAAACGGCAAAACGGCGTGTGCTATAGCCCACGGATTTAGGGGTGGGCCTAGAGTCCGGTTCACTCTGTGTTCCAAAAATTGACCCAGGCATGCCAGGGAGGTTGGGGATCATCCCAGTGTGGTCCGTTTAAAGTTTTGTGGCTATTTGGGTGGACAAACGGGTAAAACGGTACGAACGGGGCATTTTTCGGCCAAATGTGTGTCCTATAGCCCACGTTTTTGTGGGTGGACTCAGGGTCTGAGTGCGTTGTGTGCCGAAATCAACCGGGACGTGCCAGGGAGGTTGGGGATCGTCCCAGTGTAGTTTGTTTAATTTCTTATGGCCATTTGGGTGGACAAACGGGCAAAGCGGCACAAACTTGGAAATTTTTGGGCCAAATCGGTGTTCTATAGCCCATAGTTTCAGGGGTGGGAGGGGTCCGGGCGTGCTGTGGGACAAAAATAGAATGAGGCGAGCCAGGGAGGTTGGGGATCATCCCAGTGTGGTTCGTTTAATTTTTTGTGGCCATTTGGGAGGACAAACGGGCGAAACGGCACGAATGGGGCATTGTCGGGCCAAATTGGTGTGGTATAGCCCACGGTTTCGGTGGTGGGCTCGAGTTCTGGGCTTGTTGTGGGCCAAAAATCTATCAAGGTGTGCTAGGGAGGTTGGGGATCGTCCTAGTGTGGTCCATTTAATTTTTTGAGGCCATTTGGGTTGACAAACGGGCAAAACGGCGCGAATGGGGTGTTTTCGAGCCAAATTGGTGTGCTATAGCCCACCGTTTTTGGGGTGAGCCCGAGGTCCGGGCGTGCTGTGGGCCTAAAATCAACCGGGTCGTGCGATGGAGGTTGGGGATCCTCCCAGTGTGGTTCGGTTAATTTTACGTGGCTATTTGGGTGGATAAACGGACAAAACTGTGCAAATGGGGCATTTTCAGTCCAAATTGGTGTGCTATAAACCCACGATTTTTAGGGTGGGCCCGGGGTCCAGGCCTGATGTGGGCCGAAAATCGATCGGGGTATTCCATGGAGGTTGGGGATCATTCCATTGTACTCCATTTTTTTCGTGGTTGTTTGAGTGGACAAACGGGCGAGATGGCACGAACGGGGTATTTTTGGGCCAAATCGGTGTGCTATAGCCCAAGGTTTCGGGGGTGGGCTTGGGGTCCGGCATGCTGTGGGCCAAAAATTGATCGAGCCATTCCAGGGAGGTAGTGGATTATCCAAGTGTGGTCCGTTTAATTTTTCATGGCCATTTGGGTTGACAAACGGGCAAAACGGCGCAAACGGGGCATTTTATAGCCAGATAGGTGTGTTATAGCCCTCGGTTTTGGGGGTGAACCCCGGGTTCGGACATGTTGTGGGCCAAAAATTGACTGGGGCATTCCACGAAGGTTGGGGATCATCCCAGTGTGGTCTGTTTAATATTTCATGGCCATTTGAGTGGACAAAGGGGCAAAACGGCGCAAACGGGGCATTTTTGGACCAACTTGGTGTGCTATAACTCATGTATTAGGGGGAGCGCCAAGGGTTCAGGCGTGCTGTGGGCCAAAAATTGATCGGGGCGTGCCAGGGAGGTTGGGGATCATCCCAGTATGGTCCATTTAGTTTTTTGTGTCCATTTGGATGGACAAACGAGCGAAAAGGGCAAAACGGCGCAAACGGGGTATTTTTTAGCCAAATCGATGTGCTATATACCCCGTTTTCGAGGGTGGGTCCAAGGTCTGGGGGTTTCATGGGTCAAAATTTGATCAGGGCATTCCAGGGATGTTGGGGATCATCCCAATGTGGTTATTTTAATTTTTCATGGCCATTTGGTTGGACAACCGGGCGAAACGGTGCGAATGGGGCATTTTCAAACCAAATCGGTGTGCTATAACCCACGGTTTTGGGGGAGGATTCGGGGTCCAGGTGTGCTGTGGGCTAAATTGGTGTGCTATAGCCCACTGTTTTGGGGGTGAGCCCGGGGTCCAGGCATGCTGTGGGCCAAAAATCAGTCGGGGCGTGCCAGAGAGATTCGGGATCATCCCAGTATGGTCCATTTAATTCTTTCTGACCATTTGGGTGGAAAAACGGGCGAAACAGCATGAATAGGGCATTTTTAGACCAAATCAGTGTGCTATAAACCACGGTTTTAGGGGTGGGCCCGGGGTTCGGGCGTGATGTGGGCTAAAAATCGGCCAGGGCATGCCAGGGAGGTTAGAGATCATCCCATTATAGTCCATTTAATTTTTGTGTCCATTTAAGAATATAAACGGGTGAAACGTTGAGAACGGGACATTTTCAGGCCAAATCGTTGAGCTATAGCCCAATGTTTTAGGGGTAGGCTCGGGTTTCGGGCGTGTTATGGGCTGAAAATCGATCGGGATAAGCCAGGGAGATTGGGGATCGCCCCAGTGTGGTCTGTTTAATTTTTTGTGTCCATTTGGGTAAACAAACGGGCGTAATGGTATGAATGGGGAGTATTTAGGATAAATCGGTGTACTATAGCCCACGGTTTTGGGGGTGGGCCCAGGATCCGGGCGTGCTATGGGACAAAAATTGACCGGGCTGTGTAAGGGAGGTTAGGGATTGTCCCAGTATGGTTCGTTTAATTTTTTGAGGCTATTTGGGTTGACAAACGAGTGAAACGGCGAGAACGGGGAATTTTTGGAAAAATCGATGTGCTATAGACCACGGTTTTGGGGGTGGGCTCGGGGTCCAGACGTGTTGTAGGTCAAAAATTGACCGGGCGTACCAGGGAGGTTGGGATCCTCCCAGTGTGATCCGTTTAACTTTTTGTGGCCATTTGGGTGGACAAACGGGTGAAACAGCGCGAATGGGGCATTTTGGGGTAAAATTGGTGTGCTATAGCCCACGGATTCGGGGGTGGGCTTGGGGACCGGGCGTGCTGTGGTCCAAAATTCGATCGGGGAGTGCCAAGGAGGTTAGGAATCATCCCACTTTGGTACGTTTAATTTTTCGTGGATATTTGGGAGGATAAACGAGCGAAACGGTGTGAATGAGGCATTTTCGAGCCAAATCGGTGTGCTATAGCCTGCATTTTTTAGGGTAGGCTCGGGGTCTGGGCTGGTTGTGGGTCGAAAATCCACTCGAGCGTGCCAGGGAGGTTGAGGATCATCTAATGTGGTCTGTTTAATTTTTATTGGCCATTTTTGTGGACAAATGGACAAAACAGCGCGAACGGGGCCTTTTCGGACCAAACAGTGTGCTATAGCTTACGATTTTAGGGGTGGACCCGGGGTTCGGGCGCGCTGTGGATCAAAAATTAACCTGGACGTGTCAGGGAGGTTGGGTATCGTCTTAGTATGGTCCGTTTATTTTTTTGTGGCCATTTGGGTGTAGAAATGGGCGAAACAACGCGAACGGGGCCATTTTGGCCCAAATTGGTGTGTTATAGCCCATGGTTTCGGGGATGGGCTCGGGGTCCGGGCGTGCTGTTTGTAAAAAATTAACTAGGGCATGCCAGGGAGGTTGGATATCATCATAGTGTGGTCCGTTTAACTATTCATGGCCATTTGGGTGGAAAAATGGGCGAAACGGCATGAACGGGGCAGTTTCGCGCCAAATTGATGTGCTATAATAGCCCATAATTTAGGGGGTGGGCCTGGGGTTCAGGCGCGCTGTTGGTTGAAAATCGACCTGCGCATGTCAAGAAGGTTGGGGATCGTCCCAGTGTGGTCCGTTTAATTTTTTGTGGCCATTTGGGTGTAGAAACGGGTGAAACATCAAGAACTGGGGCATTTTCGGGCCAAATCGGTGTGCTATAGCCCATGGTTTCGGGGATGGGCTCGGGGTCTGGGCGTGCTGTGTGCCAAAAATTGACCGGTGCGTGTCAGGGAGGTTGGGGATCGTCACAATGTCGTCCGTTTAAGTATTTGTGGCCATTTGGGAGGATAAATGGGCGAAATAGTGCGAACGGGGCAATTTTGGGCCAAATTGGTGTGCTATAGCCCACGGTTTAGGGGGTGGATCTGGGGTGTGGGCGTGCTGTGGGCTAAAAATTGATCGAGGCATGCCAGGGAGGTTGGGAATCATCCCAGTGTAGTCCATTTAATTTTTCGTGGCCATTTGGTTGGACAAACGCGCGAAACGGCGCGAATAGGGCATTTTCGGGCCAAATCGGTATGCTATAACCCAAGGTTTTGGGGGTGGGACAGGATTTCGGGCGTACTATGGGCAGAAAATCAACTAGGGTATGCCAGGGAGGTTGGGGAACGCCCAGTGTGGTCCGTTTAGTTTTTCGTGACCATTTGGGTGGACAAACGGGCCAAACGGCATGAACATGGCAATTTCCGGCCAAATCGATGTGCTATAGCCCACGATTTTGGGGGTGGGCCTGGAGTCCGGCATGATGCGGGCTAAAAATTGATCGAGGGCGTGCCAAGGTGGTTGGTGATCATCCTAGTGTGGTCCATTTAAGTTTTCGTAGACATTGGGGTTGACAAACGGGGGAAACGGCGTTAACGGGGCATTTTCGGGCCAAATCGGTGTGCTTTAGCCCACAGTTTCAGGGGTGGGACCGAAGGCCAGGCGCGTTGTGGCCTAAAAATCTATGGGGCAAGCCAGGTACGTTGGGGATCATCTCAGCATAGTTCGTTTAATTTTTCGTGGCCATTTGGGTGGACAGAAGGGAGAAACGGTGTGAACGGGGCATTTTCAGGCTAAATCGATATGCTATAGCCCACGGTTTTGGGATGGTCCCAGAGTTCGAGTGTTTTGTGGGTCAAAAATCGATCGGGGTGTGCCAGGGAGGTTAGGGATCGTCCCAGTGTGGTCCGTTTTATTTTTTGTGGCTATTTAAGTGGACGAACGGGCGAAACAGCACGAACGGGGCATTTTCAGGCCAAATCAGTGTGCTATAACCCACGGTTTCGGTGGTGGTCCTGGGGTCCGGGTGCGCTGTTGGCAAAAAATTGACCGGGGCGTGCCAGGGAGGTTGGGGATCATCGCAGTATGGTCCGCTTAATTTTTCGTGGCCATTTGGGTGTAAAAGCTAGCAAAACAATGCGAATGGGGTATTTTTGAGCCAAATTGGTGTGCTATAGCCCACGATTTTGGGGGTGGGCTCGGGGTCCGGGCGTACTGTGGGCAGAAAATCGACTGAGGCGAGACAGGGAGGTTATGGATCATCCCTGTATGGTCCATTTAATTATTCTTGGCCATTTGGTTGGACAAATGAGCGAAACGGCACAAACAGGGAGTTTTCGGGCCAAATCGGTGTGCTATATAGCCTACGGTTTTGGGGGTGGGCATGGGGTCCAAGGGCGCTGTGGGCCAAAAATTGACCGGGGTATGCCAAGGAAGTTGGAGATCATACCAGTGTTGTCAGTTTAATTTTAGGGCCAAATCGGTGTGCTATAGCCCACGGTTTTGGGGGTGGGCCTGGGCTCCAGACGTACTGTGGGTCCAAAATCGATTGGGGTGTGACAAGGAGGTTAGGATCATCCCAGTGTGTCCCGTTTAACTATTCGTGGCCATTTGGGTAGACAAACGGGCGAAACGGCATGAACAGGGCATTTTCGGGCCAAATCGGTGTGATATAGCCTACGATTTCGGGGGTGGGCCCGGGGTTTGATGTGTTGTGGTATGATTATCGATCGGGGCATGTCATGGAGGTGTGGGATTATCCCAGTATGGTCTGTTTAATTTTTTGTGGCCATTTGGCTTGACAAATGAGTAAAACGGCGTGAACGGGGCATTTTCAAGCCAAATTGGTGTGCTATAACCCACGGTTTTGGGGGTGGGCATGGGGTCCGAGCATTCTATGGGCCAAAAATTGACCAGAGAGTGCCGGGGAGATTGGGGATCATCCCAGTGTGGTCTGTTTAATTTATCGTGGATATTTGGGTTGACAAACTGGCGAAATGGCGCGAACGGGGCATTTTCGAGCCAAATCGGTGTGCTATATCCCATGATTTTGGGGGTGGGCCAGGGATTCGGGCGTACCGTGGGCCAAAAATCAACTGGGGCATGCCATGGAGGTTGTTAATCGTCCCAGTGTGGTCCATTTAATTTTTCGTGGCCATTTAGGTTGGCAAACGGGCAAAACGGCTCGAACGAGGCAATTTAAAGCTAAATCGGCGTGATTTAGCCCACGGTTTCGGGGGTGAGCTCGGGGTCTGGGCGAGATGTGGGCCAAAAATTGATCTGAGCATGCCATGGATGTTGGGGATTGTCCCAATGTGGTTCGTTCAATTTTTTGTGGCCATTTAGGTGGACAAACGAGTGAAACGGTGCGAACAGGGCATTTTTGGGCTAAATCGGTATGCTCCTACTTTTTTTTATTTTTTATTATCTTCCAGATAAAGAACGAACAAGAGTAAAAACGAAGTTGATTCAAATAAAGATTTCTCTGGTACCCTATGTCAATAAAAGTAAAAGAAAGAAAATAAGGGAAAAAGAAAGATACCAAAGCAATGTTGTATCAGGTTGCCTGTGTTTTTGTAGTTGGATCTCTAAGTTTTTGGAATGCCCCAAATTCGACTTGAGCATCTAAATCTGGGTCAATACCAGCAAAAATATCTCTGAACAAGGTTCTAGCACCATGCCAAATGTGTCCGAAGAAGAAGAGCAAAGCAAACGAAGCATGCCCAAAAGCATGCCAGGGAGGTTTGGAATTGTCCCAGTGTGGTCCGTTTAATTTTTTGTGGCCATTTGGGTGGACAAACGGGCGTAACGATGCGAACGGAGCATTTTTTGACCAAATGGGTGTGCTATAGCCCATGGTTTCGGTAGTGGGCCTGGGGTCCGGGAGCGTCGTGGGCCAAAAATCAATCGGGGCGATCCAGTGAGGTGGGGATTGTCCCAGTATGGTTCGTTTATTTTTTCGTGGCCATTTGGGTGGACAAACGGGGGAAACGGCATGAAAGGAGAATTTTTGGGCCAAATCGGTGTGCTATATAGCCCACGGTTTTGGGGGTGGGCCCGGGTTTCGGGCGTGCTTTGGGACTAGAATAGATAGGGGCCTGCCAGGGAGGTTGGGGATCATCCCAGTGTGGTCGTTTAAATTTTCGTGGCCATTTGGGTGGACAAATGGGAGAAACGACGTGAATGGGGCATTTTTGAGCCAAATTGGTGTGCTATAGTCCACGACATTTGGTGGTAGGCCCGGGGTTCGGGTGATCTGTAAGCCGAAAATCGATCGAGGCGTGCTAGGGAGGTTGGGGATCATATCGGTGTAGTTTATTTAATTTTTTATGGCTATTTGGGTGGACAAACGGGCAAAACGGTACAAACAGGGCATTTTTTGGCCAAATCAGTGTCCTATAGCCCACGATTTTGGGGGTGGGCCCTGAATCCGTGGGCTATATAGCACACCTATTTGGCCGGAAAATACCTCGTTCGGTGTGCAGTTTTGGGTGGGCCCAGGGTCCGGGTGTGCTGTGGGCCAAAAATCGACTCGGGTATGCCAGAAAGGTTGGGGATCATCCCAGTGTGGTTCGTTTAATTTTTTATGGCTAATTTGGTGGACAAACGGGCAAAATGGTGCGAATGAGGCATTTTCAAGCCAAATCAGTGTGCTATAGCCCATGGTTTTGGGTGTGGGCCCGAGGTCAGGGAATGTTGTAGGCCTTAAATCGATCGGGGTATGCCAGAGAGGTTGGGGATCATCCCAATGTGGTTTGTTTAATTTTTCGAGGCCATTTGTGTGGACAGAAGAGCGAAACGGCACGAGCGGGGCATTTTTAGGCCAAATTGATATGCTATAGCCCACGGTTTTGGAGGTGGTCCCAGATTTCAAGCATTTTGGGGGAACAAAAATTGATCGGGGCGTGCCAGAGAGGTTGGGGATCATCCCAGTATGGTCCATTTTATTTTTCGTGGCCATTTGGGTGGATAAACGGGAAAATCGGTGTGATCGGGGCATTTTCGAGCAAAATCGGTGTGCTATAGCCGACGGATTTGGGGGTGGGCCCAGATTCCGGTTCACTCTGTGTGCCAAAAATTGACCCAGGCATGCCAGGGAGGTTAGGAATCATCCCAGTGTGGTCTATTTAATTTTTTGTGGCCATTTGGGGTGACAAACGGGTAAAACAGTACGAACGGGGTATTTTTCAGCCAAATGTGTGTCCTATAGCCTACGTTTTTGGGGGTGGGCTCAGGGTCTGAGTGCGTTGTGTGCCAAAAATCAACCAGGACGTGCCAGGGAGGTTGGGAATCATCCCAGTGTGGTTCGTTTAATTTTTTATGGCCATTTGGGTTGACAAACGGGCAAAGCGGCACAAACTTTGCAATTTTCGGGCCAAATCGGTGTTCTATAGCCCATAGTTTCAGGGACGGGCCAGGGGTCGGTCGTGCTGTGGGTCTAAAATAGACTTAGGCGAGCCAGGGAGGTTGGGGATCATCCTAGTGTGGTCCGTTTAATTTTTTGTGGCCATTTGGGTGGACAAACGGGCGAAACGGCACGAACGGGGCATTGTAGGGCCAAATTGGTGTGGTATAGCCCACAGTTTCGGGGGTGGCCCCGGGGTCCGGGTGTGCTGTGGGCCAAAAATCTATCGAGGCATGCTAGGGAGGTTGGGTATCGTCCTAGTGTGGTCCATTTAATTTTTTGAGGCCATTTGGGTTGACAAACGGGCAAAACGGCGTGAATGGGGTATTTTCGGGACAAATTGGTGTGCTATAGCCCACGGTTTTGGGGGTGGGCCCGAGGTCCGAGCGTGTTGTGGGCCTAAAATCAACCAGGGCGTGCCATGGAGGTTGGGGATCCTTGTAACACCCCGTACTTAATTACGTGCATTAGCCATGGTTATATGTGTTGGAGTATATGTATTGATCATAAGTTAGGTATATATGAGTTTAAGTATGAGTATTGATTATTTTGAGATGGTTTCAAGTGTATAGTTTGATTATATGTGTATAGGAATCGACTTTATTTATACCGGAATTTTCTCGTCGAAGTTTCTATGCGAAGTTTATCGAGTTAGCTTTCCAACGATATAAAGATTTCTGAAAACAGATGAGTATCGGATATAAGCGAGCATGTTCGAAACTTGAAAACGGTGGACGCAATGAACAGTAAATGTGCAGAAATTTTCTGCACACAAAAGTACTGCAGCCAAACATATTTTTGGGTCGACTTTAAACGATCATAACTCCTTGTACAAAATGAACTATGTGAGATTCTATATATCAATGAGAAAACCCGAGAGTCTTCTTTCTAATGCAATTGGTTTCACCCAAATCCATTATCGGAGCAAAGAGTTATGGTCGATTCACTTTAGCCTATCAAAACAGTCCACCATGGACAGATTCGGATTTACTTAAATTTTAAGGGCAATATGGTCATTTTCCATCACCTCATGGACGAAAATTTGTCATTATATACATATACTTAGCCTTATATCCATCATTTATCATCCAAATTATTGAAGAATAAGAAACCCTAGCCTAATTTCAACTCCAATTATCTTGTGATTCAACCGTAGAAAATCCAAATTGATTCCGTAGTTGTGTTCACCGTCTCGAGGGCTTCAAGAAGCACCCCTTATTTGTTCCAACAAGACTTAGAAATCAAAAGGGACATTTTATGGTAAGGATGTAAATTATGTTGGTGTTATTTATATGGATATGTATATCTATGCATGGAGCATAAGAAGTATGTTATTTGATTGTTGTTGAAAGATGATTGGAAATGATGTTGGATTATTCTTGTGCATGGTTGGATTATGTTGAATTGTGAAGGGATTTGGTGTGATGATGTGGTATTGAAATGATGATTATATATATATATATATATATATATATACACATAAACCGATTGTTCAAGTTGGTTTTTGGAATGCTTTGCAAATATTGGTTGTATGGAATTATGGAAGAGAATTGTGGTGTTGGGTTGCTAATACTAGATGCCAAACATTTCATTGTATATAAGTGATTTGTAAAGGCGGGAAGTTGTGTTGAATTGGTATCCGAATCTACAACGAGGTATGTAAAGCATACTCTAACGATGTTCTTTGGCATGAAAACACCAATGTTCCATCAAGTAAGATTCCGAGGTTGTCCAAAAAAAACATGTATTGTTCTATGTTACCAACGAAGTTGTTTCCATTCTATAAAGTGTCAAAATGTTTCATTGATATACCAAAAGGCTCCTATTTCATTGTTGTGATATTGATGATTCTGAAACACATTGTTGATGTACCAATGAGTCTTTATTACATCGTTATTGTATAGAAGGTCTATTACTTGGTTCCTATTGATGTATCATTGTTCCAAAGGTACTATATTGGCATGAACACTAATGTAATAATCTCAAAAGCTTTTGAACTAAGTTATTGGAAAGATCTCTTATGTGTGTTACTTGATATACGTGTGGGTGGTAGCTCAGGGGCTTAAGCCTAGCATGGGCCGATCCCGATACTTGATATGATTACAGTTGATATGTACTGGGGGCAGCCTAATGGTCACAGTACGGTATAATATTGATTATTGTTAGGTGGTTGGAGGTTCGGGAGGAGGAGGCAATGGCGAATGATAATTGTAAAGAATGAAATGAACGAATGTATACCGTTCCACAAATGTGTTTGAATTCAAGAACCCAATTCAGATTAATGATAATGTACATGATCCTAAAAGTGTTTATGAAGTGTGGTTCACTTCTATTATGATTTATTCACTTGTGTCTGATTTTCTTGATCTCCCATATCACATGTGATTATTTACAGCTTTACATACTCAGTACATATTTCGTACTGACGTCCCTCACGGGGGACCTGCATTTCATGCTGCAGGCACAGGTGCTTCAGCTCATACACAGCATAGATAGGAGCCAGGTCATACAACTATTGTTGGTGAGCTCCAGTTTGTTTCGGAGCTTTCCGAGTCGGTTCCTTATGTTTTGTTATTGTACAGGAGTCATGTGTGGGCGGGGGGTTTGTCCCGACCCTAGTTATGTCATGTATATCCTAGAGGCTTTGTAGACATAAAGAAGGGTAAAGTCATGAAAGTTTATATAGTGATGTTATATTTGTATATGTGGTGGCCCCGACGGCCAAGTATTATATATATATATATATTTGTGCATGTTGTGTTGATACAGGTAATTAGACCCTTCTATATGCAACGAAGTGCTGTCCAAATTTTTGGTGACATGTAAGTGAAAGTACAGGTATTTGAATGGGTTCTCCCGGGCCTTCTCGGCTTCGGGTGCCAGTCCGGCACGATGGGATTTTGGGGCGTGACAATCCTCCCAGTGTGGTTCGGTTAATTTTACGTGGCCATTTGGGTGGACAAATGGACAAAACTGTGCAAACGGGGCATTTTCGGTCCAAATCGGTGTGTTATAACCTACGTTTTTAGGGTGGGCCCGGGGTCCGGCAGTGATGTGGGCCGAAAATCGATCGGGATATGCCATGGAGGTTAGGGATCATCCCATTGTACACTATTTTTTTTGTGGATTTTTGAGTGGACAAACGGGCGAGATGGCACGAACGGGGCATTTTCAGGCCAAATCGGTGTACTATAGCCCAGGGTTTCGAGGGTGGGCTTGGGGTCCGGCGTGCTGTGGGCCAAAAATCGATTGGGGCATTCCAGGGAGATTGCGGATTATCCAAGTGTGTTCTGTTTAATTTTTTATGGCCATTTGGGTTGACAAACGGGCAAAACGGCGCAAACGGAGCATTTTTGAGCCAGATAGGTATGTTATAGCCCACGGCTTTGGGGGTGAACCCCGGGTTCGGACATGTTGTGGGCCAAAAATTGACTAGGGCATGCCACAAAGGTTGGGGATCGTCCCAGTGTGGTCTGTTAAATATTTCATGGCCATTTGGGTGGACAAAGGGGAAAAACGGCACAAACGGGGCATTTTTGGACCAAATCGGTGTGCTATAGCCCATGTATTCAGGGGTGCGCCCAGGGTTCAGACGCGCTGTGGGCCAAAAATCAACCGGGGCGTGCCAAGGAGGTTGGGGATCATCCTAGTGTGGTTCGTTTAGTTTTTTGTGTCCATTTGGGTGGACAAACGGGTGAAAAGGGCAAAACGATGCAAACGGGGTATTTTCGAGCCAAATCGATGTGCTATATCCCCCGGTTTCGAGGGTGGGCCCAGGGTCCGGGCGTACCGTGGGCCAAAAATCGATCAAGACATACCAGGGATGTTTGGGATCATCCCAGTGTGGTTATTTTAATTTTTCGTGGCCATTTGGTTAGACAACCGGGCAAAACGGTGCAAATGAGGCATTTTCAGACCAAATCAGTGTGCTATAACCCACGGTTTTGGGGGAGGACTCAGGGTCCGGGCGTGCTGTGGGCCAAAAATCAATTGGGGCTTGTCAGGTAGGTTGGGGATCGTCTAAATATGGTACGTTGAATTTTTTGTTGCCATTTGGGGGGACAAACGGGAGAAACGGCGCAAACGGGGCATTTTCACGCCAAATCGGTGTGCTATAGCCCACAGTTTTGGGGGTGGGCCCGGAGTTCAGCGTGCTATTGTCCAAAAATCGATCGGGGCATGCCAAGGTGGTTTGGAATTGTCCAGTATGGTCCATTTAATTTTTCGTGGCCATTTGGCTTGACAAACGAGTGAAATGGCGCAAATGGAGCATTTTCGGGATAGATAAGTATGCTATAGCCTACGGTTTTGGGGGTGGGCACGGGGTCCGAGAGTGTTGTGGGCTGAAAATCAATTGGGGCATGCCAAGGAGGTCTGGGATCATCCCGGTGTGGTCCGTTTAATTTTTCGTGGTTATTTGGGTTTACAAATAGGCGAAACGGAGCGAACGGGGCATTTTCGAGCCAAATCAGTGTGCTATAGCCCACTATTTTGGGGGTGGGCCGGGGGTACGGGCGTGTTGTGGGCTAAAAATCGACGAGGGCATGCCAGGGAGGTTGGGGCTCGTCCCATTATGGTCCATTTAATTTTTTGTGGCCATTTGGGCGTACAAACGGGTGAAACGTTGAGAACGGGACCTTTTCAGAACAAATCGTTGAACTATAGCCCACTGTTTTAGGGGTGGGCTCAGGTTTCGGGCGTGTTATGGGCTGAAAATTGATTAGGATATGCCAGGGAGGTTAGGGATCGCCCCAGTGTGGTCCGTTTAATTTTTCGTGGCCATTTGGGTGAACAAACGGACATAATAGTGTGAATGGGGAGTATTTAGGATAAATTGGTGTGCTATAGCCCACGGTTTTAGGGGTTGGCCCAGGATTCGGGCGTGCTTTGGGACGAAAATTGACCGAGGCATGTCAGGGAGGTTAGGGATCATCCCAGTATTATTCGTTTAATTTATTTAGGCTATTTAGGTTGACAAACTAGTGAAACGGCGAGAACGGGGCATTTTTGGACAAATCGATGTGCTATAGACCACGGTTTTGGGGCTGGGCTCGAGGTCCGGGCGTGCTGTAGGTTAAAAATCGACCGGGCATACCAGGGAGGTTGGGGATCCTCCCAGTGTGATCCGTTTAAATTTTTGTGGCCATTTGGGTGGACAAACGGGTGAAACAACGCGAACGGGGCATTTTCGGGCTAAATTGGTGTGCTATAGCCCACGGATTCGGCGGTGGGCTCGAGGACCGGGCGTGCTGTGGTCCAAAAATTGATCGGGGAGTGCCAGGGATAAACGAGTGAAATGGTGCGAACGAGGCATTTTTGAGCCAAATCGGTGTGCTATAGCCCGCATTTTTTAGGGTGGGCCCGGGGTCTGGGCGGGCTGTGGGCCGAAAATCCACTAGGGCATGCCAGGGAGGTTGGGGATCGTCTAGTGAGGTCCGTTTAATTTTTATTGGCCATTTTTGTGGACAAACGGGTGAAACGGCGCGAACGGGGCCTTTTCGGACCAAACGGTGTGCTATAGCTTACGATTTTGCGGGTGGACCCGGGGTTCGGGCGCGCTGTGGATCAAAAATTAACCTGGGCATGTTAGGGAGGTTGGGTATCGTCCCAGTATGTTCCGTTTAATTTTTCGTGGCCATTTGGGTGTAGAAATGGGTGAAGCAGCGCAAACGGGGCATTTTTGGTCCAAATTGGTGTGTTATAGCCCATGGTTTCGGGGATGGACCCGGGGTCCGGGCGTGCTGTTTGTCAAAAATTAACCGGGGCATGCCAGGGAAGTTGGATATCGTCACAGTGTGGTCCATTTAACCATTTGTGGCCAATTGGGTGGACAAACGGGCAAAACGGCGTGAACGGGGCAGTGTTAGGCCAAATCGATGTGCTATAGCCCATGATTTAGGGGGTGGGCCCGGGGTTCAGGCGCGCTGTAGGTTGAAAATCGATCTGCGCATGTCAGGAAGGTTGGGGATCATCCCAGTATGGTCCGTTTAACTTTTTGTGGCCATTTGGGTGTAGAAACGGTTGAAACATCAAGAACCGGGGCATTTTCGGGCCAAATCGGTATGCTATAGCCTATGGTTTCGGGGATGGGATCGGGGTCTGGGCGTGCTGTGTGCCAAAAATTGACCGGTGCATGTCAGGGAGGTTGGGTATCATCACAATGTCGTCCGTTTAACTATTCGTGGCCATTTGGGCGGACAAAACGGCAAAATAGTTCGAACAGGGCAATTTTGGGCCAAATCGGTGTGCTATAGCCCACGGTTTAGGGGGTGGATCTGGGGTGTGGGCGCGTTGTGGGCTAAAAATTGACCGAGGCATGCCCGGGAGGTTGGGTATTATCCCAGTGTAGTCCTTTTAATTTTTTGTGGCCATTTGGTTGGACAAACGGGCGAAACGGCGTGAATAGGGCATTTTCGGGCCAAATCGGTATGCTATAACCCAAGGTTTTGGGGGTAGGACAGGATTTCAGGTGTGCTATGGGCAAATAATCGACCAGGGTGTGCCAAGGAGGTTAGGGAACGCCCAGTGTGGTCTGTTTAGTTTTCGTGACCATTTGGGTGAACAAACGGGCCAAACAGCGTGAACATGACAATTTCCGGCCAAATTGGTGTGCTATAGCCCACGATTTTGGGGGTGGGCCTGGGGTCCGGCATGATGTGGGCCAAAAATTGATCGAGGGCATACCAAGGTGGTTGGTGATAATCCTAGTGTGGTCCATTTAATTTTTTATGGACATTGGGGTTGAAAAACGGGTGAAACGGCATTAACGGGGCATTTTTGGGCCAAATCGATGTGCTTTAGCCCACGGTTTCAGGGGTGGGACCAAAGTCCGGGTGCGCTGTGGCCTGAAAATCGATGGGGCATGCCAGGGAGGTTGGGGATCGTCTCATCGTGGTTTGTTTAATTTTTCGTGGTTATTTGGGTGGACAGAAGGGAGAAACGGCGCAAACAGGGCATTTTTAGGCCAAATCGATGTGCTATAGCCCACGGTTTTTGGGATGGACCCAGAGTTCGAGCGTTCTGTGGGGAATCAATCGATCGGGGCGTGTCAGAGAGGTTAGGAATTATCCCAGTGTGGTCCGTTTTATTTTTCATGGCTATTTGGGTGGACAAACGGGTGAAATGGCACGAACAGGGCATTTTTAGGCCAAATCGGTGGGCTATAACCCACAATTTCGGTGGTGGTCCCGGGGTCCTGGTGCGCTGTAGGCAGAAAATTGACCGGGGCGTGCCAGGGAGGTTGGGGATCATCCCAGTATGGTCTTCTTAATTTTTCGTGGCCATTTGGGTGTAAAAGCTGGCAAAACAGTGCGAATGGGGTATTTTCGAGCCAAATTGGTGTGCTATAGCCTACGATTATGGGGGTGGGCTTGGGGTCAGGGCGTGCTGTGGGTAGAAAATCGACCGGGGTGAGACAAGGAGGTTGGGGATCGTCCCTGTGTGGTCCATTTAATTATTCTTGGCCATTTGGTTGGACAAATGAGCAAAACGGCACGAATAAGGAGTTTTCGGGCCAAATCGGTGTGCTATAGCCTACGATTTTGGCGGTGGGCATGGGATCCAAGGGCGCTGTGGGCCAAAAATCGCTCGGGGTATGCCAGGGAAGTTGGATATCATACCAGTGTTGTCCATTTAATTTTTTGTGGCCATTTGGGTGGACAAACGGGAGGAACGGTGCAAATGGGGCATTTTAGGGCCAAATTGGTGTGCTATAGCCCACGATTTTGGGGGTGGGCTCAGGCGTGATGTGGGCTAAAAATTGATCTAGGCTTGCCAGGGAGGTTGTGGGTTATCCAAATGTGGTCCGTTTAGTTTTTGATGGCAATTTGGGTAGACAAACAGGCAAAATGGCGTGAACGGGGTATTTTCGGGTCAAATTAGTGTGCTATAGCCCACGGGTTTAGGGGTGAGCCCGGGGTCCGGGCGTGTTGTGGGCCAAAAATTGACCTGGGCGTGCTTGGGAGATTGGGGATCATCCTAGCATGGTCCGTTTAATTATTTGTGGCTATTTGGGTGGACAAACGGGTGAAACGGTGTGAATGGGGCATTTTCGGGCCAAGTCGGTGCACTATATCCCACGGTTTTGGGGATGGCCCTGGGTTTCAGGCGTGCTGTGGGTTGAAAATCGACCGAGGAGTTTCAGGGAGGTTAGGGATAGTCCCAGTGTGGTCCATTTAATTTTTTGTGGCCATTTGGGTTGACAAATGAGTGAAACAACGCGAATTAGGCATTTTCAAGCCAAATCGGCGTGCTGTAGCGAACAGTTTTGGAGGTGGGCCCGGGGTCCAGGCACGCTGTGGGTCAAAAATCAATCGGGGCATGTCGGGAGGTTGGGGATTATCCCAATGTTGTTGGTTTAATTTTTCGTGGCCATTTGGGTGAAAAATGGGCGAAACAACACGAATCGGGCATTTTCAGGAAAAATCAGTGTGCTATAGCCGACGGTTTTGGGGGTAGGCCCAGGGTCCAGGCGCGCTGTGGGGATCATCCCAGTATGGTCCGTTTAATTTTTCGTGTCCATTTAGGTGGACACACGGGGGAAACGATTTGAACAGAGCATTTTCTAGCTAAATCTGTGTGCTATAGCCTATGGTTTGGGGGGTGGTCCCGAGGTACGAGTGCTCTTTGGGCCGAACAACCTCCCGGTGCGTGCCAGGTAGGTTGGGGATCATCCCAGTGTCGTCCGTTAGATTTTTCGTGGCTATTTGGGAGGAAAAACGGGTGAAACGGCGTGGACAAGGCATTTTCTGGCCAAATCGCCGTGGTATTGCGTACGGTTTCAGGGGTGGGCTAGGGGTTCGGGCGCGCTGTGGGCCAAAAATCAACTGAGGTGTGCCGGGATGTTGGGGATCATCCCAGTGTGGTCCGTATAATTTTCATCGCTATTTGGGTGGACAAACAGGCCAAACAGAATGAACGAAACATTTTTGGGCCAAATCGGTATGAGATAGCCCACGAGTTCGGGGGAGGTATCCCCAAGTTCCCAGTGCGCTGTGGGCCAAAAATTGATCGGGGCTTGCCAAAGAGGTTGGGAATCATCCCATTGTGGTCCGCTTAATTTTTCGTGGCTGTTTTTGTGGACAAACGAGCAAAATGGCGCGAACGAGACATTTTCGGCCAAATCGGTGTGCTATAGGCCACGGCTTCGGGGGTGAGCCTGGGGTCCGGGCGTGCTGTAGGCCGAAAATTGACCGAGGCGTGCCAGGGAGGTTGGGGATCATCCCTGTGTGGTTCGTTTAATTTTCCGTGGCCATTTGGGTGAACAAACGGGAGAAACGGTGCGAACGTGGCATTTTCAGGCCAATTCAGTGTGCTATAGCCCACGGTTTTGGGCGTGGGCCTAGGGTCCGAGCGTGCTGTGGGCCAAAAATTGACCGAAGCATGCCAGGGAGGTTGGGGATCGTCCTAGTATGGACCGTTTAATTTTTCGTGGACAGTTGGGTGGACAAATGGGCGAAACAGAGTGAACGGGGCATCTTAGGGATGAATCGATGTGTTATATCCCGCAGTTTCAAGGGTGGGCCCGGGGTTCGGGTGTATTGTGGGCCAAAAATTGACCAGGGCATGACAGGGAGGTTGGGGATCATCCCAGTGTGGTTTGTTTAATTTTTTGTGGCCATTTGGGTAGATAAACGGGCGAAACGGTGCTATTGGGGCTTTTTTGGGCCAAATCGGTGTGCTATAGCCCAAGGTTTTGGGGGTGGGCTTGGGGTTCAGGAGGGCTATGGGATGAAAATTGACCAGGGCATGGCACGGAGGTTGGGGATCGTCCCAGTATGGTCCGTTTAATTTTTCGTGGCCATTTGGATGGACAAAAGGGCAAAACGGTGTGAACGGGGCATTTTCTGGCCAAATCGGTATGTTATAGCCCACGGTTTGGGGGGTGGGCCCGAGGTTCGAGTAGGCTGTGGGCCAAAAATCGGTTGGGGCGTGCGAGGGAGGTTGGGGATCATCCCAGTGTGGTCCGTTTATTTTTTTTTAGCCCATTTGGGTGGACAAGCGAGCAAAACGGCGTGAACGGGGCATTTTCGGGCCAAATCGGTGAGCTACAACCTACGGTTTTAGGGTTGGGCCCAGTGTTCGGGCTTGCTATGGGCCAAAAATCAAACGGGGCATGCTAGGGAGGTTGGGGATCATTCCTGTATGGTCCGTTTAATTTTCCGTCGCCAGTTGGGTGGATAAACGGGCGAAACAGCACGCGAACGGGGCATTTTTGTGCCAAATCGGTGTGCTATAGCCCACGATTTTTAGGGTGGACCCGGTGTATAGGCCCTCTGTGGGCCAAAAATTGACTGAGGCATACCAGGGAGGTTGGGGATCGTCCCAGTGTGGTCTATTTAATTTTTTGTGGCTATTTGTGTGGAAAAACGGGCGAAATGGCGTGAACGAGGCATTTTCGGGCCAAATTGGTGTGCTATAGCCCACAGTTTCAGGGGTGGGTCTGAGCTCCAGATGTGCTGTGGGCCGAAAATCTACCGAGGAGTGCCAGGGAGGTTGGGGATCGTCCCAGTGTGGTCTGTTTAATTTTTTATGGCCATTTGGGTGGACAAACGGGAGAAACGGTACGAATGGGGCATTTTCGAGCGAAATCGGTGTGTTATAGCCCACAGTTTTAAGTGTGGAGCCGGGGTTCGGGCACGTTGTGGGCTAAAAATCGATTGGGGAGTGCCAGGGAGTTTAGGGATCATTCCAATGAGATCCCAGGAAGGTTAAGGATCGTCCCAGTGTAGTTCGTTTAATTTTTTTTGGCCATTTGGGTGGACAAACAGGAGAAATGGCGTGAACGGGGCATTTTCAGGCCAAATCATTGTGCTATAGCCCACGGTTTTGGCGGAGGGCCTAGGGTGCGGGTGTTCTGTGGGCCGAAAATTGACCGGGACATGCTTGTGAAGTTAGGGATCATCCCAGTATTGTCCGTTTAATTTTTTGTGTCCATTTGGGTGCACAAACAGGCAAAATGGAATGAACGGGGTATTTTTGGGCCAAATCGGTGTACTATATCCCTCGATTTCGGGGGTGGGCCCGGGGTCCGGCGTGCTGTGGGTCAAACATCGATCAAAGCATGCTAGGAAGGTTTGCAATCCTCTCAGTGTGGTTTGGTTGATTTTTCAAGGGCATTTGTGTGGCCAAACGGGCAAAATAATGTGAACGGGGCATTTTTAGGACCAATCGGTGTGCTATAGCCCACAGTTTTGAGGCTGGGTACGGGGTCCGGGCGAGCTGTGGGCCGAAAATCGATAGAGGCATGCCCGGTAGGTTGGGGATCATCCCAGTGTGGTCCGTTAAATTTTTCGTGGCCATTGGGGTGGACAAACAAGCGAAACTGCGCAAACGGGGCATTGTTGGGCCAAATCGTTGTGCTATAGCCCACGGTGTCGTTGCAGGCGCGCTGTAGGCAAAAAATAGACCAAGGCGTGCCAGGGAGGTAGGGGATTATCCCAATGTGGTCCGTTTAATTTTTCGTGGGCATTTGAGAGGACAAACGGGTGAAACCGTGCGAACAGGACGTTTTTAGGCCAAATCGGTGTGTTATAGCCCATGATTTCGGGGGTGCGCCCGGAATCCGGGCGTGCTGTGGGCCAAAAATCAACCGGTACATGCCAGGGAGGTTGGGGATCATCCCAGTGTGGTTCGTTTAATTTTTTGTGGCCATTTGGGTGGACTAACGAGCGAAACGGTGCGAAAGGGGTGTTTTCGGGCTAAATCGAAGTGCTATAGCCTACGGTCTCGGGGGTGGGCCCAGGGTCCAGGTCTGTTGAGGGATGAAAATCAACCGGGGTATGCCAGGGAGGTTGGGGATCATCCCAATATGGTCCGTTTAATTTTTTGTGGCCATTTGGATGGACAAACAGGCGAAATAGTGTGAACGGAGCATTTTCGTGCCAAATCGGTGTGTTATAGCCCACGGTTTTGGGGGTGAGCCAAGGGTACGGGCATTCTGTGGGCCAAAAATCAATTGAGGTATGACAGGGAGGTGGGGGATCTTCCTAGTATGGTCTGTTTAATTTTTCGTAGCCATCGGGGTGTACAAACGGGCAAAACGGCGCAAATGGGTATTTTCGGTTTAAATCGGTGATCTATATCCCAAGGTTTCAGGGGTGGGCTCGAGGTCCGGGCGTGCTGTGGGTCAAAAACTCATTGGGAAATGCCGGGGAGGTTGGGGATCATCTCAGTGTGGTCCGTTTAATTTTTCGTGGCCATTTGGGTGGACAAACGGGTGAAACGATGCTAATGGGGCTTTTTAAGCCAAATGGGTGTTCTATAACCTACGATTTAATAGGTGGGCCCGAGGTCCGGGCGTGCTGTGGACCAAAAACCAGCTGGGGTGTGCTAGGGAGGTTGAGGATCGTCCCAGTGTGGTCCGTTATATTTTTTATGGCCCTTTGGGTGGACAAATGGGCAAAACAGCGAGAACAGAGCATTTTCGGCCAAATCGGTGTGCTATAGCCCATGGTTTGGGGGTGGGCCTAGGGTCCGAGAGTGTTGTGGGCCTAAAATCAACCGGGGCATGCCAGGGAGGTTGGAGATTGTCCCAGTGTAGTTCGTTTTATTATTCGTGGCCATTTGGTTGGACAAACGGGCAAAATGGCGTGAACAAGGCATTTTTGGGTTGGGGTGGGCCCGGGTTTCGGGCCTGTTCTTTTAAAAAAATTGTTTGAGGCGTGCCATGTTGGATGGGGATCATCCCAGTGTGGTACATTTAATTTTTTGTGGCCATTTGGATGGACAAACTGGCGAAACAGTATGAAAGAGGCATTTTCGTGCAAAATCGGTGTGTGATAGCCCATGGTTTTGGGGGTGAGCCCAGGGTCCGGGCGTGTTGTGGGAAAAAAATCGATCGAGACGTGCCAAGGAGGTTGAGGATCATCCCAGTGTGGTCTATTTAATTTTTTGTGGCCTTCCGGGAGGACAAACGGGCAAAACGGCGCAAATGGGTATTTTTGGTTTAAATCGGTGTGCAATAACCTATGGTTTCAGGGGTGGCCCGGGGTTCGAACGTGTTGTGGCTCGAAAATTGATTGGGGCATGCCAATGAGGTTGGTGATCATCATAGTGTGGTCCGTTTAATTTGTCGTGGCTATTTGGGTGGACAAACGGGAGAAACAGGGCATTTTCGGGCTAAATCGGGGTGCTATAGCCCACGGTTTTGGGGGTGGGCCCAGGGTCTAGGCGTGCTGTGGGCCAAAAATTGACTGGGGCGTGCCAAGGAGGTTGGGGATCATTCCAGTGTGTTCCGTCTAATATTTCGTGGCCATTTGGGTGGACAAATGAGCGAAATGGCGTGAACGGGGCATTTTCGAGCCAAATCAATGCGCTATAGTCCACGGTTTCGGGGTTGGGCCCGGGGTACGTGCGTTCAATGGGCGAAAAATCATCCGGGATGTGCCAGGGAGGTTGGGAATCATCCCAGTGTGGTCCATGTAATTTTCCGTGGCCATTTGGGTGGACAAACGGGCGAAACGGCGCGAACGAAGCATTTTCGAGCGAAATTGGTGTGCTATAGTCCATGTTTTTTGGGGGTCCCATGATTTCGTGGGAGGGCCCGAGAGCCAAATCGGTGTGCTATAGCCCACAGTTTTGAGGGTGGGCCCTAGGTCCGGGCGTACTGTGGGCAAAAATTTGATCGATATGCAAGGGATGATGGGGATCGTTCCAGTGTAATTCGTTTAATTTTTTGGTGCCATTTGGGTGGACAAACGGGAGAAACGGCACAAACGGGGAATTTTTGGGCAAAATTGGTGTGCTATAGCCCACGATTTCAGCGGTGGGCCCGGGGTCCGGCCGTTTTTTAGGTCGACAATCGACTGGGGCGTGCCAGGGAGGTGTTGGATTGTCCCAGTGTGGTCCGTTAAATTTTTTGTGGTCATTTGGCTGGACAAACGGGTGAAACAGCGCAAATAGGGTATTTTCGGGCCAAAACAGTGTGCTATAGACCACAGTTTTGGGGTGGGCTCGGGGTCCGAGCATGCTGTGGTCCAAAAAGTACCCGGGGCATGCCAGAGAGGTTGGCGATCATCCTAGTGTGGTCAGTTTAATTTTTTGTGTCCATTTGGGTGTTAAAACATGCGAAACAGCGCGAATGAGGCATTTTTAGGCCAAATCGGTGTGCTATAGCCCATGGTTTCGGGGGTGGGCCTCGAGTCCGGGTGTGCTGTGCGCCAAAAATTGACTGAGGTGTGACAGGGAGGTTGGGGATCATCATACTATGGTTTGTTTAACTATTCATGGCCATTTTTGTGGACAAACGGGTGAAACAGTGCAAACGGGGCATTTTCAGGCTAAATCGGTGTGCTATAGCCCACGGTTTCGGGGGTGGTCTCGGGGTTCGAGCGCGCTGTTGGCCAAAAATTGACTTAGGCATACCAAGGAGTTTGGGGATCGTCCCAGTGTTGTGCATTTAATTTTTTGTGGCTATTTGGGTGTACAAATAGGTGAAACGGCGTGAACGGGGCATTTTCGGGCCAAATTGGTGTGCTATAACCCACGATTTTAGGGGTGGGCCTAGAGTTCGGGCGTTTTACAAGAAGAAAATCAACCAGGGTGTACCAGGACGGTTGAGGATTGTCCAGTGTGGTCCGTTTAGTTTTTCGTGGCCATTTGGGTGGCCAAACGGTTCGAACAGGGCAATTTTCGGCCAAATCGGTGTGCTATGTCCCACGATTTTTGGGGTGGGCCCGGGATACAACGTGTTGTGGGCTAGAAATTGAATGGGGTGTACCATGGAGGTTGGTGATTGTCCCAGTGTGGTCCATTTAATTTTTGTGGCCATTTGGGTTGACAAACGGGCGAAACGACACGAACGGGGCATTTTTGAGCTAAATTAGTGTGCTTTAGCCCATGGTTTTAGGGGTGACCCGGGGTTCGAGCGTGCTATGGGACATAAATCGACAGGGGCATGCTAGGGAGGTTGGGGATCGTCCTAGTGTGGTCCGTTTAATTTTTCATGGACATTTGGGTGGACAAACGGGCGAAACGGTGTGAACGGGGCATTTTTGGGCCAAATCGGAGTGCTATAACCCACGATTTCGGGGGTGGGCCTGGGGTCCTGGCACACTGTGCGTCGAAAATTGACCGGGGCATACCAGAGAGGTTGGGGATCGTCCCAGTATGGTCTTTTTAATTTTTTGTAGCCATTTGAGTGGACAAACGGACGTAACGGCACGAACGGGGCATTATTCGGCCTAATGAGTGTGCTATGGCCTACGGTTTCAGGGGTGGGCCTGAAGCTCGAATGCGCCGTGGGCCAAAAATTGACCGGGGCATGCAAGGGAAGTTGGGATCGTCCAAGTGTGGTTTGTTTAATTTTTCATGGCCATTAGGGTGGACAAACTGGCAAAACGGCATGAACGGGGTATTTTCAGGCCAAATCGGTGTTCTATAGCCCACGGTTCAGGGGGTGGGCCTGGTCTCCAGGCGATGTGGGTCCAAAATCAATCGGGGTGTGCCAGGGAGGTTGGGGATTATCCCAGTGTGGTCCGTTTAACTATTCGTGGCCATTTAGGTGGACAAACGGGCGAAACGGTGTGAACAGGGCATTTTCGGGCCAAATCGGTGTGCTATAGCCTACAGTTTCGGGGGTGGGCCTGGGGTCCAACGTGTTGTGGGATGATAATTGATCAGGGCGTGTCATGGAGGTTTAGGATTATCCCAGTATGGTCCGTTTAATTTTTTGTGGCCATTTGGCTTGACAAATGAGCGAAACGGCGCGAACGGGGCATTTTCAAGCCAAATCGGTGTGCTATAACCCACGGTTTCGGGGGGTAGGCATGGGGTTCAAGCATTTTATGGGCCAAAAATCGACCAGAGAGTGTTGGGGAGGTTGGGGATCATCCCAGTATGGTCTGTTTAATTTATCGTGGCTATTTGGATTGACAAACTGGCGAAATGGCGCGAATGGGGCATTTTCCAGCCAAATCGGTGTGTTATAGCCCATGATTTTGGGGGTGGGCCAGGGATCTGGCCATGCCGTGGGACAAAAATCGACCGGGGGAGTGCCATGGAGGTTGTTGATCGTCCCAGTGTGGTCCATTTAATTTTTTGTGGCCATTTGGGTTGGCAAACAGGAGAAACAGCGCGAACGGGGCAATTTCAGGTCAAATCGGCATGATTTAGCCCACGGTTTTGGGGGTGAGCTCGGGGTCCGGGCGAGATGGTTGCCAAAAATCGATTCGAGCGTGCTAGGGATGTTGGGGATCGTCCCAATGTGGTTCGTTCAATTTTTTGTGGCCATTTGGGTGGACAAACGAGTGAAACGGTGCGAACGGGGCATTTTTGGGCTAAATTGGTGTGCTCCTGTTTATTATTATTATTATTTTTATCATCTTCCAGATAAAGAAAGAACAAGAGTAAAAATGAAGTTGATTCAAATAAAGATTTCTCTGGTACCCTCTGTCAATAAAAGTAAAAGAAAGAAAATAAGGGAAAAAGAAAGATACCAAAGCAATGTTGTATCAGGCTGCCTGTGTTTTTGTAGTTGGATCTCCAAGTTTTTGTAATACCCCTAATTCGACTTGAGCATCTAAATCTGGGTCAATACCAGCAAAAACATCTCTGAACAAGGTTCTAGCACCATGCCAAATATGTTCGAAGAAGAAGATCAAAGCAAACGAAGCATGCCCAAAAGCATGCCAGGGAGGTTTGGAATTGTCCCAGTGTGGTCTGTTTAATTTTCCGTGTCCATTTGGGTAGATAAACGGGCATAACGGCGCGAACGGGGTATTTTTTGACCAAATGGGTGTGCTATAGCCCATGGTTTTGGTAGTGGGCCTGGGTCCGGGCGCGCCGTGGGCCAAAAATCAATCGGGGCGTGCCAGTGAGGTGGGGATTGTCCCAGTGTGGTTCGTTTATTTTTTTATGGCCATTTGGGTGGACAAACGGGCGAAACGACATGAACGAAGAATTTTTGGGTCATATCGGTGTGCTATAACCCAAAGTTTTAGGGGTGGGCCCGGGTTTCGGGCGTGCTTTGGGACTAAAATAGATAGGGGCGTGCCAGGGAGGTTGGGATCATCCCAGTGTGGTCGTTTAATTTTTTGTGGCTATTTGGGTGGAAAAATGAGAGAAACGACAAGAACGAGGCATTTTTGGGCCAAATTGGTGTGCTATAGTCCACGACTTTTGGGGGTAGGCCCGGGGTCCGGGTGATCTGTAAGCCGAAAATCGATCGGGGCGTGCTAGGGAGGTTGGGGATCATCCTAGTGTGGTTTATTTAATTTTTTATGGCTTTTTGGGTGGTCAAACGGGCAAAACGGTACAAACAGGGCATTTTCTGACCAAATTAGTGTGCTATAGCCCACGATTTTGGGGGTGGGCTTGGCGTTCAGGAACGCTGTGTGCCAAAAATTGACCGGGGTGTGGCAGGGAGGTTGGGGATCGTCCCAGTATGGTTCGTTTAATTTTATCGTTCCCATTTGGGTTGACAAACTAGGGAAACAACGTGAACGAGGCATTTTCCGGCCAAATGGGTGTGCTATAGCCCACGGATCCGGGGTTTGGCCGCTACGTGGGCCAAAAATTAATCGAGGTTTGTCAGGGGGTTAGGGATCATCACAGTGTGGTTCTTTTAATTTTTTGTGGCTATTTGGGTGGACAAACTGGCAAAACGGCGCAAATGAGGCATTTTTGGGCCAAATCGATGTGCGATTTTGGGGTGGGCCCGGGGTCTGGGTGTGCTGTGGGAAAAAAATCAACTCGGGTATTCCAAGAAGGTTGGGGATCATCCCAGTGTGGTTCATTTAATTTTTCATGGGCAATTGGGTGGACAAACGGGCAAAATGGTGCGAACAAGGCATTTTCAGGCCAAATCAGTGTGCTATAGCCCATGATTTTGGGGGTTGGCCCGGGGTCAGGGCACGCTGTGGGCCTTAAATCGATCGGGGTGTGACAGATAGTTTGGGGATCACCCCAATGTGGTTTGTTTAATTTTTCGTGGCCATTTGTATGGATAGAAGGGAGAAACGGCACGAGCAGGGCATTTTTAGGCCAAATCGATGTGCTATAGCCCACGGTTTTAGAGGTGGCCCCAGATTTCGAGCGTTTTGGGGAAACAAAATTGATCGGTGCATGCCAGGGAGGTTGGGGATCATCCCAGTATGGTCCATTTAATTTTTTGTGGCTATTTGGGTGGACAAACGGCAAAACGGCGTGTGCTATAGCCCACGGATTTAGGGGTGGGCCTAGAGTCCGGTTCACTCTGTGTTCCAAAAATTGACCCAGGCATGCCAGGGAGGTTGGGGATCATCCCAGTGTGGTCCGTTTAAAGTTTTGTGGCTATTTGGGTGGACAAACGGGTAAAACGGTACGAACGGGGCATTTTTCGGCCAAATGTGTGTCCTATAGCCCACGTTTTTGTGGGTGGACTCAGGGTCTGAGTGCGTTGTGTGCCGAAATCAACCGGGACGTGCCAGGGAGGTTGGGGATCGTCCCAGTGTAGTTTGTTTAATTTCTTATGGCCATTTGGGTGGACAAACGGGAAAAGCGGCACAAACTTGGCAATTTTTGGGCCAAATAGGTGTTCTATAGCCCATAGTTTCAGGGGTGGGAGGGGTCCGGGCGTGCTGTGGGACAAAAATAGAATGGGGCGAGCCAGGGAGGTTGGGGATCATCCCAGTGTGGTTCGTTTAATTTTTTGTGGCCATTTGGGAGGACAAACGGGCGAAACGGCACGAATGGGGCATTGTCGGGCCAAATTGGTGTGGTATAGCCCACGGTTTCGGTGGTGGGCCCGAGGTCTGGGCGTGTTGTGGGCCAAAAATCTATCAAGGTGTGCTAGGGAGGTTGGGGATCGTCCTAGTGTGGTCCATTTAATTTTTTGAGGCCATTTGGTTGACAAACGGGCAAAACGGCGCGAATGGGGTGTTTTCGAGCCAAATTGGTGTGCTATAGCCCACCGTTTTTGGGGGTGAGCCCGAGGTCCGGGCGTGTTGTGGGCCTAAAATCAACCGGGGCGTGCGATGGAGGTTGGGGATCCTCCCAGTGTGGTTCGGTTAATTTTACGTGGCTATTTGGGTGGATAAACGGGCAAAACTGTGCAAATGGGGCATTTTCAGTCCAAATCGATGTGCTATAACCCACGATTTTTAGGGTGGGCCCGGGGTCCAGGCCTGATGTGGGCCGAAAATCGATCGGGGTATGCCATGGAGGTTGGGGATCATTCCATTGTACTCCATTTTTTTCGTGGTTGTTTGAGTGGACAAACGGGCGAGATGGCACGAACGGGGTATTTTTGGGCCAAATCGGTGTGCTATAGCCCAAGGTTTCGGGGGGTGGGCTTGGGGTCCGGCATGCTGTGGGCCAAAAATTGATCGAGCCATTCCAGGGAGGTAGCGGATTATCCAAGCGTGGTCCGTTTAATTTTTCATGGCCATTTGGGTTGACAAACGGGCAAAACGGCGCAAACGGGGCATTTTTTAGCCAGATAGGTGTGTTATAGCCCTCGGTTTTGGGGGTGAACCCCGGGTTCGGACATGTTGTGGGCCAAAAATTGACTGGGGCATTCCACGAAGGTTGGGGATCATCCCAGTGTGGTCTGTTTAATATTTCATGTCCATTTGAGTGGACAAAGGGGCAAAACGGCGCAAACGGGGCATTTTTGGACCGACTTGGTGTGCTATAACTCATGTATTAGGGGGAGCGCCAAGGGTTCAGGCGTGCTGTGGGCCAAAAATTGATCGGGGCGTGCCAGGGAGGTTGGGGATCATCCCAGTATGGTCCATTTAGTTTTTTGTGTCCATTTGGGTGGACAAACGAGCGAAAAGGGCAAAACGGCGCAAACGGGGTATTTTTTAGCCAAATCGATGTGCTATATACCCCGTTTTCGAGGGTGGGTCCAAGGTCTGGGCGTTTCATGGGTCAAAATTTGATCAGGGCATTCCAGGGATGTTGGGGATCATCCCAATGTGGTTATTTTAATTTTTCATGGCCATTTGGTTGGACAACCGAGCGAAACGGTGCGAATGGGGCATTTTCGAACCAAATCGGTGTGCTATAACCCACGGTTTTGGGGGAGGATTCGGGGTCCAGGTGTGCTGTGGGCTAAATTGGTGTGCTATAGCCCACTGTTTTGGGGGTGAGCCCGGGGTCCGGGTGCGCTGTTGGCAAAAAATTGACCGGGGCGTGCCAGGGAGGTTGGGGATCATCGCAGTATGGTCCGCTTAATTTTTCGTGGCCATTTGGGTGTAAAAGCTAGCAAAACAATGCGAATGGGGTATTTTTGAGCCAAATTGGTGTGCTATAGCCCACGATTTTGGGGGTGGGCTCGGGGTCCGGGCGTACTGTGGTCAGAAAATCGACTGAGGCGAGACAGGGAGGTTATGGATCATCCCTGTGTGGTCCATTTAATTATTCTTGGCCATTTGGTTGGACAAATGAGCGAAACGGCACAAACTGGGAGTTTTCGGGCCAAATCGGTGTGCTATATAGCCTACGGTTTTGGGGGTGGGCATGGGGTCCAAGGGCGCTGTGGGCCAAAAATTGACCGGGGTATGCCAAGGAAGTTGGAGATCATACCAGTGTTGTCAGTTTAATTTTAGGGCCAAATCGGTGTGCTATAGCCCACGGTTTTGGGGGTGGGCCTGGGCTCCAGACGTACTGTGGGTCCAAAATCGATCGGGGTGTGACAAGGAGGTTAGGATCATCCCAGTGTGTCCCGTTTAACTATTCGTGGCCATTTGGGTAGACAAACGGGCGAAACGGCATGAACAGGGCATTTTCGGGCCAAATCGGTGTGATATAGCCTACGATTTCGGGGGTGGGCCCGGGGTTTGATGTGTTGTGGTATGACTATCAATCGGGGCATGTCATGGAGGTGTGGGATTATCCCAGTATGGTCTGTTTAATTTTTTGTGGCCATTTGGCTTGACAAATGAGTAAAACAGCGTGAACGGGGCATTTTCAAGCCAAATTGGTGTGCTATAACCCACGGTTTTGGGGGTGGGCATGGGGTCCGAGCATTCTATGGGCCAAAATTTGACCAGAGAGTGCCGGGGAGGTTGGGGATCATCCCAGTGTGGTCTGTTTAATTTATCGTGGATATTTGGGTTGACAAACTGGCGAAATGGTGCGAACGGGGCATTTTCGAGCCAAATCGGTGTGCTATATCCCATGATTTTGGGGGTGGGCCAGGGATTCGGGCGTACCGTGGTCCAAAAATCAACTGGGGCATGCCATGGAGGTTGTTAATCGTCCCAGTGTGGTCCATTTAATTTTTCGTGGCCATTTAGGTTGGCAAACGGGCAAAACGGCGCGAACGAGGCAATTTAAAGCTAAATCGGCGTGATTTAGCCCACGGTTTCGGGGGTGAGCTCGGGGTCTGGGCGAGATGTGGGCCAAAAATTGATCTGAGCATGCCATGGATGTTGGGGATTGTCCCAATGTGGTTCGTTCAATTTTTTGTGGCCATTTAGGTGGACAAACGAGTGAAACGGTGCGAACAGGGCATTTTTGGGCTAAATCGGTATGCTCCTACTTTTTTTTATTTTTTATTATCTTCCAGATAAAGAACGAACAAGAGTAAAAATGAAGTTGATTCAAATAAAGATTTCTCTGGTACCCTATGTCAATAAAAGTAAAAGAAAGAAAATAAGGGAAAAAGAAAGATACCAAAGCAATGTTGTATCAGGTTGCCTGTGTTTTTGTAGTTGGATCTCTAAGTTTTTGGAATGCCCCAAATTCGACTTGAGCATCTAAATATGGGTCAATACCAGCAAAAATATCTCTGAACAAGGTTCTAGCACCATGCCAAATGTGTCCGAAGAAGAAGAGCAAAGCAAACGAAGCATGCCCAAAAGCATGCCAGGGAGGTTTGGAATTGTCCTAGTGTGGTCCGTTTAATTTTTTGTGGCCATTTGGGTGGACAAACGGGCGTAACGATGCGAACGGAGCATTTTTTGAAAAATGGGTGTGCTATAGCCCATGGTTTCGGTAGTGGGCCTGGGGTCCGGGAGCGTCGTGGGCCAAAAATCAATCGGGGCGATTCAGTGAGGTGGGGATTGTCCCAGTATGGTTCGTTTATTTTTCGTGGCCATTTGGGTGGACAAACGGGGGAAACGGCATGAACGGAGAATTTTTGGGCCAAATCGGTGTGCTATATAGCCCACGGTTTTGGGGTGGGCCCGGGTTTCGGGCGTGCTTTGGGACTAGAATAGATAGGGGCCTGCCAGGGAGGTTGGGGATCATCCCAGTGTGGTCGTTTAAATTTTCGTGGCCATTTGGGTGGACAAATGGGAGAAACGACGTGAATGGGGCATTTTTGAGCCAAATTGGTGTGCTATAGTCCACGACATTTGGTGGTAGGCCCGGGGTTCGAGTGAGCTGTAAGCCGAAAATCGATCGAGGCGTTCTAGGGAGGTTGGGGATCATCTCGGTGTAGTTTATTTAATTTTTTATGGCTATTTGGGTGGACAAACGGGCAAAACGGTACGAACAGGGCATTTTTTGGCCAAATCAGTGTCCTATAGCCCACGATTTTGGGGGTGGGCCCTGAATCCGTGGGCTATATAGCACACCTATTTGGCCGGAAAATACCCCGTTCGGTGTGCAGTTTTGGGTGGGCCCAGGGTCCGGGTGTGCTGTGGGCCAAAAATCGACTCGGGTATGCCAGAAAGGTTGGGGATCATCCCAGTGTGGTTCGTTTAATTTTTTATGGCTAATTTGGTGGACAAACGGGCAAAATGGTGCGAATGAGGCATTTTCAAGCCAAATCAGTGTGCTATAGCCCATGGTTTTGGGGGTGGGCCCGAGGTCAGGGAATGTTGTAGGCCTTAAATCGATCGGGGTATGCCACAGAGGTTGGGGATCATCCCAATGTGGTTTGTTTAATTTTTCGTGGCCATTTGTGTGGACAGAAGAGCGAAACGGCACGAGCGGGGCATTTTTAGGCCAAATTGATATGCTATAGCCCACGGTTTTGGAGGTGGTCCCAGATTTCAAGCATTTTGGGGGAACAAAAATTGATCGGGGCGTGCCAGGGAGGTTGGGGATCATCCCAGTATGGTCCATTTTATTTTTCGTGGCCATTTGGGTGGATAAACGGATAAATCGGTGTGATCGGGGCATTTTCGAGCAAAATCGGTGTGCTATAGCCGACGGATTTGGGGGTGGGCCCAGATTCCGGTTCACTCTGTGTGCCAAAAATTGACCCAGGCATGCCAGGGAGGTTAGGAATCGTCCCAGTGTGGTCTGTTTAATTTTTTGTGGCCATTTGGGGTGACAAACGGGTAAAACAGTACGAACGGGGTATTTTTCAGCCAAATGTGTGTCCTATAGCCTACGTTTTTTGGGGTGGGCTCAGGGTCTGAGTGCGTTGTGTGCCAAAAATCAACCAGGACGTGCCAGGGAGGTTGGGGATCGTCCCAGTGTGGTTCGTTTAATTTTTTATGGCCATTTGGGTTGACAAACGGGCAAAGCGGCACAAACTTTGCAATTTTTGGGCCAAATCGGTGTTCTATAGCCCATAGTTTCAGGGACGGGCCAGGGGTCGGTCGTGCTGTGGGTCTAAAATAGACTTGGGCGAGCCAGGGAGGTTGGGGATCATCCTAGTGTGGTCCGTTTAATTTTTTGTGGCCATTTGGGTGGACAAACGGGCGAAACGGCACGAACGGGGCATTGTAGGGCCAAATTGGTGTGGTATAGCCCACAGTTTCGGGGGTGGCCCCGGGGTCCGGGTGTGCTGTGGGCCAAAAATCTATCGAGGCATGCTAGGGAGGTTGGGTATCGTCCTAGTGTGGTCCATTTAATTTTTTGAGGCCATTTGGGTTGACAAACGGGCAAAACGGCGCGAATGGGGTATTTTCGGGCCAAATTGGTGTGCTATAGCCCACGGTTTTGGGGGTGGGCCCGAGGTCCGAGCGTGTTGTGGGCCTAAAATCAACCGGGGCGTGCCATGGAGGTTGGGGATCCTTGTAACACCCCGTACTTAATTACGTGCATTAGCCATGGTTATATGTGTTGGAGTATATGTATTGATCATAAGTTAGGTATATATGAGTTTAAGTATGAGTATTGATTATTTTGAGATGGTTTCAAGTGTATAGTTTGATTATATGTGTATAGGAATCGACTTTATTTATACCGGAATTTTCTCGTCGAAGTTTCTATGCGAAGTTTATCGAGTTAGCTTTCCAACGATATAAAGATTTCTGAAAACAGATGAGTATCGGATATAAGCGAGCATGTTCGAAACTTGAAAACGGTGGACGTAATGAACAGTAAATGTGCAGAAATTTTCTGCACACAAAAGTACTGCAGCCAAACATATTTTTGGGTCGACTTTAAACGATCATAACTCCTTGTACAAAATGAACTATGTGAGATTCTATATATCAATGAGAAAACCCGAGAGTCTTCTTTCTAATGCAATTGGTTTCACCCAAATCCATTATCGGAGCAAAGAGTTATGGTCGATTCACTTTAGCCTATCAAAACAGTCCACCATGGACAGATTCGGATTTACTTAAATTTTAAGGGCAATATGGTCATTTTCCATCACCTCATGGACGAAAATTTGTCATTATATACATATACTTAGCCTCATATCCATCATTTATCATCCAAATTATTGAAGAATAAGAAACCCTAGCCTAATTTCAACTCCAATTATCTTGTGATTCAACCGTAGAAAATCCAAATTGATTCCGTAGTTGTGTTCACCGTCTCGAGGGCTTCAAGAAGCACCCCTTATTTGTTCCAACAAGACTTCGAAATCAAAAGGGCCATTTTATGGTAAGGATGTAAATTATGTTGGTGTTATTTATATGGATATGTATATCTATGCATGTGAGCATAAGAAGTATGTTATTTGATTGTTGTTGAAAGATGATTGGAAATGATGTTGGATTATTCTTGTGCATGGTTGGATTATGTTGAATTGTGAAGGGATTTGGTGTGATGATGTGGTATTGAAATGATGATTTTATATATATATATATATACACATAAACCTATTGTTCAAGTTGGTTTTTGGAATGCTTTGCAAATATTGGTTGTATGGAATTATGGAAGAGAATTGTGGTGTTGGGTTGCTAATACTAGATGCCAAACATTTCATTGTATATAAGTGATTTGTAAAGGCGGGAAGTTGTGTTGAATTGGTATCCGAATCTACAACGAGGTATGTAAAGCATACTCTAACGATGTTCTTTGGCATGAAAACACCAATGTTCCATCAAGTAAGATTCCGAGGTTGTCCAAAAAAAACATGTATTGTTCTATGTTACCAACGAAGTTGTTTCCATTCTATAAAGTGTCAAAATGTTTCATTGATATACCAAAAGGCTCCTATTTCATTGTTGTGATATTGATGATTCTGAAACACATTGTTGATGTACCAATGAGTCTTTATTACATCGTTATTGTATAGAAGGTCTATTACTTGGTTCCTATTGATGTATCATTGTTCCAAAGGTACTATATTGGCATGAACACTATTGTAATAATCTCAAAAGCTTTTGAACTAAGTTATTGGAAAGATCTCTTATGTGTGTTACTTGATATACGTGTGGGTGGTAGCTCAGGGGCTTAAGCCTAGCATGGGCCGATCCCGATACTTGATATGATTACAGTTGATATGTACTGGGGGCAGCCTAATGGTCACAGTACGGTATAATATTGATTATTGTTAGGTGGTTGGAGGTTCGGGAGGAGGAGGCAATGGCGAATGATAATTGTAAAGAATGAAATGAACGAATGTATACCGTTCCACAAATGTGTTTGAATTCAAGAACCCAATTCAGATTAATGATAATGTACATGATCCTAAAAGTGTTTATGAAGTGTGGTTCACTTCTATTATGATTTATTCACTTGTGTCTGATTTTCTTGATCTCCCATATCACATGTGATTATTTACAGCTTTACATACTCAGTACATATTTCGTACTGACGTCCCTCACGGGGGACCTGCATTTCATGCTGCAGGCACAGGTGCTTCAGCTCATACACAGCATAGATAGGAGCCAGGTCATACAACTATTGTTGGTGAGCTCCAGTTTGCTTCGGAGCTTTCCGAGTCGGTTCCTTATGTTTTGTTATTGTACAGGAGTCATATGTGGGCGGGGGGTTTGTCCCGACCCTAGTTATGTCATGTATATCCTAGAGGCTTTGTAGACATAAAGAAGGGTAAAGTCATGAAAGTTTATATAGTGATGTTATATTTGTATATGTGGTGGCCCCGACGGCCAAGTATTATATATATATATATTTGTGCGTGTTTTGTTGATACAGGTAATTAGACCCTTCTATATGCAACGAAGTGCTGTCCAAATTTTTGGTGACATGTAAGTGAAAGTACAGGTATTTGAATGGGTTCTCCCGGGCCTTCTCGGCTTCGGGTGCCAGTCCGGCACGATGGGATTTTGGGGCGTGACAATCCTCCCAGTGTGGTTCGGTTAATTTTACGTGGCCATTTGGGTGGACAAATGGACAAAACTGTGCAAACGGGGCATTTTCGGTCCAAATCGGTGTGTTATAACCTACGTTTTTAGGGTGGGCCCGGGGTCCGGCAGTGATGTGGGCCGAAAATCGATCGGGATATGCCATGGAGGTTAGGGATCATCCCATTGTACACTATTTTTTTTGTGGATTTTTGAGTGGACAAACGGGCGAGATGGCACGAACGGGGCATTTTCAGGCCAAATCGGTGTACTATAGCCCAGGGTTTCGAGGGTGGGCTTGGGGTCCGGCGTGCTGTGGGCCAAAAATCGATTGGGGCATTCCAGGGAGATTGCGGATTATCCAAGTGTGTTCTGTTTAATTTTTTATGGCCATTTGGGTTGACAAACGGGCAAAACGGCGCAAACGGAGCATTTTTGAGCCAGATAGGTATGTTATAGCCCACGGCTTTGGGGGTGAACCCCGGGTTCGGACATGTTGTGGGCCAAAAATTGACTAGGGCATGCCACAAAGGTTGGGGATCGTCCCAGTATGGTCTGTTAAATATTTCATGGCCATTTGGGTGGACAAAGGGGAAAAACGGCACAAACGGGGCATTTTTGGACCAAATCGGTGTGCTATAGCCCATATATTCAGGGGTGCGCCCAGGGTTCTGACGCGCTGTGGGCCAAAAATCAACCGGGGCGTGCCAAGGAGGTTGGGGATCATCCTAGTGTGGTTCGTTTAGTTTTTTGTGTCCATTTGGGTGGACAAACGGGTGAAAAGGGCAAAACGATGCAAACGGGGTATTTTCGAGCCAAATCGATGTGCTATATCCCCCGGTTTCGAGGGTGGGCCCAGGGTCCGGGCGTACCGTGGGCCAAAAATCGACTAAGACATACCAGGGATGTTTGGGATCATCCCAGTGTGGTTATTTTAATTTTTCGTGGCCATTTGGTTAGACAACCGGGCAAAACGGTGCAAATGGGGCATTTTCAGACCAAATCAGTGTGCTATAACCCACGGTTTTGGGGGAGGACTCAAGGTCCGGGCGTGCTGTGGGCCAAAAATCAATTGGGGCTTGTCAGGTAGGTTGGGGATCGTCTAAATATGGTACGTTTAATTTTTTGTTGCCATTTGGGGGGACAAACGGGAGAAACGGCGCAAACGGGGCATTTTCACGCCAAATCGGTGTGCTATAGCCCACAGTTTTGGGGGTGGGCCCGGGGTTCAGCGTGCTATTGTCCAAAAATCGATCGGGGCATGCCAAGGTGGTTCGGAATTGTCCAGTATGGTCCATTTAATTTTTCGTGGCCATTTGGCTTGACAAACGAGTGAAATGGCGCAAATGGAGCATTTTCGGGATAGATAAGTATGCTATAGCCTACGGTTTTGGGGGTGGGCACGGGGTCCGAGAGTGTTGTGGGCTGAAAATCAATTGGGGCATGCCAAGGAGGTCTGGGATCATCCCGGTGTGGTCCGTTTAATTTTTCGTGGTTATTTGGGTTTACAAATAGGCGAAACGGAGCGAACGGGGCATTTTCGAGCTAAATCAGTGTGCTATAGCCCACTATTTTGGGGGTGGGCCGGGGGTACGGGCGTGTTGTGGGCTAAAAATCGACCAGGGCATGCCAGGGAGGTTGGGGCTCATCCCATTATGGTCCATTTAATTTTTTGTGGCCATTTGGGCGTACAAACGGGTGAAACGTTGAGAACGGGACCTTTTCAGAACAAATCGTTGAACTATAGCCCACTGTTTTAGGGGTGGGCTCAGGTTTCGGGCGTGTTATGGGCTGAAAATTGATTAGGATATGCCAGGGAGGTTAGGGATCGCCCCAGTGTGGTCCGTTTAATTTTTCGTGGCCATTTGGGTGAACAAACGGACATAATAGTGTGAATGGGGAGTATTTAGGATAAATTGGTGTGCTATAGCCCACGGTTTTAGGGGTTGGCCCAGGATTCGGGCGTGCTTTGGGACGAAAATTGACCGAGGCATGTCAGGGAGGTTAGGGATCATCCCAGTATTATTCGTTTAATTTATTTAGGCTATTTAGGTTGACAAACTAGTGAAACGGCGAGAACGGGGCATTTTTGGACAAATTGATGTGCTATAGACCACGGTTTTGGGGCTGGGCTAGAGGTCCGGGCGTGCTGTAGGTTAAAAATCGACCGGGCATACCAGGGAGGTTGGGGATCCTCCCAGTGTGATCCGTTTAAATTTTTGTGGCCATTTGGGTGGACAAACGGGTGAAACAACGCGAACGGGGCATTTTCGGGCTAAATTGGTGTGCTATAGCCCACGGATTCGGCGGTGGGCTCGGGGACCGGGCGTGCTGTGGTCCAAAAATTGATCGGGGAGTGCCAGGGATAAACGAGTGAAATGGTGCGAACGAGGCATTTTTGAGCCAAATCGGTGTGCTATAGCCCGCATTTTTTAGGGTGGGCCCGGGGTCTGGGCGGGCTGTGGGCCGAAAATCCACTAGGGCATGCCAGGGAGGTTGGGGATCGTCTAGTGAGGTCCGTTTAATTTTTATTGGCCATTTTTGTGGACAAACGGGTGAAACGGCGCGAACGGGGCCTTTTCGGACCAAACGGTGTGCTATAGCTTACGATTTTGCGGGTGGACCCGGGGTTCGGGCGCGCTGTGGATCAAAAATTAACCTGGGCATGTTAGGGAGGTTGGGTATCGTCCCAGTATGGTCCGTTTAATTTTTCGTGGCCATTTGGGTGTAGAAATGGGTGAAGCAGCGCAAACGGGGCATTTTTGGTCCAAATTGGTGTGTTATAGCCCATGGTTTCGGGGATGGACCCGGGGTTCGGGCGTGCTGTTTGTCAAAAATTAACCGGGGCATGCCAGGGAAGTTGGATATCGTCACAGTGTGGTCCATTTAACCATTTGTGGCCAATTGGGTGGACAAACGGGCAAAACGGCGTGAACGGGGCAGTGTTAGGCCAAATCGATGTGCTATAGCCCATGATTTAGGGGGTGGGCCCGGGGTTCAGGCGCGCTGTAGGTTGAAAATCGATCTGCGCATGTCAGGAAGGTTGGGGATCATCCCAGTATGGTCCGTTTAACTTTTTGTGGCCATTTGGGTGTAGAAACGGGTGAAACATCAAGAACCGGGGCATTTTCGGGCCAAATCGGTATGCTATAGCCTATGGTTTCGGGGATGGGATCGGGGTCTGGGCGTGCTGTGTGCCAAAAATTGACCGGTGCATGTCAGGGAGGTTGGGTATCATCACAATGTCGTCCGTTTAACTATTCGTGGCCATTTGGTCGGACAAAAAGGCAAAATAGTTCGAACAGGGCAATTTTGGGCCAAATCGGTGTGCTATAGCCCACGGTTTAGGGGGTGGATCTGGGGTGTGGGCGCGTTGTGGGCTAAAAATTGACCGAGGCATGCCCGGGAGGTTGGGTATTATCCCAGTGTAGTCCTTTTAATTTTTTGTGGCCATTTGGTTGGACAAACGGGCGAAACGGCGTGAATAGGGCATTTTCGGGCCAAATCGGTATGCTATAACCCAAGGTTTTGGGGGTAGGACAGGATTTCAGGTGTGCTATGGGCAAATAATCGACCAGGGTGTGCCAAGGAGGTTGGGGAACGCCCAGTGTGGTCTGTTTAGTTTTCGTGACCATTTGGGTGAACAAACGGGCCAAACAGCGTGAACATGACAATTTCCGGCCAAATCGGTATGCTATAGCCCACGATTTTGGGGGTGGGCCTGGGGTCCGGCATGATGTGGGCCAAAAATTGATCGAGGGCATACCAAGGTGGTTGGTGATCATCCTAGTGTGGTCCATTTAATTTTTTATGGACATTGGGGTTGAAAAACGGGCGAAACGGCATTAACGGGGTATTTTTGGGCCAAATCGATGTGCTTTAGCCCACGGTTTCAGGGGTGGGACCAAAGTCCGGGTGCGTTGTGGCCTGAAAATCGATGGGGCATGCCAGGGAGGTTGGGGATCGTCTCATCGTGGTTTGTTTAATTTTTCGTGGTCATTTGGGTAGACAGAAGGGAGAAACGGCGCAAACAGGGCATTTTTAGGCCAAATCGATGTGCTATAGCCCACGGTTTTTGGGATGGACCCAGAGTTCGAGCGTTCTGTGGGGCATCAATCGATCGGGGCGTGTCAGAGAGGTTAGGAATTATCCCAGTGTGGTCCGTTTTATTTTTCATGGCTATTTGGGTGGACAAACGGGTGAAACGGCACGAACAGGGCATTTTTAGGCCAAATCGGTGGGCTATAACCCACAATTTCGGTGGTGGTCCCGGGGTCCTGGTGCGCTGTAGGCAGAAAATTGACCGGGGCGTGCCAGGGAGGTTGGGGATCATCCCAGTATGGTCTTCTTAATTTTTCGTGGCCATTTGGTTGTAAAAGCTGGCAAAACAGTGCGAATGGGGTATTTTCGAGCCAAATTGGTGTGCTATAGCCTACGATTATGGGGGTGGGCTTGGGGTCAGGGCGTGCTGTGGGTAGAAAATCGACCGGGGTGAGACAAGGAGGTTGGGGATCGTCCCTGTGTGGTCCATTTAATTATTCTTGGCCATTTGGTTGGACAAATGAGCAAAACGGCACGAATAAGGAGTTTTCGGGCCAAATCGGTGTGCTATAGCCTACGATTTTGGCGGTGGGCATGGGATCCAAGGGCGCTGTGGGCCAAAAATCGCTCGGGGTATGCCAGGGAAGTTGGAGATCATACCAGTGTTGTCCATTTAATTTTTTGTGGCCATTTGGGTGGACAAACGGGAGGAACGGTGCAAATGGGGCATTTTAGGGCCAAATTGGTGTGCTATAGCCCACGATTTTGGGGGTGGGCTCAGGCGTGATGTGGGCTAAAAATTGATCTAGGCTTGCCAGGGAGGTTGGGGGTTATCCAAATGTGGTCCGTTTAGTTTTTGATGGCAATTTGGGTAGACAAACAGGCAAAATGGCGTGAACGAGGTATTTTCGGGTCAAATTAGTGTGCTATAGCCCACGGGTTTAGGGGTGAGCCCGGGGTCCGGGCGTGTTGTGGGCCAAAAATTGACCTGGGCGTGCTTGGGAGATTGGGGATCATCCTAGCATGGTCCGTTTAATTATTTGTGGCTATTTGGGTGGACAAACGGGTGAAACGGTGTGAATGGGGCATTTTCGGGCCAAGTCGGTGCACTATATCCCACGGTTTTGGGGATGGCCCTGGGTTTCAGGCGTGCTGTGGGTTGAAAATCGACCGAGGAGTTTCAGGGAGGTTAGGGATAGTCCCAGTGTGGTCCATTTAATTTTTTGTGGCCATTTGGGTTGACAAATGAGTGAAACAACGCGAATTAGGCATTTTCAAGCCAAATCGGCGTGCTGTAGCGAACAGTTTTGGAGGTGGGCCCGGGGTCCAGGCGCGCTGTGGGTCAAAAATCAATCGGGGCATGTCGGGAGGTTGGGGATTATCCCAATGTTGTTGGTTTAATTTTTCGTGGCCATTTGGGTGAAAAATGGGCGAAACAACACGAATCGGGCATTTTCAGGAAAAATCAGTGTGCTATAGCCGACGGTTTTGGGGGTAGGCCCAGGGTCCAGGCGCGCTGTGGGGATCATCCCAGTATGGTCCGTTTAATTTTTCGTGTCCATTTAGGTGGACACACGGGGGAAACGATTTGAACAGAGTATTTTCTAGCTAAATCTGTGTGCTATAGCCTATGGTTTGGGGGGTGGTCCCGAGGTACGAGTGCGCTTTGGGCCGAACAACCTCCCGGTGCGTGCCAGGTAGGTTGGGGATCATCCCAGTGTCGTCCGTTAGATTTTTCGTGGCTATTTGGGAGGACAAACGGGTGAAACGGCGTGGACAAGGCATTTTCTGGCCAAATCGCCGTGGTATTGCGTACGGTTTCAGGGGTGGGCTAGGGGTTCGGGCGCGCTGTGGGCCAAAAATCAACTGAGGTGTGCCGGGATGTTGGGGATCATCCCAGTGTGGTCCGTATAATTTTCATCGCTATTTGGGTGGACAAACAGGCCAAACAGAATGAACGAAACATTTTTGGGCCAAATCGGTATGAGATAGCCAACGAGTTTGGGGGAGGTATCCCCAAGTTCCCAGTGCGCTGTGGGCCAAAAATTGATCGGGGCTTGCCAAAGAGGTTGGGAATCATCCCATTGTGGTCCGCTTAATTTTTCGTGGCTGTTTTTGTGGACAAACGAGCAAAATGGCGCGAACGAGACATTTTCGGCCAAATCGGTGTGCTATAGCCCACGGCTTCGGGGGTGAGCCTGGGGTCCGGGCGTGCTGTAGGCCGAAAATTGACCGAGGCGTGCCAGGGAGGTTGGGGATCATCCCTGTGTGGTTCGTTTAATTTTCCGTGGCCATTTGGGTGAACAAACGGGAGAAACGGTGCGAACATGGCGTTTTCAGGCCAATTCAGTGTGCTATAGCCCACGGTTTTGGGCGTGGGACTAGGGTCCGAGCGTGCTGTGGGCCAAAAATTGACCGAAGCATGCCAGGGAGGTTGGGGATCGTCCTAGTATGGACCGTTTAATTTTTCGTGGACAGTTGGGTGGACAAATGGGCGAAACAGAGTGAACGGGGCATCTTAGGGATGAATCGATGTGTTATATCCCGCAGTTTCAAGGGTGGGCCTAGGGTTCGGGTGTATTGTGGGCCAAAAATTGACCAGGGCATGACAGGGAGGTTGGGGATCATCCCAGTGTGGTTTGTTTAATTTTTCGTGGCCATTTGGGTAGATAAACGGGCGAAACGGTGCTATTGGGGCTTTTTTGGGCCAAATCGGTGTGCTATAGCCCAAGGTTTTAGGGGTGGGCTTGGGGTTCAGGCGGGCTATGGGATGAAAATTGACCAGGGCATGGCACGAAGGTTGGGGATCGTCCCAGTATGGTCCGTTTAATTTTTCGTGGCCATTTGGATGGACAAACGGGCAAAACGGTGTGAACGGGGCATTTTCGGGCCAAATCGGTATGTTATAGCCCACGGTTTGGGGGGTGGGCCCGAGGTTCGAGTAGGCTGTGGGCCAAAAATCGGTTGGGGCGTGCGAGGGAGGTTGGGGATCATCCCAGTGTGGTCCGTTTATTTTTTTTAGCCCATTTGGGTGGACAAGCGAGCAAAACGACGTGAACGGGGCATTTTCGGGCCAAATCGGTGAGCTACAACCTACGGTTTTAGGGTTGGGCCCAGTGTTCGGGCTTGCTATGGGCCAAAAATCAAACGGGGCATGCTAGGGAGGTTGGGGATCATTCCTGTGTGGTCCGTTTAATTTTCCGTCGCCATTTGGGTGGATAAACGGGCGAAACAGCACGCGAACGGGGCATTTTTGTGCCAAATCGGTGTGCTATAGCCCACGATTTTTAGGGTGGACCCGGTGTATAGGCCCTCTGTGGGCCAAAAATTGACTGAGGCATACCAGGGAGGTTGGGGATCGTCCCAGTGTGGTCTATTTAATTTTTTGTGGCTATTTGTGTGGAAAAACGGGCGAAATGGCGTGAATGAGGCATTTTCGGGCCAAATTGGTGTGCTATAGCCCACAGTTTCAGGGGTGGGTCTGAGCTCCAGATGTGCTGTGTGCCGAAAATCTACCGAGGAGTGCCAGGGAGGTTGGGGATCGTCCCAGTGTGGTCTGTTTAATTTTTTATGGCCATTTGGGTGGACAAATGGGAGAAACGGTGCGAATGGGGCATTTTCGAGCGAAATCGGTGTGTTATAGCCCACAGTTTTAAGTGTGGAGCCGGGGTTCGGGCACGTTGTGGGCTAAAAATCGATTGGGGAGTGCCAGGGAGTTTAGGGATCATTCCAATGAGATCCCAGGAAGGTTAAGGATCGTCCCAGTGTAGTTCGTTTAATTTTTTTTGGCCATTTGGGTGGACAAACAGGAGAAATGGCGTGAACGGGGCATTTTCAGGCCAAATCATTGTGCTATAGCCCACGGTTTTGGCGGAGGGCCTAGGGTGCGGGTGTTCTGTGGGCCGAAAATTGACCGGGACATGCTTGTGAAGTTAGGGATCATCCCAGTATTGTCCGTTTAATTTTTTGTGGCCATTTGGGTGCACAAACAGGCAAAATGGAATGAACGGGGTATTTTTGGGCCAAATCGGTGTGCTATATCCCTCGATTTCGGGGGTGGGCCCGGGGTCCGGCGTGCTGTGGGTCAAACATCGATCAAAGCGTGCTAGGAAGGTTTGCAATCCTCTCAGTGTGGTTTTTTTGATTTTTCAAGGGCATTTGTGTCGCCAAACGGGCAAAATAATGTGAACGGGGCATTTTTAGGACCAATCGGGCTATAGCCCACAGTTTTGAGGCTGGGTACGGGGTCCGAGCGAGCTGTGGGCCAAAAATCGATAGAGGCATGCCCGGTAGGTTGGGGATCATCCCAGTGTGGGTCCGTTAAATTTTTCGTGGCCATTGGGGTGGACAAACAAGCGAAACGACGCAAACGGGGCATTGTTGGGCCAAATCGTTGTGCTATAGCCCACGGTGTCGTTGCAGGCGCGCTGTAGGCAAAAATTAGACCAAGGCATGCCAGGGAGGTAGGGGATTATCCCAATGTGGTCCTTTTAATTTTTCGTGGGCATTTGAGAGGACAAACGGGTGAAACCGTGCGAACAGGATGTTTTTGGGCCAAATCGGTGTGCTATAGCCCATGATTTCGGGGGTGCGCCCGGAATCCGGGCGTGCTGTGGGGCCAAAAATCAACCGGTACATGCCAGGGAGGTTGGGGATCATCCCAGTGTGGTTCGTTTAATTTTTTGTGGCCATTTGGGTGGACTAACGAGCGAAACGGTGCGAAAGGGGTGTTTTTCGGGCTAAATCGATGTGCTATAGCCTACGGTCTCGGGGGTGGGCCCAGGGTCCAGGTCTGTTGAGGGATGAAAATCAACCGGGGTATGCCAGGGAGGTTGGGGATCATCCCAATGTGGTCCGTTTAATTTTTTGTGGCCATTTGGATGGACAAACAGGCGAAATAGTGTGAACGGAGCATTTTCGTGCCAAATCGGTGTGTTATAGCCCACGGTTTTGGGGGTGAGCCAAGGGTACGGGTATGCTGTGGGCCAAAAATCAATTGAGGTATGACAGGGAGGTGGGGGATCTTCCTAGTATGGTCTGTTTAATTTTTTGTAGCCATCGGGGTGTACAAACGGGCAAAACGGCGCAAACGGGTATTTTCGGTTTAAATCGGTGATCTATATCCCAAGGTTTCAGGGGTGGGCTCGAGGTCCGGGCGTGCAGGGGGTCAAAAACTTGTTGGGAAATGCCGGGGAGGTTGGGGATCATCTCAGTGTGGTCCGTTTAATTTTTCGTGGCCATTTGGGTGGACAAACGGGCGAAACGATGCTAATGGGGCTTTTTAAGCCAAATCGGTGTTCTATAACCTACGATTTAATAGGTGGGCCCGAGGTCCGGGCGTGCTGTGGACCAAAAACCAACTGGGGTGTGCTAGGGAGGTTGGGGATCGTCCCAGTATGGTCCGTTATATTTTTTATGGCCCTTTGGGTGGACAAATGGGCAAAACAGCGCGAACAGAGCATTTTCGGCCAAATCGGTGTGCTATAGCCCATGGTTTGGGGGTGGGCCTAGGGTCCGAGAGTGTTGTGGGCCTAAAATCAACCGGGGCATGCCAGAGAGGTTGGATATTGTCCCAGTGTAGTTCGTTTTATTATTCGTGGCCATTTGGTTGGACAAAAGGGCAAAATGGCGTGAACAAGGCATTTTTGGGTTGGGGTGGGCCCGGGTTTCGGGCCTGTTCTTTTAAAAAAATTGTTTGAGGCGTGCCATGTTGGATGGGGATCATCCTAGTGTGGTACATTTAATTTTTTGTGGCCATTTGGATGGACAAACTGGCGAAACAGTATGAAAGAGGCATTTTCGTGCAAAATCGGTGTGTGATAGCCCATGGTTTTGGGGGTGAGCCCAGGGTCCGGGCGTGTTGTGGGAAAAAAATCGATCGAGACGTGCCAAGGAGGTTGAGGATCATCCCAGTGTGGTCTATTTAATTTTTTGTGGCCTTCCGGGAGGACAAACGGGCAAAACGGCGCAAATGGGTATTTTTGGTTTAAATCGGTGTGCAATAACCTATGGTTTCAGGGGTGGCCCGGGGTTCGAACGTGCTGTGGCTCGAAAATTGATTGGGGCATGCCAAGGAGGTTGGGGATCATCATAGTGTGGTCCGTTTAATTTGTCGTGGCTATTTGGGTGGACAAACGGGAGAAACAGGGCATTTTCGGGCCAAATCTGGGTGCTATAGCCCACGGTTTTGGGGGTGGGCCCAGGGTCTAGGAGTGCTGTGGGCCAAAAATTGACTGGGGCGTGCCAAGGAGGTTGGGGATCATTCCAGTGTGTTCCGTCTAATATTTCGTGGCCATTTGGGTGGACAAATGAGCGAAATGGCGTGAACGGGGCATTTTCGAGCCAAATCAATGCGCTATAGTCCACGGTTTCGGGGTTGGGCCCGGGGTACGTGCGTTCAATGGGCGAAAAATCATCCGGGATGTGCCAGGGAGGTTGGGAATCATCCCAGTGTGGTCCATGTAATTTTCCGTGGCCATTTGGGTGGACAAACGGGTGAAACGGCGCGAACGGAGCATTTTCGAGCGAAATTGGTGTGCTATAGTCCATGTTTTTTGGGGGTCCCATGATTTCGTGGGAGGGCCCGAGGGCTAAATCGGTGTGCTATAGCCCACAGTTTTGAGGGTGGGCCCTAGGTCCGGGCGTACTGTGGGCAAAAAATTGATCGATATGCAAGGGATGATGGGGATCGTTCCAGTGTAATTCGTTTAATTTTTTGGTGCCATTTGGGTGGACAAACGGGAGAAACGGCACAAACGGGGAATTTTTGGGCAAAATTGGTGTGCTATAGCCCACGATTTCAGCGGTGGGCTCGGGGTCCGGCCGTTTTTTAGGTCGACAATCGACCGGGGCGTGCCAGGGAGGTGTTGGATTGTCCCAGTGTGGTCCGTTAAATTTTTTGTGGTCATTTGGCTGGACAAACGGGTGAAACAGCGCAAATAGGGTATTTTCGGGCCAAAACAGTGTGCTATAGACCACAGTTTTGGGGTGGGCTCGGGGTCCGAGCATGCTGTGGTCCAAAAAGTACCCGGGGCATGCCAGAGAGGTTGGCGATCATCCTAGTGTGGTCAGTTTAATTTTTTGTGTCCATTTGGGTGTTAAAACATGCGAAACAGCGCGAATGAGGCATTTTTAGGCCAAATCGGTGTGCTATAGCCCATGGTTTCGGGGGTGGTCCCCGAGTTCGGGTGTGCTGTGCGCCAAAAATTGACTGAGGTGTGACAGGGAGGTTGGGGATCATCATACTATGGTTTGTTTAACTATTCATGGCCATTTTTGTGGACAAATGGGTGAAACAGTGCAAACGGGGCATTTTCAGGCTAAATCGGCGTGCTATAGCCCACGGTTTCGGGGGTGGTCTCGGGGTTCGAGCGCGCTGTTGGCCAAAAATTGACTTAGGCATACCAAGGAGTTTGGGGATCGTCCCAGTGTTGTGCATTTAATTTTTTGTGGCTATTTGGGTGTACAAATAGGTGAAACGGCGTGAACGGGGCATTTTCGGGCCAAATTGGTGTGCTATAACCCACGATTTTAGGGGTGGGCCTAGAGTTCGGGCGTTTTACAAGAAGAAAATCAACCAGGGTGTACCAGGACGGTTGAGGATTGTCCAGTGTGGTCCGTTTAGTTTTTCGTGGCCATTTGGGTGGCCAAACGGTTCGAACAGGGCAATTTTCGGCCAAATCGGTGTGCTATGTCCCACGATTTTTGGGGTGGGCCCGGGATACAGCGTGTTGTGGGCTATAAATTGAATGGGGTGTGCCATGGAGGTTGGTGATTGTCCCAGTGTGGTCCATTTAATTTTTGTGGCCATTTGGGTTGACAAACGGGCGAAACGACGCGAACGGGGCATTTTTGAGCTAAATTAGTGTGCTTTAGCCCATGGTTTTAGGGGTGACCCGGGGTTCGAGCGTGCTATGGGACATAAATCGACAGAGGCATGCTAGGGAGGTTGGGGATCGTCCTAGTGTGGTCCGTTTAATTTTTCATGGCCATTTGGGTGGACAAACGGGCGAAACGGTGTGAACGGGGCATTTTTGGGCCAAATCGGTGTGCTATAACCCACGATTTCGGGGGTGGGCCTGGGGTCCTGGCACACTGTGCGTCGAAAATTGACCGGGGCATACCAGAGAGGTTGGGGATCGTCCCAGTATGGTCTTTTTAATTTTTTGTAGCCATTTGAGTGGACAAACGGACGTAACGGCACGAACGGGGCATTATTCGGCCTAATGAGTGTGCTATGGCCTACGGTTTCAGGGGTGGGCCTGAAGCTCGAATGCGCCGTGGGCCAAAAATTGACCGGGGCGTGCAAGGGAAGTTGGGATCGTCCAAGTGTGGTTTGTTTAATTTTTCATGGCCATTAGGGTGGACAAACTGGCAAAACGGCATGAACGGGGTATTTTCAGGCCAAATTGGTGTTCTATAGCCCACGGTTCAGGGGTGGGCCCGGTCTCCAGGCGTACTGTGGGTCCAAAATCAATCGGGGTGTGCCAGGGAGGTTGGGGATTATCCCAGTGTGGTCCGTTTAACTATTCGTGGCCATTTAGGTGGACAAACGGGCGAAACGGTGTGAACAGGGCATTTTCAGGCCAAATCGATGTGCTATAGCCTACAGTTTCGGGGGTGGGCCCGGGGTCCAACGTGTTGTGGGATGATAATTGATCAGGGCGTGTCATGGAGGTTTAGGATTATCCCAGTATGGTCCGTTTAATTTTTTGTGGCCATTTGGCTTGACAAATGAGCGAAACGGCGCGAACGGGGCATTTTCAAGCCAAATCGGTGTGCTATAACCCACGGTTTCGGGGGTAGGCATGGGGTTCAAGCATTTTATGGGCCAAAAATCGACCGGAGAGTGTTGGGGAGGTTGGGGATCATCCCAGTATGGTCTGTTTAATTTATCGTGGCTATTTGGATTGACATTCTGGCGAAATGGCGCGAATGGGGCATTTTCCAGCCAAATCGGTGTGTTATAGCCCATGATTTTGGGGGTGGGCCAGGGATCTGGCCATGCCGTGGGACAAAAATCGACCGGGGAGTGCCATGGAGGTTGTTGATCATCCCAGTGTGGTCCATTTAATTTTTTGTGGCCATTTGGGTTGGCAAACAGGAGAAACAGCGCGAACGGGGCAATTTCAGGTCAAATCGGCATGATTTAGCCTACGGTTTTGGGGGTGAGCTCGGGGTCCGGGCGAGATGGTTGCCAAAAATCGATTCGAGCGTGCTAGGGATGTTGGGGATCGTCCCAATGTGGTTCGTTCAATTTTTTGTGGCCATTTGGGTGGACAAACGAGTGAAACGGTGCGAACGGGGCATTTTTGGGCTAAATTGGTGTGCTCCTGTTTATTATTATTATTATTTTTATCATCTTCCAGATAAAGAAAGAACAAGAGTAAAAATGAAGTTGATTCAAATAAAGATTTCTCTGGTACCCTCTGTCAATAAAAGTAAAAGAAAGAAAATAAGGGAAAAAGAAAGATACCAAAGCAATGTTGTATCAGGCTGCCTGTGTTTTTGTAGTTGGATCTCCAAGTTTTTGTAATACCCCTAATTCGACTTGAGCATCTAAATCTGGGTCAATACCAGCAAAAACATCTCTGAACAAGGTTCTAGCACCATGCCAAATATGTTCGAAGAAGAAGATCAAAGCAAACGAAGCATGCCCAAAAGCATGCCAGGGAGGTTTGGAATTGTCCCAGTGTGGTCTGTTTAATTTTCCGTGTCCATTTGGGTAGATAAACGGGCATAACGGCGCGAACGGGGTATTTTTTGACCAAATGGGTGTGCTATAGCCCATGGTTTTGGTAGTGGGCCTGGGTCCGGGCGCGCCGTGGGCCAAAAATCAATCGGGGCGTGCCAGTGAGGTGGGGATTGTCCCAGTGTGGTTCGTTTATTTTTTTATGGCCATTTGGGTGGACAAACGGGCGAAACGACATGAACGAAGAATTTTTGGGTCATATCGGTGTGCTATAGCCCAAAGTTTTAGGGGTGGGCCCGGGTTTCGGGCGTGCTTTGGGACTAAAATAGATAGGGGCGTGCCAGGGAGGTTGGGGATCATCCCAGTGTGGTCGTTTAATTTTTTGTGGCTATTTGGGTGGAAAAATGAGAGAAACGACAAGAACGAGGTATTTTTGGGCCAAATTGGTGTGCTATAGTCCACGACTTTTGGGGGTAGGCCCGGGGTCCGGGTGATCTGTAAGCCGAAAATCGATCGGGGCGTGCTAGGGAGGTTGGGGATCATCCTAGTGTGGTTTATTTAATTTTTTATGGCTATTTGGGTGGTCAAACGGGCAAAACGGTACAAACAGGGCATTTTCTGACCAAATTAGTGTGCTATAGCCCACGATTTTGGGGGTGGGCTTGGCGTTCAGGAACGCTGTGTGCCAAAAATTGACCGGGGTGTGGCAGGGAGGTTGGGGATCGTCCCAGTATGGTTCGTTTAATTTTATCGTGCCCATTTGGGTTGACAAACTAGGGAAACAACGTGAACGAGGCATTTTCCGGCCAAATGGGTGTGCTATAGCCCACAGATTCAGGGTTGGGCCCGGGGTTTGGCCGCTACGTGGGCCAAAAATTAATCGAGGTTTGTCAGGGGGTTAGGGATCATCACAGTGTGGTTCGTTTAATTTTTTGTGGCTATTTGGGTGGACAAACTGGCAAAACGGCACAAAAGAGGCATTTTTGGGCCAAATCGATGTGCGATTTTGGGGTGGGCCCGGGGTCTGGGTGTGCTGTGGGAAAAAAATCAACTCGGGTATTCCAAGAAGGTTGGGGATCATCCCAGTGTGGTTCATTTAATTTTTCATGGGCAATTGGGTGGACAAACGGGCAAAATGGTGCGAACGAGGCATTTTCAGGCCAAATCAGTGTGTTATAGCCCATGATTTTGGGGGTTGGCCCGGGGTCAGAGCACGCTGTGGGCCTTAAATCGATCGGGGTGTGACAGATAGGTTGGGGATCACCCCAATGTGGTTTGTTTAATTTTTCGTGGCCATTTGTATGGATAGAAGGGAGAAACGGCACGAGCAGGGCATTTTTAGGCCAAATCGATGTGCTATAGCCCACGGTTTTAGAGGTGGCCCCAGATTTCGAGCGTTTTGGGGAAAAAAAATTGATTGGGGCATGCCAGGGAGGTTGGGGATCATCCCAGTATGGTCCATTTAATTTTTTGTGGCTATTTGGGTGGACAAACGGCAAAACGGCGTGTGCTATAGCCCACGGATTTAGGGGTGGGCCTAGAGTCCGGTTCACTCTGTGTTCCAAAAATTGACCCAGGCATGCCAGGGAGGTTGGGGATCATCCCAGTGTGGTCCTTTTAAAGTTTTGTGGCTATTTGGGTGGACAAACGGGTAAAACGGTACGAACGGGGCATTTTTCGGCCAAATGTGTGTCCTATAGCCCACGTTTTTGTGGGTGGACTCAGGGTCTGAGTGCGTTGTGTGCCGAAATCAACCGGGACATGCCAGGGAGGTTGGGATCGTCCCAGTGTAGTTTGTTTAATTTCTTATGGCCATTTGGGTGGACAAACGGGCAAAGCGGCACAAACTTTGCAATTTTTGGGCCAAATCGGTGTTCTATAGCCCATAGTTTCAGGGGTGGGAGGGGTCCGGGCGTGCTGTGGGACAAAAATAGAATGGGGCGAGCCAGGGAGGTTGGGGATCATCCCAGTGTGGTTCGTTTAATTTTTTGTGGCCATTTAGGAGGACAAACGGGCGAAACGGCACGAATGGGGCATTGTCGGGCCAAATTGGTGTGGTATAGCCCACGGTTTCGGTGGTGGGCCCGAGGTCTGGGTGTGTTGTGGGCCAAAAATCTATCAAGGTGTGCCAGGGAGGTTGGGGATCGTCCTAGTGTGGTCCATTTAATTTTTTTAGGCCATTTGGGTTGACAAACGGGCAAAACGGCGCGAATGGGGTGTATTCGAGCCAAATTGGTGTGCTATAGCCCACCGTTTTTGGGGTGAGCCCGAGGTCCGGGCGTGTTGTGGGCCTAAAATCAACCGGGGCGTGCGATGGAGGTTGGGGATCCTCCCAGTGTGGTTCGGTTAATTTTACGTGGCTATTTGGGTGGATAAACGGGCAAAACTGTGCAAATGGGGCATTTTCAGTCCAAATCGGTGTGCTATAACCCACGATTTTTAGGGTGGGCCCGGGGTCCAGGCCTGATGTGGGCCGAAAATCGATCGGGGTATGCCATGGAGGTTGGGGATCATTCCATTGTACTCCATTTTTTTCGTGGTTGTTTGAGTGGACAAACGGGCGAGATGGCACGAATGGGGTATTTTTGGGCCAAATCGGTGTGCTATAGCCCAAGGTTTCGGGGGTGGGCTTGGGGTCCGGCATGCTGTGGGCCAAAAATTGATCGAGCCATTCCAGGGAGGTAGCGGATTATCCAAGCGTGGTCCGTTTAATTTTTCATGGCCATTTGGGTTGACAAACGGGCAAAACGACGCAAACGGGGCATTTTTTAGCCAGATAGGTGTGTTATAGCCCACGGTTTTGGGGGTGAACCCCGGGTTCGGACATGTTGTGGGCCAAAAATTGACTGGGGCATTCCATGAAGGTTGGGGATCATCCCAGTGTGGTCTGTTTAATATTTCCTGGCCATTTGAGTGGACAAAGGGGCAAAACGGCGCAAACGGGGCATTTTTGGACCAAATTGGTGTGCTATAACTCATGTATTAGGGGGAGCGCCAAGGGTTCAGGCGTGCTGTGGGCCAAAAATTGATCGGGGCGTGCCAGGGAGGTTGGGGATCATCCCAGTATGGTCCATTTAGTTTTTTGTGTCCATTTGGGTGGACAAACGAGCGAAAAGGGCAAAACGGCGCAAACGGGGTATTTTTGAGCCAAATCGATGTGCTATATACCCCGTTTTCGAGGGTGGGTCCAAGTTCTGGGCGTTTCATGGGTCAAAATTTGATCAGGGCATTCCAGGGATGTTGGGGATCATCCCAATGTGGTTATTTTAATTTTTCATGGCCATTTGGTTGGACAACCGGGCGAAACGGTGCGAATGGGGCATTTTCGAACCAAATCGGTGTGCTATAACCCACGGTTTTGGGGGAGGATTCGGGGTCCAGGCGTGCTGTGGGCTAAATTGGTGTGCTATAGCCCACTGTTTTGGGGGTGAGCCCGGGGTCCAGGCGTGCTGTGGGCCAAAAATCAGTCGGGGCGTGCCAGAGAGGTTCGGGATCATCCCAGTATGGTCCATTTAATTCTTTCTGACCATTTGGGTGGAAAAACGGGTGAAACAGCATGAATAGGGCATTTTTAGACCAAATCAGTGTGCTATAAACCACGGTTTTAGGGGTGGGCCTGGGGTTCGGGCGTGATGTGGGCTAAAAATCGACCAGGGCATGCCAGGGAGATTAGAGATCGTCCCATTATAGTCCATTTAATTTTTGTGTCCATTTAAGCGTATAAACGGGTGAAACGTTGAGAACGGGACATTTTCAGGCCAAATAGTTGAGCTATAGCCCAATGTTTTAGGGGTAGGCTCGGGTTTCGGGCGTGTTATGGGCTGAAAATCGATCGGGATATGCCAGGGAGATTGGGGATCGCCCCAGTGTGGTCTGTTTAATTTTTCGTGGCCATTTGGGTAAACAAACGGGCGTAATGGTATGAATGGGGAGTATTTAGGATAAATCGGTGTACTATAGCCCACGGTTTTGGGGGTGGGCCCAGGATCCGGGTGTGCTATGGGACGAAAATTGACCGGGCTGTGTAAGGGAGGTTAGGGATTGTCCCAGTATGGTTCGTTTAATTTTTTTGAGGCTATTTGGGTTGACAAACGAGTGAAACGGCAAGAACGGGGCATTTTTGGAAAAATCGATGTGCTATAGACCACGGTTTTGGGGGTGGGCTCGGGGTCCAGACGTGTTGTAGGTCAAAAATTGACCGGGCGTACCAGGGAGGTTGGGATCCTCCCAGTGTGATCCGTTTAACTTTTTGTGGCCATTTGGGTGGACAAACGGGTGAAACAGCGCGAATGGGGCATTTTGGGGTAAAATTGGTGTGCTATAGCCCACGGATTCGGGGGTGGGCTTGGGGACCGGGCGTGCTGTGGTCCAAAATTCGATCGGGGAGTGCCAAGGAGGTTAGGAATCATCCCACTTTGGTACGTTTAATTTTTCGTGGATATTTGGGAGGATAAACGAGCGATACGGTGTGAATGAGGCATTTTCGAGCCAAATCGGTGTGCTATAGCCTGCATTTTTTAGGGTAGGCTCGGGGTCTGGGCTGGTTGTGGGTCGAAAATCCACTAGGGCGTGCCAGGGAGGTTGAGGATCGTCTAATGTGGTCTTTTTAATTTTTATTGGCCATTTTTGTGGACAAATGGACAAAACAGCGCGAACGGGGCCTTGTCGGACCAATCAGTGTGCTATAGCTTACGATTTTAGGGGTGGACCCGGGGTTCGGGCGCGCTGTGGATCAAAAATTAACCTGGACGTGTCAGGGAGGTTGGGTATCGTCCTAGTATGGTCCGTTTAATTTTTTGTGGCCATTTGGGTGTAGAAATGGGCGAAACAACGCGAACGGGGCCATTTTGGCCCAAATTGGTGTGTTATAGCCCATGGTTTCGGGGATGGGCCCGGGGTCCGGGCGTGCTTTTTGTAAAAAATTAACTAGGGCGTGCCAGGGAGGTTGGATATCATCATAGTGTGGTCCGTTTAACTATTCGTGGCCATTTGGGTGGAAAAATGGGCGAAACGGCATGAACGGGGCAGTTTCGCGCCAAATTGATGTGCTATAATAGCCCATAATTTAGGGGGTGGGCCTGGGGTTCAGGCGCGCTGTTGGTTGAAAATCGACCTGCGCATGTCAAGAAGGTTGGGGATCGTCCCAGTGTGGTCCGTTTAATTTTTTGTGGCCATTTGGGTGTAGAAACGGGTGAAACATCAAGAACTGGGGCATTTTCGGGCCAAATCGGTGTGCTATAGCCCATGGTTTCGGGGATGGGCTCGGGGTCTGGGCGTGCTGTGTGCCAAAAATTGACCGGTGCGTGTCAGGGAGGTTGGGGATCGTCACAATGTCGTCCGTTTAAGTATTTGTGGCCATTCGGGAGGATAAATGGGCGAAATAGTGCGAACGGGGCAATTTTGGGCCAAATTGGTGTGCTATAGCCCACGGTTTAGGGGGTGGATCTGGGGTGTGGGCGTGCTGTGGGCTAAAAATTGATCGAGGCATGCCAGGGAGGTTGGGAATCATCCCAGTGTAGTCCATTTAATTTTTCGTGGCCATTTGGTTGGACAAACGCGCGAAACGGCGCGAATAGGGCATTTTCGGGCCAAATCGGTATGCTATAACCCAAGGTTTTGGGGGTGGGACAGGATTTCGGGCGTACTATGGGCAGAAAATCAACTAGGGTATGCCAGGGAGGTTGGGGAACGCCCAGTGTGGTCCGTTTAGTTTTTCGTGACCATTTGGGTGGACAAACGGGCCAAACGGCATGAACATGGCAATTTCCGGCCAAATCGGTGTGCTATAGCCCACGATTTTGGGGGTGGGCCTGGAGTCCGGCATGATGCGGGCTAAAAATTGATCGAGGGCGTGCCAAGGTGGTTGGTGATCATCCTAGTGTGGTCCATTTAAGTTTTCGTAGACATTGGGGTTGACAAACGGGGGAAACGACGTTAACGGGGCATTTTCGGGCCAAATCGGTGTGCTTTAGCCCACAGTTTCAAGGGTGGGACCGAAGGCCAGGCGCGTTGTGGCCTAAAAATCGATGGGGTAAGCCAGGTACGTTGGGGATCATCTCAGCATAGTTCGTTTAATTTTTCGTGGCCATTTGGGTGGACAGAAGGGAGAAACGGTGTGAACGGGGCATTTTCAGGCTAAATCGATATGCTATAGCCCACGGTTTTGGGATGGTCCCAGAGTTCGAGTGTTTTGTGGGTCAAAAATCGATCGGGGTGTGCCAGGGAGGTTAGGGATCGTCCCAGTGTGGTCCGTTTTATTTTTTGTGGCTATTTAAGTGGACGAACGGGCGAAACAACACGAACGGGGCATTTTCAGGCCAAATCAGTGTGCTATAACCCACGGTTTCGGTGGTGGTCCTGGGGTCCGAGTGCGCTGTTGGCAAAAAATTGACCGGGGCGTGCCAGGGAGGTTGGGGATCATCGCAGTATGGTCCGCTTAATTTTTCGTGGCCATTTGGGTGTAAAAGCTAGCAAAACAATGCGAATGGGGTATTTTTGAGCCAAATTGGTGTGCTATAGCCCACGATTTTGGGGGTGGGCTCGGGGTCCGGGCGTACTGTGGGCAGAAAATCGACTGAGGCGAGACAGGGAGGTTATGGATCATCCCTGTGTGGTCCATTTAATTATTCTTGGCCATTTGGTTGGACAAATGAGCGAAACGGCACAAACAGGGAGTTTTCGGGCCAAATCGGTGTGCTATATAGCCTACGGTTTTGGGGGTGGGCATGGGGTCCAAGGGCGCTGTGGGCCAAAAATTGACCGGGGTATGCCAAGGAAGTTGGAGATCATACCAGTGTTGTCAGTTTAATTTTAGGGCCAAATCGGTGTGCTATAGCCCACGGTTTTGGGGGTGGGCCTGGGCTCCAGACGTACTGTGGGTCCAAAATCAATCGGGGTGTGCCAAGGAGGTTAGGATCATCCCAGTGTGTCCCGTTTAACTATTCGTGGCCATTTGGGTAGACAAACGGGCGAAACGGCATGAACAGGGCATTTTTGGGCCAAATCGGTGTGATATAGCCTATGATTTCGGGGGTGGGCCCGGGGTTCGATGTGTTGTGGTATGATTATCGATCGGGGCATGTCATGGAGGTGTGGGATTATCCCAGTATGGTCTGTTTAATTTTTTGTGGCCATTTGGCTTGAAAAATGAGTAAAACGGCGTGAACGGGGCATTTTCAAGCCAAATTGGTGTGCTATAACCCACGGTTTTGGGGGTGGGCATGGGGTCCGAGCATTCTATGGGCCAAAAATTGACCAGAGAGTGCCGGGGAAGTTGGGGATCATCCCAGTGTGGTCTGTTTAATTTATCGTGGATATTTGGATTAACAAACTGGCGAAATGGCGCGAACGGAGCATTTTCGAGCCAAATCGGTGTGCTATATCCCATGATTTTGGGGGTGGGCCAGGGATTCGGGCGTACCGTGGGCCAAAAATCAACTGGGGCATGCCATGGAGGTTGTTAATCGTCCCAGTGTGGTCCATTTAATTTTTCGTGGCCATTTAGGTTGGCAAACGGGCAAAACGACGCGAACGAGGCAATTTAAAGCTAAATCGGCGTGATTTAGCCCACGGTTTCGGGGGTGAGCTCGGGGTCTGGGCGAGATGTGGGCCAAAAATTGATCTGAGCATGCCATGGATGTTGGGGATTGTCCCAATGTGGTTCGTTCAATTTTTTGTGGCCATTTAGGTGGACAAACGAGTGAAACGGTGCGAACAGGGCATTTTTGGGCTAAATCGGTATGCTCCTACTTTTTTTTATTTTTTATTATCTTCCAGATAAAGAACGAACAAGAGTAAAAACGAAGTTGATTCAAATAAAGATTTCTCTGGTACCCTATGTCAATAAACGTAAAAGAAAGAAAATAAGGGAAAAAGAAAGATACCAAAGCAATGTTGTATCAGGTTGCCTGTGTTTTTGTAGTTGGATCTCTAAGTTTTTGGAATGCCCCAAATTCGACTTGAGCATCTAAATCTGGGTCAATACCAGCAAAAATATCTCTGAACAAGGTTCTAGCACCATGCCAAATGTGTCCGAAGAAGAAGAGCAAAGCAAACGAAGCATGCCCAAAAGCATGCCAGGGAGGTTTGGAATTGTCCCAGTGTGGTCCGTTTAATTTTTTGTGGCCATTTGGGTGGACAAACGGGCGTAACGATGCGAACGGAGCATTTTTTGACCAAATGGGTGTGCTATAGCCCATGGTTTCGGTAGTGGGCCTGGGGTCTGGGAGTGTCGTGGGCCAAAAATCAATCGGGGCGATCCAGTGAGGTGGGGATTGTCCCAGTATGGTTCGTTTATTTTTTCGTGGCCATTTGGGTGGACAAACGGGGGAAACGGCATGAATGGAGAATTTTTGGGCCAAATCGGTGTGCTATATAGCCCACGGTTTTGGGGGTGGGCCCGGGTTTCGGGCGTGCTTTGGGACTAGAATAGATAGGGGCCTGCCAGGGAGGTTGGGGATCATCCCAGTGTGGTCGTTTAAATTTTCGTGGCCATTTGGGTGGACAAATGGGAGAAACGACGTGAATGGGGCATTTTCGAGCCAAATTGGTGTGCTATAGTCCACGACATTTGGTGGTAGGCCCGGGGTTCGGGTGAGCTGTAAGCCGAAAATCGATCGAGGCGTGCTAGGGAGGTTGGGGATCATCTCGGTGTAGTTTATTTAATTTTTTATGGCTATTTGGGTGGACAAACGGGCAAAACGGTACGAACAGGGCATTTTTTGGCCAAATCAGTGTCCTATAGCCCACGATTTTGGGGGTGGGCCCTGAATCCGTGGGCTATATAGCACACCTATTTGGCCGGAAAATACCCCGTTCGGTGTGCAGTTTTGGGTGGGCCCAGGGTCCGGGTGTGCTATGGGCCAAAAATCGACTCGGGTATGCCAGAAAGGTTGGGGATCATCCCAGTGTGGTTCGTTTAATTTTTTATGGCTAATTTGGTGGACAAACGGGCAAAATGGTGCGAATGAGGCATTTTCAAGCCAAATCAGTGTGCTATAGCCCATGGTTTTGGGGGTGGGCCCGAGGTCAGGGAATGTTGTAGGCCTTAAATCGATCGGGGTATGCCAGAGAGGTTGGGGATCATCCCAATGTGGTTTGTTTAATTTTTCGTGGCCATTTGTGTGGACAGAAGAGCGAAACGGCACGAGCGGGGCATTTTTAGGCCAAATTGATATGCTATAGCCCACGGTTTTGGAGGTGGTCCCAGATTTCAAGCATTTTGGGGGAACAAAATTGATCGGGGCGTGCCAGGGAGGTTGGGGATCATCCCAGTATGGTCCATTTTATTTTTCGTGGCCATTTGGGTGGATAAACGGGCAAATCAGTGTGATCGGGGCATTTTCGAGCAAAATCGGTGTGCTATAGCCGACGGATTTGGGGGTGGGCCCAGATTCCGATTCACTCTGTGTGCCAAAAATTGACCCAGGCATGCCAGGGAGGTTAGGAATCGTCCCAGTGTGGTCTGTTTAATTTTTTGTGGCCATTTGGGGTGACAAACGGGTAAAACAGTACGAACGGGGTATTTTTCAGCCAAATGTGTGTCCTATAGCCTACGTTTTTGGGGGTGGGCTCAGGGTCTGAGTGCGTTGTGTGCCAAAAATCAACCAGGACGTGCCAGGGAGGTTGGGGATCGTCCCAGTGTGGTTCGTTTAATTTTTTATGGCCATTTGGGTTGACAAACGGGCAAAGCGGCACAAACTTTGCAATTTTTGGGCCAAATCGGTGTTCTATAGCCCATAGTTTCAGGGACGAGCCAGGGGTCGGTCGTGCTGTGGGTCTAAAATAGACTTGGGCGAGCCAGGGAGGTTGGGGATCATCCTAGTGTGGTCCGTTTAATTTTTTGTGGCCATTTGGGTGGACAAACGGGCGAAACGGCACGAACGGGGCATTGTAGGGCCAAATTGGTGTGGTATAGCCCACAGTTTCGGGGGTGGCCCCGGGGTCCGGGTGTGCTGTGGGCCAAAAATCTATCGAGGCATGCTAGGGAGGTTGTGTATCGTCCTAGTGTGGTCCATTTAATTTTTTGAGGCCATTTGGGTTGACAAACGGGCAAAACGGCGCGAATGGGGTATTTTCGGGCCAAATTGGTGTGCTATAGCCCACGGTTTTGGGGGTGGGCCCGAGGTCCGAGCGTGTTGTGGGCCTAAAATCAACCGGGGCGTGCCATGGAGGTTGGGGATCCTTGTAACACCCCGTACTTAATTACGTGCATTAGCCATGGTTATATGTGTTGGAGTATATGTATTGATCATAAGTTAGGTATATATGAGTTTAAGTATGAGTATTGATTATTTTGAGATGGTTTCAAGTGTATAGTTTGATTATATGTGTATAGGAATCGACTTTATTTATACCGGAATTTTCTCGTCGAAGTTTCTATGCGAAGTTTATCGAGTTAGCTTTCCAACGATATAAAGATTTCTGAAAACAGATGAGTATCGGATATAAGCGAGCATGTTCGAAACTTGAAAACGGTGGACGTAATGAACAGTAAATGTGCAGAAATTTTCTGCACACAAAAGTACTGCAGCCAAACATATTTTTGGGTCGACTTTAAACGATCATAACTCCTTGTACAAAATGAACTATGTGAGATTCTATATATCAATGAGAAAACCCGAGAGTCTTCTTTCTAATGCAATTGGTTTCACCCAAATCCATTATCGGAGCAAAGAGTTATGGTCGATTCACTTTAGCCTATCAAAACAGTCCACCATGGACAGATTCGGATTTACTTAAATTTTAAGGGCAATATGGTCATTTTCCATCACCTCATGGACGAAAATTTGTCATTATATACATATACTTAGCCTCATATCCATCATTTATCATCCAAATTATTGAAGAATAAGAAACCCTAGCCTAATTTCAACTCCAATTATCTTGTGATTCAACCGTAGAAAATCCAAATTGATTCCGTAGTTGTGTTCACCGTCTCGAGGGCTTCAAGAAGCACCCCTTATTTGTTCCAACAAGACTTCGAAATCAAAAGGGCCATTTTATGGTAAGGATGTAAATTATGTTGGTGTTATTTATATGGATATGTATATCTATGCATGTGAGCATAAGAAGTATGTTATTTGATTGTTGTTGAAAGATGATTGGAAATGATGTTGGATTATTCTTGTGCATGGTTGGATTATGTTGAATTGTGAAGGGATTTGGTGTGATGATGTGGTATTGAAATGATGATTATATATATATATATATACACATAAACCTATTGTTCAAGTTGGTTTTTGGAATGCTTTGCAAATATTGGTTGTATGGAATTATGGAAGAGAATTGTGGTGTTGGGTTGCTAATACTAGATGCCAAACATTTCATTGTATATAAGTGATTTGTAAAGGCGGGAAGTTGTGTTGAATTGGTATCCGAATCTACAACGAGGTATGTAAAGCATACTCTAACGATGTTCTTTGGCATGAAAACACCAATGTTCCATCAAGTAAGATTCCGAGGTTGTCCAAAAAAAACATGTATTGTTCTATGTTACCAACGAAGTTGTTTCCATTCTATAAAGTGTCAAAATGTTTCATTGATATACCAAAAGGCTCCTATTTCATTGTTGTGATATTGATGATTCTGAAACACATTGTTGATGTACCAATGAGTCTTTATTACATCGTTATTGTATAGAAGGTCTATTACTTGGTTCCTATTGATGTATCATTGTTCCAAAGGTACTATATTGGCATGAACACTAATGTAATAATCTCAAAAGCTTTTGAACTAAGTTATTGGAAAGATCTCTTATGTGTGTTACTTGATATACGTGTGGGTGGTAGCTCAGGGGCTTAAGCCTAGCATGGGCCGATCCCGATACTTGATATGATTACAGTTGATATGTACTGGGGGCAGCCTAATGGTCACAGTACGGTATAATATTGATTATTGTTAGGTGGTTGGAGGTTCGGGAGGAGGAGGCAATGGCGAATGATAATTGTAAAGAATGAAATGAACGAATGTATACCGTTCCACAAATGTGTTTGAATTCAAGAACCCAATTCAGATTAATGATAATGTACATGATCCTAAAAGTGTTTATGAAGTGTGGTTCACTTCTATTATGATTTATTCACTTGTGTCTGATTTTCTTGATCTCCCATATCACATGTGATTATTTACAGCTTTACATACTCAGTACATATTTCGTACTGACGTCCCTCACGGGGGACCTGCATTTCATGCTGCAGGCATAGGTGCTTCAGCTCATACACAGCATAGATAGGAGCCAGGTCATACAACTATTGTTGGTGAGCTCCAGTTTGCTTCGGAGCTTTCCGAGTCGGTTCCTTATGTTTTGTTATTGTACAGAAGTCATGTGTGGGCGGGGGGTTTGTCCCGACCCTAGTTATGTCATGTATATCCTAGAGGCTTTGTAGACATAAAGAAGGGTAAAGTCATGAAAGTTTATATAGTGATGTTATATTTGTATATGTGGTGGCCCCGACGGCCAAGTATTATATATATATATTTGTGCGTGTTGTGTTGATACAGGTAATTAGACCCTTCTATATGCAACGAAGTGCTGTCCAAATTTTTGGTGACATGTAAGTGAAAGTACAGGTATTTGAATGGGTTCTCCCGGGCCTTCTCGGCTTCGGGTGCCAGTCCGGCACGATGGGATTTTGGGGCGTGACAATCCTCCCAGTGTGGTTCGGTTAATTTTACGTGGCCATTTGGGTGGAAAAATGGACAAAACTGTGCAAACGGGGCATTTTCGGTCCAAATCGGTGTGTTATAACCTACGTTTTTAGGGTGGGCCCGGGGTCCGCCAGTGATGTGGGCCGAAAATCGATCGGGGTATGCCATGGAGGTTAGGGATCATCCCATTGTACACTATTTTTTTTGTGGATTTTTGAGTGGACAAACGGGCGAGATGGCACGAACGGGGCATTTTCAGGCCAAATCGGTGTACTATAGCCCAGGGTTTCGAGGGTGGGCTTGGGGTCCGGCGTGCTGTGGGCCAAAAATCGATTGGGGCATTCCAGGGAGATTGCGGATTATCCAAGTGTGTTCTGTTTAATTTTTTATGGCCATTTGGGTTGACAAACGGGCAAAACGGCGCAAACGGAGCATTTTTGAGCCAGATAGGTATGTTATAGCCCACGACTTTGGGGGTGAACCCCGGGTTCGGACATGTTGTGGGCCAAAAATTGACTAGGGCATGCCACAAAGGTTGGGGATCGTCCCAGTGTGGTCTGTTAAATATTTCATGGCCATTTGGGTGGACAAAGGGGAAAAACGGCACAAACGGGGCATTTTTGGACCAAATCGGTGTGCTATAGCCCATGTATTCAGGGGTGCGCCCAGGGTTCAGACGCGCTGTGGGCCAAAAATCAACCGAGGAGTGCCAAAGAGGTTGGGGATCATCCTAGTGTGGTTCGTTTAGTTTTTTGTGTCCATTTGGGTGGACAAACGGGTGAAAAGGGCAAAACGATGCAAACGGGGTATTTTCGAGCCAAATCGATGTGCTATATCCCCCGGTTTCGAGGGTGGGCCCAGGGTCCGGGCGTACCGTGGGCCAAAAATCGATCAAGACATACCAGGGATGTTTGGGATCATCCCAGTGTGGTTATTTTAATTTTTCGTGGCCATTTGGTTAGACAACCGGGCAAAACGGTGCAAATGGGGCATTTTCAGACCAAATCAGTGTGCTATAACCCACGGTTTTGGGGGAGGACTCAAGGTCCGGGCGTGCTGTGGGCCAAAAATCAATTGGGGCTTGTCAGGTAGGTTGGGGATCGTCTAAATATGGTACGTTTAATTTTTTGTTGCCATTTGGGGGGACAAACGGGAGAAACGGCGCAAACGGGGCATTTTCACGCCAAATCGGTGTGCTATAGCCCACAGTTTTAGGGGTGGGCCCGGGGTTCAGCGTGCTATTGTCCAAAAATCGATCGGGGCATGCCAAGGTGGTTTGGAATTGTCCAGTATGGTCCATTTAATTTTTCGTGGCCATTTGGCTTGACAAACGAGTGAAATGGCGCAAATGGAGCATTTTCGGGATAGATAAGTATGCTATAGCCTACGGTTTTGGGGGTGGGCACGGGGTCCGAGAGTGTTGTGGGCTGAAAATCAATTGGGGCATGCCAAGGAGGTCTGGGATCATCCCGGTGTGGTCCGTTTAATTTTTCGTGGTTATTTGGGTTTACAAATAGGCGAAACGGAGCGAACGGGGCATTTTCGAGCCAAATCAGTGTGCTATAGCCCACTGTTTTGGGGGTGGGCCGGGGGTACGGGCGTGTTGTGGGCTAAAAATCGACCAGGGCATGCCAGGGAGGTTGGGGCTCGTCCCATTATGGTCCATTTAATTTTTTGTGGCCATTTGGGCGTACAAACGGGTGAAACGTTGAGAACGGGACCTTTTCAGAACAAATCGTTGAACTATAGCCCACTGTTTTAGGGGTGGGCTCAGGTTTCGGGCGTGTTATGGGCTGAAAATTGATTAGGATATGCCAGGGAGGTTGGGGATCGCCCCAGTGTGGTCCGTTTAATTTTCCGTGGCCATTTGGGTGAACAAACAGACATAATAGTGTGAATGGGGAGTATTTAGGATAAATTGGTGTGCTATAGCCCACGGTTTTAGGGGTTGGCCCAGGATTCGGGCGTGCTTTGGGACGAAAATTGACCGAGGCATGTCAGGGAGGTTAGGGATCATCCCAGTATTATTCGTTTAATTTATTTAGGCTATTTAGGTTGACAAACTAGTGAAACGGCGAGAACGGGGCATTTTTGGACAAATCGATGTGCTATAGACCACGGTTTTGGGGCTGGGCTCGAGGTCCGGGCGTACTGTAGGTCAAAAATCGACCGGGCATACCAGGGAGGTTGGGGATCCTCCCAGTGTGATCCGTTTAAATTTTTGTGGCCATTTGGGTGGACAAACGGGTGAAACAACGCGAACGGGGCATTTTCGGGCTAAATTGGTGTGCTATAGCCCACGGATTCGGCGGTGGGCTCGGGGACCGGGCGTGCTGCGGTCCAAAAATTGATCGGGGAGTGCCAGGGATAAACGAGTGAAATGGTGCGAACGAGGCATTTTTGAGCCAAATCGGTGTGCTATAGCCCGCATTTTTTAGGGTGGGCCCGGGGTCTGGGCGGGCTGTGGGCCGAAAATCCACTAGGGCATGCCAGGGAGGTTGGGGATCGTCTAGTGAGGTCCGTTTAATTTTTATTTGCCATTTTTGTGGACAAACGGGTGAAACGGCGCGAACGGAGCCTTTTCGGACCAAACGGTGTGCTATAGCTTACGATTTTGCGGGTGGACCCGGGGTTCGGGCGCGCTGTGGATCAAAAATTAACCTGGGCATGTTAGAGAGGTTGGGTATCGTCCCAGTATGGTCCGTTTAATTTTTCGTGGCCATTTGGGTGTAGAAATGGGTGAAGCAGCGCAAACGGGGCATTTTTGGTCCAAATTGGTGTGTTATAGCCCATGGTTTCGGGGATGGACCCGGGGTCCGGGCGTGCTGTTTGTCAAAAATTAACCGGGGCATGTCAGGGAAGTTGGATATCGTCACAGTGTGGTCCATTTAACCATTTGTGGCCAATTGGGTGGACAAACGGGCAAAACGGCGTGAACGGGGCAGTGTCAGGCCAAATCGATGTGCTATAGCCCATGATTTAGGGGGTGGGCCCGGGGTTCAGGCGCGCTGTAGGTTGAAAATCGACCTGCGCATGTCAGGAAGGTTGGGGATCATCCCAGTATGGTCCGTTTAACTTTTTGTGGCCATTTGGGTGTAGAAACGGGTGAAACATCAAGAACCGGGGCATTTTCGGGCCAAATCGGTATGCTATAGCCTATGGTTTCGGGGATGGGATCGGGGTCTGGGCGTGCTGTGTGCCAAAAATTGACCGGTGCATGTCAGGGAGGTTGGGGATCATCACAATGTCGTCCGTTTAACTATTCGTGGCCATTTGGGCGGACAAAAAGGCAAAATAGTTCGAACAGGGCAATTTTGGGCCAAATCAGTGTGCTATAGCCAACGGTTTAGGGGGTGGATCTGGGGTGTGGGCGCGTTGTGGGCTAAAAATTGACCGAGGCATGCCCGGGAGGTTGGGGATTATCCCAGTGTAGTCCTTTTAATTTTTTGTGGCCATTTGGTTGGACAAACGGGCGAAACGGCGTGAATAGGGCATTTTCGGGCCAAATCGGTATGCTATAACCCAAGGTTTTGGGGGTAGGACAAGATTTCAGGTGTGCTATGGGCAAATAATCAACCAGGGTGTGCCAAGGAGGTTGGGGAACGCCCAGTGTGGTCCGTTTAGTTTTCGTGACCATTTGGGTGAACAAACGGGCCAAACAGCGTGAACATGACAATTTCCGGCCAAATCGGTGTGCTATAGCCCACGATTTTGGGAGTGGGCCTGGGGTCCGGCATGATGTGGGACAAAAATTGATCGAGGGCATACCAAGGTGGTTGGTGATCATCCTAGTGTGGTCCATTTAATTTTTTATGGACATTGGGGTTGAAAAACGGGCGAAACGGCATTAACGGGGCATTTTTGGGCCAAATCGATGTGCTTTAGCTCACGGTTTCAGGGGTGGGACCAAAGTCCGGGTGCGCTGTGGCCTGAAAATCGATGGGGCATGCCAGGAAGGTTGGGGATCGTCTCATCGTGGTTTGTTTAATTTTTCGTGGTCATTTGGGTGGACAGAAGGGAGAAACGGCGCAAACAGGGCATTTTCAGGCCAAATCGATGTGCTATAGCCCACGGTTTTTGGGATGGACCCAGAGTTCGAGCGTTTTTGGGGCATCAATCGATCGGGGCGTGTCAGAGAGGTTAGGAATTATCCCAGTGTGGTCCGTTTTATTTTTCATGGCTATTTGGGTGGACAAACGGGCGAAACGGCACGAACAGGGCATTTTCAGGCCAAATCGGTGGGCTATAACCCACAATTTCGGTGGTGGTCCCGGGGTCCTGGTGCGCTGTAGGCAGAAAATTGACCGGGGCGTGCCAGGGAGGTTGGGGATCATCCCAGTATGGTCTTCTTAATTTTTCGTGGCCATTTGGGTGTAAAAGCTGGCAAAACAGTGCGAATGGGGTATTTTCGAGCCAAATTGGTGTGCTATAGCCTACGATTATGGGGGTGGGCTTGGGGTCAGGGCGTGCTGTGGGTAGAAAATAGACCGAGGTGAGACAAGGAGGTTGGGAATCGTCCCTGTGTGGTCCATTTAATTATTCTTGGCCATTTGGTTGGACAAATGAGCAAAACGGCACGAATAAGGAGTTTTCGGGCCAAATCGGTGTGCTATAGCCTACGATTTTGGCGGTGGGCATGGGATCCAAGGGCGCTGTGGGCCAAAAATCGCTCGGGGTATGCCAGGGAAGTTGGAGATCATACCAGTGTTGTCCATTTAATTTTTTGTGGCCATTTGGGTGGACAAACGGGAGGAACGGTGAAAATGGGGCATTTTAGGGCCAAATTGGTGTGCTATAGCCCACGATTTTGGGGGTGGGCTCGGGCGTGATGTGGGCTAAAAATTGATCTAGGCTTGCCAGGGAGGTTGGGGGTTATCCAAATGTGGTCCGTTTAGTTTTTGATGGCAATTTGGGTAGACAAACAGGCAAAATGGCGTGAACGGGGTATTTTCGGGTCAAATTAGTGTGCTATAGCCCACGGGTTTAGGGGTGAGCCCGGGGTCCGGGCGTGTTGTGGGCCAAAAATTGACCTGGGCGTGCTTGGGAGATTGGGGATCATCCTAGCATGGTCCGTTTAATTATTTGTGGCTATTTGGGTGGACAAACGGGTGAAACGGTGTGAATGGGGCATTTTCGGGCCAAGTCGGTGCACTATATCCCACGGTTTTGGGGATGGCCCTGGGTTTCAGGCGTGCTGTGGGTTGAAAATCGACCGAGGAGTTTCAGGGAGGTTAGGGATAGTCCCAGTGTGGTCCATTTAATTTTTTGTGGCCATTTGGGTTGACAAATGAGTGAAACAACGCGAATTAGGCATTTTCAAGCCAAATCGGCGTGCTGTAGCGAACAGTTTTGGAGGTGGGCCCGGGGTCCAGGCGCGCTGTGGGTCAAAAATAAATCGGGGCATGTCGGGAGGTTGGGGATTATCCCAATGTTGTTGGTTTAATTTTTCGTGGCCATTTGGGTGAAAAATGGGCGAAACAACACAAATCGGGCATTTTCAGGAAAAATCAGTGTGCTATAGCCGACGGTTTTGGGGGTAGGCCCAGGGTCCAGGCGCGCTGTGGGGATCATCCCAGTATGGTCCGTTTAATTTTTCGTGTCCATTTAGGTGGACACACGGGGGAAACGATTTGAACAGAGCATTTTCTAGCTAAATCTGTGTGCTATAGCCTATGGTTTGGGGGGTGGTCCCGAGGTACGAGTGCTCTTTGGGCCGAACAACCTCCCGGTGCGTGCCAGGTAGGTTGGGGATCATCCCAGTGTCGTCCGTTAGATTTTTCGTGGCTATTTGGGAGGACAAACGGGTGAAACGGCGTGGACAAGGCATTTTCTGGCCAAATCGCCGTGGTATTGCGTACGGTTTCAGGGGTGGGCTAGGGGTTCGGGCGCGCTGTGGGCCAAAAATCAACTGAGGTGTGCCGGGATGTTGGGGGTCATCCCAGTGTGGTCCGTATAATTTTCATCGCTATTTGGGTGGACAAACAGGCCAAACAGAATGAACGAAACATTTTTGGGCCAAATCGGTATGAGATAGCCCACGAGTTCGGGGGAGGTATCCCCAAGTTCCCAGTGCGCTGTGGGCCAAAAATTGATCGGGGCTTGCCAAAGAGGTTGGGAATCATCCCATTGTGGTCCGCTTAATTTTTCGTGGCTGTTTTTGTGGACAAACGAGCAAAATGGCGCGAACGAGACATTTTCGGCCAAATCGGTGTGCTATAGCCCACGGCTTCGGGGGTGAGCCTGGGGTCCGGGCGTGCTGTAGGCCGAAAATTGACCGAGGCGTGCCAGGGAGGTTGGGGATCATCCCTGTGTGGTTCGTTTAATTTTCCGTGGCCATTTGGGTGAACAAACGGGAGAAACGGTGCGAACATGGCATTTTCAGGCCAATTCAGTGTGCTATAGCCCACGGTTTTGGGCGTGGGCCTAGGGTCCGAGCGTGCTGTGGGCCAAAAATTGAACGAAGCATGCCAGGGAGGTTGGGGATCGTCCTAGTATGGACCGTTTAATTTTTCGTGGACAGTTGGGTGGACAAATGGGTGAAACAGAGTGAACGGGGCATTTTAGGGATGAATCGATGTGTTATATCCCGCAGTTTCAAGGGTGGGCCCGGGGTTCGGGTGTATTGTGGGCCAAAATTTGACCAGGGCATGACAGGGAGGTTGGGGATCATCCCAGTGTGGTTTGTTTAATTTTTCGTGGCCATTTGGGTAGATAAACGGGCGAAACGGTGCTATTGGGGCTTTTTTGGGCCAAATCGGTGTGCTATAGCCCAAGGTTTTGGGGGTGGGATTGGGGTTCAGGCGGGCTATGGGATGAAAATTGACCAGGGCATGGCACGGAGGTTGGGGATCGTCCCAGTATGGTCCGTTTAATTTTTCGTGGCCATTTGGATGGACAAACGGGCAAAACGGTGTGAACGGGGCATTTTCGGGCCAAATCGGTATGTTATAGCCCACAGTTTGGGGGGTGGGCCCGAGGTTCGAGTAGGCTGTGGGCCAAAAATCGGTTGGGGCGTGCGAGGGAGGTTGGGGATCATCCCAGTGTGGTCCGTTTATTTTTTTTAGCCTATTTGGGTGGACAAGCGAGCAAAACGGCGTGAACGGGGCATTTTCGGGCCAAATCGGTGAGCTACAACCTACGGTTTTAGGGTTGGGCCCAGTGTTCGGGCTTGCTATGGGCCAAAAATCAAACGGGGCATGCTAGGGAGGTTGGGGATCATTCCTGTGTGGTCCGTTTAATTTTCCGTCGCCATTTGGGTGGATAAACGGGCGAAACAGCACGCGAACGGGGCATTTTTGTGCCAAATCGGTGTGCTATAGCCCACGATTTTTAGGGTGGACCCGGTGTATAGGCCCTCTGTGGGCCAAAAATTGACTGAGGCATACCAGGGAGGTTGGGGATCGTCCCAGTGTGGTCTATTTAATTTTTTGTGGCTATTTGTGTGGAAAAACGGGCGAAATGGCGTGAACGAGGCATTTTCGGGCCAAATTGGTGTGCTATAGCCCACAGTTTCAGGGGTGGGTCTGAGCTCTAGATGTGCTGTGGGCCGAAAATCTACCGAGGAGTGCCAGGGAGGTTGGGGATCATCCCAGTGTGGTCTGTTTAATTTTTTATGGCCATTTGGGTGGACAAACGGGAGAAACGGTGCGAATGGGGCATTTTCGAGCGAAATCGGTGTGTTATAGCCCACAGTTTTAAGTGTGGAGCCGGGGTTCGGGCACGTTGTGGACTAAAAATCGATTGGGGAGTGCCAGGGAGTTTAGGGATCATTCCAATGAGATCCCAGGAAGGTTAAGGATCGTCCCAGTGTAGTTCGTTTAATTTTTTTTGGCCATTTGGGTGGACAAACAGGAGAAATGGCGTGAACGGGGCATTTTCAGGCCAAATCATTGTGCTATAGCCCACGGTTTTGGCGGAGGGCCTAGGGTGCGGGTGTTCTGTGGGCCGAAAATTGACCGGGACATGCTTGTGAAGTTGGGGATCATCCCAGTATTGTCCGTTTAATTTTTTGTGGCCATTTGGGTGCACAAACAGGCAAAATGGAATGAACGGGGTATTTTTGGGCCAGATCGGTGTGTTATATCCCTCGGTTTCGGGGGTGGGCCCGGGGTCCGGCGTGCTGTGGGTCGAACATCGATCAAAGCGTGCTAGGAAGGTTTGCAATCCTCTCAGTGTGGTTTGTTTGATTTTTCAAGGGCATTTGTGTGGCCAAACGGGCAAAATAATGTGAACGGGGCATTTTTAGGACAAATCGATGTGCTATAGCCCACAGTTTTGAGGCTGGGTACGGTGTCCGGGCGAGCTGTGGGCCAAAAATCGATAGAGGCATGCCCGGTAGGTTGGGGATCATCCCAGTGTGGTCCGTTAAATTTTTCGTGGCCATTGGGGTGGACAAACAAGCGAAACGGCGCAAACGGGGCATTGTTGGGACAAATCGTTGTGCTATAGCCCACGGTGTCGTTGCAGGCGCGCTGTAGGCAAAAAATAGACCAAGGCGTGCCAGGGAGGTAGGGGATTATCCCAATGTGGTCCGTTTAATTTTTCGTGGGCATTTGAGAGGACAAACGGGTGAAACCGTGCGAACAGGACGTTTTTGGGCCAAATCGGTGTGCTATAGCCCATGATTTCGGGGGTGCGCCCGGAATCCGGGCGTGCTGTGGGCCAAAAATCAACCGGTACATGCCAGGGAGGTTGGGGATCATCCCAGTGTGGTTCGTTTAATTTTTTGTGGCCATTTGGGTGGACTAACAAGCGAAACGGTGCGAAAGGGGTGTTTTCGGGCTAAATCGATGTGCTATAGCCTACGGTCTCGGGGGTGGGCCCAGGGTCCAGGTCTGTTGAGGGATGAAAATCAACCGGGGTATGCCACGGAGGTTGGGGATCATCCCAATGTGGTCTGTTTAATTTTTTGTGGCCATTTGGATGGACAAACGGGCGAAATAGTGTGAACGGAGCATTTTCGTGCCAAATCGGTGTGTTATAGCCCACGGTTTTGGGGGTGAGCCAAGGGTACGGGCATGCTGTGGGCCAAAAATCAATTGAGGTATGACAGGGAGGTGGGGGATCTTCCTAGTATGGTCTGTTTAATTTTCCGTAGCCATCGGGGTGTACAAACGGGCAAAACGGCGCAAACGGGTATTTTCGGTTTAAATCGGTGATCTATATCCCAAGGTTTCAGGGGTGGGCTCGAGGTCCGGGCGTGCTGTGGGTCAAAAACTCATTGGGAAATGCCGGGGAGGTTGGGGATCATCTCAGTGTGGTCCGTTTAATTTTTCGTGGCCATTTGGGTGGACAAACGGGCGAAACGATGCTAATGGGGCTTTTTAAGCCAAATCGGTGTTCTATAACCTACGATTTAATAGGTGGGCCCGAGGTCCGGGCGTGCTGTGGACCAAAAACCAACTGGGGTGTGCTAGGGAGGTTGGGGATCGTCCCAGTGTGGTCCGTTATATTTTTTATGGCCCTTTGGGTGGACAAATGGGCAAAACAGCGCGAACAGAGAATTTTCTGCCAAATCGGTGTGCTATAGCCCATGGTTTGGGGGTGGGCCTAGGGTCCGAGAGTGTTGTGGGCCTAAAATCAACCGGGGCATGCCAGGGAGGTTGGAGATTGTCCCAGTTTAGTTCGTTTTATTATTCGTGGCCATTTGGTTGGACAAACGGGCAAAATGGCGTGAACAAGGCATTTTTGGGTTGGGGTGGGCCCGGGTTTCGGGCCTGTTCTTTTAAAAAAATTGTTTGAGGCGTGCCATGTTGGATGGGGATCATCCCAGTGTGGTACATTTAATTTTTTGTGGCCATTTGGATGGACAAACTGGCGAAACAGTATGAAAGAGGCATTTTCGTGCAAAATCGATGTGTGATAGCCCATGGTTTTGGGGGTGAGCCCAGGGTCCGGGCGTGTTGTGGGAAAAAAATCGATCGAGACGTGCCAAGGAGGTTGAGGATCATCCCAGTGTGGTCTATTTAATTTTTTGTGGCCTTCCGGGAGGACAAACGGGCAAAACGGCGCAAATGGGTATTTTTGGTTTAAATCGGTGTGCAATAACCTATGGTTTCAGGGGTGGCCCGGGGTTCGAACGTGCTGTGGCTCAAAAATTGATTGGATCATGCCAAAGAGGTTGGGGATCATCATAGTGTGGTCCGTTTAATTTGTCGTGGCTATTTGGGTGGACAAACGGGAGAAACAGGGCATTTTCGGGCCAAATCGGGGTGCTATAGCCCACGGTTTTGGGGGTGGGCCCAGGGTCTAGGCGTGCTGTGGGCCAAAAATTGACTGGGGCGTGCCAAGGAGGTTGGGGATCATTCCAGTGTGTTCCGTCTAATATTTCGTGGCCATTTGGGTGGACAAACGAGCGAAATGGCGTGAACGGGGCATTTTCGAGCCAAATCAATGCGCTATAGTCCACGGTTTCGGGGTTGGGCCCGGGTTATGTGCGTTCAATGGGCCAAAAATCATCCGGGATGTGCCAGGGAGGTTGGGAATCATCCCAGTGTGGTCCATGTAATTTTTCGTGGCCATTTGGGTGGACAAACGGGCGAAACGGCGCGAACGGAGCATTTTCGAGCAAAATTGGTGTGCTATAGTCCATGTTTTTTGGGGGTCCCATGATTTCGTGGGAGGGCCCGAGGGCCAAATCGGTGTGCTATAGCCCACAGTTTTGAGGGTGGGCCCTAGGTCCGGGCGTACTGTGGGCAAAAAATTGATCGATATGCAAGGGATGATGGGGATCGTTCCAGTGTAATTCATTTAATTTTTTGGTGCCATTTGGGTGGAAAAACGGGAGAAACGGCACAAACGGGGAATTTTTGGGCAAAATTGGTGTGCTATAGCCCACGATTTCAGCGGTGGGCCCGGGGTCTGGCCGTTTTATAGGTCGACAATCGACCGGGGCGTGCCAGGGAGGTGTTGGATTGTCCCAGTGTGGTCCGTTAAATTTTTTGTGGTCATTTGGCTGGACAAACGGGTGAAACAGCGCAAATAGGGTATTTTCGGGCCAAAACAGTGTGCTATAGACCACAGTTTTGGGGTGGGCTCGGGGTCCGAGCATGCTGTGGTCCAAAAAGCACCCAGGGCATGCCAGAGAGGTTGGCGATCATCCTAGTGTGGTCCGTTTAATTTTTTGTGGCCATTAAGGTGGACAAACAGGCGAAACGGCGCAAACGGGGCATTTTCGGGCAAAATCGATGTGCTATAGCCCACGGTTTGGGGGTGGGCTCGAGGTTTGGGCGTGTTGTTGGCCAAATATCAATTGGGGCATGCAAGGAAGGTTACGTATCATCCCAGTGTGGTCCGTTTAATTTTTTATGTCCATTTGGGTGGACAAACAGGTGAAACAGCGCGAATGAGACATTTTCGGACCAAATCGGTGTACTATAGCCCACGATTTTGTGGGTGGGCCAGAGGTTCGGGCGCAGTGGGCCAAATATAGGCTGGGGCATGCCAGGAAAGTTATGGATCATCCCAGTGTGGTTCATTTAATTTTTAATGGCCATTTGGGTGGACAAATAGTAGAAACGGCGAGAACGGGGCCTTTTCTGGCAAAATTGGTGTGTTATAGCCCACGGTTTTGGGGGTTGGCCTAAGGTTTGGCGCGTTGTGGTCCAAATATCGATCGTGGTGTGCAAGGGAGGTTAGGGATCGTCCTAGTGTGGTTCGTGTAATTTTTCGTGGTACATTGGGTAGACAACCGGGCGAAAAGGCATGAATGGGGCATTTTTGGGCCAAATCGGTGTGTTATAGCATGCGTTTTCAGGGGTGGACCCAGGGTTCGGACGTGATATGTGTCAAAAATCGTCTGGGGCATGCCAGGGAGATTGGGGATCATCCTAGTGTGATCCTTTTAATTTTTTGTGGCTATTTGGGTGGACAAACGGGTGAAAAGGCGCGAACGGGGCATTTTCGGGCCAAATCGGTGTACTATAGTCCATGGTTTTGGGGGGGGGCGCATGGTTTCGGGGTAGGCCCGAGATTCAGGCGTGCTGTAGGCCGAAAATCGATCGGGGCTTGTCAAGGAGGTTGAGGATCGTCTCAGTATAATCTGTTAAATTTTTTGGGGCCATTTCGGTGGACAATCGAGTGAAACGGCACAAACGGGGCATTTTTGGGCTAAATCGGTGTTCTATAGCCAACGGTTTTGGGGGTGGGCCCGTGGTCCGGGCGTGCTTTGAGTTGAAAATCGATCGGCGCGTGCGAGAGAGGGTGTGGATTGTCTCAGTATGGTCCCTTTAATTTTTCGTGGTCATTTGGGTGGACAAATAGGAGAAACAACACTAATGGGAGATTTTTGAGCCAAATCGGTGTGCCATAGCCCACGATTTCATGGGTGGGCACGGAGTTCGGGCGTGCTGTGGGCCAAAAATCGATTGGCACATGCTAGGGAGGTTGGAGATCATCCCAGTTTAGTCCGTTTAATTTTTCATGGCCATTTGGGTGGACAAACGGGTGAAACAGCTTGAACGAAGCATTTTCGGGCCAAATCGGTGTCCTAAAACCCACGGTTTTGGGGGTGAAACCTGGATCCGGGCGTGCTATGTGCCAAAAATTAATCGAGGAGTGTCACGGAGGTTGGGGATCATCCCAGTATGGTCTGTTTAATTTTTTGTGGCCATTTGGGTGGACAAACGGACGAAATGGAACGAATGGGAAATTTTTGGGTCAAATCGGTGTACTATAGTGCATGGTTTTGGGGGTGGGCCCAGGGTTCATACACGCTGTGGGCCAAAAATTGACCGGGGTATGCTAAGGAGGTTGAGGATCATCCTAGTATGGTCCGTTTAATTTTTCATGGCTATTTGGGTGGACAAACGAATGAAACAGCGCGAACGGGGCATTGTTGGGTCAAATCGGTGAGCTATAGCCCACAGTTTCGGGGGTGGAACCGAGGTTCGGGCGCGTTGTGGGCTGAAAATTGATCGGGGTGTTCAAGGGAGGTTGGAGATCGTTCCAGTATGGTCCGTTTAATTTTTCATTTCCATTTGGGGTGGACAAACGGGTGAAACGGCGCGAACGGGGCATTTTCGAGCCAAATCGGTGTGCTATAGCCCACGGTATTGGGGGTGGACCCTGGGTCCGGGCGTGTTGTGGGATGAAAATAAACCAGGGCATGCCAGGGAGGTTGGGGATCATCCCATTTAGCACATTTAATTTTTTGTGGTCATTTGGGTGAACAAACGAACGAAACAGCACGAATGGGGCATTTTCGGGCCAAATCGGTGTGCTATAGCCCATGGTTTCAGGGGTGGGCCCGGGTCCGGGCGTACTGTAGGAATCGACTGGTGCATGCCAGGGATATTGGGGATCATCCCAGTATGGCACGTTTAATTTTTTGTGGCTATTTGGGTGGAGAAACGGACGAAATGGTGCAAATAGGGCATTTTTAGGCCAAATCAGTATGCTATAGCCCACGGTTTTGGGGGTGGGCTCGGGATTCGGGAGTGCTGTGGGATGAAAATCGATTGGAGCATGCTACGGAGGTTAGGGATCGTCCCAATGTGGTTCATTTTTTATGGCTATTTGGGTGGACAAATGGACGAAACGACGCGAACGAGGCATTTTCGGGCCAAATTGGTGTGCTATAGCCCACTGTTTTAGGGGTAGGCCCGGGGTTCGGGTGCGATGAGGGCCAAAAATCAACTGGGGTATGCAAGGGAGGTTGGGGATCGTCCCAGTGGTGTTCGTGTAACTTTTGTTGTCATTTGGGTGGAAAAACGGGCGAAACGGCGCGAACGGGGCATATTTAGGCCAAATCAGAGTGTTATAGCCCACGGTTTCGGGGGTGGAACCTGGGTCCGGGAGTGTCGTTGGCCAAAAATCGACCGGGGCGTACCAGGGAGCTTAGGGATCATCCTAGTGTTGTCCATTTAAATTTTCGTGGCCATTAGGGAATTTTCAGGCCAAATCGGTATGCTATAACCCAAGGTTTTTGGGGTGGGCCCATGGTCCTAGCTTGCGGTGGTTAAAAAATCGATCGAGGCATGTCAGGGATGTTAGGGATCGTCCCAGTGTGGTCCGTTTAATTTTTCCTGACCATTTTGCTGGACAAACGGGCGAAAAGGCACGACTGGGGCATTTTCAAGCCTAATCGGTGTGCTATAGCCCACGGTTTTAGGGTTGGGCCCGGGGTTCAAACGTGTTGTGTGTCAAAAATCGTCCGGGGTGTGCAAAGGAGTTTGGGGATCATCCCAGTGTGGTTTGGCCATTTGGGTCAACAAACGGGCGAAACAGCACGAATGGGCATTTTCGAGCCAAATCGGAGAGTTATAGCCCACGGTTTTGGGGGTAGGCCCAGGGTTCGGGCGTGCTGTGGGCTGAAAATTAACTGGGGCATGCCAGGGAGGTTAGGAATCATCTCAGTATGGTCTGTTTAATTTTTCGCGGCCATTTGGGTGGTCAAATTAGTGAAACGCCGTAAATGGGGCAATTTCAGGTCAAATCGGTGTGCTATAGCCCCCGACTTTGGGGGTGGGCCCCAGGTTCGGCGCGTTGTGGGCTAAAAATCAACCGAGGTATGCCAGGTAGGTTGGTGATCGTCACAGTGTGGTCCTTTTAATTTTTCGTGGCCATTTGGTTGGAAGGACGGGAGAAACGGCATTCAGCAGGCATTTTCGGTTCAAATCGGTGTGCTATAGTCCACGGTTCTGGGGGTGGGTCCGGGGTTTGGGCGTGCAGTGGGATGAAAATCTACTGGAGCTTGCCAGAAAGGTTGCGGATCATCCCAGTGTAGTCCATTTAATTTTTTGTGGCCATTTTGGTGGACAGACGGGCGAAACGACGCGAACGGGCATTTTTGGGCCAAATCGGAGTGCTATAGTCCACGGTTTTGGGGGGTGGGCTTGTCTTTGGGCTTGCTGTAGGTCGAAAATCAACTGGGTCATGCCAAGGAGGTTGAGGATCATCCCAGTGTGATCTGTTTAATTTTTTGTGGCCATTTAGGTGGACAAACGGGCCAAAACGGCGCAAACGGAGCATTTTGGGCCAAATCGGTATGCTATAGCCCACGGTTTTGGGGGTGGACCCGGGGTCCAGGCGTGCTTTGGTCCAAAAATAATAGGAGCATTGTAGGGAGGTTGGGTATCATTCCACTGTGGTCCGTTTAATTTTTCGTGGCCATTTGGGTGGACAAACGATGAGAATGGGGCATTTTCGAGCCAAATCGGTATGCTATAGCCAACGGTTTTGGGGGTTGGGCCTAGGGTCCAGAAGTTTTGTGGGCCAAAAATCTACCGAGGCATGCCAGGGAGACTGGGGATAGTCCCACTGTGGTCCGTTTAATTTTCGTGGCCATTTGGGTGGACAAACGGGTGAAACGGCACGAACGAGACATTTTTGGATCATATCGGTGTGCTATAGCCCATGGTTTCGGGTGGTCCCGGGGTACGGGCGTCCTTTGGGGATCGTCCCAATATGGTCCGATTAAATTTTTGTTGCCATTTGGGAGGACAAACGGGCGAAACAACGAAAACGGGGAATTTTCGGGCCAAGTCGGTGTGCTAAGCCTACGATTTTGGGGTTGGGCCTGTAGTTCGGGCACGCTGTGAGGCTAAAATCGATGGGGGTATTCTTGGGAGGTTGTGGATTGTTCCAGTGTGGTCCATTTAATTTTTTGTGAACATTTGGGTGAACAAAAGGGCAAAACAGCGCGAACGGAGAATTTTTGGGACAAATCGGTGTGGTATAGCCCACGGTTTTTGGGTGGGCCCAGGGTTAATGCGTGCTGTGGGCCAAAAATTGACCGGGGCATGCCAGGGAGGTAAGGTATAGTCCCAGTGTGGTTCTTTTAATTTTTTGTGGCCATTTAGGTGGACTAACGGGAAAACGACGCGAACGGGGCATTTTCGGGCCAAATCGATGTGCTATAGCCCACGATTTCGGGGGGCGGGCCCAGGATCCGGGCGTGCTATTGGATGAAAATCGACCGGGACATGCCAGGGAGGTTACTTATTGAAGAAGTGTAGTCCGTATAATTTTTCGTGGCCATTTGGGTTGAAAAATGGGTGAAACGGCACGAACGAGGTCTTTTCGGGCCAATTCGGTGTGTTATAGGCCACGATTTTGGGGGTAGACCCGGGGTCAAGGCTTGATGTGGGTCAAAATTCTATCGGGGCACGCCAAGGAGGTTGGGAATCATCTCAATGTGGTCCGTCTAATTTTTCGTGGCCATTTGGGCTGACAAACAGGCGAAACAACGCGAATGGGGTGTTTTTGGGGCAAATCGGTGTGATATAGCCCACGATTTTAGGGGTGGGCCCGGGATCCAGCACTCTGTGGGCCAAAAATTAACTGTGACGTGCCAGGGAGGTTGGGGATCGTCACAGTATGATCCGTTTAATTTTTCGTGGTCATTTAGGTGGACAAACGGGCGAAACATTACGAACCGGGCATTTTCGGGTCAAATCGGTGTGCTATAGCCTATAGTTTCGTGGTGGTCCCGGGTCCAAATGTGTTGTGGCTAAAAATCCATCGAGGCATGCCAGGGAGGTTGGGGATCGTCCTAGTGTGGTATGTTTAATTTTTCGGGGCCATTTGGGTGGACAAACGGGTAAAACGATGTGAACGGGGCATTTTTGGGCCAAATCAGTGTGCTATTGCCTACGGTTTTGGGGGTAGCCCAGGGGTCCGGGCGCGCTGTGGGCCAAAAATCGACCGAAGCATGCTAGGGAAGTTGGGGATCGTCCCAGTATGGTCCGTTTAATTTTTCGTGGCTCTTTGGGTGGACAAACGGGCAAAATGGCGTGAACGGTGCATTTTCGAGCCAAATCGGTGTGTTATAGCCCACGGTTTTGGGGGTGGGCCCGGGGTCCAGGCATGTTGTGTTTCAAAAATTGACCGAGGAGTTCCGAGGATATTGGGGATTGTCCCAGTGTGGTCCGTTTAATTTTTCGTGGCTATTTGGGTAGACAAACGGGCGAAACGTCGTGAACGGGGCATTTTCGAGCCAAATTGGTGTGCTATAGCCCACGGTTTTAGGGTTGGGCCGGGGTCCGGGCGTCCTGTTGGTCGAAAATCAATTGGGACGTGCCAGGGAAGTTGGGGATCATCCCAGTGTGGTCCGTTTAATTTTTCTTGGCCATTTGGGTAGATCACCGGGAGAAACAGCACGGACGGGGTGTTTTCGAGCTAAATCATTGTGCTATAGCCCACGGTTTCGTGGGTAGGCTCGAGGTCCGGGCGTGATGTGGGCCGAAAATCGACTGACGCGTGCCAAGGATCTTGGTGATCATACAAGTGTGGTCTGTTTAATTTTCTGTGGACATTTGGGTGGACAAACGTGCGAAACAGCGTGAATGGGGCATTTTTGGGCCAAATCGGTGTGCTATAACCCACGGTTTTGGGGGTGGGCCTGGGGTCCGGGGCGCTGTGGGCCAAAAATTGATCGAGGTGTGCCAGGAAGGTTGTGGATCATCCTAATATGGTACGTTTAATTTTTCCTGGCCATTTGTGTAGACAAACGAGCGAACCGACGCAAATGGGGCATTTTCGGGCCAAATCGGTGTGCTATAGTCCACGGTTTCATGGGTGGGCCCAGGTTTTGGGCGTGTTGTGGGTCAAAAATTGATTAAGGCATGCCAGGGAGGTTGGGGATCGTCCAATTATGATCTGTTTAATTTTTCATGGCCCTTTAGGTGGACAAACGGGCGAAACGACGCGAATGGGGCATTTTCGGCCAAATCGGTGTGCTATAGCCCACGATTTTGGGGGTGGGCCAAGGGTCTGAGTGCGCTGTGGGCCAAAAATTGATCGAGGCATGCCAGGGGGGTTAAGGATCATACCAATGTGGTCCGTTTAATTTTTCGTGGACATTTAGGTGGACAAAAGGGAGAAACAGTACGAAAAGGGCATTTTGGGGTCAAATCGATGTGCTATCGCCCACGGTTTTGGGGTTGGCTCGGGGGTCTAGGTGTGCTGTGTTTCAAAAATTGACCTGGGCATGCCAGGGAGGTTGGGGATTATCCCAGTGCGGTCCCTTTAATTTTTCGTGGCCATTTGGGTGGACAAACAGGAGAAACGATGCGAACGGGGCATATTTGAGCCAAATCGATGTGCTATAGCCTGCAGTTTCGGGGGTAGGCTCGGGGTTCGAGAGTTCTGTGGGTAGAAAATCGATCGGGGCGTGCTAGGGAGGTTGGGGATTATCTCAGTCCAGTCCATTTAATTTTTCATGGCCATTTGGGTGGATAAACGGGTGAAACAACACGAATGGAGTATTTTTGGGCCAAATCGGTGAGCTATAGCCCACAGTTTTGGGGGTGGGCCTGGGGTCCGGGTGTTTTGTGGGCCAAAAATCTATTGGGGCGTGCTAGGGGGGTTGAAAATTGTCCTAGTGAGGTCTGTTTAATTTTTCGTGGCCATTTGGATGGACAAACGGGCGAAACAGCCCAAACGGGGCATTTTCGAGCCAAATCGGTGTGTAATAGTCCACGTTTTTGGGGGTGGGTAAGGGGTTCTGGCGTGCTGTAGGCCAAAAATTGACCGGGGTATGTCAGGGAGGTTGGGGATCGTCTCAGTGTGGTCTATTTAATTTTTCGTGGCCATTTGGGTGGGCAAACGAGCGAAACGACATAAACGGGGCATTTTCAGGCCAAATAAATGTGCTATAGCCCACAGTTTTGGGGGTGGGCATGAGGTTCGGGCGTGCTTTAGGACAAAAGTTGACATGGGTGTGCTACGGAGGTTGGGGATCATCCCACTGTGGTCCGTTTAACTTTTCGTGGCCACTTGGGTGGACAAATGGGCGAAACGGTGGGAACGAGGCATTTTTGGGCCAAATCAGTGTGTTATAGCAGACGGTTTCGGGAGTGGGCCTAGGTTCCAAGCGTGCTATGGATTGAAAATTTACCGGGGATTGCTAGGGAGGTTGGGGATCATCCTAATTTGGTTCGTTTAATTTTTCGTGGCCATTTGGATGGACAAACGGGCGAAACGACGCGAATGGGGTATTTTTGGGCCAAATCGGTATGCTATAGCTCACAATTTTGTGGGTAGGCATGGGGTCTAGGCGTGCTGTTGGCTGAAAATCGACCAGGGCATGCCAGGGAGGTTACCGATCGACCAAGTGTGGTCCGTATAATTTTTTTTGGCCATTTGGGTGGACAAACAGGCGAAACGGTGTGAATTGGGTGTTTTCAAGCCAAATCGATGTGCTATAGCCCACGGTTTTGGGGGTGGGCCCGGGGTCTGGGCGTGCTGTAGGACAAAATTAGATCAGGGAGTGCCAAGGAGGTTGGAAATCAACCGAGGCGTGCCAGGGAGGTAGGGGATCATCCTAATGTGGTCCATTTAATTTTTTGTGGCCATTTGAGAGGACAAACGGGTGAAACAGTGCGAACAGGACATTTTGGGCCAAATTGGTGTGCTATAGCCCACGATTTCAATTGTGCGCCAGGGATCCGAGCGTGCTGTGGGCCAAAAATCGACCGGTATATGCCAGGGAGGTTGGGGATTATCTCAGTGTGGTTCGTTTAATTTTTCGTGGCCATTTGGGTAGACTAACGGGCGAAACGACACGAAAGGGGTGTTTTCGGGCTAAATCGATGTGCTATACCCTATGGTCTCGGGGGTGGGCCCAGGGTCCGGGGGTGGGCCCAGGGTCCGGGCGTGCTGAGGGATGAAAATCAACCAGGGTATGCCAGGGAGGTTGGGGATCATCCCAATGTGGTCCGTTTAATTTTTTGTGGCCATTTGGATGGACAAACGGGCGAAATAGTGTGAATGGGACATTTTCATGCCAAATCGGTGTGTTATAGCCCACGGTTTGGGGGTGAACCAAGGGTCCCGGCATGTTGTGGGCCAAAACTCAATTAAGGAATGCCAGGGAGGTTTGAGATCTTCCCAGTATAGTCTTTTTAATTTTTCATAGCCATCGGGGTGTACAAACGGGCAAAATGGGTATTTTCGGTTTAAATCGGTGTGCTATAGCCCAAGGTTTCAGGGGTGGGCTCGGGGTCCGGGCGTGTTGTGGATCAAAAACTGATTGGGGCATGCCAGGGAGGTTGGAGATCATCTCAGTATGGTCTGTTTAATTTTTCGTGGACATTTGGGTGGACAAACGGGGGAAACGATGCTAATGGGGCTTTTTAAACCAAATCGGTGTTCTATAACCCACGATTTAAGGGGTGGGCCCGGGGTCCGGGCGTGCTGTGGGCCAAAAATCAACTGGGGTGTGCTAGGGAGATTGGGGATCATCCCTGTATGGTCCGTTATATTTTTTGTGGCCCTTTGGGTGGACAAACGGGCAAAACGGCGCGAACGGAGCATTTTCGGCCAAATCGGTGTGCTATAGCCTATGGTTTGGGGGTGGTCCTAGGGTCCGAGAGTGTTGTGGGCCTAAAATCAACCGGGGCATGCCAGGGAGGTTGGGGATTGTCCCAGTGTAGTTCGTTTTATTATTCGTGGCCATTTGGCTGGACAAACGGGCAAAATGGCACGAACAAGGCATTTTCGGGTTGGGGTGGGCCCGGGTTTCAGGCGTGTTGTTTTCCAAAAATCATTTGAGGCATGCTAGGTTGGTTGGGGATCATCCCAGTGTGGTCCATTTAATTTTTTGTGGCCATTTTGATGGACAAACTGGCGAAACAGTGTGAACGAGGTATTTTCGTGCTAAATCGGTGTGTGATAGCCCATGGTTTTGGGGGTGAGCCCAGGGTCCGGGCGTGTTGTGGGCAAAAAATCGATCGAGGCATGCCAAGGAGGTTGAGGATCATCCCAGTGTTGTCCGTATAATTTTTTGTGGCCATCGGGGAGGACAAACGGGCAAAACGGCGCAAACGGGTATTTTTGGTTTAAATCGGTGTGCAATAGCCTATGGTTTCAGGGGTGGCCCGGGGTCCAAACGTGTTGTGGGTCAAAAATTGATTAGGGCATGCCAGGGAGGTTGGGGATCGACTAAGTGTGGTCCGTTTAATTTCTCGTGGCCATTTGGGTGGACAAACGAGAGAAACAAGGCATTTTCGGGCCAAATCGGGGTGCTATAGCGCACGATTTTGGGGGTGGTCCCAGGGTCTAGGCGTGTTGTGGGACAAAAATTGACTGGGGCGTGCCAGGGAAGTTGGGGATCATTCCAGTGTGTTTCGTCTAATATTTCGTGGCCATTTGGGTGGACAAACTAGCAAAATAGCGTGAACGAGGCATTTTCGAGCCAAATCAATGCGCTATAGTCCACGGTTTTGGGGTTGGGCCCGGGGTACGTGCGTGCAATGGGACAAAAATCATCCGGGACGTGCCAGGGAGGTTGGGGATCATCCCAGTATGGTCCATTTAATTTTTCTTGGCTATTTGGGTGGACAAACGAGCGAAACGTGGCGAACGGAGCATTTTCGAGCGAAATCGGTGTTCTATAGTCCATGGTTTTTAGGTGTCCCACGATTTCATGGGAGGGCCCGAGGGCCAAATCGGTGTGCTATAGCCCATAGTTTTGAGGGTGGGCCCTAGGTCCAGGCGTACTGTGGGCCAAAAATTGACCGGGGCATTCCAGGGATGATGAGGATCATTCCAGTGTAGTTCGTTTAATTTTTTGGTGCCATTTGAGTGGAAAAATGGGAGAAACGGCACAAACAGGGATTTTTTGGGCCAAATCGGTGTGCTATAGCCCACGATTTCAGCGATGGGCCCAGGGTCCGGCCGTTCTTTGGGTAAAAAATCGATCGGGGCGTGCCAAGGAGGTGTTGGATTGTCCCAGTGTGGTCCATTAAATTTTTCGTGGTCATTTGGCTGGACAAACGGGCGAAACAGCACAAACAGGGTATTTTTGGGCTAAATCGGTGTGCTATAGCCCACGGTTTCGGAGTGGGCTCGGGGTCCGAGCATGCTATGGGCCAAAAAGCACCCGAGGCATGCCAGAGAGGCTGGCGATCATCCTAGTGTGGTCCGTTTAATTTTTTGTGGCAATTACGGTGGACAAACGGGCAAAACGGCGCAAACGGGGCATATTTGGGCCAAATCGGTGTGCTATAGCCCACGGTTTTAGGGGTGGGCTCGGGGTCTGGGCGTGCTGTTGGCCAAATATCAATCGGGGCATGCAGGGAAGGTTACGTATCATCCCAGTGTGGTCCGTTTAATTTTTTATGGAAATTTGGGTGGACAAACAGGTGAAACGGCACGAACGAGACATTTTTGGACCAAATCGGTGTGCTATAGCCCACGATTTTGTGGGTGGGCCAGAGGTTCGGGCGCAGTGGGCCAAATATCAGCCAGGGCATGCCAGGGAAGTTACGGATCATCCCAGTGTGGTTCGTTTATTTTTTAATGGCCATTTGGGTGAACAAATTGTAGAAACGACGATAACGGGGCCTTTTCGAGCAAAATCGGTGTGCTATAGCCCACGGTTTTGGGGGTGGGCCTGGAGTTTGGCGCGTTGTGGGGCAAATATCAATCGTGGTGTGCAAGCGAGGTTGGGGATCGTCCTAGTGTGGTTCGTGTAATTTTTCGTGGCCATTTGGGTAGACAAACGGGCGAAAAAGCATGAATGGGGCATTTTCGGGCCAAATCAGTGTGCTATAGCTCGCATTTTTGGGTGTGGACCCAGGGTTCGGACGTGATATGTGTCAAAAATTGTTTGGGGCATGCCAGGGAGGTTGGGGATCATCCTAGTGTTATCCGTTTAATTTTTTGTGGCTCTTTAGGTGGACAATCGGGCGAAACAGCGCGAACGGGGCATTTTCGGGCCAAATCGGTGTACTATAGTCCATGGTTTTGGGGGGTCGAATGATTTTGGGGTAGGCCCGGGGTTCGGGCGTGCTGTAGGCCGAAAATCGATCGAGGCATGTCAGAGAGGTTGGGGATCGTCCCAGTATAATTCGTTAAATTTTTTGGGGCCATTTCGGTGGATAATTGGGTGAAACGGCACAAACGGGTCATTTTTGGGCTAAATCGGTGTTCTATAGCCCACGGTTTCAGGGTTGGGCTTGTGGTCCGGGCGTGCTTTGAGTTGAAAATCAATCAGGGCGTGCGAGAGAGGGTGTGGATTGTCCCAGTATGGTCCGTTTAATTTTCAGTGGTCATTTGGGTGGACAAATAGGAGAAACAACACTAATGGGGCATTTTTGAGCCAAATCGGTGTGCCATTGCCCACGATTTCAAGGGTGGGCACAGGGTTCGGGCGTGCTGTGGGCCGAAAAGCGACCGGGCATGATAGGGAGGTTGGAGATCATCCCAGTGTAGTCCGTTTAATTTTTCATAGCCATTTGGGTGGACAAATGGGTGAAACAGCTTGAACGGAGCATTTTCGGGCCAAATCGGTGTGCTATAGCCCACGGTTTTGAGGGGTGGAACTTGGATCCGGGTGTTCTATGGGCCGAAAATTAATTGGGGAGTGTCATGGAGGTTGGGGATCATCCCGGAGTGGTCCGTTTAATTTTTCGTGGCCATTTGGGTGGACAAACGGATGAAATGGCACGAATGGGGAATTTTTGGGCCAAATCGGTGTGCTATAGTGCACGGTTTTGGGGGTGGGCCCGGGGTTCATGCTCGCTGCAGGCCAAAAATTGACCGGGGCATGCCAAGAAGGTTGGGGATCATACCAGTATGGTCCGTTTAATTTTTCATGACCATTTGGGTGGACAAACGGGTGAAACAATCGGTGACCTATAGCCCACAGTTTCGGGGATGGAACCGAGGTTCGAGCGCGTTGTGGGCTGAAAATCGATTGGGGTGTGCAAGGGAGGTTGGAGATCGTTCCAGTGTGGTCCTTTTAATTTTTCATGTCCATTTGGGTGGACAAACAGTTGAAACGGCGCGAACGGGGCATTTTTTAGCCAAATCGGTGTGCTATAGCCCACGGTATTGGGGGTGGACCCTGGGTCCGGGCGTGTTGTGGGCTGAAAATCGACCAGGACATGCCATGGAGGTTGGGGATCATCCTAGTGTGGCACGTTTAATTTTTCATGGCCATTTGGGTGAACAAACGAACGAAACAACACGAATGGGGCATTTTCGGGCTAAATCGGTGTGCTATAGCCCACGGTTTCAGGGGTTGGCCCGGGTCCGGGCGTGCTGTAGGCTGAAAATCGACCGGAGCATGCCAGGGAGATTGGGGATCATCCCAGTATGGAACGTTTAATTTTTTGTGGCTATTTGGGTGGAGAAATGGGCGAAATGGCGCACACAGGGCATTTTCAGGTCAAATCGGTGTGCTATAGCCCGCGGTTTAAGGGGTGGGCTCGAGATTCGGGAGTGATGTGGGCTGAAAATCGATTGGGGCATGCTACATTTTTTGTGGCTACTTGGGTGGACAAATGGGCGAAACGACGCGAACGAGGCATTTTCGGGCCTAATTGGTGTGCTATAGCCCACGGTTTTGGGGGTGGGATCGGGGTTCGGGCACAGTGTGGGCCAAAAATCAATCGGGGCGTGCCAAAAAGGCTGGGGATCATCCCAGTGTGGCCTGTTTAATTTTTCATGGCCATTTGGTTAGAAAAATAGGAGAAACGGTGTGAACGGGGCATTTTTGGGCCAAATAGATGTGCTATAACCCACGACTTTTGGGGTGGGCCCGAGGTTCGGGCTCGCAGTGGGTCAAAAATTGACTAGGGTGTGTAAGGGAGGTTGGGGATCATATCAGTATGGTCAGTTTCATTTTTTGTGGCCATTTGGGTGGACAAACGGGCGAAACGGCGCGAATGGGGCATTTTCGGGCCAAATCGGTGTGTTATAGCCCACGATTACGGGGGCGGGCCCTGAGTCTGGGCATGCTGTGGGCCAAAAATTGACCGAGGTATGCCATGGAGGTTAGGGATCATCCTAGTGTGGTCCGTTTAATTTTTTGTGGCCATTTGGGTGGACAAACGGGCAAAATAGTATGAATGGGGAATTTTCGGGCCAAATCGGTGTGTTATAGCCCACGGTTTCGTTGGTAGGCCCGGGGTTCGGGTGCGCTGAGGACCAAAAATCAACTGGGGTGTGCAAGGGAGGTTGAGGATCATCCCAGTGGTGTTCGTGTAATTTTTGTTGTCATTTGGGTGGACAAACGAGCGAAACGGCGCAAACGGGGCATTTTTAGGCCAAATCAGAGTGCTATAGCCCACGGTTTCGAGGGTGGAACCTAGGTTCGGGAGTTCCGTTGGCCGAAAATCAACCGGGGTGTGCCAGGGAGCTTAGGGATCGTCCTAGTGTGGTCCATTTAATTTTCCGTGGCCATTAGGGTGGATAAACGGGAGAAACGGCGCGAATAGGGAATTTTCAGGCCAAATCGGTGTGCTATAGCCTAAGGTTTTTGGGGTGGGCCCATGGTCCTGGCGTGCGGTGGTTCAAAGATTGATCGAGGCGTGCCAGGGAAGTTGGGGATCGTCCCAGTATGGTCCGTTTAAATTTTCCTGGCTATTTTGCTGGACAAACGGGCGAAAAGGCACGACTGGGGCATTTTCAAGCAAAATCGGTGTGTTATAGCCCACGGTTTTAGGGTTGGGCTCGGGGTTCGAATGTGCTGTGTGTCAAAAATCGTCCAGGGTGTACAAAGGAGGTTGGGGATCATCCCAGTGTGGTGTGTCCATTTGGGTCGACAAACGGGCGAAACAGCACGAATGGGCATTTTCGGGCCAAATCGGAGAGTTATAGCCCACGGTTTTGGGGGTGGGCCCGGGGTTCGGGCGTGCTGTGGGCTGAAAATTGACTGGGGCGTTCCAGGGAGGTTGGGAATCATCTAAGTATGGTCTGTTTAATTTTTCGTGGCCATTTGGGTGGACAAATTAGTTAAACGCCGCAAATGGGGCAATTTTAGGCCAAATCGGTGTGCTATAGCCCCCGATTTTGTGGGTGGGCCCCGGGTTCGGGTGCACTGTGGGCCAAAAATCAATTGAGGCATGCCAGGGAGGTTGGTGATCATCGCAGTGTGGTCCGTTTAATTTTTTGTAGCCATTTGGGTGGAAGGACGGGAGAAACGGGGCATTTATGGGCCTAATCAATGTGTTATAGCTCAAGGTTTCGGGGGTGGGCCTAGGGTCCAGGCAAACTGTGGGCTAAAAATCGACTAAGGCGTGCCAGGGATGTTGGGGATTGTCCTAGTGTGTTCCGTTTAATTTTTTGTACCCATTTGGGTGGATAAACGGGAGAAACGGCATGAACGGGGCATTTTCAGTCAAAATCGGTTTGCTATAGTCCATGGTTCTGGGGGTGGGTCTGGGGTTCGGGCATGCAGTGGGCTGAAAATCTACTGGAGCATGCCAGAATGGTTGTGGATCATCCCAGTATATTCCGTTTAATTTTTCGTGGCAATTTGGGTGGACAGACGGGCGAAACGATGTGAACGGTCATTTTCAAGCCAAATCGGAGTGCTATAGTCCACGGTTTTGAGGGTGGGCTCGGGTTTGAGCTTGTTGTAGGTCAAAAATCAACTGGGGCATGCCAGGGAGGTTGAGGATCATCCCAGTGTGGTCTGTTTAATTTTTTGTGGCCATTTAGGTGGAGAAACGGGCAAAACGGCGCAAACGGGGCATTTTTGGGCCAAATCGGTGTGCTATAGCCCACGGTTTCGGGGGTGAAACCGGGGTCCGGGTGTGCTTTGGTCCAAAAATGATAGGGGCGTGCTAGGGAGGTTGGGGATCATTCCACTGTGGTCTGTTTAATTTTTTGTGGCTATTTGGGTGGACAAACGAGGCGAACGGGGCATTTTCGAGCCAAATCGGTATGCTATAGCCAACGGTTTCGGGGGTGGGCCTAGGGTCCAGGCGTGTTGTGGACCAAAAATCTATCGAGGCATGCCAGGGAGGCTGGGGATCATCCCACTGTGGTCCGTTTAATTTTTGTGGCCATTTGGGTGGACAAATGGGTGAAACGGCATGAACGAGGCATTTTTGGGCCATATCGGTGTGCTATAGCCCATGGTTTTGGGTGGTCCCGGGGTACAGGCGTCCTTTGGGGATCGTCGCAATATGGTCCGATTAAATTTTTGTTGCCGTTTGGGAGGACAAACGGGCGAAACAACGCAAACGGGGCATTTTCGGGCCAAGTCGGTATGGCCTACGATTTTGGGCCTGGGGTTGGGGATCATCCAATTGTGATCCATTTAATTTTTTGTGGCCATTTAGGTGGACAAACGGGCGAAACGGTACGAATGGGGCATTTTCGGCCAAATCGGTGTGCTATAGCCTACGGTTTTAGGGGTGGGCCAAGGGTCCGGGTGCGCTGTTGGCCAAAAATTGATCAAGGCATCCCAGGGAGGTTGAGGATCATCCCAATGTGGTCCGTTTAATTTTTTGTGGCCGTTTAGGTGGACAAAAGGGAGAAACAGCACGAAAGGGGCATTTTTGGGCCAAATCGGTGTGCTTTAGCCCACGGTTTTGGGGGTGGGCCCAGGGTCTAGGTGTGCTGTGTTTCGAAAATTAACTCGGGCATGCCAGGGAGGTTGAGGATTGTCCCAGTACGGTCCCTTTAATTTTTTGTGGCCATTTGGGTGGACAAACAGGCAAAACGATGCGAACGGGGCATTTTTGGGCCAAATCGATGTGCTATAGCCTGAAGTTTCGGGGGTAGGCCCGAGGTTCGAGAGTTCTGTGGGTAGAAAATCGATCAGGGCGTGATAGGGAGGTTGGTGATTATCTCAGTCCGATCCGTTTAATTTTTCATGGCCATTTGGGTGGACAAACGGGCGAAACGACGCGAATGGAGTATTTTCGAGCCAAATCGGTGAGCTATAGCCCACGGTTTTGGGGGTGGGCCTGGGGTTCGGGTGTTCTGTGGGCCAAAAATCTACTGGGGCGTGCTAGGGGGGTTGAGGATTATCCTAGTAAGGTCTGTTTAATTTTTCGTGGCCATTTGGGTGGACAAACGGGCGAAACGGTCCAAACGGGGCATTTTCGAGCCAAATCGGTGTGCAGTAGTCCACGTTTATAGGGGTGGGCAAGGGGTTCTAGCGTGTTGTAGGCTAAAAATTGACCGGGGTATGTCAGAGGGGTTGAGGATCGTCTCAGTGTGGTCTGTTTAATTTTTCGTGGCCATTTGGGTGGGCAAATGAGCGAAACGGCATAAACGGGGCATTTTCAGGCCAAATCAATGTGCTATAGCCCACGGTTTTGGGGGTGGGCACGGGGTCCGAGCGTGCTTTAGGCCAAAAAATGACAGGGGCGATCTAAGGAGGTTGGGGATAGTCCCACTGTGGTCCGTTTAATTTTTCATGGACACTTAGGTGGACAAATGGGCGAAACAGTGGGAATGAGGCATTTTCGGGCCAAATCAGTGTGCTATAGCAGACGGTTTTGGGAGTGGGCCCAGGGTCCAAGCGTGCTATGGGTCGAAAATTCACCAGGGATTGCCAGGGAGGTTGGGGATCATCCCAATAAGGTTCGTTTAATTTTTTGTGACCATTTGGGTGGATTAACGAGAGAAACGACTCGAACGGGGCATTTTTGGGCCAAATCGATGTGCTATAGCCCACGATTTCTGGGGTGGGCCCGGGGTCCGAGCGTGCTGTTGGATGAAAATTGACCGGGGTATGCCAGGGAGGTTACGATTGATGAAGTGTGGTCCGTATAATTTTTCGTGGCCATTTGAGTTGACAAACGGGTGAAACGGCACGAACGGGGTGTTTTCGAGCCAATTCGGTGTGTTATAGGCCACGATTTTGGGGGTAGACCCGGGGTGTAGGCGTGTTGTGGGTCAAAATTCGATTGGGGCGTGATAAGGAGGTTGGGAATCATCCCAATGTGGTCCGTCTAATTTTTCGTGGCCATTTGGGATGACAAACGGGCGAAACGATGCGAATGGGGTGTTTTCAGGCCAAATCGGTGTGATATAGCCCACGGTTTAAGGGGTGGGGTCGGGATCCAGCACTTTGTGGGCCAAAACTTGACTGTGGCGTGCCAGGGAGGTTGGGGATCGTCACAGTATGATTCATTTAATTTTTCGTGCCCATTTGGGTGGACAAACGGGCGAAACATTACGAACCGGGGATTTTCGAGTCAAATCAGTGTGCTATAGCCTACAGTTTCGTGGTGGGCCCGGGTCCAAACGTGTTGTGGACTAAAAACCATTGGGGCATGCCAGGGAGGTTGGGGATCATCCCAGTGTGGTATGTTTAATTTTTCGTGGCCATTTGGGTGGACAAACAGGTGAAACGATGTGAACGGGGCATTTTCGGGAAAAATCAGTGTGCTATTGCCTACGGTTTTGGGGGTGGCCCAGGGGTCCGAGCGCGCTGTGGCCCAAAAATCGACCGAGGCGTGCTAGGGAAGTTGGGGATCGTCCCAGTATGGTCCGTTTAATTTTTTGTGGCCATTTGGGTGGACAAACGGGGAAATGGCGTGAACGGTGCATTTTCGGGCCAAATCGGTGTGCTATAGCCCACGGTTTTGGGGGTGAACCCGGGGTCTAGGCATGTTGTGTTTCAAAAATCGACCGAGGCATGCCAGGGATATTGGGGATTGTTCCAGTGCGGTCCGTTTAATTTTTCGTGGCTATTCTGGTGGACAAACGGGCGAAACGTCGTGAACGGGGCATTTTCGAGCCAAATCGATGTCCTATAGCCCACGATTTTGGGGTTGGGCCGAGGTCTGGGCGTCCTGTTGGTCAAAAATTGATTGGGACGTGCCAGGGAAGTTGGGGATCATCCCAGTGTGGTCCGTTTAATTTTTCATGGCCATTTGGGTAGACAACCAGGCGAAACAGCGTGAACGAGGTGTTTTCGAGCTAAATCGTTGTGCTATAGCCCACGGTTTCGTGGGTAGGCTCAAGGTCCGAGCGTGCTGTGGGCCGAAAATCGACCGAGGCGAGCCAGGGATCTTGGTGATCATCCCACTGTGGTCTGTTTAATTTTTCGTGGATATTTGGGTGGACAAAGGTGCGAAACAGCGCGAATGGAGCATTTTTGGGCTAAATCAGTGTGCTATAGCCCACGGTTTTGGGGGTGGGCCCGGGGTCCGGCGCGTCGTGGGCCAAAAATTGTTCGAGGCTTGCCAGGGAGGTTGGGGATCATCCTAGTGTGGTACGTTTAATTTTTCCTAGAAATTTGTGTGGACAAACGAGTGAACCGATGCAAATGGGGCATTTTCGGGCCAAATCGGTGTGCTATAGTCCACGGTTTCATGGGTGGGCCCAGGGTTTGGGCGTGTTGTGGGCCAAAAATCGATCGGGATATGCCAGGGAGGTTGGGGATCATCCAATTGTGATCCGTTTAATTTTTTGTGGCCATTTAGGTGGACAAACGGGCGAAACGGCGCGAATGGGGCATTTTCGGCCAAATCGATGTGCTATAGCCCACGGTTTTGGGGGTGGGCCAAGGGTCCGGGTGCGCTGTGGGCCAAAAATTGATCGAGGCAGGCCAGGGAGGTTGAGGATCATCCCAATATGGTCCGTTTAATTTTTTGTGGCCGTTTAGGTGGACAAAAGGGCGAAACGGCGCGAAAGGGGCATTTTTGGGCCAAATCGGTGTGCTTTAGCCCACGGTTTTGGGAGTGAGCCCGGGGTCTAGGTGTGCTGTGTTTCGAAAATTAACTCGGGCATGCCAGGGAGGTTGGAGATTGTCCCAGTATGGTCCCTTTAATTTTTTGTGGCTATTTGGGTGGACAAACAGGCGAAATGATGCGAACGCAGCATTTTTAGGCCAAATCGATGTGATATAGCCTGCAGTTTCGGGGGTAGGCCCGAGGTTCGAGAGTTCTGTGGGTAGAAAATCGATCGGGGCATGCTAGGGAGGTTGGGATTATCTCAGTCTGATCCGTTTAATTTTTCATGGACATTTGGGTGGACAAACGGGCGAAACAACGCGAATGGAGTATTTTCGGGCCAAATCGGTGAGCTATAGCCCACGGTTTTGGGGGTGGGCCTGGGGTCCGGGTGTTATGTGGGCCAAAAATCTACTGGGGCGTGCTAGGGAGGTTGAGGATTGTCCTAGTAAGGTTTGTTTAATTTTTCGTGGCTATTTGGGTGGACAAACGGGTGAAACGGTCCAAACGGGGCATTTTTGAGCCAAATCGGTGTGCAGTAGTCCACGTTTATGGGGGTGGGCAAGGGGTTCTAGCGTGCTGTAGGCTAAAAATTGACCGGGGCATGTCAGGGGGGTTGAGGATCATCTCAGTATGGTCTGTTTAATTTTTCATGGCCATTTGGGTGGGCAAATGAGCGAAACGGCATAAACAGGGCATTTTCAGGCCAAATCAATGTGCTATAGCCCACGGTTTTGGGGGTGGGCACAGGGTCCGAGCGTGCTTTAGTCTGAAATTGACAGGGGTGTGCTAGGGAGGTTGGGGATCGTCCCACTGTGGTCCGTTTAATTTTTCGTGGCCACTTGGGTGGACAAATGGGCGAAACGGTGGGAACGAGGCATTTTCGGGCCAAATCAGTGTGCTATAGCAGACGGTTTCGGGAGTAGGCCCAGGGTCCAAGCGTGCTATGGGTCAAAAATTCACCAGGGATTGCCAGGGAGGTTGGGGATCGTCCCAATAAGGTTCGTTTAATTTTTTGTGTCCATTTGGGTGGACAAACGGGCGAAACGACGCGAATGAGGTATTTTCGGGCCAAATCGGTCTGCTATAGCTCACAATTTCGTGTGTGGGCATGGGGTCCGGGCGTGCTGTTGGCTGAAAATCGACCAGGGCATGCCAGGGAGGTTATGGATCGACCAAGTGTGGTCCGTATAATTTTTTGTGGCCATTTGGGTGGAAAAACGGGCGAAACGGCGCGAATGGGGTGTTTTCAGGCCCAATCGGTGTGCTATAGCCCACGATTTTGGGGGTGGGCCCGGGGTCTGGGCGTGCTGTGGGACAAAATTAGATTAGGGTGTGCCAAGGAGGTTGGAAATCATCCCAGTATGGTTCGTTTAATTTTTGTGGCCATTTCGGCAGACAAACGGGTGAAACGACGAGAATGGGGTATTTTCGAGCCAAATTGGTGTGCCATAGCCTACGATTTTGGGGATGGGCCTGGGGCCTAGCACGATGTGGGCTAAAAATTAGTTGGGGCATGCCAGGGAGGTTAGTGATTGTCCCAGTATGGTCCGTTTTATTTTTCGTGGCCATTTGGGTGGACAAACGGGCGAAACGGCGCGAACGGGGCATTTTCGGGCCAAATCGGTGTGCTATAGCCCACAGTTTCGTGGTGGGCCCAGGGTTCGATCGTGCTGTGGGCCAAAACTCTATAGGGGCATGCTAGGGAGGTAGGGGATCATCCCAGTATGGTCTTTTTAATTTTATGGCCATTTGGGTGGACAAACGGGTGAAACGACTTAAATGGGGAATTTTTGGGGTAAATTGGTGTGCTATAGCCTACGGTTTTAGGGGTGGGCCAGGGGTACGGGCACGTTGTGGGCCAAAAATTGATCGAGGTGTGCTAGGGAGGTTGGGGATCGTCCCAGAATGGTCCATTTTATTTTTTGTGGCCATTTGGGTGGACAAACGGGCGAAACGGCGTGAACGGGGAGTTTTCGGGCTAAATCGGTGTGCTATAGCCCACGGTTTTGGGGGTGGGCCCGGGGTCCGGGGGTGCTGTGTTCTGAAAATCGACCGGGGTATGCCAGGGGTGTTGTGGATTTTCCCAGTGCGGTCCGTTTAATTTTTTGTGGACATTTGGGTGGAAAAACGGGCAAAACACCGTGAACGCGGCATTTTCGGGCCAAATTGGTGTTCTATTGCCGACGGTTTTGGGGTTGGGCCCGAGGTCCGGGCATTCTTTTTCCAAAAAATCAACCAGTGCATGCCAGGGAGGTTGGGGATCGTCCCAGTGTGGTTCGTTTAATTTTTCATGGCCATTTGGGTGGACAAACGTGCAAAACGGCGTGAACGGGGTATTTTCGGGCCAAATCGGTGTGCTATAGCCTATAGTTTTGTGGGTAGACCTGGGGTCCGGGCGTGCCGTGGGACAAAAATCGATCAAGGCATGCCAGGGAGGTTGGTGATCGTCCCAGTGTGGTCCGTTTAATTTTTTATGACCATTTGGGCGAACAAACGGGTGAAACGACTTGAATAGGGAGTTTTTGGGGCAAATCGGTGTGCTATAGCCCACGGTTTTGGGGGTTGGCCGGGGGTCCAGCGCGCTGCGGGCCAAAAATCGACCGGGGCATGCTAGGTAGGTTGGGGATCGTTCTAGTGTGGTACGTTTAATTTTTTGTGGCCATTTGGGTGGACAAACGGGCAAAACAACGCGAACAAGGGTATTTTTGGGCCAAATCGGTGTGCTATCGCCCACGATTTCATGGATGGCCCGGGTTTTGGGTGTGTTGTGGGCCAAAAATCGACCGGGGCGTGCCAGGGAGGTTGGGGATCATCCCATTATGATCCGTTTAATTTTTCGTGGCCGTTTTGGTGGACAAACGGGAGAAACAGCGCAAACGGGGCATTTTCGGGCCAAATCAATGTGCTATCGCCCACGGTTTTGGGGGTGGGCTCGGGGTTCGGGCACGCTGTGGGCCAAAAATCGACTGAGGTGTGCTAGGGAGGTTGGGGATCGTCCTATTCTGGTTCGTTTAATTTTTCGTGGCCATTTAGGTGGACAAACGGGCAAAACGGCGCAAACAGGGAATTTTCGGGCCAAATCAGTGTGCTATATCCCACATTTTGGGGGTGGACCCGGGGTCTGGGTGTGTTGTGTTCCAAAAATCGACCAGGGCATGTCAGGGAGGTTGGGGATTGTCCCAGTGCAGTCCATTTAATTTTTCGTGGCCATTTAGGTGGACAAACGGGTGAAACGACGCGAACGAGGCATTTTCGGGCCAAATCGGTGTGCTATAGTCTACTGTTTTGGGGGTGGGCCCGGGGTCCGGGCATTCTGTGGGTCAAAAATCGATCAGGGTATGCCAGGGAGGTTGGGGATCGTCCCAATATGATCGGTTTAATTTTTCCTGGTCATTTGGGTGGACAAACGGGCAAAACGACGTAAACGGGGCATTTTCGGGCCAAATCGGTGTTCTATAATAGACCACGGTTTTGGGGGTGAGGCCGAGGTTCGGGCGTTCTTTGGGCCAAAAATTGATAAGGGCATGCTAAGGAGGTTGGGGTTCGTCCCGCTGTGGTTCGTTTAGTTTTTTGTGGCTATTTGGGTGGACAATTGTGCGAAACGGAATGAACGGAGCATTTTTAGGCCAAATTGGTGTGTTATAGCAGACGATTTCGGGGGTGGGCCCAGGGTCCAAGCGTGCTTTGGGCTGAAAATTCATCGGGGCTTTCCAGGGTGGTTGGGGATTGTCCCAGTGTGGTCCGTTTAATTTTTTGTGGCCATTTCGCAGGACAAACGGGCGAAACGGTGCGAACGGGGTGTTTTCGGGCCAAATCGATATGCTATAGCCCACAGTTTCGTGGGTGTACCGGGGTTTGGGCGTGCTGTGGGCCGAAAATCGATTGGGGCGTGCCAGGGAGGTTGGTGATAGTTCCAATGTGGTTCGTTTAATTTTTCATGGCCATTTGGGTGGACAAACGGGCGAAACTGCTCGAATGGGGCAATTTCGGGCCAAATCGGTGTGCTATATCCCACGGTCTTGGGGGTGGCCTCGAGGTCCTGCGCGCTGTGGGCTAAAAATCGACCGGGGCTTGCCAGGGAGGTTGGGGATCATCCCAATGTAGTCCGTTTAAATTTTTGAGGCCATTTGGGTGGACAAACTAGCGAAACGGCGCGAATGGGGCATTTTCGGGCCAAATCGGTGTGCTATAGCCCACGGTTTCATGGGTGCACCCGAAGTTCTGGTGTGATGTGGGCCAAAAATCGATCGGAGCGTGCCAGGGAGGTTGGGGATCGTCCCAGTGTGGTCCGTTTAATTTTTCGTGGCCATTTGGGTGGACAAATGGGCGAAACGGCGCGAACGAGGTATTTTCGGGCCAAATCGGTGTGCTATAGCCTACGGTTTCGGTGGTAGGCCCGGGGTCCGGACGCGTTGTGGGCCAAAAATCGATTGAGGCGTGCCAGAGAGGTTGGGGATCTTCCCAGTGTGGTCCGTTTAATTTTTCATGGCCATTTGGATGGACAAACGGGCGAAACGACGCAAATGGGGCGTTTTCGGGCCAAATCGGTGTGCTATAGTCCACGGTTTCATGAGTGGGCCCGGGGTTCGGGCATACTGTGGGTCAAAAATCGATCGAAGCGTGCCAGAGAGGTTGGGGATCATCCCAGTGTGGTCCGTTTCATTTTTCGTGGCCATTTGGGTGGACAATCACTAAAAATATTACTCATTTTAAAAAAGACCTATTTTAAATAACATAACCATATTCCATATTATTGTGTCCTGTATCAATCAGATTCAATAACCGGATTTTTTTTTTTTAAAAAGAAAGATTGAAAATCCAACGGAAATCATTTATCAAAAAAATGCAAATTCTCGGGGGGAGGGGGGTTGATTTCGATGAAATTGAAAACTGCAAGTATTGTGACTGTTTTATATATTGTTTCATATTATTGATGAATTATTATTCAGTATATCAGTGATTATTGGGTAATTGAAGGGATGTGCATGGACTAATGGCTAGTACAGAGCCTCCTTGTTGGAGTTTTATCAACACAAGTTCATTTTGATGAACAGCTTCGCTTATGCCGAGGATACATTGTTCAAGAGTTGAACTTAATTTTTGGGGATGAGTTACTTTCACTTTGTTATGTTTACTTGCCGACTTTGTTTTCTTTTTTGTTTTGATTGGCAGGATCTTCAACCCATTGATCGCTTTGTTGTGAAAAAGAAAAAAACAACTCATTCATCAATGATAATGAACAGTATGCCAAACAGTCGCAATACTGGCAGTTTCCAATATTATCGAAATCAACACCCCCTCCCCCCACAGTATTTGTATTTTTTTATAAATGATTTTCGTTGGATTTTAATTTTTATAAAAAAAATTTCCATTATTGAATCTGATTGATATAGGACAAAATAAAATGAAATATGATTATGTTATTAATTGAGTCTAATTTGGTGATGCGGACCTCTAATAAGAGGCCACATGGAAAAGGTGGTTTTACAAAACTCCTGTTAAAAAAATAATGGCATAAAGGAGCCTGTTTTGTAACGACAATGACATAAACGAGCAATACTTTTAACAGATGACACAGATGAACCATTTCTCATAGCTCAATGGCATATTTGAGCCTTTTTCCTTCATTTTTTTTCTATTCTCTGGTTTTGACTTGACACGAAGTTTAAGAAAGTAAAGAAATGCCCCCTTATTAAAAATCTAGAGAAAGAAATTGCATCTCCTTGGAAGCCACAGAATAATGGTTAATTTAAAGTTTAAACAGTATGAACTCTCCTTAGCTAATGTTAGTCTGAATCAAACGCAACTCCCACGCTTTAGCTGTAGGAAAGGAACACAAATTTCACAAACTCAAAACATTAAAAGATGGATTTGATCATTTTCTTTTGTTGTTCTATCATTGAGAAGTTGTTGTGTTTGATGTGCTCGTAAATGTCGTTAACAGCACTTTCAGTTATTCCCACTACTTGCCTGCCCAAATGCAAATATGGTTGCTGCAAAAGAAGTACTATGACATTAATTTAATGGTTTACCTTCAAACGATAAACAAATGAATAAGGTACACGGGTTCTACTATTTATACCATTTAGAGTGGAGAGAGCAACATCTCTATCCCCTTGTTCATAAACATTGCTAGGTGGACACGTTGGGTCAAAGACATAATCTGGCTATGTCTCATCAAGGTATAATATATTTGTTAGAGTTGTGACCCGAATTTTGTTGATCCGGACTTGAAAGTTTCGCGGTGTGACCCATGTTGGTGATTTTCAATTCGCCCCCGCGGTATGGACCTTTATGTTTTTGGGCCTAGGACCTATTTGTACGCACGTAATATATAAGTGCGAATTAGTGGGCTGTTTCGGATTATTCTCACATAAACGAAATTGAGACTATTGTCTCCAACATTGTACTCTCTCTCCATTATAGTGAAACCTCCTCTGCCTCTGGTCGTGGTTTTTCCCGCAAGGGTTTCCACGTAAATCTGTTTGTTCTTGTTTTTCTTTTGCTTGTGGTTTGCTTATTTTTTGCCCGATCATAACAGTATTCTTTCAGGAGCACTGTCGTTTACGTAAGTACCAACTCTTGGTATCTGACCACTGCTTTGCTTTTGAATATACGGTATTAAGCCACTGAAGCAGGAGAGGGAATATCTAGCGAAAAGGGTGAGATTGAAGCTAATTGTACATGAAAGGGAAATGTTTTACGTGAAATGGGACATTCCACCAGAAAGAAAACAGAGGAGACGGCTACAGCTTGCGAGTAAACTCTGGTCAGATCCTCTTAACATGTAAAAGTAAGCGAAAGTGCTTAAGTAGTCGCGAGGCTTGTTGGATTCCGCAAATCAGGGGAACATGTTTCAGCTCAATTTTTTTTCCCCCTGTGACAAAAAGACATAGCTAGGTTGGAATCTGAAATCAAACTTATTACATTTGAAGTTCCAAATAGCATACTAATTTTTTCATCGATGAAAATGAATCTGAATGTAGGTTTTGTATATAAATGCTTGCATCTGAAGTCATTAGCATAACTAAATTTAAGTTTCACAGTTTATGACAAAAGAACATAAACTTGTACGGCGAAAAAGAGAACAGAACGAGTGCAGTATCCCGATCTATCCATAATCTCACCAATTTCTTCACTGAAATCTCACTGTCCTAGTTGAAAAATTCTGAAAAACAGAAGACAGGTAAACATTGTTCATCAGGATCATCGGTTGCAAATGACTTGACATCTTCAGCAACATTTTTCGAATCTTCCAACGTCTTTAGATTTAGACAAAATCCCAACAACCGAGATGACATTTGTCTATAATCTGCTTCCCGATAGTCTCGAATTCAGATGGTAATGCTTCATTTATAAACACAGCACTATTTAAGAGATAAACATCCAATACCCCTCGAACTATGACCAATGTTGCTACGACACTGGGGCCCACTTCAAAGGCGCCACGTTAGCTAAAAAGGTTGACAAAAATACCCTAAAATTTAGTTTGGGACGGGGGTAATCATAATTCAGGGGTACTAGATGCTTTACTCTTAAAAAGGTTCCAACTCTCACATGGATCGATCCATGGAACCCGTCAACAATGAAGTACACTTACCATTTAAACTTTTTGGTATCATGTCGCTCTGTGTCACGACCCGAACCGGGGCCCTAGCCGTGACGAGTATCCCGAACCATGAAGGCTCGGAACACCCTTTCTCTATCTGGTAATCATGCACAACATTCATAAAAACATAAGAAAATGCGGAATTGAAATCTACTACGGAAACATGGTCAAATCTGAAATGTATCAGAATAATAATGTCTGACATCAGTCTGCGAAATCTCTACTAAGAACTCAACATCTGTCTGAAAAAGAAACTGGGACAAGGCCCCAGTAGACCAAAATATAACTACTAATAGTACTCTAAAAAAAATCTGCAGGCCTTCTGGAGTAAAGAAGGCTCACCACTGCAAAATCTGATCTGCAAGTCTGAATATCTGCTGCTTATCTGGACCCTAGACTGAGCCACAGAACCTGAGAGGTTGGAGGAGGGGAGGGGGTCAGCACAAAAGTAATGATACGTAGAACTAATCCAAAAATAATCATTTATAATTAACATATATGAGAGCAATTTAAAACAGTTCATAAACGATCGTATAGTAGGAAATCTCATGGGCATCTTTAAGAAACTCTGTGAAAAACATCTAAAATCTGTAACACTCTTTATACTTTTTTGCGCTAGGTGGTATACCCTACAATTCTTGAAAATTTCATGGGCCATATGGAAACTGTCATTGACTCAGCAGCCAAGCCCCCAACCCAAGTGTGCCGCAAGGGTCGGAGTCTCTAACTCTACTACGCCACACGGCCGTCTCCAGCGTACAATAATAATCTACCCGTATCGGCAAATACGGTTTTAGGCTAAGAGTTACTTGAACTCGCGCCTTCTTCGGGTAACCACCTAACACTCTTTAAGCCCCTTTTTAAAACTCTATGAAAACATCCATTCTCTGAAAATATACTCTGAAGACATCTTCTGAACACATACTATGAAAACATACTCTGTTATGGCATAATTACATATGGTATCGTCATACCATTGACTTGCAAGTCATATCTCAGAGCCATCATTAACATACAAAAATCTCTGTTTCAAGACATAAGTTTCGAGACCATCATATCAATAAAACAGTTCAAGAATAGACTCATGCGTACACATGCAAATAACTCTTCTCTTTGAATCAAAACATAGTCATATCAAGACACCCTCTCGATAACTCTAAGACACTGTTCCAAAAACCATGACTTTTCAAATCACAGAAACATGCATTTTCAATTCTCTTTTCAATAAAGTCAAAATCTTTATGTTAATACAAGAGAGGGAGTCCATAATTCATGCTCTCAAACAAAGATCAAATCTTAGTTTCATACATAAACATATACCTGTAAATCAATTTAGGGGGAAAAAACATAATAACAAAGCATAATAGCATTTAAACCTTTGAAACACATAATCTATAATATAGTTTTCAAAACCCCCATAAAATACATGCATTAAAACTTAAATCATGCTTTTATCAAATTTCAAGACCATGTAGTTTTTAGGATAAACCCCACGTACCTTTATTTCCAAAGATAATAGGTGCTTCTTGAAGCTTGAGGATTGAGGATTCCGAATCTCTAATCAATTTCGAAAACCCACGGTTGAATCTTGATTTATTTGGGTTTTTAGTTTGAAACCCTTGGGAGTGTTCTTGAGAATTTTAGATGAATGTGGATGTATTTTGGAGAATTGGGGACTGAATTTCGTGTTTATGGCTGAATAAGGGTGGGAAAAGGACCCTTTTGCCCCAAAAACAGAGTGTTTAAGTCACTTGAAACCATAAGATATGCGCCGCATATGATATCACATATATTTACATAGGCGCCGCATATGATATCGCCTATATTTACATAGGCGCGGCATATGATATCGCCTATATTTACATAGGCGCCGCATATGCTCCAGTGGCCATGTGCGTTTGGTTAGGCGACGCATTCTACTTTGAAAGGCTATAACTTCTTGCTCGGGTGCCGGATTTTAGTAAAATTGGTATCGTTGGAAAGCTAACTCGAAAATCTATCATTTTACACATAGTAGGCTATCTAATTAGACATATACAAAGAGTCATGGTCGATAGAAGTTGACACAAATTATAATATCCACTTAAACTTAATCGATCGAAGTAGTTTTCAACTCTTCCTTGAGTCAAAGGACCTCTATGTTCTAAATTCAAGCTTGAATGGATTCACATACTACACAAATAATTAACATGCCATAGTGGCATAGGATTTATGGCTTCGGGATTATCAATGCATCGGAGTCATGGTCTATATTGTAGCCCGAAATGCGGGGCGTTACACTCTGCCTCTAACGGAACATCAACAGTAAAAATTAACACAAGAGAATCACCATATAAATGCACATTTCCATTCATTAAATAAATAACTTTACCAACTAAAATGAGTGTGTGATTGTGTTTACATCGTGAGCTCATGAACTAAAAAATTTAGTAATGCCCAACTGAGTAATATTACTAAGAATTCTATCAACTCAAAAATATGTTACAATACAAAAAACATCACATCTCCTTGGAAGCCACACTGCTTGAAACCAATAATTTAGTGGTAATACATTTACATTTATGAAAAACATATTGTGACGAACTAGCATCAGCAGTCTATAACAGTATCAAATAGTTAAATCTATAGTTTCCCTTCTCATTACAGGTTAATCATAATGTTCTGCGGCATCAGCATCAAAATCTTCATCATCATCATCTTTTGCAACATCAACATCTGAATCTTCATCATTATCATCTTCGGCAACATCAACTGCATCGAAATATTCTTCATCATAATCACATTCATCATCATCATCATCATCATCATCATCATCATCATCATAATCATCATTATCATCGTTATCATCATCATCACCACCACCACCACCACCACCATCATCATCATCTCCTGGATACTTCATTTTTTTTAGTCCAACCATAAATTATTCTAATTGATAATAGTAATATGAATCCCCTCAAAAATGGATCTAATTGCACTTCACGCTCCAAATTTTTGCTGATTCAATTTATCGTTTAATCGTTTTGGGGAGAAAAGGGAAATATCTCGATCGAGAGAGAGAACGGGGAAATACCATATGACCCAATATATCTGACAAGTCGCACGTCATTAAGATGTGATCGTACCACTGTATGATGTGAGTTGTGGAAATGAGAAACTGTGTGTAACCTTGATAAATATATACTTACCTCTATAAAATTAATAGAAAGTATTTCACTTCTTGATTTTTCAGTTATTTTGTAAAAGAGTTGAATCCAACTAAACCTTATTTTACTAGAATTTATACAATCGATACCCTAAAATTCGTGTGCAATGACAACATAGAGAGCAAACATCTACTCTTCATTTTTCATTTTATTTTTATTGTAATTTAATAGTGGGTTGGACATTAGCTCATTTGTTTGTTCGACCCATCTTAACCTGCCCAACATCAGCCCAAACAGTCCATTTGCCACCCATATGAGTAAAAATTAGACCAAATGTGCTCACATATAGCAAGCTTAAACTAAGGTACCAAAATTTCTAAAAAATATATTTAAGGGCCCATTTTGAACTATCCTCAAATATAAGGGATATTCTTGTTATTTTATCTTATATTTTAATGTAATGACCCTTCAGGTTATTTTCCATGTTTATGCTTATTTTCACCTTTTGAGCTTCTCCATAGCTGCCTCAAGTCATTTATGACTTACTGGGACTGACGGTTCGGTTACCGGGCAGTTCATTTGTTTTTTAGAGTCAATTTCCTGTTTAGAAGTCTTCACTGGTTCCAAATGGCCACCGAGTGAAAACTTCAGCGAAACGATCTCGAATGAAAATTTTGACAATGCCATCAGATCCGAAATATCGATCTTAGTCTAGGTAGACCTTTGGTTTGGGTCCCAATGCACCTGAGCTCATTTCAGCCTATTGGTCGGAAAGTTGAAAATTTGAAAGAATGGATGTGGGATCCACATTTGGTCAAAATGATCTCGGATTGAAAATCCGACTTCGCCATCGCATACTAAATGTCGATATTAGTCTAAGGAAACCCTTGGTTCAGGACCCAGGGCTCCCCAACTTATTTTGGGCTATTGAGCGAAATCTATGAAAAATGAAACTATAGGTGTGGGCCCCACTTTTTGCCTAAAGGATTTTGGATGAAAGTTTTGATGATTCTAATAAATTTGAAATGTGGTTTACACTCAAATTTCACTATTGGATCATATATTTTGTATTCCGAATGAGTTTTGAGGGTTAAAACTAAGTTTTTGACTTTGCTGGTGGCCCAGAAAGCGACAGCAGCATCTCCAAAGCTGGTAGAGGTATTTAAGCACCCAATAGGCCGCGTTTTTCACCATTTTGACTCATTTTTGAGAGCTAAAACCCTAAATGGGTATGATAACTCAAAATTGAGTCTTGTGGGTGTCTAGGAAGCTTGGTAAACATCTTTTATCATGATTATCATTCGAATTAAGGTAAGATTTTATCACTTTATTGATAAATTTCACAGTTCTTGACCCAAAGCCCCAATTTAGCTTAGGGCTTGATTTAGCGCTAAATTTGGTTTGTTTTCACCCATTAATTAAGGGTTATGATTCCTTGGTGATGTATGAGCACAGGGTTGACCTCGAAAATGTGATTTCCGTATGTGGGACCCACTTGGGGTTTTGGTGTCGGTTTTGGATCCAAAGTACAATAGTGCAATATGAGTATCGTTAGACTCGTATTAATGAGTAGATTATATTTTTGATAGTATGATGGCATTTTGGAGATTGTGAAGTGAAGATGAGCATGTGGTGCTTGAAGTGTGATTTTGCGGTTTAGCCTCGAGGTAGGCTCCTGTCCACTTTCCTTCATAGATGATGTATGCTATGTATTGCGTATGGATATGAATGTTAGGATTGATTATGAATAATATAGCTTAGCCTTGATTATTGATGTTTTGAGAGATTAGATGATGGTCTTAGGCCCGTAAGATAGTATGTTTAAAATCTTGTGGACTCCTATTGCCTTCTCCCTAGTTTAGATTGAATTATAGCATGGATTTGATTCATTACTAGATTATGGATGTGGTTTTAGTGTTGGAAGCATGATTAGTATGTTTGATATTATTGGTCTAGTGTGGTATTCTTGGAATCGTAATTTGGATAGAATTGACTTAAGTGCCCTTATTTCTAGTTGAAGTTCCTATCTTAGGCTTGTATGTGACTTACTTGACATCTAGAAGTTGAACTAGATATCTTAGCCTGATTTGGGGCATAGTGTACCTAATTAAGGAAATTGAGGTTTAGACGTAGGATTGTCCGACCCACTTAGGCCTAGACTTATGTTAGTCATTGTGGAATTAGCTGCAGATGTTAGACATAATTGAGACTAGTAAACTTTGGTATAAGGTTACTTTGTGACTCGGTATATTGTAATGATGTTCCTCGGATTGTGACTTATGAGTTATAGCTATGTTGTTTCTTATAGAAATGATGTGATAAAATGGGCCCATAGAGATGTTATTTACTCTTAGACTTGATACTTGACCCACAGAGATATTATTTCCTCTTAGACTTGATACTTGGCCCATAGAGATGTTATTTCCTCTTAGATTTGATACTTGGCCCATAGAGATGCCATTTCCTCTTAGTCTTGATATTTGGCCCATAGAGATGTTGTTTCCTCTTAGACATGATGTTGGGTCCTTATAGATGAATTTCGGGAAAATTTCAGAAATAGCAACTGTAGAGCCATAATTATAACTTTTATAGCAACAGTTTCAAAATTACGAAAAATAGCAATATGTATTTTGTATTTTAGTAAAAGGCTGTTATAAAAATACATATACAAATATGTTAAAACGTTCCTTATTAAACTCTAATCAGTTAGAGCAAATTATGGGATTAAACTATTCCTTATTTTAAGCAACATTCAATTAACAGATACCTTTACCATTAATGACTCTTTTTTTTTTACTTTAACCGTTAATAAACAATTTGAAATTCAAAAATCAGTTTCCAAATACATCTGGTAAAAGCATTTAAAAAAAAATTGAGAGATTGAAATATCATTGATGAACTCTGTATTTTACGAAGAATATTTGAATAATCAACTCAACGATTATAGGTATGGTTAAATAAACTTTTTAGATCATGTTAATGGAATTACGAAAATAATTTGAAAGTTAATAACAATATGTGTTAATGATCATGAAGCTGAAAATTTTATATATTGTATTCTGAATTTTATAAGTTGTGGGTGAAATTTTTTTTTTCTACTTTCTTTCTCAAACATCAAAGATTTTGTTTTAGTCATTTATGTATGAAACTAAACTAAACTAAATAATTTTCCGTGGGAATTTTTTTTTGTTTGTGTATATACAAATTATTAATTGTATGCAGTACATATTATATAATTTAATTTGTATTTAATATTTTGTAGTGTTCTAGATCTTGACGATGGGAAGCATACCTGTTCTCATTAAACATACTGGTAGTATGAACAACATTGAACAACAATATGAAGATTACATCAGTGATGCAATATTGTTGAGCATAAACGCTTCATACAACCAACTGCGCGAAGTACTAGCTTCGTACATGGATGTCGATTTGACATGCAAAAGCATTCAAATTGAATATCATTTAACAGATATTGAAGGTAAAATACGTATACGTAATGACATGGGTTTGAAGGTCTACATTATGCAGAAAAGGGATGTAAAGGCAATGAGTTCTTTGCCCTTGTACATAAGTGTTTCAGAAAAGAATAGTTTCAATGAATTCGTTAGTTCATCAATATGTAACGCTGCGAGTATGAATCTATCTATCAATGCGCATAACGTTGTGAATACAAGTACTGAAAGAGAATTGATAGTTACTAATTCAGATGAATGTTTGGATGTATTAGATATTGACGCAACTAAAGTAATTATCTCGGACCCAAATCACAAACATATTGAGGTTGAACAAGTTTATATCTCGAAAAGGGTGTTAAAATCTGTGATGAAGGATTACACGATTCGAGAGAAGTTTCAATCACGATCTGTTAGATCAAGTAAAACCTGGTAAGTTTGTCATGTATGTAAAATCTGTTGTTTTTTTCTTGTTAAATTTTATTACAGCATATGTATTTAAAAAATACATATAGATTTTTTTTTGTAAATGTTGTAAATTACATTACATCATTTTATTTTTTTGCAGTTACACATTAATATGCAAATCACGTAATTGGGATTTTTTATTCCGTGCATCTGATATCAACAAATCAGGAATATTTTGTGTTAGAGAATTCTTACCCGAACACACATGTCTGATAAAGGATAAGATTTATCCTAAGTTTCATGCTACTAGTAAGTTGATTGGAGGTATGGTGAAACAAAAGTTTAAAAACCACAAAAGAAAGTACAGTACGACTGAAATTAGAAGTGACATGAAGGAAGACCTTGGTATGGATTTGACGTATATTATGTGTTGGCGAGCTAAGGAACAAGCACTTGAAGATTTGAGAGGAAAACCTTCAGCATCATACAGAAAACTACCTGCATACATTCATGTTTTGAACACTACTTATCCAGGTTAACATATACGAATGAAAAAAGCATGAAGATAATGAGTTTTTGTATATTTTTGTCGCACTAACTACATTCATACAAGGGTTCGATCACTGTAGACCTGTGATAGTTGTTGATGCAAGTTATCTTAGAGGACTATACAGTGGCACATTTGTAGCTGCATGTACCATGGATGGAGCCGGTAAGCTATTCTCGAAATGTATTTGACTCTATGAATAGATGTATATGTTTATAATATATATATATATATATATGCAACATATTTATATTTGTACTATCTATTTGTTATGTTTTAGATATATGAATTTATATTAAAGTTGTGAATTATGTTTATGAAATAAATTTCATTCACATAATAGGTAAGTTATATATTTTTATAGAGTACTTAGTTAATTTTTTTGTGGATGTTGATTGGGAGAAGGTTATAATTCCAGATATATTTATATGTATTATAGGTTTTAGTTATGTTTATGTTTTAAATTCCAGTTAAACTTGTTCCCAGCTGTATGTATTTGAAAAATACATATGATTTTTTTAATGTCTGTATATATCGTACTTTTAATGTATTTGTTCCATGTTCAGGCCATATATTTCCATTGGCATATGGAATAGTAGATTCTGAAAATGATGCATCCTGGACATGGTTCTTTCAGAATCTAAAGGAAGCATACGGTGAAAGAGAACATATGTGTGTAGTTTCCGATCGTAACCCAAGCATTATAAAAGCTGCTGCTAGAGTGTACAATAATGTACCACATTACACTTGTATGTGGCATCTATGGGGTAATGTGAAAATAATAATTAGGAAGTCACATGATGCATTGTCTGAAATCTTCTATACCATGGCGAAATCATACTCAAAGTCTGAATTTCATAATTTAAGGGAGAAAGTGGAGGTAGTTGATGTTAGGGTGAAGAATTACTTGGAGTTGGCGGGATACGATAAGTGGGCTAGATCATATGCAACAGTTCATAGGGGATGGACCTTAACATCAAATATTGCAGAGTCAATTAATGCTGCACTGGTATCAGCTAGAGAACTTCCAATATATGATTTTTTAGAGGAAGTTAGATTGATGTTTGGTAGATGGAACTGTTAAAATAGACAGGAGGCATTGTACACACGCACGGATCTTATTGGAAAATTTCAAGCAATTCTCCAACAGAATGAAGCAGAGTGTACACGTATGAAGGCATGATAAAATAGATATAATCATTTAATGTTATATCTTCTTGAATTTTTATATGTTGTATGAAACATATCTTAATATATAAATTATTAAAATTATAACAAATCTATGTATTGCCATGAAAAAAATATATATTTATTCTTTAGACATATTAATATGCATTTGCTGCTTTGGAAAAAAATACATTAGCTAATCTGTAGCAAATTTTACTGTAATATTTTTTTTCTATAATATTTTTTATGTATTAATATTTTCAGGTTATACCAGTGTCAGAGTACGTCTATACTGTCCACAATAAGGAGAAACATTTTATAGTTTGTCTAAAGGAAAAAAAATGTTCTTGTCATGCATTCCAATTGGATGAGATACCATGTGTGCATGCTTGTGCTGTACTTGATAGCAAGAATCTTGAAAAAGGACCATATTTCTCTAATCTATACAAGCCAAAAACTGTACTGAGAACGTATGATCTTTTTGTATATCCTCTACCACATAAAGATGACTGGGTGATACCTCAGGAAATTTTAGACGAAGTAGTTTTGCCCCCAAAATACAAGCGGCCCCCTGGAAGACCTGCAAAGATGGAGCGCGGTAAATCAGGAAGAGATATGTTTGAAAAGAAAAGAAAAAATTATTGTAGTTCATGCGGACAAAAAGGTCACAATAGGCGTTCATGTAGGAAATACAACAAATGATACATTTTATCATGTTTTTAGTGAAAATTCAGTTGCTTTATTATTCTATTTTTCTTTTAATTGTTTCATTTTGAATTTTGAACTTTTTATTGATATTGATAATTTGATAGTGTTCAGATGTTGCACTTTTATGAAGTTGAACTTGTTAATTTGTTATAGTTCAAATGTTTAATTTTATATTATATATGTATATATATACATATTTTTTTTGCACTAAAAATATGTTTGAATATGGAATAATAGGAGCCATTGTTATTTTGAAAAATAAATATGTTTACATTAGACGTAAATGGAAATACAATCTGAAACGAACATTAGTATTAACCATAATGTGTATCTTTCAAAAAATACAAATTAAAATCTGAATAATACATATGGCTGAATGTGTATTAAGTAGAAACGTGTATATGGAAATGCAAAAAAAAATACATATGTATTATAAACGATTATGTTCAGCTGAATGGTATATGTATTTTAAATATACATTTACTCACTGAAATTTTAAAATTTATGTTAATAAAATACATTTGTTAACTGGAATGGCATATTTATGAGTAATACGTATTTTACAAATACATATATTTACTATCATGGTGATATATATTTTTAAAATATATATCTTCACTGTAATGGTATTACGTATTTTGAAAATACATATCTTCAGTGTAATGGTGATATGTTGACTTCAGAATTGATTTGGTAACTGTATGTTCATGTAATGTTAAAAATACAAATGTTAAGTGGAATAAGCATATGTATGTTAAAAATACATAATTCCACTGGAATAAGCATATTTATTATTACAAATATGCACATAGACATATACTAACCATGAAAAACTGGAAATTAGACGATTAAAAATAAAAAAGTTAAGATAACAATAAAGGAACATTAACATGCCATCTTTGACCATTAAAGTAACATATGAATCCCATAATCTATTCACAAAAAAATATCCACCTAATCTTAAATGTTGTTAACTTCAAAAAAATAAAATACAAATCAAATATCAACCACTTCAGTGCCTTCTGTTAACTTAGTGATCCGAAGAGGCCTCATTGGTGCTTCATCATCACTTTGTGCCTTTGCGTTTACTTTCCTAGTACCATAATCCCACAACAGTGAAGCGTATCTTATGCGAATTAGATCTGGGTCAAAGTCAATACATGGAACAACTTCATCAAAAGTAAGACACTCGGCATACGTAACCATATATAAACCACAATCCCTGCAAAGACATACATTAATAAGTAAGAAGTTGGTACAACTTTAATGCATAAGTATATATACAAGTACTATGCATACTAATTACTTACAAGCTGCCACTTGGTTGTTGAGGCACATTCTCCACAATTGAAACACCAAACGGATCCATCTTATCATTCAATTTGTAATTAAGATGATTGTCGATGTCAATACCCTTATTCTCGTACAATTTACATTCAATGAGACATATAGGTATAACCTTAGCTAAATTTTCAATTTCAGTAAGCACTGCCGCATCATGACCAGCAGCTGGCAAAGAATCATATACGTATATACACCTATGATTGAAAGATATAACTGCAAGAACCCAATGATGTTTTTCCTTTACGTGAACAAGAATGAACATATGATCAACCGTATGCCATGGCACTGTAGCATGCATGCGGAATCCACTTACATACTCATTCAGATGATATTTCTTTCCACTAACATTAAGAGTTGCATCATCCAATTTATACATATCAAACACAGTTGTAACAATGTTCATGAAATTGCATTCTACAATGCTGAACTTATATGAGATATTGGGATCATACTTGGACTTCTTTCGTAGATAGTACAAGCATACATCAATTTGCTGAATTATAAATAAATTTCATACTTAATATTAAATAAACAAATAAAAAAAATCAAACCTTACATATGAAAATATCATGTACAAATCAGTGAAGGTATAACATACTTCATATGTATTTACAAATATACATTTTCAACTATAACAAAATAATCAATTACAATTATTCATATTTAACACCGAACTAATATATATTCCAATATACAAATCAATGTAATAATACATCACTTACCTCATCTGACCACGTCTGGCTAGGAGTACCCATAACGTAGAACCAATTCTTGTCTTCAACAGATAAAATTCCAAAGTTGATAACTGGTATTTTTGCCTTTCCCTTCAAATAATGTTCTTCTTTGCTGTTCTTGTTTATTCATTATACATATTAGTCTGTAATTTACATAATCTTAATTTACAAAAGTTAGTACTATTAAGTTGTATTTTGTATACCTCTTCGAATGATATTTAAGAAGATCCAATGAAAACCACGTCATGAACTTGTTGGTGACTTTAGTGTCTTCTATCGCATTAACTGGATGGGATATGAAGGGATGCTTCTGATCGAATGTTCTCCATTGCTCTTCCGTGCTTACTTTATTATTAAGTTATGCAATTAATTATGTATATATAATCAATTACATAAGATAATGCAGTATTATAAGAAACAATAAGTATACTGCTGAAACAAAAGTTAAATCATGTCTGAAAATTGCAACAGATGTATTTCTGAAATACATATGAACAAATGCAGAGTAAAAATGTCTAAACTATCCAACTTCAAAATGAAAAAAATATTCTTCAAAATACAACCATATCTCATTAAAAACATTTACTGTTGTTCCAAAAATACAACTGAACAGCAAAAACCAAATTCATACTTCACTATCCATTAGGAAAAAAATATAAAGTAAGCAAATTTGTTAACTAAATAAATTATGTTAAGAGTACTAACCATCTGCTGAACCAAATTTCATTGTGAATGGTGACTCATTGTATCTAGATGGTCGCCTAATCCTTGAAACATGCATTGACATTTGTTGTGCTTGATTTGCCGATGGATATACAATTATACTTCGTTCAAGATTGACATATGCATTAAGACTGGGAAGAAGCTCATCCGGAAGAGTATTCTGAGAGTCAGACAAATGTTGATCAGCATTGCTTTCAACATTTACTCCCGCAGGAATGTGGACTGCACTCTTATATTGCTGATCTAACTTTGAATTATCCACATCATTAACCTCTGACTCATGTCCCGCCGGTGTATTTACATTCATCTCAATCGTACCTTCTTTGTTCTGTATAAATTTTATAAAGATCTAGTTAGATTGCATTTTTCAACAAATTAAAAATAGCAATCAATGCATGTATTGTAGATACCTTGAACTCATCTTCAACTTCAACATTGGCTTTTGTTATGGAGTCAAGATCAATTCTTCTAAGGACATCATCTGGAAATGTGAGTTGAGATTCTGATATTTGTGCTTCACCAATACTTTCGTCAACTGATTTTGTGATCTACACATGTTCATACAAATAAAATAAAATAATATTTATGAAGAACTAAAAAAATAACCAATATGTATTCAGCATACTGGAGCGACACAAACATCTTTTGCTTTATAACATCTATATCAGTTTTTTCCTTTAAAAAGTGAAACAGTAAAAAATTAAAATAAGTATTATTGATCATTATAACTATACCTAACCAAAAAAAAAAAAAAAAAATCTCTACCAGAACAATGTCATTATCCTCATTGTACCCATCAATCTCATTATACACATCATTTATACTGTTGCTTTGATATCCTGCCATCTCTTCGGCAACCTGTTTTAATATTATTTTTTATAATGATAAATTAGAATTGTATATATAAAATTAGTTGAATATAAATGTACGGAATTTACTTACCAATGTGACTTCAGGATTCTTATTAAACTCATGAACAAACTTTGTAGTCGCTTGATGGGGTGATGTACTCTTAACATTTTCATCCGCTGGTGGCTGATCAGATTCGCTACCTTTTGCTTATTTCTTCGCGTTTAAAATATGAAAATATAAATAAAAAAAATTAGTAAATAACAACTTAGTTGTAAAAAAAATACATATGTTGTAAATGTATATATGTTGTACCTTATTTTCATTGATTGCATTCATCATCTGATCAAACCTGGAAGACACTAGGCCACGGACATCATTAAACTCTTACCATACCTGAATTATAAAAAAAAAAATTAGAAATGGAAAAATAAATTAATCAAAAGCTTAAAGAAAAATTACCTTTTCACAAAACTTATCAAAGACTTTCTTCGAGACAACACCGTCTTCATCTTCAGAACTGAACGAAGACGGAGCAGGTGATGGAACCAGAATAGATTTTTTACTTTCATGCCGGTTTATGTCTTTCCTATTTCCACGTAGCGTAACTTTTGTTTGAATTGTCTTGTGAATTGGAGTCCTGACAAAAGGCATCTTTGCAGCATGGGGTGGAGGGGTCCGTTTTGATATCAGCTCATCTACACCTTTAGGATGTGGCTTCATTTTTTTCTTTATAGGTGAAGCTGAGAAATCGCCATGATGTTTTTTCTTTGTGATAAACTGATTTTGTCTTTTGTGGAGGATCCTGAAAATCATCATCCAAATCAATGTCATCTTCATTATGACTAGAAGATCCAGGAACAAGCTTCTTCAGTATATGAAAAGCTAAAATCTCCTTTCTTGTTGGCTCGATATTCTTAAAAACAACCTACAATTTAAATAACATAATGAAAATAATAATTTAGATGGTAAAATTAATTACATTATAAATCAGTTAACCATGATCCAAACCCAATAATGAATATACACTGACAAATGGTATGTTGTATATATACATATACATATACATATACCAGATTAGAAAATACATTTACAAAATAATCAACATCACATACAAAAAAAAAATCGTAAAACTAACCTTGTCATCTGTATCATCAAACATACTTCCCATAAGAGTTTCATATCTCGGACGAGGAGAATTTGTCTTCCAATTCAAAATACGAGGGATTTGAGAATCCACCTTGGAAGAAACATTATGAAGCACGTTTGAACAACACTCATACAACCAAATTTGAATGGCCAGTGGCATTCCAAGAAGCATATACAACTTTTCTTTCGGCTTCAACTTTTATGCAAACTTCTAGCTAATTCTTCAAATACAACCGACCCCCACGGATAATCACTGTAGCGACCACTCTCAACCAAATCAAAGTGGAGGCGTGGAATAGATACAGTATCAACTGACGATAGTAAGAATGCGTGAATAAAATACAAATTGGAAAACTTTAACGCATCTTCATCGTTATCATTCCCCCAAATTTTGTCAGAAACAGCAGCATATAAATCTTTTTTCTGTACAAAACTCTCACCATCAAAGTATTTATCAATAATTCTATTTGGGCGCTCCTTGTCAAACACAAATTCATCCTTATTTGTAGCACAATTCAAACCAGTCACCAAAGCAAACTCTCTAATAGTGAAATGAAGAATTGTGCCCTTTGCTCGAATGACTATGGCACTTGTAGAACTTTCCCTAGTTTCAAGTGACATAATGCATCTCCCTAACTGGGCTTGGACTACACAATCTTTCTTCTTCATGAAAAAACCAAATATACTTTTAGTACAAAACATCTTGTACTGACTCTTCGTCAACATTGTCTTAATACGGTCTTCAATGTCATTGACCGTATGACATCCTATATGAGGAGCAAATTTGGGCAATACCCGGGCCATGAATATTTGATCACGAATGACCTAAACAACAAAAAAAAAATATTTATATGACAAAACAGTCTCTTATATGTATTTATGAAATACATCTTAAAACTAGTTTATACAAATTATCTTATATGTATTTATGAAATACATCTTATAGTTATTTTATAAGATGTATAATAACAAATACAACTATGTATGTAAAAAATATATTTCAACAAATAAGAAATACATATCACATTAAAAATCTAATGACTACCAAATACAACTTAACATCGAATAAAAATCTTAGAGGTAACATAAAAACACATATCTAAACTGTATGTATTTTCATAATACACATTAGAATTATATTTCAACAAACACATTATGTATTTTGTGAATACATGATTTGTACAAATTTAATTAACAAGACAAGAATATAACAACACATATACAAATTATATAACAAATGTATTTTAATAATACATATTAATCCAAACATTCTTTTATATGTATTTATAAAATACATCTTATAGTTATTTTATAAGATGAATAATAACAAATACAACTATGTATGTAAAAAATACATTTCAACAAAAAAGAACTACATATCACATTAAAAATCTAATGACTACCACATACAACTTAACATCGAATAAAATTGTTAGAGGTAAACATAAAAACACATATCTAACCTATATGTATTTTCAGAATACATATTAGAATTAAATTTCAACAAACACATATGTATTTATATGACAAAACAGTCTCTTATATGTATTTATGAAATAATCTTAAAACTAGTTTATACAAATTGTCTTACATGTATTTATGAAATACATCTTATAGTTATTTTATAAGATGTATAATAACAAATACAACTATGTATGTAAAAAATACATTTCAACAAATAAGAAATACATATCACATTAAAAATCTAATGACTACCAAATACAACTAAACATCGAATAAAAATCTTAGAGGTAAACCTAAAAACACATATCTAACCTGTATGTATTTTCAGAATACATATTAGAATTACATTTCAACAAACACATATGTATTTTATGAATACATGATTATTACAAATTTAATTAAAAAGAAAATAATATAACAACACATATACAAATTATATAACATATGTATTTTCAGAATACATATTACACTTCTACAGTTGCTATTTCAACCATTTTCCCAAAAGAATATATATATACAGAAACCTAATAAATACAAATATCTTACACAAAATTTAGATATGAAATACATATTTAAAATATATTGTATATAGCATATACAATTCATATCAATAACAAGATTTTTGAATAGTACCATACCTCCTCCACTTTCTCTTGTTCAGATTCAGAATCTGATGCAACGGGACTTGCAATTTTACTACATTCTCCTTTTTCATCTGATTTTTTCCTTTTCACTGATTTTTGAAATTTTGTGGGAGATGAAGTTTTTGTCAATCCTTTCCTTTTCATTATTTCCACAATCTTTTCGGAATCGTTACGGTGCTTATCTCAACTCTTCAATGGTAACACTTTCATTAGAGAAAACATTAGTAGAACCCAAATTAAAAACTTCGTCTTGTGTTAAACCAAGACTAAACGATGATACTTCATCGGTAAGTAAATTCTTCGGTTGATTTTCTCTAACTGAACAACTTCGATTTGCATGTTGAGCCATTATAAATTCTAACAGAAAATAAAATTGATCCGAAACAGAGAATTTCCGCAGAACTAATATAGAAAAAAATGGCGAAACTAAACACATTAACAAAAATTAAATGGAAAAAAGTAACATGCATTAACTGAAGAAATACTTACCTTAAAAAGTGGGTATGATCTTTATCAAGATCTTGGGAGAGATATGCGGAAATTGGAGAAAAAAAAGAAAAGAAACGGAAGTTGGAGGGAAGTAAATTGGTAAAGTAGAGTAAAAGTAGGGATGTGAAAAGTTTGAGGTGATATAACGCGCTTTTCAAAAAAAAAGAAATATTGCTATTTTTGTTATAAGTTGTAATTTTACCAAACTATTGTTATTTCTTGTAATTAAAGTCTTAAGGTTGTTAGTTTATGTAATTTTTTCATGATTTTCCTCTTAGATGCGATGTTGGGCCTATAGAGATTCTACCTCTGTTTAGATATGGCCTAGAGAGGTGATATTCCTCACCGTCATGATGAATGACCTTTATATATAAAATGACTTATAGTCGCGTCATGCTTATTTATATTATGCCTCCTATGTGAGAGATGATTATATGCTTATTGATATTATACCTCATATATGCGAGATGCCTCCTAGATGTGAGATGATTAGATATATGCTATGACTTATAAATATGATTATAGAGTTGAGTTTTGGATATGGATATGGTCCAAAGGCCGTGATGATGATATTGTGAATATTTTGGACATATTATTGAGCCGAGGGTTGATAGATGATATCAATTGGACATTCGGGAAGTGTTTATCCTTGTTGAGGATGCGGCTACAGTTCATGAATATATATATGTGGGTGTGCATATACACATCTTTCCATTATGGGACGAAGAAAAGCGTGGTATGACGCTTATGATTTCACTGATTGAATACTGGTGATGGCATGCATAGATTCAATACTACTGGCACACAGGCCACCATTTTGAGTCACGGCACCCACGCATGGGACTCTCAATGAAAGCACCAATGTTATAAATCAAACAAGAGAGCCCAACCCAAAAGACTAGTCTAATAGGTGGGAGAACCCATTGGCTTATAACCCCCTTAGCATTTCTCTTTTTTTCCAATGTGGGACATTGGTTCATTACATTTTTACAATTTAGAGAAATCATATCTCCTTGGAAGACACACATTGCTTGAACCTGGTCATTTAGTGGTAATTTGAGATAGATGAACCGAAATGAAATCCCGAAAAGGGTAGTAGAAGTTCGACGAGTCACATAATTCAGATGCAGATTTAGAGCGTGCTCAGCCGAACTCACTTCTTTCAACTCTTAACTTCATGTGAACAGATACAGACAGATGAAAATCATATGAAAGTGTGACAAACATTTTGAATCCAGTGATTCTAAATTATGGATGTTGTCTACTAAAGCATCTCAAGAGAATCATACAGGGATATATGTGATGTAAGCATACACAAAAAATATTAAACCAATTAAACTAAATCATCATCCAGTTCCCACAATATAAATTGTTCCATGAAGGACGAAAAGTACAGCACAATAATAATTAACAAGCTAGAATTGACATTACAACATAAATTTATCGAATCAAACTCCCATATTGGATAGAAACAGATTGAATGCTCTTGTTGCTCGTCCTCTCCTTGTCTTATTTTTTCCAAAAGATTCTCGAAGAATCCACGATACTTAGACGAGATTAAGCCTTCTTATTCCTGCATCTAACTATAACAAAGCAATATAAATCTCCCATTTACAATGAAATCATGTCAATTAAAGTATAGAAATATCAGGAGGAATTGTTTAAGTATACTAGAAACATTTATGCAATAAACTAGAAAATAATACACCAAATTATGCAATAAACTAGAAAATAAAAATACAAAGAGAAAATCTTGAAATGTGAGTTCATATTAAATTTTCTTTTTCACAATTCTGTAAAATGTACTCCACTATATCAAAAATAAATGTCAATAAGACTTGTCCATTTTGAAACCAATGGATAATTTACACATTTTACCCTTAGCATTAAATACGATTCATTATCCGGTGTATTTTCCAAAGTATTAGATTTGTTAGATTCAAAGGGCAATAGGGTAAAAATTGCCCTATCATTTATTATTTCTTAACTTATGTGTCAAGTTAATAGTGGACAACTATTGATAGACGGAGGTAGTAACAATTAGACCAAATTTCTCTTACATTTTAAGTAGAGTTTTAAGCAAATTTTGTCGAAGTTATTTTTATGAAAGAATAACTTTTGTGTACAACTTGACTTGTGGAAATGAGAAACAAAGTGTGACCCTGATAAATACTATATACTTACATGGATCGGAGATACGAACATCCACGGGGTTGTTTCCGAGGTCTTGTTGTTCTTCTTGAATTCTTGCAGCAGATTCCCCAAGTTCGGGAAGACACCTTGTTAACTCAATCAGTTGTAGTGTATGGATTTCTGCAAACTCAGTGGGTATCTCTTTCAAATATCTGCATTCTTTAAGCACAAGGCGCTCAAGGACAGGAAAATTGTCATCTGTGGCTTTCCAGTACTTGACATCATTATCTTCAATTAGCAAAACCTTCAATCGAGTAAATCCCCTGACATTTGGATACCATTCAGTGCCATAACAAGCATTATCCATCAGCTTCAGCACCTCAAGGTTAGGCAATTCAGCTATGATGTCCAAGTATGACCAACTTAGCAAAGTTCTTTCCATCTTCAGCTTCTTGAGCGTTGTTGGAAAAAATCCACTAAAACAATATATAAGACTCAATGTTTCAAGTTGCTGCAGATGGACAAGATTGTTGAGATGCCCATTAGAGTAAATCCCATATCCACGGATTCCTAATTCTTTGACATTCTGAATCCCCATAATAACCTCCTTCGTGCAATAACATGGAGACAAGTAAGAAATAGTTTGTATGTTTGAAAAACCCATGTGACTCCCTTTGTCAGCAGATACGCTTGGGGGATTTGGCAGATAAAATTCGGGCAGTTTGAGATGCCTTAATTGCATTAGTCCCCAAATTTCCTCAGGAAAAGTTATAATTGATCGACGAGGCCCTTGAACAATGAATGTCTGCAGATTCCATAACCTGCAAATTTCTGGAGGTATTTTTAAATTCTCACTGCAGAGCAATGATAGGTACCTCAACCAGATGAGGCTTAGTATCTGTACAGGGAAATTATCAATCTCTTTGTGTCTCAACTCCAAGACTTTGAGTAATTTGAAATGAATAAGCTCTGATTTGAAAAAATAATATGAATCCTTAAGATGAAAAGAGAAAATAGAACGGGTTCGTTTCAAAAGATCGTTGTTTTCATGATGATGTACAGGGGTAAGAAGAGCCCTATAAAGACCATAGGGACAATAATCAATTTTATCACCAGTCACGCGTTTAAAGTGCTGCATTTTTGGCATACTGAGATATCGCCGTTTTGAATCTGAGTATTCAAGCACAATGTCGTTCATGATAAAAATGTTCTCCCTTTGAATTTCTCTCACACACAGGTCATATATTAGATCATGAACCTTACATGATCTAATTTTTGTTCCATCTCGACTTTTCTTGCTGACGAGGACTAGACATCTATCGATAAGCTCTTGCAAACACTTCTCAGACTCTCCTTCCAAATAATTTTCCAACTGCAGGAACCCCTCAGCCATCCATGATCTCATCAATTTCTTCGCTGGTATCTCACTGTCTTCTGGAAAAATCCCGAAATGCAGAAGACAAGCTTTTAGATCACTAGCCATGTGATTGTAACTCAACCCAAGCACACGTGAACATAGTTCGTCAGGATCATTTGTGACAAATGACTTGACATCATTCGCAACATTTTCCCAGTCTTCTATTGCCCTTTTAGATTTGAGAAGTCCAGCAACCACCACTATAGTTAGTGGTAACCCGTGACATTTCTCTGCGATTTGCTTCCCAGTAGTCTCAAACTCAGATGGTAATGCTTCACTTGCAAATGCTGCACTTTTGAAAAGACTCCAACCCTCATCTTGATCCATGAAGCTCATCCGCAAAGAAACATTCTCTGTATCAGTATAACAAGCTACTCCATTGTTACGGGTAGTCAACAGTATACGACTCCCTGCATTGTCTTCAGTTGGAAAGCATTGTCTCACGCCATCCCACACTTCACAACTCCAGATATCATCCAAGACAATTAAGTACCTCTTTCTCTTTAAACTTTTCTGCAGCATGTCTTCTAGCTCTGCTTGACCTTTCGTCTTAACTGTGTCATCCATTTTGATCGTTGATTGCAGAAGGCTCAGCAAAATCTCCTTTATATTGTGCTGTTGAGATACAGTAGCCCAGGCACGAACATCAAAACGGCGTAGAATTGATTCATGAGTGTAAACTTCTTTCGCTAAGGTTGTTTTACCTATGCCTCCCATCCCGACAATCGGTATGACTTTGGGTTCACCAGAGTAGCTTCCTGTCAGATCTTCTACCAACCGTTTCCTTTGATCATCACGTCCAACCATATTATTGTTAACATTCAGAATATCGTTTGTTGAACTTGAAAAATCATGAACCAATGATTCCTTTGATACTTGTTTGCCTTTATCTTGAATCTTTGTTGACTCTTTCCAGACATGATCAATGTCCTTTGCTAATTGTTGAAGGCTTTTACGAAACTTTCGGCGTGTCCATATATTCGAGATTCCCTTGAAAAATCTTGAGCCAATGATTCCTATGATACTTTTATTTTTTCCCAGTACAGCTTTTGTTAGTCTCAGTTGAATTGTGTATTCAACAGCACTTGCAACTTCTTTTACCTCTACTTCAAAATCCTTCATTTCTCTAGAAACATTGTTTTTCTCAAAGTTCTTGAGAAATACTTCCAGGGAACTAACTTTTTCACGAAGAGCGCAAAGTTCTTCGCTGTGATCACAGATTAGATATTGCATCGGCGAATTGGATGTCAAGAGCGATTCTATTGTTCTCGTAAGAGAAGCCACACTTGCATGAGCCATATTTACTGTATTCTCGTTTCTTTCCTTTGCGGTTATGACCTAAAGGTGCGGTTGCAAGAGGTCAATGGTATTACAAATAATGAGATACACAGATTTGCTGAAAAGGCACGCATAAACTAAATAAGATCAGGTAATAGTGAGTTTAGTCCCAAACTCCGCTTTGCTTACTTAGGTATTGTTTTCTATGTTGCTGGGACTCATTAAAAAAGTTACCACACCCGTGTAAGATCCTTAAAAAAATGCACAACTTTTGAAGGATCTAACACGTAATCAACGTTATTTTTGAGGAGTTCGAGGAACATAACTATATATAGTACAAAGAGCTAAATTTTACATTGACAAGCCACTACAAGTGTTGTTTTGCTCTAAAACTTTAATTAAATGAGAGAGTAATTTAGGGAAACTAACCTTTCAATGGCAGATTTTCTAAAACAGTAAGTAAGGTTTATGTATACACCACCCTCCCGATAATCCACTTGTAGGATTTTCTAACTTTGCTAGAAAGTCGGACCATAAAATTAAAGGGTCATAATTCAAAAGTCTTCTTTACTTTCTTTAACTCCGTGTCAAGTCAAAAAGACAAACATACCGAAATGAACCTTGGTTGTCCACTGTATACTTGGAGGAAAAAGATACTCCCTTTGTTTAAAAAAGAATGACCTACGTGCTTTCCTTTTTAATTCGTTTAAAAAAGAATGACTTCTTTTGTTTTTTGGCTATACTTTAATTTCAACTTTTCACGTGACATATTTAAGATTCTAAGATTAAAGGGCATTTTGGTACATTGACATAACTATAATTTAAAACCATATGATTCAGAAGGAGATAAGAATCTAGTACCCCAAATTATGGCCAGAGTTGTTACGACACACTCCAACTTCACAGGGGTCCTATTACCCCATAAACTCAATTTTAGCGTATTTTTGTCACCCTTTTGTGCTGACATGACACCTTTCTTACATAAAAATGGAGCTCACATAAAAGGTGACACGTCAGCTAAAAAAGTTGACAAGAATACGCTAAAATTTAGTTGAGGGGGCAATAGGACTCCCGTGAAGTTGGAGTATGACGTGACAAATTTGGTCATAGTTTAGGAGGGTACTAGATGCTTTCCTCGATTCAAAAGTCTTATTTATATTCTTAAACTTTGCGTTAAGTCAAAGAGATCATTCTTTTTTAAATGAAGGGCGTAATTTTTTTCTCCAAGATTATCGGTAACATCCTTAACAAAAAATTACAGGGTGGCAATATGTATGCTAAGTTGTTGAGGTTGATATTCAGATGGCCACTCAACTAACAGTTATTTACTCAGAAATATGAGTAATTAAGGGAAACTAACCTTTCAATGGTAGTTTGGGAATACAAGAAGAAACTTGGGATCACTGCAACAAAATACTATAAAAAACACAAATGAGTATATAAAAACAAAAAGATATAGTAGAAGGTAATCGAAGATTAAAATCAAGAGAAAAATGGCATACCTCTCTGAGTGTCTAACAAAGTGTTTGCCTTGTGATAAATTGGGATGAGAACTTCAATTATTGTTGTTGCATGTGGGGAAAGTGCTTTTATTTATTTAAATGGAACAACACATCAGTTGTAGTTTCAAGATAAAAAGTTCTGAAGAGATGATTATGTAGATATATACCTTTATAATATTTTAAAATAAAGTTAAAAGAGATGGCAAGGTCTGCATTAACCCTCCCAGATGTCACTTATGCAATTATGTAAAGATATAGAAAAAAAAAAAGACCTTGGACAATTTGCTGTACCTATCACCAATTTTTTTATACATACATATTATCTGTCTGCCACTTATATTATGTTACCTAATAAGTCAATAAAGAAATAATAAGATATGGGTAGTGAATCAAAACAAATCTCCACCTTTAGGAGCGAAAGTTAAAGGTTCGAGAGATGAAGAAGTAATGTATTAGACTTGTGTATTATCCAAAGGTTACATAGATATATATATACAAGTAAAGGAAAGGCTAACTAAGGTAACTAGCTATCTAAATCACTAGAAATCAGCTAGAGAATTATATACATTTAATAGAGCACAAATTAGGGAGAGAAATCTGCACAATTGAGAGCACAAATTAGGGAGAGAAATCTGCACAATTTACTACACAATCAACCATGTCCCAATACGCCCCCGCAAGTTGAAGGTGGCGTCAATAACCTTTAACTTGGACAGATGTTGATGAAACAGCAGACGAGGCAAAGGCTTTGTAAGCGTGTCCACGAGCTGATCGGTAGCATGTAAGTGCTGAACTAGCACCTGTTTTCGCTGCACTTGATCTCTAACAAAGTGAAAATCAACTTCAATGTGTTTCATCCTACTGTGTAGTACCGAATTTTGACAAAGATAGGTAGCACCAACATTATCACAATAGATTATAGGTGGATCAGGCAGCTGCACATGTAGTTCAACAAGAAGTTTTTGAACCCAATTGACCTCAGCAAGTGCAGAAGCTACTCCACGATACTCTGCTTCAGTGGAGGAGCGCGCAACAGTGCGCTGCTTTTTGGATGACCAACTAATAGGATTTGCACCAAGGTACAGGATATATCCAGAAGTAGAGTTCCTGTCATTAATGTCACCAGCCCAATCAGCATCTGAATACATAAACAACCCAGGATGTGTCTTGGTCGTTATCTGTAAACTATGATTTTTGGAGTACTGGAGGTATCGCAAGAGTCGCTTAACAAACGACCAGTGTGTTTGTGTAGGATCATGCATGAATTGAGATAATTTGCTAACTGCAAAGATTATATCTGGTCTGGTGAATGACAGATATTGAAGCTTACCAAGTACTTGAAGATACAAGGTGGAGTCCGTTGGAGGTGTGTCATCCTTTAAGGACAGTGAGGCTGTGGAACTCATGGGAGTTGTAACAGGCTTACATTCAGACATGTTATGGGCAGCAAGAAGATCAGAAACATACTTTGCCTGAGAAAGGACGATCCCTTCTTTAGTGCGGAGAACCTCAATACCCAAAAAGTAGTGGAGATGTCCGAGGTCTTTGAGAGAGAATATGGATGAAAGAACCTGGATAGTTTTCTTGATAACCTCAGAGTTCGATCCAGTGATAATTATGTCATCAACATATACAAGAATGTAGATCAATGCTTCATTTTGATGACGAATAAATAGAGAAGAGTCAGAGTTAGACTTTTGAAAGCCAATTTGGAGCAAGAATTGCTTTAACTCAGAGTACCAGGCTCGAGGGACCTTCTTAAGTCCATAAATTGTTTTTTTAGTTTGTACGTATAATGAGGAAAATCAGGATGAGCATACCCACGAGGTTGACGCATATAAACATCTTCTTCAAGGTGTCCTTGAAGAAATGCATTATTCACATCCAGTTGGTGCAAATGCCAATTGTGCTGAACTGCAAGAGACAAAATGAGTCTAACAGTAATAGGTTTTACCACTGTACTGAATGTAGAGTTATAATCCACACCCGGTCATTGCGTGAAGCCCTTTGCAACTAGCCGAGCTTTATACCTGTCAACACTTCCATCTGATTTGGTTTTGATACGATAGAGCCATTTACAATCAACAACATTTTGTGAAGAGTATGGTGGTACAAGCTCCCACATCTGGTTGTTCATCAATGATTCAAAATCAAGTTTCATCGCTTCTCTCCAGCGTGCACTCTTTTGGGATTGGTTATAAGTGGTGGAAAGTGGTTCAGTTAATGCAACTGCAAGATAATCAAATATTGGCTTGGGTTTGGTGATATTATTTTGTGAACGAGTAACAGGTCGATGAATGGATGATTGTTGGGTATGTGCGGAAGATGTGGTGGAGGATTGGTGATGATTGTGAGATGGAATGGACGGGGAGGGGTCTGGAGTTGGTGTAGATAAAAGGTTTGTCGGGGTGTGCCGATTTCGGCGTTGATACTGGATTAGTGGTTGTGTAGTAGGTGGGACAACAATGGGCTGTGTGGAGCAATCTGAGCCGGCGGCAGGAGTTGGTGTTGCTGCCAAAGAAGGAACTGAAGAAGAACCTGTAGGAGGTGTCACCGGCAATTCTGGAGCAACGTTGATTGGATGGAGAATCTCATAATCCAATGGAGGCATAGACTTGACACTAAGGTCATTTGAATCTTTGTACAAGATATCCCACTCTAATTTTGAAATTCCTTTGTTTTTCAAAGCTGAAAATATATCAGAAAAAGGAAATTTATTTTCATAACAAATAACATCTCGTGAAATATATATCGTTTGTGAAATAGGATCATAACACTGATGGCTGTGATGGGTATTATAATAGCCTAAGTAAACATAATGGGTGGACTTGGGTTCTAGTTTGTGTTTGGCATATAGTTCAAGCCATGGATAACATAGGCAACCAAATGCACGAATGGATTGATAATTTGGAATTTCTCCAAATAATCGTTGGTATGGAGAATCATAATGAAGTGTGCGGGTAGGAAGCCTGTTAATCAAGAATGTGGCTTGTTGACACGCAAAGGACCAAAATACTGGAGGCATAGAGGCTTGGTGTAAAATGGTTTTTGCTGTTTCAATGATGTGCCGATGTCTACATTCAGCCATAGCTACCCGTTGTGGTGTATATGGTGGCGATACAAGGTGCTCAATTCCAGTGGTGTGAAGAAATGACTTAAGACCTTCAAACTCACCACCACCATCAGTATAAACTGAGAGTATTTTTGTATGAAAATAATTTTCAACAAGGGGTTTAAATTTAGAAAAAACTGTTTTGACCTCACTTTTATTTTTAAGTGTGTACAACCAAATGTATTTTGTAAATTGATCAACAAAAATTACATAATATAATTTTTTGTCAATTGATAAAACAGGTGATGGGCCCCATACATCACTGAAAATAATTTGTAAAGGTTTTTTTCTCACTAGAGTATTCTCAAAAAAGGGGTGCCGATGGCTTTTATTAGAAGAGCAGGAATTACAATGATCAAACATTTCAGAATTTGGAATTGGAATTGAAAACTTATGTGAGAGTGTTTTAAGCACTCTTTTATTTGGGTGTCCTATGTTTCTATGCCAAGATTGTTGAGATTCTGCCATATAGGATTGGTATCTCAGATTGCATTGGGATCCTCCAACAGGCCACTCATAAAGTCCTTCTTTATTCCGGCCTTGTACCAATGGTGTCCCCGTACTCAGATCCTTCACATGAAAATCAAAAGGAAAAAATTCTATGGATGTCAGATTATCTTTTCAAAATTGAGACACAGATATAAGGTTACGTTTAATCTCTGGTGCACACAAAGTATTCGAAAGGTGAAATTTTTTATTTGAAGCATTTATTTGAACATGAAAAATGTGAGTTATAGGGATTTTGTTATCATTGCCCATGGTAATATCATCAGTACCAGTGTAGTCATCCGGACGTTGAAGATTTGAGAATCAGCAGTCACATGATGCGATGCTCCTGAATCGACAACCCAAGGCATGGAAGCAAAGTTTGCTCTGGCTTCCAAGTGATTGTAGGAGCATGAACGACACACATTGGCAGTATGCCCAGTGCGACCACATAACTGACACACGTGCGACCACATAACTGACACACTGGACGAGTTTGTTGAGGGGCCGTTGGACGCCAATTTGGTGATGTGGCTGGTGCATTCGTTGGACGCCAATTTGGAGATGAGGTTTGTGCATTTTGCTGATTGGGATGTTGTGGACGCCATGGCTGTCCTCTCTTATTATTGCGGGGAGTAAAGTTATTTGGTGATGATTTTTGCGCCACTGCAGCTTTAATTGAGGCCTGATTAGGCTCATTGTGTTTGAGGAGAAGCTCTCTGTTGAGAAGCTTATTGTATAGTTCCTCATACGAGATAGGTGTATCTCGCGCTTGGATAGCCGCTGAAATTGAATCATACTCAGGTCCTAGACCGCTGAGAATTTTGACCGCAAGTTCATCATCTGGAATAGCAGTTCCAACCGTTGCAAGTTCATCAGCAACATTCCTGATCTCGCGTAAGTACTCTGTCATACTGCGAGAGTTTTTTGTGATGGTAGCCAGAGAGTTTGGGAGACTAAAAACCCTTGTATGTGATTTGTTAGCATACAGGTTATGCAGTGTGTCCCACGCTTGCTTTGAGGTGGAAGTTTTGGCAATTGCAGAGGTGATTGTAGGATCAACAGATGCCATTAAAGCATTGCGTATCAACTGGACTTGGCGAAACTAGAGTTTGTACTTTGGATTGGGTACCTCTTGGTTGTTGAGGGTTACGGTTTTTGATGGTGTTGTCAAGGTTCCATCGAGATAGCAGTAAAGATCATGACCGAACATGAGAGATTCGACCTGCGCTTTCCAAATGACAAAGTTCATTGGACCAGTAAGTTTGAGGGAAAGCTGGGAACTTGGGTTAAATTGCACCAAATGGCTGATGTTATTAGCAGGGATGGTAGAATCACTTGAATTCACCATGGATGCCATAGAACCAAAGAAAACAAATTGGAAGCGATTGAGAAGACTCGTTGGAGTTTAGAAAGGCTTTGATACCATAAAGGTTCGAGAGATGAAGAAGTAATGTATTAGACTTGTGTATTATCCAAAGGTTACATAGATATATATATACAAGTAAAGGAAAGGCTAACTAAGGTAACTAGCTATCTAAATCTCTAGAAATCAGCTAGAGAATTATATACATTTAATAGAGCACAAATTAGGGAGAGAAATCTGCACAATTGAGAGCACAAATTAGGGAGAGAAATCTGCACAATTTACTACACAATCAATCATGTCCCAATAAAAGTGTTATTTTAAACAACTTAACAAGTACTCCCTCTGTTTTAAAAAAACTGATTTGTTTTTATTTTTAGTCTGTTAAAAAAAATGATCATTTTCTTTTTTGTCAACAATACTTCAACTTTTCACATGGTATGTTTAAGATCATAAGATTAAAGGATATTTTAATATATTTGATATAACTTTAATTTAAAATCATAAGATTTAAAAGTCTTTTTATTTGTTAATACATGCTATGTTTTCTTTATTAGAAGTCATGTTTTTTTCTATTTTTATAATTAATTTGATTTACTGTATTTAAGTGGCGATCCTTCCAAAATGATCTCTATTTTTATGAGACAGGGACAATATCTGCATACACTTGATCTTTTTTAGATCTCATTTATGGAATTATTTGGAGATATACCTGATTGATATATTAATTAAAGTAAGAATACATGGCCAATTTGCTGTACCAATCACAATTTATTTATTTTTTTATATTAGCTGCTGCCGGCTAATCAATAAAGAAATAATAAATCTCCAGCTTAAGACTTAGGACCCAAATAGTGGAGTATTTTTTCTTTTTCTTAAAAAAAGAAAACTTTTTGACTCATACAGTGAGTAATGCTATCTTCAATTTGTAAATAAAATAAAAAATTTTAATCTTTTATTTAGTGGGACATATAACAACTTAATAAGTATTTTTTCCGTTTCAAAAAAAATTGATGTGCTTTTATTTTTAGTCTGTTTAAAAAAAATGATTATTTTTTTGGCAACACTATTTCAACTTTTTACATGGTATATTTAAGACCATAAGTACATTTGACATAACTTTAATTTAAAATCACAAAATTTCGAAATCTTTTTTATTTTATTAAACTCCGTGATAAAACAAAGTAGGTCTTTTTTTTAAACGAAAGAATACTATGTAAGTAATTAATAATAAAAGGGAAAAGGGTCAAATATACCACTGAACTATCAGAAATGGCTCATTTATGCCATCAGTTAAAAGTTGAGCTCATTCATGCCATCGCCGTTACAAAACCAGCTCATCCATGCCATTACTTTTTAACAATGGTTTTCAAAAATAATTTTGTCACGTGGCCTTTTATTAGAGGTCCACGTCATTAATTAAAATAAGAAAAAAGGCTCAAATATGCCATTGAGCTATCAGAAATGGCTCATTTATGTCATCAGTTAAAAGTTCAGCTCATTTATGCCATCACCGTTACAAAATCAACCCTCTCATGTCATTACTTTTTAATGATGAGTTTTTAAAAATAGCTTTGCCACGTGGTCTTTTGTTAGAAAGTCCACGCCATTAATTAAAAGAAATCAATATTAATTTCAAAATATTTGAAACTAGTTAGTATCGAAATTATTTATTCCAGCATTTATATCATAATGATGGGAGAAGCTATCCCATATACTGGCGGGATAATTGGAATAGCAGACTTCTTTTAAGTCATTATTTGAAAATAATTTTTCGACAATGTATGCTCCACTAATTCATGATGGGAGAAGTTATCCCATATACATGGCAGGATAATTGGGATAAAAGATTTCTTTTAAGTCGTTATTTGAAAATGATTTTTCAATAGGGTATACTCCCCTAATTCATGATGGGAGAATGGAGAAGTTCTATTGGTACGCCTCTTTTTTTTTCTTTTTCTTGCTTACCCTAATAGTTCATTGACTTATTTTCTTGCAACTTCGGAGTATATATTGGAGTCACTGGACTTAAAACTAATAAGTTACTTTAGGATAGAATTTTTGAGGTTTTTGTTAAGCGTAACATTTATAATGATTTAGAATCAATTAGAATAGCCAAGGGATATACATTAATCACTATTCTGATTAGAAAAACAGTTGTTGTTGTACGAAAAAAATTACTTTAATGGGTGTGGGTCGGGTTATGTTAAATAAATCGGTTGTTTTTAATAGGTCTAAGATATTTTAAAATTAATATTGGTTTATTTTAATTAATGTCGCGGATCTCTAATAAAAGGCCACATAGCAAAACTATTTTTGAAAACCCACCATTAAAAAGTAATGACATGGGTGAGCTGATTTTATAACGACAATGGCATAAATGAGCTAAACTTTAAACTGATGGCATAAATGAGCCATTTCTGATAGTTCAGTGGCATATTTGAGCCTTTTTCCTTATTTTAATTAATGACATGGACCTTTAATAAAAGTCCACGTGGCAAAGCTGTTTTTTAAAATCACCGTTAAAAATTAATGGCATGGATGAGCCAATTTTGTAACGGCGATGGCATGAATGAACCAAACTTTTAACTGATGGCATAAATGCGCCATTTCTGGTAGTTCAATGACATATTTGATCCTTTTCCGATAATAAAATAGGAAGGTCGAACTTTGGCCCCTGCTAGAAGTTTGGCTCACTATGTTATCGTCAATAATGGCAGGGTCATAGGTGAACTAAATTTTATATTTATATTAGTATATAAACTTGCCTTGGAAATAGCCTCTGACAGAAATGCAAGGCAAGACTGCATACAATACACCCTTGTGGTGGGGTCCTTGCCCAGATGCCGCACATAGCGGTAGCTTTAGTGCACCGAGCTGCCCTTTTTTTTAAAATAAACTTGTCGCGCCACTGAGACACAACTCAAAATATCCCAAAAAAAAAGGAGGTGACGGGTTCAAGCCGTGGAAAACAACCTCTAGAAGAAAATGTAGGATAACACTGTGTACAATAATCCCTTATGGTTCAATCCATTTTCAAACCCGACACATAGCGAAAATTTTAGTGAAACGGACTACCCTATGCTTATAAAAGTTTTCTAACACTGATTCTTGATAATAAATGGTCACATAACAAATTTTTTTTTCATAAACGGCTTAAGTTTTTTACAACTCAAGTGGAAGCCTCGAAAACATTATTACTAATGAATTATGCATAAACTGGCACTTTAACTTAGCCTCCAACTTTAGGCATGCACAAGTAGACACACGCATCCAACATGAAAAATCTCATGTGATTTACCATGTAAGAAGCGTGTGTCCACTTGCTCAACTTTATACCAGTTTAAGTATTTACTTAAAAACTAGAAAACAAATCTGCAATTCTGGAAAAAACTGGATTCTATATTATACCAGTTTTTCCTATCAGGTATCTTGGGCTTCCATTGTACCCCAAGAAGTGGAACAAGATAAGACTGTAATGTGTTGATACACAAGATCACTAGTAGGATAAGGACTGTAATACTCAATTCTGTATTGTTTTCTATCAATAATTTTTGAGCTGTAGTATTTGCTTTACCTCAGAGTGTATTAAAGGAGGCAGATAACAAGTGCAAATGATTCTTATCGGGGAGGTAATGAGGAGAAGAGAAAGATCAATCTAGTGGCGCGGGATTCAGTTTGTTTGCCTAAATGTAATGGTGGTTTAAGTATCAAAGGTAGCAGGCTTTGGAATTTGGCTGCTGTTGGTAAACTATTGTGGCAAATTGTGGTGGATAAACCTCAAGTTTGCAGTTGGTACTGGAACAAACTGAATTCGTTGAAGGGTGAAATGTCATCTTGGTATACACAAGGACAGTGCAATCTTACTAGTGAAGGGGAGATATTCTATAACGAGTAGCTACATGGCTCTTCTGAGAACTCAAAAGGAGATCGATTGGGTTCTGCTAACTTTATATGGAACTCAGTATCGCAATCAAAGCATAGGTTTATTGCATGGTTAGCAGCTAAAGAGAGATTACTCAACTAAAAGTAGACTAATCAAACTCAAACATTCAGGTAGATGATGTGACATGATGTTTATATACCCTCATCAGTGATGGACGACATAGATGCCAGCTGAGGCCAAGTAAAGGAGCCAAAGCACTCAGTCGTCCAAATGTTATAGACAATGATAGGATGTTTATTCTGGAACATAATGCTATACACATCTTAGTACGAAGAAAAAGGATTTGCACTTGGAATGGCCACTGAGTAACTGAACGAACTCAAAATAGAAAAAAGAAAAAAATTACATTCAATGTTTCAGGTTGATGCAGATTCCCGAAAACTTTTATAGTCATTGTTATTTCCACCTGTTCCTATTTTGTTAACATTCTGAATCCCAGAAATAACCTCTTTCGTGCAATAGCGTGGAGACAAGTAAGAAAACAGTTTGTACATTTGAAAAACCCACGTGTCTCCCTTTGTCAACAGATACGCTTGGGCGATTTGGCAAATCAAATTTGTCTAGTTTGAGATGCCTTAATTGCATTAGTCCCCAAATTTGCTCTGGAAAGAGAACTATACTCGTGCCACCAAAAACAAAATGTCTGTCCTAGGAACTTCAATCATATGTTGAGGGAACTTATGCCTTTTCGTTAAATTATTCTTTCGAATAAATAGATCACAAAAATCAATTCAAGAATATACCGTCAAACATACACAATAACTATGAAACCAAGAAACTAAAGTCTAAACTGAATCATCATCCAGTTCCCACAACATAAATTCCTCCATGAAGGAGGAAAAGTATATATCAATAAGAATTAAGAAGCTAGAATTGACATTACAACATAAATTTATCAAATCAAACTCCCCATATTGAGTAGAAGCCGATTGAATGTTATTGTTGCTCGTCCTCTCCTTGTCTTCTTTTTTTCCAAGAGCTGCTCGAAGAATCCCACCATACTTAGGACGAGCTCAGGCCTTCTTACTCGGGTCTTATAATAACAAAGCAACATAAATTAGAAATATGAAATCAACCCCAACTCCAAAAAAGTTTAGTTTTCATGGCCAAATTTATTTGATGCAAAAGCTAATATGGTAAAACTATTTCCTAACTATCATTTACAATTTCTTAACTTGTGTGTCAAGTCAATAGTGGGCAACTATTGATAGACGGAGTAACAATTTGTACAAATGTGCTCACATTTAGCAAGCCTAAACTAAAGTACCTAAACAGCTCAGGAATATATTTAAGTTGCCATTTTGAACTACCCTCAAATACAAAAGATATTCTTATTAATTTCTCTTACACTTTAAGTAGGGATTTAACCTAATTTTGTCAAAGTTATTTTTCTGAAAGAATATAGGGCAAAACTAAATAACTTTTGTGTACAAACTGACTTGTGGAAATGAGAAACAGAGTGTGACCCTGATAAATTCTATATACTTACATGGATGGGAGATACGAACGTCCACGGGGTTGTTTCCGAGATCTTCTTGTTCTTGTTGAATTTGTGCAGAAGATTCTCCTAGTTCGGAAAGGCACCAATTTAACTCAATCAGTTGTAGTGTGTGGATTTCTGCAAACTCAATGGGTATCTCTTTCAAATATCTGCATTTAAGCATAAGCCGCTCAAGGACAGGGAAATTGTCATCTGTGGCTTTCCAGTACTTGAGATTATTATGTTCAATTAGCAAAACCTTCAATCGAGTAAATCCCCTAACATTTGGATGCCATTCTTCGCCATCACAAGTAGCATCCATCAGCTTCAGCACCTCAAGGTTTGGCAATTCAGCTATGATGTCCAAGTATGACCAACTTAGATAAGTTGTTTTCAACTTCAGCATCTTGAGCGTTGCTGGAAAAGCTTTTGCACTGGTCACTGCCTTAAGGACAGGAGAACAACCTATAAAACTCAATATTTCAGGTTGCTGCAGATAGACAAGATTTTTGTGAAGCCTTAAGTCACAAAGATTGTCGTGAAGCCCAAAGTTCCAAGGTTTGTCTCCACTGAATCTTAATCTTCTAACATTCTGAATCCCCAAAATAACTTCCTTCGTGCAACAACTGGAAGACAAGTAAGAAATAGTTTGTATGTTTGGAAACCTCATGTGACTCCCTTTGTCAACAGATACTGTTGGGGGATTTGGCAGATAAATTATGCTTGCTTTGAGATGCCTTAATTGCATTAGTCCCCAAATTTCCTCAGGAAAAAATATAGCCGTTCCATAAAAAAATACTTTAACAATGAATGTCTGCAGGTTCCATAACCTGCAAATTCCTGGAGGTATGTCTAACTTCTCACGGCAGAACAATGATAGCTACCTCAACCAGATGAGGCTTAGTATCTCTAGAGGGAAATTATCAATCTCTATGTGTCTCAACTCCAAGACTGTGAGTAATTTGAAATAAAGAAGCTCTGATTTGAGAACATTTAAAAATTGAACGCTCAAGATCAAAAGAGAAAATAGAACGGGTTCGATTCAAAAGATCGTTGTTGTCATGTTCTCTCAACTGATGGTGTACCGGGGTAAGAAGAGCCCTATAAAGACCGTAGTAATAATCAATTTCATCACCAGTCACGCGCTTAAAGGGCTGCATTTTTTGCATTCTGAGATATCTACATTCTGAATCTGATGCGCCAAGCACAATGTCGTTCATGATAAAAATGTCCTCTCTTTGAATTTCTCTCAAGCATAGGTCATATATTAGATCGTGAACCTTACATGATCTAATTTTTGTTCCATCTAGACTTTTCTTGCAGACGAGGACTAGACATCTATCGACAAGCTCTTGAAAACACTTCTCAGCCTCTCCTTCAAAGTCATTTTCCGAGTTCAGGAACCCCTCAGCCATCCATAATCTCATCAATTTCTTCTCTGGAATATCACTGTCTTCTCTAAAAATCCCGAAATGCAGAAGACATGCTTTTAGATCACTAGTCAAGTGATTGTAACTCAACCCAAGCACACGTGAACATTCTTCATCAGGATCATTTGTTACAAGTGACTTGACATCTTTCGCAACATTTTCCCAGTCTTCTATAGCCCTTTTAGATTTGAGAAGCCCAGCAACCACGGCAATAGTTAGTGGTAACCCATGACATTTCACTGCAATTTGCTTCCCAATAGTCTCGAACTCAGATGGTAATGCTTCATTTGCAAATGCTACACTTTTAAAAAGGTTCCAACTCTCATCCGGACCCATTAAATCCATCTGCAAAGAAAGATTCTCTGTACCAGCATCGCGAGCTACTTCAATGTTACGGGTCGTCAATAATATTCCACTCCCCTTGTTTTCACTTGGAAAACATTGTCTCACGGCATCCCATGCTTCAGTTTTCCACATGTCATCCAATACAATTAAATATCTCTTACCCTTTAAACTCTTTTGTAGCCTGTTTGCAAGCTCTGCCTCATCGTCCATGTCAAATGTTACATCCTTTGAAGAACGCAGAAGGCTCAACAAGATTTCCTTTATATTGTGCTGTTGCGAAATAGTAGCCCAGGCACAAACATCAAAATGAGAACGAATGCACGCAGCATTGTAAACTTTGTTCGCTAAGGTTGTTTTACCTATGCCACCCATCCCGACAATCGGGATGACTTTGGGTTCACCAGAGCAGCTTCTAGTAAGATCTTCTACCAACCGTTTCCTTTGATCATCACGTCCAACCATACTGTTCTTAACATTCAGAATATTTATTGATGAGCTTGGAACCTCTTGAACTGTTGATTCCTTTGATGCATGTTTGCCCTTATCTTGAATCTTTTTTGACTCTTTCCAGATACGGTCAATGTCCTCTACTACTTGTTGCAAGCTATCAGAAAGCCTCTCTTGTGCCTTTTCTCTCAGATTTTCATCATTTGCCAATACAACTTTAGTTACTCTTAGCTGAATTGTTTGTTCAACAATATTTGCAATTTTTTTCCCTGTACTTCCAAATCTGTCATTTCCCCATAAACATTGTTTTTCTCAAAGTTCTTGGCAACTACTTCGAGGGAACTAATCTTTTCATGAAGAGCAGAAAAGTCTTCATTGTGATCACAGGATAGAGATTGCATTTGTGAACTGGATGTGAAGAGCGATTCTATTGTTCTCATAAGAGAAGCCACACTTGCATGAGCCATATCTGCTATATCACGTTTGCCTTTGCGATTATGACCTGAAAGCTGCAAGATGCAAGAGGTCAATGGTATTAAAGGTAACGTGATACACAGATTGGCAAAAAAGGTAAGCATAATTTAAATAAGATTAGATGATTTATTAGTCTTCGCTATCAACAATTTCTAAAATAGTTTTGATCTTGTAATTTATTAGTCTTTGGTTTGAAACCTAAATTGGTACCGTACCCTTGTTTTGTGTAACACCCCACACATTCGAGCAAGAATTTTAACCATCCTTCATGCATGTATAGACCCGAACCCAATAATTTATATTTATTTTATAAGTGTGAGGATCAATTCTTTAGTATCGAACATCTTTGTAGATGAATTGAGGTCATAGAAATCTCCTAGCTCAAAATTGAGTTGAGAACTTTCCTTCTTACTTGGATCAACTTTCAACGATCATTAATCCTAGTATATAATGATTTTGGTGGCCTGCTACCTACCAAATTAAAGGTTTTTGAGTCTTCTTTCCAACGGCACCGACCATTTATCAATACGAGTCCCAAGCAAAAAAGATATGAACATTTTAGTGAGGTAGCATCCCAGCTGCGCGTTAGACAGCATGGGGAGGAGCTCGAGCCAGGAGATCATACTTCTCCGGCGTAAAAGTCTGTTTTTCTCTTATTAAATTAGGGGCAAACTTGTCCTTTCATCACATGTAACTTTCCCAACCCGTTTTATAATCCTAAAGTCGTCTTAAACTAGTAGAAATTTTCAAAATCCCTCATTTTCTTCCTCCCAAATATTCTTAGAAGCAAGAACACATAGAGCTCAAGATTCAAGGCTCAAACTCAATCTTTTCTAAACTTTTTTAGTTCGGAGCAGTGCTCGGTAAGTGTATACGGAGGTTGTTCGACAACCAGGAGCAGATCTATTAAGGGTTCTAGGGTGCCACACCACCCGCAAATTTTGACGGAACTCTATATATAAAGTATATATCTATAAACAATATATATAAACTTGCCACCCAAAGAGCTGAAGTCATTTGTAGTTCAGGTGGTACAGGGCTGTTAATTTCACCCAACGGGTTCAAAACTTGCTAACAACTTGTTTTTTGATCAAGTTTAATTATTAATCACTACACAGTGCAACTTTAAAAAGTAATACATAAATATAAGGCAAAATGACCTTCTGGACTCCTGTACTATGTCGGTTTTGTAAGTTGGACACTTCTACTTACAATGTTTGTCATCTGGACCCCTGAACCCACTAAAAGCAACATTTAAGACCCCTTTTTGGTGAGTGTAACACACTCTCCCCCACAACAGCTGTCATGTTAACTGTCACGCCTGCCACGTCATCTGTCATGTCATTTAAAAAAAATAAAATAAAAAAATATTACATTAAATTTTAAGTCATTTTTAAAATGCTACATAAAAAATTAAATATTAAAATTAATTTAATTAAATAAGAATTTTTTATAAATTGTAGAAAAAATTGAATAATCATGTTTTTATTTTTTTCTCACAAATTAATCATCAGATCCATTCCAAATAATTAAAATTCTTCTCCAACTAATTTAAATTTTTAACTACAAATTCATATATACAAACATAATAAATTTTTGATTTTTAAATTTGAATATTTTTAACAAATTCACAAAAAGTTTAATTTTTTCCAAGCGAAATTCACTATTTTTTTCAATATTCACTATCACTCACTTTCAATTTAAATTTAAATTTTGATCCCCAAAAAATAAAAAAAATTCAAATTTAAATTTTAATTAAAAAATAAAAAGAATTGAATTGAGAGGAAAAATTAAAATAAAAAATAAAAAGTGAACGTGTGTGGGGGAGGGGGGCTGGAAGAGTGTTGGGGTGGGATGTGAGGGCTGGAAGGGGCTGGGGTGGGGTGGGGACGGGGCTGGGAGGGGTATGGGGGGTGGGGGTGGGGTGGGAGGGGGCTAGACGAGGCTGGTGAGGTGTGAGGGGGTGGGGACAGGCTGGGGTGAGGGTGGGGGTGGGGAAGGGCTAGACTGGTGTTGAGGTGGGGTAGGGAGGCTAGAGGTGGGGTGGGATGGGGTTGGGTGGGGTGTGGGGAGGGAAAAATATATTTTCATTTTTTTAAAATTTTTAAAAATATTTTTAAATTATTTTTAAATTTTTAAAAATATTTTTAAATTAAAAAAGATGGAGGCGAAAAAAGGACCCCTTTTTTTAAAAAAAAAAAAACTAAAAAATATTTTTAAATTATTTTTATATTTTTAAAAATATTTTTAAATTTAAATAGATGGCGGAAAAAAAGGACCCGTTTTTAATATTTTAATATTTTTTTATTTTTTTAATTATTTTAATATAAAATTAGCCAAAAATTGACCCCCACTCGCACCAAGGCGAGTGGCTACACTCTCTTTGTCCTAGTCACCATGACCTTGCCACATAGGCAAGGTCAACGGTCAAAGGGTGCAAAATGTTGCTTTTTGATGGGTTCAAGAGTCCAGATGACAAACATGTAAGTAGAAGTGTCCAACTTACAAAACTGACATAGTACAGGGGTCCAGAAGGTCATTTTGCCTAAATATAAACCTAAACTTGACACCAAATTATTACTTTGACCTTAAACTTTGATAGTGCACAAATATGACCTCCGATCCTATGTGGCAAAACGCGTGTTGTACACGCAAAACTTGACGCGTCGGACTAAAAATTTGAGCGTTCCAACAGCAAAAAAAAAGGATAAAATGACTATTATGCCCTTACTAATTCCTTTTTATATATTTAAATGACTTTTCACTATTGTTTTTTCATATTTTTCATCTCAAAGATGAAACTATACTAATAATAAATAAATAAAATTATAGTTTTAATAAAATATTATTAAATTAAAGTTATTAAATTAACGTTATAAAATTAACATTATTAAACTAATGTTATTAAAACGTTATTAAATTAACGCTATTAAGACTTTATTAAATTAACGTTATTAAAACTTTATTAAATTAACTCTACTAAAATGTTATTAAGGACAGTAGTAGTATATTAAATTAACGTTATTAATAAAACGTTATTAAGGTGAAGATTTTATTAAAATATTATTATTATTATTATTATTATTAATAATAATAATAATAATAATAATAATTAGTCGTAGCAGTAGTAGTGGTGGTGGTGTATTGATAGAAGAAATAGTAGTACGTAATATGTAGAAGTTCGACAAGTCACATTATTCAGATGCAGATTTAGTGCGTGTTCAACCAAACTTACATCTTTCAACTCAACTTCATGTGAAAACACACATACACACACTGACTGACACAAGAATATGATAATCATTTAAAAGTGTGACAAATATTTTGAATCCGCCGACTCTATATTATGGATCGTCAATAAAGCATCTTGAGCAAATCATGCGGGGATATGTGAGATGCAATCGACTTGAGTTCTTCCTCTTTGACTTAGAAAAGTTTTAACTGAGGATTCTACATTCAGTTTCAGAAAGTTTATGCAATCTGATATATAATATTGCACTTATCAGTTAAAAAGGATGACAAAAATACATTAAAATTTAGTTCAGGCGGATAATAGGACCCCGTGAAGTTGGAGCGTGTCGTAGAAAATTCGGTCATAGTGGATACTAGATGCTTTACTCTTTTTTTATTATCATGTACTAATTTTGTATTTTTGCTAATATCACTAGTTATTTTGGTCATTGTAAAAGAAAAGAACTTTTTTATGACTAGAACTTGGTAACTGTTTATTTACTATTCAGCAGTATGTTTTATTTACACAAGCTAGACAAGCATTGAATATGAATAAATATTTTGTTCATGCATTAATTCATTTACGTAAATAAATATTATTTTCATATTTATTTTTGTAGTAGTGTCTATGAATATAATTATGAACACATTAGATATGCGAGGTAAAATACAATATTTTTAGTAAATAGAGTTACTAGAAGAAAACAACAAAACAAAATAAAGTTACTTATAATGAAATAAATAAATTTAATTTTTTTTTTGGATGAGAGATACTTTGAAGGAGCCGGGAACAAAGGCGAAAGATTTATTGAAAGTTGAAAATGGTGGCCAGCTAACAATATTTAAAAATTTATACAAAGTATTTAGCTTCTTGATATTTCAATTATTTCATAAAAAAGTTGATTCCAAGTAAACCTTAATTTTACTAGAATTTATACAATCGATACATTAAAATTCATGTGCAATGGCAACAAAGAGAGTAAACATCTACTCTTAATTTTTTTATTTTATTTTTATTGTAATTTAATGACAAGGTTGGACATTAGCTTCCCAACTTCGGCCCAAACATCCCATTTGCCACCCCTATGAGTAACAATTAAAACAAATGTGCTCACATTTAGTACCAAAATTGCTCAAAAATATATTTATGGGGTCATTTTGAACTACTCTCAAATATAAAGGATATTCTTGTTAATTTCTCTTATATTTTAAGTAGGATTTGAACCAAATTTTGTCAAAGTTACTTTTGTGAAGGAATATGGGGCAAAGCTAAATAACTTTTGTGTACGACTTGACTTGTAGAAATGAGAAATAGGGTGTGACCTTGATAAATACTATATACTTACATGGATCGGAGATATGAACATCCACGGGGTTGTTTCCGAGGTCTTCTTGTTGTTGTTGAATTCGCGCAGCAGATTCCCCAAGTCCGGGAAGACACCAATTTAACTCAATCAGTTGTAGTGAGTGGATTTCTGCAAACTCAATGGGTATCTTGTCTAAATAATAGCAACATCTAAGCACAAGGCGCTCAAGGACAGGAAAATTGTTATTTGTGGCTTTCCAATACTTGAGATCATTATGTTCAATTAACAAAAGCTTCAATCGATTAAATCCCATAACCGTTGGACGCCATTCTTCACCATCACAAGCACGATACATCAGCTTCAGCACCTCAAGGTTAGGCAATTCCGCTATGATGTCCAAGTACGACCAACTTAGATAAGTTTTGTCCAACTTCAGCTTCTTGAGCGTTGCTGGAAAAGCTTTTGCACTTGCTGGCCAAAATCCTCCAAAACGATATGTAAGACTCAATGTTTCAAGTTGCTGCAGATGGACAAGATTGAGAGGCCCATCAGAAGAGTCAATCTGATATGCACTGAGTCCTAATTCTTTGACATTCTGAATCCTCATAATAAACTCCTTCGTGCAACAACATGGAGACATGTAAAAAATAGTTTGTATGTTTGAAAAACCCATGTGACTCCCTTTGTCAGCAGATGCGCTTGGGGGATTTGGCAGATAAAATTCGGGCAGTTTGAGATGCCTTAATTGCATTAGTCCCAAAATTTCCTCAGGAAAAGTTATTTTCCATAGCATAGGCCCTTGAACAATGAATGTCTGCAGATTCCATAACCTGCAAATTTCTGGAGGAATGTCTACTTTCTCACAGAAATCCAATAATAGGTACCTCAACCAGATGAGGCTTAGTATCTGTACAGGGAAATGATCAATCCTTATGCGTCTCAACTCCAAGACTCTGAGTAATTTGAAATGAATAAGCTCTGATTTGCGAAAAAGATGTGATGTACAGGGGTAAGAAGAGAAAATAGAACGGGTTCGATTGAAAAGATCGTTGTTGTCATGATCTCTCAACTGACGATGTACAGGGGTAAGAAGAGCCCCCTATAAAGACCAGAGCGACAATAATCAATTTCATCACCAGTCACGTGTTTAAAGGGCTTCATTTTTCGCATACTAAGATATGTCCATCTTGAATCAAATTCAAGCACAATGTCGTTCATGATAAAAATGTTCTCCCTTTGAATTTCTCTCAAGCACAGGTCATATATTAGATCATGAACCTTACATGATCTAATTTTTGTTTCATCTCGACTTTTCTTGCTGACGAGGACTAGACATCTATCGACAAGCTCTTGCAAACACTTCTCAGCCTCTCCTTCCAAATCATTATCCTACATCAGGAACCCCTCAGCCATCCATGATCTCACCAATCTCTTCACTGGAATATCACTGTCTTCTGGAAAAATTCCGAAATGCAGTAGACAAGTCTTTAGATCACTAGTCAAGTGATTGTAACTCAACCTAAGCACATGTGAACATCGTTCATCGGGATCATTTGTGACAAATGACTTGACATCTTTAGCAACATTTTCCCAGTCTTCTATTGCCCTTTTAGATTTGAGAAGCCCAGCAACCACGGCAATAGTTAGTGGTAACCTGTGACATTTCTCTGCAATTTGCTTCCCAATAGTCTCGAACTCAGATGGTAATGCTTCATTTGCAAATGCAACACTTTTAAAAAGGTTCCAACTCTCATCCGGACCCATTAAATCCATCGGCAAAGAAAGATTCTCTGTACTAGCATCGCGAGCTGCTTCAATGTTACGGGTCGTCAATAATATTCGACTCCCTGCATTGTCTTTAGTCGGAAAGCATTGTCTCACGCCATCCCACACTTCACAACTCCAGATATCGTCCAAGACAATTAAGTATCTCTTTCTATTTAAACTTTTCTGCAGCACGTCTGCTAGCTCTGCTTCACCTTTCGTCTTAACCGTGTCATCCATTCTGATCGTCGATTGCAGAAGGCTCAGCAAAATTTCCTTTTTGTTGTGCTGTTGAGATACAGTAGCCCAGGCACGAACATCAAAATGGCATAGAATTGATCCATGATTGTATACTTCTTTCGGTAAGGTTGTTTTACCTATGCCTCCCATCCCGACAATCGAGATGACTTTGTGTTCATCAGGGTAGGTTATAGTCAGATCTTTTAACAAGCGTTCCTTTTGATCATCACGTCCAACCATATTGTTGTTAACTTTCAAAATATCGTTTGTTGAACTTGAAAAATCATGAACCAATGATTCCTTTGATACTTGTTTGCCTTTATCTTGGATCTTTGTCGACTCCTTCCAGATACGATCCATGTCCTCTGCTACCAGTTGCAGGGTATCAAAAAGCCTCTCATGTGTCTTTTCATCATTTGCCAATACAACTTCAGTTACTCGTAGTTGAATTGTGTGTTCAGCAGCACTTGCAATTTCTTTTATCTGTACTTCCAAATCTGTCATTTCCCCAGAAACATTGTTTTTCTCAAAGTTCTTGACAAATACTTCCAGGGAACTAACTTTTTCTTGAAGAGCGCAAAATTCTTCACTGTGATCACACGATAGAGATCGCATCGGCGAATTGGATGTCAAGAGCGATTCTATTGTTCTCGTAAGAGAAGCCACACTTGCATGAGCCATATCGACAGTATTCTTGTTTTTGTCCTTTGCGATTATAACCTGAAAGTTGCAGCTTGCAAGAGGTCAATGGTATTGCAGATAACATGATTTGCAAAGTTGCAAAAAGTGAGGCATAAACTAAACAAGATCAGATAATTTATTAGTCTTAATCATGGCTACCACAAAGAGGCTAACTTAATTGCTGACCAACAAGTTGCACTGCAAACTGCAACGGCGAAGCAAACGCTAAATGGTAGCTACAGATTCAGCCTTAAAGCTACGGATTCAGCAAAATTCGGTAGCTTTAGCTCATTTAATGTGTAAAAAACAATTTAACTCCTCATAAACTACAATATCCTGGCCCCGCCTTGCTTACTTAGGTAATGTTTTCTTAGGATGATGTATAGATCTACTGAAAAATAAACAAATGTGTAATGAAGAAAAGATACACAGTACCTAAACAAGATAACATCTGAGTGGCTGAAATGATATCTGAAGAATTTATCTTGAGAAAACATCCTAAATGATCCCTTAACAATAAATAGTAGGTTCACTTAGGTCCCTGATATCTAATGCTGAACATAAATGGTCCTTCATCTTTCCAAAAAGGGTGCATTTTTGGTCTTGGTCAACGAGAAAACACTATAATGTTATGAACCTGTCAAATTTAATCTTAAATCCGCCTTTGTCCTTCTCTTACAATAAAGTTCATCAACTTTAGTTATGGAGACTGTTAGAGTTTGTGACCCGATTTTTGTTGAGCCGGCCCTGAAAAGTTTGCGGTGCGACCCATGATCGCCCCCGCAGTATGGACCTGTATGTATTTGGGCCTAGAATTTATTTTTAGGCACGTATTATATAAGTGCATTTTGTGGGTCGCTTTGAACGTAACATAAAAAAATACGTCATTGAGACTACGTCTCCTACCTTGTACTCCTCTCCTTCATAGTGAATTTCCTCTGCCTCTGCCTGTGGTTTTTCCCGCAAGGGTTTCCACATAAATCTGTGCGTGTTCTTCTTGTTTTTCTTTTGCTTGTGGTTTGCTTCATAATGTCCTATTCATAACAGAGACAAAGCTTACAAATATACTAATTTTAAACTCCTTTCATTTTTATTTGATTCTCTGTTTTTGACTTGACACGAAATTTAAGAAAGTATAGAAATGCGCCCATATCAAAATTTTAGAGAAATTGCATCTCCTTGGAATCCACAAAATAATGGTAAATTTAATGTTTAAATAGTCTGAATTCTCCTTAGCTAACGTCAGTCTGAATCAAACGCAACTCCCACGCTTTAGCTGTAGGATAGGAACACAAAAGTCACGAACTCACAAACATTCAAAGACGGATTTGATCATTTCCTTCTGTTGTTCTATCATTGAGAAGCTGTTGTGTTTTGATGAGCTCGTAAATGTCGTTAACAGCACTTTCAGTTATTCCCACTACTTGTCTGCCCATAATCTGGCGCGTAAAAAAACAAGCAGACAAAACTAAAAAATCAGAACATATCTCATGATTGATCTTCCATATCTCAGTATCTCATTAGTGAATTAGTTTTTATTTAGGAGAAGATCACAATTCTTTATTAGCTGATTTTTTCCTTATTTGTTTTGTGTTGTCTTGTATATATACACATACATATCAATAAAATCATATACTTCTCTCTTGCAGTGAAGTTCATATGTACTATATATAGTTATGTTGCTCCAACTCTTCCAAATTGACGCAGGTTGCATGTTGAAAAGTTATGCATTTTTTGAGGATCTGACGCAGGTGTGACAACTTTTAAGAGTTCCAGCAACATAGGGACGGATCCGGGATTATCGTGTTTGCGTTGATAGAATGTTTAATAATATTACTCAGTTGGGCATTACTGAAGTTCTGGGTTCATGAGCCCACAATGGTTAACACAATTGCGCACTCATTTTATTTAGTAACGTATTATTAAATGAACGGAAATGTGCATTTATATGGTGATTCAGAGCTAGCATACATGATACCAAAAAGTTTAAATGGTAAGAGGCACTTCACTGCAGACCGGTTCCATGTCAGAGTTGGAACCTTTATAAAAATGCAGCGTTCTGTAAATTAAGCATGTAAATTATGCATTACCATCTGAATTTGAGACTATCGGGAAGCAGATTATAGACAAATGTTATCTCGGTTGTTGGGATTTTGTCAAAATCTAAAGATGTTGGATGATTTGAAAGATGTTGCTGATGATGTCAAGTCATTTGCTCAATTTTACATGTTTATTAAAGGGGATCCATCAGATCAGATGCACATGGAGGTTGAGCATAGGAGGCTGATATGGTTAAATCATACCTTAGCAAAGCTTGGTAACGCGATCCCTGCACTCATGGGTGATGACCTGCTTGCTGGCTATGTCTCATCAAACTATAATATATTCTTTCAGGAGCACTGTCGTTTACGCAATTTTATTCGAAAATTACCAACTCTTGGTATCTGACCACTGCTTTTCTTTTGAATATACGGTATTAAGCGACTGAAGCAGGAAAGGGAATATCTAGAGAAAAGGGTGAGATTGAAGCTAATTGCAGACGAAAGGGAAATGTTTTACGTGAAATGGGACATTCCACCAGAAAGTAAACAGAGGAGACGGCTACAGCTTTCGAGTAAACTCTGGTCAGATCCTCTTAACATGCAAAATGTAAGCGAAAGTGCTGAAGTAGTCGCGAAGCTTGTTGGATTTCGCGAATCAGGAGAACATATTTCAGATCAATTTTGTTTCCGCCTGTGACAAAAAGACATGGCTAGGTTGGAATCTGAAATCAAACTTATTACATTTGTAGTTCCCAATAGCACGCTAATATTTTCATCGATGAAAATGAATCTGAATGTAGATTTTGTATATAAATGCTTGCATCTGAAGTCATTAGCATAACTAAATTTAATGTTCACAGTTTATGACAAAAGAACATAAACTTGTACTGCAAAAAAAGAGAACAGAACAAGTGCAGTGTCCCGATCTATCCATAATCTCACCAATTTCTTCACTGAAATCTCACTGTCCTAGTTGAAAAATTCTGAAAAACAGAAGACAGGTAAACGTTGTTTATCGGTTGCAAATGAACTTGTTATGGCCAATTGGAAGCCATTCATCGCCAAGACAAGCGTGAACCATCAGCTTCAGCACCTCAAGGTTAGGCAATTCAGCTATGATGTCCAAGTACGACCAACTTGTCAAAGTTCTTTCCAACTTCATTGCTGGAAAAGCTTTTGCACTTGCTGGCAAAATCTTAGAGCAATATATAAAACTCAATGTTTCAAGTTGCTGCAGATGGACAAGATTGTTGAGAGGCCCATTAGAGTCAATCTCATCTCCACCACTGATTCCTAATTCTTTGACATTCTGAATCCCCATAATAACCTCCTTCGTGCAACAACGTTGAGACAAGTAAGAAATAGTTTGTATGTTTGAAAAATCCAAGTGTTTTCCTTTGTCAACAGATACACTTGGGCAATCTGGCAAATAAAATCTGGACAGTTTAAGATGCCTTAATTGAATTAGTCCCCAAATTTCCTCAGGAAAAGTTATAACTGATAGACGAATTGCTTTAACAATGAATGTCTGCAGATTCCATAACCTGCAAATTTCTCGAAGTATTTTTAAATTCACATAGATGAACAATGCTAGGTACCTCAACCAGATGAGGTTTAGTATCTGTAGAGGGAAACTATCAATCCTCACGTGACTCAAGTCCAAGACTTTGAGTAATTTGAAATGAATAAGCTCTGATTTGAGCATAAAAAATGAATCATTAAGACCAAAAGAAAAAATAGAATGGGTTCGTTTCAAAAGATCGTTGTTGTCATGATCTCTCAATTGACGATGTACAGGGGTAAGAAGAGCCCTATAAAGACCATAGCGACAAGAATCAATTTCATCACCAGTCAGGCGCTTAAACGGCTGCATTTTATGCATTCTGAGAGATTGACATTCTGAAATAGATACGCAAACCACAATGTCTTTCATGATAAAAATGTTCTCACTTTGAATTTCTCTCAAGCACAGGTCATATATTAGATCATGAACCTTACATCGACTTTTCTTGCAGACGAGGACTAGACATCTATCGACAAGCTCTTGCAAACACTTCTCAGCCTCTCCTTCCAAATCATTCTCCAACTTCATGAACCCCTCAGCCATCCATGATCTCATCAAATTCTTCACTGGTATCTCACCGTCTTCTGGAAAAATTCCGAAATGCAGTAGACAAGTCTTTAGATTGCTAGTCAAGTGATTGTAACTCAACCCAAGCACACGTGAACATCGTTCATCAGGATCATTTGTGACAACTGACTTGACATCTTTCGCAACACTTATCCAATCTTCTATTGCCCTTTTAGATTTGAGAAGTCCAACAACCACGACAATAGTTAGTGGTAACCCATGACATTCATCCGCTATTTGCTTCCCAATAGTCATAAACTCATATGATAATGCTTCGTTTGCAGATGCGGCAATTTTAAAAAGGTTCCAACTCTCATCTTGATCCATGAATCCCATCTGCAAAGAAAGATTCTTTGTCCCAGAATCACGAGCTATTTCAGTGTTACGGGTCGTCAACAATATTCCACTTCCCTTGCTTTCACTTGGAAAACATAGTCTCACGGCATCCCATGCTTCACTTTTTCACCTGTCATCCAATACAATTAAATATCTCTTTCCCTTTAAGCTTTTCTGCAGCATATCTGTTAGCTCTGCTTCAGCTTTCATCTCAACGGTGTCATCCATATTGATCGTCGATCACAGAAGGCACAACAAAATTTCCTTTATGTTGTGTTGTTGAGATACTGTGGCCCAGGCACGAACATCAAAATGGCATAGAATTGATTCATGATTGTATACTTCGTTCGCTAAGGTTGTTTTACCTATGCCTCCCATCCCGACAATCGGGATGACTTTGGGTTCATCAGAGTAGCTTCTAGTCAGATCTTCTAACAACCGTTTCCTTTGATCATCACGTCCAACCATATTGTTCTCAACATTCAGAATATCTTTTGACGAGCTTAGAAACTCTTGAACCGTTGATTCCTTTGATGCTTGTTTTCCTTTATCTTGAATCTTTGTTGACTCTTTCCAGATACGATCAACATCCTTGCTACTTGTTGCAAGCTATCAAAAAGCCTCTCTTGTGCCTTTTCTCTCAGATTTTCATCGTTTGCCAATACAACTTCAGTTACTCCTAGTTGAATTGTGTATTCAACAGAATTTGCAACTTCACTTACCTCTACTTCAAAATCCGTCATTTCCCTAGAGACACTGTTTTTCTCAAAGTTCTTTACAACTACTTCCAGGGAACTAATCTTTTCATGAATAGAAGAAAAGTCTTCTCTGTGGTCACAGGATAGAGATTACATCGGCGAATTGGATGTCAAGAGCGATTCTATTGTTCTCATAAGAGAAGCCACAGTTGTATGAGCCATATCTACTATATTCACGTTTGCCTTAACGATTATGACCTGAAAGCTCCAAGATGCAAGAGGTCAATGGTATTATAGGTAACGTGATACACAGATTGGAAAAAAAGGTACGCATAATCTAAATAAGGTGATGTATTAGTCTTCGCTATTCACAATTTCTAAAATAGTTTTGATCTTGTAATTTATTAGTCTTCGGTTTGAACCTTCCTTCATATGTGTATTGACCCGAACCCAATAATTTATATTTATTTTGTAAGTGTGAGGATCAATTCTTTAGTATGGAACATCTTTGTAGATGAATTGAGATTGTAGAAATCTCCTAGCTCAACCTCAGACTTTTCATATCATCATTATCATTCTCATTCTCATTGCATTTCTTACATTATGCACTCTTTGTGATTGTACCTTCGTGTTTGATTTGATGTCTATCTATTGTGCGCTTCTCTTTCGTACTTGTACTTGGTATATGTATTATATTAGAACTGTTAGTGGAGATGGTGTGGGATACCATTTAGGATCTTTTCAGATTGCAGTGACGTGCCCATAGTGTGTATGTTATATAATTTATTTTATACTTTACTCGTTCGGCCTATGATACCTACTGGGTACAAGTGGACTGTACTCATCCCTACTGTGCCCTTTTGCTGCAGATCTAAGTACGAGTGTGCCGTACGACAGCTGAATTTGAGCGGAGACTTGTCATATCCGAGGTAGTGGCCGCTCTATGCTTCTAGAGTCGACCTCCTACCTCATCCTATCTAGTTTTATGTCTGGTTTTGTATTCACAGACAGTTTTATTTTCAGACTCTGAGATATACTTACATTGTTCTTAAAAAGTGATACCATATTCTAAACTTATGTTGTGACTCAATTAATAGTTACAAGATTAGAAATATGAGTAAATTAGGGAAACTAACCTTTCAATAGTCGGGAAGAAGCAACTGATCACTGCAACAAAATACTAAAAGAAAAGAACATAAAATCTCAAATATGAGTATATGAAGAAAAGGTCTAAACCACAAAAGATTAAAATCAAGTAATATAGTAGCAAGTAATCAAGAGAAAAATCAAGAGAAAAATCAAGAGAAAAATGGCATACCTCTCTGAATGACTAAAATGGTATTAATTTTTATTGGCTTCTGATAAATTGGGATGAGAACTTCAATTATTGTTGTATGTCGGGAAAGTGGTTTTATCTATTTAAGTGGAAGTATACATCAGTTGTAGTTTTAAGATAAAAAGTTACTAAAAGATGATTACTTAGTTATATACCTTTATTATACTTTAAAGAAATGTAAAGCATTAGTACCTCCCTGAACTATGAACAAATTTTCTACGATTTACTCTAATTTCAAGTAGGTTTTATTATCTCCAAGCTAAATTTTAACGTATTTTTGTCATCTTTTTTAGCTAACATGGCAACTTTTATCAATCTTTGTAGCTGACGTCACCTTTGATGTGGGCCCATTTTATGTAATAAAAGTGTCATGTCAACACAAAAGGTTGATAAAAATGCGCTAAAATAGAGTAAAGGGGGTAATAGGATCCCTATAAAGTTGGAGTATGTCGTAGCAACTTTAATCATAGTTTGAGGGGTACTGGATGCTTATCTCTTTTAAAAATAAAGTTAAAGATGATTATATTGTGTTTCAATTGGCATCATACTATTTTTATTCTCACATTCTTTCCCTCAATTTTATGTCCTGTTTTCTTTATTAGTTGTCGTGTTTTCTTCACCATCATTTTTTTTATAACTAATTTGATTTACTATTTTTGAGCAAGGGTCCCTTCAAAAACAGTCTTTCTACCTCCATGAGGTAGAAATAAGATCTGCATACGCTTGACTTCCCCAGATCTCACTTATGAAATTATTAAAAATAAAACTTGGCCAATTTGTTGTATCAATCATAATGTTTGTGTTATATTAGCTGTCTGCCACTACTATTTTGTGGACAATAAGTCAACAAAGAACTAATAAGATAGGGTGCCAAATAATAATTTTTAAAAAAGAAAAGGAATATTTTTGACTCATAAATTGAATATGACTCAATTATTCCTTTTTTTTTTTTTAATTTTGTTTCTAAATTATTGAACGCGTGAAAAACACACAAAAACTATCACTCACTAGTTTGAGAAACACACCTTAAAATTAATAAAAATTGATTAAAAATAAAAAAAATAATGTGTTAGCAAAAAAGAATAAAAATATGCCACATGGACTAATTTTTAATGGCTAGACACACCTAAATAAGTTTGTAAGTAAATATTTGGTCTAGTCAATTTTTACATGTGTTTCTCAAACTAATAAGTGATAGCTTAGATGTGTTTTTTATACTTCCAATAGTTTAGGTGTGAGACTCAAAAAAGGATAATATTTTAGGGGTGTTTTACATACTATACTCAAAAGTATTATAATTTTTTATTCAGAGGGACATATAACAACTTAACAAGTATTATGTTAGTATAAAATAGAAATGCATAATTTGCAAAAAGGTCGAGAAAGATCGCTTGTACTTTGCGAAAAGGTCTAACTTTGCCCCCTGCTACAAGTTTGGCTCACTATGTTATCGCCGCCACCATTTTGGCTGGATAATTGTGGGATTCATTGTTAAATGGCTTTTTCAAGTCTTCTTTTTAATTAAATAGACTACAAGTCTTTTTTTTTTTTTTTAGAAAAATGACCCATTTTTGAGACAAATCTATTATCTATGCGGCCGACATATAGACGAACGATCATCGATCCGACAAATCGGTTGTTGATCCGACAAATCAATCGTTGATCCGACAAATCGGTTGTTGATCCGACAAATCGGTCGTCGATCCGAAAAATTGATTATCGATCCGACCTTTATATGGACAGTCGATTATCAATCTGACATATGAGAAAATAGAAGTAAGTCATTTTGCTAATTGCCTACTTCTATTAAAAATGTCAACAGGTGCATGTTGGGTACTTCAAAAGTAGTATATTCTTGAAGAATCAAATCCTACACAGATGCAGCAACATTATGGAGAGTCCGAGCAACATAGTTAGTGGCCTTAGAGTAGCACTATGTGCCATCTGTTCTCATTTATTCAAGGGACGTATAAATAAATGACTTGATAGAAAAACGGAATCTTATTGCTCATTCGTTTGACTGCAGACGCTGAGTTCAGGAAAACGGGATTAGAAAGGTCAGAGGTCTTAGCAAGGGATTTGGAATGGTTTAGGCAGCAAGGTCATGCCATCCCGGAACCGTCTACCCCTGGTGTCAGCTATGCTCATTACTTAGAGGATCTCTCAAAAGGATCCTCAAGCATTTATTTGCCATTTTTACAACACCTACTTTGCTCATTCAGCTGGAGGTCGCATGATAGGGAGAAAGGTCAGTAATTAGTCTTTGAAGTTCTTAGTATTATTCTTCATTGTACTTCACATGCTGTGGTATATAAAGCTGGATTTTCATCATAGAAATATGCAAAATTCTAGGTTATTTTATGTCATAATTTGAAAGGTATCCGAGGACACCCAAGGGTGTAGCTTAGTATTCAATGTAGTGGGAGGAGAAATATGATGAGGTTTAAATCCGAGCAGTGGCAAAAAAAACACTAGTCGGTTCATTCCGTTTACCTAAGCCTTGCTAGGTTGAGTTTTACCCCGTACCTGTGCTGGTGAGAGGTAGGAGGTACTCGGTGGAATATCCAAAGCGAGCACAAGCTAGACCATGTTGCCATTCGATCCCTTTTACTCGTTAGTACTTCAACTTTGACGGATAGTTGAAATATTACTAGTTACTGTCTTTATCATCACTTAGTCCTAACATCAACTTAGTCCGTTGAAATTATGATTATAGTAGCAAACAAACTAAACAACATTGTAAAAATGAAAATTTCAGTATTCATCCGTGTTAAAAATGTCCGGCAGACGATAAATTCACATGGAGTAATTCTAAACTGTCGTAGAAGTTGCTGCCACTCTATCTGTTTTGGAACATACACGACTACCTATTCCACTGATGTGTAATACTGATATGAGTAGGTATTCAGCTATTTAGTAGCATGTTGCTGAGTCAACTGTAGAAGTTGTTAGAGGTTGCTAGACAATGATTAGTGAGTGGCAATGAGCTGTCAATAGTGTTCTAGAGGAAAGGTAATTATTAGATATTTTGTTACCTATATAAGGCACAACAATGAGTTTGTAACACAAGTTTTGAAGCAGTTATAATTTTGATCCTTTCTCCTTTTCTTAGCTCCATCAATGGAGTCTTCTTAGCTCCATCAATGGAGTCTTAGCAAGTGTTTTTACACTATCGCATTGTTTCTTTTCCTTCTTAGACCTACGATTGTTCAAGGAAAAAAAGGTAACCAGTTACTTGACATGAAACAGATACTGAGAATGTTATTGAAGGAGCTCTAATTGAGGAGGATGGCATTTCTGATGCTGAAGTTCTTGGTGCAGCTTCACCTGGCACCACTCATGAAGAAACATGTCAAGATAACTGTTCCCTGCCTTAACCCTCTTCCAGTAGATCTGCAAGAACAAGAAAACCACCAGTGTGGATGAATGATTATGTTGATACTTCTAGAAATCAGAGATGCAAACATCCCTTAGCTAACAACTTGTCTTATGAAAATCTGAGTCCTACTTATCAGTGCTATTTGTCCAAATTCTCCACTTTGACTGAACCTCAGCACTATAAACAGGTATGAAAGATGAAAGGTGGGTGGAAGCTATGAAATCAGAAGTTCAAGCCTTGGAAGCTAACAACACATGGGTCATTGTTGATCTGCCTAAAGGGAAGAATACTGTTGGTTCCAAGTGGATATATGAAATAAAATATCTTGCAAATGGTGAAGTGGAGAGGTTCAAAGAAAGGTTAGTGGCCAAAGGATATAGCCAACAAGAAGGGTTGGACTATCATGAAACCTTTTCACCAGTGGCTAAGATGGTTACAGTCAGATGTGTGATTGCACTGGCTGCATCTAAAGGTTGGAATCTTTATCAAATGGATGTGCATAACGGATTCCTCCAAGGGGATCTTGAGGAGAAAGTTTACATGGAAATGTCTGAAGGATTTAAAAGACAGGGGGAGCACAAGGTGTGTAAGTTGATCAAATCCTTGTATGGTCTTAAGCAAGCCTCCAGACAGTGGAATCTTAAGATTACTCATGCCTTACTTGATGCTGGTTTTACCCAAAGTGTACATGATTATTCCCTATTCACCCTACATAAAGGTCATGATACTGTTATAGTTCTTGTTTATGTTGATGATTTACTAATCACTGATCAATGCTACCAAAATCAAGTTGCATCAGCAGTTTAAGATGAAAGACTTGGGGGATCTCAAGTATTTTTTGGGTATTGAAGTTTTAAGATCCACATCTGGGATCATTCTGAAACAAATGAAGTATATTTTAGAGTTGATTGCTGAAACAGGTCTTAGTGGTGCTAAGCCTGCTATTACTCCCTTAGAGTCTTATGCCAGGCTCACCTCTATTGAGTATGATCAAGCAAAAGGTGCATAAGGGGATGAACTGATGTCTGACATTTTCTCTTACCAAAGACTTGTTGGGAAGCTTATGTATGTCACTATTACAAGGCCAGAAATTAACTTTGCTGTCCAAACTCTCAGCCAATTTATGCAACATCCCAAGAAGTCTCACTGGGAAGCAGCTACTAGGGTAGTCTGATACCTAAAAAATTCTGTTAGACAAGGTGTCTGGTTAAAGGCTGAACCTATTAATACTTTGACTTGCTGATGTGACTTTGATTGGGATGCTTGTCCAAACAACAGAAGATCAGTTACAGGTTACGCTATTCATTTTGGTGAATCACTCATATCATGGAAGTACAAGAAGCAACACACTGTTTCCAGGAGTTCTGCTGAAGCTGAGTACAGAAGCATGGCTTCAGCAGTTGCAGAACTCACTTGGCTGGTTGGATTGTTCCAGGAACTTAAGGTCCCTATCAGCCTCCCTATTTCAGTCTATAGTGGCAGTAATTCAGCCATTCAACTGGCCAACAACCCTATGTTCCATGAGAGAACCAAACACATTGAGATTGACTGTCATTTCATTAGGGACAAAATCAAAGATGGATTGATTAAGGCTCTACATGTTCACTCTACTGATCAACTTGCTGATCTTCTTACCAAGGGACTAAGTCTTGCTCAACATGCCCACTTACTTAGCAAGCTTGGTATGCTGAATGTTTTGCACCCTACAGCTTGACGGAGAGTGTTTTGGAACATACACGACTACTTGTTCCACTGATGTGTAATACTGATAGGAGTAGGTATTCAGCTATTTAGTAGCATGTTACTGAGTCAGCTGTAAAAGTTGTTAGAGGTTGTTAGACAATGATTAGTGAGTGGCAATGAGTTGTCAATAGAGTGTTCTAGAAGAAAGGTAGTTATTAGATATTTTGTTGCCTATATAAGGCACAACAATGAGTTTGTAACACAAGTTTTGAAGCAGTTATAATTTTGATCCTTTCTCCTTTTTTTAGCTCCATCAATGGAGTCTTCTTAGCTCCATCAATGGAGTCTTAGCAAGTGTTTTTACACTATCGCATTGTTTCTTTTCCTTCTTAGACCTACGATTGTTCAAGGAAAAAAAGGTAACCAGTTACTTGTCCACAATCTTGCTTCTTCTTCGCTTTATAGGTAGCTGAAAAGATACTCGACAAAAAAGAGCTGGAATTCTACAAATGGGACGGCGACCTTTCTCAGCTGCTGCAGAATGTTAGAGATAAGCTGAACAAAGTTGCAGAAGTAATCCTATCTACTTTTTAAAACTATTATCATATTCTTTCACGTAACTTGTTATTATCGGCTTAACATGATCCATTTTCATCGATGCTTTTGTTCAGAACTGGACTAGAGAGGAGAAGAACCATTGTCTGGAAGAGACGGAGTCCTCCGATTGATATTCTCTTGATGCACAACTTTTTACGCTTTGTTTCCTTGTTAACTTGTACATTGGATGGTCAAATCCTGCAAATTTCTGTGAATAGTCGTGTTTCTTTTCGCGTTTAAATTCTGTCTATGGTGTACAAGACTTGATTATAATTCAAGTGTTACATCATTACTCAATTCTCAATGTTGCTGATACTTAACTATGGGCTGTCCAGCCTCATAGAAAGTGTCTTTTTCTTTTTTCCTCTGTTGTAATGTGGTGCTTGTATATCGGTGTTTGGCCTAAGAAGCATTGGACAGGATAAAGTTCTTACCATTTGATGAACCTTGATCCAACTATAGATCAAAGGCTTGTTGGAAACTAATAGCTTGTTTGGCCGAACTTCCTATTTCTGGCTTTTGTCCAAAGTATTTTGGATGTAGCAGTTTGTGTTAGGCTAATCAATTTGAGAAACAGTCTATATGTAATAGCCGGGTTTACAGAAGAAAGTTCTGTGTACGCCATTGATTGTTTTCACCTGGATCATTGTAAGAACGAACCTCTACAACTTCGTTTCCTAGGCATTCTCTCTCTTCGTCCTGCAGAAGCCACGAGTTTTGCACTACAGTTTTGTAACTCGATTAGTTGTAGCTTGGACGGATCCACCTATATCAAAGGGTAGTCAACATACCCTTCGTCGAAAAATTGTGTTGTGTTGTGTAGGTATAAGTTCTATACAAAGAAGGAAAGCAAGAAACATCAAAGTTTATAAACTTTATAAAAATGGGCTGACGACAGTGGCAGATCTAGAATTTTCACTTAGAAAGTCAAAGGATAAAAATATAGTGCCTCTGATTTGAACTTGGAGAGAGTAGAGTGTAGGCAGACCTTATCACTACCTCGTGGAGGTAGAGAGACTGTTTTCGAAGTATTTGGCAAAGACTAAAAAATTTGTACGTCTAAATACTTGATAAACAAGTTATTTTTAAAGAAAACTGTTGTATTCCACAACTTTGTTTCCTAGGTATTTTTGCTCTTCTTGAATTCCTCCCACATCCAAAAGTTGAAGGTGGCAGAGATGCGAATGTTGCAATGGATGTGGACATACCAAGAAAGATAGGGTGAGGAATGAGATTATTCGGGAGAAGGTGAGAGTTGCTTTGGTGGAGGATAAGATGCGAGAAGTGAGGTGACGTTGGTTCGGGCACGTGATGAGGAGGGGCTCGGGTGCTCCAGTGCGGAGGTATGATACACTAGCTATGGATGGTTTTAGGCGGGGTTGATGTAGACTGAAGAAATATTGAAGGGAGGTGATTAGACATGATATGGAGCAGTTACAACTTATGGAGGACATGACCCTTAATTTTTTTATATGGACCATCACCTTTTTTTTTCAATATCTTTTTGACAATATTATATGTATTTTTTATATATATGGGATATAGACACAACACGCTTCATAGACTCTATAAAACCAAAGAACGTAATACATTTACATTTATGAAAAACATAGGGTGATGAACTAGCATCAACAGTCTATTAACAGTATCAAACTGTTAATCCATTGTTTCCCTTTACATTACAGGTTATTCTGAACATCAAACAACCAATTAAGATCGTAATTATCATCATGTTTTGCAGCATCAACATCCGAATCTTCATTATCATCATCTTCTGCAACATCAACATTCATCATCATCTTCTGAAAAACAAGATAATAAACTTCTTCTCCAGGCACTGTATGATGTGACGTGAAAATGAGAAACTGTGTGCAACCTTGATAAATATATACTTATCTTGATAAAATTTATACAAAATATTTCACTTGTTGATATTTCAATTATTTCATAAAAGAGTTGAATCCAAGTAAACCTCATTTTACTAGAATTTATACAATCGATACTTTAAAATTCGTGTGCAATGACAACAAAGAGAACAAGCATCTACTCTTCATTTTTTTCATTTTATTTTTATTGTAATTTAATGGCAGCGTTGGACATTAGCCAAACACTCCATTTGCCACATTTAACAAGATTAAACTAAAGTAACAGAACTGCGCAAAAATATATTTAAGGGCCATTTTGAACTACCCTCAAATATAAGGGATATTCTTGTTAATTTCTCTTATATTTTAAGTAGGATTTTAACCAAATTTTGTCAAAGTTATTTTTGTGAAAGAATATGGTGCAAAGCTAAATAGCTTTTGTGTACGACATGACTTGTGGAAATGAGAAACAGAGTGTGACCTTGATAAATACTATAGATATACTTACATGGATCGGAGATACGAACATCCACGGGGTTGTTTCCAAGCTCTTCTTGTCCTTGTAGAATTTGTGCAGCATAGTAGCCAAGTTCGGGAAGACACCTTGTTAACTCAATCAGTTGTAGTGAGTGGATATCTGCAAATTCAATGGGCATCTCTTCCAAATATCTACATTCTTTAAGCACAAGGCGCTCAAGGACAGGAAAATTGTCATCTGTGGCTTTCCAGTACTTGAGATTATTATTGTCGATTAGCAAAACCTTCAATCAAGTAAATCCCCTAACATTTAGATGCCATTCTTTTCCATGACAAGCCCTATGCATCAGCTTCCGCACCTCAAGGTTAGGCAACTCAGCTATGATGTCCAAGTACGACCAACTTAATGAAGTAAATCCTAACTTCAGCTTCTTGAGCGTTGCTGGAAAAGCTTTTGCACTTGCTGGCAAAAGGGTACTATCACAATATCTAAAACTCAATGTTTCAAGTTGCTGCAGATCGACAAGATTGTTGAGAAGCACAGAATCCCGAATACTCTTAGAGTCGGTCTCATTTACACAGATTCCTAATTTTTTGACATTCTGAATCCCCATAATAACCTCCTTCGTGCAACAACGTGGAGACAAGTAAGAAATGGTTTGTAAGTTTGAAAAATCCAAGTGCCTTCCTTTGTCAACAGATCCACTTGGGGGATTTGGCAGATACAATTCGGGCAGTTTGAGATGCCTTAATTGCATTAGTCCCCAAATTTCCTCAGGAAAAGTTATTGAAACTATTACACCAGTCCATTGAACAATGAATGTCTGCAATGATAGGTACCTCAACCAGATAAGGCTTAGTATCTGTACAGGGAAATTATCAATCTCTATGTGTCTCAACTCCAAGACTTTGGGTAATTTGAAATGAATAAGCTCTGATTTGAGACTATAATAATATGAATCCTTAAGATGAAAAGAGAAAATAGAACGGGTTTTTTTCAAAAGATTGTTGCTGTCATAATCTCCCAACTGATGATGTACAGGGGTAAGAAGAGCCCTATAAAGACCATAACGACAATAATCAATTTCATCACCAGTCACGCGTTTAAATGGCTGCATTTTTCACATTCTGAGATATCGACGTTTTGGTACAAGCACAATCATCTGTTTTTCTAAAACAATGTCATTCATCATAAAAATGTTCTCCCTTTGAATTTCTCTCAAGCACAGGTCATATATTAGATCATGAACTTTACATGATCTAATTTTTGTTCCATCTCGACTTTTCTTGCAGACGAGGACTAGACATCTATCGACAAGCTCTTGCAAACACTTCTCAGCCTCTCCTTCCAAATCATTTTCCAACTGCAGGAACCCCTCAGCCATCCATGATCTCATCAATTTCTTCGCTGGTATCTCACTGTCTTCTGGAAAAGTTCCGAAATGCAGAAGACAAGTCTTTAGATCGCTAGTCAAGTGATTGTAACTCAACCCGAGCACACGTGAACATTGTTCGTCAAGATCATTTGTGATGAATGACGTGACATCTTTAGCAACTCTTTCCCAATCTTCTATTGCCCTTTTAGATTTGAGAAGTCCAGCAACCACGACAATAGTTAGTGGTAACCCGTGACATTTCTCTGCGATTTTCTTCCCAATAGTCTCGAAGTCAGATGACAATGCTTCATTTGAAAATGCTGCACTTTTAAAAAGGTTCCAACTCTCATCTTGATCCATGAAGTTCATCTGCATAGAAAGATTCTCTGTACCAGCATCACGAGCTACTTCGTTGTTATGGGTACTCAACAGTATTCGACTCCCTGCATTGTCTTCAGTTGGAAAGCATCGTCTCATGCTATCCCACACTTCACAACTCTAGATATCATCCAAGACAATTAAGTACCTCTTTCTCTTTAAACTTTTTTGCAGCATGTCTGCTAGCTTTTCTAGCTCTGCTTCACCTTTAGTCTTAACTGTGTCTGCTCGCTTTGCTTCATCTTTCGCCTTAACCGTTTCATCCATTTTGATCTTCGATTGAAGAAGGCTCAACAAAATTTCCTTTCTGTTGAGCTGTTGAGATACAGTAGCTCAGGCACGAACATCAAAAAGGCGTAGAACTGATTCATTATTGTAAACTTCTTTCGCTAAGGCTGTTTTACCTATGCCTCCCATCCCGACAATCGGGATGACTTTGGGTTCACCAGAGTAGGTTATAGTCAGATCTTCTAACAAGCGTTCCTTTTGATCATCACGTCCAACCATATTATTGTTAACATTCAGAATATCGTTTGTTGAACTTGAAAAATCACGGACCAATGATTCCTTTGATACTTTTTGCCTTTATCTTGAATCGTTGTCGACTCTTTCCAGACATGATCAATGTCCTTTGCTAATTGTTGAAAGCTTTTTCGAAACTTTCGGCGTGTCCATATATTCGAGATTCCTTTGAAAATTCTTGATCCAACAGTTTCTGTTAGTCTCAGTTGAATTGTGTATTCAACAACACTTGCAACTTCTTTTACCTCTACTTCATAATTCGTCATTTCCCCAGAAACATTGCTTTTCTCAAAGTTCTTTACAAATACTTCCAGGGAACTAACTTTTTCACAAAGAGCGCAAAGTTCTTCTCTGTGATCGCAGATTAGAGATTGCATCGGCGAATGGGATGTGAAGAGGGATTCTATTGTTCTCATAAGAGAAGCCACACTGGCATGAGCCATATCTACTGTATTCTCGTTTCTTTCCTTTGCAGTTATGACCTAAAAGCTGTAGGCAGATTTACTGAAAACTAAGATCAGGTAATGTAACTAATTGAACGCGTAAAAATAATTCAACTCTCAGTACGCAAAATAGATTGTGGTTCAAAACTCCGCTTCACTTACTTAGGTAGTGTTTTCTACGTTGCTGGAACTCTTTTAAAAAGTTGCCACACCAGTGCCAGATCCTTAAAAAAAATGCATAACCTATGAAGGATCAACACGTTATCAACGTTATTTTTGAGTAGTTCGAGCAACATAACTATATACATACAAAGAGCTAAATTATACATTAATAAGAAACTACAAGTGTTGTTTTGCTGTAAAACTTAAATTAAATGAGAGAGCAATTAAGGGAAACTAACCTTTCAAAATCACTGCAAGAGATATTTGAGAAAAGGATAGATGAAATTACAATATTACGAGTATCAATAAAAGAACAAAAGCTAGAGTACCTAATCAAGATAAAATTTGAGTGGCTGAAATGATATCTGAAGAATATATCAGCTCAAACAGTCCCTTAACTTTAAATAGTTGGATCATTTAAGTCCCTACAATGTAATGTTGAACACAAATGGTCCTTTATATACCTGTTAAAAAAGGTGCACTTTGAAAAAAATGTAGTGCTTTATATGCATAGTTAGGATCTGGGGAGGGTAGAGCGTACGCGAACCTTGCTGCTATCTCATAGGTAGAGAGGATGTTTCTGATAGACCCTTGGCTAAAGATAAACAGTTCAAAGTTGTCGAGAAATAAACCCCCCTTATTTAAAATAGGGAAAAGGCTCAAATATGTCACTGAACTATCAGAAATGGCTCATTTATGCCATCCGTTAAAAGTTGGGCTCATTCATGCCATCACCGTTACAAAACTGGCTCACCGATGCCATTACTTTTAACAATCGGTTTTTAGAAAATCGTTTTGCCACGTGGCAGCATATTAGAGGTCCAATTTTTTAAAAAAAAAAAATTAAATTTTTTTTTTTATAATTTTTTATTTAATTTTTTTAAAAAATGATATTGGTTACGAAGTTTATAGATTACATATTTCTATGATTTTATTTATCAAATAACGAATAATAAATTTGCATATAACTAATGTTCATGTTTTTTCTGGATTCTTATTTTTAAAAATAATTATATATATATTTGACCAATCTTCTAGGTAATTCTTTATACATGAACCCAAAATATTCAAACCTGAAATTATAGTTCATCATAACCATTACTAGTCCTTATATGCAATGATAATAAAGGACGGAACCGTATTCTTGTCATATTTTGCCAAATGAAAAAGGTGACCATATTAAAATGATCAATTCAAAGACCTTAAATGGTTAATCCTTCTTAACACTTCGAAAAGTACATGATAGAGAAAGAAAAAGAATGCAAAAATGTGAACAATTTCTTCTGTTGGTGCATTCTCTTTTCCTTACTTTTCTCTCCCTCTTTGTGTGTATGCATGCAAAATGTATGTAGTAAAGTATTGTGTGTGGATGTGTACGTTATCATTTATTCTTTTTTGATAATCATTTATATGCATGCATGCATGGATCATATATTATATCAAATCTCACTTCAAATTTAATCATAACAAAGATTTGAATACTCTAGTATTACAACAACAAATGTAAAATAAGAGCAACTCCACTTCATAATATTGGAATTAAATTTTGCATAATCGCGATATTATATTATTCAAAGAAAGGTAAAGGGTTACCTTTTGGAAAAATAGTTGCCAACAAAAGAAAGAAAAAGCTGCGAACTCGAAACCATGAACCAAATCTCAAATTTCAACTCGTTGTCTACCCGTTTATGTTATTTGTTTTTTGTTTCTGTCAAATGTTACTCCCTTTTCTTCTTAACTCTTCTCTTTTCTTGTTTTTCTCTCCCAGTCTGTGTTTTTTTTTGCAAGGTTCCTCTCCCTTTCTTCCTATTTTTATCCTTTTTGTTTCCCTAAGCCTCCCTATTCGTTTTTCTTATCTTTGTGTTTTTCTGTGTCCCCCTTTGTGTCTGTGTGGGTGTACTATATAATGTATAAGGTTGGGAAATTGAGGAAAAGGTGGGGATGATTGAGGTAGTTTCTTTAGGATAAGATTTTTTTTACAAATATATAATGTATAAGGTTGGGAATTTGAGGGATTTTTAATTTTTTTTTTTTAAAAAAATATTTATAATAATTTTTTTTTAAGCTAAATTTTTTTAAGAAAAAATAAATTTTTTTTTTAAAAAGGACGTGGACCTCTAATTAGCTGCCACGTGGCAAAACTATTTTCTAAAAACCGGATGTTAAAAGTAATGGCATGGATGAGCCAGTTTTGTAACGGCGATGACATGAATGAGCCCAACTTTTGACGGATGTCATAAATGAGCTATTTCTGATAGTTCAGTGGCATATTTGAGCCTTTTTCCTTAGAGAAATGGGATGAAAACTCCAATAAGTTGACCTTGGGATTTGTGTCATTCAAGGAAAATATAATATTATAACACATCTCCTTGTATTGTATTTTACTGCCTGAGGTAGAAAGCGACGGAGGCGTTGACTTAATTGGCGAGTTATTCAATTAAAAGATTATCAGTTCGAGTCACCAAATATGTTTTAAGTGTAAGAAACACACCTAAATTATCACTTATTTGTTTGGAAAACACATTTAAAAGCTGAGTAGACTAAATATTCATTTACAAACTCATTTAAGCGTGTCTAGCCATTAAAAATCAATTCACGTGGCATATTTTTATTCTTTTTTTGCTAACACATTATTTTTTTTTTTCATTTTTTAATTGATTTTTGTTAATTTTGAGATGTGTTTCTCAAACTAATGAGTGATAGTTTAGATGTATTTATCACACCCACAATAATTTTAGTATGAAACTCACAAAAAAAAAAGAGGGATAATTTTATCAAATTAATACTTTTTGCAAATTAAAGTAGTCTTCATAATTGAGTCATATTCACTTTATGAGTCAAAAATATTTCCTTTCTTTTTTTTTAAATAATTATTTGTCTCCTTAACTGGAAATTTGTTTTGATCCTCCTTTCTTATCTTATTTTTTCTTTATTGACTTATTGGTCGACAAAATATAGTGGCAGACAGCTAATATAAACACAATTTTGATTGGTACAACAAATTGGCCAAGGTCTTTTTTCAAAAATATAAGTGAGGTATATTTCTACTTAATTTCATAAGTGAGATCTGGGAGGGATAAGTACAGTGGGAGAGCCAGAATTTTCACTAAGAAGGTTCAGCAATAACATGCGAACAAATCAAAGGGGTTCAACATCTACTATATACACATAAAAAATAATTTTAATCATGTAGAAATAGTATAATTTTCTACTGAAGGGGGTTCGGATGAACCCTCACCAAAGGGTAGCTCCACCTCTAGTCAAGTGTATGTAGGAGAAAATTTGACTATTAAGCCTTTGTAAGTTTGCATTTAGCAAAATGTCCAACCCTCTTCAAGTTTTTAATTAGCAAAATGACCTACTTTTATTTTCTCATTTATCGGACAGATAATAGATCTGTCAGACAACTAATAAATCTGTCGGATTGACTATCGGACAGATAATAGATCTGCCTAAAAAATGGGTCATCTCACTAAATAAAAAAACTTATGGTCTATTTAATTAAATAATAGGCTTAAAAGGCCTGTTTAACAAAGAATCCCGCGTATGCAGACCTTATCCTTACCTCATGAAAGTAGAGAGAATGTTTTCGAAGGACCCTGGCTCAAATACAATAAATCAAATTAGTTATTAAAAGAAAGAAGGAAAAAGGATAGCTAAGAAAACATGAAAACTAGAAACACCACATAGCATTCAGAAAAAGACATGACAACAAAAATAGTATGATGACAATTGAAACACAATATAATAATTTTTATCTTTATTTTTTAAAATATAATAAAGGTATATATCTACATAATCATCTTTTAATAACTTTTTATCTTAAAACTACATAATGCACTTTCCCCACATGCAACAATAATTGAAGTTCTCATCACAATTTATCAGAAGGCAACTCTTTGTTATCAAAAAAATAATTAATACCATTTTATTCACTCAGAGAGGTGTGCCATTTTTCTCTTGATTTTAATCTTGATTACTTGCTACTATATCTTTTGTGTTTTACACCTTTTTTATTATATACTCATATTTGAGTTTTTTATGTTCTTTTCTCATAGTATATTGTATATTGTTGCAGTGATCAGTTGCTTCTTCTCAACTTTATACCTTGAAAGGTTAGTTTCTCTTAATTACTCATTTTTCTGAGTTAATTATCGTTAGTTGAGCGACCATCTGAAAATCAACCTCAACAACTTAGCATAAGTACCGCCACCCTGTAATTTTTTGTTAAGAATACTGCTGATCATCTTGGATTAAACAAAAATTGCTCTCTTCATTTAAAAAAGAACGATCTATTTTGACTTAACACGAAATTTAAGAAAATAAAGAAGACTTTTAAATCATGTGATCTTAAATTGAAGTTATATCAAATATACCAAAATGTCCTTTAATATTGTGGTCTTAAATATGACATGTGGAAAGTTGAAATTAGAGTATTTCCAAAAAAGAAAAAGAAGTTACTCCCTCCGTTTAAAAAAGAATGACCTATTTTTCTTTTTAGTTCGTTTAAAAAAGAATGACCCTTTTCCTTTTTTGACAATACTTAATTTCAACTTTCCACATGGCAGGTTTAGGACCCCAAGATAAAAGGACATTTTGGTACATTTGACACAACTTTAATTTAAGGCCACAAGATGCAAAAGTCTTCTTTATTTTCTTAAACTTTGTGTCAAGTCAAAGTAGGTCCTTCTTTTTGAAACTGAGGGAGTATTTCTTTTTTAAACGGATTAAAAAATGAAAGTATCATAGGTCATTCTTTTTGAAACAAAGGGGTATCTTTTTCCCCAAGTATACAGTGGACAACCAAGGTCCATTTCGATTTGTTTGTCTTTTTGACTTCTCGCGAAGTTGAAGAAAGTAAAAAAGACTTGAATTATGACCCTTTCATTTTATGGTCCGACTTCCTAGCAAAGTTAGAAAATTCTACAAGCGGGGTATCATGAGGGTGGGGTGTCCGTTGACCTTACCCCTGCATGTAGAGAAATTGTTTCCGATAAACCATCAGCCCATTTGCAGAGTCAGTTTAATACAATATGAAGTTGCATAGGGTAGTTTTATTTAGCGAGAAGCCCTTCCGCTGCTTTTCCTGTCACGTGTCGCGTGTTTTTGTGATTGACTGAGCCCGTCTGAATGTCGGATGAGATAGTCTGAAGATTTTTTCGCAAATAAATTCTTATACGGGTCTATTAGTAACTGGTAATTATATGTCCTAGGCGCTGTTAAATATTATTATTTCCCTAATCTTCAACCAAATTCAAAGAGTAGGAGATTAATGGACTATACTATCAGAGTGCAAAATCATCTGTAGTAGCATAACTGACCTGAACTTGAGACAGACTAATAAATCGCCTCATCTTGTTTAGTTTATGCCTGCATTTTTTGCCAATCTGTGTATGATGTTATTTATAATACCATTGAACTCTTGCATCTTGCAGCTTTCAGGTCATAGTCGCAAAGGCATACGTGAATATAATAGATATGGCTCATGCAAGTGTGGCGTCTCTTACGAGAACAATAGAATCGCTCTTGACATCCAATTCGCTGATGCAATCTCTAACCTGTGATCACAGAGAAGAAATTTGCGATCTTCATGAAAAGATTGGTTCCCTAGAAGTATTTCTCAAGAACTTTGAGAAAAACAATGTTTCTGGAGAAATGACAGATTTTGAAGTAGAGGTAAAAGAAGTTGCAAGTGCTGCTGAACAAACAATTCAACAAAGAGTAACTGAAGTTGTATTGGTAAATGATGAAAAGACACATGAGAGGCTTTCTGATACCCTGCAACTAGTAGCAAAGGACATGGATCGTATCTGGAAAGAGTCGGCAAAGATTCAAGATAAAGGCAAACAAGTATCAGAGGGATCATTGGTTCAAGATTTTTCAAGTCCAACAAACAATATTTTGAATGTTAACAACAATATGGTTGGACGTGATGATCAAAAGGAACGCTTGTTAGAAAATCTGACTGGAAACTACTCTGGTGAACCCAAAGTCATCCCGATTGTCGGGATGGGAGGCATAGGTAAAACAACCTTAGCGAAAGAAGTTTACAATCATGAATCAATTCTATGCCGTTTTGATGTTCGTGCTTGGGCTACTATATCTCAACAGCCCAACATAAAGGAAGTTTTGCTGAGCCTTCTGCAATCAATGATCAAAATGGATGACACGGTTAAGACGAAAGGTGAAGCAGAGCTAGCAGACATGCTACAGAAAAGTTTAAAGAGAAAGAGGTGCTTAATTGTCTTGGATGATATCTGGAGTTGTGAAGTGTGGGATGGCGTGAGACGGGGATTTCCAACTGAAAACAATGCAGGGAGTCGGATATTGTTGAGTACCCGTAACAATGAAGTAGCTTGTTATGTTGATACAGAGAATCTTTCTTTGCGGATGAGATTCATGGATCAAGATGAGAGTTGGAGTCTTTTCAAAAGTGCAGCATTTTCAAGTGAAGCATTACCATATGAGTTTGAGACTGTTGGAAAGAAAATCGCAGATGAATGTCACGGGTTACCACTAACTATTGTCGTGGTTGCTGGACTTCTCAAATCAAAAAGTGCAATAGATGATTGGGAAAGTGTAACTAAAGGTGTGAAGTCATTTCTCACAAATGATCTTGACGAACAGTGTTCACGTGTGCTTGGGTTGAGTTACAATCACTTGACTAGCGACCTAAAGACTTATCTACTGCATTTCGGAATTTTTCCAGAAGACTGTGAGATACCAGCGAAGAAATTGATGAGATCATGGATGTCTGAGGGGTTCCTGAAGTTGGAAAATGATTTGGAAGGAGAGGCTGAGAAGTGTTTGCAAGAGCTTGTCGATAGATGTCTAGTCCTCGTCTGCAAGAAAAGTCTAGATGGAACAAAAATTAGATCATGTAAGGTTCATGATCTAATATATGACCTGTGCGTCAGAGAAATTCAAAGGGGGAGCATTTTTATCATGAACGACATTGTGCTTGGCGTATCAGATTCAGAATGTCGATATCTCAGTATGCAAAAAATGCAGCCCTTTAAACGCGTGACTGGTGATAAAATTGATTATTGTCCCTATGGTCTTTATAGGGCTCTTCTTACCCCTGTACATCATCAGTTGAGAGATCATGACAACAACTGTCTTTTGAAAAGAACCCGTTCTATTTTCCCTTTTCATCTTGAGGATTTAATTTTTCCTCCTGTTCTTAAATCAGAGCTTATTCATTTCAAATTACTCAAAGTCTTGGAGTTGCGACACATAGAGATTGATAATTTCCCTGTACAGATACTAAGCCTCATCTGGTTGAGGTACCTATCATTGCACTGCCATGAGAATTTAGACATACCTCCAGAAATTTGCAGGTTATGGAATCTGCAATTCATTTTTCAAGGGCCGCAGAAATTCAGTGGTTGATCAGTTTTAATAACTTTTCTTGAGGAAATTTGGGGACTAATGCAATTAAGGCATCTCAAACTGTCCAAATTTTATCTGCCAAATCCCCCTAGTGTATCTGCTGACAAAGGGAGTCACATGGGGTTTTCAAACATACAAACTATTTCTTACTTGTCTCCACGTTGTTGCACGAAGGAGGTTATTATGGGGATTCAGAATGTCAAAAAATTAGGAATCCGTGGATATGAGACTGACCTAATGGGCTTCTCAACAATCTTGTCCATCTGCAGCAACTTGAAACATTGAGTTTTACAGATTGTGATAGTGAACTTTTGCCAGCAAGTGCAAAAGCTTTTCCAGCAACGCTCAAGAAGCTGAAGTTGAAAAGAACTTGGCTAAGTTGGTCATACTTGGACATCATAGCTGAGTTGCCTAACCTTGAGGTGCTGAAGCTGATGGATGGTGCTTTTAGTGGCAAAGAATGGTATCCAAATGTTAGAGGATTTACTCGATTGAAGGTTTTGCTAATTGAAGATTATTATCTCAAGTACTGGAAAGTCACAGATGACAATTTTCCTGTCCTTGAGCGCCTTATGCTTAGATATTGCTACACTTTGAAAGAGATACCCATTGAGTTTACAGAAATCAACACACTACAACTGATTGAGTTAACAAGTTGTCTTCCCGAACTTGGGGAATCTGCAGCACGAATTCAAAAAGAACAAGAAGACCTCGGAAACAACCCAGTGGATGACCATATCTCCGATCCTTGTAAGTATATATATAGTATTTATCAAGGTTACACTTTGTTTCTCATTTGCACAAGTCACATCATACGGTTGTGAGAATTTAAGTTTGCTAAATGTGAGCACATTTAGTATCCATCAAATACTTAACAAACTCTAATTGTTAAATTTTACACGGCGGTGAACAAAAAATTTGAATATGAACTTACATTTTGAGGTGTTCTTTTTGCAATTTTCATTTTTTTTCTTTTTTGTTTGTTGCAAGATATGGTGTTACTTGTTATGTGTAATTTATGTTATTTTTAGAATAATTTCAAAGACCTCGATCTCCCATGTGACATATGATTGTCACGACCTGAACCAGGGCCCTGTCCATGACGAGCATTCCCGAACCGTGAAGGCCCGGGACGCACTCTATCTATCTGGTAATCATGCACAACATTCATATAATAAAAGATAATGCGGAAATAGAAATCTAATACGGAAACATGGTCAGTATGAGTGTGATCATAATACTGAAAACTGAAATCCAAAATATATCTGGATAATAATAATGTCTGACTCAGTCTGCGAAATCTCTACTATGAACTAAACAAAACTGTCTGAAAACTGGGACAAGGCCCCCAGCAGACCAAAACATGACTAAAGATAAATATCTGAAAGTAAACAGGCCTTCTGGAATATAGAAGGCTCACCCCTGCACAATCTGCTTTGAGATCTGAAATACCTACTGTTTATCTGGACCCCTAGACTGTGTCTCAAAACCTGGAAGGAGGGGGGGGGGGTTAGCACAAATGTACTGGCATGCGAAGCAATCCAAAATAAAGTATTTGAGCATATATATAATAGATGAGAGCAATTTTCATCAACACATCATGAATAAAATAGTTTCTGAAAACACATGGGCATCATTCAAAAATCATAAGACATTCTTGTCAAAATAATTTTTGATCTTTGTATTAATTTTGAGTTAGGTGGCACTCCCCTACAAGTTTGATATTCCACGGGCTATATGGAATCCTCCATTGACTCGGTGGGCAAGCCCCCAACCCAAGTGTGCCGCAAGGGTTGGAGTGTCTGAGTCTGATACTCCACACGACACTTAAGCCAGTGTATAATAATATACACGGATCGGCAAATCACGATTTTGGGCAATGAGTTGTCTGAACTCACGCCTTCTTTGGGGACCACCTAACATCTCTTTTTCCCCAATTTTTAACCTTTTCTAAACATGTATCATTCTGAAATTTCTAAATCATGAAAGTCTGATAAAATCTGATTTCTGAACTAGTCTGTGTCTGTTATGGCATTTGTCTGAGTTGGTATCGTCATACCAAGACTTGCAAGTCCTATTTTTGAGACATAATGCATTAAGCATGCTCTTTCATAAAAGTGTAGTTTCAGACCACCCAAACATGTAGTTTGCATAAAAGATTTCATGTTCCGAAACTCAAGTCAAATTCATGTTCCGAAACTCAAGTCAAATTCATGCAAAACTTTCATCAAACATATGGTGGTCATGTGCATTTTGGCAAAACCATGCATTCTTTCATTACATGCATATTCAACATTCACAACCCTCTCTTTCGTGTTCAAAATCATATTCCAAACATAGGAAAAGTCAAAGCATTTCATATCATGATTTTTCAAGATGTATTTCAAAACAATCTATATCTCGTGAACCATGGGAAAATTTACATCAAGAGAGGGGTTTCATGTAAATCATTCTCTCAATTCATATTTCAAGACAAACACATATATACATATACATATAATTTTCAAATCACTTTGGGGGAAAGCCAAAAGGCCAAAACAATATCATTAAAGCTTCTAAAACATAAGTATGTACAGGAATTCAAAAACTCCATTCTTAAAACATGATTTCTATGCCCATGAGATTTTAGGAAAACCCCGCATACCTCTATTTAAGAAATTGAGGGATGATCCTTGAAGCCTACGATGTAGGAATTCCAAATCTCCAATTATCTTCCAAAACACACGGTTGAATCTTGAGTTGTTTGAGATTTTTGTTTGAAACCCTAAGGGGTGTTCTTGAGAGAAAATTTGAGAAAAAGATTATATTTTGATGAATTGGTGGCTAAATCTGGTGTTATATACGAAATTTGGGTGAGGTGAAATGACTAAAATGCCAATAAGAAAACAAACAAAGTCGAAACTGTTCCTCAGTTGTCAAGCTGATAGGCTGAAGTAAAATGGGTATAAATCCTTACTCAGATGTTGGATTTTGATGAAACCAGTTGAATTGAAAATAAGACTCAAAGATCTTTCATTTGATAGGTATCATCTCTCCCAGTTCATTATATTCAGAGATTTACGATTATTTGAAGTTGACCCTGAAATGCTGAAAACTGGGCAATAGGCTATGCGTTTTGCTACTGTTTTGAAATCCAAACGCAGCCTTATGCATTCCGAAAAATTCCGAAACTTATCCGAGATGTACTATGAACTTGCCCGATCATAACGCAACTTGAAAATCTAAAAACGGATGTCGGGAAGGTTGAAAAGTTATATCCCGAAGATTTCCAGCTAAAATGACTCTAAGTCCTCATTACACTTAGAAAAATTTTCAAGTTTTTAAGTCTAAGAGCACTCTATTAAAGGCTAATCCATGCATGACTTTTACGGGGTGTTACATTATCCCTCCCTTGGGATCATTCGTCCTCGAATGATGGGTAGGAACTTGTTGAAGCCTTAAAGGTATGGAATAACATGGACACGACATGTCCTCTAATAAAGAATACACTGATCTGAAACATGACCATATGGCTGGAACTACTGATATTCTGAATTCTTATACCGGACATGAATATCTGATGCATGGAATACACGACTGAAGCTACTCATAAGCTGAGTTCTCATAATGAACATGCATATCTAATGCATGGATTTGTTACTGAGTTGTTCTCATGAACGCAGAACTGAATACACTGATAAGATGAACTTTTTCTATTGGACATGCATTTCTAATGCATGCATATCTGATTGAACTGACGTATGAACGTATGACTAAATACGCAATGATAACTGGTGTGAAGCTTGTAATAAGAATCTATGCATGCAACTGAATGGGGTATCTCCCCCTTGGGACCCTATGTCCCTTTATGAATGCTCAATTCACTAAGATGCTCAGAAAATTGAGGTGATGCACAGGGCACGTACGAATTGAATCATAACTGAACCTCTGGAATCTGAATCTAATGCATGATGCATGAACTGGACTATACTCGAAACTACTGGTATACTCTATCTTGGAATAGTAGCATGTCTGAGATTTCGAGTAGCATGAACAAATGAAAAGACGAGAAAACAAGTCATGCAAATCTGTCTGTTAAACTGACTTACTGACTATACAGACTGAATTATGCAGGACCTTCATACTTAACTGGAGTATCTCTTCAACACTCTATCTAAAGAAGTTTTGGCAGTAATAGGGAGCCACGAATCTTGGGTATGGATTACTCAAGACATCCAACTGAGTAAATCACAACATTGACACTACTCTGCAGTCTGGAATATAGACATATAACTCATAAATTAAGATGGAAGGCCTTTGGCAACACAACTTCTTACTTTCAAGCTTAGCACACTTCTCGAATATCCCTAACTATACTATTCTCATTAAATACCATACTCATTCAATTTAGCTTAAAATTCTCATATGAGCATTGACAAATCTTTCTACTAATGTCAAAAATAGCTTAATCCTCTTCACCGTGATCAGGACTAACTCCAACTCACAAAATACTACATGCCACTCCACGATACAAGTCTAAACCATAAGATTCAACCTTCTATATCTCTTAAAATATCACACCCTAAGCCTATCATTATAACCACATATGAACTTCAAAACAAACACTCATAAAGACACACTTCGCATATTCTACTAACCATCTATCAATATAGCTCCCACACGCTACTCCAAGAACATACACACACACCTCTTTCAGCTAACCATCACATGCATCAAAGATTTGGCCCCAACCTTACTTCACATTTATGTCCTTATCTAAAACAAGCATACCATGATCTTCCATCAACAAGAAACATTTACTCCTCACCACTATCATCACATAAAGAAGAGTCAGTAAAGATTAGAACATAAGATCTTGAAGCATGGAAGGATATTATATGAAACTTGACACTCAACTGAGGCCTGAGGAATAGCAAATCAACATCCGGGATTTATCAAAGAAAATCTGAATTGGGGCATACATGACTATAAGATGAATCTCATCAATCATAAAGAGTATAGCATGAATTATGGGAACTGAGCACACCATAAAGCATGAGTATATGAGTCATGAGCTGCATGACCTCAATTTGAAGTTTATAACATATGGAATGTGATTCCGACTACTGAATGAACTGGAACTCCTCATTTTAGAACTGGAAGAGCACGTGATTCTCTATCATATACATGAACATGAACTATGATCAAGGAAATGAAACGTAAAGCTTGAGTAGGCATTGGGATCACTGAAAAATACTGAGATAAGAATGGGTTGAGTCTCACCCTCACTTTCTGACATTCTATATCATCATGACATCACTACTAGAATCTGAGAGCCTGACTTGGTTATTCGTTCTATCATCTCCCTCTTGGCTTTAAGACATCATATTAAGTTCAAGAGATCCCTTATTACTAGACTCTAAACTGAACTACACTCACCGCACTCTGGGGTCTGGAATACAACAATACACATAATTAAATAGAAATTTAACCCGAAAGACCACACATGAAAGTGGAAAGCCCACTGCTAATACTACCTTCTGAGATACACTGTACATTTCGATAGCCCCAATAGTCATAGTATAATGCTTGCACACTTATTTCTATCGGTTCAACCTTCAAAGCTCAAACTTAGATTTCTAACACTTAACATGGATATCACCGAGCCTTTGATGAACCATACTACTTTCATCATAGCCTACCAATATCGCGACTCCAAACTTATATCTCAATACTATGAGAATCAAGATCATATAAAAGATCCCAACACTATCAATCAAAACTCTTTAACCTGGCTATTTAGAGCCGATATAACATCTACTAGTCTTTCTCCATCTAGCAACTCAATGGTACTACTAGCCACACGCAACATGTAATAGTCTTAGAGAAATGCAACTACCTCATATCACCTTGGCATACTTCTACATCATACATACAACATCATACTTCATTACGAATTTAAATAAACTTAATCTCTTGCGTACACTGTTCAAGCCTTTTAGATCACTTCTATAAATCTGGTATCATTACTCAAGCAATCATCACAACTACCTTAATGGCCATCAACTGTGCAAACTTAATGTCTAGTGCTAAACATGATTTACAATCCAACCTTACACATAATTCTCACTTGGACACTACGAAATAAACATCAAGAAACACTAGTATGCTAGAACTTCACAACCACAATAATTGATCATGACCTTATGACTTTCCTTATCATAATCCATTTGCACGTACTATTTCAACACATCAAGCCTACTAATTTAATCTCACAAAATATGCATCATCAATCTCATGCCACTATTCCTACATCCACATTCTACATTAAATTCAAGCTAATGGTCTAGCATCAATCATCTACCATCAATGAAGAAGGCAACATAATATACTAGTCCGCCAAATCTGAACATTCTATCCAAATACCTCACAAATCTACTACATACCTTCTCACAAGTAGTACTAGTTTACAACTACCAACAAAAGAAGGTCAAGGGAGGAGGGGGGGGGGTAAAGTCACATAATAGGCATAGTCAACCTCAATCTGATATTATAACCCTATACAATCTTATCTACTTATACTGATCTCTCACCTCCTACTTACTTACTCAATCTCATGCAAACATATTCAGCTATACATATATTAAACCAACACAAGAACAACAAGTTGGACAGCAAGATGCTAGTGAATCGAAATAGTCCTCACACGACTTCACTAGACTTTGATTTTTGTGTTTTGAATAAGAAATGAAATGAATAACAAAGAAACTATGCAAGTGAATCAAAAGAGCCCCACACGGCTTCACTAGACTTTGATTTTTCAAAAACACCATGATAATAAGATTACATATTACAAGAGATAGAAAATTGACACACAATATTCAATGATCAAGGATACACATCTTACTCTGTATAAATAAAAATCTGAGTCAAACACTTCCCCCACAGACTACCATACAATCCACACATGCTACTAGCTACCACATTAGTCTATCACCATAAGGGGGGTAAATCATTCTCGAACATCGGTTATTCAACTAAAATATTCATTTACACAAAAGTCGCCCACACTCTGACTTCTAACTTTGTGACTTCACATCCCCAACTTCTTGGTCCAATATCACTACCAATAGGTCATGACAACAACACTTTAACACATACTACTATTCGGGTGGAGATACAGTTCCAACATTCTACTACACATCATCCCCCCTTAAGCAAGACATTTGTAACATAAATTTGAAGGGGACTAAATGCAATTAATACCTCAAGCTGAAAAGCACGATTCCATCAGGATCTATGGTGTAACACCCCGTAAAGTTCGTGCATGGATTAGCCTTTAATAGAGTGCTCTTAGACTTAAAAACTTGAAAATTTTTCTAAGTGTAATGAGGACTTAGAGTCATTTTAGCTGGCAATCTTCGGGATACAACTTTTCAACCTTTTCGATCTCCGTTTTTGGATTTTCAAGTTGCGTTACGATCGGAAAAGCTCATAGTACATCTCGGATAAGTTTCAGAATTTTTCGAAACGCATAAGGCTGCATTTGGATTTCAAAACAGTAGCAAAACGCATAGCCTGTTGCCCAGTTTTCAATATTTCAGGGTCAACTTTAAAAGGTCATAACTCTCTGAATATAATGAACTGGGAGAGATTCTACCTATCAAATGAAAGAACTTTGAGTATTCTTTCCAATTCAACTAGTTTCATCCAAATACAACATCTGAGTAAGGAGTTATACACGTTTTACTTCAGCCTGTCAGCTTGTCAACTGAGGGACAGTTTCGACTTTGTTTGTTTTCTTAGGGGCATTTTAGTCATTTCACCTCACCCAAATATCCTCTATAACACCTGATTTAGCCCCCAATTCATCAAAATATAATTCTTTTCTCAATTTTTCTCTCAAGAACACCCTTAGGGTTCCAAACAAAAATCCCAAATAACTCAAGATTCAACCGTGGGTTTTGGAAGATAATTGGAGATTTGGAATCCCCACATCGTAGGCTTCAAGGATCATCCCTCAATTTCTTAAATAGAGGTACGCGGGGTTTTCCTAAATTCTCATGGGCATAGAAATCATGTTTTAAGAAAGGGTTTTTTGAATTCATGTACATATTCATGTTTTAGAAGCTTTAAACGATATTGTTTTAGCCTTTTGGCTTTCCCCCAAAGTGACTTGAAAATTATATGTATATGTATATATGTGTTTTGCCTTGAAATATGAATTGAGCGCACGATTTACATGAAATCCCTCTCTTGATGTAATTTTCCCATGTTTCACATGATATAGATTGTTTTGAAATACGTCCTGAAAAATCATGATATGAAATTCTTTGACTTTGCTGCGTTTGGAATAGGATTTTGAACACGAAAGAGAGGGTTGTAAATGTTGGATATACATATAATGAAAGAGTTCATAGTTTTTCCAAAAGCACATGACCACCATCTGTTTGATGAAAGTTTTTGCATGGTTTTGATTTGAGTTTCGGAACATGAAATCTTTTATGCAAATTACATGTTTGGGTGGTTTGAAACTACACTTTTATGAAAGATCATGCTTAATGCATTATGGCTCAGAAATAGGACTTGCAAGTCTTGGTGTGACGACACCAACTCAGAAAATGCCATAACAGACACAGACTAATACAAAAATCAGACTTTATTAGATTTGCATGTTTTAGAACTTCAGAATGATGCATGTTCAGAAAAGGTTAAAATAGGGCATAAAGATATCTTAGGTGGTTCCCTAAAGAAGGCATGAGTTCAGACAACTCATTACCCAAAACCGTGATTTGCCGATCCGGGATTATATATTACGCTGGCCTAGAGCCATGTGGCGTATCAGAATCAAAAACTCCAACCCTTGCAGCACACTCGAGTTGGAGGCTTCCCCGCCGAGTCAATGACGGATTCCATACAACTCGTGAAATATCAGAATTGTAGGGGAGTTCCACCTAACTCAGAAGTAATACAAAGATCAGAAACTATTTTGACAAGAATGTCTCAGAATGTTAAAAATGATGCCCATGTGTTTTTGAAACTATTTTATGCATGATGTTTTGTTAAATTTCTCTCATCTACTTTATACGTATACAAATACACTATTTTGGATTGCTTCGCGTGCCAGTACATTTGTGTTGGCCCCCCCTCCTTCCAGGTTCTGAGGCTCAGTCTAGGGGTCCAGGTAAACAGTAGATATTTCAGATCGCAGATCAGATTGTGCATTTGTGAGCCTTCTATGATCCAAAAGTCCTGTTATTTTCAGATATTTATCTCTAGTTATATTTTGGTCTACTGGGGGCCTTGTCCCAGTTTTCAAATAGTTTTGTTTAGTTCATACTAGAGATTTCGCAGACTGAGTCAGAAATTATTATTCAAATATATTTTGGATTTCAGTTTTCAGTATTATGATCACATTCAGACTGACCATGTTTCCGTATTAGATTTCTATTTCTGCATTATATTTTATTAGATGGATGTTGTGCATGATTACCAGCTAGACAGAGGGCGTCCCGGGCCTTCACGGTTCGGGAATGCTCGTCACGGCTAGGGCCCCGGTTCGGGTTGTGACAAACTTGGTATCAAAGCACGGTTCATGGTCCTAGGGTGTCTGCGAAATAGAGTCGGTAGAGTCTTGTTTATGGGTGTGTAGAGCGCCACACTTATATACAGGAGGCTACTAGGCGTTTAGGAATGTCTCTCTTTCTTCATGTTCTAGTTCGTGCAATAGAGTCATAATGTTCCTCTTTCATACTCTAATTCGTGCTATGGGGTCGCCCATACGAAAGTAAAAAGTCATCCCAAATTCTTTCCTTACTCTAATGTCCTCAGATATGTCTCATTATTGAGGTGATTCAAGTGCAGAAGTTTAGAATCTAAATTGTATGGTCCTTTTTGATTGAACCATATAAGAGTTAAAATTTGTGCAAGGACTTGAGAAGAGTCCGTTAGTGCTTTAATGTGTATTGATTTCGATGTAAACATTGATCCTGATGGAATCGTGCTTTTCAGCTTGAGGTATTAATTGCATTTAGTCCCCTTCAAATTTATGTTACAAATGTCTTGCTTCAGGGGGAATGATGTGCAATAGAATGTTGGAACTGTATTTCCACCCGAATAGTAGTATGAGTTAAGTGTTTTTGTCATGACCTATTGGTAATGAAATTAGACCAAGAAATTGGTGATGTGAAGTCACAAAGTTAGAAGTCAGAGTGAGGGTGACTTTTGTGTAAATAAATATTTCAATTGAATAACCGATGTTTGAGGATGATTTACCCCTTTATAGTGATAAACTAATGTGGTAACTAGTAGCATATGTGGATGGTATGGTAGTCTTTCGAGGAAGTGTTTGACTCCGATTTTATTTATACAGAGTAAGATGTGTATTCTTCGTTCATTGGATATTGCGTATTAAATTTCTATCTCATGTAATCTTGTCATCAAGGTGTTGTTGAAAAAATAAAGTCTAGTGAAGCCGTGTGGGGCTCTTTCGATTTGCTAGCATAGTTGACTTGTCATTCATCTCATTTTCTTGTTCAAAATACAAAATCAAAGTCCAGTGAAGCCGTGTGAGGCCTATTTCGATTCACTAGCAACTTGTTGTCCAACTTGTTGTTCTTGTGTTGGTTTAACATATGTATAGCTGAATTTTTTTGCATGAGATTGAGTTGGTAAAGAGGTGATTCGTCCTTGTGTGTGAGTTTAGTAGAAGATGGAGAAGGAGTTGTTAGTTAGGGTGATTTGTCGGTTGCTTGAAGTGTGAAAATGGCTATATTAGCCAGTAAGTTGTAAGTATAGACTCATGGTTGTTTGTGGAATTTGAAGGTAGTCTAAATGTATGCTTGGGTAAGTAAGCATAATGTGAGAAGCCGTATAAGTAGATAAGATTGTATGGGGTTATAGTATAAGATTAATGTCAATCATGTCTTTTATGTGACTTTACCCCTTGACCTTCTTTTCCATGGTAGTTGTAAACTAGTACTACTTGTGAGAAGGTATGTACTAGATTTTTGAGGCATAGTAGTAATGTCATAAAGGTGTTTTGGTCGTGGATAGTATCTAGATAAAATGAGGTATTTGGGGTAGAATGTCCCAATTTGATGGACTAGTAAATTATGTTGTATTCTTCATGGGTAGTATTTACTGAATAAAACAAGTATGAGCTGATGCCTATGATGCCTTACAACATGTATTTATAGTAGCTAAAAGTCCCTAAGTCAACAAGGTACAACAATGCAAGCTATACAATTATCAACTACGAGCTGAAAATCTGAAAATCCTGCACATGCATGCTGAAATTTCTGCACATGCATGCCAACCTTTGTGGACCTTTTAAAGCTGGAAACTCTTCACTTTCATACCAGCCCGTCTGAACTTCCTAAAGTCTAATAAATGTGCTTCCAGCCTATTTTGACCATCTAGAAGGTGCTGGAACGTTGGCAGTAATGTGGGGCATTTATCGAAGTCCCGTCAAGCTCGAAAACACGCCCGAATAGTCCGAAACATGCCCAAAACGTGAGGAGTTTAATGGGTTGTGACATTGAGAGTCACAATGTGGTGGTAAAAATAGTGACTTAAGATTAATGATGTATGTTTTGTAAGAATTATGTATAAGGTTGGGTTGTAAATCATCTTTAGCACTAGACATTAAGTTTGAACAATTGATGTCCATGAAGGTGGATGTGATGATTTCTTGGTTAATGATACTAGTTTTATGGAAGTAATCTAATAGGCTTGAACGTTATATGCAAGAGCTTAAGTTTATTTGATTTGTAGTGAAGTATGATGTTGCATATATAATGTAGAAGTATGCCCAAGGTGATCTGAGGTTGTGGTATTTTCTAAGACTATTACACATTTTGTGTGACGAGTGGTACCGTTGAGTTGCTAGGTGGAGAAATACTAGTTAGATGGTATATGGTGTTCTAAGTAGCCAAGTTAAGGAGTTTTGATTGATAGTGTTGAGCCTTTTTATATGATCTTGATTCTCATAGTAGAGAGATGTAAGTTTCGAGTCGCGATATTGGTAGGCTATGTCGGAAGTAGTATGATTCATTGAAGGCTTGGTGATATCCATGTTGAGTTCTAGATTCTAAGTTTTAGTTTTTGAAGGTTGAACTAATAGAAATAAGAGTTAAAGCACTAGAGGGTGTGCACTTCGACTATGGGGATACTCATGAAGACCCAAAGTTAGTAAGTGTGCAAGTATTATATGATGACTACTGGGTCTATAGAATGATAAAGTGTATCTCAGAAGGTAGTATTAACAGTGGGTTTTCCACTTTCAGGTGTAGTCATTCGGGTTAAGTGCCATGATATACGTGAATAGTAGTTTTCCAGGCCCCAGAGTGCAGTGAGTGTACTTCAGTTTAGAGTCTAGTAAGGGATCTTCCAAACTTAATATGATGGCTTGAAGCTAAGGGGGAGATGATAGAGAGAATAACCAAGTCAAGCTTTCAGATTCTAGTCGTGATGTCATGATGATATAGAACGTCAGAAAGTGAGGGTGAGACTCAACCCATTCTTATCTTAGTATTTTTTTTCAGTTAACCCAATATCTACTCATGCCTTACGTTTCAGTTCCATGATCATAGTTCGTGTTCATGTATATGGTAGAAAATCACGTGCTCTTCCAGATTCCTAAATGAGGAGTTCCAGTTTATTCAGTAGTCGAAATCACATTCCATATGTTATGAACTCCAAATTGAGGTCATGTAGCTCATGACTCATGTACTTACGCTTTATAGTATGCTTGTTTTAGATAAGACCATAAGTGTGAAGTAAGATCTGGGGCTAAGTTTTTGATATATGTGATGGTTAGTGGAAATTTGTGTGTGTATGTTCCTGGGGTAGCGCATGGGAGTTATATTGACAATGGTTTAGAGACTATGTGAAATATGTATTTACGGGTGTTTGCCTTGACGTTCATATGAGGTTATAAAGATAGGCTTGAATGACATGTGGGGATTTTAGTGAAGGGATACAATATGAGCTAGTGAATCTATAGTAAGAGTTCAGGGTTAGTCATTAATATGGGAAGGCATGATATGCTTAGGGTGTGAACTTTAAAAAGATATGGAAGATTGAATCATATTGTTTAGACTAGTATCATGGTATGATATGTTGTATTTTTGTGACTTGGAGTTAGGCTTGATCACAGTGAAAGGATTTAAGCTACTATAGACATTGTAGAAAGAGCTATCAGTGCCCATATGAGAATTATAAGTTGAATGGAATGAATATGGTATTTAAGGGAAATAATATAGTTAAGGGAGTATTAAAGAAGTGTGCTAGGCTTGAAAAACAAGAAGTTGCATTATCCAAGATCTTTTGCTCCATAATGCTACTAGAATTTCTTTAGACAGAGTGTTGAAGAGATACTCCCGTTGAATATAAGTTTCCGGTGTATTTCAGCTTAGCAGTCAGGCAGATAAGTTACGGTGGTTTTCCACCTTTTCACCCAATCCTGCTATCCGAAGTCTCATGCGTATGACCATCCCAAGCGATAATATATTTCATCCTAAGTTGCGAATTCAGTTCAGTCCAAGCATCATGTTTCAGATTCAGCTATTTAGTCGTGACTCAGTTCATAAGTGTTCAGTGCATAATCTCAAATACTTCCAAGTATTTTAGCCCTGTTAGTATAATACCCTGGTACGATCTAAGTCTTGATGCCTCATGATTCGTAATTGCATAAGTTATCACTTCTCAATTCAATATGTATGATTGGATCATGACCACTTCAAGGAAATCCTAAACTCTTAGCATGAATCAGTTTCTTGAAGCAAGTAAGGGCAAGTCAACTCAGAATTCAGTTTCTTGATAGAAGTTTAAATGTTTAAGATCAGTTATATACTTTCTTAGAAGGCACATCATATCAGCGTCATTCTATACCTTTGAGCTTCAACATTTCCAATCCATCATTCGGGGACGAATGATCCCAAGGGGGAGATAATGTAACACCCCGTAAAAGTCGTCCATGGATTAGCCTTTAATAGAGTGTTTTTAGACTTAAAAACTTGAAAATTTTTCTAAGTGTAATGAGGACTTAGAGTCATTTTAGCTGGCAATTTTAGGGATACAACTTTTCAACCTTTCCATCCTCTATTTTTAGATTTTCAAGTTGCGTTACGATCATACAAGCTCATAGTAGATCTCGGATAAGTTTCAGAATTTTTCGGAACGCATAAGGCTGCGTTTGGATTTCAAAACAGTAGCAAAACGCATAGCCTGTTGCCCAGTTTTCAGCATTTCAAGGTCAACTTTAAACGATCATAACTCTCTGAATATAATGAAATGGGAGAGGTGATACCTATCAAATGAAACATATTTGAGTCTTGTTTCCAATTCAACTAGTTTCATCCAAATACAACAACTGAGTAAGGAGTTATACCCGTTTTACTTCAGTCTGTCAGCTTGTCAACTGAGGGACAGTTTTGACTTTGTTTGTTTTCTTAGGGGCATTTTAGTCATTTCACCTCACCCAAATTTCCTTTATAACACCAGATTTAGCCCCCAATTCATCAAAATATAATCCTTTTCTCAAATTTTCTCTCAAGAACACCTTTAGGGTTTCAAACAAAAATCTCAAATAACTCAAGATTCAACCGTGGGTTTTGGAAGATAATTGGAGATTTGGATTCCCCACATCGTAGGCTTCAAGGATCATCCCTCAATTTCATAAATAGAGGTACGCGGGTTTTTTCTAAATTCTCATGGGCATAGAAATCATGTTTTAAGAAAGGGTTTTTTGAATTCATGTACATATTCATGTTTTAGAAGCTTAAATGATATTGTTTTAGCCTTTTGGCTTTCCCCCAAAGTGACTTGAAAATTATATGTATATGTATATATGTGTTTTGCCTTGAAATATGAATTGAGAGCACGATTTACATGAAATCTCTCTCTTGATGTAATTTTCTCATGTTTCACATGATATAGATTGTTTTGAAATACGTCTTGAAAAATCATGATATGAAATGCTTTGACTTTGCTATGTTTGGAATACGATTTTGAACACGAAAGAGAGGGTTGTAAATGTTGAATATAAATATAATGAAAGAGTGCATAGTTTTGCCAAAAGCACATGACCACCATCTGTTTGATGAAAGTTTTTGCATGGTTTTGACTTGAGTTTTGGAACATGAAATCTTTTATGCAAATTACATGTTTTGGTGGTCTGAAACTACACTTTTATGAAAGATCATGCTTCATATATTATGGCTCAGAAATAGTACTTGCAAGTTTTGGTGTGACGATACCAACTCAGAAAATGCCATAACAGACACAGACTAATACAGAAATCAAAATTTATCAGATTTTCATGTTTTAGAACTTCAGAAAAGGTTAAAATAGGGCATAAAGAGATCTTAGGTGGTTTCCCGAAGAAGGCATGAGTTCAAACAACTCATTGCCCAAAACCGTGATTTGCCGATCCGAGTTTATATATTACGCTGGACTAGAGTCGTGTGGCGTATCAGAATCAGAGACTCCAACCCTTGCGGCACACTCGGGTTGGAGGCTTCCCCGCCGAGTCAATGGAGGATTCCATATAGCCCGTGGAATATCAGAATTGTAGGGGAGTGCCACCTAACTCAGAAGTAATACAAAGATCAGAAACTGTTTTGACAAGAATGTCTCAGAATGTTCAAAATGATTCCCATGTGTTTTGGAAACTATTTTATGCATGATGTTTTGTTAAATTTCTCTCATACACTTTATACGTATACAAATACACTATTTTGGATTGCTTCGCGTGCCAGTACATTTGTGCTGACCCCCCTCCTTCCAGGTTTTGAGGCTCAGTCTAGTGGTCCAGGTAAACAGTAGATATTTCAGATTGCAAATCAGATTGTGCATTGGTGAGCCTTCTATGATCGAGAAGGCCTATTATTTTCAGATATTTATCTTTTGTCATGTTTTGGTCTATTGGGGGCCTTGTCCCAGTTTTCAGACAGTTTTGTTTAGTTCATAATAGAGATTTCGCAGAATAAGTCAGACATTATTATTCAGATATATTTTGGATTTCAGTTTTCAGTATTATGATCACATTCAGACTGACCATGTTTCCGTATTAGATTTCTATTTCCACATTATCTTTTATTATATGGATGTTGTGCATGATTACCAGATAGATAGAGGGCGTCCCGGGCCTTCACGATTTGGGAATGCTCGTCACGGCTAGTGCCCCTGTTCGGGTCGTGATAAATGTTTACATCGGAATCAATACACATTGAAGAACTAACGGACTCCACGATTCGGGAATGCTCGTCACGGCCAGGGCCCCTGTTCGGGTCGTGACAAATGTTTACATCGGAATCAATACACATTGAAGCACTAACGGACTCTTCTCAAGTACTTGCACAAATTTTAACTCTTATATGGTTCAATCAGAAAGGACCATACCATTTAGATTCTAAACTTCTGTACTTGAATCACCTGAATAATGACACATATCTGAGGACATTAGAGTTAGGAAAGAATTTGAGATGACTTTTAACTTTCGTAAGGGCGACACCATAGCACGAATTAGAGTCTAAAGAAGTTCATTCTGACTCTATTGCAAGAACTAGAACATGAAGAAAGAGAGACATTCTTAAACGCCTAGTAGCCTCCTGCTTATAAGTGTGGCGCACTACACACCCATAAACAAGACTCTACCCGACGCGATTTCGCAGACACCCTGGGACTATGAACCGTGCTTTGATACCAAGTTTGTCACGACCCAAACCAGGGCCCTGGCCGTGATGAGCATTCCCGAACCATGAAGGCCCGAGACGCTCTCTGTCTATCTGGTAATCATGCAGAACATTCATATAATAAAAGATAATGCGGAAATAGAAATCTAATACGGAAACATAGTCAGTCTGAATGTGATCATACTACTGAAAACTAAAATCCAAAATATATCTGGATAATAATAATGTCTGACTCAGTCTGCTAAATCTCTACTATGAACTAAACAAAACTGTCTGAAAACTGGGACAAGGCCCTCAATAGACCAAAACATGACTAAAGATAAATATCTGAAAGTAAACAGGCCTTATCGAATATAGAAGGCTCACCCCTGCACAATCTGCTCTGCGATCTGAATACCTACTGTTTATCTGGACCCGTAGACTGTGTCTTAAAACACGGAAGGAGGGGGGGTCAGCACAAATGTACTGGCACGCGAAGCAATCTAAAATAAAGTATTTGAACATATAAATAATAGATGAGAGAAATTTTCATCAACACATCATGAATAAAATAGTCTCTGAAAACACATGGGCATCATTCGAAAATCATAAGACATTCTTGTCAAAATAATTTCTGATCTTTGTATTACTTTTGTGTAAGGTGGCACTCCCCTACAAGTTTGATATTCCACGGGCTATTTAGAATTTGCCATTAACTCGGCGGGGAAGCCCCCAACCCAAGTGTACCTCAAGGGTTGGAGTGTCTAAGTTTGATACGCCACACGACACTTAAACCAGTGTATAATAATATACCCGAATCGGCAAATCACGGTTTTGGGAAATGAGTTGTCTGAACTCACGCCTTCTTCGGGGACCACCTAACATCTCTTTATGCCCAATTTTTAACCTTTTCTGAACATGTATCATTCTGAAATTTCTAAATCATGAAAGTCTGATAACATATGATTTCTGAACTAGTCTGTGTCTGTTATGACATTTGTCTGAGTTGGTATCATCATACCAAGACTTGCAAGTCCTATTTATGAGCCATAATACATTAAGCATGATCTCTCATAAAAGTGTAGCTTCATACCACCCAAACATGTAGTTTGCATAAAAGATTTCATGTTCCGAAACTCAAGTCAAATTCATGCAAAACTTTCATCAAACATATGTGGTCATGTGCATTTTGGCAAAACCATGCATTCTTTCATTACATGCATATTCAACATTCACAACCCTTTCTTTCGTGTTCAAAATCATATTCCAAACATAGCAAAAGTCAAATCTTTTCATATCATGATTTTTCAAGATGTATTTCAAAACAATCTATATCACGTGAAACATGGGAAAATTTACATCAAGAGAGGGGTTTCATGTAAATCATGCTCTCAATTCATATTTCAAGACAAACACATATATACATATAGATATAATTTTCAAATCACTTTGGGGGGAAGCCAAAAGGCCAAAAAAATATCATCAAAGCTTCTAAAACATGAGTATGTACATGAATTCAAAAACCCCTTTCTTAAAACATGATTTCTATGCCCATGAGATTTTAGAAAAATCCCGCGTACCTCTATTTAAGAAATCGAGGGATGATCCTTGAAGCCTACGATGTGGGGATTCCAAATCTCCAATTATCTTCCAAAATCCGCGGTTGAATCTTGAGTTATTTGGGATTTTTGTTTGAAACCCTAAGGGGTGTTCTTGAGAGAAAATTTGAGAAAAGGATTATATTTTGATGAATTGGTGGCTAAATCTGGTGTTATAGATGAAGTTTGGGTGAGGTAAAATGACTAAAATGCCCCTAAGAAAACAGACAAAGTCGAAACTGATCCTTAGTTGACAAGCTGACAGGCTGAAGTAAAACGGGTATAAGTCCTTACTCAGATGTTTGATTTGGATGAAACCAGTTGCATTAGAAAGAAGACTCAAATAGATTTCATTTGATTGGTAGCAACTCTTCCATTTCATTATATTCAGAGATTTATGATCGTTTGAAGTTCACCCTGAAATGCTTAAAACTGGGCAATAAGCTATGCGTTTTGCTAGTGTTTTGAAATCCAAACGCATCCTTATGCGTTCCGAAAAATTCCGAAACTTATCCGAGATGTACTATTAGCTTTTCCGATCGTAACACAACTTGAAATCTATAAACGGATGTCAGGAAGGTTGAAAAGTTGTATCCCGAAGATTGCCAGCTAAAATGACTCTAAATCCTCATTACACTTAGAAAATTTTTCAAGTTTTTAAGTCTAAGAGCACTTTATTAAAGGCTAATCCATGCACGACTTTTATGGGGTGTTACAATGATACAACCTTACTTTGGTTGTTTTGATTTCTTTGAAAACAATTCCTCTAACATTATTTTGTTTAATTAATTTTATAAACATGTTTTATTAGTTTCTACACTTTTATTTATTCTATTCAGTATTGTTGTTAAACAAAAATAAAATTAAAAATGAAGAGTAGGTGTTTGCTCTCTGGGCTATCTTGGACGCGAAATTTTAAGGTATCGATAGTATAAATTGTAGTAAAATAAGGTTTACTTGGAACTCAACTTTTTTATGAAATAATTGAAATATCAAGAAGCGAATACTTTGTATAAATTTTTAAATATTGTTAGCACGCCACCATTTTGTTTATTTTGTTCCCAACTCTTTCAATGTATCTCCCATCAAAAAAAAAAATTAAATTTATTTATTTCATTATAAGTAACTTTATTTTGTTTTGTTGTTTTCTTCTAGTAACTCTATTTACTAAAAATATAGTATTTTAGGTCGCATATTTAATGTGTTCATAATTATATTCACAGACACTATTACAAAAATAAATATGAAATTATATTTATTTACTTAAATGAACTAATGTATGAACAAAATATTTATTCATATTCAATGCTTGTCTAGCTTGTGTACATAAAACATACTGCTGAATAGTTATTAAACAGTTACCAAGTTCCAGTCATAAAAAAGTTCTTTTCTTTTCTTTAACTAGAGATATTAGCAAAAAACAAAACTAGTATATGATAATAAATAAATAATCTAAAATAAAATGATCGTGAATTCCCTTATTATGAGTAGTTGCCTTATTTTTATCTGTAGCTGATTCAGAACAGTAGATGTTTGCTCTCTTTGTTGTCATTGCACACGAAGGTATCGATTGTATAAATTCTAGTAAAATGAGGTTTACTTGGATTCAACTCTTTTATAAAATAATTGAAATATCAACAAGTGAAATATTTTGTATAAATTTTATCAAGATAAGTATATATTTATCAAGGTTGCACACAGTTTCTCATTTTCACGTCACATCATACGGTGTCTGATGAAGAAGAAGAAGTTTATTATCTTGATGCTTCAGAAGATGATGATGAATGTTGATGTTGCAGAAGATGATGATGAATGTTGATGTTGCAGAAAATTGTTTGAAATTTCAAAGGAAATTATTGTACTCATCTGGATCGTTGTAAGAACGAATGTTTACACCTTTGCTTCCCAGAGATTCTTGCTCTTCTTGAATTCGTCCGGCAGAACCCACGAGTTTTGCACTACAGTTCTGTAACTCGATTAGCTGTAGTGAGTAAATATCCGCAAACTCAATAGGGATCTCCTCCAAATGAAGGGAATGTCTGATCACTAGATTCTCAAGGGCGGGGAAATGATCATCCGTGGCTTTCCAGTACTTGAGATTTGTACCTTCGATTATCAAAAGTTTCAACCGACGAAACCTCCCTCCAATTGGCCGCCATTCTAGGCCACGACAAGCATTTGCTTTCAGCTTCAGCACCTCGAGATTAGGCCATTGACCTATGATGTTCAAGTCCTCCCATGTTAGACGAGTTCCAACCAGCTTTAACTTCTTGAGCCTTGTTGGAAAATGTGTTGCATTAGGTACACAAACTGTAGATTTATGGAATCTTGAACTCCAGTGACTTACATGATAACGATCAACTTTAATACTCAACGTTTCTAGCTGATGCAGATCAACGATTTCACTGAAGTCCATAACTTCTTCACGCATGCCATAGTCATAGACGTGCCCCCGAATACATAATTTCTTAATGTTTTGAATCCTGGAAAGGACTTTCTTAGTGCAACAATAAGGAAGCAAGCCCGGAACAGTTTGTATGTTTGACCAAATCAAGTTCCTCTCTCCGTCAATGGATGAACTCGGAGGATCCGGCAAATAAATGCTTCTGAGTTTCAGATGTCTCAGTTGCTTTATTTCCCAGTTTAGTTCTGGAAACTTTATAAATGAGTGAGCTGACCCTTGAACAATGAAAGTTTGTAGATTCAATAATTTGCGAATTCTTTGAGGTATGCCAAAAGATGTGTGAGTAGAAAAGGATAGGTACCTCAACAAAAAGAGAGAAAGTATCTGCAGCGGAAAATTTGAGAAGTACGTCGAGCTCAAGTCCAAGACTCTGATTAAATTCAAATGACCAAGCTCGAAATTGGAATTAGTACTGAGAGAAGGTGCAGCAAACACGAAAAGTGAACGAATTCTTCTCAACGGACTATTATCATCATTGGTATGTGTAAGAGACATTACAAAATTCTCATCCGGAAGAGCATCATGATCTCTCAACTGACGATGCACAGGGGTAAGAAGAGCCCTATAAAGACCATAGGGATAATATATCAAAAAGATGATTGTTCAATTTTTTTATTTTTTTTTTATATCTTTTTGACAACATTATATGTATTTTTTTAAAAAATAATTAGTTTCTATAAAACCGAAGAACGTAATACATTTACATTTATTAAAAACAAAGGGTGATGAACTAGCATCAGCAGTCTATAGCAGTATCAAATTGTTAATCCCATGTTTCCCTTTTCATTACAGGTTATTCTGAATATCGAACTGTTAGGATCGATTCTTCTTCACACACACTAGATCTATTGGAAGAAATGAAGAAAATAGAGAGAGATTTCTTGAGGAGAGAGAATGAAGAGAGAGAAATATTTCGTGGTAACACCTCGTGGGCAAACTCCACGGTGGACGGGCTATTTATATTAATGATTTAGGGTATGTACAGTTACACAGAGAAATGAGAATGAGTGCTACAGTACATCATATATTAATCAGAAATGAAGTTGTCATATGCCGGAAGATTACAGGTGGTACTAGCAGTATTGTTTTCTGTGCATAGCTTCTATGGCTCAGTTTTTATACGTCCTCAAGGAGTGGTGAGACAGATTGACCAAAAATGCAGAGCTTACTTATGGGGAAACACTATAGAGAAGAGAAGACCAGCCTTAGTCTCTTGGGATATGGTGTGTAAACCTAAGAAAAATGGAGGTTTAAATGTTAAAGATTGTGGTGTGTGGAATATAGGTTCAGTTCGTAAGCTGTTGTGGCAAATTGTGATGAAGGAGGACTCTCTTTGGGTCAAGTGGATTCATGGGGTGTACTTGAAAGAAGCTCCAAGAATATGGACCTACCAGGCTCCAGTCCACAGTAGTTGGTACTGGAGAAAGTTAAATGAGGTAAAGGAAAAGATGAGCAGCTGGTATGTTAATAATCAGTTCATCCTAACCAAAAAAAGGAGATTATTCTGTTTCAACATGTTATCTGGCTCTTATTGATACACAAGTAAGGATGTCAGTGGCTGATTTAGTGTGGAACTCAGTATCAGTGCCGAAGCACAGGTATATAGTCTGGTTGGCAGCACATTGCAGACTACTGACAAAGGAGACTCATACATATGAATATTCAAGTGGACGAGCCTGCTTGTTGCCTGTGTGCATCTCAGGAGATAGAAACTAGTCATCACTTATTTGTAGAATGTAGTTGGTTTAAAAGAATACGAGATGAGCTCCTGAAGTGGGCTAACATAACACCACCACCAGGTGAAGTTAAACAAGTACTGGAAGTGATAAAAAGAAGACACTGGAAGAGATTTAATAAGGAGGTAGTTGCAGCAATTATCAGTGCTTTGATTTACCATGTATGGCGAGCGAGGAACTGGAAACTGAATAAGAGAACTCAAATGCAGCAACAAGAGATTATAGAGCAGGTTAAGCGTGAAATCAGGATAAGAGTAGAATACTACAAAGCGGCTAAGAAAGCATATAGTAGTAGAGGATATTGGCAGCAGCTATGTATGTAGGATGAGTTTGTAGTCTGCTTTTTGTTTCTTTTCGGGGCTTGATTACTTGCATCACTGCTGTAATCAAGTGCCTTAGTTTGTAAATATTCTTGTTGGTTAATGGTATTCACAATGTTACCAAAAAGAAAAAAACAATGTTACAAGAGTGCATTGATCTTTTTTAGAAAAAAACCATCCTATGGGATTGTTATTTTTGGGTATAAATAAAATCTTTATTCAATATTCTGTCATGACCCGAACTAGGGCCTGGCCGTGACGGACATCCCGAACCATGAAGGCCCGGAACGCACTTCTCTATCTGGTAATCATGCACAACATTCGTATAAACAAAGAAGATGCGGAATCATAATATTCAACGGAAACATGGTCAATTCTGAATTTCACATAAATATGGAAAATTGAAAACCAACAACATCTAATAACATCCAACTCAGTCTGTGAAATCTCTACTACGAGGAAATCTGACAACTGTCTAAAACTGGGACAAGGCCCCCAATAGACCAAAACGGACATAAATAACATAATCTGAAAAGATAAGCCTTCCGGAGTAGAGAAGGCTCACCAACTAGACACTGCAACTCTGTCTGATAAGTGCTACTACTTTTCTGGACCCCTAGACTGAGCCTCAGAACCTAGAGGGAGGAGGGGGTCAATACAGATGTACTGGTATGCAAAACATTCCAAAATAAAGCTTTTATATAAATAAAATAATGGAGAGCAATTTGTCAAAACATCATACATAAAATAATTTTCGAAACACATGGGCACCTTTCTGAAAATCATAAATCATTCTTGACAATGCAGTATCTGTTCTTCATATTAATTCTGAGCTAGGTGGTACACCCCTACAATTCTAAAATCCCACAGGATGTATGGGATCCGCCATTGACTCAGCGGGGAATTCCCCAACCCAAGTGTGCCGCAAGGGTTGGAGTTTCTATTCTAATACGCCACGCGACACTAGGCCAACGTAAAATCCCTCTATGGGACATAATAACCCGGATCGGCAAATCACGATTTTGGGCAATGAGTTGTCTGAACTCATGCCTTCTTCAGGAAACCACCTAAGCTCTCTTTATGCCCAATTTTATCCTATTCTGAATCATGCATTTTTTCTAATTTCAAAATATGAAAAGATCTGATTTCAAACGTGCATTCTATTCTATTCTGAATTGTCATGGCATAATCTGAATTGGTGTCGTCACACCAAGACTTGCAAGTCCTATTTCTGAGCCATAATGCATCATGCATAAGTCTTTCATTAAAACATAGTTCAGATCACCCAAATATGCAATTAGTATAAGAGATTTCATGTTTCGAAACTCAAGTCAAAACTATGCAGAAACTGTCATCAAGCATATGGTGGCCATGCATTTTGGCAAGCATGCAACTCTTTCATTAAATGAATATTCAACCTTTATCAATATGCATAACACTCTCTTTCGAATTCAAAACCATAAATCAAATTGTAGCATTAATTGAGATATTTCATATCATGCTTTTCAAGATACATTCAAAACAATCCATATCATATGAAAATTGGGAAAAATCATATCAAGAGAGGGATTCATGTGAGTCATGCTCTCAATTCATTCATAAATCATAAAACATATGCATACGTATATATATACGTAATTCAAATCCATTTGGGGGAAGGCCTAATGACCAAAACAATGTCATCAAGACTTCTAAAACATATTTATATTCGTAAATCCAAAACCCCTTTTGTTAAAACATGATTTCTATGCCCATGAGACTTTTTAGGAAAACCCCGCGTACCTCTATTTAGGATTTCAAAGGGTGCTTCTTGATGCCTACGACTTGGGGATTCCAAATCTTCAATTAGTTTTGAAAATCCACAGTTGAATCTTGAGATGTTTTGGTTTTTAATTTAAAATCCTAGGGTGAGTTCTTGTGAACTTTTAGGGAAAATATGAGTAATGTTGTCACTTGTAAATATAATCCCGTGTTTAAGATGATAAGGGGGGTGAAAATTACCCAAAATACCCTTAATGAGACAGAGTAAAAATTACAACTGGGTGCCCGATTTTATGGGCCACCGCGACGCGCCACAATCGCGGTGGCTCACTGAAAATTGACAATTGGGAAATTTTCTCACTTCGTGACACGCCACGATCGCGGAGTCTCACTGGAAATTGAAGAATGCGAAATTGGAATCCTCCGCGATGCACCACTATCACGAGATCCCACTGGAATTTGACAATTGCTCATTAAACCCTCTCCGTGACGCGCTAAACACCTGAATGACGATGTTTTACGACTAGTACATAAAATAGCCATAACTTCATCACTGAGTGTCCGTTTTGGACGAATCTTATATCGACGGAAAGCTTATTCAGTCATCTACGTATTGAAAAGTTAAATTTAAAGAATTCCACAGGTATTTTAGTATAATTCACTCTAGTAGCCCATGCTTGATACTTTTAGGGACAAATTTTTAGCTAGGAACTTTCGGGGCATTACAATATCCCCCCTTGGGAACATTCGTCCCCGAATGTTGACGCGGAACATAGACAAGCATGACTTCAAGCATACTATGGTATAGAAAGAATAAGGCAAGGATTGTACCTTCCATTACGTCATCCACTGGGTCAAAAAGGTTTGGGTATCTAGCTCTCATGTCAACTTCGGATTCCCAAGTTGCTTCTTCAACTTTCTGGTTTCTCCACAACACTTTAACTGAGGCTATCTCTTTGTTTCTCAATTGTCTAACTTGGCGATCCAAAATTTCTACAGGCTCTTCTTCATAGTATAAGGAGTCGATCACTTTTATTTCTTCGACAGGCAGCACTAACGAATGGTCTCCAGATATATTTCTTCAACATAGATGAATGAAATACCGGATGGACAGAACCCAAACTAGAAGACAATTCTAACTCATATGCAACACCACCTACCCTTCTCACAATCTGATAGGGTCCTATATAGAGAGGACTTAGCTTACCTCTCTTCCTGAATCGCATGACTCCCTTCATGGGAGAAACCTTGAGGAACACCCAATCCCCAACTTCAAACTCTAGATCTCTTCTCCTAATATCGGTGTAGGATTTCTGACGACTCTGAGCCGTCTTAAGTCGTTCTATGATAAGTTTCACATCTTTCATTTCCCGGTGAACAAGATCAGGCCCAAACATCTGCATCTCACCTACTTCATACCATCCTATCGGAGACCTACGTCTCCTCCTATACAATGCCTCAAATGGTGCCATCTTAATACTGGAATGAAAACTGTTATTATATGCTAACTCTATCAATGGCAAATGATCTACCCAACTACCTTTGAAGTCAATTACGCAGGCCCTCAATATATCCTCCAGGGTCTGAATGGTGCGCTCTTCTTTCCCATCCGTTTGGGGGTGAAAAGCAGTACTAAGGTTCACTTGGGTACCTAAACCTCTCTGGAATTATCTCCAAAACTGAGAAAAGAACTGTGTACCTCGGTCGGATATGATAGACACAGGTGTACCATGCAAATGAACTATTTCTGCTATGAACAACTTGGTATAATCCTCTCCCAAATAGCTAGTCCTGACAGGCCGAAAGTGCGCTGACTTAGTCAGCCTATCTACAATTACCCATATAGAGTCATACTGGTTTCGAGACTTCGGAAGTCCTGTAATAAAGTCCATATTGATCATCTCCCATTTCCATAAAGGCAAAGCTATCTCTTGAGAAGTACCGCCTGGCCTCATATGTTCCACCTCAACTTGTTGGCAATTCAAACCCTTGGAAACAAAGTTAGCCACATCACGCTTCATATTATTCCACCAATATATGGATTTCAGATCATGGTACATCTTTGTAGAGCCTGAGTGAACAACATACCTCGAAGTGTGGTCTTCGTCAAGGATTCTCTTCTGCAAACCATCAACATCTGGTACACATAATCTACCCTGATACCTCAAAATACCATCACCACCAATTTCGAAGGACATAACCTCCTGTTGACCCACATCATTCTTAATTTGCATCAAGATGGGATCTTCGTCCTGCTTTTCTTTAACTTCTGCACAAAGGGATGATTTATCTATCTTAGACACAACCACCCCTCTATCTTTGGAATCTAAGAGTCACACTCTAAGATTTGCAAGTCAGTGAACATTCTTCATCATTTCTCTCTTCCCTTCCTCAACATGAGAAAGACTGCCCATAGACAATCTACTGAGGGCGTCGGCTACAACATTTGCCTTACCCGGATAATAGTGAAGGCTCATGCCATAGTATTTCAAAAGCTCCATCCAACGCCTCTGCCTGAGGTTTAGTTCTTTTTGCGAGAAAACATACTGGAAAATCTTATGGTCAGTGAAAATGTCAACATGCACCCCATAAAGATAATGCCTCCAAATTCTAAGCGCAAATACCGTAGCTGCTAATTCCAAGTCATGAGTGGGGTAATTCCGCTCATGCACCTTTAACTGCCTAGAAGCATAATCCACCACCTTACCATGCTGCATAAGTACACACCCAAGTCCCACACAGGACGCATCACAGTACACAACAAAATCCTCTGTGCCTTCCGAAAGAGTCAAAATAGGAGTCATAGTCAACTTGTCTTTCAACTTCTCAAAACTATTCTCACAAGAGTCTGACCATAAAAACTTCACCTTTTTCTGATTCAACTTAGTAAGTGGTGTAACTATGGAGGAGAAACTCTCTTCGAACATTCTGTAATACCCTGCCAAACCCAAGAAGCTCCAAATGTCGGTTGGAGTCATGAGTCTAAGCCATTTCCTCACCGCCTCAATCTTTTGGGGATTAACCTTAATCCCTTCACTAGACACAATGTGCCCCAAGAAAGCAATAACATTCAGCCAGAATTCACACTTGGAGAATTTCGAATACAACTTATGATCTTTGAGAGTCTGAAGAATTATTCAGAGGTGATTAGAATGGTCCTCCTCACTTTTGGAGTAAATCAAGATGTCATTGATAAAAACAATGACAAATAGGTCTAGGAATTGATGGAAAACCCTGTTCGTTAGGTCCATGAAAGCTGCAAGATCATTAGTCAACCCGAAGGACATGACCAAGAATTCGTAAGGACCATATCTGGTTCGGAAAACTATTTTAGGAATGTCTGACTCCCTAACCTTCAAATGATGATACCCCGAACGAAGATCTATTTTAGTAAAACACTTAGCACCCTGAAGCTGATATAAAAGGTCATCAATTCTAGGAAGAGGATATTCATTTTTCACTGTGATCTTATTAACCTGGCGGTAACCTATGCACATACGTAGGGAACCATTTTTCTTTCGCACGAAGAGTACATGTGCACCCCAGGGAGAAACACTAAGTCTGATAAAACCTTTATCTAGGAGATCTGCTAGCTGTTCTTTCAACTCTTTTAACTTTGCAAGAGCCATTCTATATGGCGGAATATAAATGGGGTGGGTATCTGGCAACACATCAATGCCAAAGTCTATCTCCCTATCAGGTGGGATTCTTGGGAGATCATCTGGAAAAACTTCTGGAAATTCATTTACTACAGGGACAGACTGAAGAGGAAGACTTTCAGCATTAGAATCTTTAACTCGAATAAGATGATACAAGCAACCCTTAGAAATCAGTTTACGGGCTCTGAGATAAGATATAAAGTTCCCTCTTGGTGATAAAGAATGACCTTCCCACTCTATAACTAGTTCGTTTGGAAAGGAGAAAGTGACTCTTCGGGTTCTACAATTTAGAGTAGCTTAACACGAATAGAGCCAGTCCATCCCCAAGATGACATCAAAATTAACCATATCAAGCTCTATGAGTTCGGCTACGGTATCCCGACTACAAACGAACACAACACAACCCCTATACACCTCCTAGCCACAACAGAATCACCCACCGGGGTGGAAACAAAGAAAGATTCAGGAATCACATCGGGCTCAAACCCAAAACAAACAGCTACAAACGGGGTCACATAAGATAAAGTAGACCCGGGATCAAGAAACACATATACATCACGGGAAAAGATTTGTAACGTACCAGTGACTACGTCTGGCGAGGCTTCTGCCTCCTGGAGATTTGTCAAAGCATACAGCCAGTTACGACCGCTCCCAGCAACTGAAGTGGTGCCCTTTTGAGGTGGTGGTGGTGCAGAAGAGTTTTCCTGAGACTTGGCACCCCCAACACCCTTTTTAGCTAAAGGGCAATCCCTCTGAAAGTGACCCGTTTGACCACAAGACTAACACACAAATGCGTCGAGCTGATACCTTCCCGGATGATGCCTACCACAAGTCTCGCACCACGAATAAGGATGGTACTGCTGAGACACACTACCCTGCGATTGAGTATCCTGAGCTCTGGGTCCATGACTAGTCTGAAAACTTTGAGATCGTCTATCAACTAGAGGTTTGGGCATTGGGGCGCTAGCTGCAGACTGCGTCTTTCCCCAAAACTTCTTGTTTTGTCATTTGTTACACCAATTACCACCCTGCTGCTGGCTAGGGTTTTGATCCACTGATCTGGCTCTCTTTGTCTGCCTGTCCTTCTCTCTGGACTCGGCTAACTTCTTCTTCTTCTCCTCAACCTGCTGCATATGGACTGTCAGCCTAGCAAGGTCCAATTCCCTATTTAGCATAGCTCCCTGACACTCAAGCACTAGATCATCCAAAAGGTCGAAAGCAAACTTCCTCATTCGGGCCCTCATACTACTCGTCATCTCAGGAGCATAACGGGCCAACTGATTAAACTTTAAAGTATACTCCTAAAAACTCATCTTTCCCTTCTTAAGATTCATGAACTCTTCTGCCTTGGCCTCCTTCAACTATAGAGGAAAGAATCGGTCAAGGAAAGCTTCCACGACCTCGTCCCAAACTATGGGATCAACACTCTCTTCTTTCGCATTCTCCTATTCATTGTACTATTGGTTCGCTACATCCTTCAGCTTGTATGTTTCTAACTCAACCTCTTTCACCTGATCCACATGCAAAACTCTGAAGATTTTCTCCATTTCGTCTACTAACTCCTGCGGGTACTCTTCTACCTTAGTGCTTGAAAATTTGGAAGGGTTCATCCTCATAAGCTGGCCTACCCTAGTAGCTTCCGAAGTAACAGATGTAGACCCAGTATCCTCCGACCTCTGAGTCTGTGCGGCTACCAACTGGGCAAGCATGTGAATGGATTGTATGAATTCTGCATTCGATATGTCCCTCTGAGAAGACTGATGGTGATTAATATTTGTAACGCCCCACATTTCGGGCTAGAATAAAAAAATATGACTCTGATGCGTTGATAATCCTAGAGCCTTAAATCCTATGCCAATTTGTCATGTTAATCAATTTTTTAGTATGTGAATCCATTTGAGCATGAATTTAGACCATAGAAGTCCTTCAACTCAAGGACGAGTTAAAACTATTTCGATCGATTAAGTTTTGGTGGACGTTGTAATTTGTGTCAAATTCTATTGACCATAAATCATTGTATATGATGAACTGGGTGGCCTACTATATACTAAATTGTAGATAATTGAATAAGATTTCCAACGATACCAAATTCGCCTAAAATGGACACCCGGTGAAGAAGTTATGGCCTTTCAAAGTTGAATGTGTCGCCTATGCACATATAGGCGATGCATAGGGCGGCACCTATGCAAATATAGGCGATGCATAGGGCGGCGCCTATGTAAATTTAGGAAAAGCAAAGAGCGGCGCATAGTTATCATTTCAGGTGACGAAAACACTCTGTTTTGAGTTACTTTAAGTGCAAGTTAGTCCTTACAAAACCCAAAATCGTCCTTACCCACTCCTAAACGGATTTGGGCCTATTAACAACATTGAAGCCTCCTATAAAATCCCAAAAATCTAATCCTTCATGAACTTAAGAGAAGGAGAAACTAGGGTTTGAGAAAATAAGCTTGAAGGACCGATCATTCCGAAACTTCTTCGTGAAATAAATTACAGATTCGGAATCCTCTCGACGTAGGCTTCGATAGACACCAAAAATTCGTGGAGAATAAGGTACGCGGGGTTTTCCTAAAATCTCATGGGCATAGAAATCATGTTTTAAGAATTGGGTTTTCGAATTCATGTACATACTCATGTTTCAGAAGCTTTAATGATATTGTTTTGGCCTTTTGGCTTTCCCCCAAAGTGATTTGAAAGTTATATGTATATATATATATGCGTTTGTCCTGAAATATGAATTTAGAGCATGATTTTCATGAAACCTCTCTCTTAATGTAAATTTTTCCATGTTTCACGTAATATACAATGTTTTGAACACGAAAGAGAGGGTTGTGAATGTTGAATATGCATGTAATGAAAGAATGCATGGTTTTTCCAAAAATGCACATGACCACCATATGTTTGATGAAAGTTTTGCATGGATTTGAGTTGAGTTTCGGAACATGACATCTTTAATGCAAATTACATGTTTTGGTGGTCTAAACTATGTTTTGAATGAAAGCTCTTGCTTAATACATTATGGCTCAGAAATAGGACTTGCAAGTCTTGGTATGACGATACCAACTGAGACAAATGCCATAACAGACATAGACTAGTTCAGAAATCAGATTTTTATCAGACTCTCATGATTTAGAAATTCCAGAGTGATACATGTTCAGAAAAGGCTAAAATAGGGCATAAAGAGAGCTTAGGTGGTTCCCTGAAGAAGGCGGGAGTTTCAGACAACTCTTTGCCTAAAACCGTGGTTTGCCGACCCAGGTATATTATTATGCGCTAACTTAAATGTCCTGTGGCGTATCAGACTCAGACACTCCAACCCTTGCGGCACACTTGGGTTGGGGGCTTCCCCGCTGAGTCAATGGTGGATTCCATACAGCCCGTGGAATATTCAGACTTGTAGGGGAATACCACCTAACTCAGAAGTAAAACACAGATCATGATTTGAAATGAACAGACAGGTTGCATGTTTACAGAAAGTGCCCATGTATTTTTTTCAGAAACAGTTTTATACATGATGTCTTGATGAAAAATTGCTTTCCCTTAATATATATATATATATATATATGTATGTTCCATTATACTACTTTTGGATTGCTTCGCGTGCCAGTACTTTTGTGCTGACCCCCCTTCCTTCCAGGTTCTGAGGCACAGTCTAGGGGTCCAGCTACTCAGTAGACATTCTCGGATTTGCAGACTTGATCTCAAAGTGGTGAGCCTTCTATTATTCGGAAGGCCTAATTATGTCAGACATTATCTTATTTATTATGTTTTTGGTTTAGTGGGGACCTTGTCCAAGTTTCTTTTCAGACAGATGTTTATGTTCTTAGTAGAGATTTCGCAGACTGATGTCAGATAGTATTATTCAGAAATGTTGCAGAACTTGACCATGTTTTCCGTACTCAGTTTCAATTCCCCATTTTATTATGATTATGAATGTTGTGCATGATAACCAGATAGAGAATGGGTGTTCCGGGCCTTCATGGTTCGGGATGCTCGTCACGGTTAGGGCCTAGGCTCGGGTCGTGAAAAACTTGGTATCAAGGCACGGTTCATGGTCCCAGGGTATCTGTGAAATCGCATCGAGTAGAGTTCTGTTTATGGGTGTGTAGCGCGCCACACTTATAAACAGGAGGCTACTAGGCGTTTAGGAATGTTTCCCTTCTTTGTGATTTAGTTCATGCTTCAGAGTCTAAACTGTCCCATTATTGGGTTGATTCAAGTGCAAAAAGTTTAGAGTATACATGATATAGTCCTTTTCGATTACGTTCTATAAGATTTTAAAAATTATGGAAAAACTCGATAGGAGTCTGTTAGTGCATCAATATATGCTGATTCTGATGTAAATATTGATCCTGATGGAATCGTGCATTCCAGCTTAAGGTATTAAGTGTATATTGTCCCCCTTAAAATCTTGTTACAGAGTTGGACAATGTATAGCAGAATGTTGGAACTATATTTCTACCCAAATAGTAGCATAAGTTAAAGTGTTGTTGTCATGACCTATTGGTAGTAATATTGGACCAAGAAGTTGGTGATGTAAAGTCACAAAGTTAGAAGTCAGAGTGAGGGTGATTTTTTGTAAATGAATATTTCAGTTGAATAATCGATGTTTGAGGATGATTTACCCCTTTATAGTGATAAACTAATATGGTAGCTAGCAGCATGTGTGGATTGTATGGTAGTCCATGGAGGAAGTGTTTTACTCAGATTTTTATTTATACAGAATAATATGTATATTCTTAGACCATTAAGTATTAGGTGTCAATTTTCTATCCCTTGTAATATGTAATCTTGTTATCATGATGTTTTTGAAAAAAATAATAATTTAAAGTCTAGTGAAGCCGTGTGGGGCTCTTTCGATTCACTAGCATAGTTGCCTTGTCATCCATCTCATTTTCTTGTTCAAAATACAAAACCAAAGTCTAGTGAAGCCGTGTGAGGCCTGTTTCGATTCACTAGCAACTTGTTGTCCAACTTGTTGTTCTTTCATTGGTTTAATATATGTATGGCTGAATCTGTTTGCATGAGATAGAGTTGGTAATGAAGTGATTCATCCTTGTGTGTTATTAGTTGAAGGTAGAGAAGGAGTTCTTGGTCAGGGTGATTTGTTGATTGCTTGAATGTGGAAATGGCTATATTAGCGAGTAAGTTATGATTATAGACTCATGGTTGTTTGAGGAATTTGAAGGCATTCTAAATGTATGAATGAGTGAGTAAGTATGAGGTGAGAAATCCGTATAAGTAGATACAATTGTACGGGGTTATAATATAAGATTAAGGTTGACCATGTCTATTATGAGGCTTTAACCCCCTTGACCCTCTTTTCATTGGTAGTTGTAAACTAGTGCTACTTGTGAGAAGGTATGTAGTAGATTTTTGAGATATTTGGGTAGAATATCCCAATTTGATGGATTAGTGTATTTATATTATGTTGCATTCTTCATTGGTGGTAGATGATTGATACTAAACTATAGGCTGGAATTTAAATGGTGTGGTGGTAAATAGTGGCAAGAGTTTGTTGATGCATATTTTGTGGGATTAAATTAGTAGGCTTGAGGTTCTGAAATAGTACATGCTAACGGAATGATGATAAGGTAAACCGTTAGGTCATGATCGATTATTGTGGTTATGAAGTTCTAGTGCACTAGTGTTTCGTGATGTTTACTTATAGTTTCCAAGTAAAAATTTTGTGTAAGGTTGGGTTGTAAGTCATGCATAGCACTAGATATTAAGTTTGAATAGTTGAAGTTCATAAAGGTGGATGTGATGATTTCTTGATCAATGATGTTAGTTATATGAAAGTGATCTAATAGGCTTGAACGGTGTGTGAAATGGCTTAAGTTTAAATTGATTCGTAATGAAGTATAATGTTGTGGGTATGGTGTGTAAGTATGCCCAAGGAGATATGGAGTTGTGGCATTTCTCTAAGACTATTACATGTTGTGTGTGACTAGTGGTACCATGGAGTTGCTAGTTGGAAAAAGACTAGTTAGATGATATATGGTGTTCTAGATAGCCAAGTTAAGGAGCCTTGATTGATAGTGTTGAGCCTTTTGATGTGATCTCGATTCTCATGGTAGAAAGATATAAGTTTGGAGTAGCAATATTGGTATGCTAGGACGGAAGTGGTATGGTTCATCAAAGGCTTGGTGATATCCTTGTTAAGTGTTAGAATCTATGTTTGAGTTTTGAAGGTTGAACGGATAGAAATAAGTGTGCAAGCATTATACTTTGACTATTGGTGGCTATGGAAAGATAGAGTGTATCCCAGAAGGTAGTCATTCGGGTTGAGTTCTATGATATGCATGTATTGTCAATTTTTTCAGACCCTAGAGTGCAGTAAGTGTAGTTCAGTTAGAATCTGGTAAGGGATCTCCGAAACGCTAGATGATGACTTGAAGCTAAGTGGGAGATGATAGAACGAATAACCAAGTAAGGCTCTCAGATTCTAGTAGTGATGCAGTGTGATTTAGAACATCAGAAAGTAAGGGTGAATCTCAACCCATTCCTACCTCAATATTTTTTTTTTGTTATCCGGATGCTTACTCATGCCTTACGATGCAGTTCCGTGATAATAGTTCATGATTCCGATATATGATAGAGAGTCACGTACTCTTCCAGTTCCAAGATAATGAGTTCTACTTCATTCAAGTAGTCGGAATTACATTCCTTATGTTAGGAACTCTAGTTGAGGTCATGCAACTCATGACGCATGTACTCACTCTTTATAGTGTGTTCAGTCCCATATAGAAATCTTCTCATGCTTCAGGGTCTTATGTTTTAACCTTTTAGTGACCTCCCTATGCAATGATAGTGGTGATGATGTAAATGTTCTTGTTGATGGAAGATCATAGTACGTTTGTTTAGATAAGGCCATAAGTATGAAGTGAGATTTTGGGCCAATCTTTGATACATGTGATGTTTAGTGGAAAAGTTTATGTGTGTATGTTTTTAGGATAGCGCGTGGGATTTATATTGATAATAGTTTAGAAACTATGTGAAGTATGTATTTATGGGTGTTTGCCTTGAAGTTAACATGCGGTTATAAATTAGGCTTGAATGATGTTTTGGGATTGTAGTGGAAGGTTGCAATATGCATTAGCGACTTCATATTAAGAGTTCAGAGTAGTCATTGAAGTGGTAAGACATGTTATGCTTAGGATACGATCTTTAAAAGAGATATAGAAGGTGGCGTCATATGGTTTAGAATAATAGCGTAGTGTAGCATGTTGTATTTTTGTGACTTAGAGTTAGGCTTGATCGCGGTGTAAGGATGAAGCTATTTTAGACATTAGTAGAAAAAAATTTGACAATGCTCATATGAGAATTTTAAGCTGAATTGAATGAATATGATATTTATAGGGAATAGTATAGTTAAGGGATACTCGAGAAGTGTGTTAAGCTTGAAAGTAAGAAGTCGCATTGACTAAGGCCTGAAAATTCTACCCTAGTTTATGAGATATATGCCTATGTTCCATACTATAGAACAGTGTCAATGTTAGGATCCTATAGTCGGATGTCTAGTGTGACTCATGCCCAAATATTTTGCTATCTAATGCTACCAGGACTTCGTAAGGAAGAGTGTTGATAAGATACTCCAGATTGAGTATAAGCCTCTAGTGTAGTTCAGTCTATGTGGCCAGCAAATCAGTTTAGCCGTCAGATTCGCATGACTTGTTTTCTCGTCTTTTCATTCAATCATGCTACCCAAAATCTCAGATATGTTACTATTCCAAGATAGAGTATACTAGTATTTGCGAGTATAGGTTAATTCATGCATCATGTGCTCGTTTTAGATTCCAGATGTTCAGATATGATTAAATTTGTAGGTGCCTAGTGCATTGCCTCAGTTTTCTGAGCATCTTCGTGAATTGAGCATTCATAGAGGGACATAGGGTCCCAAGGGGTAGATACCCCATTCAGTTGCATGCATAGATTTTTATTACAAGCTCCACACCAGTTATCATTGTGTATTCGGTCATACGTTCACACGTCAGTTCAGTCAGATATGCATTAGAAATGCATGTCCCATAGAAAAAGCTCAGCTTATCCATGTATTCAGTTCTGCGTTAATGAGAACAACTCAATAACAAATCCATACATTAGGTATGCATGTTCATTATGAGAACTCAGCTTATGAGTAGCTCCAGTCGTGTATTCCATGCATCAGATATGCATGTCCGATATAAGAATTCAGAATATCAGTAGTTCCATCCATATGGTCATGTTTCAGTGTATTCTTTATTAGAAGATATGTCGTGCCTGCGTTATTCCATACCTTTAAGGCTACAACAAGTTCCTACCCATCATTCGAGGACGAATGATCCCAAGGGGGAGATAATGTAACGCCCCGCATTTCGGGCTAGAATAAAAAAATATGACTCTGATGCGTTGATAATCCCAGAGCCTTAAATCCTATGCAAATTTGGCATGTTAATCAAGTTTGTAGTATGTGAATCCATTTGAGCATGAATTTAGACCATAGAAGTCCTTCAACTCAAGGACGAGTTAAAACTATTTCGATCGATTAAGTTTTGGTGGACGTTGTAATTTGTGTCAAATTCTATTGACCATAACTCATTGTATATTATGAACTGGGTGGCCTACTATATACCAAATTATATATAATTGAATAAGCTTTCCAACGATACCAAATTTGCCTAAAACGGACACCCGGTGAAGAAGTTATGGCCTTTCAAAGTTGAATGTGTCGCCTATGCACATATAGGCGATGCATAGGGCGGCGCCTATGCAAATATAGGCGATGCATAGGGCGGCGCCTATGTAAATTTAGGCAAAGCAAAGGGCAGGCGCATTGTTATCGTTTCAGGTGACGAAAACACTCCGTTTTGAGTTACTTTAAGTGCAAGTTAGTCCTTACAAAACCCAAAATCGTCCTTACCCACTCCTAAACGGATTTGGGCCTATTAACAACATTGAAGCCTCCTATAAAATCCCAAAAATCTAATCCTTCAAGAACTTAAGAGAAGGAGCAAATAGGGTTTGAGAAAATAAGCTTGAAGGACCGATCATTCCGAAACTTCTTCGTGAAATAAATTACAGATTCGGAATCCTCTCGACGTAGGCTTCGATAGACACCAAAAATTCGTGGAGAATAAGGTACGCGGGGTTTTCCTAAAATCTCATGGGCATAGAAATCATGTTTTAAGAATTGGGTTTTCGAATTCATGTACATACTCATGTTTCAGAAGCTTTAATGATATTGTTTTGGCCTTTTGGCTTTCCTCCAAAGTGATTTGAAAGTTATATGTATATATATATATGCGTTTGTCCTGAAATATGAATTTAGAGCATGATTTTCATGAAACCTCTCTCTTAATGTAAATTTTTCCATGTTTCACGTAATATACAATGTTTTGAACACTAAAGAGAGGGTTGTGAATGTTGAATATGCATGTAATGAAAGAATGCATGGTTTTTCCAAAAATGCACATGACCACCATATGTTTGATGAAAGTTTTGCATGGATTTGACTTGAGTTTCGGAACATGACATCTTTAATGCAAATTACATGTTTTGGTGGTCTAAACTATGTTTTGAATGAAAGCTCTTGCTTAATACATTATGGCTCAGAAATAGGACTTGCAAGTCTTGGTATGACGATACCAACTCAGACAAATGCCATAACAGACACAGACTAGTTCAGAAATCAGATTTTTATCAGACTCTCATGATTTAGAAATTTTAGAATGATACATGTTCAGTAAAGGCTAAAATAGGGCATAAAGAGAGCTTAGGTGGTTCCCTAAAGAAGGCGGGAGTTTCAGACAACTCTTTGCCTAAAACCCTGGTTTGCCGACCCGGGTATATTATTATGCGCTGACTTAAATGTCCTGTGGCGTATCAGACTCAGACACTCCAACCCTTGCGGCACACTTGGGTTGGGGGCTTCCCCGCCGAGTCAATGGCGGATTCCATACAGCCCGTGGAATATTCATACTTGTAGGGGAATACCACCTAACCCAGAAGTAAATCACAGATCATGATTTGAAATGAACAGACAGGTTGCATGTTTACAGAAAGTGCCCATGTATTTTTTCAGAAACAGTTTTATACATGATGTCTTGATGAAAAATTGCTTTCCCTTAATATATATATATATATATATGTATGTTCCATTATACTACTTTTGGATTGCTTCGCGTGCCAGTACTTTTGTGCTGAGCCCCCCTCCTTCCAGGTTCTGACGCACAGTCTAGGGGTCCAGCTACTCAGTAGACATTCTCGGATTTGCAGACTTGATCTCACAGTGGTGAGCCTTCGATTATTCGGAAGGCCTAATTATGTCAGACATTATCTTATTTATTATGTTTTTGGTTTACTGGGGGCCTTGTCCCAGTTTCTTTTCAGACAGATGTTTATGTTCTTAGTAGAGATTTCGCAGACTGATGTCAGATAGTATTATTCAGAAATGTTGCAGAACTTGACAATGTTTTCCGTACTCAGTTTCAATTCTGCATTTTATTATGATTATGAATGTTGTGCATGATAACCAGATAGAGAATGGGTGTTCCGGGCCTTCATGGTTCGGGATGCTCATCACGGCTAGGGCCTAGGCTCGGGTCGTGACACTATTTATCCTCGAAGCTTGAGGAAGGCTGGTCGGGACAGGAGGTACCCCCGAAGTAGGAACAGGTTCTGGAGTGTGTGCTCTATTATGGGTTCGCATCCCATGGGCGGGGCGGACTTCATCATCATGAGTATCCTGGTTGTTGGGATGAGGAGGAGGCATAACTGTTTTCTAAAATACAATAGATCACTGATTAGGGGAAAATTTTTGATTCAGACACTGAGGCACGAACTAAATCACAAAGAAGAGAAACCTTCCTAAACGCCTTGTAGCCTCATGCTTATAAGTGTGGCGCGCTACACACCCATAAAAAGACTCTACCCGACGTGATTTCGCAGACACCCTAGGACCATGAACCGTGCTCTGATACCAAGTTTGTCACGACCCAAACTAGGGCCTGGCCGTGAGGGACATCCCAAACCATAAAGGCCCGAAACGCCCTTCTCTATCTGGTAATCATGCACAACATTCATATAAGTAAAGAAGATGCGAAATCATAATCTTCTACGGAAACATGGTCAATTCTGAATTTCACATAAATATGGAAAATTGAAAACCAACTACATCTAATAATATCTGACTCAGTCTGCGAAATCTCTACTACGAGGAAATCTGACAACTTTCTAAAACTGGGACAAGGTCCCCAGTAGACCAAAAAGGACATAAATAACATAATCTAAAAAGATAGGCCTTCCGGAGTAGAGAAGGCTCACCAACTAGACACTGCAACTCTGTCTGATAAGTGCTACTGCTTTTCTGGACCCCTAGACTGAGACTCAGAACCTGGACGGAGGAGGGGGCCAATACAGATGTACTGGTACGCAAAGCATTCCAAAATAAAGATTTTATATAAATAAAATAATGAAGAGCAATTTGTCAAAACATCATACATACAATAATTTTCGAAACACGTGGGCACCTTTCTGAAAATCATAAATCATTCTTGACAATGCAGTTTCTATTCTTCATATTAATTCTGAGATAGGTGGTACACCCCTACAATTCTAAAATCCCATGGGCTGTATGGTATCCGCCATTGACTCGGCGGGGAAGCCCCCAACCCATGTGTGCCGCAAGGGTTGGAGTTTCTATTCTAATATGCCACACGGTACTAGGCCAGCGTAAAATCCCTCTAGGGGACATAATAACCCAAATCGGCAAATCACGGTTTGGGAAACGAGTTGTATGAACTCATGACTTCTTTGGAGAACCACCTAAGCTCTCTTTAGGCCCAATTTTATGCTGTTCCGAATCATGCATTTTTTCCAATTTCAAAATCTGAAAAGATCTGATTTCAAACATGCATTCTATTCTTTTCTGAATTGTCATGGCATAATCTGAATTGGTGTCGTCACAACAAGACTTGAAAGTCCTATTTCTGAGCCATAATGCATCATGCATAAGTCTTTCATTAAAACACAGTTCAGACCACCCAAATATGCAATTAGTATAAGAGATTTCATGTTTCAAATCTCAAGTCAAAACTATGCAAAAACTGTCATCAAGCATATGGTGGTCATGTATTTTGGCAAGCATGCAACTCTTTCATTAAAAGAATATTCAACCTTTATCAATATGCACAACCCTCTCTTTCGAATTCAAAACCATAAATCGAATTGTAGCATTAATCGAGATATTTCATATCATGCTTTTCAAGATACATTCAAAACAATCCATATCATACGAAAATTGAGAAAAATCATATCAAGAGAGGGATTTATGTGAATCATGCTCTCAATTCATTCATAAAACATATGCATATGTATATACATATGTAATTCAAATCCATCTTGGGGAAGGCCTAAAGATCAAAACAATGTCAACAAGACTTCTAAAACATATTTATATTACTTTTTAGGAAAACCCTGCGTACCTCTATTTAGGATTTCAAAGGGCGCTTCTTGATGCCCACGACTTGGGGATTCCAAATCTTTAATTTGTTTTGAAAACCCACAGTTGAATCTTGAGATGTTTGGGTTTTAATTGGAAACCCTAGGGTGAGTTCTTGTGAACTTTTGGGGAAAATATGAGTAATGTGGTCACATGGGAATATAATCCCGCGTTTAAGCTGATAAGGAGGGTGGGAATTACCCAAAATACCCTTAATGACATGGAGTAAAAATTACAGCTGGGTGCCCTATTTTATGGGCGACTGCAACGCACCACAATCGCGGTGGCTCACTGGAGAGTGACAATTGGGAAATTGTCTCACTCCGCGATGCGCCACGATTGCGGAGTCTCACTGGAAATTGACTAATGCGAAATTGGGATCCTCCGTGACTCGCCACTATCGTGAGGTCCCACTTGAATTTGAAAATTGCTAATTAAACCCTCTCCGCAACGTGCTAAACACCTGAATGATGATGTTTTACGACTAGTACATAAAATAGCCCTAACTTCATCATCGAGTGTCCGTTTTGGACGAATCTTATATCGACGGAAAGCTTATTCTGTCATCTACATAATGAAAAGTTAAAATTTAAAGAATTCCATAGGTAGTTGAGTATAATTCACTCTAGAAGCCCATGCTTGATACTTTTAGGGATAAATTTTTAGCTAGGAACTTTCGGGGCGTTACATATTCTTTGTTAAATGGCCTATCCAACCGATCTATATACACATCAATTATCGATCCAACAAATTGATTATATATCCGACAAATTGATTATCGATCCTACCTATATAAGGACAGATCGATTATCGATCAATCCGACAGATGAGAAAATAGAAGTAGGCTATTTTACTAATGAGATAATACCCTATTACCTCTCTGAACTATACCCAAAACGGCAGAGACACACTTCAACTTAAAGGGGGTCCTATTACCCCTGAACTAATTAAAATTATAATTTTGATACCCTTAGTGTCTACGTGGCACAACACACTGAAGTGTCCACGTAGGCACACGTGTGTGCCACGTGGGCACTAAGGGTGTCAAAATTACACTTTTAATTAGTTCAGGGGGTAATAGGATCCCCTTTAAGTTGAGGTGTGTCACAACCGTTTTGGGTATAGTTCAGGGGGTAATAGGGTATTTTCTCTTTGCTAATTGGAAACTTGAAGAGGCTTAATCGCTAAATTTTCTAACTTAAACAACCTAAGTTCAAACTATTTATTTTCAGAAAGAGATGAAGATTAGAATATTCAAGTCCACTGAATTCACAGTTTGTTCTTAAGGAAATTATTCCCCTCAAGTACATGAGGTTATGAAATATATCCTCCAGGATAAAATGAATCACTTCAGTAGAATAGTGGTTCCTCAAATTCAACCGAACAACAAACGCACTCAATGGTAGCAAATCATACTTGTGTTTTTCAAGAAAGAGAGTATTTTAACTTCAAATTTTCATACCAATATCTAAGAGTAAATTTTATCCATGGTCACTTAATTTTTTATCTATTACGCAAAAGTCACTTTTATTTCATTCATTACACAAAAGTCATTTAACTTTGCTCTGACCATCACAAAAGTCACTATGACCAGATTTTACAATAATCTCATCGGAAAAATGATGTGGCAACCTTAGTTAGTTCTTAATTTTAATTTAAGTGAATATATAATATTGAATTCATCTCCCAAAAAGGTGCATTGAAAAAGAGTGATAAATAAGATAAATTCTTCAAAACACATAAAATAGAAATACACGTATAATATTATTTTTTAAGAAAATTATTTTAATTCTTTGAAGATAAATCAAAATGCTAAATATAGTTTTGAAATAAATCTTTTTAATTGTGTCATTGAATAAGTATTGTCTAAATTTGTGCAAATGTTATATTGACAGTTGTGTTAACAATAATTATAAAATATAAGTACTTTAATAGATAAAGAAATTATAGGGTATTTACGTTTTATATTTATCAATTGAATTAATTAAACAATATCTAATTTATCAGAAACTGAATATTATACTAAAATCTTTTAAGAGAATTAATCGATTAGTCAATCAATTCAAAATACAAAGACAAACTCAATAAATAGAGTATTTTATCATATTATTATGATATACTGAATGGAAAGGCCCAAGTGGCGATAAAAAAATGTATGAAAAAAATAATTTTATCAACTACATGTAAGAATTTTAGAGGGGAAAAAATAATTTACCAACACATGTCTCAACTTTAGAGGATTTTGAGAATATATAAGTATAATTTATTTCATAAAAATATCAATCAATTTCTTTTTTATGAAAATAATCTTCACTAGGTAGCCTAATCTATTGAGAAATTGATATTCTTCCGTTATATAATCCATAAGAAAAATCGAATTGGGCACATGATACAAGTCAAATGGCCACCCTAATTTTTGAAGATATGATTGGAGGCCATCACTTAAAGACTCAAGACTTGGTCACCTCGAGTATACAAGAACAAGCATGGAGGACCGATTTTGAGCATGCCATTATGCAAGGCCGTGTGTGGAAGATTGCTTGGAGCATTAAAGACTTGAGGACTCACGGTTTTGGACCACACTTAATGGTTCATGTTTTTTGGAGCATTGAAGAGACTTAAAACACTCCAAAACCGCCCTCTACTTAAGGGTGTTTTGGTCATTTTGTTCCCTTTCACCATAGGAGCTCCTTTCATTAAGAGCATTTGGGTCATTTTGGTCTTCATTTTGTAATAACTTTAAGTAGGATCTTTAGGGTTCATTTCATAGTTTGTTGTTTATGGATGTGACACTTGAAATATTGTAACAAACTCCAGGAAATTCCATGTCATAGACCCAAATATGAGTGGCTTTAAATATTTGACCCCAAATAAGAATGTCTTTGAAGAATAGACTTCCTTACTTTTTAATATACTAAAAGTACCATTTTGCCCCTATACACCTCAACTATATTTTTAAACTTTCATACTCATTTGTCTTTCAAATTTTATTTTTTATTATTTTCACTTTTTTATTTTTTTCCTTTAATTTTATTATTCTATTTTTTTATTATTTTCTCTTTTTATTTTTTTCTTTAATTTTATTTTCATGTTTTAATTCATTTGTCTCAACCTTTATTTTTCTCTCTTTTTTCTTTTTTCTCAAGCATTATCTATTTCTTTTTTTTTCTTTTTTTAATTCACTTTTCTTTAACCTTTATTTTTTGTTTTTATCAATTATTTTTTTTTATTCATTTTTCTCAAACTTTATTTTTTTCCTCTCATTTTTTATTTTCTCAATTTTTTAAATTCTTCGCTTTTTTCTTAATCTTTATTTTTTCCTTGCCTTTTTTCTCATTCTTTTTTTTTCTATTTTGTTTGATCGTTTTTTTTTTCCAGTTCTCTTTTTGTCCCTCATTTTGCTCAAACTTTATTTTTATTTTTACTCTCTTTTTTTTTCTAAATTTTTGTAATTCTTCGCTTTTTTCTTGATCTTTATTTTTTTCTTTTCTTTTCTTTTTTTCTCAATCTTTTTTTTTCATTTCTCTATTTTGTTTGATTATTTTTTTTTTCTCAACTTCTATTATATTTTGCTAATAAATAAAAAAATAAATAATCCGCAAAGGCATCTTCTGTTTTTGACATAAAAGCAAATTTAAGAGCATTAATTGTTGTTACGAAGTTCTTCGAAAATTCTTGAGATAAGCTGTGTCTCTAAGGCGAGAGTTGTAGAATATCTCATAAATAAAGGCATAAAGTGGTAGTGTCAACTCTTACTTGTGGGTCAAAGTTTATTATTTGAAAGTCCTTGAGCTAAGTCTTGCCTCTAAGGCAAGAGTTGTAGAACATTTCATAAATAAAAAAAAAACGTGGTAGAGTCAACTCTTGCCCATGGGGCATAATTTGTAGTTTGAAAATCCTTGAGCTAATTAAGTCTTGCCTATAAGGCAAGAGTTGTAGAACATCTCATAAATAAAAACATAACGTGGTAGTGTCAACTCTTGCCCGTGGGGCATAATTTGTAGTTTGAAAGTCCTTGAGCTAAGTCTTATCTCTAAGGAAATAGTTGTAGAACATCTCCTAAATGAAAACATAACGTGGTAGAGCCAACTCTTGCCCATGGGGCATAATTTGTAGTTTGAAAATTCTTGAGCTAATTAAGTCTTACCTATAAGGCAAGAGTTGTAGAAAATCTCATAAATGAAAACATAACGTGGTAGTATCAACTCTTGCCCGTGGGGCATAATTTATAGTTTGAAAGTCCTTGAGCTAAGTCTTGTCTCTAAGGCAATAATTGTAGAACATCTCATAAATGAAAACATAACGTGGTAGAGTCAACTCTTGCCCATGGTGCGTAATTTGTAGTTTGAAAATCCTTGAGCTAATTAAGTCTTGCCTCTAAGACAAGAGTTGTAGAACATCTCACAAATGAAAACATAACGTGGTAGTGTCAACTCTTGCCCGTAGGGCATAATCTGTAGTTTGAAAGTCCTTGAGATAAGTTTTGCCTCTAAGTCAATAGTTGTAGAACATCTCATAAATTAAACATAATGTGGTAGAGTCAACTCTTTCCCATGGGGCATAATTTGTAGTTTGAAAAATCCTTGAGTTAATTAAGTTTTGCCTCTAAGGCAAGAGTTGTAGAACATCTCATAAATGAAAACATAACATGCTAAAGTCAACTCTTGCCCGTGGGGCATAATTTGTAGTTTGAAAGTCCTTGAGCCATGTCTTGCCTCTAAGGCAATATTTGTAGAACATCTCATAAATGAAAATATAACGTGGTAGAGTTAACTCTTGCCCATGGGACATAATTTTTAGTTTGAAAGTTATTGGGTCAAGTCTTGCCTCTAAGGTAAGAGTTGTAGAACACCTCATAAATGAAAACATAATGTGGTAGAGTCAACTTTTGCCCGTGGGGCATAATTTGTTGTTTGAAAGTCCTTGAGCTAAGTCTTTCCTCTAAGGCAATAGTTGTAGAACATCTCATAAATGAAAATATAACGTGGTAGAATCAAGTCTTTCCCGTGGGGCATAATTTGTTGTTTGAAAGTCCTTGAGCTAAGTCTTGTCTCTAAGGCAATAGTTGTAGAATATCTCATAAATGAAAGCATAACATGGTAGAGTCAACTCTTGCCCGTGGGGCATAATTTATTGTTTTAAAGTCCCTGAGCTAAGTTTTTCCTTTAAGGTAAGAGTTATAAAACATCTCATAAATCAAAATATGTGGTAGTGTCGACTCTTGCCCATGAAACATAACTTGTTGTTTGAAAGTCCTTGAGCTAAGTCTTGCCTCTAAAGCAATAGTTGTAGATCATCTCATAAATGAAAACATAACGTGGTAGAGTCAACTCTTGCTTGTGGGGTATAATTTATTGTTTAAAAGTCCCTGAGCTAAGTCTTTCCTCTAAGGTAATAGTTATAAAACATCTCATAAATCAAAATACAATGTGGTAGTGTCGACTCTTACCCATGAAACATAACTTGTTGTTTGAAAGTCATAAGTCTTGCCTCTACAATGTAGTAGTGTCAACTCTTGCCCATGAAACATAGCTTATTGTTCAAAAGTCGTAACTCTTTCCTTTATAATGTGATAGTTTCAACTCTTTCTTATGAGATATAACTTGAAAGGAAGAAATCGAAGGAAGGAACAAAAATAATAAAAATTGCAGAAAAAGAAAAAAATGAAGAAAAATATTTAAAAAACAAAAATCAAAGAAAATGTAGAAGTTGGGAGAGAATAGGAAAAAAATAAAGGTTGATAAAAATAAAAAGAAAATTTAAAAATAAAAAAATCAAAGAAAAATAAAAAAAGTATTTTTTTTTTTAAAATAAAAGTAGACATTGAAAGGTGTAAAGAAAAAAAGTAAGGGCTGAGAAAAAATAAAAAGAACAAAAAAAAAAAGAGGAAATAAAAAATAAAAAATAAAAATGAAAAAAAAGAAGTTGAGAGGGAAAAAACAAAAAAGTAAGGGTTGAGAAAATTTAAAATAAAAAGAGAAAATAAAAAAATAAAAATCAAAGTAAAATTAAAAAGAGAAAAAAATAAAAGTTGAAAGATATAAATATGGAGTTGTTATCCATTATGAGGATCATTTATGTAATTACTCCACTGATCAGGGGCAATTTTGTCCAAAAGAATATTAGTTAATAGGTAAAGGGCTTTTTTATTTGGGGCTAAAATTTGAAAGCCACCCCAATTTGGGTCCATTTTTGAAATTCACCCAACAAACTCACTCTAGTGTGAGGAGTGTAAAACCTTTAGTTGTAGGGTTTGGAATATCCACCAAACCGAAATGAGGGCAACAAGTGTGGATATCACTTGTGTTGCAATGTTGGGTTGATACGTTGGTGTTTAGAGGAGGTAAAGTTCCTCTTGTGTCAATGTAGGAGTTAGGTGTTTGTCGTGTATAGTGTTAATGGTCCAAGAGTATACCAAATTCTTGGGTTCTTAAGATTATACATTCACTTGTCTAACTATCTATCTTGTATCTTGTTGTAAGTTTCGGTTTCTTGTTCTTGTTAATGAGCCCGTGAGTCATTGTTATTGTAATATTGATGTTCTTCATCTCTTTGTTGCTAATATAGTTTGGGTTGTTGGCTGATTGATGTGTTAAGCACATTGTATTCTCTCCTTTCTTGTTTTAGATAGTGAATCCGAGAGTGGTCATCAAAAAGTTCTCGGTACTCTTGAGCTTGTGGACTGCTTTTGGTGTGTGATTTGTGTCTTCATTGGTCGTTCTCGTATCAGCACATATAAAAAGGGTCAAGATATGAGTAATATATTATATTATCTTAAATTAAAATTCAGAACTAATTAAGATTGTCACATCATTTTTCTGGTGGAATTATTGTAAAATCAAGCCATAGTGACTTTTGTGATGCCCGGAGCAAAGTAAAGTGACTTTTGTGATGGCCGGAGCAAAGTAAAGTGACTTTTGTGTAATGAATAAAAGAAAAATGATTTTTGTGTTATAAACACAAAGTTAAGTGACCATGGATGAAATTTACTCCAAAGGAAGAATCAGATATTATCTATGGCCAAAAGGGGTTGCTTTAGAATTACTTCTTTCAATTTGAAATTATTTCTTTCCCTTTCTCTATCTTTTTTCTCTTCCATTCTTACCGTCACACCCCTTTTTCTCCAAAAAAGATTGTTTTTAAAGTTTGAAAGCGTTTTATTATCAAAGTGACAAAAGAAAGATTGTTTCGAAAAGGATTCATTATATTCAAAACTCAGAGTCGGCACTTGACATAAATCGGGTGTGCCAAGTCACCCATGGATATCCTTTTTCAAAATAGTTTTGACTCTATAAAACTGATCCATGAACAAAGATTCCGGTTAAGGAATTCTGTTGACCGAGGGGAAGGTGTTAGGCACTCCTCGATCCCGTGGTTTGACCACGGTCGCTTGGTAGAACATATCGGCTAATTTGACACTAAGAATGTATAAACCACACAAAATACATAAACAAGCATCCAAACACAAGAAACAAAATAAATCCAAAGTATAGTGTTCAGTCCAATTATACAGTCCAAAATAAATAAAATGCGAAAATAAATCCTATCTAACCTACACTAATCCTAACTACGCTCTCGTGCTTTACCCGACACCTCGGGCCTTCATCACGAACGTCTTCCACCAACATAATATGTCGGGGCATTCCCCGGTGAATAAATACAAATGGCCTCGGGGCATTCCCCGGCTAAATGAATACAATTGATCCAAATGCGGTAAACAAAAGCACTCAACACATATTCCAAACATTTCATCAATCCACAATCCCTAAACTTGCCTACCCGGATTACCGTTTGCCTACCAACTCTCGATTTATCGTAATTCTATCACATCCAACATCATCAACGTAGCAAAATTAAAACAAATTCTTTATCAAGATTCACCCTTCCTCAAATTTCTTTTTAATCCACAAATTTTCACGTTAACATAATTATTCACCCATATCAACATCAAAGTTCCACCATGATAGTCTATTCAATCACCAAATATTCACAAAAAAGGGCAACTAAACATAATAATCAACCCACAATTACAACATCAATCACATATAATGAAATAAAAATGACAAGAGATAGAATTAGACCTCGATTCCGCTTTCAAATAAGTATTTTTTCATCGAACGGGATAGAGTCCGCATCGGAACCTCAACTCGAAACTCAATCACGAACAAACCAGTTTCAATTTGCACCCTTCTTTTTTTTCCCTCTAAACCGAAACAAAAAATGCGAAGGACGGACAAGACCCAAACCCATTTTCATCCGCAACATTTTTGTCTCATCATTTTTCAATTGATTTAGACGGAATTGGTAATGGAAGGAATTGGTCAGATCGGGGTTTGGAAGTTTAATATAGACGGGATCGTTTTTCCGGTGGTGGGGTGGTTTGGGTCACTTTTACGATGAGTTTCAGCTGAGTTTTCCGGCGATACACCACTCACCTGAATAGTGCTCTCCGATCTCTCTCTCAATCGCTTCTATCTCTCCCTCTCTCGTTCGATCTCTCTCCTCTCGAATCTCTCTCTCTCGAATCTCTCTATGATTCCTCTATATAAGTGTATGTGTGTGTGTTGGTACCTGTAAAAGAATGGAAGAAAGGGTAGATGTATTCCTCTCTGAACCTCTCAAAAGAATGGAATAAAGGGTATATGTATTCTCCTATGAATTTGGAAAAAAGAAGATCAAAAAGGAATTTTCATGGGCCCCCTTTTCCTTTTTTTTTTCTTTGTGTGTATGTAAATGATTTATATGTATATGGAAATGGGAATCTGAGTTCGCCTCTTTTTTATTCTTTATTATTTCCTTTAAAGGAAAGAAAACGTGTAGGGGGGTTGAGGGAATGGGTAGGTAGTGGTGAGGTGGCCTAATTTAATAGGGAGGGTTGTTAATTTGTTATCAATTGAGATGAGGTGGGAACTTTGGGATAAAATTTGTTTAGAGTTGGTCATTGTTTTGTCATTTTATGGAGGGGTTATCATGTAGATGAGGGTACACGGTAGGATAAAGTAAAAATGGGTAAAAGTGATGTCGGGGAGGGACGAAATTAGGTGTCAACACTTACTAAAAATTCTATGTGTATGTGCGTATATATATATATATATATATATATATATATATATATATATATATATATATATATATGTATGTATGTATGTATGTATGTAATTGGTCGGATAAAAAGAGATCAATGATTAATCTGTCGAATAAAAAATGACCGATGATTATTCCATTGGATAAAAAAAGATCGATGATTAATCTGTCGGACAAATTACAATAATCGTTCAGTTATTGAATAACATAGAAGACAGATGTATAATATCGATCACACCAATAATCAATCTTCCCATATATCTATCGGATCGATACTCGATCTGTCTACATATCGGTTGGATCGATAATCGATCTATCTATATCAGTCAAATCGATAGTTAATCTGTCCATTTATCGGTCGGATCGATAATGGATCTATCTATATTGATCGGATCGATAATCGATTTCTCCGATCAAAATATGAGATGCAAGGATGATATACAAACATTCCAATAATAAAATGACAAGAAGGTCAACTAACCTCTTAGTGGCAGATAAAGGTTAAATGGACTGCAAACTAAATGCTTGTACTGCAACAAATACAATGACAAGATAATACAAGAAATTAAACACAAATATGAATAATAATCAACAAATGAGTGAAGCAAGAAAGATATATTTATATAGTATAGTAACCAAGAAAAAGGATCTGAGAAGACAGAGAAAAATGGCATACCAATAAAGGGCTTCAAGCAATAATGTATAGGCAATCAGAGTTACCAAGTAAATTCTATATTAAGAAGAAAAGAGTTGACTTCATAAAATGGGTATAATAATATTTATATACAACATGGGTGTTACTATATATTATACTGAACCAAGTTGGTTACCTCTTAACTGGCATTGTAGTTTCCAAGAAGAAAATGACAGTCCAATGCACTAGTGGGGTTTGGAGAAGGATCGAACCATAAGGGTCTACTGTATCCAGTCTTACCTTGCATTTCTACCAGAGGTTATTTTTACGGCTTGAATTGGTAACCTCCTGATCATGTGACAACAACTTTATGAGTTAATCCAATGCTCTAAAAAAGTGGGGAAAAAAATATTAATTCAATACATGAAAATGGTCGGATCATAAGGGTTTACTGTACGGAGTATTATCTTGCTTTTCTGTCAGAAACTGTTTCCACGACTTAAATTTGTGGCCTCCTGATTACAGGACAACAACTTTACCAGTTAATTACTCTAATGCTCCAAAATACAAGGAAAGAAAGAGTCGACTTCATAGAAAAATGTGCTCAATCTAGGGAAGAACATTAATCTTTTTCATTTGAGTGTTGTACAAATATAATATAAGAAACCATGTGATTATGTTAGCTTAGATCACTGATTATTTAATCAAATACACCTTCTCAAAATTTCTAAATACTGAAGACATGCTTTTAGATCACTGGTCGAGTGATTATAACTCAACCCGAGCACATGCGAACATTGTTCATCCGGATCATTTGTGACCGATGACTTGACATCTTTGGCAACATTTTTCCAATCCTTTATTGTCCTTCTAGATTTGACAATCCCAGAAACAATGGCAATAGTTAGTGGTGACGCGTGACATTTGTGTTCAATTTGCTTCATAATAGTCTCGAACTCAGATGGTAATTCTTCATTTTCAAAACCCCCACTTTTGAAAAGATTTCAACTCTCAACTGGACTCATGAGACCCATCTACAAACAAAGATTCTCAGCGGCATCATAACGAGCTACTTCATTGTTACGGCTAGTCATCATTATTCGACCCCCATTGTTTTCACGTGGAAAGCATACTCTCACGTAATCCATTCTTCACTCTTCCACCTGTAATCTAATACAATAAAATATCTCTTAGCCTTTGAACTCTTTTGTAGCATGTCTGCTAGTCTGCCTCATCGTCCATGCCTCATCTCCCCGCTTGACTTTGTCATTGATTTTGATCATAGATTGAAGAAAAAAAAAAGATTATAGATTGAAGAAGACTAAGCAGGATTTCTCTTACATTATATTTTTTAGATATAGTATCCCAAGCACAAACATCAAAGCGGGACTGAATCGAAGGATGGTTAAAAACTTGTTTTGCTAAAGTTGTCTTGCTAATGCCTCCCATCCCGACAATTGGGATGACTTTTAGTTCATCGGAGGAACCTCTTGTGAGTTCTTCAAGCATCCTTTTATTTTCCTTGCTGCATCCTACCATATTGTTCGAAACTTCCAGATTAGGTAATTTTTTTGAACTCGTATCTCGTGCCAAGGACCATGCTGATGCTTGTCTACCTTTATCATCTTTAATCTTTTTCGACTCTTCTTGGACACGGTTAATGTCCTTTCCTACTTGTTGCAAGCTCTCACAAAGTTCCTCATGTGCTTTTCCTCTCTACGTTTCATCTTCTGCTATCATAGCATATCGTAGTCCAAATTCAATTTTGTCTTCAGCGATATTTGCAAAATCTTTTATCCGCGCTTCCAAATCTGTCATTTTCCCATAACTACTGATTTGTTTCTCGGAGTTCTTGAGAAATGCTTCTATATAACTCACTTACTTATGAAGAGCTATAATTTCTTCTCTGTAATAAAAAGCAAGGGATAGCATGGGCGAATCAGACGTCAACAGTAGTTCCATTGTTCTTATAAGAGATTCTATACTCACATACGCCATATCTGTTCTCCGGCTTCCAAAATCCAATAACGACTTGAAAGCTGCAAGTTGTAGGATTCTGATAGTGTTAAAATAACCCGATTCACAAAGTTGCAAAAACAGTGAGGTAAGAAATTAAGAAATTAGGCAACTTCAGCCTTCACTCTTTGTTAGGACCGCGTGTAACTCCACTCAAACTCTACACTAGTACGATATTGTTCTCTTTGGGCCAAGACCTCACGGATTTGTTTTTGGGCACCTCCCAAAAGGCCTCATACTAGTGGAGTTGGGTGAGACACTTAAATATTGGACATGTTCCCTCTATTTTTTTGATGTGGGATTGTGTTTTCTTCTCAATAATCCCCCCTCAAAACAAGAACACATCACCTTGTGACCTCCCCGTACCGCCACTACCGACCAGTGGGACACGCCGCTTGACCATCACTTGTCAAGAAGACTTTAGACACGAGGCATCAACCGTAGATCTCAACTACTAAGTCATTTAACATGTACCAGTTGTAGAGCCCACATGTAACTCCACCCAAACTCCGTACTAGTATGATATTGTTCGCTTTGGGCCAAGCCCTCACGGATTTGTTTTTGGGCACCTCCCAAAAGGCCTCATACTAGTGGAGTTGGGTGACACACTTAAGTATTGGACATGTTATCTCTATTTTTACGATGTGGGATTGTGTTTGCTTCTCAACACTCTTCACTATCGTATCTGTTGCAGACTTAACGTCTACTTCATATTCATGTCAGTATCACCTACTTCACTACACTTGATTGGACACTTCAGAAATATGAAGAATCAACTTCATCGGTCCAAGAAAAAGTTGTACAGATGGTGGAAGAGGAGTTGTATGATATTCATAGGTTTCTATTAGCTAGTTGTGAGGGCCAATACGACAAGGACTTGGTTGAACGATAGCTGGATAAAGAGGAGGCACAGAAGTGGTCAAAGTTGTGGAGCACTCCTGGCGTTCTGTGAGTGGATAGATCGCATAAACTGGACACCCCTAGTGTCCTGGATAGCTTGCACACACCTCGACTAGTTCCACTAAGTTCTTGCAACTTCCCACAGAGACACAGGTAACAAATAACTCTGTCCCCAAAGGCTTTGACATATAGGAAGAAATCGCCTGGTATTTTTTTCCTTTCATTGGATTTAAAACTAGACCTCAGGGTTCTCAACTCACTTCATTAACCACTGGGCACACCCTCGAATGGGTGCCAATGTTACTTTGATGGACTTAGACTGGTGTGAGAGACCGGGTTATTATAGTTGGAGTTGTTGACATGAATAGGTACTGCATATTTTTAAAGGATCCGAGTAGGATAGGTTATAATAAAAGAAGTGAATCGATAATGTTAGAGTATGTGACCTATTGATCATTAAATTTAACGTAAGTGTTGCCAGTACAAAGGAACAAATTGACGAACCTGTTTCACAGGATTAAGCTTTACAATTCATGAGTCAGTTTAAATGTATTGTTCTTATTGAGTTGTAATTTATTGCTTTCCTAGATTGTTTGTTTAGGAACAATACTGAGTTGAGTTAACTTCAAGTTTGGGATAACTCGAAGTGGGTTCAACAGTCAAGGGTGATTGTTGAGTTATAGGAATTAGAGTTTATAATTCCAGTTATTGAGTTATAGGAATTAGTGTTTATAATTCCAATTATTGAGTTATAGGAATTAGAGTTTATAATTCCCAGTTGTTGGTTACAAGAGTTTTGTAATCAGTCGTTGTTGAGACTCAGAGTTATTTAGTAAAGTTGGGGTTAAATCCTATAGAGGTACAGGTTGTGGTTTTTACACCTTTTTGAGCCAGGTGTTTTCCACGTAAAAATTATTGTGTTCTTTACTTCCTATTTTACTGCTTCTTTGGAACACGTCAGGCAACTCTTACGTTAAAGTTACTGATTAGTAGGGAACGTACTCTAACAAGTGGTATCAGAGAGAGGTTGTCTTAAAAAGGACTAGCACCCAAGACAAAGATCAATATGATGAATTCCACACCACCAACTGGTCACAGTGAAGGTCAATCCGCTATTAGACCTCCACTCTTTCATGGGTCTCACTACATTTGATAGAAAGCTAGGATGAAAAGAAAAACTGGTCAGAGAAACAGGTCACACAACCTGTTGCCTAGATTGGCTAGGAGAAATCTGTTTCACCCTTTTACTCATAAGAAAGGACTCAAGCTTGTCTGGGTTCCTAAAGTTAACCCCTAATTTGTTTTGCATATGAGAGTGAAAGGAGGCAAGCAAAATTAGTACATGGATAGAGCTTGCTCAATACATAAGATTGAAAACAGAGAAAGTTCCCTTCACTCACCACATTTAAAGGGGAAATGGATCTTTTTGAGATGGAAAAATGAGCACCATAACTAGAGTTAAAAATAAAAAAAATAAAAAAAATGGGAGAACTAAAACAAAAGCCTTTTGAAAGATGGACAGATTTGTGATGCTCGTGTAAGGGGGAAGCAAGGGAGATCATCTTTGTGCTTGGACCTAGTCCATATGAATCTTTGTGGACCAATGAGGGTAAGAAATAAAGAAGGTAAGAAGAGCATGTTGTACCACCTGGTCCAATTATTGTGCAGACTAAGGGCATATTGATAGGGGGAACAACAAATCAATAACTTGGGACTTAGGTATCCAAAGGAAAGAAATTTCACTCTTGAGGATTATAAAGATGTTGATTGTGTGGATTACTAAATTGACTAAAAATGCACCACTGGCACTAAGTAGATAGCATTTTGAAAAGAATAGGTTAGACTTGGGGATGATTAAAATTGCATGAACTCCCCTCAATGATTGACTAGAATAACTATTTTCTTCTTAATCTTATTAGCTAAAATATTATTCGATTCAGTCTTTCACATTTAGTTGTGTCTCCCAATTTCAAAATTTTGACTCTTCTAACCTAATTTTGTATTAGATTGTGCAGAAAAATAGGTACAAGCAAGCAATTGTGACCACAAGATCTTCTTATCAGGTATGTTCTACACTGACATAAGCATAGGCTGTCTAAGTTGAAACAGTTGAGCACACCTGTTCCATTCCTCACACTTCATCCTCTCCTTGTCCTATAATGCTGCCGAATTGGTTGACCAAATTTTCTTTGATTCTCTCCAAATGGTTGTGCACAAATGTGCTAATTCTACACCAGAAATTCCTTCTTCTCCCTCAACCAAAATATTAGTTTTTGTATCATGAATTTGCCAAACTTGATCATCAATCGCAGGCAGCACATGTTTCTGAAGAATGAAAAGGGACATGCTCTCTCTTTTAGTTCCTAATTGGCTATTTTTTGGGACTTCTCAGTTCTAGTTCAGGTTTGACTTATAAAACAACAATAGATGTTCTTGAACGGATGAATCATGTTGCTCTACCTGTTTCAATAAGGAGGGATAACACTCATTTGAAAAAGAATTTGAAAAAAATAAAATAATTTAGCTGCAAAAAAAAATCTGAACTAGAAGCTGCACAAGACAGTCATGAAGTGGAATAAGAGTTCCTTAAGGCTAGGATCATGACTTTGAAGCTTGACCTTGATTGATAGAGGGATGAAAATGTTGAAGTCATTCGTCAATTGAAACAGTTCATATCACATCTTCCACCTTCCTCATCAACTCCTCACTATTTGTATCCTTAGCCATGTCCCACTTTTATACCGTATTCTTTTTTGATTAATGCTCAGTTGTTTTGCGTTGTTCAGTACTAGCTTAGGTTTAATGTGGAACATGCTCTGACAGTTCAATGAAATGGTTATCTTTGTTAAATTGACTCATATTTTTGCTCTCTTTAGTACATTACTATGTTGACTAAAGTCTTTGTTTGATTGTTTTGGTGATAGCCCCAGTGACCATGAATAGCATAACAAATCACTTTGCATTGAAATAGTTTTTCGACGATGCTAAAAGGGGGAAGGCAAGAGGGTTGTGCAATCTTTATAACCCATTGACTAACTTGTGTCAGATCACTTTGTCAGTTTGCCAATCATCAAACCTATATCATACCCAACAGATAAATACCTACCGGTACTGCAATAAATACTTTCAAGGAGAAAAATATACTAAAGACACATGAATATGAGTTTCAAACAACAAATTGATGAAGCATAGAAGAAGACTGCATTACCTCTAATGGATATTGAAAATTGAAACTGCGTCAGCTATCAAGTTACACAAAATAAGTTGTATATATGAAAAAATGAGTTGACTTTAAAGAAATGGGATTACAACTCCAATAAATTGACCTTGGGATTTGTGTCTATCAAGGAAAATATAATCTTATTGCACATATATTTAACCTCACCCCTTTTAATTATTTTTCATGTCTATATACTTCGATTAGTTTTGTGATTATAGTGTACTCATATTTTGAACCCCCTTAGTATAATCCTGGCTCCGTTACTGCATTTCCATTATTCTAAGAAATAATTTTACCAACTAAAGTAATTGTGCAATCATGTTAACCATTGTGATCTATAATTGAGGGTCATATACTATGTGTAATAATTAAGCTTTTCTACTATCCCATGGATATCTATGTACATGCAAATTAGTAATGCCCAAATGAGTAATATTACTAACTATTCTATTAACTCAAAAATATGTTACAATACAAATCCAGCCACATTATTACAATTTAGAGAAACAACAGGTAAAGTTGTTGCTGTGTGATTCGGGGTTCACTAGTTCAAGACATAAAAACAGCCTCTTGCAGGAATGCAAGGTAGGACTACGTCCACTAGATCCTTTGGTTTGAGCCTTCTTCGGACACAGAGGAAGCTTTAGTGCACGGGGCTTCCTTGAAAATGAAAGAAAAACAAATCTAGTTACGTATTATTTACTGATGTCCTTCTGAATCAAAATCACTCCCCCTTGAAAGAAACATAAAGGGTCGGTAGAATTTCAATGAGTTATATTATTCAGATGCATATTTAGAGTGTGTTCAACCGAACTCACTTCTTTCAACTCTTAACATCGTGTGAACAGACACAGACATGAAAATCATATGAAAGTGTGAAAAACATTCTGAATTAGGGGTGGTAATGGTACGGGTGTGGTGTGAGTTTTTTCTAAACCCGCAAATTTTAAAACCGCACCGTACAGCATCACCTTTAAATCCGCATAAACCCACCCCACACTCATACCCGTACCACACCGCCCCAATTTTTAGTTTTTTTCTTTTTTTTTTTAAATTCGTAACTCCATTCAAAATCATAATATTTTCAAATCTACAACAAGGAAATAATAACAACTAATTTCTATTATATCACTTTTCACTAAGAAATTGTCAAAAAGTATCATGTGTACAAGTAATGATCAAATATCATATTTTTATTAAAATGAATAGAGATATTTAAAAAGCTATAAAATTATTTATTTGTAGTGTTATATATGTCGTTTTAAGTATCATAAAATTTTAAGTAGAGAATACATATAATTTTAGGTATATTCACGAGAATAATACACATTTTTAGCTTTATTTTAATTTTAACCCGCGCATACCCGCACCGCACCACCCCATGTTTTTTTTTTCTTTTTTTTTTTGAAAATTCATAACTCCATTGAAAATCATAATATTTTCAAATCTACAACTAGAAAATACTAACAACTAATTTCTATTATATCACATTTCACTAAGAAATTGTCAAAAGGTATCACTTGTACAAGTAATGATCAAATATCATATTTTTATTAAAATGAATAGAGATATTAAAAAAGATATAAAATTATTTAATTGTAGTGTTATACATGTCGTTTTAAGTATTATAAAATTTTAAGTAAAGAGTACATATAATTTTAGGTTATTCACGAGAATAATACTAATTTTTATTTTTATTTTTAAATTTAAGCCCGCATATACCTGCAACCCGCACCACACCATTTAAAAAAAAAACTTACTTTAACCCGCCCCGCACCCACACCGCCCTACATAGCTTAAAACCCGCACCGCCCCGCACCCACACCGCCCCATTGCCATCCCTATCTGAATCCACTAATTCTAAATTATGGATGGTCTCTACTAAATCATCGATCTCGAGAGAATCATACAGGGATATATGTGATGTAAACATAAACTCCAAATATTAAACCAATTAAACTAAATCATCATCCAGTTCAAACAATATAAATTGCTCCATGAAGGAGGGAAAGTACAACATAATAAGAATTAACAAGTTAGAAGACATTACAACATATAAATTTATCGAATCAAACTCCCATATTTGTTAGATTTCTGTACTCCTTGAGCTAAGAACAACAGAAAATGAAGAAAGGAAGGAATTAGAAAAGCAATATGATTTTTTACTAACTGAATTCTGTTACACTGAGTCTCTATAGGATTGTATTTATAGTGTTGTTTGTTAACTTCATGTGACAGCTGTCACTTCTAACTAACTGTGAAATTTACAGCAACAACACACAATTCTTCTTCTAACTCTAGAGAAGAAGAATATTAGTTATGGAGAAGAATCAGAAGCAGAGTACATATTGATAGAAGGAGGGAAATAATATCTGTTACAACTACAATATCCACTTGCCTTAGGATGTATTTATAGACTTAGCTAATATTTCTAGAATCATCTAGAACCTTCCTTCCTCACACTATCCTAGCTGTCAATTAGTAGTAACTAACTAACTAACTAGTCGGTTAGTTAGGTACTCTAATGTAATAGTGCACAGCTGAATGAAACAGTGACAGTTAGTGTAACTAACTATTACATTTAACTAATCTACATTTAACCAACTCTATAACCAACTCTTCAACACCCCCCCCCCCCCCAAAGCTGCAGGGTGCAATATATTCAGCACACCAAGCTTGCCAATAAGATGGTGCAATCTGATATATAATATTGCACTTGTCACCTAGTTAATGCAACCTGCCAGATCTTTGCCCTCCTCGTGTGAGACACGATATTTTATGCATTCCTCCAAAACTATACAAAATTGAGAAAGGTAAGCTAAATGTTTCCTAAATCTTGAAGTTTTTATTCAAATTTTGGGTTTCTAGAACATTATAATAAATCATTTTGCGCGCGACCACAATATTTCAAACACCAACACATCAGCTACACATCAAAATAAGGGAATTAGCGGCCATTTTATTTTAGATTATTCATTTATGAGATAAGTATCTAGTACCCCTCGAACTATGACCAAAGTTGCTACAACACACTCCAACTTCAAAGGATCCTGTCACCCCCCCCCCCCCCCTCACGAACTCAATTTTAGCGTATTTTTATCACCCTTTTGTGCTGACGTGACACCTTTATTACATAAAATAGGGTCCACATCAAAAGTAACGTGTCAGCTAAAAGGTTGACATAAGGTGCCACATCAGCTTAAAAGGATGACAAAAATACGCTAAAATTTAGTTCAGGCGGATAATAGATGCTTTACTCTTTATTTATTATCATGTACTAATTTTGTTTTTTTGCTAATATCACTAGTTATTTTGGTCATTGTAAAAGAAAAGAACCTTTTTATGACTAGAACTTGGAAACTGTTTAATAACTATTCAGCAGTATGTTTTATGTACACAAGCATTGAGTATGAATAAATATTTTGTTCACACATTAGTTCATTTTGAACTACCCTCATGTATAAGAGATCTTCTTGTTAATTTCTCATACATTTTAAGTAGAGTTTTAACCAAATTTTGTCAAAGTTATTTTTGTGAAAGAATATAGGGCAAAGCTAAATAACTTTTGTGTAAGACTTGACTTGTGGAAACGAGAAACAGAGTGTGACCCTGATAAATACTATATACTTACATGGATGGGAGATACGAACGTCCACGGGGTTGTTTCCGACCTCTTCTTGTTCTTGTTGAATTCTTGCAGCAGAATCCCCAAGTTTGGGAGGACACTTTCTTAACTCAATCAGTTGTAGTGTGTGGATTTCTGCAAACTTGATGGGTATCGTATCTAAATAATAGCAACATCTAAGCACAAGGCGCTCAAGGACAGGAAAATTGTCATCTGTAGCTTTCCAGTACTTGAGATCATTATGATCAATTAACAAACGCTTCAATCGATTAAATCCCATGACCATTGGACGCCATTCTTCGCCATCACAAGCACCATACATCAGCTTCAGCACCTCAAGGTTAGGTAATTCAGCTATGATGTCCAAGTACGACCAACTTAGATAAGTACTTTTTAACTTCAGCTTCTTGAGCGTTGCTGGAAAAGCTTTTGCACTTGCTGGCCAAAATCCTCCAAAACGATATGTAAGACTCAATGTTTCAAGTTGCTGCAGATGAACAAGACTGTTGAGAGGCCCATCAGAAGAGTCAATCTGATATGCACTGAGTCCTAATTCTTTGACATTCTGAATCCTCATAATAAACTACTTCGTGCAACAACATGGAGACATGGAAGAAATAGTTTGTATGTTTGAAAAACCCATGTGACTCTCTTTGTCAGCAGATACGCTTGGGGGATTTGGCAGATAAAATTCGGGCAGTTTGAGATGCCTTAAGTGCATTAGTCCCAAAATTTCCTCAGGAAAAGTTATTTTCCATAAACTAGGCCCTTGAACAATGAATGTCTACAGATTCCATAACCTGCAAATTGTTGGAGGTATGTCTAAATACTCACGGAAATGCAATAATAGGTACCTCAACCATATGAGGCTTAGAATCTGTACAGGGAAATGATCCATATCTATGTTTCTCAACTCCAAGACTTTGAGTAATTTGAAATGAATAAGCTCTGATTTGAGAACAAAAAATGAATCCTTAATATGAAAAGAGAAAATAGAACGGGTTCGTTTCAAAAGATCGTTGTTGTCATGATCTCTCAACTGACAATGTACAGGGGTAAGAAGAGCCCTATAAAGACCATGGGGACTATAATCAATTTTATCACCAGTCACGCGTTTAAAGGGCTGCATTTTTTGCATACTGAGATATCGACGTGAATCTGAGTAATCAAGCACAATGTCATTCATGATAAAAATGTTCTCCCTTTGAATTTCTCTCACGCACAGGTCATATATTAGATCATGAACCTTACATGATCTAATTTTTGTTCCATCTAGACTTTTCTTGCAGACGAGGACTAGACATCTATCGACAAGCTCTTGCAAACACTTCTCAGCCTCTCCTTCCAAATCATTTTCCAACTTCAGGAACCCCTCATCCATCCATGAACTCACCAATCTCTTCACTGGAATATCTCTGTCTTCTGGAAAAATTCCGAAATGCAGAAGACATGTCTTTAGATCGCTTGTCAAGTGATCGTAACTCAACCCAAGCACACGTGAAGATCATTCATCAAGATAATTTGTGACGAATGACTTGACATCTTTAGCAACACTTTCCCAATCTTCTATTGCCCTTTTAGATTTGAGAAGTCCAGCAACCACGACAATAGTTAGGGGTAACCCTTGACATTTCTCTGCGATTTGCTTCCCAATAGTCTCAAACTCAGATGGTAATGCTTCATTTGAAAAAGCTGCACTTTTAAAAAGGTTCCAACTCTCATCTTTATCCATGAACCTCATCAGCAAAGAATTCTCTGTACCAGCATAGCGCGCTACTTCAGTGTTATGGGTCGTCAACAATATTCCACTCCCCTTGTTTTCACTTGGAAAACATAGTCTCACATCATCCCATGCTTCTGTTTTCCACATGTCATCCAATACAATTAAATATCTCTTACCCTTTAAACTCTTTTGTAACATGTCTGCTAGCTCTGCCTCACTGTCCGTGAAAACTTTGTCATCCTTTGTTGAACACAAAAGGATCAAGAAGATTTCCTTTACATTTTGTTGTTGAGAAATAGTAGCCCAGGCACAAACATCAAAATGAGAACGAATGCAGGCATCGTTGTAAACCTCTTTCTCTAAGGTTGTTTTACCTATGCCTCCCATCCCTACAATCGGGATGACTTTGGGTTCACTAGAGTAGCCTGTAGTCAGATCATTTAACAACCGTTCCCTCTGATCATCACGTCCAACCATTATTTTCTCAACATTTGGGTATTCCTTTGATGTTTTGTTGAACCATTGAAAAATATGGAACCACTGAAAAATCATGAAGCATTGAAAAATCTTGAACCATTGAAAATTCATCACGTTCCCTTTATCTTGAATCTTTGTTGACTCTTTCCAGATATGATCAATATCCTTTGCTGCTTGTTGCTGGCTATCAGAAAGCCTCTCTTGTGCCTTTTCTCTCAGATTTTCATCATCTTCCTTTACAACTTCAGTTACTCCTAGTTGAATTGTGCGTTCAACAACATTTGCAACTTCTTTTATCTATACTTCCAAATCTGTCATTTCCCTAGAAACATTGTTTTTCTCAAAGTTCGTGACAACTACTTCGAGGGAACTAATCTTTTCATGAAGAGAAGAAAAGTCTTCACTGTGATCACAGGTTAGAGATTGTATTGGTGAATTGGATGTCAAGAGTTCTATTGTTCTCATAAGAGACGCCACACTTGTATGAGCCATATCTACTATATTCGCGTTTGCCTTTGCGATTATCACCTGAAAGCTGCACGATGCAAGAAGTCAATGGTATTATATATAACGTGATACCCATTCATTAGTATGGAAACATCTTGGTAGATAAATTGAGGACATAAAAATCTCCTAGCCCAAAGTTGAGTTGAGAACTTTCCTACCGATTGAGTTTTAGTCGACGTTCTTACTTGGGTCAACTTCCAATGATCATTAATCCTAGTATATAACGAGTTAGGTGTGTTAGCATGATGTAAATATTGTATATTAATGTAATAATCTATTGTTGTATATTAGTGTAATTACATAGATTTGATTTAGTAGTTAAAGAGAATAATAGTGACTTTAGTAAGAGCAGATTTGGTGGGATAGAATAGCGGATTTAGAGGATAGAAAAGCTGATCTTTAGGGATAGAAATATGGATCTTTAGGGATGTAATCATTAAATATTTTCTATTTAATGACAAGACTCTCAATATTGAGAGGCATTTCAGCAGAAAATTGACATGGTATCAGTGCCTTCTCTTGGCTGCTTGTTTCGTAGAGTTTATTTGTGGTTTCTTTCAAAATTTATTTTGAAAATTTTGGTTTTTGTTGATTGTTCCTCGACAATTAACACCTAGGACTTTGATCTTGGTCATTTTGGTTGTTCTTTTTGAGTTAGTGTTTCTAGTTTTGATAATTATGAGTTCATATCAGTTTGAATCATTCAGTGTTCATTTCACTGGAAAGAATTTTTCGTCATGGGGTTTTTAGTTTCAGTTATTTGTCATCAGAAAAGAACTATGGGGCCATATAGATGGAGTTGATCCTGCTCCTACTGATCCTACAAAGTTAGGTGAATGGAAGATTAAAGATGCTCGGGTGATGACATGCCTTTTAGGGTCAATTGACCCTCTTATCGTTTGTAATCTCAGGCCTTACAAGACAGCTAAGGCCATGTGGGATTATTTACAAAAGGTTTACAGCCAAGATAATAGTGCCCGGCGCTTTCACTTAGACTATGAAATTGCTAATTACTCTCAAGGAGGTCTTTCTATTCAGGATTATTATTCTGGATTTCAGAACCTATGGGATGAATTTAAAAATATTGGTTAGGCCAAAATACCTTCCGAATCTCTCTATAATTCAGCAAGTTCATGAGCAAAGAAAGAGAGATCAATTTTTGATGAAGTTACGCTCTGAGTTTGAGAGTGATCGCTCTAACTTGATGAATTGTGACCCTTCTCCCTCCCTGGATGTTTGTTTTAGGGAATTGCTTCGTGAAGAGCAGCGTTATGTCACATAAAATGCTTTCAGAAGAGGAAATGATGTCGTTGTTGTATTTGCTGCTCAAGATAAAGGTATAAGTAGGGATATGAATAGAACTCAATGCTACAATTGCAAGGAATATGGCCATATTGCTAGAAATTGTGGCAAGAAGTTTTGTAATTATTGTAAACAACAAGGACACATTATCCAAGAGTGTCCCACACACCCTCAGAATCGTAAGGTAAATAATTTTCATGCAGCAATAAATGGTTTCACTTTTGAGAACTCATCTTCAGGACCTTCAGGAAGAGTTCTTACTCCTGAAATGGTACAACAAATGATCGTATCAGCCTTTTCAGCATTGGGATTACAAGGTATTGATGTTAAATCTAATTTTTGGATTGTTGATTCTGGTGCATTCAATCATATGACCAACTCAACAAGAATGCTAAAAAATGTTTGTAAGTATCAGGGTTCATCACAAATACAGGTTGCTAATGGTAGTAATTTACCCATTACCAAGGTTGGGTATATTGCTCCAACTTTCAAGAATGTTTTTGTTTCACCGAAGCTCTCAACTAGTCTTATTTCAGTTGGACAATTGGTTGATGACAATTGTGATGTAAATTTTTCTCGTAATGGTTGTCTTGTGAAGGATCAGGTGTCGGGGACGATAATCGCGAAGGGGCCTAAAGTTGGAAGATTGTTTCCTATACAATTTTCCATTCCTCCTGTTATATCGTTTGCTTGTACTTCTACGGCTATTAAGACTGAACTTTGTCATAAGCGTCTAGGACATCCAAATTCTATTGTGTTGTCTTATTTATCAAATTCTGGTTTATTAGGAAGTAAAAATCAATTTTCCCTTGCTTCATTTGATTGTTCTACTTGTAAATTAAGCAAAAGTAAAATTCTTCCTTTTCCTAATTTGGGTAGTCGTGCTATAAAGTGTTTTGATGTTGTTCATAGTGATGTTTGGGGTATTTCACCAATTGTTTCTCATGCTCATTTCAAGTACTTTGTGACATTCATAGATGATTATAGTCGATTTACGTGGGTGTATTTTCTTCATACCAAATATGAAGTATTTTCCATGTTCAAGATATTTTTGGCTTACATTGAGACTCAATTTTCTACTTGTATAAAATTATTAAGATCTGATTTTGGTGGAGAATATATGTAAAATGAATTCAAAAAATTTTTGCTTGACAAAGGAATTGTCTCACAACGCTCTTTTCCATATACACCACAACAAAATGGGGTCGCTGAGCGTAAAAATCATCATCTTTTAGATGTCACTCGTACTTTATTGATTGATTCCTCTATTCCATCTAAATATTGGGTTGAAACTTTGTCTACTGCTGTCTATTTAATTAACAGGCTTCCATCTAAACTGTTAAATCTTGAGTCTCCATATTTTCGTCTTTATCACAAAAATCCAAGCTATGATAATTTTCATTCATTTGGTTGTATTTGTTTTGTGCATCTTCCTCCTTCTCAGCTTAATAAACTTTCTATTCAGTCTACTAAATGTGTTTTTATGGGTTATAGTACTTCACAAAAAGGTTTTCTCTGTTATGATCCATGTTCTAATAAATTTCATGTTTCTAGAAATATTGTTTTCTTTGAGAATCAGTATTTTTTCCTACTCATGTTGAGTCATCTCCTGCTTCTCTCCTTCTTCCTACTTTTGAAGATTTGTCATCTTCTTCTAAGAGGTTCAAACCTGAATTTGTGTACGAACGACGGCGGCCAACTTTACCCCCTCCTGATATTGATCCGCCAACTAAAACTGCACCACAACTAGAATCTGAGAATTCTTCAAGGCCTACTCCTCTTGAGCCCACTCGACGATCTACGAGAGTATCTCCTACTCTTAATTGGTATGTCTTTTCATCTACTTTGTCCACCATTTCTGTTCCAACTTGTTACTCATAAGCTTCTAAGCATGAATGTTGGCAGAAGGCAATGGAGGAAGAACTTTTGTCTCTTAAAGAAAATGACACATGGGATATTGTTTCATGTCCTTCAAATGTCCATCCAATTGGATGTAAATGGGTTTATTCAATTAAATTTAATTCTGATAGAACTCTTGATCGGTACAAATCTCGGTTAGTTGTTCCTGGTAACAAGCAGGAGTATGGTGTGAACTATGAAGAGACTTTTGCACCGGTAGCAAAAATGACGATGGTGAGAACTATTGTTTCCATTGCTGCTTCACAAAACTGGACTCTTCATCAAATGGATGTCAAAAATGTTTTTCTTCATGGTGATATCAAAAAGGATATTTATATGAATCCTCCACCAGGTTTGTTCTCATTGCCTACATCAGATGTATGCAAGTTGAAGCGGTCTTTGTATGGATTAAAACAAGCTCCCAGAGCTTGGTTTGACAAATTTCGGTCTACTTTGCTACAATTCTCTTTTGAGCAGAGCAACTATGACTCATCTTTTTTTCTTCAGAAAACATCCACTGATTGTGTTCTTCTTTTGGTATATGTCGATGACATTATTATTACAGGAACTGATTCTTCACTAATCACTAGCCTGCAACAGCAACTTAAGGATTCTTTTCCTATGAAAGATCTTGGTACTCTTACATATTTCTTGGGTTTGGAAGTTCATCGTGATTCATCCGGTGTGTTTCTAAATCAACACAAATATACCCAAGATTTGATTTCTTTGGCAGGTCTTCAGGATTCCTCCTTTGTGGATACTCCATTAGAATTGAATGTAAAGTATCGCCGGGAGAAAGGCGATCTTCTTCCTGATCCAACTGTATTTCGGTAATTAGTTGGGAGCTTAAATTACCTTACTATTACCAGGCCTGATATCTCTTTTGCAGTTTAACAAGTTAGTCAGTTCATGCAAGCTCCTCGTCATCTTCATTTGGTGGTTGTCCGTCGCATCATTCGATACCTCCGAAGAACATCTAATCGTGGATTATTCTTTCCTAGTGGTTCGCCTATTCGTCTTAATGCTTTTAGTGATTCTGATTGGACGGGATATTTTGACACTCGTTGTTCGGTTACTGGCTAGTGCATGTTTCTTGGAGAGTCTTTGACATATTGGAAGAGTAAGAAGCAAGACCGCGTGTCAAAATTTTCAACAGAGGCTGAATATCGAGCAATGTCTACTGCTTGCTCCGAGGTTGTGTGGCTTCATGGAATACTTGCTGAGATTGGATTTCCTCAATCTTATCCTACTCCTCTCCATGCTGGCAATACAAGTGCTATTCAAATTGCTACTAATTCGGTTTATCATGAATGGACCAAAGACATTGAAGTAGACTGTCATTATATATGAGAAACTGTAGATAAAGGTGTCATTACTCTTCCTCACGTGTCCAGTGATCTTCAAATAGCTGATGCATTTACAAAATCAATGGCACGACAACGACATCAGTTTCTCGTCGGCAAATTGATGCTTCTTGATCTACCAACATCAATTTGAGGGGGGATGTTAGCATGATGTAAATATTTTATATTAATGTAATCATATATTGTTGTATATTAGTGTAATTACATAGATTTGATTTAGTAGTTAAAGAGAATAATAGTGACTTTAGTAAGAGTAGATTTGGTGGGATAGATTAGCAGATTTAGAGGGATAGAAAAGATGATCTTTAGGGATAGGAAGACGGATCTTTAGGGATTTAATCATTAAATATTTTCTATTTAATGACAAGACTCTCAATATTGAGAGGCATTTCAGCAGAAAATTGACAAGGTCGCCTACTATCCACCAAATTAAAGGTTTTTGAGTCTTCTTTCCAAACAAAAATTTATGGACATTTTAATAAGGCAGCATCCCAGCTAAGTGTTTGGAAGTGCAGGGTGGAGATCAAGCCAGGAGATCACTTGTTTGCCTCCGCGTTGGGCTGCGTGGTGCGGAGCATACCTCTCAGACGTAAAAGTCCATTAAATTAGGTGCAAACTTGTCCTTTCACCCCATGTAACTTTCCCAACCCATTTTATAACCCTAAAGTCGTCCTAAACTAGCAGAAATCTTCAAAATCCCTCATTTTCTTCCTCCCAAAAATTCTTCGAAGCAAGAAGACATAGAGTCCAAGCTTTCAAGGCTCAAATTCCATACTTGAAACTATTTATACAAGGTATTTATTTCAAGTTATTCGTATTTTCTAAATGATGGATTGAGAGTAGGGTTGAAGATTGATTTTTCTAAACTTATGTGGTCGCTCAACTAATAGTTATTAGATTAGAAATACAAGTAATTAAGGGAAACTAACCTTTCAATAGTATACTTCTATAAGAAAAGAACATAAAAACATAAATATGAATATATGAAAAAAAGATATATATTCATACCTCTCTGAGCGACTAAAATGGTATTAAATTTATACATAACAAAGTGTTGGCTTCTGATAAATTGGATTGATAACTTCAATTATATTTTTGAGATAGAAAGTTATTAAAAGATGATTATAGACAATATCTGCATATACTTTTCTCAGATCTCATGTATGAAATTATTTAGATATATACCTCATTGATATATTAAAGAAAGAACTTGGCCAATTTGCTGTACCAATCACAAATTCTTTTATTTATATTAGCTGTCTGCAACTAATACATTGTGGACTAATCAATAAACAAATAACAAATCTCCAGCTTAGGAGCCACGTAGAGGAGTATATTTTCTTAAAAAAGCAATTTAGTTGACTCATGCAGTGAGTAATTCTATGACTCAATTATCAAGACTATCTTTAATTTGCAAAAAAAAAAAATATTTTAATTTTTTAATCAGTAGGACATATAACACCTTGAAAAGGTATTCCCTCCATTTCACAAAAAATGATTTGTTTTTATTTTTGGCATAATACATAAACAAGAACTTTAACTTGACACCAAATTATAGATATGACCTTTAACTTTATCAGTGCACAAGTAGGCCCTTTAACTATACAAAAGCTAAAAAAAAAAACTCAAATCCTACCTGGCAAAATGCGTGTAAACACTCAAAATCACGCGCGTCGAAGTTAAAATTGAAGTGTTTTTTTGTTCACCTTTTTTATAGTTAAAGGGCCAACTTGTGCACTAGCAAAGTTAAAGGTCATAGATATAATGTGTCTTTTTTATTAGGTGACAGCATTTGAGTGGATTACTAATCCACGTAGGGGAGATTGAGTTTCACGCATGTAAGTTGCAGAATTTGAGTGTTTTTTTGTTCAGCTTTTATATAAAGGTCATAGTAATAATTTGGCGTCAAGTTTAAGGTCCTGTTTATGTACTATGCCTTTTTGAAAATTGAAGAAGTTACTATTTCATAATGTAGCATGTACAGAATAGCATTGGCATAAAACCAGTGCAGACTGAAGTTGCCTAATTTCTTAGTTTTTACCTCACCCTTTTTGCAACTTTGTCTATCGGAAATAGTCTCTCTACACTCTGCCTTCACCAGACTCCACTTTATATGATCACATAGGGATTTTGTTGTTGTTGTTGTTGTTGTTGTTTTTGAAGCTTTGAGAATCGTGTTATTTTAACACTATTGTCCTCCTACAACTTGCAGCTTTCAAGTCCTAATTGTATTTGGAAGCGGCGGAATAGAAACCAATAGGCAGATTTTCACTGAAAATATCCCCTGGATGTCAAGTAACCATCTTGGTTTGTCTGGTATATCTGAAATCTTGTAAGTCTCTCTCGTTTTCGCAATAGTGTCAGCTACTATTATCAATTTTCCAGTCATTTAAGGATCTTCTAAATATCAAAATCTGTGAAAATACTTTCTAAGATTCCATTGATGGAGCTAAGAAGAGGAGAGGAGGAATCAAAAATTATAACTACTTCTTAAACTTGTGTTACAATCTGAGATATGTGACATGTTGTGCCTTATATAGGCTGTGAAAGTGATACAAAATATCTAATAACCAACTACTTCTAGAACATTCTATTTGCCAGCTCATTGAGCTCACTCCACTCACTCACTAACCAACTAACTGAGAAGCTAACCAACCAACAAAGTTATAGCCAACTGTGACCTACAAGGCAAATGAAACCAATGTAACAGTGAACCATTTTATGATCACCAACAAAATCCATCAGTTATCAGACAATTTCCCACTTTATTAATTGAATTCTAGATAGATTTACACATGTAAACGTTGTTCATCAGGATCATCCGCTGCAAATGACTTGACATCTTCAGCAACATCTTTCAAATCTTCCAACGTTTTTAGATTTTTGATAAAATCCCAACAACCGAGATGACATTTGTCTATAATCTGCTTGACGATAGTCTCAAATTCAGATGGTAATGCTTCATTTATAAACACCGCACTATTTAAGAGATAAGCATCCAGTACCCTCCTCGAACTATGGCCAAAGTTGCTACAACACTGGTCCCACTTCAAAGGCGCCACGTCAGCTAAAAGGAATGACAAAAATATGCTAAAATTTAGTTTGGGAGGAGGGGGGGGGGGTAATAGGACCCCCGTGAAGTTGAAGTGTGTTGTAGCAAATTTGGTCATAATTCAGGGGTACTAAATGCTTTACTCTTAAAAAGGTTCTAACTCTCACAAGGATCGATCCATGGAACTCGTCAACAGTGAAGTACACTTACCATTTAAACTTTTTGGTATCATGTCTTCTAGCTGTGCCTCTAACGGAACGTCAACAGTAAAAAAGTAAAACAAGAGAATCACCATATAAATGCACATTTCCGTTCAATTAATAAATAACATTACCACCTAAGATGAGTGTGCGATCGTGTGTTTACATTGTGAGCTCATGAACTCAAAACTTTAGTACCGCCCAACTGAAAGTTCTATCAACTCAAAAATATGTTACAATACAAAAGAAATCACACCTCCTTGGAAGCCACACATTGCTTGAAACCGGTAATTTGCGACAAAGGAACCGAAATGAAATCCCAAGGGTTCAATCCTTCTGCCCTTGAACTCCTCAAAAATATTATTCTAAATCATAATCACTCTCCTTCACTGATAAGAAACAAGAAGCATCAGTAGAAGTTTGACAAGTCACATTATTCAAATGCAAATTTAGAGTGTGTTAAACCAAACTCACATCTTTCAACTCAACTTCATGTGAGAACACACACAAACACTGACACACACAGGAACACACATGTGACAATTATTTAAAAGTGTGACAAATATTTTGAATCCGCTGACTCTAAATTATGGATCGTCAATAAAGCATCTTGAGCAAATCATACGGGGATATGTGAGATGTAATCGACTTGAGTTCTTCCTCTTTGACTTAGAAAAGTTTTAACAGAGGATTCTGCATTCAGTTGCAGAAAGTTTATGCAATATGATATATAATATTGCACTTGTCACCTAGTTAACGCAACCTGCCACAACTTTGCCCTCATCGTGTGAGACACGATATTTGATGCTAACAAGATATTTTGTGCATTCCTCCAAAACTATGCAAAATTTAATAAGGTGAGCTAAATGTTTCCTACATCTTGAAGTTTTCATTCCAATTTTGGATTTTAGAACATTAGAATAAATCATTTTGCACGCGACCACAATACTTCAAACACCAACAGATCAGCTACAGATCAAAATAAGGGAATTAGCGGCCATTTTATTTTAGATTATTTATTTATGAGATAAGTATCTAGTACCCCTCGAACTATGACCAAAGTTGCTACGACACACTTCAACTTCACAGGGATCCTATCACCCCCCTCACGAACTCAATTTTAGCATATTTTTATCACCCTTGTATGCTGACAAGGCACCTTTATTACATAATATAGGGTCCACATCAAAGGTGATGTGTTTGCTGAAAAGGTAGACATAAGGTGCCACATCAGCTAAAAAGGATTACAAAAATACGCTAAAATTTAGTTCGGCCCCCGTGAAGTTGGAGTGTCTCGTAGCAAATTCGGTCATAGTGGGTACTAGATGCTTTACTATTTGTTTATTATCATGTACTAATTTGTTTTTTTGGTAATATCACTAGTTAATTTGGTCATTGTAAAAGAAAAGAAATTTTTTATGACTAGAACTTGGTAACTGTTTAATAACTATTCAGCAGTATGTTTTATGTACACAAGCTAGACAAGCATTGAATATGAATAAATATTTTATTCATACATTAGTTCATTTAAGTAAATAAATATTATTTCATATTTATTTTTGTAATAGTGTCTATGAATATAATTATGAACACATTAAATATGCGACCTAAAATACAATATTTTTAGTAAATAGAGTTACTAGAAGAAAACAACAAAACAAAATAAAGTTACTTATAATGAAATAAATAGATTTAATTTTTTTTGGATGGGAGATACTTTGAAGGAGCCGGAAACAAAGCTGAAAGATTTATTGAAAGTTTAAAATGGTGGCCAGCTAAAAAAATTTAAAATTTTATACAAAGTATGTAGATTCTTGATATTTCGATTATTTCATAAAAAAGTTGATTCCAAGTAAACCTTATTTTATTAGAATTAATACAATCGATACCTTAAAATTCGTGTGCAATGGCAACAAAAAGACCAAACATCTACTCTTCATTTTTAATTTAATTTTTATTGTAATTTAATGACAAGGTTGGACATTAGCTGCCCAACTTCAGCCCAAACATTCCATTTGCCACCTCTATGAGTAACAATTAGAACAAATGTTCTCACAATTAGCAAGCTTAAACTAAAGTACCAAAATTCCTCAAAAATATATTTATGGGACCATTTTGAACTACTCTCAAATATAAGGGATATTCTTATTAATTTCTCTTATATTTTAAGTAGGATTTTAACCAAATTTTGTCAAAGTCATTTTTGTGAAAGAATATGAGGCAAAGCTAAATAACTTTTGTGTACGACTTGACTTGTGGAAATGAGAAATAGAGTGTGACCCTAAAAAATACTATATACTTACATGGATCGGTGATACGAACATCCACGGTGTTGTTTCCGACGTCTTGTTGTTCTTGTTGAATTCTTGCAGCAGATTCCCCAAGTTTAGAAAGACACCTTGTTAACTCGATCAGTTGTAGTGTGTGGACTTTTGCAAACCCAATGGGTATCTCTTTCAAATAATATAAATTGCTAAGCATGAGACGCTCAAGGACAGGAAAATTGTCATCTGTGGCTTTCCAGTACTTGAGATCATTACGTTTAATTAGCAAAACCTTCAATCGAGTAAATCCCCTAACATTTGGATACCATTCATTGCCAAGACAAGCATTATCCATCAGCTTCAGCACCTCAAGGTTAGAAAATTCAGCTATGATGTCCAAGTACGATAAACTTAGACCAGTTGCTTTCAACTTCAGCTTCTTGAGCGTTGCTGGAAAAGCTTTCGCACTTGCTGGCAAAATTCCACTAAGAGAATCTGTAAAATTCAATGTTTCAAGTTGATGCAGGTGGACAAGATTGTTGAGAGGCCCAGAGTAAGTCCCATTTCGTCTAATTCCTAATTTTTTAACATTCTGAATCCCCATAATAACCTCCTTCGTGCAACATCATGGAGACAAGTAAGAAATAGTTTGTATGTTTGAAAAAACCATGTGACTCCCTTTGTTAGTAGATACGCTTGGGGGATTTGTCAGACAAAATTTGGGCAGTTTGAGATGCCTTAATTGCATTAGTCCCCAAATTTCCTCAGGAATAGTTATAGTTTGAACTGGCAAAAGCCGTTGAACAATGAATGTCTGCAGATTCCATAACCTGCAAATTTCTGGAGGTATGTCTAAATCCACATGGCAGAGGAATGATAGGTACCTCAACCAGATGAGACTTAGTATCTGTACAGGGAAATTATCAATCTCTATGTGTCTCAACTCCAAGACTTTGATTAATTTGAAATGAATAAGCTCTAATTTGAAAATATAATATGAATCCTTAAGATGAAAAGAAAAAATAGAACGGGTTCGTTTCAAAAGATCGTTGTTGTCATGATCTCTCAACTGACGATGTACAGGGGTAAGAAGAGCCCTATAAAGACCATAGCGACAATAATCAATTTTATTACCAGTCACGTGTTTAAAGGGCTGCATTTTTTGCATACTGAGATATCGGCCTTATGAATCTGAATATGAGTAATCAAGCACAATGTCGTTCATGATAAAAATGTTCTCCCTTTGAATTTCTCTCACGCACAAGTCATATATTAGATCATGAACCGTACATGATCTAATTTTTGTTCCATCTAGACTTTTCTTGCAGACGAAGACTAGACATCTATCGACAAGCTCTTGCAAACACTTCTCAGCCTCACCTTCCAAATCATTTTCCAACTTCAGGAACCCTTCAGCCATCCATGATCTCATGAATTTCTTCACTGGTATCTCACTGTCTTCTGGAAAAAATCCGAAATGCAGAAGACATGTCTTTAGATCGCTTGTCAAGTGATCATAACTCAACCCAAGCACATGTGAACATCGTTCATCAGGATCATTTGTGACGAATGACTTGACATCTTTAGTAACACTTCCCCAATCTTCTATTACCCTTTTAGATTTGAGAAGTCCAGCAACCACGACAATAGTTAGTGGTAACCCGTGACATTCATCTGCGATTTGCTTTCCAACAGTCTCGAACTCATATGGCAATGCTTCATTTGCAAATGCTGTACTTTTAAAAAGGTTCCAACTATCATCTTGATCCATGAAGCCCATCTGCAAGGAAAGATTCTCTGTACCAGCACAGCGAGCTACTTCAGTGTTACGGGTCGTCAACAATATTCGACTCCCCTTGTTTTCACTTGGAAAACATAGTCTCATGGCATCCCATGCTTCACTTTTCCAGATATCATCCAATATAATTAAATATCTCTTACCCTTTAAACTCTTTTGCAGCATGTTTGCAAGCTCTACTTCATCATTCATGTCAAATGTGTCACTCTTAGTAGAACGCAGAAGACTCAATAAGATTTCCTTTACATTGTGCTGTTGCGAAATAGTAGCCCAGGCACAAACATCAAAATGAGAACAAATGCAGGCATCATTGTAAACTTCGCTCTCTAAGGTTGTTTTACCTATGCCTCCCATCCCAACAATTGGGATGACTTTGGGTTCACCAGAGTAGCCTCTAGTAAGATGCTCTACCAGCCATTCCCTTTGATCATCACGTCCAACCATATTGTTCTTAACCTTCAGAATATCGTTTGTTGAACTTGAAAAATCACGAACCAATGATTCCTTTGAAACTTGTTTGCCTTTATCTTGGATCTTTGTCGACTCTTTCCAGATACGATCCATATCCTCTGCTACTTGTTGCAGGCTTTGACGAAACCTTCGGCGCGCCTTTTTTTTTCTGGCTTTTATTTTCTCCCAGTACAGTTTCTGTTAGTCTCAGTTGAATTCTGTATTCAACAACATTTGCAACTTCTTTTACCTCTACTTCAAAATCCGTCATTTCCCCAAAACATTGTATTTCTCAAAATTCTTGAGAAATACTTTCAGGGAATTAACTTTTTCATGAAGAGCGCAAAATTCTTCTTTGTGATCACAGATTAGAGATTTCATTGGTGAATTGAATGTCAAGAGAGATTCTATTGTTCTCACAAGAGAAGTCACACTTGCATGAGCCATATCTTTTGTATTCACGTTTGCCTTTGGGATTAAGACCTGAACGCTTCAAGATGCAAGAAGTCAATGGTATTATAGATAACGTGATACCCATTCTTTAGTATGGAAACATCTTTGTAGATGAATTGAGGTCATAAAAATTTCCTAGCCCAAAATTGAGTTGTGAACTTTCCTACCGATTGAGTTTTAGTCGACGTTCTTAATTGGGTCGACTTCCAACGATCATTAATCCTAGTACATATTGAGTTAGGGCAGCGCAGGGCAAAGCTCAAGCCAGGAGATCATTGGTTTGCCTCTGCATTGGGCTGCACGGCGCGGAGCATACCTCCCCGACATAAAAGTCCATTTTTCTCTTATTAAATTAGGTGCAAACTTGTCCTTTCACCCCATGTAAATTCCCCAACCCATTTTATAACCCCAAAGTCGTCCTAAACTAGCAGAAAATTTCAAAATCCCTCATTTTCTTCCTACCAAATATTCTTAGAAGCATGAACTCATAGAGTTCAAGATTCAAGGCTCAAACTCAGTATTTTTTCCGTCAAAGGGTATGTTTGAACACTCTATACTTTAAACTACTTATGCAAGGTATTTATTTCAAGTTATTCGTATTTTCTAAATGATGGATTGAGACTAGTGTTGAAGATTGATTTTTCATGAAATCATGTTATTGAATCCTCTCTTTTACAAGTTGTTTTCTAAACTTATGTGTTCACTCAACTAATAATTATAAGATTAGAAAGATGAGTAATTAACGGAAACTAACCTTTCAATTGTTGGAAAGAAACAACTGATCACTGCAATAATATACAATGAGAAAAAAACATAAAAACATAAATATGAGTATATGAAAAAAAGATATAGTAGGCATACCTCTCTGAGTGATATATTAGAAAAAGACCTTGGCCAGTTTGCTGTACCAATCCCGATTTTTTTTTATACATATTAGCTGTCTGCCACTAATACTAATTAATAAACAAAGAATAAATCTCCAGCTTAGGAGCCAATAATGGAGTATTTTTTTTTCTTAAAAAAGGCAAAAATTTTGTCTTATACAGTGAGTAATGCTTTGACTCAATTATCCAGGCTATCTTTAATTTACTTTGCAAAACAAAAATATTTTAATTTTTATTCGATGGGACATATAACAACTTAATAAGTACTCCCTCCGTTTAAAAAAAAAAACTGATCTGTTTTTATTTGTAGTCTGTTCAAAAAAAGAATGATCATTTCTTTTTTTGGCAACACTACTCCAACTTTTCACATAGTATGTTTAAGATCACAAAATTGAAAAAACATTTTAGTACATTTGACATAAATTTAATTTAAAATCACAAAATTAAAAATTTTATTTTATTTTATTAAACTCCGTGATAAATCAAAATAGGTTATGGTGGATAAACCTCAAGATTGCAGTTGGTACTGGAAGAAACTGAATTCGTCGAAGGGTGAAATGTCATCTTTGTAAACACAAGGACAGTACAATCTTACTAGTGTGGGGGAGATATTCTGTAACGAGTAGCTACATGGCTCTTCTGGGAACTCAAAGGAAATCGATTGGGTTCTGCTAACTTGATATGGAACTCAGTATCTCAACCAAAGCATAGGTTTATAGCATGGTTAGCAGATAAAGAGATATTACTCAACTAAAAGTAGACTAATCAAACTCAAACATTCTGGTAGATGATGTGACGACATGCTGTTTATGTACCTCATCAGAGATGGAAACTGCCAAGCGCTTGTTTATTGAGTGTAGCAAGTATTAGGAAAGAGTCGTTGGATTGGCTTGGAATTAAGCTGAAGCAAGTAAATATGGAGCAAGTATTTTAAGGCATTAAGAAGAAACATTGGAAATGCATGCAAAAGCGTCTGCTTACTTATGCACACCCAAAGTTGGACGACATAGATGCCAGTTGTGCCTTTAATTACTCAAGCAGGCCAAAGCACTCAGTCATCTAAATGTTATAAATAATGGTGGGATGTTTATTCTGGAACATAATGCTATACACATCTTAGTACGACCAACTTAGAAAACTATTTGCACTTGAAATGGTCACTTGAGTAACTGAATGAACTAACAATAGAAAAAAAAATACATTCAACGTTTCAGGTTGATGCAGATTCCCGAAAACTTTCTTAGTCATTGTTATTTCCACCTATCCTATTTTGTTAACGTTCTGAATCCCAGAAATAACCTCTTTTGTGCAACAGCATGGAGACGAGTAAGAAAGTAGTTTGTACATTTGAAAAAACCATGTGTCTCCCTTTTTCAACAGATACGCTTGGGCGATTTGGCAAATCAAATTTGTCCAGTTTGAGATGCCTTAATTGCATTAATTCCCAAATTCGCTCAGGAAAGAGAACTATACTCGTGTCACCTAAAATGAAAGTCTGTCCTTGTAACTTCAATCATACGTTGAGGGAACTTATGGCTTTTCGTTAAATTGTTCTTTTGAATAAATAGATCACATAAATCAATTCAAGAACCGAGCTACTCTATTACTTCTCTCGAATATCATTGAGTTCATCCCAAAGAATATACCGTCAAACATACACAACATAAATTGCTCCATGAAGGAGAAAAAGTATACCACAATAAGAATTAACAAGTTAGAAGACATTACAACATATAAATTTATCGAATCAAACTCCTAATATTGAATAGAAACCGATTGAATCTTCTTGTTTCTCGTCCTCTCCTTGTCTTCTTTTTTCCAAAAGTTGCTCGAAGAATCCACGATACTTAGTCGAACTCAAACCCTTCTCTTACGTTGTAAAAACTCCCAAATCTTTCTTTGTGTCTTGCTATAAGAAAGTAACATAAATTAGAAATATAAAATCTCTCATTTACAATCAAATCATGTCAATTACTATATCAAGAATATTTAGCTCATGAGTACATCATTATATATTTTTTAATAAGATACTAAAAGACGATTGTGTAGTGATATCCCTGAATTATTTATGTACTTATAAAAGATTTCTAACACTAATCTTGAAAGTAACATGTCTTTTAAAACTCAAAGTGGAAGACTCCAAAACAACACAAGTGATATATATGTTAGAGGAATTGTTACAAAGAAATCAATGTTATGAAGCGAAACAAGCTACACCAAATTATGCAATAAACTAGAAAATAAAAATGCAAAGAGAACACCTTCAAATGTGAGTTCATATTAAATTTTCTTTTTCACAATTCTGTAAAATTTACTCCACTATATCAAAAATAAATGTCAATGATACTTGTCCATTTTGAAACCAAAGAATAAATTACCCATTTTACCCTAAGCATTAAATACAATCTGTTAGAAAAAGAGAGCAATAAACAAAACCACAAGCAGAAAGAAAATAAGAACACACAGATTTATGTGGAAACCCTTGCAGGAAAAACCACGGGCAGAGGCAGAGGATGTTTCACTATGAAAGGAGAGGAGTACAATGTGGAGCGTAATTTCTGGATAATAATAAAATCTACCCACTAATTGCACTTATATATATATGTGTATACAAATAAGCCCTAGGCCCAAAAACATAAAGGTCCATACCGCGGGGGCTTCGCCTCCTCAACCCCATCTGGATTAGTGGTGTGCTGCGGGATCGGGCCTACGCTACCACCACAGACCCCATTGAAAATCACAAAGATGGGTTGCACCGCGAAATTTTTGGGCCAGGATCAACAAAATTTGAGTCACAACTCTAACAATCTCGACCTTGAAATGAATTCTAATTCGGAACTCCAATCCATTTCAAGACAAACTCTCCACAATCTTTTTAACTCATAAGGTGAATATGACTCGATTATCAAAACAATTTTAATTTGCTAAAATTATCCCTCTTTTTTTGGATTTCATGCTTAAAATTATTGTGAGTATGATAAATACATCTAAACTATCACTCATCAATTTAAGAAACACACCTTAAAATTAATAAAAATTAATTAAAAAATTAAAAAATAATGTATTACCCATGTGGACTGTTTTTTAATGGCTAGACACGCCTAAATGAGTTTGTAAGCAAATATTTGGTCTAGTCAGCTTTTACACGTATTTCTCAAACTAATAATTGATAGTTTAGGCGTATTTCTTATACCTGCAATAGTTTAGGTGTGAGACTCAAAAATTGATAATATTTTAGGTGTACAAAAGTGTCAAGCGGACATATGAGGTGTACAAAATACAGAAATTAAGGAATTCATTTTTTAACAACATAAGTTTTGGGAAATATTGACGCAGTTAATTGTTTCTTATAGCATAGTATTTTCAGTAGTTATGGCTTAATTAAAGATCAGGGTATTTTCTACATTTCTTTTTCTACGATTAAACTGGAATACTAGTATATTTCAAGAAACATAATATACTGCAAAGAACATGGTTGATATAAACAGAAAGATTTTAAAAAGGGCTTCAACAGAACCTTCAAGCTTTAGCATGACTTTTTTTAGGGATCTGTTAGAATTTTTGGACTGATTTTTTTTCTATATTTAAGTTTTACTTTTTCTTAGAAGGAAAATAAAAGTTACCATAATTAATTTTACTTTTCCTAGAAGAAAAAAATATAATTCTTTTCCATATTTGGCTAACCTCTTTCTTGGAGGAAAGGTTTTGGACATCTATAAATAGAAGACCCCCTTCTCATACCATAGCACAATAACATCCACAATGTAGTCTTTTAAGAGTTTTGTTTAGTGGGAGATTTTATCTCTCATTAGTTTTATGCTTTTTAATATTATTTTTAATATTAGGTTTTAGATGTAGGCCAATTGGTCAAATCATATAATCAAATTGTGTTTTTAATATTGTTTTTCGTTGTCATCTTATTTATCGTCTCATAGTTTGCAACTAATAGCTTCCGCATGACGCCCTCTCGATTTCAAACCCAACAAGTGGTATCAGAGCTTATGGTTCAATGGTCCAATAGTGTGGTGAGACGAGATTAAACAGCTTCAAAGCGGTTTCAAAATCAAGCTGCAACAATTTGGATGATAATCAAGATTTTTGTCAAACTACATGTGGAGAAAAAAATTTCAAAAATTTCAACAATCCTGCTGCTTATCCATCTTTAAAACCAAAATCAATTTTCAACCCATGTTTATGGGCACCAATTTTTAACCCATACTTGCTTAAACGCTTGGGCTCCTTTCAACTCATTTATTTTTAATGCATGAGCTCTACTCTTAACATGTGCTCACTTTCAATGCATAAGACTTCACTTTCAATCTTATCAATGCGTGCTTCTATTTTTAATGCATAAGGCTCCAATTTATAATCATGGTAAGCAGCAGTGATATATGAAGGATATATATGAAGAACGAAGATCATGCACAAGAAGAAGGAGGATCAAGAATATTTTGAAGAAAATCAAGCCAAAAAGGGGAGATTTGTTAGGATTTTTGCCTTGATTATCTTACTATATTTAAGTTTTACTTTTTCTTAGAAGGAAAATAAAAGTTACCATAATTACTTTTACTTTTCCTGAAAGACAAAAATATAATTCTTTTTCATATTTGACTAACCTCTTTCTTGGAGGAAAGGTTGTGGAGATCTACAAATAGAAGACCCACTTCTCATACCATAACATAATAGCATCCACAATGTAGTCTTTTAAGAGTTTCGTTTAGTGGGAGATTTTCTCTCTCATTAGTTTTATGCTTTTTAATATTATTTTTAATATTAGGTTTTATATGTAGGCCAATTGGTAAAATCATATAATAAAATTATGTTTTTAATATTGTTTTTCATTGTCATCTTATTTATCGTCTCATAGTTTGCAACTAATAGCTTCCGCACGACGCCCTCTCAATTTCGAACCCAACAAGTGGTATCAGAGCTTATGGTTCAATGGTCCAATGGTGTGGTGAGACGAGATTAAACAGCTTCAAAGCGGTTTCAAAATCAAGCTGCCACAATTTTTTTGATAATCAAGATTTTTGTCAAACTACATGTGGAGAAAAAAGTTTCAAACAAAATTTCAACAATCCTGCTGTTTATCCATCTTTAAAACCAAAATCAATTTTCAACTCATGTTTATGGGCTCCAATTTTTAACCCATACTTGCTTAAACGCTTGGGCTCCTTTCAATTCATGCATTTATTTTTAACGCATGAGCTCCACTCTTACCCTGTGCTCACTTTCAATGCACAAGGCTTCACTTTCAATCTTATCAACTGGTTCTTCTATTTTTAATGCATAAGGCTCCAATTTTAACCCATATTAATTTTTAATCATGGTAAGCAGTAGTGATATATGAAGAATATATATGAAGAACGAATATCATGCACAAGAAGAAGGAGGATCAAAAATATTTTAAAGAAAATCAAGCCAAAAAGGAGAGATTTGTTAGGATTTTTGCCCTGATTTCTTACTATATTTAAGTTTTACTTTTTCTTAGAAGAAAAATAAAAGTTACCATAATTACTTTTACTTTTTCTGAAAGAAAAAAATATAATTCTTTTCCATATTTGGCTAACCTCTTTCTTGGAGGAAAGGTTGTGGACATCTATAAATAGAAGACCCCCTTCTCATACCATAACACAATAGCATCCACAATGTAGTCTTTTAAGAGTTTTGTTTAGTGGGATATTTTCTCTCTCATTAGTTTTATGCTTTTTAATATTAGGTTTTAGATGTAGGCCAATTGGTCAAATCATATAATAAAATTATGTTTTTAATATTGTTTTTCGTTGTCATCTTATTTATCGTCTCATAGTTTGCAACTAATAGCTTCCGCATGACTCCCTCTTGATTTCAAACCCAACAAGTGGTATTAGAGCTTATGGTTCAATGGTCCAATGGTATGGTGAGACGACATTAAACAGCTTCAAAGAGGTTTCAAAATCAAGCTGCAACAATTTGGATGATAATCAAGATTTTTGTCAAACTACATGTGGAGAAAAAAATTTCAAACAAAATTTCAACAATGTTACTGCTTATCCAACTTTAAAACCAAAATCAATTTTCAACCCATGTTTATGGGCTCCAATTTTTAACATATACTTTCTTAAACGCTTGGGCTCCTTTCAACTCGTGTATTTATTTTTAACTCATGAGTTCCACTCTTAACCTGTGCTCACTTTCAATGCACAAGGCTTCACTTTCAATCTTATCAACTGGTGCTTCTATTTTTAATGCATAAGGCTTCAATTTTAACCCATATTAATTTTTAATCATGGTAAGCAGCAGTGATATATGAAGAATATATATGAAGAACGAAGATCATGCACAAGAAGAAGGAGGATCAAGAATATTTTGAAGAAAATCAAGCCAAAAAGGGGAGATTTGTTAGGATTTTTGCCTTGATTTTCTTACTATATTTAAGTTTTACTTTTTCTTAGAAGAAAAATAAAAGTTATCATAATTACTTTTACTTTTCCTGAAAGAAAAAAATATAATTCTTTTCCATATTTGGCTAACCTCTTTCTTGGAGGAAAGGTTGTGGACATCTATAAATAGAAGACCCCCTTCTCATACCATAACACAATAGCATCCACAATGTAGTCTTTTAAGAGTTTCGTTTAGTGGGAGATTTTCTCTCTCATTAGTTTTATGCTTTTTAATATTATTTTTAATATTAGGTTTTAGATGTAGGCCAATTGGTCAAATCATATAATAAAATTATGTTTTTAATATTGTTTTTCGTTGTCATCTTATTTATCGTCTCATAGTTTGCAACTAATAGCTTCCGCACGACGCCCTCTCGATTTTGAACCCAACAGATCCGACACGGCTGAGATAACATCTTAGGAGAGCCAGAGCAATATAGCATACAAAATGAATAAGCGAAAACCATGGTTGATATACTCAGAATGATTTTAAAAAGGGCTTCAACAGAACCTTGAAGCTTTATCATGACTTTCTCCATGCAAGGACTTAATGTTGGACTTCCTTGAGGGCACCAAATAGCAACGAAACCATTAATTACTTCTCGAAGATATGGATATCTTCTGCTGCCTCTTCATCATTGCCAATAAGTGTCGAGTAAATGGAACTCTTCTTGAAATGATCACAAGCCCAATCCATGTGTATATCATTACGTTTTCAAAAAAAGTTTGGACAACCTGAATTCATAATGTTGGAAAACCTTTAATTATCTTGAAATACAGTACATCACCATAAGTAAGTTGCTAATAAATCTCAGTGATGGAGATCAAAAGCAATGGAACAGTACATTGAGGAAGAGAGAGAAATTAGAGAGAAAGAGAGATAAATGGCATTGGACTAAAAAAACGTAGTTACAAGTAATGCCTACTCAACTATATATATACATGAGTTAGGTAACTCACTCTAGGCTCCACTTACTCATAAACTTACAGCTGTACAACTCCTAACTAACTCTGTCACAACTCCTAACTAATTCTATTTACTGCTTCACATTATTCTCAACACCCCTCCTCAAGTTGATGCTTGAAAGATGTCTTTCAAGCCTAGCTTGGACATTAGGTACATGTGTTGTGATTTCCCTAGACCTTTAGTGAGTAGGTCAGCTATCTGCTCCTTGGTTGAAACATGAGGAGTCTTGATCATACCTTGAACCAATTTTTCCTTTACAAAGTGGCAGTCAATGTCAAAGTGTTTTGTCCTTTCATGAAAGATTGGATTGGATGCAATTCGAATAGCAGATTTTCTATCACAGTAGGTATCTACAGGTTGCTTGATCTCTACTCCCAGCTCTCTGAACACCCCTATCAACCAGGTGGCTTCTGCTAAAGCTGAAGCCATGCTCTTGAACTCTGCTTTAGCTGAGCTCCTAGCAATGGTTTCTTGTTTCTTGGACTTCCATGTTACCATGGCCTCTCTAAACTTCACTAAGTAACCAATAACTGATCGTCTAGTATGCAAACATGAACCCAGTCTGAGTCACAGTACACACTTTATAACATCCCGCACATTCGGGCTAAAGTTTAAACCATGGATTCTTTGTTAATAAATGTGTGATGATCGATCCAATAGGTTGTGAATACCTTTGAATGTGAGTTGAGGTCACAAAAATCCCTTAGCTCAGAGACGAGTTGAAAACTTTCCTATCGCTGAAGTTTTAGTGAACGTCTAAACTTAGGTCAAATTCCATCGATCATAAATTCTTGTATACAATGAGTTAGAGGTTCTACTATATATCAAATGAAATATATTTGATTCATCTTTTCAATGCCACCAGTTTTGCATTAATCCAATGTCGGAGTAGAAAGTTATACCCATTTTACTGAGAGGTGTCAGTTGAGGCTGAAACACACAAAAAGTGAGTTTTTAGCAGGGTACTTTGGTATTTTCCTGTCACGACCCGAACTGAGGCCCTGGCCGTGACGAGCATCCCAAACCATTAAGGCCCAGACACCCTTCTAACATGAAATCATATGCACCATTCATACATAAACAAAGGAATACAGAAATTATAGCAAGACAAAATCATGGTCATAAATCTGATTTGAATTTAGCATTTAAGAATGAAATCCAAAACTAACTAGCAACATCTACAAACCGTCTCAGAAATCTCTACTATATGATCACTAACACGATCTAAAAAATGGGACAAGGCCCCCAGTAGACCAAAACTATATCTAATAATAGTTGTCTGAAAGTAAAAGGGCCTTCTGAAATAAAGAAGGCTCACCAACTGAACACTGCAACTCTGTCTGATAAAATCTATTACTTTTCTAGACCCCTAGACTGAGCCTCAGAACCTGTAGGGAGGAGGGGGGTCAATACAGATGTACTGGTATGCAAAGTAGTCCAAAATAAAACTTTTATATAAGTAAAATAGTGGAAAACAATTTGTTAAAAGATCATGCATAAACAACAGTTCTCAAAACACATGGGCACTTTCTGAAAATCATAAGTCATTCTTGTCTATGCACTGTATGTTCTTTGTATTACTTTTGAGTTAGGTGGTACTCCCCTACAATTCTAAAATTCCACGGGCTGTATGGAATCCTCCATTGACTCGGCGGGAAAGCCCCCACCCCCAGTGTACCACAAAGGTTGGAGTTTCTATTTCTCATACACCACACGACACTAGGCCAGCGTAATATAATATACTCATATCGGCAAATCAAAGTTTTGGGCAATGACTTGTCAGAACTCATGCCTTCTTCGGGGAACCACCTAACTTCTCTTTATGCCCAGTTTTAACCACTTCTAAACATACATCATTCTAAATATTAAAATCTGAAAGTCTAATTTCGAATATGGATTATATTCTGTTCTTAATTATCATGGCATAATCTGAATTGGTTTCGTCACACCAAAACTTGCAAGTCCCATTTCTGATTCATAGTATAATAAGCATGATCTTTCATTAAAACATAGTTCAGACCACCCAAACATGTAAATAAAATAAGAGATTTCATGTTCTGAAACATAAATCAAAACTATGCAAGAATCCTTTAAACATATGGTGGTCATGTGCTTTTGGCAAAATCATGCACTCTTTCATTATATGAATATTTTCAACATTTATCAACACAACTACCCTCTCTTTTGAAATCCAAATCTTAATCCGGTCATAACACAATTCAAGACATTTTAAACCATGTTTTTCAAGAATGCATTCAAAGCATCTATAACATATGATAAGTAAAGGAAAATCAAAACAAGAGAGGGATTTTACATAAGTCATGCTCTCAATTAAATCATCAACCTTAAAACACAAGAATAAATATATATACAATTTCTAATCAATGTGGGGGAAGATCAAAAGACCAAAACAATACCATCAAGATTTCTAAAATATGAATGTATTCATAAATCTAAAAACCTCCTTCTTAAAATCATGATTTCTATGCCCATGATATTTTAGGAAAACCCCATGTACCTCGATTATGAAGAATAAAAGCTGATCCTTGAAACCTACGGTTTGGGGATTTCAAATCTTCGTTTCATTTTGAAAACCCACGGTTGAATCTTGAGTTTCTTGGAGGAGAAGTGTAACGCCTTGAAGTTTTTTCTAGCTAAATTATTGTCCATAAAGTATCAAGAATTGGCTTCTAGAATTATAATTACTTATTTACCTATGGAATTTCTTAGATTTCAGCTTTTCATTGCGTAGATGATCGAATAAATTTTCTGTCGACATAAGATTCGTCCAAAACGGACACTCGGTGAAGGAGTAATGATTAATTTAAGTCCTAGTCGTAAAACACCATTATTCCTGTCCTTGGAACATCGCGGAGAGGGTGTAAATGATGATGGTCAATTTATAGTGAGACTCCACGATGGTGACGCATCACGGAATGGGCCAAATTCCCATTCATCAATTTCCAGTGAGCCACCACGATCGTGGCGCGTTGCGGTAGCCCATGAAATCGGACTCCCAGTTATATTTAATACCTGTCTCATTAAGGGTATTTGGGGGTAGTTTCCAACCCTTTAATATCTTGAACACGGTATTTAATCCCTATTACACCAAAATACACCTACTCTGACCAAAGTCCATCAAGAACTCTCCCTAGGGTTTCAAACAAGAATCCCAAATAACTTAAGATTTAACCGTGGAATTTCGAAACAAATTGGAGATTTGGAATCCCTAAGCCGTAGGCATCAAGGAGAATCCTTTTATTTCTTAAATAGAGGTACGCGAGGATTTCTAAAATCTCATGGGCATAGAAATCATGATTTTAAGAGAGGAGTTTTCATATTTATGAATACATTCATGTTTTAGAAATCTTGATGGTATTGTTTTGGTCTTTTGACCTTCCCTTACATTGATTCAAAATTGTATATATATGTATGCTTTTGTTTTAAGGTTGATGATTTAATTGAGAGCATGACTTATGTAAAATCCCTCTCTTGTTTTGATTTTCCTTTAATTATCATATGCTATAGATGTTTTGAATGCATCCTTGAAAAGCATGGTTTAAAATGTCTTGAATTGTGTTATGATTGGATTAAGATTTGGATTTCAAATGAGAGGGTAGTTGTGTTGATAAATGTTGAAAATATTCATATAATGAAAGAGTGCATGATTTTTCTAAAAGCACACGACCACCATATGTTTAAAGGATTCTTGCATAGTTTTGATTTATGCTTCAGAACATGAAATCTCTTATGCTATTTGCATATTTGGGTGGTCTGAACTATATTTTAATAAAAGATCATGCTTATTGTACTATGGCTCATAAATAGGACTTGCAAGTCTTGGTGTGACGACACCAATTCAGATTATGCCATGCTAATTCATAATAGAATAGAATACATGTTTGAAATCAGACTTTTCAGATGTTGAAACTAGAAAAATGCATCAATCAGAACAGGATAAAATTAGGCATAAAGAGAGGTTAGGTGGTTCCCCGAAGAAGGCACGAGATCAGAAAACTCGTTTCCCGAAATCGTGATTTGCCGATCTGGGTATATTATATTACACTGGCTTAGTGTCGTGTGGTGTATCAGAATTAGAAACTCCAACCCTTGCGGCACACGCGGGTTGGAGACTTCCCCGCCTAGTTAATGGCAGATTCCATACAGCCCATGGAATTTTAGAATTGTAGGGGAATACCACCTAACTCAGAAGTAATACAAAGAACAGACAGTGCATTAACAAGAATGACTTATGATTTTCAAAAAGTGCCCATATGTTTTGAGAACTGTTTATGAATGATGTTTTAACAAATTGCTCTCCACTATTTCACTTATATAAAAGTTTTATTTTGGATTACTTTGCATACCAGTACATCTGTATTGACCCTCCCTCCTCCCTCCAGGTTCTGTGGCTCAGTCTAGGGGTCCAAAAAAGAAATAGATTTTATCAGAAAGAGTTGTTGTACCCAGTTGGTGAGCCTTCTTTATTCCAGAAGGCCTGTTTACTTTCAGAAAACTATTATTAGATATGGTTTTTGTATACTGGGGGCTTGTCCCAGTTTTAGATCATTGTCAGATTTTCATGTAGTAGAAATTTCGCAGATTGAGTCAGATGTTATTTAGATGTAGTTGATTTACAGTTTCCATACTTATGATGAATTCAGAATTGACCATGTTTCCGTAGAAGATTATGTTTCCACATATTTTTTTATTATATGAATGTTATGCATGATTACCAAATAGAGAAGGGCATTCTGGGCCTTCATGGTGTGGGATGTCCGTCCCGGCCAGGCCCTAGTTTGGGTCGTGACAATCTTGGTCTCAGAGAAAGGTTCATGGTCCCAGGGTGTCTGCGAAATCACGTCGGGTAGAGTCTTATTTATGGGTGTGTAGCGTGCCACACTTATAAGCAAGAGGCTACTGGGCATTTAGGAATGTTTCCTCTCTTTGTGATTTAGTTCGTGTTTTAGAGTCTGAGATAGAATTGTCCCCTAATCAGTGATCTATTGTATTTCAAAAAAAATTCATGCCTCTTCATCGTTCCAATAACTAGGATACTCAGGATGATGAAGTACGCCCCACCCATGGGATGCGGACCCAAAATAGAGCGCACACCTCAGAACCTATTTCTACTCCGAGATTACCTCCAGTCCTGACTAGTCCTCCTAGAGCTTCAAGGACAAATGTTAACAGTCCTCATTCTTCTCAGAGAGACATATCAAATGCAGAATTCAGGCAATCCATTTGCATGCTTGTACAGCTGGTAGACGCATGACTCAGAGGTCGGAGGATACTGGGTCTGCATCTTTTACTTTGAAGGCTACTAGGTTAGGACAGTTTATGAGGATGAACCCACCCAAATTTTCGGGCACTAAGCTGGAAGAGGACCCACAGAAGTTCGTGGATGAAATGGAGAAGATTTTTAGAGTAATGCATATGGATTAGGTAGAAGGGGTTGAGTTAGCAGCGTACCAACTTAAAGATATAGTGAACCAATGGTATAATTAGTGGGAAGAGACGAAGGGTAAGAGTGTTAAGCCCACAGTTTGCGGTGAATTTGTGGAAACTTTTCTTGACCGGTTCTTTCCTCTAGAGTTGAAGGAAGCCAAGGCAGAGGAATTTATGAATCTTAAATAGGGGAAAATGAGTGTCCAGGAGTACACTCTGAAGTTTAACTAACTAGCTCGTTATGCACCAGAAATGATAAGTAATATGAGAGCCCGGATGAGGAAGTTTGCATCCGGCCTTTCCGATGATCTAGCTCTTGAATGCCAAGGGGCGATGCTAAATAGGGATATGGACTTTGCTAGGCTGTCAGTGCATCAAGTAGAAGAGAAGAAAAAGAAAATGGCCGAATCTAGAGAGAAGGACAGGCAGTTAAAGAGATCCAGAACAACGGATTAGAACCACAGTCAGCCGCATAGCGGTAACTGGGGTAGTAAATGGCAAAAGAAGAAGTTTTGGAGTAACACACAGTCTGCAGCTAGCGCCCCTGTGCCCAGACCCCCAGTTGATAGACGATCTCAGAGTTTTCAGAATAGTCATGGACCCAGAGCTCAGGATACTCAGTCTTAGGGCAGTGTGGCTTAGAAAAATCGTACTTTTCCATGGTGTGAGACTTGAGGTAAGCATCATCCAGGAAGGTGTCAGCTAGGCGCATTTGTGTGTTATTATTATGGTTAGAAGGGTCACTTTAAGAGGGATTGTCCATCTTCTATGAAGAATATTGGTGGGAAAAACTCTCAGGTAAATTCCTCCGCACCACCACCACCTCAGAAGGGTACCACATCAGCTGTCGGGAGCTGTCGCAACCGGTTATATGCTTTGACCAACTGCCAGGAGGCGAAAGTCTCACCAAATGTTGCCACCGGTATGTTACAAATCTTTTCATGTGATGTATATGTGTTGCTTGATCCCGAGTCTACCTTATATTATGTGACCCCGTATATGGCTGTTGGTTTTGGGTTTGATCCCGATGTGATTGTTGAACCTTTCTTTATTTCCACTTCGATGGGTGATTTTGTTATGGCTAGGAGGGTGTATAAAAATTGTTTTGTGTCTATTCTTAGTAGGGATACTGTGGTAGAACTCATAGAACTTGATATGGTTGCTTTTGATGTTATCCTAGGGATGGACTGGCTCCATCAGTGTTATGCCGTACTAGATTGTAGAACTCGAAAGGTTACCTTTTCTTTTCCAAATGAGCCAGCATTAGAGTGGGAAGGGCTCTCTTTAGCACCTATAGGGAACTTCATATCTTACCTCAAATCCCGTAAACTTATTTCCAAGAGTTGCTTGTATCATCTTGTTCGGGTTAAAGATTCTATGCCGAAAGTTTTCCTCTTCAATCTGTCCCTTTAGAAAATGAATTCTCGGAAGTCTTTCCAGATGATCTCCTAGGAATACCGCATGATAGGGAGATAGATTTTGGCATTGATGTGTTGCTAGATATCCGTTCTATTTCTATTCCGCCATATAGAATGGCTCCTGCAGAGCTAAAAGAGTTGAAAGAATAGCTAGCAGATCTCCTAGATAAAGGTTTTATCAGACCTAGTGTTTCGCCCTGAGGTGCACCTGTACTCTTCGTGCGAAAGAAAGATGGTTCCCTGCGTATGTGCATAGATTACCGTCAGCTGAATAAGGTCACTGTTAAGAATAAATATCCTCTTCCTAGGATTGATGACCTCTTTGATCAATTTCATGTAGTTGATTTACAGTTTCCAAACTTATGATGAATTCAGAATTGACCATGTTTCCGTAGAATATTATGTTTCTGCGTCTTCTTTTATTATATGAATATTGTAATTGATTACCAGATAGAGAAGGGTATTTCGGGCCTTCATGGTTCGGGATGTCCGTCACGGCGAGGACCTAGTTCTGGTCATGACAAGAAGCATATGAACTAGGGTTTTTGTTTGGAGGGAAATCTTGAGAATGTCATATATTATGCTTGTAGAGGTCTTAAATCTCCTGTTTGGACATTTTAAGAGACTTGGTAAAAGTCCAAACCCCCTTGTTAACTTCTGAATGAAACTGGAAAAATTTAAACTGGGAACCCGATCTTATGGGTCACCGCGATGCGCCACTATCGCGGTGGCTCACTGGAAATTGATGAATGAGAATTTGGCCAACTCCGCGATGTGCCACCATCGCGGAGTCTCACTGGAAATTGACCATCATCATTTAAACCTTCTCCGCGACGCGCCAAGGACAAGAATGGCAGTGTTTTATGACTAGGACTTCAATTAACCATAACTCCTTCACCGAGTGTCCATTTTGGACGAATCTTATGTCGACGGAAAACTCATTCAATTCCCCACACTACTAAAATGATTTACATGACATATTTGCATAGGATTTATTTCTTTTGTATCATCTATGCATAGAAATAACGGTTTTCATTCTAGCCCGAAATGCGGAGTGTTACATTATCTCCCCCTTGGGATCATTCGTCCCCGAATGATGGGTAGGAACGTTGAAACTTAAAGGTATGGAATAACGTGGACCTGATGTGTCTTCTAGGAAAGGATATAACTGATCTAAAACATTTAAACTTCTATCACTAAACTGAATTCTGAGCTGACTTGCCCTTACTTATTTTAAGGAGCTGATTCATTCTGAGAGTTTAGGATACCCCTCCGAAGCGTTTATGCTCAAATCACACACATTGGATTTGAAAGTGATAACTTAGGTAAGTACGAATCATGAGGCAACAAGATTTAGATCGTACAAAGGTATTACACTGTCTGAGCTAAAATAGCTGGAAAAATTTGAGATTATGTGTTGAACTCTTATGAACTGAGTCATGACTAAATAACTGAATTTGAAACATGATGTTTGGACTGAACTGAGTTCGCAACTTACACGGATGGAATATATTATCTTTTGGGATGGTCATACATATTGGACTTCAGATAGTAGGACTAGGTGAAAAGGTGGAAACCATAGTAACTTGTCTGCCTGACTGCTAAACTGAATTATGCACTTATACTTAACTGGAGTATCTCGTCAACACTTTTTCTAAAGAAGTTCTAGTAGCATCAGGGAGCAAAGAATCTCTGACATGAGTTATACAAGACATCCAACTAAGGCATCACAACAGTGACGTTACTCTATAGCATGGAATATAGACATATAACTCATAAACTAGGATAGAATTGCCAAATCTTAGGCAATGCAACTTCGTACTTTCGAGTTTAGCCACACTTCAAAAATACTCTCTCAACTATACTTTCCTCTTAAACACCATGCTCATTAATTTCACTTATTTTTCTCACATGGCCGCTGATATTTCCATCTACTAATGTCTAAACTAGACTAAATCCCCTCATCATCTTCAAGCCTAACTCAAAATCACAAGACGCACCACATAATACTGTAGTAATAGTTTGAATCATGAATTTAGCACACCCAGCATTTCACAATTCCTCATCTCCTGCATAATTCTTATTGCCACTCCAGCAATCACCTTCAACTTCGTATTAGACATTCACAAACACCAAGGCATCCATCCATATGCATACAAACATGACATTCAAGCCTATCTTCATACCCACATGTGCACTTCTAAACAACCACTCATAAAGCATATTTCTCATATTCTCTAATACTTCTATCCATAAAAACTTCCCTGCACTATTCAGATGATACACATAAAATATCCTCATTTAACCAAGCCATACACGAAACTTCACCCCAAAATTCATTCAACTTATAGACTTACATAAAACAAGCACACAATAATTTTTCCCAAATATAACACAAAATTTCAACTAACCTTGACATGTATCAAAGACTTGGCCTCAATCTTACTCCGCAATTACTGCCTTAACTCAAATAAGCACACAACCATCTTTCATCAAGAAGAAACGTTTAATCTTTCCCATCTAGACAACTGTTCATCATACTATCTCGACCTAAGGAAAAAGGTCACTAAAAAATTGGAATACTGGAATCCGGAACATGAGGGGAGTACTAAGCGTAACTTGATACTATACTGAGGCGTGAAGAATAGAACACTCACTGCAAGGACTCATTAACGAGATCTAATCTCAGGACGTACCTGATATAAATCTGAATTTTCACTGATCGTTAAGAGTATCACATATGCACAAGAGTCATGAACTGCATGATCTGAATTTTTGGAATTCATAACTTACGAAAAACGATTCTGACTGCTAAATAAACTGGGAACTCATTATACTAGGAACTAGGAGAGTACATGATTCCTTATCATATGACTGAAAACGAGCTATGACCATGAAGATGGACATAAAGAATGAGTATGTATCGGAATAACTAAAGTAAACTGCTGAAATAAGAATAGATTGAGCATCATTTTTTCTTACGGCCAATTCCACAACTTACTGGCACATCTATTATCATCTGAAAACTTGACTTGGTTACTCGTTTTATCATCTCCCCCTTAGATTTAAGCCACTACTCTAAGTCTGTGAGCCACTATATACACCTTGGTATAAAATGAAATTACTTTACTCTAGAGTCGGGGATATAACAATACACATAAAACTAAACTTACCCTGTAAGACGGTATCTTCATGCATAACAACCAATGCTAATACCTCCTTGTAAGATTCAACCCTTAGGTTTCTATAGCACCAAAAGTCATCATATAATAGCTTAAACATTCACCAACCCAGATTCTTCTAACACTAAACATGGATATCTCCAAACCTTTGTCGGACTATACCACTTTTGTCATAGTCTACCAGCATCATGACTCCAAACTTATATCTCTCTACTATTAGAATCAAGATCATATCAAAAGGCTTAACATTATCTATCAAAACTCCTTAACTTGGCTATTTAGAACACCATATACCATTTAACTAGTCTTTCTCCACCTAGAAACTCAAAGGCACCACTAGCCACACATAACATGTAATAGCCTTAGAAAAATACTGCAACCTCATATCACCTTGGCATACTTCTACTTCATACATACAACATCATACTTCATTACGAACCAAATAAACTTAAGCTCTTGCATGCACTATTCAAGCCTATTAGATCGCTTCCATAAAACTAGTATCATTAACCAAGAAATAATCACATCCACCTTCATGACATCACTGCTATGCCTCAGTATCTACTACATACCTTCTCACAAGTAGTACTAGTCTACAACTACCAAAGAAAAGAAAGTCAAGGGGGTAGAGTCACATAATAGACATGGTCAACCTTAATCTTATATTATAAACCCATACAATCTTATCTACTTATACGACTTTCTCACATCACACTTACTTACCCAAGTGTACATTTAGACTACGTTCAAATTCCACAAACAACCTTGTGTCTATAATTTTAACTTACTGGCTAATCTAGCCATTTTCATACTTCGAGCAAACAACAACTTACCTTAGCTAATTACTCCTTCTCTACCTTCTACTAATCTAGAAAACAAGGATGTATCACTTTAATACCAACTCAATCTCGTGCCAAAAGATTCGACTATACATACATTCAATGAATCGCCCTTACCACTTTTCCTGTCATTACGCCTCTAAACCCCCAGTTCAATCCAACACAAGAACCAACAAAATGGACAATAAGTTGCTAGTGAATAGAAATAGGCCTCACACGTCTTCACTACACTTTGAGTTTTAACAACACAATGATAACAAGATTACAAAAGATAGAAACTTGACACACAATAATCAATGATCTAAGGATACATATCTTACTCTGTATAAATAAATAAAAATCTGAGTCAAACACTTTCCCCATAGACTACCATAAAATCCATACATGCTACTATCTACCACATTAGTTTATCACTAAAAAGGGGTAAATCATCCTCAAACATCGGTTATTCAACTAAAATATTTATTTACACAAAAGTCACCCTCACTTTGACTTCTAACTTTGTGACTTTACATCACCAACTTCTTGGTCCAACATCACTACCAATAGGTCATGACACTGACACTTAAATTATCCTACTACTCAGGTGGAAATATAGTTCCAACATTCTGCTACACATCATCCCCCTTAAGCGTGATGTCAGCAACATAAAATTTGAAAAGGACTGAATACACTCAATACCACAAGTTGAAAAACACGATTTCATCAGAATCAAAGTTCACACTAGAATCAATACACTCTGAGGCACTAATGGAATCTTCACAAGTCCTTGCACAATTTCAAAATCTTATATGGCTCAATCAGAAAGAACCATGTCATTTAGACTCTAAACTTCATTACTTGAATCACCACAATAATGAGACATGTCTGAGAACATTAGAGTAAGGAAAGAATTGGGATGACTGTTATTTTTGTATGGAAGACACCATAGCATGATTTAGAGTATGAAAGAAAAATATTCTGACTCTATTGCACGAACTAGAACATAAAAATATAGAGATATTCCTAAACGCCTTGTAGCCTTATGCTTATAAGTGTGGCGCGCTACACACCCATAAACAAGACTCTACCCGACGCGATTTTGCATACACCCTAGGACCATGAACCGTGCTCTGATACCAAGTTTGTCACCACCCAAACCGAGGCCCTGGCCGTGAAGAGCAACTCAAATCATAAAGACCCGGACACCCTTCTAACTTGAAATCATATACACCATTCATACATAAACAAGGGAATACAGAAATTATAGCAAGGCGGAATCATGGTCATAAATCTGATTTGAATTTAGCATTTAAGAACGAAATCCAAAAATAACTAGCAACATCTGCAAACCGTCTGCGAAATCTCTACTACATGATCACTAACACAATCTGAAAACTAAGAAAAAGCCCCCAGTAGACATAAACCATATCTAATAATAGTTGTCTGAAAGTAAACATGCCTTCTTGAATAAAGAAGGCTCACCAAGTGGACGCTGCAACTATGTCTGATAAAATCTATTTCTTTTCTAGACCCCTAGACTGAGCCTCAGAACCTAGAGAGAGGAGGGGGGGTCAATACAGATGTACTGGTACGCAAAGTAATTAAAAATAAAACTTTTATATAAGTAAAATAGTGGAGATCAATTTGTTAAAACATCATGCATAAACAGTTCTTAAAACACATGGGCACTTTCTGAAAATCATAAGTCATTCTTGTCAATGCACTGTCTGTTCTTTGTATTACTTCTGAGTTAGGTGGTACGCCCCTACAATTCTAAAATACCACGAGCTCTATGGAATCCGTCATTGAATTGGAAAGGAAGCCCCCAACCTGAGTGTGCCACAAGGGTAGAAGTTTCTATTTCTGATACGCCACACGATACTAGGCCAGCGTAATATAATATACCCGGATCGACAAATCACTGTTTCGGGCAATGAGTTGTCTGAACTCATGCCTCCTTTGGGGAACCACCTAACGTCTCCTTATCCCCAGTTTTAACCACTTCTAAACATACATCATGCTAAATCTTAAAATCTGAAAGTCTGATTTCAAACATGCATTCTATTCTGTTTTGAATTATCATGGAATAATCTGAATTGGTGTTGTCACACCAAGACTTGCAAGTCCCATTTCTGAGCCATAGTACAATAAGAATGATCTTTCATTAAAACATAGTTCAAACCACCCAAACATGCAAATAGTATAAGAGATTTCATGTTCTGAAGCATAAATCAAAACTATGCAAGAATCCTTTAAACATATGGTGGTCATGTGCTTTTGGCAAAATCATGCACTCTTTCATTATATGAATATTTCAACATTTATCAACACAACTACCCTCTCTTTTGAAATCCAAATCTTAATCCAGTCATAACACAATTCAAGACATTTTAAACCATGTTTTTCAAGAATGCATTCAAAGCATCTATAGCATATGATAAGTAAAGAAAAATCAAAACAAGAGAGGGATTTTACATAAGTCATGCTCTCAATTAAATCATCAACCTTAAAACACAAGCATACTTATATATACAATTTTGAATCAATGTGGGGGAAGGTCAAAAGACCAAAATAATACCATCAAGATTTCTAAAACATAAATGTATTCATAAATGTGAAAACCCCTTTCTTAAAATCATGATTTCTATGCCCATGAGATTTTAGGAAAACCTCGCGTACCTAGATTATGAAGAATAATGGATGATCCTTGAAGCCTACGGTTTGGGAATTCCAAATGTCCGATTATATTTGAAAACTCATGGTTGAATCTTGAGTTTCTCGGAGAGAAGCATATGAACTAGGGTTTTTGTTTTGAGGGAAATCTTGAGAATGTCGTATATTATGCTTGTAGAGGTATTAAATATCCTATTTGGACGTTTTAAGAGACTTGGTAAAAGTCCAAACTACCTTTGTTAACTTCTGAATGAAACTGGAAAAATTTAAACTGGAAACCCGATCTTATGGGCCACCGCAACGCGCCACTATCGCGGTGTCTCACTGGAAATTGATGAATGAGAATTTGGCCCACTTTGCGATGTGCCACCATCGCGGAGTCTCACTGAAAATTGACCATCATCATTTAAACCCTCTCCGCAACGTGCCAAGGAAAGGAATGACAGTGTTTTATGACTAGGACTTAAATTAACCATAACTCTTTCACCGAGTGTCCATTTTGGACAAATCTTATGTCGATGGAAAACTCATTCAATTCCCCACACTACTAAAATGATTAACATGCCATATTTGTATAGTATTTATTACTTTTGGATCATCTACGCATCAAAATAACGGTTTTCGTTCTAGCTCGAAATGCAGGGTGTTACATTTCCCTTCCTAGAAACCTCCCCAACGAAATTATATCATACCCTAAGCATCATAATCCATATTTTATCAGTTTTCAACATCTCAATCCTCTCCACTCTCAAGAACAAGATGGAAACTAAGGTTTCTTCAAGATCATGAATCAAACTCTTAAGTCCAAGATTTCCAAGAAACAAATCAAGATCCGTATTCTACTCTTTAATCCAAGTAATCTAAGGTGCGTGGAGTTTATCCTAAAAACTACATGGGCTTGAAAACACTAGAGCATGATCTTAATATTATTAAGCATGAATTTTAAAAGGGTTTTTGGAATATATGTTTTAAATTATGTATTTCGAATGTTTCAATGCTACTATTGCTCTAGCCTTGTGGTCCTTTTCCCTAAATTGATTTACATGTATATGTGTATGTATGAAAATTGAGATTGAAGATTGTTTGAGAGTGCAAATTATGAACTTCCTCTCTTTTATTGAATTGAAGTTTATGGTTTTGTCGGAAAAGAGTTGAAATGCATGTTTTATGATTGAAAGTAGTTTTCTCAATGTCATAGTATTTGAACATGATTTAGAGATGATGAGAGGGTGTTTCTTGATATAACTATGTTTTGTGTTAAAGAGAAAGAATTGCATGAAATTAAGAATTTTGACATGACCACCTTTGTTTATTGAATTGTTGATAAAGAGAATTGTTTGCATGATTTTACATGAGTTTTATAGAATGAGTTTCATGAAAAGAATTGTTGATATGGTGGTCCTGAATTCCATGATTTGAGGATAGAGACATAAGTTGCTATAAATGGCTCAGAGAATGTGACTTGGAAGTCAATGGTATGACGATACCATGTAAATATATGTCATAGCAGAATTAGAGTCTTCAGAACTTGATTTCAGAGTTTGCATGTTGTAAAGAATTAAAAATGGGGTTAAAGAGGGTTAGGTGGTTACCCGAAGAGGGCACGAGTCAATTGACTCATAGAATAAACCGTATTTTGCCGATACGGGTATGTTACTTTTGTACGTTGGCGACGACCCTATGGCATAGTAGAGATTCAGAGACTCCGACCCTTGCGGCAAACTTGGGTTGGGGGCTTGGCTGCCGAGTTAAGGGCAGATTCCATATATCCCATGGAATTACAGAATTGTAGGGTATACCACCTAGCGCAAAAGTAAAACAAAGAGTGTCACATAGTTCAGATGATTTTACAGAGTCTTTTAAATATGCCCATGTGATTTTACCTTATGATATACTTATGAATTGTTTTAAATTACTCTCATATATGTTGAATACCAATTACTATTTTGGATTTGCTCTGCGTACAAGTACAACTGTATTAACCCCCTACCTCTCAGGTTTTGAGGCACAATCTAGGGGTCCGGATAAGCAGTAGATTTCTTCAAACCGAAGTACAGAGTTCAGTTGGTGAGGCTTCCATATTTCAGAAGGCCTAATTTCCTTCAGTCATTTATCGTTATTATGGTTTTGGTCTACTGGGGCCTTGTCCCAGATTTCAGACAAATGTCATCTTCAGTTGTTAGAAATTTCACAGACTGATGTTAGACGTTGTTAGAGGTTTATGGGTTCCATTCCAGATTGTTCAATTAAATTATGATATTGACCATGATTCCGTATTGTTTTATATTTTCTTATTTTCCTTTATATTATATGAATGTGTGTATGATTGCCAGATAGAGAAGGGCACTCGGGCCTTGACGGTTCGGGATGCCCGTCATGGCTAGGGCCCTGGCTCGGGTCGTGACACACTGAGTACATTAGTATTATGTGAGGGCATGAGTAATCCTATTCCTGGTGCAGATTTGATAGACCTCACTACCCTCATAGCAGCTTCCATGTGTGACTCCTTTGGTGCATGCATATACTGACTCAAAACTTGAACTACAAAGGCTATATCAACCCTTGTCATTGTAAGATACAATAATCTTCCTCACTAAAAGAACTCAACTCATGAATTCTTGAAAAAAAAACATGGCCATTTTCTACAAGAACAATGATAGAATTAGCCATCAAAAAATCAAAGAGTTGGAAGTGAAGCTCAACAGCCAAAGGGAATATAAATACTTTGTGGCTAGGGTGAAAATGAGGGAGGCGGAGGTTTCAAATTTTTTCCTTTTTTGACTATATGGATATGTTCGGTGTTCTGATTAATCTATATTCGCTCTACAGAAACACATTTAAGCGAATAGATATTGACACTTTTTTTTAAAAAAAATCGTTACATTCAAGGGGCTTATTAACGTTTATCATTTCGTCTTACTTTTTAGTGATTCGACTTTGGAAACAATATCAGTTATCATTTTTATTTTATCCTTTTTTGACTAATTTGTAGTTGTGTCCGGTGCTCGAATTTATGTTCTCTCTATAGAAATCCACCACAACGAATATACGCTCCTTTTTCTAAATAACAGTTACGTTCAACGCTCAAATTCGAGACACATAACATTAATAACAATTTATCATTCCGCCATGCTCTTTAGATATTCAACTTTCATAACAATGAGACGACTTATGTTTTCTAATTCTTCCTTTTTAAATTTTGTGGCTATGTTCGGAGTTTGAAATCTACATTTCGATTCACGACATTGAAATCCACTATAACGAATATTAACACCTTTTTCAAAAAGTCTAAGTCTTTCCTTGTCTCTTGGGAAAGATATTAGTGGAAGTAAATAGTGTCAAAGATGGAAATTTGAGTATTTTTTTCTCTTCAATTTACATCCTAATGTGTGTTCTCATTTATGATTTGCACCCTCTTCTATTATTTTTAACGATTTGCACCCTCTTCTATTATTTTTAATGATTTGCACCCTAATTTCTTAATTTTCCGTTATGTGACTACAACTTGAAAATATATTTCTGTCATGTGACTATATTTCTATACCAAAGTTCTGGCTAAGTTTAGCATCTTGTAATCGCTCAGTTCTTATATTCATTATTGGTGCATCTTTAGTAGTGAGTTTTCTATACCAAGTTTTCTCCCATGTCTTTTGGTATCTGTCACGACCCGAACCGAGGCCCTAGCCGTGACGAGCATCCCGAACCATGAAGGCTTGGACGCCCTTCTTACTTGTAATCATATACATCTTTCATACACAAATAAGGAAATGCAGAAAAATATAACAAAACTGAATCATGGTCATAAGTCTGATATAAATCCAACAATGGAAAAAAATGAAACCCAAAACCATCTAAAAAACGCCTGCGAAATCTCTACTACATGATCACTATCACAATCTGAAAACTGGGACAAGGCCCCCAGCGGACCTAAACTAAAATGATAACATAATCTGAAAGACATAGACCTTCAGGAATAAAGAAGGCTCACCAATTGCACATATCACTGCTGTCTGAAAACTCTACTGCTTAGCAGGACTTCTGAACTGAGCTTTGGTATAGAAACCTTCTGCTCCAGCAATCGGCAGGAGCAGAAGGTTTCTATACCAAAGTTCTGGCTAAGTTAATCATCTTGTAATCTCTCAGTTCTTATGTTCATTATTGGTGCATCTTTAGTAGTGAGATTTCTATACCAAGTTTTCTCTCATGTCTTTTGGTATCACTATCCCATCCCTGTCGCAGCAATCTAACTTAATAGCCTTTGACTGCTTGAAGTTTTCGAGAAATTTTATGAGCATAGAATACCAATGACTATCAAGTATATTTGTCAGGGAGAATTCGAGTTCAACTACTAGAAAAACTGAAACTTTCATAAGCTTGAGGGTTGGCAAATTTTCATCTCACTCACATCTGAAGCATGTTAAATTAGGAGTTTCCAGTTCAACATCGATCAATTCTAAGCACCACGATAATGCAAGATACTTCAGCCGGTCACTTGAGATCGTGATTGTCTGCAACTTTTAACAACCCAATAAGGACAAGCACTCAAGATTGGGTTGATTGACAAGAAGATCTTCAAGCCATCCATCAGTGACATCCACATCAACGATGTACAAAGTTTTCAAGGATTTGCAACAAGTTATTTTAATTACCTGTAGATTCCATAGCTGACTTTCAATGTAAAGATTTTCAAGATTTGCTGCTGCAATATCAACTATCTGGAGTACAGGAAGACAACGTAGCCAAACCGTCCTCAGTTTCTGTAAACTTGATGCAATTTGCAAGTTGGCTAGTCCGCGACAACAGGATAACCTTAACTTCTCTAAACAAACGCAGCTTGCACATAAAGCTTGAACGAGTTGCTCATCCAAATATGTATCAGTGAGTCTTAACTTTCACAAAGATGAAAGCTTTATATCATTATCAGGAGGCAATCCAAGCTTAAATCCGCGTAAATTAAGAATGTTTAATCCCTCAGCAACAAAGAGTTCTTCAGGCAAGTTACCGAAACTACTATCTGACTCACCTACTTTTAAAATCAACTCCTTGATATTACTTGTGACCGGGATTTTAATCCAATTATGAACATAAGATGAGCTCATCCGGTAACTGGATAGACATCTAAGGCGGCTAAGTGGGATGCCCGTCCCATTAAGGAATCGGGACGTGTTAGCCCATTTAGGCCCATGGGAGGTCAACTTTTAGGAAATTGCATGTCATAGACCCAAATATGGGTCGCTTTAGATATTCAGAAAATTGCATGTCATAGACCCAAACATGGGTGGCTATAGATATTTGACCCCAATAAGAAATGTCTTTAAAAAATAATTTTCCTTACTTTTTAAGTATAGTACAAGTACCATTTTACCCCTCTACACCTCAGATATATTTTAAAAACTTTTCATACTTATTTGTCTCTCAAATTTTATTTTTTTATTATTTTAACTTTTTATTTTTTCCTTTAATTTATTACTCTATTTTTTATTATTTTCACTTTTTTATTTTTTCTTTAATTTTATTATTTTCACTTTTTATTTTTTTTCCTTTAATTTTATTTTCATGTTTTAATTCATTTGTCTCAAACTTTATTTTTTTTCTCTTTCTTCTTTTTTCTCAAGCATTATCTATTTTTTTTCCTTTTTTTAATTCATTTGTCTTTAACCTTTATTTTTCTTTTATTTTTGGTTTTTATCAGTTCTCTTTTTTTTTCCTCATTTTTCTCAAACTTTATTTTTATTTTTTCCTCTCAGTTTTTATTTTCTAAATTTTTTAATTCTTCACTTTTTTCTTAATATTTATTTTTTTCTTGTCCTTTTTTTTTCTCACTCTTTTTTTATTTCTCTATTTAGTTTGATCGCTTTTTTCTTTTTTCAGTTCTCTTTCTTTCCCTCATTTTTTTAAACTTTATTTTTATTTTTTCTCTCATTTTTGTTTTTCTTAATTTTTTTAGTTCTTCACTTTTTTCTTGATCTTTATGTTTTTTTTCTTTCCTTTTTTATCTCAATATTTTATTTTTATTTCTCGGTTTTGTTTGATCTTTTTTTTTCTGTTTTCTCAACTTCTATTATATTTTGCTAATAAATAAAAAATTGGATAATCCACAAAGGGATTTTCTTTTTTTTTTACATCAAAGCAAATTTAAGGGCATGAATTGTTGTTACAAAGTTCTTTGAAAATTCTTGAAATAAGTTGTGTCTCTAAGGTGAAAGTTGTAGAATATCTCATAAATAAAGATATAATGTGGTAGTGTCAACTCTTGCCCGTGGGACATAATTTATTATTTGATGTCCTTGAGCAAAGTCTTGACTCTAAGGCAAGAGTTGTAGAACATCCCATAAATGAAGACATAACTGGTAGTGTCAACTCTTGCTCGTGGGGCATAATTTATTATTTGAAAGTCGTTGAACTAAGTCTTGCCTCTAAGGCAAGAGTTGTAGAACATCCCATAAATAAAGACATAACGCGGTAGTGTCAACTCTTGCCCGTGGGACATAATTTGTAGTTTGAAAGTCCTTGAGCTAAGTCTTGCCTCTAAGGAAATAGTTGTAGAACATGTCATAAATGAAAACATAACGTGGTAGAGTCAACTCTTGCCCGTGGGGTATAATTTGTAGTTTGAATGTCCTTGAGCTAATTAAGTCTTGCCTCTAAGGCAATAGTTGTAGAACATCGCATAAATAAAAACATAACGTGGTAAAGTCAACTATTGCCCGTGGGGCATAATTTGTAGTTTGAAAGTCCTTGAGCCAAGTCTTGCCTCTAAGCCAATAGTTGTAGAACATCTCATAAATAAAAATATAACGTGGTAGAGTTAACTCTTGCTCGTTGGGCATAATTTGTAGTTTGAAAGTCCTTGAATCAAGTCTTACCTCTAAGGCAATAGTTGTAGAACATCTCATAAATGAAAACATAACGTGGTAGAGTCAATTCTTGCCCGTGGAGCATAATTTATTGTTTGAAAGTCCTTGAGCTAAGTCTTGTCTCTAAGGCAATAGTTGTAGAACATCTCATAAATTAAAACATAATGTGGTAGAGCCAACTCTTGTCCGTGGGACTTAATTTGTTGTTTGAAAGTCCTTGAGCTAAGTCTTGTCTCTAAGGCCATAGTTGTAGAACATCTCATAAATGAAAATATAACATGGTAGAGTCAACTCTTGCCCGTGGGGCATAATTTATAGTTTGAAAGCCCTTGAGCTAAGTCTTGCCTCTAGGCAATAGTTGTAGAACATATCATAAATGAAAACATAACGTAGTAGAGTAAACTCTTGCCCGTGGGTCATAATTTGTTGTTTGAAAGTCCTTGAGCCAAGTCTTGCCTCTAAGACAATAGTTGTAGAATATCTCATAAATGAAAACATAATGTGGTATAGTCAACTCTTTCCCGTGGGGCCTAATTTGTAGTTTGAAAGTCCTTGAGCTAAGTCTTGCCTCTAAGGCAATAGTTGTAGAAATCTCATAAATGGAAACATAACGTGGTAGAGTCACCTCTACAATGTAGTAGTGTCAACTCTTGCCCATGAAACATAGCCTATTGTTCGAAAGACGTAAATCTTACTTTACTTTTATAATGTGATAGTCTCAACTCTTACTCAGGAGATGTAACTTGAATGGAAAAAATTGAAGAAAAGAACAAAAATAATAAAAATTACAAAAAAAGAAGAAAATGAAGAAAATATTAAAAAAATAAAAATTAAAGAAAATGTAGAAGTTGAGAGAGAATAGGAAAAAAAATAAAGGTTGATAAAAAAAGAAAGATTAAATAAAAATAAAGTTCGAGAAAAATTTAAAAACAAAAAAATAAAAAAAGCATTTTTTTTATAAAAGTAGACGTTGAAAGGTGTAAAGAAAAAAAGTAAGGGTTGAGAAAAACTAAAAAGAACAAAAACAATAGTAAAGAAAAAAATAATATAAAATAAAAAAGAAAAAAAATGAGAGGAAAAAAGTAAGGGTTGAGGAAATTTAAAATAAAAAGAGAAAAAAATAAAAGTTGAAAGATATAAATATGGAGTTGTTATCCATTATGAGGATCATTTATGTAATTTACTCCATTGATCAGGGGCAATTTTGTCCAAAAAAATACTAGTTAGTAGGTAAAGCCTATTTTAAGAACACTTTTTTATTTGGGGCTAAAATTTGAAAGCCACCCTAATTTGGGTCTATTTTTGAGATTCACCCGTCAACTTTAAGGTTGGGGCCGGGGCAGGGTAATCCTTATGGAGATGCATGACAAAGTTGCACAATTGTTTAGTCTATTACCACTACTAGTATAGTACCCGCGCGATGCGCGGAAAATATTAGATCAAAAATACATAATAGTACTAATGTGTGATAAAACTAACCTCATTAAAATGATTTCTAATCTTAAATAAGCAAAAATAATGGCACACCAAACTGACAAATAGCTTGCAACTTGATACAGCTAAATATAATCACAAAACTTGGATAATTGATACTTGATAGAGTTCCTCTTTCATCTTGATTTGAGGACCGTATGTTAAGTTAGACTCGTAAATATATGTCCAAGCCATATAATGAATAAGTTATTTGTGTTATTCCAATGGGATGCATGTGGATCTTTTTTCCTTTATAAAGTAAAGGTTCGCTGAAGAGATATCTTTATAGAAATCAAGCAATTATTGTGTGACAATCGTCCATTGACTCTTATTCTCTTCTATTTCACTTTGAAATTTTGTTGTCTTCCTTGGTTGAGAAGTATTAATCATGAAAGTGAAGCTTGTAACTCATGTTCAATATCCTTATTGAATAGGTCAACTCCATCCATATTGTACCAAGTAGTAGCACAATCAAGTCCTAAAGCAACCCAACCAAATATAAATAAATTAACCAATTGAATAGAAATTTTCAACTATGAATAGCAAGAAATAATATGTTTACGTTTTTGCCAAGTGTGTGCGTTGATGTGATAGACATACTTGCCACAACAAATGTACACAAAAGAATATGTAATGTGGAACAACACTCTTATTTGACTCAAAGATCACCGATGAAGATATTAGTGAATCAATAACAATTCAACAAACTCCGTTAACCAATACAAATAACAAAAACGAAACAGGAGAGCCACCCAACTTAGTAAACTTTAAAACCAATTATGTGAAACTTTAAGAGCTTCTTGTTTATTAGACAGTTACATGAGAACCTTACTTGGTTTTTGCCCGTGATCCATCATTAGAAAAAAAACATCTCTATCTCCACTAACTTTCCCAGATGACAATGCAAATCAAAATAAGATGCCAAATATATATGTATAACCATCTTACAATTAGAGTGTGATATGCACCTCATACTTTGGTACAATGTCCACAATTATCAAACCATTTTCTAAAAGGGAAAATAATACATATGAATGTCAAATTCATTAATAACAACTATCTCGCTAACATAAGAACAAATTTTTGAACTCAAAATGTTCCTACTGACCCTAAAACTTTCTCAATGGTCGTCTTTCTTGTATGTTGGTTTCTTTGTTATAGTTTCTTATAGTAAAATGCCCTGATGTTATTGATATTTGTAGCTAATAGTCTACTTTAACTATGGTTGTTGCTCCTCTGTCTTCCCAGAAGTCCAAGGAGAAGGGGTTAAAAATGCCTCCACTTCTTCCAAACCCCCTCCTTTCTGACTTCACCGAAGAGTTTGGAATACAAAAAAGTGATGAATACGAGCAATGATACCAATTTATGCAATTCATGTGTTTAATTAGGGTTGAAAATGCCTCCCCTTCTTCCAAACCCCATCCTGGACAGCTACTGCATTCACCTAACAGTTTGGAATACAAAAAAATGATGAATAAGAGCAATGATATCAATTTATGCAATTCGTGAGTCTAATTGTTTAAGTGACGTAAAAATGAAAAATAAGAGGTAAAAATAGATATTTAATTATCAAGTATGGAGATTCTCAAAAATGTAAAGCAAATTTCTGTAAAATGTGAACTCATGTCTCCTCCACCAACTCGAAAATCAGGTTACCTTCCACCAAATTCATTCTTTTAGCCAAACTATTCCACTAATTATATTTCAAGTTGTTAGGCCATAAACCACTATAAGATTCTAATTAGAGCAAACCAATAAACATTCATAAGCCTCGACTACAGTAGTTAGAATACAAAAGCTATTAAAGTTCCTCATGAGATGAACTTTTCAATTATCCACGGTCTATTAAAAGTGTCTGCCACTGTTCAATCAAAACATGAATCAGCTTTGTTCATCACATTTCCCAAATACTATAAGCAAAAAAATCTAGAAACTTAATCCAAATTCATAAGAAATTATCAGAGAATGAATCATGGAATTTGCCAGCATATTGTTACAGTGTTTCCTTGCCATCTATTAAAGGCTGGGTACACAGTCCTCTTGGATTTAAGCACCGTTTGAAATCACCAATAAAAGAGCCCATGGCTAAATGGATTTAACGGGGATATTAATTTAATTTAAAAGAGTCATTTTTGACAATTGTTTTTCGATGAAAACTTTGATTTTTTATTATATCCCACCGAAAGAGAACGCCACTACTAACTCCTCAGTAATGATTTCTCTTCCTTACTATCGATATAAGGCCAGTGTTTTCTTCCAAGTCAAAACACAACACTAACATAATGAATTTGGCCACGATGTGTAAAAAGACATCTATTTAATTAATGGGCATTCACCCAAGGCAATTTTGACTCAGTTGTGACTAAACTCAGTAGAACTTAATGTTGTCTTGGGTAGTATCTGAATCAGAACAATAAAGAAATGCTGCCCCTTGCTTTGCAGAGAAAAGGTATAAAATAAGAGACTCACCCCCATTAATATGCATAAACAAATCTAAATTTCAAAAGAAAAAAATGTACGAATCCAAAATTTTGCCAAAAATTGCTATCATAAATTCAACTTTTCCGTTCAATACCTTAACGTCTTCATGAAATTGGTGTTATTTTCAATATAAATGTGTTGGAGTTGAGAAGTAAAGCATGAAAATTCATTCACAATTCATAATATGAAAGTAAAGTTGGAAACGATCTCTAACCATCTCAAGTGTTCCTTTTTTCCTTTAGGCACTTTAACTTCCAAAAACCCTGCAATCAAAATAGTTCACCATAGTATAACAACTAAATGGATAAAAATACTCAATTACACAACAACATGTATGCACATTACAACGTGGTGATTATTTTGAACCAAAACAACAAAGTTTGGGATGGTAAGACATACTTTAGGTTATCCTCTTTCTGTTCCTCTCTAAAAAAAACTAACAACAATGGATATATTAGAATCATTAGAAAGTAGGAAAAAATAAAGAGATTTTTTAATAAGAAGATCAATTTTAGAGAAACACGAGGAAGCGGCACCACCACCATTATCACCACTTTCTCTATCGTTGTATTCTGCCGATCGATCGGTTGTCATGTAGTGAAACATCTGCCGAATGTTAAGACCTGGATTGATTGCGGGCATAAATTCAAACTCTCGATAACTGCCATGTTATGTGGATTGGATTGGAAACTGTTAATTTATAAGTGGTTACATCAACGTATAGTTTTATAGACATGGTTTTCCTAATTTTATCCCATTATTGGGAAAGCTACAACTGTGCAAACGTCAAAAATAGGATTTCAATTATAAGAGGATAAATCAAGTTAGTAGAAAGGAAAAGTAATGGTACATGAAGAAGAATGCTGAAAAAAAAAAGTCGATCGAAGACATATGATGGATGCATTCATCCGTTTTAAAACTGATAGATGAGAATGTGAAACTGGGAATGGAGTTATATTTGACGTTGATAACTTCCCAATTCAAAAAAAAATTTATAATATATATATATATATATATATATATATAATATTTTCTTGTTTTGTAAGAAAGAACAAAAAAAAAAACCTTATGTTTTATTGGCTACATTTTCTGATTTTTTTTTTTTGGTTGGAAGATTAAGGTGAGGATAAATTTATAATTAACAAATATTTAATTTGTGTTCAAATTCAAATAGCTAAGGCGATAGATTTAGACAAAGATCAGCAAAAATTAAAATTCAATTTAAATAACTGCAAAAATTTAACTTTTTAAAATGAAAAAATTCAAAAATAGTAAGTAATAACTAACAACTAAAATAACCACTTTTGTCCTAAACTGCCAAATGTCTTATTATTATTTAGCCACTTGGCTAAATGTGGGGGCTTTATCCTCTCTTTTTAATAATATATAGATTAGGAAGATTCATTTACTATCACATGAGTAAGTTTTGCACGCTGTTGCCTGCCAGCGTGTATAGATCTTTTTACACTATCAAGTTAAGTTTCACTTTTAATCATAGATAAACTTCCATAGAGAAAACTTGAAAGAGTTACTATTTTTCCATTCCATGTGATTTTAATATAGAAATTTCATTTAGGAAGAAAATGGAATCTATCATGAAAAATCTGGGATAAAGACATAGATCCACAACGTGAAAGAGGTAAGAGAGTATCATACGCAATGTTAATAGAATCTTTGATAGGTAAATGAGGCAATAATAAGTTTCTGTTCAACATCCTCCATCTCAAGTTCTCTTCGCCTAGAAATCCAAACTTTGTATGCAAGCTCAAGAAAACAATTTATGTTACGACCTCCGACAAGCTAATGCAAGCACAAGAGCTTGGTTTGAAAAGTGACAACAACGTGTATAAGAGCCGGAATAGGAGTAGAGGAAGGAGTTGGTTCTTTACCTAACACTCTCGGACACCCAAGAGGACCGATTATATTGTCTATATATTCAATATCTTGAAAGTCAAAAAAAAGATCTACCATGGCAACAAACACGTCATTGACTGATAGTTTACGGGGTTATATATAGTAGATACTGAATCCTATTGGTTTTTTTGTGTCTACTTCCTTATATTTGGAACCCGGTAGTAAATATCTAGCTTTCCACAACTTCTTACTATTCATAATTTTCTTATATTTCACTTCAAATTATTAGAAACTAGGAGTGCCACTCAGTACATATGGAATGCCAACCTTTACCTGAAAGAATGATGCCTCCTGGATTTCCAGATATCCATCCTATGTTGGTAGGCTGCAGTTGATTAAAAGTATACTTTTCTCTATGCAAACATTTTGGTGCCAAGTATTTGTTCTCCTTGTCATTAACCAAGCAGTGCTATACTTCTTGATTGAAGTAATTGAGAATAAAGAATAGATTAGGAAGAAGAAGAAGAAGAAACAAGAGGTAAACAGGAGAGAAAGACCATTAGAGAAGGAGTAGTCAAGTTGTATTTCATGCTCTTTCAATGTACATATTTATAGACTTGTGCATGTACTAACTAACTAACTAACTAGCCGTTAGCAGCCTGCGGGTAACTACCTATCAGGTAGTTATAACTGAAAAATGAACTACTCTACTTTTGTTTCTTCTTGATTCTGCTCCACTCTCTTCTTATACTGCAACACTCACCCTCAAGCTAGGAAGGTGTGAAGATGTCACAGATTCCTAACTTGGCATTAAGATGAACTTGTTGTGCTCTTATCATCCCATTAGTTAGCATGTGTGTAGGCTGATCTTGGGTTGCAATATAATGAGTTCTGATCATCCCTTGAACAATTTTTTCTTTGATAAAGAAGTAATCAATGCCAATATGTTTTGTCCTCTCATGATATATTGGATTTGCTGCTATTTGTAGAGCAGATTTGCTATTACTGAATATATCTACAGGTAGAACTACTTCATTCGCAACTTTCTTCCTCAAACCTAGGATCCATACCAACTCTGTTGTTACTGCTGCAAGGCTTCTAAATTCTGCTTCATCTAAGCTCTTGGAAATAGTAGTTTTCTTCTTTGATTTCCAGGAAACTATTGATTCTCCAACCTTCACAAAGTAGGCAGTTACAGAACTTCTATTCTGAGGGCATGATGCCCATCACAGTAGGCACTTACTTTGTCATCTGTATTACTAGATAATAGCATACCTTGACTTGGTTGGTTTTTAACATACTTCACAACTCTAAGTGTTGCCTCCATGTGAGGCTTCATAGGATCCTCAAGGAACTGACTTAACGTCTCAACACAGAAGGCTATGTCTGTCCTTGTCATAGTTAGATATAACAGCTTACTAATTAATTTCTGATAAGCAGAATCATCAGTAGGCTGTCCTTGCTTGACATATACATCAAATTGTTTAGATGTCAGTTTGATGTTGTAGTCCATAGGGGTAGCTGCAGGTTTGGCTGTTGTTAAGCCTAACTCAAATAATAGTTCCAATGCATACTTTCTCTGGTGCATTAATATCCCTTTGTCAGATCTTGCAAATTCTATTCCAAGGAAAAATCTTCGTCTTTCATCTTGAAGTTCTAATGTAAGACTGCCTTGGTTTCTTCTATCAATTTTAGACTATCTCCAGTGATCAGCATTTCATCAACATAAACTAACACCAATGTGACACCTTCTATTGTCTTCCTGATGTATAATGATGGATCCTATTGACTCTATTGAGACCTTAACAATGCTTGTGATAGCTTTGTGTTCCACTGCCTTGGTGCTTGCTTTAGTCCATATATGGATTTGAGTAGTCTGCATACTACATTCTCCCCCTGACTAGCAAATCCCTGAGGTAGGTCCACATAAATTTCATCATCGAGGTCCCCATTCAAGAATACATTATAGAAATCCATTTGGTTTACAAATCATTGCTTCCTGGCTGCAGTAGAAAGTATAGTTCTTACTGTTCTCATCTTCACAATAGGTGAAAATGTTTTTTTTTGTAATCAATTCCTTCTCTTTGTCCATACCCCTTTACTACTTGTCTAGCTTTAAACCTTTCAACATCACCTGAAGCCTTGTACTTTACTTTGTATATCCATCTGCAACCAATAGCTTTCTTCCCTTTAGGCAAAGGAACAATCTCCCAAATGTGATTAGAATTCAGTGCATCTATCTCATTTTTCATTGCTTCCACCCATCTAGGATCTTTACAGGCCTCAGAGTAACTTGTAGGTTTAGTGACACAAGAAGTTTTCATGAGGAGAGTTTATCATATGACACATGATTTTCAAGAGCATGAGGTACTTTCTTTGTAGTCTTGGTGAAAAAATCATTCATCCAAACTGGTGTCTTTCTGCCTCTAGTTGACTTTCTTTGGTCCTGAGGAAAAGAAGATGGAGGTGCATGAGTATGAACCACCTGCCCTTGCTGCTCTTGTTGACCAACTGAATTAGGAACCCCTTGACCTCTAGTTGATCTTCTTTGATATACTTGAGTTATAGGTTTTATGTAGGAATAAAAGGACCTCTAGTTGATCTTCTTTGATATACCTTAGTTATGGACTGTGCAGGAGTGGGAGTAGCCTGCAATAGCTGTTCTTTCGGGCTCACATGACATGGAACCCCTGAGGTGACATGGTTATTGGGATCTGTAGGCATGTCTTTCCACCATCTAGTACTAGATATTGATCTTCCAAGGGAAAGATATGATGAGGTGATTGATTTTGATGTTTGAGTAGTTTCAATAGAAATACATTTTCTCTGAAAGACATATCTCTACTCACAGAGAAGATGTTAGTTGACATGTCATATACCAAGTATCCCTTCTGAGTGCTAGAGTATCCCATCATGACACTTGTCTTTGCTCTAGTCATGAGTTTATCTTTCTCATTTAGCACCTTGGCATAGCATAAACACCCCATTAGCCTTAGATGATCATAGTTTAGCTTTTTACCATACAGTTTTTCATAAGGAGTGAAGAACTGAATAACTGAACTAGGCAGTCTATTGATGATATATACTGCAGTTAGAACATAATAGCCCCAGAACCTTATTGGAATTTCAGCCTAAAACCTGATAGCTCTTGTTAACTCTAAGATGTGTCTATGTTTTCTCTCAGCAACACCATTTTGCTGAGGAGAATATGGACATTTTGTTTGATGGATTATACCATTGTATTGAAACAACTTTTGGCATAATGAGTTAACAAAATCAGTACCATTATCAGTCCTGATTGCCTTAAGTGTTTTCTCAAACTGTCTTGACATACATAAGAAACTGTTGTATTTGAAAAAAGAAATCTGACTTAAGCTTTAGCAGAAACACCCAAATAAACCTTGAAAAGTCATGAACAACTGTTAGAAAATATTTGTTGCCATTCATAGTTGGTACTTTGTAGGTCTGCACAAATCCATGTTCATAAGATCAAAACAACAAGTACTTTGACTATTAGTTGACAGATATGGTAACCTAGTCTGTTTAGTACTAGGACAAATGCTACACTGCTTTATTCTATCTTCTATCACTTGTACTCCTTGATCTACAATCCTTTTCAACACACTAGTTGATGCATGTCCCAACCTTTGGTGCCACAAATCCACTTCAGCTTGTGTCTTAGTTACTTTAGTAGTTGCTTTAGTTGCTACTGAAACTTCATTCTTTGACTGATCTTCAAGTAGATATAAGCCTCCATCAAGCTTCCAAATCCCCATCACCTTTCTAGTACAAAGATCTGGGAAAACACAAAAAATAGGGAAGAAGTTCTCTGAACAATGACATTCCTTTGTCACTTGTGATACTGATAGGAGACTACATGAAAATTTTGGGATATGAAAGCCAATTGTAATGGTGTTCCCTTCTGATAAACAACTATTTCCCACATGAGTGACCATTGTAGTATCACCATTTGGTAGATACACTTTCTTTGGATTTTGTTACTCTGTGACAGTTTTGTTAAGTAACAATTCTGAATTACCAACCATATGGTTGGTAGCGCCGGTATCTATAATCCATTTCTATGAACTAAAAGAAGCTAAACAAGCAGAAATACCTGTACTTATTACCTTTGTAAACTCAGTAGATGCGTTGACAGAGTTATTCTTGTTTATCAGTAGCAAGATTTGCTCATATTGTTCCTTGGTAAATGCTGCATTTCCAATCTGACTTAGCTGAGCCAACTGATTACTTGCAGCTACTGATTGTCCTGCATCTTTAGTATAACAACCACTTTTATCAACTGGATAATCATGAGAACCCAAGGATACATTATAAGTTGTGTTAGGCCCTTCATGCTTGAGCTCATTCTTAGCCTTATAATCTTGAGGATAGCCAACCAACTTCCAACAGTTTTCTTTGGTATGTCCTTTGAGTTTATTGAAATCACACTGCACAGTTACATTTCTCTTGTACTTGTGACCTTGGCTTCCACATACTCCGTTTCTTGCATACATGACATTTATGTTGTACTTGTGACCTTGGCTTCCACCTACTCCGTTTCTTTCATGCATGACTATTTCAAGATTATTGCTTGTATTTGCAGGATTCATGCCCAGAATCCCCGCCTGACTTACAATAGATTTGTAACTTTCATCATTTATTACCATTGCATAAGCTTGGTTAACAGTTGGGAGAGGGGTCATAAGCAAGATTTGACTTCTTGCTTGTGTGTAGGACTTATTCAGGCCCATAAGAAACTGGAAAAAGTTGACGTGTACAGCTTTGAAATCTTGCTTTTAGAGCTGATTTGCTGCAGCAAAAGTTACAAGAAAATACGTGGAGAATGAGAATGAAATGATACTCACGGAGTGGGCTTGTGATTGCTACAGGATAAAAGAGTTGCATTTACTCGCGGGTGATGATGAAGAGGCCATAGAAGATATCAAGAGGTTCGAGAAGTTGATGGTTGCTATTTGGTGCATTCAAGAAAATCCAGCAGTAAGGCCTAGCATGAAGAAAGTCATGCTAACACTTGAAGGTTCCGATACAAAGAAAAATAAGAATGGTACGTTAATCCCCTCATAGTATCCAATTTATTGGATTATTTTCTCCTAGTCTACAACGGCATTACCTTGTTAGAATAGAGGCACTTCAAATTCCAACAACCTTCAGATTCCAAGACCAACAAATCTCAAAAGTCTTCATTTCTTTCTTAAACTTTGTGTCTATTCAAACGGTTTTACATAAAGTGGAACGGAAGAAGTATCATCTTATAAATATCATCTTAGTTGAAATGTATTGGCGTATAGAAAATTCTGCTCTGCCATGACTCCTTACTATTGAAGTTTCCTTATCGTTTTCACTTCAAATATTATATTAAAACAGGGAAATTAGAGAAAGCAAGGCAAGTCTTGGAAAAAGTTAGAGGCACACCAAAAGTTGATGCAGAATATGCTGATCTAATTGATGCAAGCAACGCAGCCAGAGAGATAAAACATCCATTCAGAAATTTACTCCGAGAAAAAATAGACCACAATTGATGATTGGAGCTATAGCAATTCCATCATTTCAACAACTCACTGGCATGAACTCTATTCTATTTTATTCACCTGTTGTTTTCCAGAGTTTAGGTTTTGTCTCTAGTGCAGCTTTGTATTCATCTGCTATCACCGGTGGCGCCCTTGTTGTGGGTGCCTTTGGTAGAAGAGCTTTTTTCTAGGAAGCTGGTGCTGAAATGATAATCATCATGGTAATTTCCCATTTTAAGTTCTATGCACTGACGGCTTAATTTCATTTAAATGATAAATGTTCGTAAAAAGGTAGATCAGTAATATGAAAATGTAATGTTGTTAGTCTATATAAGTTCAGAATTTGCAAATATTGAACTTTAGCCAAGAAACTATTGGAAACAACCTCTCTACCTTGTAGGGGTAAGGTCAGCATACACACTGCACTCCAAGACTCCACTGATCGGGCCACATTGGGCTGTTGTTGTCGTACTGCTGCAATAGTGAAAACTTGTTTGATATGTGTTTCAAGTGACATAACATTAACCGTTTTCCAAGTGAAGTTCGAGCCGAAATCTTCTACATTCCATATTCATTTTTAACTAAAATCTAATGTATCCAAACGCCTACGAGTCATAATGTTGACTCCGCCAAGTTCTTTCCTCGTCATTCTTTTCTCATCCTGAAGTTGATCTCCTATTTTCTATCCATTCATCCCAATCAACGTTACTATATATTTAAAGTCTCCTTCACTTAATTTTCATTATGGTTTACTTTCAATTTTGATGAAATAGGTAGCAGTTGCTATCACTCTAGCATTGAAGTTTGGACAAGGTGTATTACTCCCAAAAGGAATTGGCATATTCCTAGTAATCATAATATGCATATTTGTTTTAGCATATGGAAGATCATGGGGTCCTTTAGGTTGGCTTGTTCCAAGTGAACTTTTCCCTCTAGAAACAAGATCAGCAGGACAAAGTGTAGTTGTTTGTGTCAACATGATTTTCTCAGCGCTCGTCGCACAATACTTCTTAGTTTCACTATGTCACCTCAAATACGGTGTATTTTTGGTATTTTCTGGATTTATATTCATCATGAGTTGCTTCATATACTTGCTCTTGCCGGAGACAAAGCAAGTTTCGATTGAGGAGATTTATTTGCTATGGGAAAACATTGGTATTGGAAAAGATATTGCTCACCAGAGGAGAATGGAATTGAATTGAAGAATGGAGGGAAAGTCTGAGTGCTTTCATAGATTCTTAGGAATGACAATTAAGTAGCATTTTGATTTTGTTTGTTGCATCTTTTTCTACATGGAAAAAGAGAACATTAGAAGTAGAGTACATGTATGTATTTACTTTGGATGTCTTTTTAACCAAATTTTTCCCTAGTATTTATCGAGCGTATAATCTCATCTTATTCTTCCGTTGATCAAGAACAGAATGACTTAATTTAGGGTGCTAGTCGAGTTGCATACAATCTGACCGCGACACCACCAATATAGCGAAAATTAATACACTTAATACACCCACACTGAAGGTGATGAGTGAAGCATTATTAATCACAAATTGTCTGTTTACTATCAGATTTAGTATGATTTTGAATATTGCAAATCTTCCTAGTTCATTGATAATAAAGAAAGTGTTAACTGTTAAGCATATACTTATGAGGTTCATAAAGCATAGAAATTAAAGAATTCACTTTTTCACCACATTTCAAGAAACATAATGCAGAGAACATACTATGTAGCATGGACCTTCAAAATATAGTGCACTGCTGGAGGATCAGATACGGGTGGGGCAACATCTAGGCGATCCCGAGAAACATAGCATGACAAAAAGGATAAGTGACAAACATGGTTCAACCACACAAAAAAGATAAAGAGAAAAGAGTTGAGATGTATTGAGACTTCAATAGAATCTCAAACATTAGCATTACTTTTTTCATCCTAAACTTCCTTGAATCCACAAAATATCAATGAAACCATCCACAACTTCTCGACATCTGCTATTGTCTCTTCATCAACGTCTACGAGTAAATGCAACTCTTTTCTTCTACAGTAATCACAATCCCACTCCATGAGTTTAGAGAACCTGAATCATCATGAAACACAGTACATCACCATAAGTAATTACTCCAAAAAAAAGAAAGAAGTTTAGAACCTGTACCAAAGTTTTAGAAACCTCTGTCTTAACTGTTAGACAACGGACGCCTCTTCTCCGATATAATCTTCATTTGTGAAAAGATAATTTCTCAACTCTTGTTGCTCCATACATGTAAAGTTTTCCATTCTTACTTTCTTTAACTTATGTCTCCAAAGAAATTTCTCACCTTCAGCTGATGCATCTTCATATATAAACTTCAAGGTACTATTTAAGTTTGACTCCCGAACAAGAATCAGGGTGTCGAGTTGAGGAGAAATCCAAAGAAAACTATCAAGAATGTCCACGAGTGAGCAATCCCCGAAAGTATTAAATTTAATGTACCAGGTAGAATTAGCACCATAGAGTAGTGGAACCAAGTTTTCTCTCATGTCTTTTGGTATCACTATCCCATCCCTGTCGCAGTAATCTAACTTAATAGCCTTTGACTGCTTGAAGTTTCCGAGAAATTTCATGAACATAGAATACCAATGACTATCAAGTATATTTTTCAGGGAGAATTCGAGTTTAAGTACTAGAAAAAACGAAGATTTCATAAGCTTGAGGGTTGGCAAATTTTCATCACACTCATATCTGAAGCGTGTTAAATTAGGAGTTTCCAGTTCAACATTAATCAATTCTAAGCACCACGATAATGCAAGATACTTCAGCCGGTCACTTGAGATCTTGATTTTCTGCAACTTTAAACAACCCGATAAGGACAAGGACTCAAGATTGGGTTGATTGAAAAGAAGATCTTCTAGCCATCCGTCAGTGACATCCACATCAACGATGTATAAAGTTTTCAAGGATTTGCAACAAGTTATTTTAACTACTTGTAGATTCCATAGTTGACTTTCAATGTAGAGATTTTCAACATTTGGTGCTGCAATATCAACTATCTGGAGTTCAGGAAGACAACATAGCCAAACCGTCTTCAGTTTTTGTAAACTTGCTGCAATTTGCAAGCTGGCTAGTCCGCAACAACATGATAACCTTAACTTCTCTTATCAAACGCAGCTAGCACATAAAGCTTGAACGAGTTGCTCATTCAAATATGTATCAGTGAGTCTTTACTTTCGCAAAGATGAAAACTTTATACCATGATAAGGAGGCAATCCAAGCTTAAATCCGCGTAAATTAAAAACGTTTAATCCCTCAGCAACAAAGAGTTCTTCAGGCAATCTATCGAAACTACTATCTGACTCACCTACTTTTAAAATCAACTCCTTGATATTACTTGTGACCAGGATTTTAATCCAATTATGAACATAAGATGAGCTCATCCGGTAACTGGATGGTACTTTTAGCCAGAACTTTAGGACAGAAATTTTGTGCTTCTTCCGATTGGCTAGAGTTTGATCAACAATATGCACAAGCTCTTGTATGTTTTCTGAAAGTATCCAGCGGCCATGTACTTCACGATAGAAGAATCTATCGCCAAAGTTAAGTAGGGGAGGGAACTCCAAGCAGCATACAATGTCTTGGACAAACTACTTATTTGTGCAGCATCTTTCGCAAGGAGTAGACCGATAAAATGATGCAAAATTGGGTCCGGTAATTTGGATATTTGATCCTCCGGTGCATCAACTCTTTGCTCTTTCATCACTCTTAAAGATGTTCTATGCCTGTTTTCCCACAAACCAAACACTAAAATGAAAAAAGTTATGGAAAGAAAACTTTAACTCGCGGAGGAATTGCACAAAGCAGAATTCTTTCCTTAATTTGCTAAAATATAGCTAAACATCACATACATGAATCAAAATAGTAATTTCGAACAATAGAAAGTTGATGATGAGGCTTTTCTAAGAAAGAAGGCATGGTTCTTCGCAAACTAAAACATTTTAGTAACTAAAGGAAAGGAAATCAACCGAGATCCTGTTAGTAACAGCGAGTGAGAGTGGATTAGGGATTTGAAGAATGATAATACCTAGGACGAGCAAGGAGGACTATTTTCTCCGCTTTAAAATACATAGCATTGAATGAACTTAAAAGCACAATCTTCTTCTTTTCAATTTCTACTGGCTATTTGAAAATCAAAAAATCAATTACCTGCTGAAGACCAAACTATTTGATTCTATTGAATTCTTCTCCTTTGTTGATGTGTTTGTTAGGCTTCCCAAGTTACTATTTTTCATCTCACAAATTGTGAAATGCCTCGAGTATTTATAGACATCTAAGGCGTCTAAGTGGGCTGTCCGTCCCATTAAGGAATCGGGACGTATTAGCCCATTAGGCCCTTGAGAGGTCAACTTTAAGGTTGGGGCCGGGGCGGGGTAATTCTTATGGAGAAGCACCACAAAATTGCACAATCATATAGCCTAATAACCACTATTAGGAATTCAGTTAATATCACATGAGTAAGTTTTGCTCGCTGTCGCCTGCCAGTGTGTATAGATCTTCTTACACTTTCAAGTTGAGTTCACTTTTAATAATAAAATAGATTATCTTTCACAGTGAAAACTTGAAATAGTTACTATTATTCTATTCCGAGTACTTTATAACAGAAAAAGGATGGGTAAGTATTTGAAGAGTAATGTGTAAGTACTTTTCTATTTCCATTTCTAATTTAGGACTCTTGAAGGGTAAAGTTCGTAACCCGGTATTTAGATCAAACAATGAATGAACGATTTCGTGTTCTCATACACATATTTTTCACTTAACCACAGTTAAATCATATGTATTTTTCACTTTAATGAAGTAGCTGAAAAAAAAGTAATCTTGAGAAGAATATCCGTATAATGAAACTTTTTTAACTGGCCAACGATACGTCCCGTGTCCTAATCACACATAAGACATTCTGAAGAAGAAAGGATGACATTCTAAACTTCGACAAGCTAATGCAAGCACAAGAGCATGGTTTGAAAAGTGACAACAACGTGTATAAAAGCCAGAATAGGAGTAGAGGAAGGAGTTGGTTCTTTACCTAACACTCTCGGTCACCCAATAGGACCGACTATATTCTCTATATATGCAATATCTTGAAAGGAAAAAAAAAGATCTACCTTGTCAACAAACACGTCATTGACTAATAATTTACCGCATTATAAATAGTAGATACTGAATCCTCTTGGTTTTTGTGTGTCTACTTCCTTATATTTTGAACCCGGTAGTAAATATCTAGCTTGCCACAACTTCTTATTGCTCATAATTTTCTTATATTTCACTTCAAATTATTACAAACTGGGAGTTCCACTCAGTACATATGTAATGCCAACCTTTACCTGAATGAATGGTACCTCCTGTATTTCCAGATATCCACCCTATGTTGGCAGGCTGCAGTTGATTAAAAGTATACTTTTATCTATGCAAACATTTTGGTGCCAAGTATTTGTTCTCCTTGTCATTAACCAAGAAGTTCTATACTTCTTGATTGAAGTAATTGAGAATGAAGAACAGATAAGGAAGAAGAAGAAGAAGAAGAAGAAACAAAAGGTAAAGAGGAGAGAAAGATCATTAGAGAAGGAGTAGTCAAGTTGTATTTCATGCTCTTTCAATGTACATAGGTATCTATAATTATAGACTTGTGCATGTACTAACTAACTAACTGGTCGGTAGCATCCTGTGTGTAACTACCTATCAGACAGTTATAACTGGAAAACGAACTAGTCTACTTTTGTTTCTTCTTGGTTCTGCTCCACTCTCTTCTTTATACTTCAACCCTTCCCCTCAATCTATGAATTTGTGAAGATGTCACAGATTCCTAACTTGGCATTAAGATGAACTTGTTGTGCTCTTGTCATCCCCTTAGTTAGCATGTCTGCATGCTGATCTTGGGTTGCAATATAATGAGTTTTGATAATCCCTTGAACATTTTTTCTCTGATAAAGAAGCAATCAATGTCAATATGTTTTGTACTCTTTTGATATATTGGATTTGCTTATATTTGTAGAGTAGATTTTCTATCACTGAATACATCCACAGATAGAACTAGTTCATTCCCAACTTCCTTCATCAAACCTTGGATCCGTACAAACTCTGTTGTTACTGCTGCCAGGATTCTAAATTCTACTTAAGATGAGCTCTTGAAAATAGTAGTTTACTTCTTTGATTTACAGGAAACTATTGATTCTCCAACCTTCACAAAGTAGCCAGTTACAGACCTTCTAGTCTAAGGACAAGATGCCCAGTCTGCATCACAGTAGGCACCTACTCCATCATCTGTATTACTAGACAATAGCACACCTTGACCTGATTGGTTTTTAACACACTTCACAACTCTAAGTGCTGCCTCCATATGAGACTTCTTAGGATCCTGAAGGAACTGACTTAATGTCTGAACACAGAAGGCTATGTTTGGCCTTGTTATAGTTAGATACAACATCTTACCAATTAATTTATGATAAGCAGAATCATTAGTAGACTGCCCTTGCTTGACATGTACATCAAACTATTTAGATGTCAGTTTAATGTTGTAGTCCATAGGGGTAGTTGCAGGTTTGGCTGCTGTTAAGCCTAACTCAGATAATAGTTCCAATGCATACTTTCTATGGTGCATTAATATCCCTTTGTTAGATCTTGCAAATTCTATTCCAAGGAAAAATCTCAGCTCGCCTAGATCTTTCATCTTGAAGTTCTGATATAGGACTGCCTTGGTTTCTTCTATCAATTTTAGACTAACTCCAGTGATCAAGATGTCATCAACATATACTAATACCAATGTGACTCCTTCTGTTGTCTTCTTGATGTATGATGTATGATGTATAATGATGGACCATATTGACCCTATTGAGACCTTAACAATACTTCTGATAGCTTTGTGTTCCACTGCCTTAGTGCTTGGTTTAGTCCATATAGGGATTTGAGTAGTCAACATACAACATTCTCCCCCTAACTAAGAGGTAGGTCCATGTAAACTTCATCATTGCGCCCACCATTCAAGAATGCATTATAGACATCCATTTGGTGTATAAACCATTGTTTCCTGGTTGGAGTAGCAAGTATAGTTCTTACTGTTTTCATCTTCACAAAAGGTGAAAATGTTTTCTTGTAATCAATTCCTTCTCTTTATCCAACCCCTTTGCTAGTAGTCTAGCTTTAAACCTTTCAACATCACCTGAAGCCTTGTACTTCACTTTGTATATCCATTTGCAACCAATAGGTTTCTTCCCTTTAGGCAAAGGAACAATCTCCCAAGTGTGATTAGAATTTAGTGCATCTATCTCATTTTTCATTGCTGCCACCCATCTAGGATCTTTACAGGCCTCAGAGTAACTTATAGGTTCAGTGACACAAGAATTTTTCATCACATAGTCCTTATATGAAGAGGAGAGTTTATTATATTACACAAGATTAGAAAGAGTATGAGGTACCTTCTTTGTAGTCTTGGTGACAAAGTCATTCATCCAAATTGGTGTCTTTCCTAGTTGACTTCCTTTGGTACCGAGGACCAGAGGATGGCGGTGCAGAAGTAGGAACCACTTGCTCTTGCTGCTCTTGTTGACCAACTGAATTAGGAACCTCTTGACCTCTAGTTGATCTTCTTTGATATACTTGAGTTACAGATTTTGATTATGCAGGAATTGAAGGACCTCTAGTTGATGAGTAGCCTGCAATAGTTCTTCTTGCTGGCTCACTTGATAAGGAACCCCTTGAGTTGACATGGTTACTGGGATCTGTAGGCATGTCTCTTCACCAACTAGTACTTGATATTGATCTTCCAAGGGAAAGATATAATGAGGTGACTGATTTTGATGTTTGAGTAGTTTCAACAAAAATACATCTTCTCTTAAAGACAGATCTCTACTCACAGAGAAGATATTAGTCAACAAGTCATATACCAAGCTACCTTCTGAGTGCTAAAGTATTCCATCATGAAACTTCTCCTTGATTTATTCATGAGTTTATCATGCTCATTTAGCACCTTGACATAGCATAACCACCCCATTACCCTTAGATGATCACAGTTTGTTTTTTTCCCATACAGTTTCTCATAAGGAGTGAAGAACTGAATGACTGAACTAGGTAGTTTATTGATGATATATACTACAGTTAGAACATAATAGCCCTAGAACCTTATTGGAATTTCAGCCTGAAACTCGATAGCTCTTGTTACCTCTAAGATGTGTCTAGGTTTTCTATCAGCAACACCATTTTGCTGAGGATAATATGGACATGTTGTTTGATGGATTATACCAGTATCTTGAAATAACTTTTGGCATAATGAGTTAACAAACTCAGTACCATTATTAGTCCTGATTACCTTGAGTGTCTTCTCAAACTATGTCTTGACATACATAAGAAACTGTTGTATTTGAAAAAAGACATCTGACTTAAGCTTTAGCAGAAACACCTAAATAAACCTTGGAAAGTCATAAACAACTATTAGAAAATATTTGTTTTGATTCATAGTTGGTACTTTGTAGGGTCCCCACAAATCCATGTGCACACGATCAAAACAACAAGTACTTTGAATATTAGTTGACAGAAATTGTAACCTAGTTTGTTTAGTACTAGGACAAATGGTACACTTCTTTATTCTATCTTCTATCACTTGTACTCCTCGATCTACAATCCTTTTCAACACACCAGTTGAAGCATGTCCCAACCTTTGGTGCCACAAATCCACTTCAGCTTGTGTCTTAGTTACTTCAGTATTTGCTTTAGTTGCTACTGCAACTTCATTCTTTGACTGATCTTCAAGTAGATATAAGCCTCTATCATGATTCCCAATCCCCTTCACCTTTCCAATACAAAGATCCTAGAAAACACAGAAATCAGGGAAGAAGTTCACTGAACAATGCCATTCTTTAGTCACTTGTGATACTGATAGGAGACTACATGAAAACTATGTGATATGATAGACATTTGTAATGGTGTTCCCTTCCGATAAACAGCTATTTCCCACATGAGTGACCATTGTAGTATCACCATTTGGTAGATACACTTTCTTTGGATTTTGTAACTCTGTGACAGTCTTGTTTAGTAACAATTTCGAATTACCAACCATATGATTGGTAGCACCAGTATCTATAATCCATTTTTTTGAACTAAAAGAATTTAAACAAGATGAAATACCTACAATTGTTATGTGTTGACAGAGTTATTCTTGTTTATCAGTTGCAAGATTTGCTCATATTGTTCCTTGGTAAATATTGCATTTCCAATCAGACTTAGTTGAGCTAACTGATTACTTGCAGCTACTGATTGTCCTGCATCTTTAGTTTAACAACCACTTTGATCAACCGGATAATCATGAGAACCCATAGATACATTATAATCTGTGTTAGGCCCTTCATGCCTGAGCTTATTCTTAGCTTTATAATCTTGAGGATAGCCAACAAACTTTCAGCAGTTTTCTTTTGTATGTCCTTTGAGTTTACAGAAATCACACTGCACAGTTACACTTCTCTTGTACTTGTGACCTTGGCTTCCACCTACTCTGTTTCTTGCATACATGAAATTTATGTTGTACTTTTGACCTTGGCTTCCACCTACTCCATTTCTTGCATACATGACTAGTTCAAGATTGTTGCTTGTATTTGCAGGATTCATGCCTTGAATCCCTGTGTGACTTGCAATAAATTTGTGACTTTCATCCCTTATTATCATTGTATAAGCTTGGTTAACAGTTGGGAGAATGGTCATAAGAAAGATTCGTCTCTTGCTTGTGTGTAGGACTCATTCATACCCATAAGAAACTGGAACAGTTTCAGTGTGCGTACATGACATTTCTCTTGTACTTATGACCTTGGCTTCCACCTACTTCATTTCTTGCATACATGACTAGTTCAAGATTGTTGCTTGTATTTGCAGGATTCATGCCCAGAATCCCTTCCTGACTTGCTATAGATTTGTGACTTTCATTACTTATTATCATTGCATAAGTTTGGTTAACAGTTGGGAGAGGAGTCATAAGCAAGATTCGACTCTTACTTGTGTGTAGGACTCATTAAGACCCATAAGAAACTGGAACAGTTTCAATTTTAAACTGAGGTTGTACTTTGAGACAATGTAGCAATATCCTTGTGTAGATTGAATGTTCTGGCCCCATCAACCTTGTTAAACCTTTCAAATAGTTCATTCCAGACAACACTAGCCACAGATGCATACATAATTCCACCAGTGACTGCTTAACCTAGTAGAGAACTTGTCTTTAGAGAATGTTCCATCAACCATACCCAACTTATTTATCCCCAGTAAAGCTATATGCATGGATCTAAACCGGATTGAGAAATTCTCAACTCATGTTAGCTGAAAGGAGATGATTTGAGTCTAGCAATTCTTGATTCAAGACTTATCTGAAATATGTCTCTGATACCATGTCAGAAATTGGTCTTGGACCTAACTCACACCCCAAAAGCTAGCTCATAGGGAGGAGGATTTTCCATGCAATATAAAGATACCACTCATCTCATTAACCACCAATGTGGGACTTTCTTCCCTTTCTTTAACACCCTACCTCACGCCCAGGCCTAACTGTACGTGGACAATCTCCCCGAAATCTCAATTCGGGGGCCCAACTTTGAGTGAGATAGGCCTGCTATGATACCATGTCATTAACCAAGCAGTGCTATACTTCTTGATTGAAGTGATTGAGAATGAAGAACAGATTAGGAAGAAGAAACAAGAGGTAAAGAGGAGAGAAAGATCATTAGAGAAGGAGTAGTCAAGTTGTATTTCATGCTCTGTCAATGTACATAGGTATCTATATTTATAGACTTGTGCGTGTACTAACTAACTAACCAACTAGCTGTTAGCAGCCTATGTGTACCTACCTATCAGGCAGTTATAATAGAAAAAATAAACTAGTGTACTTTTGTTTTCTTGGTTCTGCTCCACTCTCTTCTTTATACTTCAACAATCCTTAAGAAGATTATTAAGCAATGTTGTTCACTTAGAAACTTGGAATCAAGATTCTATTTGTAAGAATAAATACTTAAACTTATCAAATAAAAATTGGGTACATAGAGATAATTAGGGAGTGTAAATAGCGGTGTGTGCTGAGTGCCAATCAAGTCCAGAGGTAATTAGGGACGTGACAGAAACACTTTTATAACCTCTGTAGGAAAGATAGATAACCATATTTACTACACTGATGGAAAGAGTGCATGAGAAGTCTGTCCAAAGCAAGCTTCTTGGGTAGTTAGGAAGATCATGAAGGCTAAGAATACTTTTGTGAAAAGCTGTCAAAGATGTCTCAGTATTCTATCAAGCTAAGAGGGGATTGGAATGGAAGAAACTTATTTGCAATAAATAGTGGTTGTTCAAAGTGGCTATTCATCCAGAAATTAGCTATCTTGGGCAGATATGCAACTAAGGATAGACTAGCTTATGAAAAATGTGTACGATGGAGACAATAAATCATCTGTTCTTCAGTGTGGATAGCACTGCATCACTGGCAACGCATTGAAACATCAACTATCAACAAGAGATAGAAAGGGCTGAGCTGTAATGCCGGAGTGTGTACTTCCTGTCGCTAGAACGGAACCAAAGACAGCTTCAAGGAAGGAAAAGGACTGGATTACATCGGCATTTAATGTATACTCGTATTTTTCTCCTCTGATTCCCATCCCATCGCCCAAAGGCTTCTATTCTCAGCCTAACCCTTACCGCAAGCTCCTCTTACTTTTGGTGTGACTCTTTTTTCCTATCAAGAAAAGAATGATATAATTTAGGTGTTGGCTAATACTTAACCATCCTTTTCGGTTTTTATTAGAAAGCTCTTGGAATGGAAAAATAGTAACTGTTTCAAGTTTTCGCTATGAAAGTTTATCTATTATTAAAAATGAACTTAACTTGATAGTGTAAAAAGATCTATACACACTGACAGGCGACAGCGAGCAAAACTTACTCATGTGATATTAAATGAATCTTCCTAATAGTTGTAATTAGTCTACACAATTGTGCAACTTTTTTGTGCATCTCCATAAGGATTACCCCGCCCCGGCCCCAACCTTAAAGTTGACCCCATGGGCATAAATGGACTAACACGTCCCGATTCCTTAATGGGACGGACAACCCACTTAGCCACCTTAGATGTCTATAAATACTTGAGGCATTTCACACTTTGTGAGATAAAAAATAGTAACATGGAAAGCTTAACAAACACATCAACAAAGTAGAAGAATCGAATTGAATCAAATACTTTGGTCTTCTACAGGTAATTGATTTATTGATGTTCAAATAGCCAATAGAAATTGTAAAGAAGAAGACCGTGCTTTTAGGTCTTGTCTTTGTTCAAATCCCTAAGCCGCTCTCGCTCGCTGCTACTAACAAGATCTCGGTTGAGTTCCCTTCGTTACTAAGATGTTTTAGTTTGCGAAGAAAACTTTTTCCTTTCTTTTATCTCTGGTGTGGATAATTCCAGTTCAAAATTGAGTCCCTATCGGGAATAGAAGGAGTGAATCGCTTTCTCTTTACTTAACCAATTTTGGAAGGTGTGGATAATATACCTTCCTGTTGATAGGATTTATTCAAAGGTTAGAATTCACTACCTATATCTACCAAACCAGTACTGTTTGATCTGCTTTCCTTGGACATGGAATTGAAAGAACCATGCCTTATTTTTTAGAAAAGCCTCCTCATCAACTTTTCTATCGTTTGAAATTACTGTTCTGATTCATGCATGTGATCTTTAGCAATATTTTAACACATTAAGGAAAGTATTCTTCTTTGTGCAATTCTTCTGCAAGTAAACTTTTCTTTCCATAACTTTTTTTCATTTTAGTGCTTGGTTTTTGGGAAAACAGGCATAGAACATCTTTGAGAGTGATGAAAGATAAAAGAGTTGATGAAGCGGAGGATCAAATGTCCAAATCACCGGAGCCAATTTTGCATCACTTTATGGGTTTACTACTTGCTAAAGATGCTGGACAAATTAGTACTTTGTCCAAGACATTGTATGCTGCTTGGAGTTCCCTCCCTACTTAAACTTTGGCGATAAATTCTTCTATTTTGAAGTGTGTGGACACCGGATACTTTCAGAAAACATACAAGAGCTTGCGCATATTGTTAATCAAACTCTATCCAATCGGAAGAAGCACAAGATTTCTGTAAAAAAGTTTGGCTAAAAATACAATCTTATGTTCATCATTGGATTAAAAATCCTGGTCACAAGTAATATCAAGGAGTTGATTTTAAAAAAAGGTGGATCAGATAGCAGTTTCGATAGCTTGCCCGAAGAACTCTTTGTTGCTAAGGGATTAAACATTCTTAACTTATGCGGATTTAAGCTTGAACTACCTCCTGATCATGGCATAAAGTTTTCATCTTTGCGAAAGTTAAGAGTCACTGATACATATTTGGATGAGCAACTCGTTCAAGCTTTATGTGCAAGCTGCATTGGTTTAGAGAATTTAAGGTTATGTTGTCGCAGACTAGCCAGTTTGCAAATTGCAGAAACTGAAGATGATTTGGCTAATTTGCCTTCCTGAAATCAGATGATTGATATTGTAGCACTAAATGTTGAAGATCATTGCATTAATAGGCGTCACTGGGAACTAAAAGTTAATAAAATAACTTCTTGCAATGCCTTGAAAAAATTGCACCTAGTTAATGTGAATGTCACAGATGGATGGCACCTTCTTTTCAATCAACCCAACCTTGAACGTGTGTACTTATCTGCTTGCTTTAAATAGTAAACAATCAAGATTTCAAGAGACCGACTCGCGTATACTGCAACATTGTGGTGCTTATATTTGATTAATGTTGAGGTAAATACTCCTAATTTAACAAGCTTCATGTATGAGGGTGGTGATAAATCGCCAACACTCAAAACTTATGAAAGCTTCAGTTTTGTTACAAAACTTGTTTCTAGTAGATAGTGATTGGTACTCTATGCTCATGAAATTTCTTGAAAACTTCAAGCTGTGAATGCGATAGTTATCAAAAGAAATGAGAAAAAACTCAAACTTATGGAATATTGGGCAACTACTCACTTGTGGATGCTCTTGATAGTTTGCTTTGAATTTCTCCTCAACTCGACACACTAACTTCTGTCCGACATTCAGACTTGTCCAGTGTATATATGAATCTGCATCAAGTTAAAATGGGCATAAAAGTTACTAAAAGCAAGAAAGAAACTGAATTTCGATCGAATCAAACACAATCATTAGATTCAAGTTCATGATTATCCAAGAACCAAAGCAACAATTGAACATCTCTAAAAGCAGTAGAAGAGTTTAACTTTGATCATGTCATGCGCAATCTTTACCTTCAAATTCAAGTTGTATGAGCCAAACAAACAATTGGATCATCTCTAAAAGAACTCAACTCATGAATTCTTGAAAACAAACATGACCATTTTTCTACAACAAGAATGATAGAATTAGCCATCAAAAAAAATCAAAGAGTTGGAAGTGAAGCTCAACAGCCAAAGGGAATATAAATACTTTGTGGCTAGGGTGAAAATGGGGGGGGGGGGTTAATTTTTTTTCCTTTTTTGACTATATGGATATGTTCGGTGTTCTGATTAATCTATATTCGCTATACAGAAACACACTTAAACGAATAGATATAGACGCTTTTTTAAAAAAAAATCATTACATTCAAGGGGCTTATTAACGTTTATCATTTCGTCATACTCTTTAGTGATTCGACTTTGGAAACAATATCAGTTATCTTTTTTTATTTTATCCTTTTTTAACTAATTTGTAGTTGTGTTCGGTGCTTGAATTTATTGTTCGCACTATAGAAATCCACTGCAACGAAAACTTGCGCCTTTTTTTAAATAACGGTTATGTTCAACGCTCAAATTCGAGACACTTAATGTTAATAACCGTTAACCATTCCATCATACTCTTTAGAGATTCAACTTTCATAACAATCAGTCGTTTCTTATTCTTCCCTTTTTAATGTTCGGGATTTGAAATCTGCATTTCGATTCACGCTGTAGATATCCACAAACGAATACTAGCGCCTTTTTTAAAAAATTGTTACGTTCAAGTCTCAAATTCAACACACTTAATATTTATAATTTTATCATAGTCTTTAGTAATTCCAAAAAGGCAAATTTTAGAGTAATAACTTTTAGTAGCTAAAAGGGCTTAGTTTTAAGAAAATGAATGGATTACTAAATAAAAGGCTTGTGTTATGAAATATAAAATAAGAATAAAAAGAATGAACGAGAAAAAGAGAGTGCACAAGTAGGCCCTTTAACTATATAAAACCTGAACAAATAAACACTTCAATCCTACGTGGCAAAATGCGTGTATGCACTCAAAACCACGCGTGTCGGAGTTAGAATTGAAGGGGTTTTTTTGTTCAACTTTAGCATAGTTAAAGGGTTTATTTGTACACTGACAAAGTTAAAGGTCATAGTAATACTGTATCTTTTTTATTTGGTGGCAGCATTTGAGTGGATGACAAATCCACATAGGTGCAAGTGAGGTACACGTGTGTAAGTTGCAAAATCGGAGTGTTTATTTGTTCAGGTTTTGTATAGTTAAAGGGCCTATTTGTGCACTGTTAAAGTTTAAGGTCAATGTTATAATTTGATGTCAAGTTTAGAGTCTTATTTACGTAGAAAATGAATGGATTACTGAGAAAGATGTATATAGAATAAATACGGAGAAAAGAAAAATTTTACAATGGGAGAGTCACAACCAACAAAAGTTGTGTGACCCTCCATTAATTTTTTGACACATAAGTTGTGGGCCCCTGTTTTTTTAATTTTGTAATGAAAGCAATGAATAAGAGAGAGAAAATATATTTATATAATTCATATGGGTCTTAATTGGTAAAATAAATTGTGTTAAATAAATATAAAATATTTTAAAAAAATTATATGGCTTTTGTATGAAAAAACGTGTACGGTAAAAATATTTTTTTTTTTTACGATTTCATAAAAGTTCACGTAAACTTTTGATCATTATTTGAGATAAAAATTACACCAAAGTTACGTATTGATCCTATTTTTATTAATAGATATTTCATTCGTTTAAATTTATGATTTCTTTTTAAAATATTTTTTTTTAAAAATACATATTTTTGTATTTAGAACAATAACATTTCCCATGAAATATCACAAATGAGATTTGAGAAAGATAGAGTATATGCAAACTTTATTAGAGGGGGTGTTTCATCTTTTCTATTTTTTTTAATAATTTAATAATAAAATAATATATAATTTTTACTCCCAATTAATAATTTATAACAACACAAATTTTCGGGTTATAAAATACTATATTTTATATATTATTTTATAATTAAATTATAAAAAGAATTTTGGATTGAGATAAAATATAGTATTTTATAACCTGAAAAATTTATGTTGTTATAAATTATTAATAAAATAAAAAAGATGAAGCACGCCCTGACTGCATACACTTTATCTTTCTCAAATCTCATTTGTGATATTCCATGAGAAATGTTAATGTAATAAATATAAAAATATATTTTTTTAAAATTTTAAAAAGAAATCATAAATTTAAACGAATGAAATATCTATTAATAAAAATAGGATCTATACATAAATTTGGTGTAATTTTTATCTCAAATAATGATCAAAAGTTTGCATGGATTTTTATGAAACCATAAAGAAAAAAAAAAATTATATTTTTACCGTTCATGTTTTTCATACAAGAGCCATATAATTCTCCTTTTTTTATTTTTTATATTTACTTAACACAATTTACTTTACCAATTAATACCCATATGAATTATATAAATATATTTTCTCTCTCTTATTCATTAGTTTTATTATAAAATAAAAAATATAGGAGCCCATGACTTATGTGTCAAAATATTAAAGGAGGGTTACAGAACTTTTGTTGGTTGTGATTCTCCATTGTAAAATTTTCCCTGAGAAAAGGCATCCAAAGTCAAAGTCTTTCCTTGTCTTTTGGTATATAAATAGTGTCAGAGATGGAAATTTGCGGAGTTTTTTTTTTTTTTTTGACATATGATTTGCACCCTCTTCTATTATTTTTAATGATTTGCACCCTAATTTCTTATTTATGATTTGCTCCCTTTTTCTTTGAAAATATATTTCTGTCTTTGGATGGTATATTCCCTACAAAAATTCTTTGGACACCGAGATGTGAACCGGTTTTTCTTTTGCCACTGTTTGGTTTAATGTCCCCGTTTTGTCCTCGTGAATAACTCGAAAGAAAGAGTTTTTTGTTATTTTGCAAAAAAAAATAAAAATGAAAATATTACAGTGTAATCCATATAAGAAAGAATATAATAGGCTACAAAACACAAAGAACTCAAAAACAAGCAAGAAAACGAATTATTTTGTAGCAAAACATTTTTGGGCAGGTCAAGAAAGTTTGGATACAAAATGTCCTTCACATTTACTTCAAGAAAATATGGTACCCATTCACCTAATCAACATTTGCTTTTTGAAAATGTGGTCCAACAAGGAAATTAGTGGTTAACCATGACTTAGAAACATTATATTTATAACATATAGTACCCTTCTGAAATATGGCCAAATTTTTTATGACATACTCCAACTTCACAAAGATTCTATTATCTCCCTAAACTCGATTTTAGCGTATGTATTAGAGTACGAGCCCTACTAATTGCCTATCAGTGGAACAAGTAAGTAAATGTGGTTCACAGAAATAAAACCTGAACACAGTGTTTTTACGTGGAAAACACCTGGCTCAAGAAAGGTGTAAAAACCCACGACCTGTACCTCTACAGGATTTAACCCCAACTTCACTATAATACTTGAGCCTCAACAATCAACAAAGTTACAAGACTTCTTATAAACTATAAATTAAAACTTCTAACTCCTATCACTACAAAAACACAAATCTTCCCAAGATAAGTGTTCCCAAGTCTTCGAGTTCCCTAACTTGAAGACACAACTCCTAAATCAGTTCATAGATCACTGAGACTAGAACAATGACTCATTACAACTCAAAGAACCTACCTACTACACACATTCTACGACTTAAGTAAGGAACCAGGTTCTTCTTCAAGTATGAGAACTGTTTTGCTGATTGTTGATTTTCTTTTCATTGCATTGAGTAAGTTACTTGATCGTACTTTGTTGTATATATGCACACTTGTAATACATCTGTGATGGAGTCCTAGTTGATTTATGCTTCTTTATTCTTTCAACTCCATCAAATAACTTCACTCCTTGTTGTAGTCGCTTCTCCTCCCCTGTTTGAATAAAACTCTTTTGCTTTATCCTTTATCATTGCAGAACTCTTCTCATTGTTGGACTTCTAGATCAACTCAACTTCTGAGTATTGCATTTTTCCTCCACTTTACTAAAGTGATAAGTGTTTGAGAAGGTTCCTGGATATTCTTGCTTATCCACTCTTGTCTATGCGCAATATCATCTTATCAAATGTCTTGCCTGCAACTTTTCTTTGTACACTTAAATGGACCAGCTTTCACAACATGTTTCATTCATATGTCTATCATCAAAACTCCACATGCCTTAACAAATTCCCCCTTTTTGATGATGACAAACACAGCAGCACAACATTACAGACCCCTGACATACTCAATAAGGAATTTGAATAAAAGAATAGCATAAAATAAAAAAGGTTAGTCCAATTGAGTTATAAGCATTGCATAGCCTACTCTTCCACCTTTTGACATCATCAAAAACATGTCTCAACAAGTGAAAAACGTCTAATAATTCATGGCTATTGAGGCTATCACTAAGACAATCAAAATTCAGAATAAGAGAACATAAATGCAATATGAGAAAATATGAGCAGAAAATAGTAAAACAGCTAAGCCCATTTCATTCATTAGAAGAGATGACTACATATACCAAAAAGTAAACTAAGAGAGAATAAGCTATCAGGGAAAAGAACAAAAAGAGATAGGCTTAAGATATCAGTCCAAAGGCTAAGTAGAAGAAGAGGAGGGAATAAGAGAGGTGAGTTTCCTAATAATATCTGCATTTTTAGCTCTCTCTTTTTCCAAAAAGGAATTAAGGAAAGAAATTTGAGCATGGAGGATCCCTTTTTCTTCTTCATGATCAGCCTCCAAAGCTGCCTGAGCAACTTCCACCTCAACTTGTTTTCCAGCCAGTGAATTTCTCAATCTTTGCATTGGATTATCAGCACACCTCATGGTAACAGGTAGCATCATGTGGTTCGCATGCCCTATGATATCCTTGGTAGTCTGTGAAGACCACACTTGAAAAGAAACACTAAAGTCCTCAAATATAGGGGTGAGCCAGAATTGATAAGGTAGAGCATGTCCATTTACTTTCTTGAGTAGAACCCTTTGCATATGGTTTAGTATGAGTCGAGGCAGATCAATTCTTACTTCAGTATCCAATACTACCATGAGAGTGAGATCAAGAAAGCTAGCCACAGTCCTCTTTTCCTTCCTAGGAAGAATCATCTTATGCACTACATCAAAGTACAGTTGGTGAAGAGGAGATATCTCCCTCTTAAACACTCTTCTATGATTGACCAAGTGAGGATTCCCATAGAACTTTCTACATATATCAAGAGCTAAGGCAAGATTATAAAGAGGTGGCTAACTTTCTTTGACATAGTGACCCCACCCACCAGAAGGAATATGCAGAATCCTAGCAATATCAGCAATGTAAAGGTTTAGTGTAACCTTTCTAAATGTAGTAGAAAATAACTCACCAATGCCCACCCTATTCGTATAAAACTTATACACTTCAGGTCGAGCAAATCTTCGTTGAAGGTCTCCCTGTAGAAAGAGATGAGACCATCCCTGAAACTCTAATTTTTCCAGTAAAGTCTGCATAGCAACACCTCAGATCCACTAACTACTCTCCCTCTAGCTAATTTGCGATTTTAAAAGTGAAGAAGATGAGCCTCAGGATATCTTGATGAGAAGATGGTGCAGGAACCTAAAAATTGGGATCCATTTTAGCAATGTTATCCAGATGGAAGTCAGAGTCAGATGAGTCAGTAGGAATAGGTTTGTTGACCTGTTTCTTTGAATGGGTAGACGATCTGGGAGAAACTCTGGATGGGGAAGCTTTGGCAGTGGTGAAGGGTTTTGAAGAAGGGGAAGCCTTTGAAGTAGGTTTACAGGAGGTCTTTCGAGACATAGAAAATTTGAAAGCTTTTGCCCTGAAAGTATTATTTTTCCTAACTGATCGAAGAAAAAGATCAGAAGAGGATGCAGGAGAAGAGACGGGAGGAGAAGTGGGATCAGAAATTACTACATATTTACTCTTGTTGGGTCTAAGATCATCAGCCAATATAGCATCTTCGTGTTTCTTCTTTCCTCGGGTATGTGGGGTTCGAGGATTAGAGACAACTGGAAAAGGTTTTGAAGGCACAGTGTCTTCGACATGGACAGAGGGTTTTTTCTTGAACTGAGATCTCGACCTTCTTGGGATTAAGTCTTCAATAGGAAGATCGTCTCTATCATTAGGAAGATCATCTTTATCAATAATTCTGAGCGGGATAGGAGAAGGAAAAATGGGTCGCGAGAAGGAAAAAATAGGTGAGGTAATTTGAGCAAAAAAGTTTGGGAAATTTCTGAAGGCGGAGAAATCCGTCAATTTTTGGGAGATTGGAGGAGGAATTAAGGGAGGTAAGGTGATGTTTGGATGAAGGATAAGTGCGGTTAGGGGATTTGGAACAGAGTCAGTGGAGAAAGAAGAAGAAGATGAGGAAGATGATGAGAGTGATGCCATTTTTGAACCAGGAAAGTATTCTTGAGTGTGAGGAGGTTGAAGAGAATTTTTAGTGTACAATCAAAACAAAAGAAAGTGTATTTAAGAGGGAAGGGTAAGGAAGTTGAAAGGGTAAGGGACTGATTTGGCAGAGGCGTAATGATGAGTGTTTCAGTCCTGATGGGAAAGGAAGTGGCAACTTTTTGAAAGGGAAGGGAATCTTTATATTTTGGCCGTTTAAATGGACCAAGAAGGAACCAGGAAAACAACTTGTTTCTTTTTAAGCTACTTTGAAGTAATAATAATCATACCTAAATGACAATATAGACAAAATTGCTTCTGTAATCAAGGATTTCTGCAAAATCAACACACACATGAGTCAACATACTCTAAAATCTTGGACTTAGGATATACAACTTAATGTATGAGACTAAATTAACCAACAATCACTTGTAAAATCAACTTATTCTAGTCAAGCATTGAGGGAGACTTATGCAATTTTCATCATCCCCAAGGTTAACCTATTTTTTTCAAAGTGTTCTCTACTCAAGGCCTTAGTGAAAATGTCAACAATTTGTTCCTCAGTAGAACAAAACATAATGGATATATGACCTTTTTCAACATTATCTCTAAGAAAGTGATGCCTAATATCAATATGTTTGGTTCTCTTATGTTGAACAGGATTTTTAGCTATGTTAATAGCACTTGTATTATCACAAAATATAGGAACACAACCAACATCTATACCAAAGTCCATGAGTTGCTACTTAATCCATAGCAATTGAGCATAACAGGAACCTGCAGCAACATATTCAGCTTCAGCAGTAGACAAGGCAACTGAATTTTGCTTCTTAGTGGACCAGGTAATCAAACATGATCCAAGGAAGTGTGCCATTCCTATAGTGCTTTTCCTGTCCACCAGATATCCTGCATAATCAGAATCTGAGTAACCTACCAGATTAAAGTTACTACCTTTAGGGTACCATAAGCCAAGATCACTGGTTCCCTTCAAGTATCTGAAGATTCTCTTCACAGATTTTAGATATGATTCTTTGGGTTTTGCTTGAAACCTGGCACATAGACCTACACTGAATACAATGTCAGGCCTGCTTGTTGTGAGGTACAATAATGACCCTATCATACCTCTATACATATTTTGCTCTACATCTGAACCTATTTCATCCAATTTCAGCTTTGTGGAAGTGGCAATAGGAGTACTTATATCTTTTGCCTCTTCCATGGAGAATCTCTTGAGAAGCTCTTTGACATACTTCTTTTGGTGAATCATTTTCCCTAAAGCTAACTGCTTTATTTGCAAGCCCAAGAAGTAATTCATCTCTCCTATCATGCTCATCTCAAATTCACAACTCATGAGTTTGTCTAACATATGAGTCATACTCATATTTGTTGAGCCAAAAATAATATCATCCACATAGACCCGCACAACTAACAAATCCTTCCCATTAGTTTTCAAGAAAAGGGTATTGTCAATTTTACCTCTGGTATGTCCATGTTCCAATAGAAACTTTGACAGTCTCTCATACCAAGCTCTTGGAGCTTGTTTCAACCCATACAAAGTTTTGTCCAATTTGTACACATGATCTGGAAACTCCTTTCTTTCAAATCCTAGAGGTTGTTTAACATACACCTCCTCCTTGAGAATGCCATTTAGGAATGCACTCTTCACATCCATCTGATAAAGGATAACATCCATGTAAGCAGCAAAAGCAACAAGTAATCTTATGGGTTCAAGTCTTACTACAGGAGCAAAAGTTTCATCAAAATCAATTCCTTCTTCTTGGTTGTATCCTTGGACCACCAATCTTGCCTTGTTCCTTGTAACTATTCCATTTTTATCAACTTTATTTCTATACACCTATTTAGTCCCAATTACTGATTTATCTTTAGGGAGAGGAACTAAGTGCCATACTTTTCTTCTCTCAAATTGATTCAACTCTTCCTGCATGGATATGATCCAATCAACATCAAGCAATGCTTTAGTTATCTTTTTTGGCTCAATCTCTGACAGGAATTCCTTGAAGGCACACATACATCTCAATCCAAACCTTGTGGTGATCCCAGATGTGAGATCATTAAGAACATTCTCAATAGGATGTGATCATTGATACTTATATCCTTTTGTAGTCAATCCTAGTGAGCTACCAGGATCACTGCTAATGTTTTGAGTTGGGGTATGTTGAGGCTCAATTCCCCCTATCACTGTGCCCTCAGCTTCAGCTCCCCCTATCAAAGTGTCTCCATGTTTGGTAGATCCAGTTGATGAATCGGTTTATATAACCTGTTTCTCAGTGTCACTTCCTTCCTGTAGGTTAGTCTTAACATAGGATTCATTAAAGATTACATGCATGCTTTCTTCAACATAGTTAGTTTTTTTATTTAAAACCCTATAAGCCTTATTATGAAGTGAATACCCTAAGAAGATTCCCTCATCACTTTTAGCATCAAATTTCCCAGATTATCCTTTCCATTATTGTGTATGAAACATTTACAACCAATGGTTCTAAAATGAGAAATTTTAGGCTTTCTTCCTTTTAGTAATTCATAGAGAGTCTTCTCTAACATTGGTCTGATCATACATCTATTTATGATATATACTGCAGTACTTATTGCCTCAGCCCAAAGGTTTTTTGCAATATTTGCTGCAAGCATCATTGTTCTAGCCATATCTTCCAAGGTTCTATTTTTTCTTTCCACCACTCACTTTTGTTGTGGTGTTCTAGGAGCTGAGAAATTGTGATTTATACCATTTGCTGAATAGAATCCTAAGAACTTTACATTCTCAAATTTTGTACCATGGTCAGACCTTATCGAAATTAAAGAAGTGCCCAGTTTCTTTTCAACTTTTCTAATGAAGATTTCAAAGACATCAAAGGCATCTTCCTTAGAGGCTAGAAATAAAGTCCATGTGAATCTGGAATAATCATCAACAATAACAAAAACATACCTTTTTTCACCTCTGCTTTGAAGTCTCATGGGTCCACATAAGTCCATATAAACTAGGTTGAGAAACTTGGTAGTGCTAACATGGTTCTTTGACTTAAAATAAGATCTTACTTGCTTCCCCCTTACACATGCACTACATAAATTTTCTTCCTTAAACTTGGTCTTGGGTATCCCAATACCATGTATTTGGATGAAATTATGTTTAGCTGTTTCAAACTTGCATGACCAAGTCTTCTGTGCCAAAGGAGGGGATCATTTTCTATAGCACTCAGACAAGTCAGCTTAGGTCCTGGTAGTGCCATAATGTCAGCTTTGTATACATTTCTGTATCTCCTTGCAGTGAGCACAATCTCTTTGGTGTCCATTCTTTTGACTTTAACACCTGCAGCAGTGAAAATAACTTTATTCCCTTTGTCACACAGTTGAGAGATTCTCAGAAGTTTATTCTTTCGTCCTTTTACAAGATAGACTTTCTCCAATGCTTTTGACTCAGTTGAGCCAATCCTTCCAACTCCAGTGATGATTCTCTTTTTTCCATCACCAAAAGAAACTGCTCCTCAATCTATTTTGGAGAGTGAAAGAAACATTTTCTTATCACCATTCATATTTCTTGAGCAAGCACTGTATAATTACCAGTGCCCTTTGCTTCCTTTCACCTTCTCCTGCACAAGAAATTAATAGTTAGGCATAGGAACCCAGATAAGCTTGGGTCCTATTTTATGAGTAAAAGGATGAATTAAGTTCCTTCTAGTCCATGCAGGCAGTATGTAGTTCAACCTATTTCTCTGACCAGAACTGGTATTGTTCTTTTTGGTCTGAGAAGATCTGTTAGCCAGGTTTAGACTGTTTGATCTACTTTTTGTAGCCACTGGACATTCAGTGGTGGGATGTCCAAGGTTTCCACAGATATAACATAAATCCTTAAGATCACCAAAACTTTTGTGGAATCCCAATCCTGCCTTTTCATTGAAATTTCTTTCACTCAAATTGTGAACAATTCTTGAGGAGTTTGTCCACCTATTTGACCTTTCTAGATCAAGTTTTAGTTTAGAAACTTCATGACTCAACTTATTCAGTTTTTCAGTTAAATCACAACACTCTTGTTTGCATCTAACCAACTCAATTTCAGCATTTTCGTGTTCTTTACTCATTGCCTTTTACCCATTTTTAGAGAGAGTTAGTTTGAGAACTTCATACTTAAGATTATTGTTTGACATCTCAAGTTCTGTAACCTATTTCTTGAAAGTGCATTTTTCTTTGTCAACTGTATCTGAGCAAACCTTTAGATCAATGAGATCAAATTTGAGACTTGCAAGACTATTGAACAATTCATCCCTATCAGAGAATAACTCTTGGAAATCTTCAGTCAATGCACTCATTAAGGAAACAAGTTTTGGTTTTGAAAACAATTGAAGTTTTTCTTTGAGTTCAAGTATGTTTACCTCAAAATCTTCATCTTCTTCATCTACATCTGAATCTCCAAAAGCCATGAATGCAGTTTTATCAACTTCATCTTCATCCGAATCAGATCCCCAGGTTGCTATCATAGCATGCTCCTCTTTTCATTTTGCCTTCAGTTCCTTTTCAATCCTTTCCTTCTTCCATTCTATTTCCCAGACTGGACTGTCTCTGATCTGATGATCAGTTTTGTCATATTTGTAGCATCCATTAGGATTGTCATTGGAACATTTCTTAGTACCTATTCCCTTCTTCTTTTTAAAGAATTTGCTGTAGTTTTTGGTAATGAATGGAACTTTCTTCATTATAAAGTTCAAAATCCTCATCACTATCAGAAGCTTTCAATGCTAAAATTTTCTCAGAAGCAGCTTATTCTTTGGTTCCATCAATTTCCATTTCATAAGTACTTAAGTTCCCTACTAGTTCATCTAGGGTCATACCTTCAAGATCATTATTTGCCTCCCTGATTACAGTTACCTTAACATTCCATTTTGATCTAGGCAATACCCTTAGTACTTTTTCAACTTGTTCCTTGTAACACCCCGATGTCTTCTTAGCTAAGTTCCATCCATGGAAAGTCTAAGCATTAGCTTCTAGAATGATCTAAATTATTTTTCATGTGTAATTTCCTAGATTTCAACCTTTTATTACCTAGATTACTGAATTAGCTTTCCAAGGATATAAGATTCGTCCAAAACGGACCCTCGGTGAATAAGTTATGAATAATTTAAAGTACCAGTCGTAAACATCATCATTTTGGGGTCTAACGCATCGTGGAGAGGGTCAAATTGACAATCGTCAAATTCCAGTGGGGCTCCAAAATGGTGGTGCATCGCGGAGACACCCAATTTCCCAATCGTCGAATTCCAGTGGACCACCGCGATTGTGGCGCATCGCGGTGATACCCGAAATCGGGTTTTTATGTTCAAATTTCCAGTTCCGTTCAGGAGTCATTAAGGGTAGATTTGACTTTTACCTAGCCTTTAAAACCGTCCAAACAAAGGATTTAGGGTATGTTTGAGCAACTTAACCCTATTTTCATTAAAATCATCAAAAATCCTCTCTAGGGTTTCAAACAAGAACTTCAAGAAACCCAAGATTCAACCGTGGGTTTTCAAAATCGATTGAAAATTTGAAATACCCATATCATAGGCTTCAAGAAGCACCCGCTAATTTCGTAACTATAGGTACGTGGGGTTATCCTAAAGTTCATGGGCATGTTTTCATAATGGAACTTACGCAAGACTTTAAATTTATACAAGTACATATATGTTTTTACAAATGGTGGTTTTCAATTGATACAAATAACATGTTTTGATATATCATTTTGAAAGAACTATTGAGATATCATGGGGTTGTTTGTTTGAATGTATTTAAATGGTTGAATTGTGAACATGTGACCTGAAATTTCAAAAGGGTGTGATGTACATGAGTTGTGAATTTTCTAAATTCCCCATCTTAATGTTTATACCCCATATTATACTAATGTTAAAACCATTGAGAGCATGAGTTTCGCAATTGATATGACATTACTCATAAATGATTAAACTTCTTGAATAATTGCATGTTGAGAACCATGGTGTATGTGTTTTAATGGTGTGAAAGTCATACATATGTGCATGTGGTAAATGGTATGAGAAGTTGGAAAGTTGATGTGATATTGATGACTTACAAGTTGGGTATGACGATACCCTGCAGAGTATGACATGTGATTGATTAAAATGAGTTTAATGCATTGATTTTTTGAGATAGGTGGTTACCCGAAGAAAGCATGAGTCAAATGACTCTACGCTGGAAACCGTGTTTGCTGACTCGGGAACTTGGTATCCTGTTGTGTGATCTTGTGTACCTGACATTATGTCATCCCAAATTAGGACTATGGTTAGGAGCCCTGCTTTGTGATCTTGTGCACTACCATACTTGATTGGGTTGAGACACACTGCTATGTGATCTTGTGTATCTTTCCCTCACTTATACTCTAATCTCGGTGGCAACCGAGATTTGACAGTTGGTGAAAATATGAAATTGTAGGGTGTACCACCTAGCTCAAATGTGTTGCATTTTTGTTGAAAAATCATTATACTAAGCCCATTGTATTTTCAAAATCATTTTGCAATAATGTGCTTTATATCAGCTCTCATTTATTTTATATAAAAATCTCTACTTTGTTTTGGATTATTCTGTGTACCAGTACTTTGTATTGACCCCCTTTCCTCCCAGGTTCGGAGGCACAATCTAGGGTTCCAGAAAATCAGTTGAATCTTCATATAGTTTTGCAGAGACAAGTGGTGAGCCTTCTATATTCCGAAAGGCCTGATGTCTGCCAGTTTATTTATCATTTAATAGTTTTAGGTCTACTGGGGGCCTTGTCCCAGTTTTCAGACAGTTTGTTTGTTTTAGTCATATAGTAGAGATTTCACAGACGGTTTTCAGATGCCGATAGATGTTGTGGGACATTATTTCCCATTATTGATTTCATTGGTCTCATGACCATGTTTTCGTAGTATTGTGAATCTTTCACATTTCTTTTATCATATAAATTATGTGCATGATTACCAGAAAGATAGGGGTGTTTCGGGCCTTCATGGTTCGGAATGCTCATCACAGCCAGGGCCTCGGTTTGGGTCTTGAAAAACTTGGTATCATAGCATAGTTCATGGTCCCAAGGTATCTGCGAAATCGCATCGGGTAGAGTCTTGTTTATGGGTGTGTAGCGCGCCACACTTATAAGCAGGAGGCTACTAGGCATTTAGGAAATATTTCCCTTCTTTGTGATTTAGTTCGTGCTTCAGAGTCAAGTCTGTTCCTAATCAGTGATCTTTTGTCTTACAGAAATAACAGTCATGCCTCCTCATCGTAATACTAATCAGAGTGCTCAGAATGATGAAGTCCGTCCCACTCATGGGATGAGGACACATAATAGAGCTCCCATTACAGACCCTGTCCCTACTCTGGGAGACCCTCCAGTCCCAACCAGTTCACCTAGGGCTCTACGGACCAATGTTAATCGTCCCCCGACTACTCAGAGGGATATTTTGAATGCAGAATTCAGACAATCTATTCCTATGCTGACACAGTTGGTGACTAATCAGGCCCAACGATCAGAAGATGTCGGGTATGCACCTGTTACTTTTGAAGCTACTAGGCTGGGTCAGGTCATGAGAATGAACCCGCCTAAGTTTAGTGGCACTAAAGTAGAAGAGAATCCGCAAGAGTTCATAGACGAAATGGAGAAGATTTTCAGAGTGATGCATGTGGATCAGGTGAAAGGTGTTGAGCTAGCGGCTTATCAGCTAAAGGATATAGCAAACCAATGGTATAATGAGTGGGAAGAGGTGAAGGGTGACAGTGCTAAGCCCACAGTGTGGGACAAATTTGTGGAAGATTTTCTTGACCGATTCTTTTCTTTGGAGATAAAGAAAGCTAAAGCAGAGGAATTCATAAACCTTAAAAAGGGTAAGATGAGTGTTTGGGAGTATAATCTAAAGTTTAATCAGTTGGCCCGTTATGCTCCTGAGATGACGAGTAGTATAAGGGCCCGAATGAGGAAGTTTACTTCCGGCCTTTCAGATGATCTGGTGCTTGAGTGTCAGGGAGCTATGCTGAATAAGGAGTTGGACTTTGCTAGGCTGACAGTTCACATGCAACAGGCAGAGGAGAAAAAAAGAAGATTTTTGAATCTAGGGAGAAGGAAAGATAGGAGAATCCAGATCTACTGACTAGGGGAAATAAATGGCAGAAGAAGAAGAACTGGGATAATGCACAGTCTGCTACCAGCGCCCCAGCGCCCAGACCACTGGAAGACAGACAATCTCAGAGTTTTCAGACTCACCATGGATCCAGATCCCCAGTTACTCAGTCGCAGGGCAGTGTGGTCCAGCAACATTGTACTTATCTACGGTGCGAGACTTATGGAATGAATCACCCAGGGAAGTGTTATTTTGAGGGGATAAATTTTTATTCTTGTGGAAAGGTGGGTCACCTTCAGAGAGATTGCCTTTCTGCTGGAGGAAATGTGGGGGGGGGGGAGGTCTAAGTCCCAAGCCACCTCCATGACTCCTCCTCCTAAGGGTGCCCCTTCAGCTGCCGGGAGCGGTCGTAACCGGTTATACGCTTTGACTAACCACCAGGAGGCGGAAGCTTCACCAGATGCTGTCACCGGTACGTTACGAATCATTTCCCATAATGTTTATGTATTGCTTGATCCTGGGTTTACCTTATCTTATGTGACCCCTTATGTGGCTGTTGGTTTTGGGTTTGAGCCCGAAGTTATTGTAGAACCCTTCACTGTTTCCACTCCTATAGGTGATTCTGTCATTGCTAGAAGGGTGTATAGAAATTGTGTTGTGTTTATTCCTAGCCGGGATACTGTGGCAGACCTTATAGAACTTGATATGGTAGACTTTGATGCTATCCTTGGGATGGAATGGCTCCATTCGTGTTATGCCACACTTGATTTCAAAACCCAAAAGGTTACTTTTTCTTTCCCGAATGAGTCACCAATTGAGTGGGCAGGAAATTCTATGGCACCTAGAGGTCACTTTATCTCTTATCTTAGAGCCCGAAAGCTCATATCCAGAGGTTGTATGTACCATCTAATCCGAGTAAAAGATTCCAGGGTTGAAAGTCTTCTTTTTCAGTCAGTCTCTGTAGTGAATGAGTTTCCAGAAGTCTTTCCCAAAGATCTCCCAGGGATACCACCTGATAGGGAGATAGATTTTGGCATTAATGTATTACCCGACACTCATCATATTTCCATTCCTCCATATAGAATGGCTCCCGCGGAACTAAAAGAGTTAAAAAAACATCTCACAGACCTCCTAGACAAAGGTTTTATTCGTCCTAGTGTTTCCCCATGGGGTGCACCCATACTTTTTGTGCGAAAGAAGGATGGGTCCCTTCGTATGTACATATACTACCGCCAGTTGAATAAGGTCACTATTAAAAACAAATATTCTCTTTCTAGGATTGATGATCTTTTTGACCAGCTTCAGGGTGCTAAGTGTTTTTTGAAAATAGACCTTCGTTCGAGCTATCATCAGTTAAAGGTTAGGGAGTCAGACATTCCCAAAATAGCCTTCCGAACCCAATATGGTCACTATGAGTTCTTAGTCATGTCCTTCGGGTTGACTAACGCCCCTGAAGCCTTCATGGATCTTATGAATAGGGTGTTCCGTCAGTTTCTAGATTTGTTCGTCATAGTGTTCATTGACGATATTTTGATCTATTCCAATAGTGAGGAAGACCATGCCATTCACCTCCGAATTATCCTTCAGACCCTTAAGGATCATCATTTATATGCTAAGTTCTCCAAATGTGAATTCTTGCTGAATACTATTGCCTTCTTGGGGCATATTGTATCTAGTGACTGGATTAGAGTGGATCCCCAAAAGATTGAGGCAGTGAGAAAATGGCCCAGACCCATGACTCCAACCGATATTCAGAGCTTCTTGGGTTTGGCGGGTTATTACAGAAGGTTCGTAGAGAGTTTTTCTTCCATAGATGCTTCGCTCACTAAATTGACTCAGAAAAAGGTGAAGTTTGTGTGGTTTGACTTGTGTGAAAATAGTTTTGAGAAGTTGAAAGACAAGCTAACTACTGCTCTTGTTTTGACTCTTCCCGAGGGTATAGATGGTTTTGTGGTATACTATGATGCATCCCGTGTGGGACATGGTTGTGTATTGATGCAACATGGTAAGGTAGTAGCTTATGTATCTAGGTAGTTAAAGGTGCATGAGCGAAAATACCCCTCTCATGACTTGGAGTTAGCAGCCGTGGTGTTTGCACTTAGGATCTAGAGGCATTATCTATATGGAGTGCATGTTGATATTTATACTGACCACAAAAGTTTGCAGTATGTTTTCTCACAGAAAAAATTAAACCTCAGGCAAAGGCATTGGATAGAGCTTTTAAAAGACTATGATATGAGCCTGCATTACCATCCGGCCAAGGCAAATGTTGTAGCTGACGCTCTCAGCAGGTTTTCTATGGGTAACTTTTCTCATATTGAAGAGGGTAAGAGAGAGATGGTGAAGGATATTCACCGCCTTGCAAATCTGGCAGTGTGACTCTTAGATTCTAAAGATGGAGGGGTGATTGTTCATGAGATAGCTAAGTCATCCCTTTGTGCTGAAGTTAAAGAGAAGCAGGTTGAAGATCCCATCTTGATGCAAATCAAGAAAGATATGGGTCAAAAAAAGGTAATGTCGTTTGAAATTTGTAGTGATGGTATTCTGAGATATCAGGGTAGGTTGTGCGTCCTGAATGTTGATGGACTGTGGGAAAGAATCCTTGACGAAGCACACAGTTTGAGGTATGTTGTTCACCCGGGCTCTACTAAGATGTACCATAATCTAAAAACTTTGTATTGGTGGAATAACATGAAACGTGATGTAGCTAATTTTGTTTCCAAGTGTTTGAACTATCAGCAAGTGAAGGTAGAACATTTGAGGCCAGGAGGTACTTCTCAAGAGATAGCTCTGCCTTTATGGAAGTGGGAGATGATAAATATGGACTTCATTACAGGACTTCCGAAGTCCCGAAACCAGTATGATTCTATATGGGTAATTATAGATAGGGTGACCAAGTCAGCGCACTTTTTGCCTGTCAGGACTAACTATTCTGGATAGGATTATGCTAAGCTGTTCATCGCAGAAATAGTTCATTTGCATGGGGTACCTGTGTCCATTATATCTGACCGAGGTACGCAGTTTTCTTCTCAGTTTTGGAGATCTTTTCAGAGATGTTTAGGTACCCAAGTGAACCTAAGTACTGTTTTTCACCATCCATACCCTTGAGGATATGTTGAGGGCTTGTGTGATTGATTTTAAAGGTAGTTGGGTGGATCACTTGCCATTGATAGAGTTCGCATTTAATAACAGTTTCCATTCAAGTATTAAGATGACGCCATTTGAGGCATTGTATGGGAGAAGATGTAGGTCACCAATAGGGTGGTATGAAGTGGGTGAGATGCAAATGTTTGGGCCTGATCTTGTTCATCAGGCAATGGAAGTTGTGAATCTTATTAGAGAACGATTTAAGACAGCTCAAAGTCATCAGAAATCCTACGCCGATGTTAGGAGGAAAGAGTTAGAGTTTGAGGTCAGAGATTGGGTATTTCTGAAGGTTTCTCCCATGAAGGGAGTTATGCAATTTGGAAAGAAAGGTAAATTGAGTCCTCACTATAGAGGACCATTCTTTGGTGCTACCTATAGAAGAGATCAAGGTGACAGCCTCCTTATCATATGAAGAGGAACCTATTGCAATCCTAGATCGTCAGGTCCGAAAGTTGAGAAGTAAACAAATAGTTTCAATTAAGGTGTTGTGGAGAAATCAGAAGGTCGAGGAAGCCACTTGGGAAACAGAAGATGATATGAGAACAATATACCCACACCTTTTGACCTAGTAAATGGCGGAGTTGAATGTACAACCCTTACCCAAATCTTTCTATGCTTTAGTATGCTTGGAATCGTGCTTGTCTGTGTTCCGCATCATTATTCGGGGATGAATGATCCCAAGGGGTGATATTGTAATATCCTGACGTCTTCTTAGCTAAGTTTCGTCCATGAAAAGTCTAAGAATTAACTTCTAGAATGATCTAAATTATTTTTCATATGGAATTTCCTAGATTTCAACCTCTCATTATGTAGATGACTGAATTAGCTTTCCAACGATATAAGATTCGTCCAAAACGGACCGTTGGTGAAGAAGTTATAAATAATTTAAAGTTCTAGTCGTAAACATCGTCATTTTGGGGTCTAGCGCGTCACGGAGATGGTCAAATTGACAATCGTCAAATTCCAGTAGGGCTCTGCGATGGTGGTGCATCGGGGAGGCACCCAATTTCCCACTCGTCGAATTCTAGTGGACCACCGCAATTGTGGCGCGTCACGGTGGTGCCCAAAATTGTGTTTTTAAGTTCAAATTTTCAGTTCTATTCAGGAGTCATTGAGGGTAAATTTGACTTTTCCCTAGCCAAGGCTTAGATTGAATTTTTGCTGCTTAGGAAAGGGGATAGAGCAATGTGAAAGGATTGTAAGGTAATTCCGAGTGAGAATCTTGCGACCCAACTCCAGTTAGTGCCTTGGAGATAGGGGTAAAGTTGGAGAGGATAGGGGTTTGGGAGGATAGGGAGGACGTGGATAGTATGTGGTATAGGGCAGCGAGATGCATCCAAGAGTTGGCTAGAGAGGTATTGGGTGTCTCGAGGGGCTGGTCTGGCCGGTATCGGGGTGATTGGTGGTGGAATAAAGATATTAAGAAGAAGGTTGAGACAAAGAATGCGGCTTATGTTAAGTTGTAGAGAGTAAGGATGAAGAGGAGAAGCGGGTAAGCAAGGAGGAGTATAAGTTAGCTAGCGGGGCTGGGTTGAGGTGGTTGACCAACCTATTTAATAATATTATCAAGTCCGCAAAGATGCCTAAGGCGTGGAGATAGAGAACGATGATTCCATTATATAAGAACAAGGGTGACATTAAGAGTTGCAACAACTACCGAGGTATTAAGTTATTGAGTCACATGATGAAGATTTGGGAGAGGGTGGTAGAGCGGAGATTGAGAAAGATTGTGTCGATTTTGGAGAATCAATTTGGATTTATGCCTGGTTATTCGACGACTGAGGCAATTCACCTAGTGCGGAGACTGGTAGAGCAGTATAGAGAGAGGAAGAGGGATCTGCACATGGTGATTATTGACTTGGAAAAGGCATAAGACAAGGTCCCTAGAGATATTCTTTGGAGATGCTTGGAGGCGAAGGGGGTTCCGGTGGCGTACATCAAAGCGATTAATGATATGTATGAGGGGGAGAAGACTCGAGTAAGGACGGTGGGAGAAGATTCTGAGTATTTTCCGGTCTTGACAAGGTTGCATCAGGGATCAACTCTTACTCCGGCATTATTTTCCATGGTGATGGATGTGTTGATGCGGAGTATACAAGGCGAGGTGCCTTGGTGTATGCTTTTTGCGGATGATGTAGTTTTGATTGATGAGTCGCGGCAAGGTGTTAATGATAAGTTGGAGGTTTGGAGACAAACCCTGGAGTCTAAAGATTTCAGATTGAGTAGGACCAAGACAGAGTATTTGGAGTGCAAGTTTAGTGACTCGAGGAAAGATGAGGAGGTGGTGGTGAAGTTGGATTCTCAGGCAGCTTGTAGGAGGGATAGTTTTAAGTGTCTTAGGTCTACGATTTAGGGGAATGGAGAGATAGATGAGGATGTCTCACACCATATTGGGGAAGATTGGATGAATTGGAGGCTCGCTTCGGGGATTTTATGCGATAAGAAGGTGCCTTCCTAGCTTAAAGGAAAATTCTATAGGGTTGCAGTCCGGACGACAATGTTGTATGGAGCGGAGTGTTGTCCAGTTAAGAATTCCCATATTCAAAAGTTGAAGGTGGCAGAGATGAGGATGTTGTGTTGGATGTATGGTCTTACAAGGGCTGACAGGGTTAGAAATGAGATTATTCGGGAGAAGGTGGGCCTGGTATCGGTGGAGGAAAAAATATGGAAAGTTAGGTTGAGATGGTTTGGTCATGTGATGAGGAGGTGGACGGACGCCCCAGTTCGTAGGTATGAGAGACTAGTGTTAGATGGTTTCAAGCGGGGTAGGGGTAGACCAAAGAAATACTGGAGAGAAGTGATTAGACGTGACATGGAGTAGTTACAGCTCACTGAGGACATGACCCTAGATAGGAAGGTCTGGAGGAGAAACACTAGGTTAGAGGGATAAGGTGGGTGGATGAATTATATTCCCTAGTTAGGAGGGTTTTGGTGTCTTTTGTTTGGTAATGTACATTATTTTGTGGATGTGGTATCTATGTTAGTTTTATCATGTCTCATGCTTTGGATGTTTTTGTATATTATCATGTGTCTTGAGTCGGGGGTCTATCGGAAACAGTCTCTCTACTTCCTTAGAGGTAGTGGTATGGACTGCGTACATTCTACCCTCCCCAGACCCCACTAGGTGGGAATATACTGGGTTTGTTGCTGTTGTTGTTGTTGTTGTTGTTGACTTTTCCCTAGCCTTTAAAACCATCCAAACAAAGGATTTAGGGTATGTTTGAGCAACTTAATCCTATTTTCATTAAAATCATCAAGAATCCTCTCTAGGGTTTCAAACAAGAACTTCAAGAAACCCAAGATTCGACCGTAGGTTTTCAAAATCGATTGAAGATTCGAAATCCCCATATCATAGGCTTCAAGAAGCACCCGTTAATTTCGTAAATAGAGGTACGTAGGGTTATCCTAAAGTTCATGGGCATGTTTTCAAAAAGGAACTTACGCAAGACTTTAAATTTATACAAGTACATATATGTTTTTACAAATGGGGGTTTTCAATTGATACAAATAACATGTTTTGATATATTTTTTTGAAAGAACTATTGAGATATCATGGTGTTGTTTGTTTGAATGTATTTAAATGGTTGAATGGTGAACATGTGACCTGAAATTTCAAAAGGGTGCGATGTACATGAGTTGTGAATTTTCTAAATTCCGCATCATAATGTTTATTCCCCATATTATACTAGTGTTAAAACCATTGAGAGTATGAGTTTTGCAATTGATATGACATTACTCATAAATGATTAAACTTCTTGAATAATTGCATGTTGAGAACCATGGTGTATGTGTTTTAATGGTGTGAAAGTCATACATATGTGCATGTGGTAAATGGTATGAGAAGTTGGAAAGTTGATGTGATATTGATGACTTGCAAGTCGGGTATGACGATACCCTGCAAAGTATGACATATTATTGATTAAAATGAGTTTAATGCATTGATTTTTTGAGATAGGTGGTTACTCGAAGAAAGCAAGAGTCAAATGACTCTACTTTGAAAACCGTGTTTACTGACTCGGGAACTTGGTACCCTACTGTGTGATCTTGTGTACCTGACATTATGTCATCCCAAATTGGGACTATGGTTAGGAGCCCTGCTTTGTGATCTTGTGCACTACCATACTTGATTGGGTCAAGATACCCTGTTGTGTGATCTTGTGTGTCTTTCCCTCACTTATACTCTAATCTCGGCGGGAACCGAGATTTGATAGTTGGTGAAAATATGAAATTGTAGGGTGTACCACCTAGCTCAAATGTGTGGCATTTTTGTTGAAAAATCATTATACTAAGCCCATTGTATTTTCGAAATCATTTTGCAATAATGTGCTTTATATCAGCTCTCATTTATTTTATATAAAAATCTCTACTTTGTTTTGGATTATTCTGCGTACCAGTACTTTGTATTGACCCTCTTCCCTCCCAGGTTCGGAGGCACAGTCTAGGGGTCCTGGAAATCAGTAAAATATTCAGACAGTTTTGCAGATACAAGTGGTGAGCCTTCTATATTTTGGAAGGCCTGATGTCTGGCAGTTTATTTATCATTTAATTGTTTTGGGTCTACTGGGGGCCTTGTCCCAGTTTTCAGACAGTTTGTTTGTTTTAGTCATGTAGTAGAGATTTCGCAGACGGTTTTCAGATGCCGATAGATGTTGTGGGACATTATTTCCCATTATTGATTTCATTTGACTCATGACCATGTTTCTGTAGTATTGTGAATCTTCCGTATTTCTTTTATCATAGAAATTATGTGCATGATTACCAGATAGATAGGGGTGTTTCGGGCCTTTATGGTTTGGAATGATCGTCACGGCTAGGGCCCCGGTTCGGGTTGTGACATTCCTCCTCAGAGATGATCTTTCTCAGGGAAGCCAACTTATTTGTCAAGGTGGTAAGCCTTGTCATCATTTCATGCAGGGTTTCATTTTCTTTCATTTTGAATACCTCATACTCAGTAAATAGAAGAGAGATACTGAATTTTCTTACTTGAGAGGTGCCTTCATGGTCATTCACCAGTGTATCCCAGATTTTCTTAGCAGTAGTGCAGGTGGATACCATGTTATATTCAGCAGGTCCTAATCCACAGACCAAAATGTTCTTGGCCTTTGCATTTTCCTTCAACGCCAACAAGTAATCAGGAGTAAACTCACTCCTTACCTTCTTGACTTGTTCACCATCTACCATCTTTATTGGAATAGTAGGACCATCTGTAATCCTGTCCCACAATTCATAGTCTTCACTTTGAATGAACATCTCCATCCTTGCTTTCCACCGGATAAAATGAGAGTCATCAAAAAGTTGAGGTCTAGTAGTTGACTGGCCTTCACTGTGACTAGTAGGAGGTGCGAAATTCATCATGTTGATCTTTCCTTAGGTGCTAGACTTATTTAAGACAACCCCTCTCTGATACCACTTATTAGAGTATGAGCCCTACTAATTGCCTATCAGTGGAACAGGTAAGTAAACGTGGTTCACAGAAGTAAAAACTGAACACAATGTTTTTATGTGAAAAACACCATGCTCAAGAAAGGAGTAAAAAACAACGATTTGTACCTCTACAGGATTTAACCCCAACTTCACTATAATACTTGAGCCTCAACAATCAACAAAGTTACAAGACTTCTTGTAAACTAGGAATTAAAACTTCTAACTCGTATCACTACAAAAACACAAATCTTTCTAAGATAAGTGTTCCCAAGTCTTCGAGTTCCCTAACTTGAACACAAAACTCCTAGCTCAGTTTATAGATCACTGAGACTAGAATAATGACTCATTACAACTCAAAGAACCTACCTACTACACACATTCTACGACTTAAGTAAGGAACCAAGTTCGTCTTCAAGTATGTGAACTATTTTGCTGATTGTTGATTTTATTTTCAGTGCATTGAGTAAGTTACTTGATCGTGCTTTGTTGTAAATATGCACAGTTGCAATACACCTGTGATGGAGTGCTAGTTGATTTATGCTTCTTTCCTCTATCAACTCTATCAAGTAACTTCACTCCTTGTTGTAGCCGTTTCTCCTCCCCTGGTGGAATAGGACTCTTTTGCTTTATCCTTGTAGAACTCTTCTCATTGTTGGACTTTTAGATCAACTCAAATTCTGAGTATTGCATTTTTCTTCCACTTTACTGAAGTGATAAGTGTTTGAGAAGGTTCCTGAATATTCTTGCTTATCCACTTTTGTCTATGCGCAATGTCATCTTATCAATAATCTTGCCTGCAACTTTTCTTTGTACACTTGAATGGAACAGCTTTCACAACATATTTCATTCATATGTCTATCATCAAAACTCCACATGCCTTAACAATATGTTTTTCACCCTTCTCTGTTGACGTAACACCTTTATTACATAAAATGGGGCCCACGTCAAATGTGTCATGTCATCTAAAAATGTAGACAAAAGGTGTCATATCAACTAAAGAGTTGACAAAAATATGCTAAAATTTAGTTCAGGATTGTAATAGAACTCTCGTAAAGTTAAAGTGAGTCATGAAAATTTGGTCATAATCCAGGCTACTAGATGCTTTGCTCTGTTTATAAGTTATAGGTGTATATAATTCCATGTATCCATTTTGATTTTCAAGACACTTTGCCTCTTTTTCTTTCATGGCTTTCCATTGTATGTTTCTACTTGCAATTTTTTTAGTGTTTCCACTTTCAACAATTACTCAATCTTACAAAAATGTTAGTTCGGGTTCAACACTCACTACAAGTGATATTCCTAAACTTTGGCCATCCCCATCTGGAGATTTTGCATTTGGCTTTCAAAGAATTCGAAATGGATCATCAGGATTTTTACTAGCCATTTGGTTCAACAAACTTGAAGGAAAGATGATAGTTTGGTCAACCAATAGAAATAACATCGTGCCAGAGGGATCCAAAGTTGAGCTTTCTATAGATGGAAGACTAGTTCTAACTGATCCAAATGGTCAGGAAATATGGGCACGTGATACGGCTAGTGCTGGACTGGTCTATAGAGCCATGCTCGACACCGGTAAATTTGTGTTAGCAACCAGTAGTTCAGGCATTCAATGGCAGAGTTTTGATGAGCCAACTGATACAATTTTGCCTGGACAAGTACTTAATCAAAGATCCAAGCTTGTCTCGAGCTTCTCTAGGACGAATGCATCGAGTGAAAGATTTGAGTTGTTCCTGGATGGAGATCTGGCACTTTATACGATCAAGTACCCGATTGTATATTGGTCAACCACGACTGGTGGTAGTGGTAACTAGGTGAGCTTCAATTAATTAGGCATTTATCTTCACGCAGCGAATGGAACTCTGCTGACATTGATATCTTCTTCCAATGAGACAAACTCAACATCAAGCCAGTTTTATCAGCGAGCGATTCTAGAATCTGATGGATTTTTTAGACACTATGTATATCCAAAAAGATCTTCTAGTAGGAGGCCGATGGTGTGGTCTAGTTTGCATAGCATTCCGAATAATATCTGTTTACTTCTCCCGCAATATCTAGAGAGAGAAGGGGTTACATGTGGTTTTAACAGGCTTTGCTCGATGGGAACTAACCGAAGAAAAAGATGTAATTGTCCAATCAAGTATATTTTAAATGATCTATTAGAGCATGTGGAGTTTTGATGATAGACATGAGAATGAAATATGTGGTAAAAGCTGTTCCATCCAACAGAACCAAGGTCACCTGCAGATAAGTTATTGATATGATGACCTGGCTTACAAATAGAAGTGGATAACATTTGTCACATTAGAAGTTGAGTTGAAAAAGAAGACTTGCATAAGTTGAGTGAAAAACAAGAAGTGCAGAAGTTGAGTTGAACAAGGAGTCTTGAAGAAAGAAAAAAGAGGAATCCTATTGAAAGAAGAAGAGAGGGGTGGAAAAGAGTAGCAAGAAACTATCTGGAGTCCTATTGAACACACAAGTTGGTATCAATTGAACGACTCCATGAAGTGGGTGCTTAAATACAAGAAACGAATTCAAAAGTAGAGTCGGGCATTAAAAAGACATATCAACAATCAGCATATCAGTTCTCATACTTGAAGAAAGAACCTGATCTCTTACTTGGCAAGTTGTAGAATTTGTGTAGTGAGTAGGTTCATTGAGTTTTAATAAGTCATTGTTTTAGTCTCAGTGATCTATAAACTGAGTTAGGAATTGTGTCTTCAAGTTTGGGAACTCGAAGACTTGGGAACACTTATCTTGGGAAGATTTGTGTTTTTGTAGTAGTAGAAGTTAGAAGTTTTAATTCCTAGTTTACGAGAAGTCTTGTAATTTTGTTGATTGTTGAGGCTCAAGTATTATAGTGAAGTTGGGTTAAATCCTGTAGTGGTACAGGTAGTGGTTTTTTACACCTTTCCTGAGCCGGGTGTTTTCCATGTAAAAACACTATGTTCAGTATTTACTTCTGTGAACCACGTTTATTGACTTGTTCCACAGATAGGCAATTAATAGGGATCGTATTCTTAACAAGTGGTATCAGAACAAGGTTGTCTTAAATAAGGCTAGTACCTAAGAAAATATCACTATGATGAATTCCGAACCTACTACTGGTCACAGTGAAGGTTAGTCAACTACTAGACCTCCACTCTTTGATGTCTCTCATTTATCTGGTGGAAAGCAAGGATGAGGATGTTCATTCAAGGGGAAGATTATGAATTATAGGACAAGATTACTGATGGTCCCACTATTCCAATGAAGACGGTTGATGGTGTACAAGTAAAAAAGGTAAGGAGTGAATTTACTCCTGATGTCTTGTTGTCCTTAAAGAAAAATGCAAAGGCTAAGAACATCTTGGTCTTTAGACTAGGACCTGCTGAATACAACAGAGTATCCACCAGCTATACTTCTAAGCAAATTTGGGACGCACTGGTAAATGCTCATGAAGGCACGTCTCAAGTAAGAAAATTTAGGATCTCTCTTCTTTTTACCGAGTATGAGGCATTCAAAGTGAAGGAAAATGAAACCCTGCATGAAATAATGACAAGGCTTACCACTTTAACAAATGAGCTGACTTCCTTAGGAAAATTCATCTCTGAGGAAAAACAAGTTGAAAGGTTCTGAGGGTATTACCCAAATCAAAATGGAATGTCAAGGTGACTGCAATCAGGGAGGATAATAAGGATCTTGAAGGTATGACTCTGGATGAACTAGTAGGGAACCTAAGGACTTATGAAATGGAAGTTGATGGAGTCAAAGAATGAGCATCTCCTGAGAAAATCTTGGCATTGAAAGATTCTGATAGTGATGAGGAATTTGAACTTGATAAATACCAATTTGCCTTCATAACTAAGAACTTCAGCAAATTCATTAAAAAAAAAAGAAAGGAACAGGTACTAAGAAACATTCCAATGATAATCCAAATGGGTTCTACATATGTGGAAAAATTGATCATCAGATTAGGGACTGTCCTGTCTGGAAAATAGAGTGGAAGAAGGAAAGGGATGAAAAGGAACTGAAGGAAAAAAGGAAGGAGGAGGATGCAATGATAGCAGCCTGGGGATCAGATTCAGATGAAGATGAAGTTGATGAAACTGCATTCATGGCACTTGGGGATTCAGATCTGGATGAAGAAGATGAGGATTCTGAGGTAAGTATACTTGAACTCAAAGAAAAGCTGAAATTGTTCTCAAAGCTAAAACTTGTTTTCTTGATGAGTGCATTGATTGATGACTTCCAATAGTTAACCTGTGATTGGAATGAATTGTTCAACAGTCTAGCAAGTCTTAAATTTGATCTCATCGATTTAAAGTCTTGCTCAGACACAGTTGACAAGGAAAATTGCAGTCTCAAGAAACAAGTTGCAGAACTTGAGGTTTCAAATAACAATCTTAGGTCTGAAGTTCTTAAATTAACTCTCACTGAAAATAGGAAGAAGGCCATGAGTAAAGAACAAGAAGATGCTGAACTTGAGATTGTAAAATACAAAAAAGAATGCAATGATTTAACAGAAAAAATGAATAAATTGATTCAGGACATTACAAAACTAAAATTGGATCTTGAAAGGGCAAACAGGTGGACAAATTCCTCTAGAATTATTCACAAATTAAGTGAGAAAAATTTCAATGAAAAGGCAGGTTTGGGATTCCACAAAATTTTTGATGAACCAAAAGATTTATGTTACATTTGTGGAAACCTTGGACATCCCACCACTGAATGTCTAGTAGCTACAAAAAGCATATTAAACATTCAAAATTTGGCTAACAAATCTTCTCAGTTCAAAAGGAACAAAACCAATTCTGGTCAGAGAAACAAGTTGCACTACGTGTTGCCTGATGGACTAAGAGAATTTTAATTCATTCTTTCACTCATAAAACATGACCCAAGCTTCTCTGGGTTCCTAAGGCTAACCCTTGAATTATTTTTGCAGGAGAAAGTTAAAGGAAGCAAAAGACACTGGTATTTAGACAGTGCTTGCTCAAGACACATGACTGGGGATAAGAAAAAGTTCCTTTCACTCTCCAAAATAAATGGAGGAGGAGTTTCCTTTGGTGATGGAAAAAAGGGGACCATAACTGGAATTAGAAAGATTGGCTCATCAGAGTCAAAAGCATTGGAGGATGTATATCTTGTAGAAGGATTGAAGCATAATCTGTTGAGCATCTCACAGCTGTCTGATAAAGGTAATAAAGTTGTTTTTACAGATGCAGGAGTCAAGGTAAAAAAGATGGATACTAAAGAGGTTGTGCTCATTGCAAGGATATATAAAAATGTATACAAAGTTGACAACATGGAACTACCAGGACCTGAACTGACTTGTCTGAGTGCTATAGAAAATGATCCCCTCCTTTGTCATAGAAGACTTGGTCATGCAAGTCTGAAACAACTAAACATACTTTTATCTAAAGATATGGTATTGGGATTACCCAAGACCAAGTTTAAGGAAGAAAAGCTATGCAGTGCATGTGTAAGAAGGAAGCAGGTAAGATCCTCTTTTAAGTCCAAGAACCATGTTAGCACAACCAAGTGCCTTGACCTGGTTTATGTAGACTTATGTGGACCCATGAGACGTCAAAACAGAGGTGGAAAAAGGTATTTGTTTGTAATTGTTGATGACTATTCCAGGTTTACTTGGACTTTGTTTCTAGCCTCTAAAGAAGATGCCTTTGATGTATTTGAAATCTTCATTAAAAAGATTGAAAAGAAATTAGGTACTTCTTTAGTTTCTATAAGGTCTGACCATGGTTCAGAATTTGAGAACGTAAAATTCTTGAAATACTGTTCAACAAATGGTACAGATCACAACTTCTCATCTCCTAGAACACCACAACAAAATGGAGTGGTGGAGAGGAAAAACAAAACTTTGGAAGATATGACTAGAACAATAATGCTTGCAGCAAATGTTGCTAAAAACCTTTGGGCTGAGGCAAAAAGTACTACAACATATATCATAAATAGATGCATGATCAGACCTCTGTTAGAGAAGACTTCCTATGAATTACTAAAAGGAAGAAAGCCTAACATCTCTCACTTTAGAATCTTTGGATGTAAATGTTTCATTCATAATAATGGAAAAGATAATTTGGGAAAATTTGATACTAAAAGTGATGAGGGAATCTTCTTAGGATATTCACTCAATAGTAAAGTATATAGGATTTTAAACAACAGAACAAACTATGTTGAATAAAGCATGCATGTGATCTTTGATGAATCCTTTGTCAAGACTAACCTGCAGGAAGAAAATGATGTTGAGGAACAGGTTGCACAACCCGGTTCATTAGCTGGAGCTATCAAACTTGAAGGCACATCAACAGGGGGAATTGAAGCTGAAGGCACAGTGACAAGGGGAACTGAGTCACCAACTACCCTAGATCAAAATGATGTCAGTGATCCTAGTGGATCACTAGGCTTGATTCCAAAAGGGTACAAATATCAAGGATCACATCCCATAGAAAATGTTCTCACTGAACTCACCTCTGGGATTACTACAAGATCTGGACTAAGAAGTATGTGTGCTTTCAAGGCATTCCTATCAGAAAAGAGCCAAAGAAGGTAACTGAAGCATTGCTTGATGTTGATTGGATCATAGCTATGCAAGAAGAACAGAACCAGTTTGAAAGAAGAAAAGTATGACACTTGTTTCCACTTCCAAAAGATAGATCAATAATTGGAACTAAGTGGGTGTACAAGAACAAAGTTGATGAGTATGGAATAGTCATAAGAACAAGGCAAGGTTGGTGGTCTGAGGATATAACTAAGAGGAAGGAATCGACTTTGATGAGACTTTTGCTCCTGTAGCAAGATTAGAAGCTATAAGATTACTTGTTGCATTTGCTGCCTACAAGGAGTTTATACTTTATCAGATGGATGTAAAGAGTGCATTTTTAAATGGGTTTCTCAAAGAGAAGGTTTATGTAAAGCAACCTCAGGAATCCAAAAACAAAGAGTTTCCTGATCATGTGTATAAACTGGATAAAGCTTTGTATGGGATGAAACAAGCACCTAGAGCTTGGTATGAGAGGTTGTCAAAGTTTCTATTGGAGAATGGTCATTCCAAAGGTAAAATTGATAATACCCTGTTCTTAAAAACTAATGGAAAGGATTTGTGAGTTGTGCAGATATATGTGGATGACATTATATTTGGGTCAACTAATATGAATATGACTCATGAATTTGCAAAACTCATGAGCAGTGAATTTGAGATGAGCATGATGGGAGAACTAAATTACTTTTTGGGTTTACAAATAAGACAATTAGCATCAGGGACAATGATCCACCAACAAAAGTATGTCAAAGAGCTTCTCAAAAAAATTTCCATGGAAGAAGCAAAGGAGATCAGTACTCCTATTGCCACTGCCACAAAGCTGAACATGGATGGAAGATGTTGTGGATTAAACAACAACTTATGGATTTTGGTATAGATGTTGGTTGTGTTTCCATTTTTTGTGATAATACAAGTGCCATTAACATAGCTAAAAATCCTGTTCAACATAAAAGAACCAAGTATATTGATATTAGACATCACTTTCTTTGAGATAATGTTGAAAAAGGTCATGTATCAATTATGTTTTGTTCAACTGAGGAACAAATTGCTGACATATTTACTAAGGCCTTGAGTAGAGAACATTTTGAAAGAAATAGGTTAGCCTTGGGGATGATTAAAATTGTATAAATCTCCCCCAATGATTGATTAGAAAAGACTGTACTTAAGTGATAGTTGATTAATTCAGTCTTACACATTTAGTTGTGTATCCTAATTCCATGATTTTAGAGTAAATTAACTCAGCTATGAGTTGATTTTGTAGATGGGAAAAACCATCAAAGCAAATTTTGACCATTGTTTACACAGTTCAGGTATGATTTTCACTTATTCATGATTGCATAAGAGAGAAACAAGTTTCTTTTCTTAGTCCCTTCCGTTATACTTAAACCGCCAAAACTCCAAAAGTCATCTGCCTCAAAAAGCTGCCAGCTTTTTTCCATCAGTTCAGACCCCTTCAACATTACGTTTCTATCCAAATCCTTTCCTCACACGATTCAACTCCCTCTAAATCACTCTTAAATACATTTTTTTCTTTTCTTATTCCCTCTACACCTTCCTTACAACAACACAAAAACCTTTTGACTTAGTAGCCATGGACTCTTTAGCATCTTCTTCATCCTCTTTACCTGACTCCTCCACAAACACTTTCACCTCCATTTTCATCTACCCAAACATCACCTTACCTCCATTAATTCCTCCTCAAATCACCCAAAAATTGTCTGATTTTGCTGCGTTCAGAAACTTCCCAAATCCTTTTACACAATTTTCTCCAAATACCTCATTCCACTCCAACCCGTCATTTCCTCCATCAATCCCACTTCAAATTATTGATCAAGATGATGAACCCATTGCCAATATCATCCCTCAAAGGTCCAGATCCGTTCTAAAATGAAAACTTTCCTCTGTTGTCATTGATGTAGATGAATCTACTTCAGTTAAGCCTTATCCTATAGTTGTTTCTCCTCGGATTCCTCTTACTCTAGGAAAGAAACAACAACAAGATGCTTCATTGGAAGAAGCACTTCATGCAAGTAAAAAGAAATGGGTTTCTCCTTTTGGTTCTCCACCTCTCAGTAATCCCTCTCCTAATATTCTCCTTTGTTCTAAAAGAAAACGAAAGCATATCATTGTCAAAAACTCAAAATCCTTTTTCACACATGTATCTCCATCCCAACCCACTTCTAAAACTTCGTCTTCCTAAAAATCTATGGAGAAAGCTTCTCCTGAGAAAGCCTCCATTGTTAAAGGATTCCCTTCCACCAGAGGCTCTTCAAAATTCTCTTCTCATCTGAAAAAACAAGTATCCCAACCTGTTCCTTCTGATTCCTCGGACTCAGATTTTGATTTTCTTCCTGATATCCCAACTTGATACTTCTTCTTACAAGGCCTTCCTGTCAGCTCAAGTTCTCCACTTTCAAAAATGTAAGTTGGCTAGGGGTAGAGTTGTCACTAGTTTTGGGTATCCTGATATGGATGTGTTGCTTACTAAACTGAATGCTCAAGGGTGGTCAAACCTGTTTCTTCAAGGTGATTATCAAAGAAAGTTTGGGAAAGCTGAAGTGTATGAATTTTACACTAATGAAGTTGTTGTTGGGGAGATGTTCTCCACCACTGTTCATGGTAAAACCATAAATCTCTACCCTGATGATCTGAGTAGAATTTTACATGTTCCTACTGGGGGTTGGGGTCATTATGTGAAAGGTTCTTGGCCTCCTCTTGATAACCTTCCTTCAGCTATTGATATTTCTAGAAAATTCTCCAGAAATCCTTCCCTTTTAACTCATAGAAGGGTTCTCAAGAATGAGATGTCTCCTCTTCACCAGTTCTATTTTGATGTGGTTCATAAAATGATCCTTCCTAGACAGGAAAGGAGAACAGTAGCCAATTTTCTTGATCTCACCCTGATGGAATTGCTAGACTCTTAGACTCCAATTGATCTTCCTACACTAATCATTAAGAATATGCAAAGGGTTTTAATTCAAGATACAAATAGGCATGCATTTCCATATGAGTTCTGGCTTGCCCCTATTTTTGAGGACTTTCATATTCCTATCAAAGTATGGTAATTGCAGACCACAAAGGATGTCATTGGGTCTGTGAACCATGCTATGTTACCTGCTGCTATGAGGAGTGCTGATAATCCTATGCAAAGGCTGAGGAATGCCCTTGTTGCCAAGCAAAGTGAGGTGGATGCGTCACAAGCTGCATTGGAAGTTTCTTAGACTACTCATGATGAGGAGAAATAGGTCCTTCAAGCTCAAATTGCCTCCCTCACAGCCCTTTTGGAAAAGGAAAGAGCTAAAAATGCAGATATTATTAAGAAGCTGACCTCCCTTATTCCTTCTTCCTCATCCACTTAAGCCCTCTTAGTGTCCTTAGGAATCTTTCATTCCTACTTTTTGGTTAAGCTGGTTCTCTCTTATTATTTATCATGGGATGATGATCATTGTATTCTGTTCTATCAATGAAATGGTCTCTTTTTGTTTTATGTGGCTCATTTCTTTTTTATTGACACATTGCTTGTTTTTTGCTCTAATGTCTTCATGTTTTAGTGATATCCCTAGTGGCCATGAATTATAAGACTTATTTCACTCATAGGTCCAGTTTTTTAATGATGTCAAAAGGGGGAAGAACAGATTATACAGTGCGTATAACTCAATTGACTGATCTATATTTCATTCTGTTTCCTTTACTTAACTTCTTGGTGAGTATATCAGGTTTGTGGTATGATATTGCTATGTTTGTCATCATCGAAAAGGGGGAAATTGTTAGAGCATGTGGAGTTTTGATGATAGAAATGAGAATGAAACATGTGGTAAAAGCTGTTCCATCCAACTGAACCAAGGTCACCTGCATATAAGTTATTGATATGATGACCTGGCTTACAAATAGAAGTGGATAACATTTATCACATTAGAAGTTGAGTTGAAAAAGAAGACTTGCATAAGTTGAGTGAAAAACAAGAAGTGCAGAAGTTGAGTTGAACAAGGAGTCTTGAAGAAAGAGAAAAGAGGAATCCTATTGAAAGAAGAAGAGAGAGGCGGCAAAGAGTAGCAGGAAACTATTTGGAGTCTTATTGAATACAGAAGTTGATATCAATTGAAGGACTCCATGAGGTGAGTGATTAAATACAAGAAACAAATTCAAAAGTAGAGTCGAGCACTAAAAAGGCATATCAACAATCAGCATATTAGTTCTCACACTTGAAGAAAGAACCTGATCTCTTACTTGGCAAGTTGTAGAATTTGTGTTGTGAGTAGGTTCTTTGAGTTGTAATAAGTCATTATTTTAGTCTCAGTGATCTATAAAATGAGTTAGGAATTGTGTCTTTAAGTTTGGGAACTCGAAGACTTGGGAACACTTATCTTGGGAAGATTTGTATTTTTGTAGTAGTAGGAGTTAGAAGTTTTAATTCCTAGTTTACAAAAAGTCTTGTAATTTTGTTGATTATTGAGGATCAAGTATTATAGTGAAGTTGGGTTAAATCCTGTAGAGGTACAGGTCGTGGTCTTTTACACCTTTCCTGAGCCGGGTGTTTTCCACGTAAAAATACTGTGTTCAATATTTACTTCTGTAAACCACGTTTATTGACTTGTTCCACAGATAGGCAATTAATAGGGCTCGTATTCTTAACATGATCCGAAGGACAAATTAGGCAGCTCCAGCCGCAATTTCCCTGAGAAAGATTGTAAGGATGAATCTCGCGGTGTTGAGGCTTTCACAATGCACGAAATGCTCCACACTAACTGGATTGGTAGTGATTATGAGTATTACGGGGATGTTACTGAGGATTGGTGCAAACAGAATTGTTCGAGTGATTGTTATTGCGTTGCTGCTGTTCGCCATCCAAGAAAAGAATGTTGGAAGAAAAGGTATCCTCTTTTAAACGGGAGGACAGATCCAGCAGAAGTATCAAAAACGTTTTTGAAAATAACTAAAGACAACTCCATAGTAGGACCAACAACAACAACAACAACTACTAGTACTGCTGCTACGCCTCGGTCTCAAGCTGGTGAAAAGAGAAAAAAATCAATCTAGTCTAATCATTTCTGTTTCTGTATTATTGGGTAGTTTGGTTTTCGTCGTAATGTTGTTGGCCCTTTTGTATGTTTTTAAGTTTAAAGGGAAATATCCAAAGAATCTTTCAACATATCAAGCTGTTCCAGGAGTGAACATAAGAAGTTTTAGCTACAATGAGCTAGAAGAAGCTACAAACAGATTCGAGGAACAGTTAGGAACCGGTGCCTTATCAACAGTTTACAAAGCGGTTCTTAACTATGAAAATGGGAAAATAGTTGCTGTCAAGAAACTACACAAGACGGTAACAGAAGGAGAACAAGGATTCCTAGCTGAAGTAAATTCAATCAGCAGGACTAATCATAAGAACTTGGTCCAACTCCTCGGGTTCTGCAAATGAAGGCCAACACCGGCTTTTGGTGTATGAACACTTGGAAACTGGCTCATTAGCAGACTTTCTATTCAAAGATTCTAGGCTTAGTTGGTCGCGAAGGGTACAAGTTATGATAGACACCGCTAAAGGGCTTTGCTATTTGCATGAAGAATGTAGCACCCAAATTATACATTGTGATATCAAGCCCCAAAATGTGCTTTTAGATGAAGGTTTGACAGCAAAAACAGCAGATTTCGGAATAGCCAAGCTTTTTAGGAAAGATCAGACTCGAACAACCACTAAGATACGTGGGACAAGAGGGTATGTAGCCCCAGAGTGGTTCAGGAATATGCCTATAACCGTCAAAGTGGACATGTACAGCTTTGGAATCATGCTTTTAGAGCTGATTTGCTGCAGAAAAAAGTTACAAGCAAGATGTGGCGAATGAGAATGAAATGATACTCGCGGAGTGGGCTTGTGATTGCTACAGGAGAAACGAGTTGCATTTACTCGCGGGTGATGATGAAGAGGCTATAGAAGATATCGAGAGGTTCAAGAAGTTGTTGATGGTTTCTATTTGGTGCATTCAAGAAAATCCATCATTAAGGCCTAGCATGAAGAAAGTCATGCTAACACTTTAAGGTTCTGTTGAAGTCTCAATCCCTCCAGACCCATTTTCCTTTATCTGTTCTGTTTAGATCAATCATGTTTTTCCCGTTATTTAGCAAATCTGTATCTGTATGTTCTCTGCATTGTGTTTCTTGAAATGTACTATTTCAATTTCCAGTTCAGTTTAATCATTGAAAAGAAAATAAGAAAATGTTATCCACTGTGTTCGATACAAAAAATAAGGATGAATGGAACGTTACATAAGCAAAATTCTTTTTCCGAGTCCACCGAATTCACTGTGTCCTTGAGATAGTTAATCCCCTCATAGTATCCGATTTATTGGATTATTTCCTCCTAGAATAGTACGGCATTACCTTGTTAGAATAGCGGCACTTCAAATTCCAACAACCTTCAGACTTCAAGACCAAAGCAAATCTCACAACCTTAAAACTTCAAAACAACAACATATCCAGTATATTCCCACATATTCCCACAACGTGAGGTTTGGGGAACGTAAGTGTTCGCAGTCCGTACTATTACTTTCGAGGTGAGGCAGAGAGGTTATTTTTGATAGACCATAAAGAACATAAGAACTAATGTGATTACAAGATGATAAACTTAGCCAGAACTTTGGTACAGAAACCTTCTGCTCCAGCAATCGGTAGGAGCAGAAGGTTTCTATACCAAAGTTCTGGCTATGTTAATCATCTTGTAATCGCTCAGTTCTTATGTTCTGGCTATCTTATGTTCAGATAGTGATTTTTCTATACCAAGTTTTCTCTCATGTCTTTACCCTGTCGCAGCAATCTAACTTAATAGCCTTTGACTGCCTGAAGTTTCCGAGAAATTTCATGAGCATAGAATAGCAATGACTATCAAGTATATTTGTCAGGGAGAATTCGAGTTTAAGTACTAGAAAAACTGAAGCTTTCATAAGCTTGAGGGTTAGTTCAACATCGATCAATTCTAAGCACCACGATAATGCAAGATACTTCAGCCGGTCACTTGAGATCTTGATTGTCTGCAAATTTAAACAACCCGATAAGGACAAGCACTCAAGATTGGGATGATTTACAAGAAGATCTTCAAGCCATCCGTCAGTGACATCCACATCAACGCTGTACAAAATTTTCAAGGATTTGCAACAAGTTATTTTAATTACCTGTAGATTCCATAGCTGACTTTCAATGTAAAGATTTTCAAGATTTGCTGCTGCAATATCAACTATCTGGAGTTCAGGAAGACAACGTAGCCAAACCGTCTTCAGTTTCTGTAAACTTGCTGCAATTTGCAAGCTGGCTAGTCCACGGCAACAGGATAACCTTAACTTCTCTAAACAAACGCAGCTTGCACATAAAGCGTGAACGAGTTGCTCATCCAAATATGTATCAGTGAGTCTTAACTTTCACAAAGATGAAAGCTTTATACCATGATCAGGAGGCAATCCAAGCTTAAATCTGCGTAAATTAAGAATGTTTAATCCCTCAACAACAAAGAGTTCTTCAGGCAAGTTACCGAAACTACTGTCTGACTCACCTACTTTTAAAATCAACTCCTTGATATTACTTGTGACCAGGATTTTAATCCAATTATGAACATAAGATGGGCTCATCCGGTAACTGGATAGACATCTAAGGCGGCTAAGTGGGATGCCCGTCCCATTAAGGAATCGGGACGTGTTAGACCATTTAGGCCCATGGGAGGTCAACTTTCAGGAAATTGCATGCCATAGACCCAAATATGGGTCGCTTTAGATATTCAGGAAATTGCATGTCATAGACCCAAACATGGGTGACTATAGATATTTGATCCCGATAAGAAATGTCTTTAAAAAATAACCTTTCTTACTTTTTAAGTATAGTACAAGTGTCATTTTACCCCTCTACACCTCAAATATATTTTTAAAACTTTCCATACTTATTTGTCTCTCAAATTTTATTTTTTATTATTTTCACTTTTTATTTTTTCCTTTAATTTATTACTCTATTTTTTTTATTATTTTCACTTTTTTATTTTTTTCTTTAATTTTATTATTTTCACTTTTTATTTTTTTCCTTTAATTTTATTTTCATGTTTTAATTCATTTATCTCTAACTTTATTTTTTTCTCTTTCTTCTTTTTTCTCAAGCATTATCTATTTCTTTTTTTTGTCTTTTTTTTTCCTTTTTTTAATTCATTTGTCTTTAACCTTTATTTTTGGTTTTTATCAGTTCTCTTTTTTTTTTTCTTATTTTTCTCAAACTTTATTTTTATATTTTCCTCTCATTTTTATTTTCTCAATTTTCTTTTTTTTTATTTCTCTATTTTGTTTGATCGTTTTTTTTCTTTTTCCAGTTCTCTTTCTTTCCCTCATTTTTTTCAAACTTTATTTTTATTTTTCCTCTCATTTTTATTTTTCTTAATTTTTTTAGTTCTTCACTTTTTTCTTGATCTTTATGTTTTTTCTTTCTTTTTTTTTTCTCAATCTTTTTTTTTATTTCTCTGATTTGTTCGATCATTTTTTTCTGTTTTCTCAACTTCTATTATATTTTGCTAATAAATAAAAAATTGAATAATCCACAAAGGGATTTTCTTTTTTTGACATCAAAGCAAATTTAAGGGCATGAATTATTGTTACGAAGTTCTTTGAAAATTCTTGAGATAAGTCGTGCCTCTAAGGCGAGAGTTGTAGAATATCTCATAAATAAGAGCCAACTCTTGCCCTTGGGGCATAATTTATTATTTGATGTCCTTGAGCAAAGTCTTGCCTCTAAGGCAAGAGTTGTAGAACATCCCATAAATGAAGACATAACTGGTAGTGTCAACTCTTACCCGTGGGGCATAATTTATTATTTGAAAGTCATTGAACTAAGTCTTGCCTCTAAGGCAAGAGTCGTAGAACATCCCATAAATAAAGACATAACGTGGTAGTATCAACTCTTACCCGTGGGACATAATTTATAGTTTGAAAGTCCTTGAGCTAAGTCTTGCCTCTAAGGCAATAGTTGTAGAACATCTCATAAATGAAAACATAACGTGGTAGATATTGAGTAGCAAACACAATCCCACAATCCCACATCAGAAAAATAGAGGGAACATGTCCAATATTTAAAGTGTCACCCAACTCCACTAGTATGAGGCCTTTTGGGACGTGCCCAAAAATAAATCCGTGAGGGCTTGAACCAAAGCGGACAATATCATACTAGTGCGGATTTACACGCGGTCCCAAAAAGTGGTATCAAAGCCTAGGTTCAGGTGTGTCGGAGTGGTGACTGCGATTGGTAAAAAGTTCCCAGTGTAACGACAAGACTGGTAATCTGCAGGTGGTGCCTTGTGTCGAAAGTCTTCCTGGTGAGTGGTGGTCAGGCGGCGTGTCCCGTTGGATGATAACGGCGGTACAAGATGTTTGGCAGTCTATGTTTAGTGACCTAGTAGTTGAGATCTATGGTTGATGCCTCGTGTCGAAAGTCTTCTTGAAAAGTAATGGTCAAGCGGTGTGTCCCACTGGTTGGTAGTGGAGGTACGGGAGGTCACAAGTGATGTGGTCTTGATTTGAGGGGGGGATTGTTGAGTAGCAAACACAATCCCACAATCCCACATCAGAAAAATAGAGGGAACATGTCCAATATTTAATGTGTCACCCAACTCCACGAGTATGAGGCCTTTTGGGAGGTGACCAAAAACAAATCCGTGAGGGATTGTCCCAAAGCGGACAATATCATACTAGTGCGGAGTTACACGCGGTCCCAACAGTAGAGTCAACTCTTGCCCATGGAGCATAATTTGTAGTTTGAAAGTCGTTGAGCTAATTAAGTCTTGCCTCTAAGGAAATAGTTGTAGAACATCTCATAAATGAAAACATAACGTGGTAAATTCAACTCTTGCCCGTTGGGCATAATTTGTAGTTTGAAAGTCTTTGAGCCAAGTTTTGCCTCTAAGCCAATAGTTGTAGAATATCTCATAAATGAAAATATAACGTGGTAGAGTTAACTCTTACCCGTGGGGCATAATTTGTAGTTTAAAAGTCCTTGAGCCAAGTCTTGCCTCTAAGGCAATAGTTGTAGAACATGTCATAAATAAAAATATAACGTGGTAGAGTTAACTCTTGACCGTGGGGCATAATTTGTAGTTTGAAAGTCCTTGAGTCAAGTCTTACCCCTAAGGCAATAGTAGTAGAACATCTCATAAATGAAAACATAATGTGGTAGAGCCAATTCTTGCTCGTGGGGCATAATTTGTTGTTTGAAAGTCCTTGAGCTAAGTCTTACATCTAAGGCAATAGTTGTAGAACATCTCATAAATGAAATTATAACATGGTAGAGCCAATTCTTGCCCGTGGGGCATAATTTATTGTTTGAAAGTCCTTGAGCTAAGTCTTGTCTCTTAGGCAATAGCTGTAGAACATCTCATAAATGAAAACATAACGTGGTAGAGTCAACTCTTGTTCGTGGGGCATAATTTGTTGTTTGAAACTCCTTGAGCTAAGTTTTGTCTCTAAGGCAATAGTTGTTGAACATCTCATAAATAAAAACATAACGTGGTAGAGTTAACTCTTGCCCATGGGGCATAATTTGTAGTTTGAAAGCCCTTGAACAAGTCTTGACTCTAAGGCAATAGTTGTAGAACATCTCATAAATGAAAACATAACGTGGTAGAGTCAACTTTTGCCCGTGGGGCATAATTTGTTGTTTGAAAGTCCATGAGCCAAGTCTTGCATCTAAGACAATAGTTGTAGAATATCTCATAAATGAAAACATAATGTGGTAGAGTTAACTCTTGCCTATGGGGCCTAATTTGTAGATTGAAAGTCCTTGAGCTAAGTCTTGCCTGAAAGGCAATAGTTGTAGAAATCTCATAAATGGAAACATAACGTGGTAGAGTCAACTCTTGCCCGTAGAGCATAATTTTTTGCTTTAAAGTCCTTAAGTTAAGTCTTGCCTCTAAGACAATAGTTGTAGAATATCTCATAAATCAAAATACAATGTGGTAGTGTCAACTCTTTCCCATGAAACATAACTTGTTGTTTGAAAGTCATAAGTCTTGCCTCTACAATGTAGTAGTGTCAACTCTTTCCCATTAAACATAGCTTATTGTTCGAAAGACGTAAATCTTACTTTTATATGTGATAGTGTCAACTCTTACTCAGGAGATGTATCTTGAATGGAAGAAATTGAAGAAAAGAACAAAAATAGTAAAAATTACTAAAAAAGAAGAAAATGAAGAAAAATATTAAAAAAATAAAAATTAAAGAAAATGTAGAAGTTGAGAGAGAATAGAAAAAAAATAAAGGTTGATAAAAAAAGAAAGATTAAATAAAAATAAAGTTCGAGAAAATTTTAAAAAGAAAAAAAAACTTTTTTTTATAAAAGTAGACGTTGAAAGGTGTAAAGAAAAAAAGTAAGGGTTGAGAAAAACTAAAAAGAACAAAAAAAACAGGAAAGAAAAAAATTAATATAAAATAAAAAAGAAAAAAAAAAAGTTGAGAGGAAAAAAGTAATGGTTGAGGAAATTAAAAAGAAAAAGAGAAAAGAAAAAATAAAAATCAAAGTAAAATTAAAAAGAGAAAAAAATAAAAGTTGAAAGATATAAATATGGAGTTGTTATCCATTGTGAGGATCATTTATGTAATTTACTCCATTGATCAGGGGCATTTTTGTCCAAAAAATACTAGTTAATAGGTAAAGCCTATTTTAAGAAAGCTTTTTTATTTGGGGCTAAAATTTGAAAGTCACCCTAATTTGGGTCTATTTTTTAGATTCATCCGTCAACTTTAAGATTGGGGCCGGGGCAGGGTAATCCTTATGGAGATGCATGACAAAGTTGCACAATTGTTTAGACTATTAACACTATTAGGAAGATTCATTTAATATCACATGAGTAAGTTTTGCACGCTGTTGCCTGCCAGTGTGTATAGATCTTTTTACAATATCAAGTTAAGTTTCACTTTTAATCATAGATAAACTTCCATAGCGAAAACTTGAAATAGTTACTATTTTTCCATTCCAAGTGATTTTTAATACTGAAATTTCATTTAGGAAGAAAATGAAATCTATCATGAAAAATCTGGGATAAAGACATAGATCCACAACGTAAAAGAGGTAAGAGAGTATCATACGCAATGTTAATAGAATATTTGATAGGTAAATGAGGCAAGAATAAGTTTCTGTTCAACATCCTCCATCTCAAGTTCTCTACTCCTAGAAATCCAAACTTTGTATGCAAGCTCAAGAAAACGATTTATGTTACGACCTTCGACAAGCTAATGCAAGCACAAGAGCTTTGTTTGAAAAGTGACAACGTGTATAAGAGCCGGAATATGAGTAGAGGAAGGAGTTAATTCTTTACCTAAGACTCTCGGCCACCCAAGAGGACCGACTATATTCTCTATTTATGCAATATCTTGAAAGACAAAAAAAAGATCTACCATGGAAACAAACACATCATTGACTGATGGTTTATTGGGTTATATATAGTAGATACTGAATCCTCTGGGTTTTTGTGTCTCCTTCCTTATATTTGGAACCCGGTAGTAAATATCTAGATTTCCACAACTTCTTACTATTCATGATTTCTTATATTTCACTTCAAATTATTTAAAACTAGGAGTGCCACTCAGTACATATGGAATGCCTACCTTTATCTGAAAGAATGATGCCTCCTGGATTTCCAGATATCCATCCTATGTTGGTAGGATGCATTTGATTAAAAGTATACTTTTCTCTATGCAAACATTTTTGTGCCAAGTATTTGTTCTCCTTATCATTAACCAAGCAGTGCTATACTTCTTGATTGAAGTAATTGAGAATGAAGAACAAATTAGGAAGAAGAAGAAGAAGAAGAAGAAGAAACAAGAGGTAAAGAGGACAGAAAGACCATTAGAGAAGGAGTAGTCAAGTTGTATTTCATGCTCTTTCAATATACATATTTATAGACTTGTGCATGTACTAACTAACTAACTAACTAGCCGTTACAGCCTGCAGGTAACTACCTATCAGATAGTTATAATTGAAAAATGAACTACTCTACTTTTGTTTCTTCTTGGTTCTGCCCCACTCTCTTCTTATACTGCAACACTCACCCTCAAGCTAGAAAGGTGTGAAGATGTCACAGATTCCTAACTTGGCATTAAGATGAACTTGTTGTGCTATTATCAACCCATTAGTTAGCATGTGTGCAGGCTGATCTTGGGTTGCAATATAATGAGTTCTGATCATCCCTTGAACAATTTTTTCTCTGATAAAGAAACAATCAATGCCAATATGTTTTTTCCTCTCATGATATATTGGATTTGCTTCTATTTGTAGAGCAGATTTGTTATTACTGAATACATCTATAGGTAGAACTACTTCATTCCCAACTTCCTTCATCAAACCTAGGATCCATACCAACTCTGTTATTACTGCTGCAAGGCTTCTAAATTCTTCTTCTAGCCATTTACAGAACTTTTATTCTGAGGGCATCATGCCCATCACAGTAGGCACTTACTTTGTCATTTGTATTACTAGATAATAGCATACCTTGACTTAGTTGGTTTTTAACATACTTCACAACTCTAAGTGTTGCCTCCATGTGAGACTTCTTAGGATCCTCAAGGAACTGACTTAATGTCTGAACACAGAAGGCTATGTCTGGCCTTGTCATAGTTAGATATAACAGCTTACTAATTAATTTTTGTTAAGCAGAATCATTAGTAGACTGTTTTTGCTTGACATGTACATCAAATTGTTTAGATGTCAGTTTGATGTTGTAGTCCATAGGGGTAGCTGCAGGTTTGGTTGTTGTTAAGCCTAACTCAAATAATAGTTCCAATGCATACTTTCTCTGTTGCATTAATATCCCTTTTTCTAACCTTGCAAATTCTATTCCAAGGAAAAATCTCAGCTCACCTAGATCTTTCATCTTGAAGTTCTGATGTAAGACTGCCTTGGTTTCTTCTATCAGGTTTAGACTATCTCCCGTGATCAACATTTCATCAACATAAACTAACACCAATGAGACACCTTTTATTGTCTTCCTGATGTATAATGATGGATCCTATTGACGCTATTGAGACCTTAACAATAATTTTGATATCTTTGTGTTCCACTGCCTTGGTGCTTGCTTTAGTCCATATAGGGATTTGAGTAGTCTGCATACTACATTCTCCTCCTGACTAGCAAATCCCTAAGGTAGGTCCATGTTAACTTCATCAACGAGGTCACCATTCAAGAATGCATTCTAGACATCCATTTGGTTTATAAATCATTGTTTCCTGGCTGCAGTAGTAAGTATAGTTCTTACTGTTTTCATCTTCACAACAGGTGAAAATGTTTTTTTTTTGTAATCAATTCCTTCTCTTTGTCATACCCCTTTACTACTAGTCTAGCGTTAAACCTTTCAACATCACCTGAAGCCTTGTACTTTACTTTGTATATCCATCTGCAACCAATGGCTTTCTTCCCTTTAGGCAAAGGAACAATCTCCCAAATGTGATTGGAATTCAGTGCATCTATCTCATTTTTCATTTCTTCCACCCATCTAGGATCTTTACATGCCTCAGAGTAACTTGTAGGTTCAGTGACATAAGAAGTTTTCATGAGGAGAGTTTATCATATGACACATGATTAGCAAGAGCATGAGGTACTTTCTTTGTAATCTTGGTGACAAAATCATTCATCCAAACTGGTGTCCTTCTGCCTCTAGTTGACTTCCTTTGGTCCTGAGGACTAGAAGATGGAGGTGAATGAGTAGGAACCACCTGCCCTTGCTGCTCTTATTGACTAACTGAATTAGGAACCCCTTGATCTCTAGTTGATCTTCTTTGATATACTTGAGTTACAAGTTCTGTGTAGGAATAAAAGGACCTCTAGTTGATCTTCATTGATATACCTTAGTTATGGACTGTGTAGGAGTGGGAGTAGCTTGCAATAGCTGTTCTTGCGGGCTCACTTAACATGGAACCCCTGAGGTGACATGGTTACTGGGATCTGTAGGCATGTATTTTCACCACCTAGTACTAAATATTAATCTTCCAGGGGAAAGATATGATGAGGTGATTGATTTTGATGTTTGAGTAGTTTTAATAGAAATATATTTTCTCTGAAAGACATATCTCTACTCACAGAGAAGATGTTAGTTGGCATGTGATATACCAAGTATCCCTTCTGAGTGCTAGAGTATCCCATCATGAAACTTTTCTTTGCTCTAGTTATGAGTTTATCATGCTCATTTAGCACCTTGTCATAGCATAAACACCCCATTACCCTTAGATGATCATAGTTTAGCTTTTTACCATATAGTTTCTCATAAGGAGTGAAGAACTGAATAACTGAACTAGACAGTCTATTGATGATATATACTGCGGTTAAAACATAATAGCCCCAGAACCTTATTGGAATTTCAGCCTAAAACCTGATAGCTCTTGTTAACTCTAAGATGTGTTTATATTTTCTCTCAACAACACCATTTTGTTGAGAAGAATATGGGCATGTTGTTTGATGAATTATACCATTGTATTGAAATAAATTTTAGCATAATGAGTTAACAAACTCAGTACCATTATTAGTCCTGATTACCTTGAGTGTTTTCTCAAACTGTCTTGACATACATAAGAAACTGTTGTATTTGAAAATATACATCTGACTTAAGCTTTAGCAGAAACACCCAAATAAACCTTGAAAAGTCATGAACAACTGTTAGAAAATATTTGTTGCCATTCATAGTTGGTACTTTGTAGGTCCCCACAAATCCATGTTCATAAGATCAAAACAACAAGTACTTTGAATATTAGTTGACAGATATGGTAACCGAGTTTGTTTAGTACTAGGACAAATGCTACACTGCTTTATTCTATCTTCTATCACTTGTACTCCTTGATCTACAATCCTTTTCAACACACTAGTTAATGCATGTCCCAACCTTTGGTGCCACAAATCCACTTCAGCTTGTGTCTTAGTTACTTTAGTAGTAGCTTTAGTTGCTACTGCAACTTCATTCTTTGACTGATCTTCAAGTATATATAAGCCTCCATCAAGCTTCCAAATCTCCTTCACCTTTCTAGTACAAAGTTCTGGGAAAACACAAAAATTAGGGAAGAAGTTCTCTGAACAATGACATTCCTTAGTCACTTGTGATACTGATAGGAGACTACATGAAAATTATGGGATATGAAAGACAATTTTAATGGTGTTCCCTTCTGATAAACAACTATTTCCCACATGAGTGACCATTTGATACAAGTCAAATGGACACATTAGCTTTTGAAGACATCCTGTGAGGCAAACACAAGAAGAACCCAATTGTGGTCACATTGAGGGCACGGGAGCACGCATGGGGGACCCATTTTAAGCCCACAATAGAACAATCCTGTGTATGGAAGATTGCTTGGAAGCTTGCCTTGATGAGATGCCCGAGAGGTCCAAGTGTTGAAGAATAATTGTGAAGACCAAAAAGACTCAAGGAAAGTCATATGTTGAAGTGTGAAGAAGACCACATTAATACACTACATGATCACCCATTTATTAAGGGTGTAATGGTCTTTTTATGCTTTTTCTTTACACTCCATAGGAGCCCCTTTTCATTAAGAGTATTTTGGTCTTTAATGTAATAAGTATAAATAGACTCCTTAGGCTTATTTTTCATTAGACTTTGATGAAATTGGATATTATTCTTAGATTGTAGCTTTAGTCTTGTAGTTTTAGCTCTCAAATCCGAAATTGGTTCCTTGAATACGTTTGAAGTTAGGGTTTCACTTGTATTGGAAAATTTGGCAAGAAAGGTGTGCTTGAGGAAGAGTGTTTCCTTTGGGCCACCTAAGAGAGTGGTTTGATATTATATTGGTGATGTGTGTTTGAAGGTTTGATACACGTTCTAGTGCTATTCATTGGTGGAAGTGAGGGTCTCTGTATCTATCTTTAATTTCATGCAATTCTTCTTCTTCATCTCCTTCTAGTGTGTTGTTTTATCTTTGTGAACTTGCTGATTTTTGTTCCTTTAGTGTCCATTTCGTGTTTGATAGTTCTTTAGGCTATCATTTGGCATCAAAGCCTTGGTTAGGGTTGTTCCAACATCCCTAAATCTTGGTTTTAGTGTTCTTATATAGAAAATTTCATCAAAAAAGAGTCAAAAAATCAGAAAAAAAAGGTGTCTTGTGTTGTCTTGTGTTAGATCCGAATTTAGTGTCGTAGATCTATAAATTTTTACCTTGTTTTGAAGGTTTCTTGTGTTAGATTCTTTTTCTCTAACACCTAGGGAGTCTAGATCTACTTTTAGATTGAAGTTTGGTTGAGTTTGATCTTAGATCCACTATGGCTATGGAGTTTTGAATCTTTTTGTGCTATACAAGTTTTTGTCTTGGTGATTTAGGCTTGATTTGTGGATGATTTTTTGTTGGTTTAAGTTGTTTTGACATAAGGAACCTAGGGCTACAAAGAAAATCAGATTTGGAGCTCATTTGCTAGGTGGTCAAACTTGGTCAACGCTTGAATATTCATCTTGTTCATCCATGATCTTCATAACTTAGTAAAGAAGAGTATTCAAGGTTCTTGTTTAATCCAAAAAAAAAAGGAAGAAAGAGTGTGAAAAAGTTGTTTATCCAAAATCATATTCAAAGAATATTCCAATCTTCCAAAAAAAGGAGGGGACAAGAGGACAAACAAAGTACAAGTGCATTTATTAGGGGGGGACCAATTCATTTCTCATCCATTTTGAAGCTTGAGAGGGCTTCAAACTTGAACATTTTCCCTCCCAAAACTGAATTCTCTTCTTTCCTAAGGGTGTTTGGCTGAAAAATAATTTTTGGAAAAGTTGAAATTCCGAAGGGTGACAACCAACCACGTAGTGCCACATCATCACTTGTGCTCAACCAAAGTTCGACCCTAAAATTAGATTTTTCTAGTTTCTAGTTTTTTTTATTCTAGTTTCTTATAAGTCAATTCTATCCCTAATTAGTAAGCTAGTAATTACCTACTAGTTTGGTAATTAGATTAGAGTCCGTTGTTTCGCATCTTCGATTTTTGTGTGCTTTTCTCGTTTTCAAGTCATAGTATTTTTGTTTGTTCAGGTTCGTGCATCACTTATTTTGAGTCGTTTCAAACGAAGATCCATTCCGATTCAAAGCTTCTCACCTCTCAAGTAACTTGCCAAGTATTGCCGGTTCTCCAACACTTGTGAAGCCAAGTGTGAGGTGAGGTTGAGTGTGAGTGAAGCGAGGCTTTTGAACTAACTCGTTTGCTCATTTTTTAGGTTATTTTGCTTGCTGTTTTTTGCACTACGTAGGTACATTTTCCATGGAAACCGAAGGTACTACTTCCCAACCTTTGGAAAATGATGTTATGGGAGCTTTGATGGCCCAAATGGAGGCCTTGAGTCGAGAAATGAAGAGCGGAAATGATGCTATAAGGAGTGATATGGATTCAATGAGGGGTGACATGATTAGAATTAGAGAGAGGATTGATAGACTATGTCCACCAAAATCTCCACAATTCCAAACACCTCAAGTCCAAAGATCCTATACTTCACAAAACCAGCCACTAAACCCACCCCAAACATCCCCTAACCGGACCCTACAAAGACCATTACATCACCAAATGAACCAAGTCCAACAAGAGGGACTTGGAACTCAAACTCCACCACCAAATCCGAACCTAATACCCCTGCAACATACCACTTACCAAATGCCAAATCCAATGGACCAAGGACCGTACCATCAACCACCTCTAATACCACAAGTTCAAGTACCAAATAACCAAAGGCCAAACCTACCTCCCCAAAGACCTCAAATCTGAAACCCACCCATCCAAATTTAGGATTATAGTAGAGGTTCCATGGCTTCCTATAGTTTTGATGCCACATTTGATCGTATCAATGACAATATTCATAGCTTCATTGAAGATATGCACCAAATGCTTAGTGCACTAAATACCAATTTGGGAAAAAGAGATGAAGAGGTGAAACAAGGGAGAAGACTTGACAAACTCCCTTGTGATGTGAGATTCTCAAAGGAGAAAGTGGGCTTCCATGATCCGAACCAAGGCAAAGAAGAATTTACTCAAGAACATAAAGGTAAAATAGCAAACTCATACACTTTTGTACATGTGGACAATGATTGTGTGGCTAGTAGCCCATTGAGCATGAGTGGTAGCTTATCTATTTGTGAGTCTAGTGATTCTTTGTCTCTTGTTGATGATGTACTTTTTATGAGTGTGGATACACTAGTTGATCCAATTGATGACCAAATTGACTCTTCTTGTAAGATCAATTTAAGTCCACCTAGTGTTGAAGCCATTGTGTTGAATGATAATACATCATCTATTGATTCTTTTTCCCTTGATGATGATGTACATATTGTGAATGTGGATACACTAGTTGATCCTATTGATGACTGAATTGACTCTTCTTGTAAGATCAATTTATGTCCACCTAGTGTTGAAGCTAATGTGTTGAATGATAGTACATCATCTTGTGGGAATTGTGTTGATAAACTTATGTGTGAAATTTGTCCACCACTTAAGGATGTATGTGATATGTTTAATGGATCTCAAGTGAGTGATGATGTTGAAAATATTGATCAAATAAATAGGAGTAACCCCTTTAGCATAACCTCTAGTGAATGTTCTACTCTCGGTTTTGCTCATAGGGATAACTATGTGCTTGAAATATCTTTGATGCTTGATAACTATCTTTTAGAGAATGGATTTGCATATTCTTTATCCTCTTCATGGATAGATCCTTCTCTCTTTAAGGATAATATCTTGTTTGAAGATGATGAGTTCACTCCTAATGAACCTAGTGGTGAGAATGAAGTTGAAGGTATAGCTTGTCTTGAAAGCTATAGCCTATATGCCAACCCACTATGGTGTGACAACATTCCTCCTAAATATGGAAATCTCTTCTTGGAAGATGAGAGTACTCTTAAGGGAAGGGAATGTAAGGTCTTGGAAAGGAATGATCAATTGGGTGATGATAATTTTGACTTGCTTGAATTCCTAAGAAACCCAATAAGTGATTGTTCCTTGAAAATTGATTGTGGTTGTGATTCTTTGTATGACACCCCACCCATGTTTGATGATTATGAGGATGAATTACTTGCTTCTTGTGAAGACTAAGTAATAATTTCTTTGACTTTGGTGGTGGTATGTGTATACTTGAGGGTACTTCTATAGAAAGGGAAGGTGTCCATTGCTTTGTAATTACTTCTTCTTCTACTACGTGTGATCTTATTGTTGAGAGTACTTATGGCGATGATGTTGAAACTAGTGGTGAGTACACACATGAAGATACCTTAGTAGAAGTTGACTTGAGTGATACCTTTCTTTACTCTCTACTTGCTTTTGATGACATGTATGCCATTGTAGAGAGTATGTCATGTAGTTTGAGTGAAGCCTATGGGAAATGGGAGTGTTGTCTAGACCCGTGTCTATGGCCACTCTTCCCGTTTGACCCCGACGCCAAATATAGAATTGATGATGTTGATGCGGCCAACTTGTTGCTTGGTCTACATGACAAGCAAAGTATCAATTTTGATGAATTTCATAACCAAATCCTTTGTGCATCTTTCATTGAACTTTTAATATTTAATTTAAAGAATTCTTGGTTATATTGCAAATATGTGCAACCTTGGCATGTTGAGATGATTTGTTGTGCTAACCCTAACCCTTATACCATGAGGAGTTTGTATTTGTTTGTCCTCTCTTTGGTTTTGCTAGGTTTGGATTCGAGGTCGAATCCTTTTAAGGAAGGGGAGGATGATACAAGTCAAATGGCCATCTTAGCTTTTGAAGACATCCTGCGAGGACAACACAAGAAGAACCAAATTGTGGTCACATTGAGGGCACGGAGCACGCATGGGGGACCCATTTTAAGCCCACAATAGAACAATCCCGTGTATGGAAGATTGCTTGGAAGCTTGCCTTGATGAGATGCCCGAGAGGTCCAAGTGTTGAAGAATAATTGTGAAGACCAAAAAGACTCAAGGAAAGTCATATGTTGAAGTGTGAAGAAAACCACATTAAAACACAACATGATCACCCATTCATTAAGGGTGTAATGGTCTTTTTTATGCTTTTTCTTTACACTCCATAGGAGCCCCTTTTCATTAAGTGTATTTTGGTCTTTAATGTAATAAGTATAAATAGACTCCTTAGGCTTATTTTTCATTAGACTTTGATGAAATTGGATATTATTCTTAGATTGTAGCTTTAGTCTTGTAGTTTTAGCTCTCAAACCCGAAATTGGTTCCTTGAATACATTTGAAGTTAGGGTTTCACTTGTATTGGGAAATTTGGCAAGAAAGGTGTGCTTGAGGCAGAGTGTTTCCTTTGGGTCACCTAAGAGAGTTGTTTGATCTTACATTGGTGATGTCTGTTTGAAGGTTTGATACACCTTCTAGTGCTATTCATTGATGGAAGTGAGGGTCTCTCTATCTATCTTTAATTTCATGCAATTCTTCTTCTTCATCTCCTTCTAGTGTGTTGTTTTCTCTTTGTGAACTTTCTGATTTTTGTTCCTTTAGTGTCCATTTCGTGTTTGATAGTCCTTTAGGCTATCACTATTGTAGTATCACCATTTGGTAGATACACTTTCTTTGGATTTTGTAACTCTCTGATAGTTTTGTTAAGTAACAATTCTGAATTACCAACCATATGATTGGTAGCGCCGGTATCTATAATCCATTTCTGTGAACTAAAAGAAGCTAAACAACCAGAAATACCTGTACTTGTTACCTTTGCAAACTCAGTAGATGTGTTGACAGAGTTATTCTTGTTTATCAGTTGCAAGATTTGCTCATATTGTTCATTGGTAAATGCTGCATTTCCAATCTGACTTAGTTGAGCCAACTGATTACTTGCAGCTACTGATTGTCCTGCATCTTTAGTATAACAACCACATTGATCAACTGGATAATCATGAGAACCCAAGGATACATTATAAGCGGTGTTAGGCCCTTCATACCTGAGCTCATTCTTAGCCTTATAATCTTGAGGATAGCCAACCAACTTCCAGCAGTTTTCTTTGGTATGTCCTTTGAGTTTATAGAAATCACACTGCACAGTTACATTTCTCTTGTACTTGTGACCTTGGCTTCCACCTACTCCGTTTCTTGCATACATGACATTTCTCTTGTACTTTTGACCTTGGCTTCCACCTACTCCGTTTCTTGCATGCATGACTATTTCAAGATTATTGCTTGTATTTGCAGGATTCATGCCCAGAATCCCCGCCTGACTTACAATAGATTTGTAACTTTCATCATTTATTATCATTGCATAAGCTTGGTTAACAGTTGGGAGAGGGGTCATAAGCAAGATTTGACTTCTTGCTTGTGTGTAGGACTTATTCAGGCCCGTAAGAAACTGGAATAAGTTGACATGTACAGCTTTGAGAGTTTGCTTTTAGAGCTGATTTGCTGCAGAAAATGTTACAAGCAAATACGTGGCGAATGAGAATGAAACGATACTCGCGGAGTGGGCTTGTGATTGCTACAGGAGAAAAGAGTTGCATTTACTCGCGGGTGATGATGAAGAGGCCATAGAAGATATCAAGAAGTTCGAGAAGTTGATGGTTGCTATTTGGTCCATTCAAGAAAATCCAGTATTAAGGCCTAGCATGAAGAAAGTCATGCTAACACTTGAAGGTTCAAATACAAAGAAAAATAAGAACCGTACGTTAATCCCCTCATAGTATCCGATTTATTGGATTGTTTCCTCCTAGTATACAACGGTATTTCCTTGTTAGAATAGTGGCACTTCAAATTCCAACAACCTTCAGATTCCAAGACCAACAAATCTCAAAAGTCTTCATTTCTTTCTTAAACTTTGTGTCTATTCAAACGGTTTTACATAAAGTGGAATGGAAGAAGTATCATCTTATAAATATCATCTTAGTTGAAACGTATTGGCGTATAGAAAATTCTGCTCTGCCATAACTCCTTACTATTGAAGTTTCCTTATCGTTTTCACTTCAAATATTATATTAAAACTATGTATATAACAGGGAAATTAGAGAAAGCAAGGCAAGTCTTGGAAAAAGTTAGAGGCACACCAAAAGTTGATGCAAGCAACGCAGCCAGAGAGATAAAACATCCATTCAGAAATTTACTCCGAGAAAAAACATCTATCCATTCATCCCAATCAACGTTACTATATATTTAAAGTCTCCTTCACTTAATTTTCATTATGGTTTACTTGCAATTTTGATGAAATAGGTAGCAGTTGCTATCACTCTAGCATTGAAGTTTGGACAAGGTGTAGTACTCCCAAAAGGAATTGGCATATTCCTAGTAATCATAATATGCATATTTGTTTTAGCATATGGAAGATCATGGGGTCCTTTAGGTTGGCTTGTTCTAAGTGAACTTTTCCCTCTAGAAACAAGATCAGCAGGACAAAGTGTAGTTGTTTGTGTCAACATGATTTTCTCAGCGCTCGTCGCACAATACTTCTTAGTTTCACTATGTCACCTCAAATACGGTGTATTTTTGGTATTTTCTGGATTTATATTCATCATGAGTTGCTTCATATACTTGCTCTTGCCAGAGACAAAGCAAGTTTCGATTGAGGAGATTTATTTGCTATGGGAAAACATTGGTATTGGAAAAGATATTGCTCACCAGAGGAGAATGGAATTGAATTGAAGAATGGAGGGAAAGTCTGAGTGCTTTCATAGATTCTTAGGAATGACAATTAAGTAGCATTTTGATTTTGTTTGTTGCATCTTTTTCTACATCAAAAAAGAGAACATTAGAAGTAAAGTACATGTATGTATGCACTTTGGATGTCTTTTTAACCAAATTTTACCCTAGTATTTATCGAGCGTATAATCTCATCTTATTCTTACGTTGATCAAGAATAGAATGACTTAATTTAGGTGGCTAGTCGAGTTGCATACAAGCTGACCGCGACACCACCATTATAGCGAAAATTAATCCACTTAATACACACACACTGAAGGTGATGAGTGAAGCATTATTAATCACAAATTGTCTGTTTACTATCAGATTTAGTATGATTTTGAATATTGCAAATCTTCCTAGTTCATTGATAATAAAGAAAGTGTTAACTGTTAAGCATATACTTATGAGGTTCATAAAGCATAGAAATTAAAGAATTCACTTTTTCACCACATTTCAAGAAACATAATGCAGAGAACATACAATGCAGCATGGACCTTCCAAATATAGTGCACTGCTGGAGGATCAGATACGGGTGGGGCAACATCTAGGCGATCCCGAGCAACATAGCATGACAAAAAGGATAACTGACAAACATGGTTCAACCACACAAAAAAGATAAAGAGAAAAGAGTTGGGATGTATTGAGACTTCAATAGAATCTCAAACATTAGCATGACTTTCTTCATCCTAGACTTCCTTGAATGCACCAAATATCAATGAAACCATCAACAACTTCTCGACATCTGCTATTGCCTCTTCATCATCGTCTACCAGTAAATGCAACTCTTTTCTTCTACAGTAATCACAATCCCACTCCATGAGTTTAGAGAACCTGAATCACCATGAAACACAGTACATCACCATAAGTAATTACTCTAAAAAAAAGAAAGAAGTTTAGAACCTGTACCAAAGTTTTAGAAACCTCTGTCTTAACTGTTAGACAACGGACGCCTCTTCTCCGATATAATCTTCATTTGTGAAAAGATAATTTCTCAACTCTTGTTGCTCCATACATGTAAAGTTTGCCATTCTTACTTTCTTTAACTTATGTCTCCAAAGAAATTTCTCACCTTCAGCTGATGCATCTTCATATATAAACTTCAAGGTACGATTTAAGTTTGACTCCCGAACAAGAATCAGGGTGTCGAGTTGAGGAGAAATCCAAAGCAAACTATCAAGAATGTCCACGAGTGAGCAATCCCCGAAAGTATTAAATTTAATGTACCAGGTAGCATTAGCACCATAGAGTGGAGGAACCAAGTTTTCTCTCATGTCTTTTGGTATCACTATCCCATCCCTGTCGCAGCAATCTAACTTAATAGCCTTTGACTGCTTGAAGTTACCCGAGAAATTTCATGAGCATAGAATACCAATGACTATCAAGTATATTTGTCAGGGAGAATTCGAGTTTAAGTACTAGAAAAAGCGATGATTTCATAAGCTTGAGGGTTGGCAAATTTTCATCGCACTCATATCTGAAGCGTGTTAAATTAGGAGTTTCCAGTTCAACATTAATCAATTCTAAGTACCACGATAATGCAAGATACTTCAGCCGGTCACTTGAGATCTTGATTTTCTGCAACTTTAAACAACCCGATAAGGACAAGCACTCAAGATTGGGTTGATTGACTAGAAGATCTTCTAGCCATCCGTCAGTGACATCCACATCAATGATGTATAAAGTTTTCAAGGATTTGCAACAAGTTATTTTAACTACTTGTAGATTCCATAGTTGACTTTCAATGTAGAGATTTTCAACATTTGGTGCTGCAATATCAACTATCTGGAGTTCAAGAAGACAACGGAGCCAGACCGTCTTAAGTTTTTGTAAACTTGCTGCAATTTGCAAGCAGGCTAGTCCGTGACAACAGGATAACCTTGACTTCTCTAAACAAATGCAGCTTGCACATAAAGCTTGAACGAGTTGCTCATCCAAATATGTATCAGTGAGTCTTAACTTTCGCAAAGATGAAAGCTTTATACCATGATCAGGAGGCAATCCAAGCTTAAATCCGCGTAAATTAAGAACGTTTAATCCCTCGGCAACAAAGAGTTCTTCAGGCAAGCTATAGAAACTACTATCTGACTCACCTACTTTTAAAATCAACTCCTTGATATTACTTGTGACCAGGATTTTAATCCAATTATGAATATAAGATGAGCTCATCCGGTAACACTCTCAAAGATGTTCTATGCCTGTTTTCCCACAAACCAAACACTAAAATGAAAAAATTTAGTGCTATACTTCTTGATTGAAGTAATTGAGAAAGAAGAAGAGGAGGAGGAGGAAGAAGAAGAAGAAGAAGAAGAAGAAGAAGAAGAAACAAGAGGTAGAAGAAGAAACAAGAGGTAAAGAGGAGAGAAAGATCATTAGAGAAGTAGTCAAGTTGTATTTCATGCTCTTTCAACTGATATTGTTCCTTGGTAAATGTTGCATTTCCAATCAAACTTAGTTGAGCCAACTGATAACTTGCAGCTACTGATTGTCCTGCATCTTTAGTATAACAACCACTTTGATCAACTGGATAATCATGAGAACCCAAGGATACATTATAAGCTGTGTTAGGCTCTTCATGCCTGAGCTTATTCTTAACTTTATAATCGTGAGGATAGCCAACCAACTTCCAGCAGTTTTCTTTGGTATGTCCTTTGAGTTTACAAAAATCACACTGCACAGTTACATTTCTCTTGTACTTATGACCTTCGCTTCCACTTACTCCGTTTCTTGAATACATGACATTTCTCTTGTACTTGTGACCTTGGCTTCCACCTACTCCATTTCTTGCATACATGACTAGTTCAAGATTGTTGCTTGTATTTGCAGGATTCATGCCCAGAATCCCTGCGTGACTTGCAATAAATTTGTGACTTTCATCACTTATTATCATTGCATAAGCTTGGTTAAAAGTTGGGATAAGGATCATAAGCAAGATTCGACTCTTGCTTGTGTGTAGGACTCATTCAGACCCATAAGAAACTGGAACAGTTTCAGTGTGCATACATGACATTTCTTTTGTACTTATGACCTTGGCTTCCACCTACTTCATTTCTTGCATACATGACTAGTTCAAGATTGTTGCTTGTATTTGCAGGATTCATGCCCAGAATCCCTGCCTGACTTGCAATAGATTTGTGAATTTCATCACTTATTATCATTACATAAGCTTGGTTAACAGTTGAGAGAGGGGTCATAAGCAAGATTCGACTCTTACTTGTGTGTAGGACTCATTCAGACCCATAAGAAACTGGAACGGTTTCAGTTTTATACTGAGGTTGTATCTTGAGACAATGTAGCAATATCCTTGTGTAGATTGAATGTTATGGCCCCATCCACCTTGTTAAACCTTTCAAATAGTTCATTCCAGACAACACTAGCCATAGATGCATACATAATTCCACCAGTGACTACTTAACCTAGTAGAGAACTTGTCTTTAGAGCATGTTCCATCAACCATACCCAACTTATTTCTCCCCAGTAAAGCTATATGCATGAATCTAAACCGGATTTATAAATTCTCAACTCATGTTAGCTGAAAGGAGATGATTTGAGTCTAGCAATTCTTGATTCAAGACTTATCTGAAACATGTCTCTGATACCATGTCAGAAATTGGTCTTGGACCTAACTCACACCCCAAAAGCTAGCTCATAGGGAGGAGGATTGTCCATGCCATATAAAGAGACCACTCATCTCATTAACTACCAATGTGGGACTTTCTTCTTTTTCTTTAACACCCTACCTCACGCCCAGGCCTAACTGGACATGGACAATCTCCCCGAAATCTCAATTCGGGGGCCCAATATTGGGTGAGATAGGACTGCTCTAAAACCATGTCATTAACCAAGCAGTGCTATACTTCTTGATTGAAGTGATTGAGAATGAAGAAAAGATTAGGAAGAAGAAGCAAGAGGTAAAGAGGAGAGAAAGATCATTAGAGAAGGAGTAGTCAAGTTGTATTTCATGCTCTGTCAATGTACATAGGTATCTATATTTATAGATTTGTGCATGTACTAACTAACTAACCAACTAGCTGTTAGCAGCCTATGTGTACCTACCTATCAGGCAGTTATAATTGAAAAAATAAAATAGTGTACTTTTGTTTTCTTGGTTCTTCTCCACTCTCTTCTTTATACTTCAACACTCCTTAAGAAGATTATTAAGCAACGTTGTGCACTTAGAAACTTGGAATCAAGCATCTATTTGTAAATGCAAATACTTAAACTTATCAAATGAAAATTGGGTACATAGAGATAATTAGGGAGTGTAAATAGCGGTGTGTGCTGAGTGCCAATCAAGTCCAGAGGTAATTAGGGACGTGACAGAAACACTTTTATAACCTCTGTAGGAAAGATAGATAACCATATTTACTACACTGATGGAAAGAGTGCATGGGAAGTCTGTCCAAAGCAAGCTTCTTGGGTAGTTAGGAAGATCATGAAGGCTAAGAATACTTTTGTGAAAAGCTGTCAAAGATGTCTCAGTATTCTATCAAGCTAAGAGGGGATTGGAATGGAAGAAACTTATTTGCAATAAAGGTGGTTGTTCAAAGTGGCTATTCATCAAGAAATTAGCTATCTTGGTAAGATATGCAACTAAGGATAGACTAGCTTATGAAAAATGTGTACGCTGGAGACAATAAATCATCTGTTCTTCAGTGTGGATAGTACTGCATCACTGGCAACGCATTGAAACATCAACTATCAACAAGAGATAGAAAGGGCTGAGCTGTAATGCTGGAGTGTGTACTACCTGTCGCTAGAACGGAACCAAAGACAGTTTCAAGGAAGGAAAAGGACTGGATTACATCGGCATTGAATGTATACTCGTATTTTTCTTCTCGGATTCCCATCCCATTGCCCAAAGGCTTCTATTCTCAACCTGACCCTAACCGCAAGCTCCTCTTACTTTTGGTGTGACTCTTTTTTTCTATCAAGAAAAGAATGATATAATTTAGGTGTTGGCTAATACTTAACCATCCTTTTCATTTTTTATTAGAAAGCTCTTGGAATGGAAAAATAGTAACTGTTTCAAGTTTTCGCTTTGAAAGTTTATCTATTATTAAAAATGAACTTAACTTGATAGTGTAAAAAGATCTATACACACTGACAGGCGACAGCGAGCAAAACTTACTCATGTGATATTAAATGAATCTTCCTAATAGTTGTAATTAGTCTACACAATTGTGCAACTTTGTTGTGCATCTCCATAAGGATTACCCCGCCCCGGCCCCAACCTTAAAGCTGACCCCATGGGCATAAATGGACTAACACGTCCCGATTTCTTAATGGGATGGACAACCCACTTAGCCACCTTAGATGTCTATAAATACTTGAGGCATTTCACACTTTGTGAGATAAAAAAATAGTAACATGGGAAGCTTAACAAACACATCAACAAAGTAGAAGAATCCAATCGAATCAAATACTTTGGTCTTCAACAGGTAATTGATTTATTGATGTTCAAATAGCCAATAGAAATTGTAAAGAACAAGACCGTGCTTTTAGGTCTTGTCTTTCTTCAAATCCCTAAGCCGCTCTCGCTCGCTTCTACTAACAAGATCTCGGTTGAGTTCCCTTCCTTTAGTTACTAAGATGTTTTAGTTTGCGAAGAAAACTTTTTCCTTTCTTTTATCCATACCGTCAGCTGGCCATCGCTCTCTGGTGTGGATAATTCCAGTTCAAAATTGAGTCCCTATCGGGAATAGAAGGAGTGAATCGCTTTCTCTTTACTTAACCAATTTTGGAAGGTGTGGATAATATACCTTCCTGTTGATAGGATTCATTCAAAGGTTAGAATTCACTACCTATATCTACCAAACCAGTACTGTTTGATCTGCTTTCCTCGGACATGGAATTGAAAGAACCATGCCTTATTTTTTTAGAAAAGCCTCCTCATCAACTTTTCTATCGTTCGAAATTACTGTTCTGATTCATGTATGTGATCTTTAGCAATATTTTAACATATTAAGGAAAGTATTCTGCTTTGTGCAATTCTTCTGCAAGTAAACTTTTCTTTCCATAACTTTTTTTCATTTTAGTGCTTGGTTTTTGGGAAAACAGGCGTAGAACATCTTTGAGAGTGATGAAAGAGAAAAGAGTTGATGGAGAGACAATTTTGCATCACTTTATGGGTTTAATCCTTTCTAAAGATGCTGGACAAATTAGTACTTTGTCCAAGACATGGTATGCTGCTTGGAGTTCCCTCCCTTCTTAAACTTTGGTAATAAATTCTTCTATTTTGAAGTGCGTGGACGCTGGATACTTTCAGAAAACATACAAGAACTTGCGCATATTGTTAATCAAACTCTAGCCAATCGGAAGAAGCACAAGATTTCTATACAAAAGTTTGGCTAAAAATACAATCTTATGTTCATCATTGGATTAAAAATCCTGGTCACAAGTAATATCAAGGAGTTGATTTTAAAAAAAGATGGATCAGATAGCAGTTTCGATAGCTTGCCCGAAGAACTCTTTGTTGCTAAGGGATTAAACATTCTTAACTTATGCGGATTTAAGCTTGAATTACCTCCTGATCATGGTATAAAGTTTTCATCTTTGAGAAAGTTAAGACTCACTGATAGATATTGGGATGAGCAACTCGTTCAAGCTTTATGTGCAAGCTGCATTGGTTTAGAGAATTTAAGGTTATGTTGTCGCAGACTAGCCAGTTTGCAAATTGCAGAAACTGAAGATGATTTGGCTAATTTGCCTTCCTGAAATCAGATGATTGATATTGTAGCACTAAATGTTGAAGATCCTTGCATTAATAGGCGTCACTGGGAACTAAAAGTTAATAAAATAACTTCTTGCAATGCCTTGAAAAAATTGCACCTAGTTAATGTGAATGTCACAGATGGATGACACCTTCTTTTCAATCAACCCAACCTTGAACGTGTGTACTTATCTGCTTGCTTTAAATAACAAACAATCAAGATTTCAAGTGACCGACTCGCGTATACTGCAACATTGTGGTGCTTATATTTGATTAATGTTGAGGTAAATACTCCTAATTTAACAAGCTTCATATATGAGCGTGGTGATAAATCGCCAACACTCAAAACTTATGAAAGCTTCAGTTTTGCTACAAAACATGTTTCTAGTAGATAGTGATTGGTACTCTATGCTCATGAAATTTCTTGAAAACTTCAAGATGTGAATGCGATAGTTATCAAAAGAAATGAGAAAAAACTCAAACTTATGGAATATTGGGCAACTACTCACTTGTGGATGCTCTTGATAGTTTGCTTTGAATTTCTCCTCAACTCGACACACTAACTTCTGTCCGACATTCAGACTTGTCCATTGTATATATGAATCAGCATCAAGTTAAAATGGGCATAAAAGTTACTAAAAGCAAGAAAGAAACTGAATTTCGATCGAATCAAACACAATCATTAGATTCAAATTCATGATTATCCAAGAACCAAAGCAACAATTGAACATCTCTAAAAGCAGTACAAGAGTTTAACTTTGATCAAGTCATGCACAATCTTTACATTCAAATTCAAGTTGTATGAGCCAAACAAACAATTGGATCATCTCTAAAAGAACTCAACTCATGAATTCTTGAAAACAAACATGACCATTTTTCTACAACAAGAATGATAGAATTAGCCATCAAAAAAAATCAAAGAGTTGGAAGTGAAGCTCAACAGCCAAAGGGAATATAAATACTTTGTGGCTAGGGTGAAAATGGGGGGGGGGGGTTAATTTTTTTTCCTTTTTTGACTATATGGATATGTTCGGTGTTCTGATTAATCTATATTCGCTCTACAGAAACGCACTTAAGCGAATAGATATTGACGCTTTTTTTAAAAAAAATCGTTACATTCAAGGGGCTTATTAACGTTTATCATTTCGTCATACTCTTTAGTGATTCGACTTTGGAAACAATATCAATTATCTTTTTTATTTTATCCTTTTTTAACTAATTTGTAGTTGTGTTCGGTGCTTGAATTTATTGTTCGCACTATAGAAATCCACTGCAACGAAAACTTGCGCCTTTTTTTAAATAACGGTTATGTTCAACGCTCAAATTCGAGACACTTAATGTTAATAACCGTTAACCATTCCATCATACTCTTTAGAGATTCAACTTTCATAACAATCAGTCGTTTCTATTTCTTCCCTTTTTAATGTTCGGGATTTGAAATCTGCATTTCGATTCACGCTGTAGATATCCACAAACGAATACTAACGCCTTTTTTAAAAAAATTGTTACGTTCATGGCTCAAATTCAACACACTTAATATTTATAATTTTATCATAGTCTTTAGTAATTCCAAAAAGGCAAATTTTAGAGTAATAACTTTTAGTAGCTAAAAGGGCTTAGTTTTAAGAAAATGAATGGATTACTAAATAAAAGGCTTGTGTTATGAAATATAAAATAAGAATAAAAAGAATGAACGAGAAAAAGAGAGAGTGCACAAGTAGGCCCTTTAACTATAGAAAACCTGAACAAATAAACACTTCAATCCTACGTGGAAAAATGCGTGTATGCACTCAAAACCACGCGTGTCGGAGTTAGAATTGAAGGGTTTTTTTGTTCAACTTTTGCATAGTTAAAGGGCTTATTTGTATACTGGCAAAGTTAAAGGTCATAGTAATACTGTATCTTTTTTATTTGGTGGCAACATTTGATTGGATGACAAATCCACATAGGCGCAAGTGAGGTACACGTGTGTAAGTTGCAAAATCGGATTGTTTATTTGTTCAGGTTTTGTATAGTTAAAGGGCCTATTTGTGCACTGTTAAAGTTTAAGATCAATGTTATAATTTATGTCAAGTTTAGGGTCATATTTACGTAGAAAATGAATGGATTACTGAGAAAGATGTATATAGAATAAATACGGAGAAAAGGAAAATTTTACAATGGGAGAGTCACAACCAACAAAAGTTGTGTGACCCTCCATTAATTTTTTGACACATAAGTTGTGGGCCCCTGTTTTTTTAATTTTGTAATGAAAGCAATGAATAAGAGAGAGAAAATATATTTATATAATTCATATGGGTCTTAATTGGTAAAATAAATTGTGTTAAATAAGTATAAAAAATTTTAAAAAAATTATATGGCTTTTGTATGAAAAAACGTGTATGGTAAAAATATTTTTTTTTTTTTTACGATTTCATAAAAGTTCACGTAAACTTTTGATCATTATTTGAGATAAAAATTACACAAAGTTACGTATTGATCCTATTTTTATTAATAGATATTTCATTCGTTTAAATTTATGATTTTTTTTAAAAAAAAAAATTAAAAAAAGACATAGTTTTATATTTAGAACAATAACATTGCCCATGAAATATCACAAATGAGATTTGAGAAAGATAGAGTATATGCAAACTTTATCAGAGGGGGTGTTTCATCTTTTCTATTTTATTAATAATTTAATTATAAAATAATATATAATTTTTACTCCCAATTAATAATTTATTACAACACAAATTTTCGGGTTATAAAATACTATATTTTATATATTATTTTATAATTAAATTATAAAAAGAATTTTGGATTGAGATAAAATATAGTATTTTATAACCTGAAAAATTTATGTTGTTATAAATTATTAATTGGGATTAAAAATAATATATTATTTTATAATTAAATTATTAATAAGATAAAAAAGATGAAGCACGCCCACACTCTATCTTTCTCAAATCTCATTTGTGATATTCCATGAGAAATGTTATTGTACTAAATATAAAAATGTGTCTTTTTTAAAATTTTAAAAAGAAATCATAAATTTTAAAGAATGAAATATCTATTAATAAAAATAGGATCTATACATAAATTTGGTGTAATTTTTATCTCAAATAATGATCAAAAGTTAGCATGGATTTTTATGAAACCATAAAGAAAAAAAATTATATTTTTACCGTTCATGTTTTTCATACAAGAGCCATATAAATCTCCTTTTTTTATTTTTTATATTTACTTAACACAATTTACTTTACCAATTAAGACCCATATGAATTATATAAATATATTTTCTCTCTCTTATTCATTGCTTTTACTATAAAATAAAAAATATAAGGGCCCACGACTTAAGTGTCAAAATATTAAGGGAGGGTTACACAACTTTTGTTGGTTGTGATTCTTAAAATTTTCCCTGAGAAAAGGCATCCAAAGTCAAAGTCTTTCCTTGTTTTTTGGTATATAAATAGTGTCAGAGATGGAAATTTGAGGAGTTGTTTTTTTTTTTGACATATGATTTGCACCCTCTTCTATTATTTTTAATGATTTGCACCCTAATTTCTTATTTATGATTTGCTCCCTTTTTCTTTGAAAATATATTTCTGTCTTTGGATGGTATATTCCCTACAAAAATTCTTTGGACACGGAGATGTGAACCGGTTTTTCTTTTGCCACTGTTTGGTTTAGTGTCCCCGTTTTGTCCTCGTGAATAACTCGAAAGAAAGAGTTTTTTGTTATTTTGCAAAAAAAAAAAAAATGAAAAGATTACAGTGCAATCCATATAAGAAAGAATATAATAGGCTACAAAACACAAAGAACTCAAAAACAAGCAAGAAAACAACTTATTTTGTAGCAAAACATTTTTGGACAGGTCAAGAAAGTTTGGATACAAAATGTCCTTAACATTTACTTCAAGAAAATATGGTACCCATTCACCTAATCAACATTTGCTTTTTGAAAATGTGGTCCAACAAAGACATTAGTGGTTGACCATGACTTAGAAACATTATATTTATAACATATAGTACCCTCCTGAAATATGGCCAAATTTTTTATGACATACTCCAACTTCACAAAGATTCTATTATCTCCCTAAACTCGATTTTAGCGTATGTATTAGAGTACGAGCCCTAGTAATTGCCTATCAGTGGAACAGGTAAGTAAACGTTGTTCATAGAAGTAAAATCTTAACACAGTATTTTTACGTGGAAAACACCCGGCTCAAGAAAGGTGTAAAAAAACACGACCTGTATCTCTACAGGATTTAACCCCAACTTCACTATAATACTTGAGCCTCAAAAATCAACAAAGTTACAAGACTTCTTGTAAACTAGGAATTAAAACTTCTAACTCCTATCACTACAAAAACATAAATCTTCACAAGATAAGTGTTTCCAAGTCTTCGAGTTCCCTAACTTGAAGACACAACTCCTAACTCAGTTTATAGATCATTGAGACTAGAAAAATGACTCATTACAACTCAAAGAACCTACCTACTACACACAGTCTACGACTTAAGTAAAGAACCAGGTTCTTCTTCAAGTATGAGAACTGTTTTGCTGATTATTGATTTTTTTCAGTGCATTGAGTAAGTTACTTGATCGTGCTTTATTGTATATATGCACACTTGAAATACACCTGTGATGGAGTCCTAGTTGATTTATGCTTCTTTCTTCTTTCAACTCTATCAAGTAACTTCACTCCTTGTTATAGCCGTTTCTCCTCCCCTGGTTGAATAGGACTCTTTTGCTTTATCCTTTATCCTTGCAGAACTCTTCTCATTGTTGGACTTCTAGATCAACTCAACTTCTGAGTATTGCATTTTTCTTCCACTTTACTAAAGTGATAAGTGTTTGAGAAGGTTCCTAAATATTCTTGCTTATCCACTCTTGTCTATGCGCAATATCATCTTATCAACAGTCTTGCCTGTAGATTTTCTTTGTACACTTGAATGGAACAACTTTCACAACATGTTCCATTCACATATCTATCATCAAAACTCCACATGCCTTAACAAATTCTCCCTTTTCGAGGATGTCAAACATGGCAGCACAACATCACAGACCCCTGGCATACTCAATAAGGAATTTGAATAAAAGAATACCACAAAATGAAACAGGTTAGTCCAATTGAGTTATAAGCATTGCATAGACTACTCTTCCACCTTTTGACATCATCGAAAAGATGGCTCAACAAGTGAAAAACATCTAATAATTCATGGCCATTGAGGTTATCACTAAGATAATCAAAATTCAGAATAAGAGAACATTAATGCAATATGACAAAATAGGAGCAGAAAATAGTAAAAAAACTAAGACCATTTCATTCATTAGAAGAGATGACTACATATACCAAAAAGTAAAATAAGAGAGAACAAGTTATCAGGTAAAGGAACAAAAGGAGATAGACTTAAGATATTAGTCAAGAGGATAAGTAGAAGAAGAGGAGGGAATAAGAGAGGTGAGTTTCCTAATAACATCTGCATTTTAAGATCTCTTTTTTTCCAACAAGGAATTAAGGAAAGCAATTTGAGCATGGAGGATCCCTTTTTCTTCTTCATGAGCAGCCTCCAAAACTGCCTAAGCAACTTCCACCTCGGCTTGTTTTTCAGCCAGTGAATTTCTCAATCTTTGCATTGGATTATCAGGACTCCTCATAGAAATAGGTAGCATCATGTGGTTCACATGCCCTATGATATCCTTGATAGTCTGTGAAGACCACACTTGAACAGAAACACCAAAGTTCTCAAATATAGGGGTGAGCCAGAATTGATAAGGTAGAGCATGTCCATTTACTTCCTTGAGTAGAACCCTTTGCATATGCTTTAGTATAAGTTGAGGCAGATCAATTCTTACTTTAGTATCCAATAATTCCATGAGAGTGAGATAGAGAAAGCTAGCCACAGTCCTCCTTTCCTTCCTAGGAAGAATCATCTTATGCACTACATCAAAGTACAATTGGTGAAGAGGAGACATCTCCCTCTTAAACACTCTTCTATGATTGACCGAGTAGGGATTCCCAGAGAACTTTCTACATATGTCAAGAGTTGAGGCAAGATTATTAAGAGGTGAACAACTGCCTTTGACATAGTGACCCCGCCACCCAGAAGAAATATGCAGAATCCTAGCAATATCAGCAATGTAAAGGTTTAGTGTAACCTTTCTAACTGTAGTAGAAAATAACTCACCAATGCCCACCCCATTCGTATAGAACTCATATACTTCAGGTCGAACAAATCTTCGTTGAAGGTCTCCCTGTAGAAAGAGATGAGACCATCCCTGAAACTTTAATTTTTCCAGTAAAGACTGCATAGCAACACCCCAGATCCACTAACTACTCTCCTTCTAGCTAATTTATGATTTTAAAAGTAAAGACGATGAGCCTCAGGAGTATCTTGATGAGAGGATGGTGAAGGAACCTCAAAATCGACATCCACTTCAGAAATGGTGTCCATATGGAAGTCAGAGTCAGATGAGTCAGAAAGAACAGATTTTCTGACCTATTTCTTTGAACGGGTAGACGATCTGGGAGAAAATCTAGATGGGAAAGCTTTGACAGCGGGGGAGGTTTTTGAAGAGGAGGAAGCCTTTGAAGTAGGTTTAGAGGAAGTCTTTTGAGACATATCAAGATTTGGAAGCTTTTACCCTGACAGTATTATTTTGTCTAACTGATCAAAGAAGAAGATCAAGAGAAGAGACAGGAGGAGGAGTGGGATCAGAAATTACTACACGTTTCCTCTTGTTAGCTCTAAGAGCTTCAGCCAATGTAGCATCTTTGTGTTTCTTATTTCCTCGGGTATGTGGGGTTCGAGGATTAGAGATAACTGGAGAGGGTTTTGAAGGCACAGTGTCTTCGACATGGACAAAGGGTTTTTACTTGAACTGAGATCTCGACCTTCTTGGGATTAAGTCTACAATAGGAAGATCATCTCTATCATTAGGAATATCATCCTTTTCAATAATTTTGAGTGGTATAGGAGGAGGAGGAAGGGGTCTCAAGAAGGATGAAGCAAGTGAGGGAATTTAAGCAAAAGGGTTTGGGAAATTTTTGAAGGCTGAGAAATCCGTGAATTCTGGGAGATTGAAGGAGGAATTAAGAGAGGTAAGGTGATGTTTGAATGAAGTATAAGTGTGGCGAGGGGATTTAGAATAGATTCAGTGGAGAAAGAAGAAGAAGAAGAAGAGGAGGAGAAAGATGATGAGAGTGATGCCATTTTTGAACCAGGAAAGTGTTCTTGAGTGTGAGGAGGTTGAAGAGAATTTTTAGTGTAGAATCAAAACAAAAAAAAGTGTATTTAAGAGGGAAGGGTGAGAAAGTTGGAATGGTGAGGGACTGATTTGGTAGAGGCGTAATGATGAGTGTTTCAGTCCTGATGGGAAAGGATGTGGCATCTTTTTTAAAGGAAAGGGACTGTTTGAATTTTGGCTGTTTAAATGGACCAAGAAGGAATTAGGAAAACAACTTGTTTCTCTTTAAGCTACTTTGAAGTTATAATAATCATACCTGAATGACAAAATAGACAAAATTGCTTCTGTAATCAAGGCTTTCTGCAAAATCAACACAAACATGAGTCAACATACTCTAAAATCTTGGACTTAGGATACACAACTGAATGTATGAGACTGAATTAACCAATAATCACCTGTAAAATCAACTTATTCTCATCAAGCATTGAGGGAGACTTATGCAATTTTAATCATCCCCAAGGCTAACCTATTTTTTTCAAAGTGTTATCTACTCAAGGCCTTAGTTAAAATATCAACAATTTGTTCCTCAGTAGAACAAAACATAATGGATATATGACCTTTTTCAATATTATCTCTAAGAAAGTGATGCGTAATATCAATATGTTTGGTTCTCTTATGTTGAACAGGATTTTTAGCTATGTTAATAACACTTGTATTATCACAAAAAATAGTAACACAACCAACATCTATACCAAAGTCCATGAGTTGTTGCTTAATCCATAGCAATTGAGCACAACAGAAACCTGCAGCAACATATTCAGCTTCAGCAGTAGACAAGGTAACTAAATTTTTCTTCTTAGAGGACCAGGTAATCAAACATGATCCAAGGAAGTGTGCCATTCCTGTAGTGCTTTTCCTGTCCACCAGATATCCTGCATAATCAGCATCTGAGTAACCTACCAGATTAAAGTTACTACCTTTGGGGTACCATAATCCAAGATCACTGGTTCCCTTCAAATATCTGAAGATTCTCTTCACAGATTTTAGATGTGATTCTTTGGATTTTGGTTGTAATCTGGCACATAGCCCTACACTGAACAAAATGTTAGGCCTACTTGCTGTGAGGTACAATAATGACCCTATCATACCTCTATACATATTTTGCTCTACATCTGAACCTATTTAATCCAAGTCCAACTTTGTGGCAGTAGCAATAGGAGTACTTATCTTTTTTTCCTCTTCCATAGAGAATCTCTTGAGAAGCTCTTTGACATACTTCTGTTGGTGAATCATTGTCCCTGAAGCCGACTGCTTTATTTTCAAGCCCAAGAAGTAATTCAGCTCTCCCATCATGCTCATCTCAAATTCACATCTCATGAGTTTGGCACACTCATGAGTCATACTCATATTTTTTGATCCAAAAATAATATCATCCACATACAACTGCACAACTAACAAATCTTTCCCATTAGTTTTTAAGAAAAGGGTATTGTCCATTTTACCTCTGGTATGTCCATGTTCCAATAGAAACTTTGACAGTCTCTCATACCAAGCTGTTGGAGCTTGTTTCAACCCATACAAAATTTTGTCCAATTTGTACACATGATTCGGAAACTCTTTGCTTTCAAATCCTGGAGGTTGTTTAACATACACCTCCTCCTTAAAAATTCCATTTAGGAATGCACTCTTCATATCCATCTGATAAAGGATAAACTCCATGTAAGCAACAAAAGCAACAAGTAATCTTATGTCTTCAAGTCTTGCTATAGGAGCAAAAGTTTCATCAAAGTCAATTCCTTCTTCTTGGTTGTATCCTTGGACCACCAATCTTGCCTTGTTCCTTGTAACTGTTCTATGCTCATCAACTTTATTTTTATACACTCATTTATTCCCAATTACTGATCTATCTTTAGGGAGGGGAACTAAGTGTCATACTTTGTTTCTCTCAAACTGATTCAACTCTTCATGCATGACTATGATCCAATCAGCATCAAGCAATGCTTCAGTTATCTTTTTTGGCTCAATCTCTAACAGGAATGCCTTGAAGGCACACATACTTCTCAATTCAAACCTTGTGGTGCTCCCAGATGTGAGATCAGTAAGAACATTCTCAATAGGATGTGATCCTTAATACTTATATCCTTTTGGAATCAAACCTAGTGAGATACCAGGATCACTACTAATATTCTGAGTTGGGGTATGTTGAGGCTCAGTTCCTCCTATCACTATTCCCTCAGCTTCAGTTCCCCCTATCAAAATGTCTCCATGTTTGGTAGTTCCAGTTGATGAACCGGGTTGTATAACCTGTTCCTCAGTGTCACTTCCTTCCTATAGGTTAGTCTTAACACAGGATTCATCAAAGATTACGTGCATGCTTTCTTCAACATAGTTAGTTTTGTTATTTAAAACCCTATAAGCCTTACTATGAAGTGAATACCCTAAGAATATTCCCTTATCACTTTTAGCATCAAATTTTCCCAGATTATCCTTTCCATTATTGTGTATGAAACATTTACAACCAAAGGTTCTAAAATGAAAAATGTTAGGCTTTGTTTCTTTTAGTAATTCATAGACAGTCTTCTCTAACATTGGTCTAATCATGCATCTATTTATGATATATGATGCAGTACTTATTGCCTCAGCCCAAAGGTTTTTAGCAAAACTTGCTGCAAGCATCATTGTTCTAGACATATCTTCCAAGGTTCTATTTTTTATTTACACCACTTCATTTTGTTGTGGTGTTCTAGGAGCTGAGAAATTGTGATCTATACCATTTGTTGAACAGAATCCTAAGAACTTTGCATTCTCAAATTCTGTACCATGGTCAGACCTTATGGAAACTAAAGAAGTTCCCAATTTCTTTTTAACTTTCTTAATGAAGATTTCAAAGACATCAAAGGCATCTTCCTTAGAGGCTAGAAACAAAGTCCATGTGAATCTGGAATAATCATCAACAACAATAAAAACATACCTTTTTCCACCTCTGCTTTGAAGTCTCATGGGTCCACATAAGTCCATATGAACCAGGTCCAGACATTTGGTAGTGCTAATATGGTTCTTTGACTTAAAAGAAGATCTTACCTGCTTCCCCCTTACACATGCACTACATAACTTTTCTTCCTTAAACTTTGTCTTGGGTAATCCCAATACCATGTCTTTGGATGAAAGTATGTTTAGCTGTTTCAAACTTGCATGACCAAGTCGTCTGTGCCAAAGGAGGGGATCATTTTTTATAGCACTCAGAAAAGTCATCTCAGGTCCTGGTAGTGCCATAATGTCAGCTTTGTATACATTTTTGTATCTCCTTGCAGTGAGCACAATCTCTTAGTTGTCGATTCTTTTGACTTTAACACCTGCAACAGTGAAAATAACTTTATTCCCTTTGTCACATAGTTGAGAGATTCTCAGAAGGTTATGCTTTAGTCCTTCTACAAGATAGACTTTCTCCAATGCTTTTGACTCAGTTGAGCCAATCCTTCCAACTCCAGTGATGATTCCTTTTTTTCCATCACCAAAAAGAACACCTCCTCCATCTATTTTGGAGAGTGAAAGGAATATTTTCTTATCACCAGTCATGTTTCTTGAGCAAGCACTGTCTAAGTACCAGTGCCTTTTCTTCCTTTCACCTTCTCTTGCACAAGAAATCAATGGTTAGGCTTAGGAACCCAGACAAGCTTGGGTCCTATTTTATGAGTAAAAGGATGAATTAAGTTCCTTCTAGTCCATGCAGGCAGCATGTAGTTCAACCTATTTCTCTGACCAGAACTGGTATTGTTCTTTTTGGTCTGAGAAGATCTGTTAGCCAGGTTTAGACTGTTTGATCTGGTTTTTACAGCCATTGGACATTCAGTGTTGGGATGTCCAAGGTTTCCACAGATATAACATAAATCCTTAAGATCACCAGAACTTTTGTGGAATCCCAATCCTGCCTTTTCATTGAAATTTCTTTCACTCAAATTGTGAACAATTCTAGAGGAGTTTATCCACCTATTTACAGTTAAACTTATTCATGACTCAACTTATTTAGTTTTAGTTTAGAAACTTCATGACTCAACTTATTCATTTTTTTAGTTAAATCACAGCACTCTTGTTTGTATCTAGCCGACTCAAGTTCAGCATTTTCTTGTTCTTTACTCATGGCCTTTTTCCAATTTTTAGAGAGAGTTAGTTTGAGAACTTTAGACTTAAGATTATTATTTGACATCTTAAGTTCTGTAACCTGTTTCTTGAGAGTGCATTTTTCTTTGTCAACTATATCTGAGCAAGCCTTCAGATCAATGAGATCAAATTTGAGACTTGCAATACTGTTAAACAATTCATCCCTATCAGAGGATAACTCTTGGAAATCATCAATCAATGCACTCATTAAGGAAACAAGTTTTGGTTTTGAAAATAATTGAAGTTTTTGTTTGAGTTCAAGTATGCTTACCTCAGAATCTTCATCTTCTTCATCTATATCTGAATCTCTAAAATCAATGAATACAGTTTCATCAACTTCATCTTCATCTGAATCAGATCCCCAGGCTTCTATCATTGCATACTCCTCCTTTTTTTGCCTTTAGTTCTTTTTCAGTCCTTTCCTTCTTCCATTTTATTTCCCAGACTAGACAGTCTCTGATCTGATGATCAGTTCCACATTTGTGGCATCCATTTGGATTGTCATTGGAACATTTCTTAGTACCTGTTCCCTTCTTCTTTTTAAAGAATTTGCTGAAGTTTTTGGTTATGAAGGCAACTTGCTCCTTATCAAGTTCAAACTCCTCACCACTATCAGAAGCTTTCAATGCTAAAATTTTCTCAGAAGAATCTTGTTCTTTGGTTCCATCAATTTCCATTTCATAAGTCCTTAAGTTCCCTACTAGTTCATCCAGGGTCATACCTTCAAGCTCCTTATTTGCCTCCCTGATTACAATTACCTTAACTTGTCATTTTGATCTAGGCAATACCCTTAGTACTTTTTCAACTTGTTCCTCCTCAAAGATGATCTTTTCTAGGGAAGCCAACTCATTTGTCAAGGTGGTAAGCCTTGTCATCATTTCATGCAGGGTTTCACTACAAAAACACAAATCTTCCCAAGATAAGTGTTCCCAAGTCTTCGAGTTTCCTAACTTGAAGACATAACTCCAAACTCAGTTTATAGATCACTGAGACTAGAACAATGACTCATTACAACTCAAAGAACCTACCTACTATACACAGTCTACGACTTAAGTAAGGAACCAGGTTCTTCAAGTATGAGAACTGTTTTGCTGATTGTTGATTTTTTTTTCATTGCATTTAGTAAGTTACTTGATCCTGCTTTGTTGTATATATGCACACTTGTAATACACCTGTGATGGTGTCCTAGTTAATTTATGCTTCTTTCTTGATATGGGAATAATCATGGATATGGACTTATGGGAGTGCATTTTGGGTTTGATACTTGGTGTGTATAATTGAAGTGCAAAAGGGAACCTAAGTGCACTAAAAATCAGCCAACATATTACACTTGATGGGAACCTAAGTCTCTAAGGGGCCTTTTGGTCTTTTTGTATTTTATTTGTAACCTAGTATAAATAGAATATTGTAGGGCTTTTAGACTTAGTTTATTGATGATGTTGCAAGTCTTAAGACATTGGAAAACACAAGTCCTCTCTTCTCTTTGGAGGAAAAAATGAAACTAGGATACAACAATAGGGTAGATTCTCTTTCGTTGTTGTTTGCTTGGAAACATTGATACTTGAGAGGTGGATTCCAATCTTGTGTCTTTGTAAGAGATAGGTTTATTGTTGTTTGTAGTGTTAAGGGTCCAAGATTGTCCATTCTTGGGTTCTTAATATTATACCTTCATGTGGTCTATCTATCTATCCTTTTACCTTCTTGTAATTTTGTTTATTGTTTGTGTTGTAATCTTGTGTTCTTGTTGTTATTGTTAAATCCGAATCTTGTGTCTTCTTTTTTATCATCTTATGTTAATCTTGTTCTTGTTCTTGTTGCTGTTTTGGTTTTTAAATACACATTGTATCTTGTATTCTTCTTGTTGATAGCTAATCCGAGAGTGGTCTCCATCTTGGTCCTCGGATCCTTAAGATTGTGGACTGATTTGGAGTGTGTTTTGTGCCTTCCATTGTCATTCTTTTATCATTTGGTATCAAAGAATGGCTTGATCTTATTCCCACAACATCAATCTTGGGCTTGTTAGTGGAAAAATAAAAAAAAGTGTTTAAAACTGAAAATTTCAGAAAAAATAGCAATCTGTCCGTGTTGTGTTCTTGGACGAAAAATGTGTTCTTGTTGTGTCTTGGCCGAGGTTTTTACTTGTATTTGTTATCTATAAGTACTAGTTTTGTTCCTCACTAACACGTTGAGTCTATATCTATATTTGAGCTTTAAAAATTGATGTTGTTGTTGTGAACATAAGACTTGGCCGAATTGTTGTTGAAACATTATTGTGGTGGACTGTTTTGGCCTTGTGGTCTTCATCTTGTTGTTTTTCTAATCTTGTACACGTGGTATTTTTGCTCATTGGTGTCCTAAGAACCATCTTGTTGAAGTTGTAGTTGTCTTGGCCAAGTGTTGAAGATATTGTATTGTGAAAATTGGAAGTTGGCCGTGTGAAAATTGTTGGTGTTCTTGGAGATTGTTGTTGGTTGTTCTTGGTGATTGTTGATGTTGTTCATGGAGTTCTTCACAACCTCTATAGTTTTTTAAAATAAAGTGAACCTTAGATCTGTAAAGGTGAAGGGAAAAAGGTAAAGCTTTGTTAGTCTTGAAAGACTTACCATCACTCATCAACTAGTCAATCACATCTCAACCACTTTCCAACAACTTTCCATGATTCAAGAATCCATGTTTTAAGGGTAGTACAAGTCTAGTCAAAGACATTTGAGTCTTGAATTTTGAATTGAAAAGAAGCTCCAAAGACTAGTTTGTATTTCCCTTCATTGAACAAGTTCCACCAAAGGTCCCAAATTGAAAATTGACCAAGACTTGAACTTTTGAAATTAACAACTTGATAAAACCAAACCAATACGTGGCTGCCACATCACGTTTTATTGTTCACACAACAAAATTTTATGCTCAAATTTTGATCTTTTAGTTTCATTGTGTTGTATCTTTAGTTTCGTTTGTTGATTCCATTACTAACTTACGAGCTAGTACTAGATTGTAAGTTAGTTTTGAAACCGTTCTTCGTGTTAACTTTCTTTTGTGTGTCTTAATCCTTTGAGTCATTGTAACGTCCTTGTGTTTTTTTTTCCTTACTCTTTGGAGTCATTTTTAATGTTGGATTCACCTCTCAACACCTCTCGGAGTACAACCAAGATTTCAATACTTGTGAGATTGAGTGTGAGGGATCCGAGAGACCCTAAATAAAAGAGAGAGTGAGGATGTTTTGTATAACTAACGTGTTTTCTATTTTGTAGGTAACTTCTTTTCCACAATGGATACCATTTTGGCCCACCTTGATGCTATTGTCTGAGAAATAACTAAGGCGAATGCGGGTCTTGACAAATTTGGCTCGGATATGTCTACTATACTTTAGAGGTTGGATCGAGTGGAGAGTCGAAGGAATTCTCGTGATTCTACATCCAAAGCTTTACCTCAAGAAATCAATCCTCCAAGACCCCCACCAAATGATGTAGACATAAGCCAAGCCACCAAATTTCCTCCAACCCGAGACCTACATAGGTCGATCCCTCCTCCATTCGATCAAGTCAAACAAAAAGGACTTGGAAGCCAAATCTCTCCCGTCCAAGCTCCACAACCAAAGCTCCACTTTACCAAATCAATCCTCTCAACCGAAACTCCACTTCACCAAAGCCGATATGTCTATGTAGAAGAGAATGGTAGAAAGGAACATGACGGATATGGAGTCTACGACGATGCTTGTACGATGGTAGAAGACTTGTTTCGGATGAGATTGAAGACAAGGCTCAAGATGGAGAGGAATCCGAGATTCAAAATGAAGATGTTGGCCAAGACTTGTGTTAATATTTTGCGGGTTGTTTTGAGTGTTTTATTTTAAAGTGGCTGATTGAACGAGGTAAAGCCGTGAATTTGTGGACAAATTCCTCTCAAGATGGAGAGGTTGATACGGGAATAATCACGGATATGGACTTATGGAAGTTCATTTTGGGTACGAGACTTGGTGTGTGCAATTGAAGTGCAAAAGGGAACCTAAGTGAACTAAAAATCAGACAACATATTACACTTGATGGGCACCTAAGTCTCTAAGGGGCCTTTTGGTCTTTTTGTATTTTATTTGTAACCTAGTATAAATAAAATATTGTAGGGATTGTAGACTTAGTTTATTGATGATGTTGTAAGTCTTAAGACATTGGAAAACACAAGTCCTCTCTTCTATTTGGAGGAAAAACTGAAACTAGGATACAATAATATGGTAGATTCTCTTTTGTTGTTGTTTGCTTGGAAACATTGATGCTTGAGAGGTGGATTCCGATCTTGTTTCTTTGTAAGAGATAGGTTTATTGTTGTGTGTAGTGTTAAGGGTCCAAGATTTTCCATTCTTGGATTCTTAAGATTATACCTTCATGTAGTCTATCTATCTATCCTTTTACCTTCTTGTAATCTTGTTTATTGTTTGTGCTGTAATCTTGTGTTCTTGTTGTTATTGTTAAATCCGAATCTTGTGTCTTCTTTTTTTATCATCTTGTGTTAATCTTTTTCTTGTTATTGTTGTTGTTTTTGTGTTAAAATACACATTGTATCTTGTATTCTTCTTGTTGATAGCGAATCCGAGAGTGGTCTCCATCTTGATCCTCGGATCCTTAAGGTTGTGGACTGATTTGGAGTGTGTTTTGTGCCTTCTGTTGTCATTCTTGTATCATTTCTTCTTTCAACTCAATCAAGTAACTTCACTCCTTGTTGTAGTTGTTTCTCCTCACCTAGTTGAATAGGACTCTTTTGCTTTATCCTTTATCCTTGCAGAACTCTTCTCATTGTTGGACTTCTAGATCAACTCAACTTCTAAGTATTGCATTTTTCTTCCACTTTACTAAAGTGATAAGTGTTTGAGAAGGTTCCTGAATATTCTTGCTTATCCACTCCTGTCTATGCGCACTATCATCTTAGCAACAGTCTTACCTGCAGCTTTTCTTTGTACACTTGAATGGACCAGCTTTCACAACATGTTTCATTCACATGTCTATCATCAAAACTCCACATGCCTTAACAGTATGTTTTTCACCCTTCTCTGCTGACGTGACACCTTTATTACATAAAATGGGGCACACGTAAAATATGTCATGTCATCTAAAAAGGTTGGCAAAAGGTATCACGCCAGCTAAAAAGATGACAAAAATATGCTAAAATTTAGTTCAGGATAGTAATAGAACTCTCGTAAAGTTGAAGTGAGTTGTATCAAATTTGGTCATAATTCAGGCTACTAGATGCTTTACTCTGTTTATAACTTATAGGTGTATATAATTCCATGTATCCATTCTAATTTTCAAGAAACTTTGCCTCTTTTTCTTGCATGGCTTTCCATTATATGTTTCTACTTGCAATTTTTTAGTGTTTCCACTTTCAACAATTGCTTAATCTTACAAAAATGTTAGTTTGGGTTCAACACTCACTACAAGTTATATTACTAAATTTTGGCCATCCCCATCAGGAGATTTTGCATTTGGCTTTAAAAGAATTCGAAATGGATCATCAGGATTTTTACTAGTCATTTGGTTCAACAAACTTGAAGGAAAGACGATAGTTTGGTCAGACAATAGAAATAACATCGCGCCGGAGGGATCCAAATTGAGCTTTCTATAGATGGAAGACTAGTGCTAACTGATCCAAATGGTCAGGAAATATGGGAACGTGATATGACTAGTGCTGGACCGGTCTATGGAGCCATGCTCAACACCGGTAACTTTGTGTTAGCAACCAGTAGCTCAGGCATTCTATGGCAGAGTTTTGATGAGCCAACTGATACAATTTTGCCTGGACAAGTACTTAATCAAAGATCCAGGCTTGTCTCGAGCTTCTCTAGCACGAATGCATCGAGTGGAAGATTTGAGTTGTTCCTGGATGGAGATCTGGCACTTTATACGATCAAGTACCCGATTGTATAGTGGTCAACCACGACTGGTGGCAGTGGTAACCAGGTGAGCTTCGATCAATTAGGCATTTATCTTCACACAGAGAATGGAACTCTGCTGACATTGATATCTTCTTCCAATGAGACAAACTCAACATCAAGACAGTTTTATCAGCGAGCAATTCTTGAATCTGATGGAGTTTTTAGACACTATGTCTATCCAAAAAGATCTTCTAGTGGGAGATCGATGGTGTGGTCTATTTTGCATAGCATTCCGGATAACATCTGTTTACTTCTCCCGGAATATCTAGAGAGAAAACGGGTTGCATGTGGTTTCAACAGCCTTTGCTCGATGGGAACTAACCGAAGGCCAAGATGTGATTGTCCAATCAAGTATATATTAAATGATCCGAAGGACAAATTAGGCAGCTGCAGACGCAATTTCCCCGAGCAAGATTGTAAGGATGAATCTCGCTGTGTTGAGGCTTTCAGAATGCATGAAATGCTCCACACTAACTGGATTGGTAGTGATTATGAGTATTACGGGGATGTTACTGAGGATTGGTGCAAACAGAATAGTTTGAGTAATTGTTATTGCATTGCTGCTGTTCACCATCCAAAAAAAGAATGTTGGAAGAAAAGGTATCCGCTTTTAAACGGGAGGACAGATCCCACAGAAATATCAAAAACATTTTTGAAAATAATGAAAGACAACTCCATAGTAGGACCAACAACAACAACAACTACTACTACTACTACTGCTACGCCTCGGTCTCAAGCTGGTGAAAAAAGAAAAAATCAATCTAGTCTAATCATTTCTGTTTCTGTATTATTGGGTAGTTCGGTTTTCGTCTTGATATTGTTGGCCCTTTTGTATGTTTTTAAGTTTAAAGGGAAATATCCAAAGAAGCTTTCAGCATATCATGCTGTTCCAGGAGTGAACATAAGAAGTTTTAGCTACAATGAGCTAGAAGAAGCTACAAACGGATTCGAGGAACAGTTAGGAACCGGTGCCTTCTCAACAGGTTACAAAGCGGTTCTTAATGATGAAAATGGGAAAATAGTTTCTGTCATGAAACTACACAAGACGGTAACATAAGGAGAACAAGGATTCGTAGCTGAAGTAAATTCAATCAGAAAGACTAATCACAAGAACTTGGTCCAACTCCTCGGGTTCTGCAACGAAGGCCAACACCGGCATTTGGTGTATGAACACATGGAAACTGGCTCATTAGCAGACTTGCTATTCAAAGATTCTAGGCTTAGTTGGTCGCAAAGGGTACAAGTTGCGATAGACACCTCTAAAGGGCTTTGCTATTTGCATGAAGAGTGTAGCACCCAAATTATACATTGTGATATCAAGCCCCAAAATGTGCTTTTAGATGAAGGTTTGACAGCAAAAACAGTAGATTTCGGAATAGCCAAGCTTTTGAGGAAAGATCATACTCGAACAACCACTAAGATACGTGGGACAAGAGGGTATGTAGCCCCAGAGTGGTTTAGGAATATGCCTATAACCGTCAAAGTGGACGTGTACAGCTTTGGAATCTTGCTTTTAGAGCTGATTTGCTGTAGAAAAAGTTACAAGAAAGACGTGGCGAATGAGAATGAAATGATACTCGTGGAGTGGGCTTGTGATTGCTACAGGAGAAAGGAGTTGCATTTACTCGCGGGTGATGATGAAGAGGCTGTAGAAGATATCAAGAGGTTCAAGAAGTTGTTGATGGTTGCTATTTGGTGCATTCAAGTAAATCCAGCATTAAGGCCTAGCATGAAGAAAGTCATGTTAACACTTGAAGGTTCTGTTGAAGTCTCAATCCCTCCAGACCCATTTTCCTTTATCTGTTCTGTTTAGATCAATCATGTTTTTCCCCTTACTAAGCAAATCTGTATCTGTATGTTCTCTGCATTGTGTTTCTTGAAATGTACTATTTCAATTACCAGTTCAGTTTAATCATTGAAAAGAAAATAAGAAAATGTTATCCACTGTGTTCGATACAAAGAATAAGTATGAACGGTACGTTACATAAGCAAAATTCTTTTTTCGAGTCCACAGAATTCACTGTGTCCTTGAGATAGTTAATCCCCTCATAGTATCCAATTTATTGTATTATTTCCTCCTAGAATAGAACGGCATTACCTTGTTAGAATAGCGGCACTTCAAATTCCAACAACCTTCAGACTCCAAGATCAAAGAAAATCACACAACCTTAAAACTTCAAAACAACAACATATCCAATATATTCCCACATATTCCCACAATGAACATAAGAACTGAGTGATTACAAGATGATAAACTTAGCCAGAAATTTGGTATAGAAACCTTCTGCTCCAGCAATCAGCAGGAGCAGAAGGTTTCAATACCAAAGTTCTGGCTAAGTTTAGCATCTTGTAATCACTCAGTTCTTATGTCCATTATTGGTGCATCTTTAGTAGTGAGTTTTCTATACCAAGTTTTCTCTCATGTCTTTTGGTATCTGTCATGACCCGAACCGAGGCCCTAGCCGTGACAATAGGCTTATAACACCTTGACGACTATTTCCCATCATATATCAATTCTAACATAGTGGTTTCAGCATGGGTTGGTAGCAGATTCTGGTTAATGTTTGGAACCTCCAAGGCCTGGACCAGCATTTGATTTATGTCAATTAAATCATGGACAACTCTCTTTAAATGCCAGCATTTCCTTATATCATGGCCTGGTATGTCAGAATAGTACGCATACCTTAAAGAATAATTGAGATTCCTCGGAGGTGGATTTGTAAGCCTTCCTTGAATTGGGCTTAAGACCTTCATCTTTCTCAAAATATCAAACAAGCTAGCATATGTCTCCCCAAGAGGTGTGAACTGATTTTTGACCGCCTTCTCTTTCTTGTACTCAGGCCTGGGTTAAAAACCGGGTCTGGAGGGGTTTTGGTAATTTGGACGATCTGATGGACGATTTTGTGGATCTTGCACGCGCTATTGTGGGTAAGAAGGGGTTTGGGCATATGGTTGCGCGCTATATACTGGGTACGGGGGTGATGGAATGGAATATAATGAGTTTTATGGAGGGTAGTAAAGGTGAGGAGAAATATATAGAGCTTGGGCATAGAATTGGGCTTGGGATTGGGGATAGGGGAGAGGTGGTCTTTTGGGATAGGAATGGGCTCCATCTACAATGGTCGCCATGTCCTCTTTCTTCTTTTTACCTTCGAACGCGCCAGATCCACCTTGAATCGCTTGTGTGGTGGCCTTCAACGCGGAAAAACTCACTATTCAGACGGTTTTGATTCCATACTCTATCATCTCTCCCATTTTGAGGACTTCAATAAAAGACTTTCCCATTGCCGGAAGTAAATGTTGAAAATAGGTCTCATCCTGTGCCTGAATGAAGAACTATACCAGCTTACTCTTCTTTATTGGGGGATTTACCCTGGCGGCCTGTTCACGCCACCTTATCGCGTATTCCCTAAAGCCTTCAGTGCTTTTATTCTTCATGTTGACCAAGGATTTTTCGTCCAAAATCAGGTCGACGTTATACTGAAAATATTGCACAAACTCAGAAGCTAAGTCATCCCAGTTGTTCCACTTGTCAATATCTTGATCGACAAACCATTATGAAGCCAGATCGAAAAGACTCTCACCAAAGAAAGCCATAAGAAACTCTTCCCTTCCCCCTGCATCCCTCAATTGGTTGCAATAATGTCTCAAGTGTGCCACGGGATCACCGTACCCAGCATACTTCTCGAACTTAGGCATTTTAAAATCGAGGGGAAGGTTGACGTCTGGGAACATACAAAGATCTTTATAGGAAACACTCTTGTAACCTCCGATTCCCTGCAAATTTCTCATGGCTTGTTCCAAACTTTTTAATTTTCGTGCTATGACCTCCTGTTCCTCTGTTGCGACAGGTTTCTCTGTATCAAATGGAAATGCAGGTGGCTGAGTGTACCCATACGGTTCATTCATTCTTAAAGTAGGATCCGGGGTATAATACTGACTATCTGAAACCTTTAATACTGGATCGCTAGCAGACCGAGGAAGAACCATTGTCGGACGCACAACATAGGTGGGAGCTTCAGGTGATGGCAGAGCCACGATAACAGGCACTGCAGGTGGTTCCAGCTGAGCAGCGGGCCTTGGTTGGCGAACTGCCAAGGGCACACTAGAAGTGCCAGGATAATATTTTCATGGAGTGAGTCCTGGCGCGTGTTCCGGTGACTCCATGGGAGCAGAGAATTGAGCCTGAAAAGCGGTGGGTAGTTAGAGATATTCCCAAGATCTTTAGGGAGCGGAGGAGGAGGCATGCCACTAGCCCATGCTCGGTGCAGATCTATTAATTGTTGCCTGAGTTTTAGAACCTCATCATTGCATTCTGAACTTTCCTCCCGGGGATCCTGATCTGGGTCAATGAGCGAATTTTCAATATCCCTACTAGCCATGGCGAGCTTTTCTTTTTATCTAGTGAAGTACAGGTGACTAGCCAGAGTGCTGTAAACCATCCACTGTTATCTGGAAGAAGATGTTCATCAAAGACAACACCCGTTAGGATTAGGTCACACAACAAGCATGGGAGTCACATTGGTAAAATTGTCCTAGATTCATGTTCCTTTCTACCAGCCTTTGAGGGTAGCGAGGTCATTTTAACATCATCCTGATTTTCATCTACACTTAATTTCTTCTTTCTTCCAACCACACCTCTTTTCTTTCACCCTCACTTCTCTTTTCTTTCGCATCAGTCTCTTTCCTTCCTTTTCTCGTCTCATCATCTTTTCTTTATTTTCTTCTCTCGCTATCTACCTTCTTTTTATCATTCTTTATGGCTTTTACTTTTCTTTAAAATAGGAAAAATAATGAAACAAAATGATTAGATCGAACCCGAAAGTAGGTTGCCTACGTATCATGTTGTACATGAATTAGATCTTGCGTAGTTTGGGATGCATATGCATAAACATCACATAATTGAAGGTTTTTTTTTCACGAAAAACGAAAATAAACAAACAAAAGAAAGACGTAACATCATAACATTTTGATGAAAGAAACAACAAAACATACAATGAAATGAAGACAACCTCGATACTAATCAACAAAGACTGAATGACATTCTAGACTAACATGACAACATACATAATGCTCCTAATAAAGACTCCAAAGTTAAAGCAAACTTAACATCGACTTAACAAAGACACAATACTACAAATGGAAGAAAAGTAAAGGACTCAAACTAAACAAAGGATAGGAAATGCTCCTTCAAAATGGGGCTCTGCGTGATGACCCTGGTTGAGATGGACCTGCCTGTGAAGTTCTCTTTCTCCCATTCAAACTATGTAGTATATCTTGTAAGGACCCTTCGATATTTGGGAAGATGCCTCTAGCACGTATTCCTGCCTCATGAGGAGTATATTTGAAAAGACTGTTCTGACACCCCTCCACAGTTTTGAGCAAACCTAATAACTGAACTCTTAGTTCCTCTACTTTGGCCCCCGCCCCTTCATCCTGATGGTCACCAACTATGCATTCATCTTGTATCCTCCCTCTAAGCTGCACTGGTAATGGTATGCTGACACCCCGAGAAATAGATTATAACCAAATTCCATATTCTTGAGTGTATCTGGGATTATCTAAACCTGGCCTGAGAGTATCCATGCCCTGCCATGTTGCATTACTCCAGAATTGATCATACTTGATCTCACCCCTGGCTTGGTCCCTAAAGTACCCCACATCCTGTTGAAAGTCCACTATTGGCGGAACATCTTGTACTCTACCCAATTGACGCATTACCCTAAGAGGAGCGTATGGTCGGGTACAATTAAGCCCCAACAAAACTAGATGGGGGTGTATGCTGGATCCAACTAAGATTACTTTCGGTCGGAACCATAGATAGGTCCATAAGACATTGCTATCTGTTCTTGATTCAAGAAACTCAACCCAAGCGTCTACTTTTATAGGCAATGAGAATTTAGAAAAACCCATTCTATGTTCTATGGTTTCCACTCGACTAGGCAGACAACGGTCAATCACATCAAATTTAAGCAAAGAAGGGGCATGCAAATGCTCCATCATCCATAGTTGTAACACTAGGTTGCTCCCCTCAAAAAATCGCATACCCTCTTTTATCTCGGTCAAAGCTTTGTATATTTCCACCAAGATCAGAGGCACGATAGTGACCTTGTCTCCCTTGTCCTTGTTAAATAAGGCCATCGCTACAGATTGCAACCGAGTATCAATACGCCTATCTTTCAAGGGGAATACTAAAGTGTCTAACAGAACAAAGGCGAAGACTTCAAGGCGACGTTTCTCCCAATTCTTCTTAGTTGTATAAAATTCATCCCAAAAACAATCAAAACCATCTAGGAGGCTAAACCGAGCATACAAGTAATCGAAAGAGATCCAAGATTGGTTAAGGCAACCTAGATGGTCATTAACTTTCAACCTATAATAGTGGAGAAACCTATTGAGAGAATGAAACTGCGCTCGAATCATCATCTTTTTAATGTAGGGAAATTTAAATAAACCAGATATCTCTGCTAGGGTAGGTGTCATTTCACAACTTCCAAACCTAAAAAAAAGACAAGTTGGATCCCAAAAAGTCAATGTAGCCTCGATCAAGTTTGGACGGGGCATAATATACAAGAGAGAAGTGAGAGTGCCTAGCTTCTTTGATAACGCATGCCTTTCAGAGTAGTTGAACGTCCCCCACCACTTGATTAACTTTTTGGGCACTTTAGAAACCATTAGGATTTTAGACCTTGGAGGTAGATCCATCCTGTAACAACACACAAGGCTTATGATTTAACAATTGATAAAAGGGGAGAAGTTCCCGACCCTCGGGATTTTGACACGGACAGGTTTTCATGAAGAAACAAACCACTTTAGACTCAGATTAAAACAAATGGTACCACTAAGTGCGGTCAGCCTACTTGGCCAAGATTAACCGACGACTCTAGACCAGACTAAAAAGGGGGAGACCCCAAGCTAGGACTAAAATAGTGACCAAAATAAAATTTACCGGACCCACCGAGGTTTCTTACGTATCTTGCCCCGAAGGACGAGAATCAGGTACGCGTAGTTCATCCAGCTTGGAAAATTAAGGATTAAATGACAAACTAAACCCTGAATTGAGAGACACGACTAAAGACAGACGAATAAAATCTTTTTTTGGGTTTTAATTAAAAACTAACACCAACAACTATGAAAGAAAATTCTTTTTGATATTTTCGTTATATAAAAATGTACAAAGCTCCTATAAAAAGGAAAAAAAAATATTTTTGGAGTTTTCGAATTGTGAATACTTACTAAAGAAATAAAAGAAAAATCTTTTTAACGTTTTTTATTTTTTGGAAAATTAGTGCAAAAGTAAAAAAAAACACATTTTTTATTTTATTTTTATTTATTTTTATTTTTTAAATTGTGAAAAATAAAAGCCATAAAGAACCCTAAAAACTACCAAATTATTTTTTTTACACTCTTTTTTTTTCAACAATTTCTTGCCTACACACTTTGCTTCTAACTCACGCTTTTGCCCAAATCAGTTACTAAAGAAATAAAAGAAAAATCTTTTTAACGTTTTTTATTTTTTGGAAAATTAGTGCAAAAGTAAAAAATAAAACACATTTTTTATTTATTTTATTTTTTAAAATTGTGAAAAACAAAAGCCATAAAGAACCCTAAAACTACCAAAATTTCTTTTTTTCACTCTTTTTTTTTCTTCCTTTTTTTTTCAACAATTTCTTGCCTACACACTTTGCTTCTAACTCATGGTTTTGTCCAAATCAGTCTGTCAAATGACCTCATTACCCTCAAAGATGCAACATTTAGCACGTAGGGATGCTTCAGAAGTGAGTCTCCTACAAAGGGTCACGTGGGTCCCGCTAGATCTCAATATGATGCAAATAAGCATGGCCTAAAGGCTGACCTACGCTGGGGTTTACTAACAAGGCTGTTCAAGAGAGCGTACGGTCGATAGTGGCTGCACTAGCTTTCCACCCACTCCATACCAGCTGACAGCTCCCCCTCCTAAAAATAAGGGTGACTCAATTATAGGTCGTGTACACAGTGTATACTACAGAACTTGTTGCTGAAAGAATTGACTCGGGTTATGCAAATGATGCCAGATATGAAGCGGTAATACATAAGAGAAAAACCATAAACACGTAGCACGTAAACACTCCACAATGATAAACAAATATAAACAATAACACAAACAATGTCTATACACTTATAATGTCAAAACTAAGCCGATATAACTCCAAAAATAAGCTCGAATTCTTAAAAGAGTCCCAGCAGAGTCGTCAGAGCTGTCACACCCCTTTTTAAACTCCAAAAAGATTAAATTTTATTTTAAGTTTGAAAGGGTTTTATTATCAAAGTGACAAAAGATGAAGATTTGTTTCGAAAAGGACCTTTTATATTCAAAACTCAGAGTCGCCACTTGGCATAAATCGGGTGTGCCAAGTTACCCTTGGATATCCTTTTTCAAAACGATTTTGACTCTATAAAACTGATCCACTAACAGAGATTCCGACTACGGAATTCTGTTGACCGAGGGGAAGGTGTTAGGCACCCCTCGATCCCATGGTTCGACCACGGTCGCTTGGTGAAGCATATCGGCTAATTTAAAATTACAAATGTATAAACCAACACAAAACAATCAATCAAACAAACAAAACAAAATAAGTCCAAAAATATAGTGTTCAGTCCAATCATACAGTCCCAAAATAGAAAAAAAAATGCGGAAATGTAAATCCTACTCTATTCTAGGCTAATCCTAAACTACGCTTCATGGCCTTCTCCACCCGACATTTCGGGCCTTGATCACGAACATCTTCCAAGTACAAGATACTTCGGGGCATTCCCCGGATAAATCAATACAGATTTCTCGAGGCATTCCCCGGATAAATTAATACAGATTTCTCGAGGCATTCCCCGGCCAAATGAATCAATTTTTTAGTGCAAGAAGATCAAACTATTCAACAAAATTTCAAACATTCCATGGAATTTCCAACAGTCAACCAAAGCCTCCGATTCTAAACATTTGCCTACCGAACCTATATTTTCCTAAACCACTCGGTGTACCATGATACTATCGAATTCAATTAACGTTCATTTCAAGTTATACGAACAATGAAATCAAACTAACCAAAATCGCCAATTATATCAATTTTTCAATTCTCACCCCCAAATCCATTTTTAACCACATGATTAGTGCATGCTTATATTATCCATTCACATCTCAAAATCCGAAACCAACATTGATGCAAACAACCAACGAAGATTCGAACTAAGCACACAACACATGAATCATCCACACCCATAACATCAATAAAGAATAAAAATAAAGTAAAGATTGGGAGAAGAAATGGACCTTAACGAAACTTGTCCTTGTCTATAATAAAGAAATCCGAGATCGAAATCTCCGAACGGGGACTCCAACAACGAACCAACTCGGTATCAAAAATAATAATCGGACTGAGAATATTCAACACATAGAATGCAAAACAAAACAGACGGGATCCGCTCGAGGTAATCGAAATCCAACCCCAAACTGTTCGAAATCTGACCCGAAACGACCGGAATCAAACCCAAACAAATCGAAGCTAACCCGAAGAAATCAAAATCCGCCCCCAAACAGTCCAAAATCTGACTCGAATCGACCGGATCTCTCCCTCCCAAACAGTCTTCGTTCTCTCTCTTTTTTTTATCACTGGTGCGTGTATGTGCGACTTTGAGCTGGTAGAATCAGAAAACGACCAAGAAACAGTCTGGTCCGGTGATGAGCTCGCCGGAGAAGCTCAAACCTACCGTCTCCCTCTCGATCTCCTCTCTTTCTCTCTCTCTCTCTCAGTTGCTCTCTCTTCGCTACTCTCTCTCGGCTCTCTGATTCTCCTGTGTGTGTGATTTTTTTGCATATGTATGTATGTGTCTCGTGAGCAGAAAATTGAAACCAAAAATGGAGAGTTTTTTTTTCTCTATGATGATGATGATTTGTGTATCTATATTCTCTGTATGGAATCCCCGGTGGGTTTTCTTTTTTTGTGAGTATATTGTATTGTGTAAGTGTGTATGGCGTGTGGTAGTGGGGTAGGGTAGGTGGGGTAGTGAGGTGGGGGTAGGGGTAGGGTGTGATGTGGTTTATTTTGATTGGTTAGGTTGTTAGGATAAGATAAAATTAGCTAGGGGTTTGTTATTTTTGTTATTTTGTGGAGGGATTATTACATGGTCGAGGGCACACGGTAGGATAAGGTAAAAATGAGTAGAAGTGATATCAGGGAGGGACAAAATTAGGTGTCTACATACAGTACTACTGGTAACATATAAAGATTGAAATTTTGGGGAACTACTCACTCATGGACGTTCTTGATAGTTTGCTTTGTATTTCTCCTAAACTCGACACCCTAACTTTTGTCCGGCATTCAGACTTGTCTAGTACCTTGAAGTTTATATATGAATCTGCATCAGGTGAAGATGAGAAATGTTTAAATTTTGATAAAATCAAGCACAATAATTAGATTCAAATCCATGATCCATGAACCAAAACAACAATTGAACATCTCTAAAATGGACAAAAGAGTTTAACTTTGATCATGTCATGCACAGTCTTTACCTTCAAATTCAAGTTATATAAGCCACATAAACAATTGGATCATCTGTAAAAGGACTCAATGTTGATAAACTCATGAATTCTTGAAAACAAACATGACCATTTTCTACAAGAAGAACGATAGAATTACCCATCAAAAAATCAAGAGTTGGAAGTGAAGCTTAGCAGCCAAAGGGAATACAAATACTGTGGCTATATATGAGAAATTTGGCTATTAAGCCTCTTCAAGTTTCCAATTAGCAAAATGACCTACTTCTATTTTCTCATCTATCAGATTGATAATCGATCTGTCCATACGTAAATCGGATCGATAATCGATCTATCGAATTGATAATCGATCTGTCTATATATCGGCCGGATAGATAATAAATATGTCTCAAAAATGGGTCATTTTCCCAGAAAAAAAAAACTTGTAGTCTATTTAATTAAAAAGAAGACTTGAAAAGGCCATTTAACAAAAGATCCCGCTATGTACGGCTACTGATAGGGTGAAAATGAAGGGGGGGGAGGGAGAGCGGTCAATTTTTTTGGAAAAATGCTCAAATATGTCATTGAACTATCAGAAATGGCTTATTTATGTAATTCGTTAAAAGTTTGGCTTATGTCATCGCCGTTACAAAACAGGTTAATGGCGTGGATGAACTTGTTCTCTCTGAGTTCGAGCGGTTGAACTTAACGGATTGTATAAATGAGTCATTTCTGATAGGTCAATGCATGTTTGAGCCTTTTTCCCATTTTTTTTTAACTATATGGCTATGCTAGGTGTTCTGATTAATTTATATTTGCGCTATAGAAATACACTTAAGCAAATGGATATTGGCACTTTTTTAAAAAAAGAATCGTTACATTGAAGATGCTTAATGTTTATGATTTCATCATACTCTTTAGTGATTCGACTTTGGAAACAATATCAAACAACTTATCTTTTTTATTTTTTCCTTTCTTGACTAATTTGTAGCTGTGTTCGGTGCTTGAATTTATGTTCGCGCTATAGAAATCCACCACAATAAATATAAGCACCTTTTTTTAAATAACGGTTATGTTCAACGCTCAAATTCGAGACACATAACATTAATAACCATTTATCATTCCGCCATGCTCTTTAGATATTCAACTCTCATAACAATCAGATGACTTATCTTTTCTAATTCTTCCTTTTTAAATTTTGTGTCTATGTTCGGAGTTTGAAATCTACATTTCTATTCACGACATAGAAATCCACTATAACGAATATTAACACCTTTTTCAAAAAGTCAGTCTTTCCTCGTCTCTTGGGAAAGATATTAGTGGAAGTAAATAGTGTCAAAAGATGGAAATTTGAGTATTTTTTTTTCTTCGTTTTACATCCTAATGTGTGTTCTCATTTATGATTTGCACCCTCTTCTATTATTTTTAACGATTTGCACCCTAATTTCTTAATTTTCCGTTATGCGACTACAACTTGAAAATATATTTCTGTCGTGTGACTATAACTTTGCCTGATTTAGGCTCTAGCTTGAATGATATATTCTCTACAAAATTCCATCTTTGGAGACGTGTTTTGTCCTCGTGAATAACTCGAAAAAAAGAGTTTTTAGTTATTTTGAAAAAAAAAAAAAAAATATTACGGTGCAATTCATATAAGAAAGAACATAATAGGCTACAAAACACAAAGAACTCAAAAACAAGTAAGAAAACGACTTATTTTCTAGCAAAACATTTTTTATGAAAAACATCTTTTTGGGCACTTGGCAGGTCAAGAAACTTTGGACACAATATGTCCTTAACATTTACTTCAAGAAAATATGGTAGCCATTGACCTAATCAGCATATGCTTTTTTAAAATGTGGTCCAACAAGGATATTATTCGTTGTATGTAATTCCATGAATATATTGTTTTCAAGAAACTTTGCCTATTTTTCTTGCATGGATTTCCATGGTATGTTTCTACTTGCAGTTTTTTAAGTGCTTCCACTTTCAACAATTGCTCAATCTTACAAAAATGTTAGTTTGGGTTCAAAACTCATTACAAGTGATGTTACTAACTTTTGGCGATCCCCATCTGGAGAATTTGCATTTGGCTTTCAAAGAATTGGAAATGGATCATCAGGATTTTTACTAGCCATTTGGTTCAACAAACTCGAAGAAAAGACTATAGTTTAGTCAGCCAATAGAAATAACATCGCGCCGGAGGGATCCAAAGTTGAGCTTTCTATAGATGGAAGACTAGTGCTAACTGATCCAAATGGTAAAGAAATATGGGCTCGTGATACGGCTAGTGCTGGACCGGCCTATGGCGCCATGCTTGACACCGGATACTTTGTGCTAGCAAACAGTAGTTCAGGCATTCTATGGCAGAGTTTTCATGAGCCAACCGATACGATTTTGCCTGGCCAAGTACTTAATCAAAGATCCAGGCTTGTCTCGAGCTTTTCTAGCACGAATGCGTCAAGTGGAAGATTTGAGTTGTTACTGGATGGAGAGCTGGCGCTTTACACGATAAAGTACCCGATTGATGCCACAAATGATGCATATTGGTCAACCGCGACTGGTGGCAGTGGTAACCAGGTGAGCTTCAATCAATTAGGCGTTATTTACCTTCACGCAGAAAATGGAACTCTAATGAAATTGATATCCTCTTCCAATGAGACAAACTCAACAGCAAGCAATTGTATCAGCGAGCGATTCTTGAATATGATGGAGTTTTTAGGCACTATGTCTATCCGAAAAAATCTTCTAGTGGGAGGCCGATGGCGTGGTCTAGTTTGCATAGCATTCCGGATAACATCTGTTTGCATCTCCCTCAACAACATCTACAGACAGGAGGGATTGCATGTGGTTTCAACAGCCTTTGCTCGATGGGAACTGACCGGAGGCCAAGATGTGATTGTTCACTCAGGTATATAATAAATGATCCGAAGGACAAATTAGGCAGCTGCAAACGGAATTTACCCGAGCAAGATTGTAAGGATGAATCTCGAGGTGATGAGGTTTTCACAATGCACGAAATGCTCAACACTAACTGGTATGGTGGCGATTATGACCATTACGCAGATGTTACTGAGGATTGGTGCAAACAGAATTGTTTGAGTGATTGTTATTGTGTTGCTGCTGTTCACAATCCAGAAAAAGATTGTTGGAAGAAAAGGTATCTGCTTTTAAATGGGAGGACAGATCAAACAGAAATAGCGAAAACGTTTTAGAAAATAAGGAAAGACAATTCCACAGTGGGATCAACAATAACAACAACTACGCCTCGGTCTCAAGCTGGTGAAAACAGAAAAAGTCAATCTAGTCTCATCATTTCTGTTTCTGTATTGTTGGGTAGTTCAGTTTTCATCTTACTGTTGTTGGCCCTTTTGTATGTTTTTAAGTTTAAAGGGAAATATCCAACGAAGCTTTCAGCATATCAAACTGTTCCAGGACTGAACATAAGAAGTTTTAGTTACAATGAGCTAGAAGAAGCTACAAATGGATTCAAGGAAGAGTTAGGAACCGGTGCCTTCTCAACAGTTTACAAAGCGGTTCTTAATGACGAAATTAGGAAAGTGGTTGCTGTCAAGAAACTACACAAGACGGTAGAGGAAGGAGAACAAGGATTCCTAGCTGAAGTGAATTCAATCAGCAGGACTAATCACAAGAACTTGGTCCAACTCCTCGGGTTCTGCAACGAAGGCCAACACCGGCTTTTGGTATATGAACACATGGAAACTGGCTCATTAGCAGACTTGCTATTCAAAGATTCTAGGATTAGTTGGTCGCGAAGGGTACAAGTTGCAATAGACACTGCTAAAGGGCTTTGCTATTTGCATGAAGAGTGTAGTACCCAAATTATACATTGTGATATCAAGCCCCAAAATGTGCTTTTAGATGAAAATTTGACAGCAAAAATAGCAGATTTCGGAATGGCCAAGCTTTTGAGGAAAGATCAGACTCGAACAACCACTAAGATACATGGGACAAGAGGGTATGTAGCCCCAGAGTGGTTCAGGAATATGCCTATAGCCGTCAAAATGGACGTGTACATCTTTGGAATCTTTCTTTTAGAGATGATTTGCTGCAGAAAAAGGTACAAGAAGGACGTGGCGAATGAGAATGAAATGATACTGACGGAGTGGGCTTGTGATTGCTACAGGAGAAAAGAGTTCTTGCGGGTGATGATGAAGAGGCCATAGAAGATATTGAGAGGTTCGAGAAGTTGTTGATGGTTGCTATTTGGTGCATTCAAGAAAATCCAGCATTAAGGCCTAGCATGAAGAATGTCATGCTAACACTTGAAGGTTCTGTTGAAGTCTCAATCCCTCCAGACCCTTTTTCCTTTATCTGTTCTCTTTAGGTCAATCATGTTTTTCCCCTTAAGCAAATCTGTATCTGTATGTTCTCTGCATTGTGTTTCTTGTAATGTACTATTTCAATATCAATTTTAGTTTAATCTTTGAAAAGAAAATAAGAAAATGTTATCCAGTGTGTCCAATACAAAGAAAAATATGAACGGTATTAGCAATATCTCTTGATTGATACTATGATATCTCTTCCATATCTCAATATCTCATCAGTGATTTAGTTTCTATTTAGGAGAAGATTACAATTCTTTATTACTTGATTCTTTACTTATTTGGTTTGTGCTCTCTTGTATATATACACACACACCTCAATAAAATTAAGATACTTCTCTTCAGCAGTAAATCTTATATGGTATCAAGAGCCTAAAAGCTTCATAGCATTTTTTTCCTCCCTGAGAATTTGTGTTTTTTTTTCCTCTGCCAAGACAATGGCTCCAAGCAATACCTCTACTGAGAACACCTCAGCCACACCTCCAAACAATTCCTCCACTGAGAACACTTCCACCACACCTTCTCATGCTGCTGCACCAAGTTCTCCCACAATTCTCACAATGAATAACAATGAGCAGTTGATCAGTATCAACGTTGTTGCTCAGGCACCTCTAAAGCTCAACAATGCGAACTACCAGTCATGGAAATACCAGTGGGAAACCATCCTAACTGCATATGACTTTCTTCACTTCATTGAACTGCCGCCAAGTTCAATAGCCACTCCTTTTCATAAAAGGAAAGATCATCTCTTCAGAAGTGCCATTGTTGCCTCTCTATCTTCTGATGTCGTTCCTTTTGTTATTGATGCCAATTCTTCTTATGCTCTCTGGAAAAATCTGGCAGCAACCTATGCAAAGCCATCACGTGCCCGTATCATGAGTCTTAGAGAATCCTTAAGCAACATGAAAAAGGGTAACCTCTCTATTACCTCATACTTGAAGAAGATCAAATAAATCTACAGCACTTTAGCCTCGGTTGGCATTCAAATTTCGATGGATGAGCTCTTTCTTCATGCTCTCCATGGACTTCCAGCAGAATATGACACTATAACTGCAGCTCTGTGTGCCCGAGAAATTCCAGTCACATTTGAAGAGCTTCATGAGAAGCTCCTTGATTTTGAGAAGAATCTTGTTCGCTCATCTTCCTCTACCACAGTTCCAAGTACAGCAAACTTTGCTGCTAAACCATCGCCTCACAACAATCGTTCTTGGCCCAATCATGCTTCATGTAGGTTGGTGAGGATTTCAAAGATGACAGAATAGTAGAAAAAATTCTTGTGACAATTCCGAAGAGATTCGAGTCTAAAATCTCATCTATGGAAAAGTCTAAAGATCTCTCTACTATCTCTGTTAAAGAACTAATAAGTGATCTTCAAGCACAAGATAAAAGAGGATCCTTTAGACAAGACAATGTTAGTGAGAGTGCCTTTTTGCACAAAACAAAAAAGGAAAAGGTAATTATCCTCCTTGCAGACACTGCAAAAAGAAAACACACTTGGAGAATTTTTGTTGGTAGAGACTGATGCAATTTGTGGAAATTGCAAACAAGCAGGTCATGTTACAAAAGTGTGCAAGCTTAAAAACAATCTTCAAGCACAATTTGCGGAAGCAGAAATTGAGGAGGAGCGCCTTTTTTAAATTACGGTAGCTAAAGCAAGGAGGAGTGTTGGAAATTGCTTAAGTTACTGCACTAGCTTGTAGCAAAATACATTGTTTAGTTTTAGGATGAATTTGAATTTTGAATTTAAGTTAGGTTGTTTGATTTGTTGAGACATTTTAGTGAGTTTAAATTTTGAATGTTTCTGATTTTTCTATTGTAAAGTGGCTATTTAAAGACGCTTGAAATTTTGTGTCTATGTTAGGAGTTTGTTCGATTCACGACATAGAAATCCACTATAACAAATATTAACACCTTTTTCAAAAAGTCTAAGTCTTTCCTTGTCTCTTGGGAAAGATATTAGTGGAAGTAAATAGTGTCAAAGATGGAAATTTGAGTATTTTTTTTTTCTTCGTTTTACATCCTAATGTGTGTTCTCATTTATGATTTGCACCCTCTTCTCTTATTTTTAACGATTTGCACCCTAATTTCTTAATTTTCCGTTATGCGACTACAACTTGAAAATACATTTCTGTCGTGTGACTATAACTTTGCCTGATTTAGGCTCTAGCTTGAATGATATATTCTCTACAAAATTCCATCTTTGGAGAAGTGTTTTGTGTTGGGTTCGAAATCGAGAGGGCGTCATGCGGAAGCTTAAAATTGCAAACCATAAATGCGATAATTCAGAAAAAAAAGAAAAACATACTAAAAACGTGATTATTATATAGTTTGGCCAATTAGCCTACATATAAGAACCTAATATAAAAGAAAGCATAAAAACTATTAGAGATAATATTTTCCCCTAAATAAAACTCTTTAAACGACTACATTGTTGATGTTACTGTGTTATGGTATGAGAAGGGGGCTTCTATTTATAGATGTCCAAAACATTTCCTCCAAGAAAGAGGTTAGCCAAATATTGAAAAGAATTATATTTTTTCATTCAGGAAAAGTAAAAGTAATTATGGTAACTTTTAATTTCCTTCTAAGAAAAAATAAAACTTAAATATAGTAAGAAAATCAGGGAAAAAACTAATAAATCTCCCTTTTTTGGCTTGATTTTCTTCACTTGATCCACCTTCTTCTTGTGCATGATCTTCGTTCTTCATATATATTCTTCATATATCACTGCTGTTTGACATGCTTTAAAAATTGAAGCTTTTTGGATTAAAAATATATAAGTCCTTTCGGGTTAAAAACATTGGAGCCTTTATAGGATTAAAAGTAAGCTTTATTTTCAAACATGTAATAGCAGGATTATTGAAAATATGATTGACAATCATCTCCACATGTAGTTTTTGTACATATATCTTCATTATCATCAAATTTGTTGCAACTTTGTTCTCAACATGTCCTCAATCTGAACCATTGAATCATTGAACCATAGGCTCTGAACCATTTGTTTGGTTCGAAATTGAGAGGGCGCCATGCGGAAGCTTAAAATTGCAAACCATACATGAGATAATTCAGAAAAAAAGAAAAACATACTAAAAACATGATTCCTGTTTTAAGTTCTATGCACTAACGGCTTAATCTCATTTAAATGATAAATGTTCGTAAAAAGGGAGATCAGTAATATGAAAATGTAATGTTGTTAGTCTATATAAGTTCAGAATTTGTAAATATTGAACTTTAGCCAAGGAACTATAGGAAACAACCTCTCTACCTTGTAGGGGTAAGGTCAGCGTACACACTGCACTCCCAGACTCCACTTATCGGACCACATTGGGCTGTTGTTGTCGTACTGCTGCAATATTGAAAAACTTGTTTGATATGTGTTTCAAGTGACATAACATTAACCGTTTTCCAAGTGAAGTTCGAGCCTAAATCTTCTACATTCCATATTCTTTTTCAACAAAAATCTAATGTGTCCAAACACCTACGAGTCATAATGTTGACTCCGCCAAGTTCTTTTCTCGTCATTCTTTTCTCATCCTGAAGTTGATCTCCTATTTTCTATCCATTCATCCCAATCAACGTTACTATATATTTAAAGTCTCCTTCACTTAATTTTCATTATGGTTTACTTGCAATTTTGATGAAACAGGTAGCAGTTGCCATCACTCTAGCATTGAAGTTTGGACAAGGTGTAGTACTCCCAAAAGGAATTGGCATATTCCTAGTAATCATAATATGCATATTTGTTTTAGCATATGGAAGATCATGGGGTCCTTTAGGTTGGATTGTTCCAAGTGAACTTTTCCCTCTAGAAACAAGATCAGCAGCACAAAGTGTAGTTGTTTGTGTCAACATGATTTTCACAGCGCTCATCGCACAATGCTTCTTAGTTTCACTATGTCACCTCAAATATGGCGTATTTTTGGTATTTTCTGGATTTATATTCATCATGAGTTGCTTCATATACTTCCTCTTGCCGGAGACAAAGCAAATTTCAATTGAGGAGATTTATTTGCTATGGGACAACCATTGGTATTGGAAAAGATATTGCTCACCAGAGGAGAATGGAATTGAATTGAAGAATGGAGGGAAATTCTGAGTGCTTTCATAGATTCTTAGGAATGAAAATTAAGTAGCATTTTGATTTTGTTTGTTGCATCTTTTTCTACATGGAAAAAGAGAACATTAGAAGTGGAGTACATGTATGTATGCACTTTGGATGTCTTTTTAACCAAATTTTTCCATAGTATTTATCGAGTATAATCTCATCTTCTTCTTCCGTTGATCAAGAATAGAATGACTTAATTTAGGTGGCTAGTTGAGTTGCATACAAGCTGACCGCGACACCACCGTTATAGCGAAAATTAATCCACTTAATACACACACACTGAAGGTGATGAGTGAAGCATTATTAATCACATATTGTCTGTTTATTATCAGATTTAGTATGATTTTGAATATTGCAAATCTTCCTAGTTCATTGATAATAAAGAAAGTGTTAACTGTTAAGCATATACTTATGAGGTTCATAAAGCATAGAAATTAAATAATTCACTTTTTCACCACATTTCAACAAACATAATGCAGAGACCATACTATGTAGCATGGACCTTCCAAATATAGTGCACTGCTGGAGGATCAGATACGGGTGGGGCAACATCTAGGTGATCCCGAGCAACATAGCATGACAAAAAGGATAAGTGACAAACATGGTTCAACCACAAAAAAACGATAAAGAGAAAAGAGTTGGGATGTATTGAGACTTTAATAGAATCTCAAACATTAGCATGACTTTCTTCATCCTAGACTTCCTTGAATGCACCGAATATCAATGAAACCATCAACAACTTTTTGACATCTGCTATTGCCTCTTCATCATCGTCTACGAGTAAATGCAACTCTTTTCTTCTACAGTAATCACAATCCCACTCCATGAGTTTAAAGAACCTGAATCATCATGAAACACAGTACATCACCATAAGTAATTACTCTAAAAAAAAAAGAAGGAAGTTTAGAACCTGTACCAAAGTTTTAGAAACCTCTGTCTTAACTGTTAGACAACGGATGCCTCTTCTCCGATATAATCTTCATTTGTGAAAAGATAATTTCTCAACTCTTGTTGCTCCATACATGTAAAGTTTGCCATTCTTACTTTCTTTAACTTATGTCTCCAAAGAAATTTCGCACCTTCAGCTGATGCATCTTCATATATAAACTTCAAGGTACTATTTAAGTTTGACTCCCGAACAAGAATCAGGGTGTCGAGTTGAGGAGAAATCCAAAGAAAACTATCAAGAATGTCCACGAGTGAGCAATCCCCGAAAGTATTAAATTTAATGTACCAGGTAGCATTAGCACCATAGAGTGGAGAAACCAAGTTTTCTCTCATGTCTTTTATTATCACTATCCCATCCCTGTCGCAGCAATCTAACTTAATAGCCTTTGACTGCTTGAAGTTTCTGAGAAATTTCATGAGCATAGAATACCAATGACTATCAAGTATATTTGTCAGGGAGAATTCGAGTTTAAGTACTAGAAAAACCGAAGATTTCATATGCTTGAGGGTTGGCAAATTTTCATCAAACTCATATCTGAAGCGTGTTAAATTAGGAGTTTCCAGTTTAACATTAATCAATTCTAAGCACCACAATAATGCAAGATACTTCATCCGCTCACTTGAGATCTTGATTTTCTGTAACTTTAAACAACCCGATAAGGACGAGCACTCAAGATTGAGTTGATTTACAAGAAGATCTTCTAGCCATCAGTCAGTGACATCCACATCAACGATGTATAAAGTTTTCAAGGATTTGCAACAAGTTATTTTAACAACTTGTAGATTCCATAGTTGACTTTCAATGTAGATATTTTCAACATTTGGTGCTGCAATATCAACTATCTGGAGTTCAGCAAGACAACGTAGCCAAACCGTCTTCAGTTTTTATAAACTTGCTGCAATTTGCAAGCTGACTAGTCCGTGACAACAGGATAACCTTAACTTCTCAAAACAAACGCAGCTTGTACATAGAGCTTGAACGAGTTGCTCATCCAAATATGTATCAGTGAGTCTTAAATTTTGCAAAGATGAAAACTTTATACCATGATCAGGAGGCAATCCAAGCTTAAATCCGCGTAAATTAAGAACGTTTAATCCCTCAGCAACAAAGAGTTCTTCAGGCAAGCTATCGAAACTACTATCTGACTCACCTACTTTTAAAATCCACTCCTTGATATTACTTGTGACCAGGATTTTAATCCAATTATGAACATAAGATGAGCTCATCCGGTAACTGGATGGTACTTTTGGCCAGAACTTTTGGACATAAATTTTGTGCTTCTAACGATTGGCTAGAGTTTGATCAACAATATGCACAAGCTCTTGTATGTTTTCTGAACGTATCCAGCGGCCATGCACTTCATGATAGAAGAATCTATCGCCAAAGTTTAAGTAGGGGAGGGAACTCCAAGCAGCATACATTGTCTTGGACAAAGTACTTATTTGTGTAGCATCTTTCGCAAGGAGTAGACCCATAAAATGATGCAAAATTGGGTCCGGTAATTTGGATATTTGATCCTCCGGTTCATCAACTCTTTTCTCTTTCATCACCCTCAAAGATGTTCTATTCCTGTTTTCCCAGAAAAAAGTTATGGAAAGAAAACTTTAACTTGCGGAAGAATTGCACAAAGAAGAATTCTTTCCTTAATTTGCTAAAATATAGCTAAATATCACATACATGAATCAGAATAGTAATTTCGAACAATAGAAAGTTGATGATGAGGGTTTTCTAAGAAAGAAGGCATGGTTCTTAGCAAACTAAAATATTTTAGTAACTAAAGGAAAGGAAATCCACCGAGATCCTGTTAGTAACAACAAGTGAGAGCGGATTAGGGATTTGAAGAAAGATAAGACCTAGGACGAGCAAGGAGGATTATTTTCTCCGCTTTAAAATACCTAGCATTGAATGAACTGAAAAGCACAATCTTCTTCTTTTCAATTTCTATTGGCTATTTGAAAATCAAAAAATCAATTACCTGCTGAAGACCAAAGTATTTGATTCTATTGAATTCTTCTCCTTTGTTGATGTGTTTGTTAGGTTTCCCAAGTTACTATTTTTCATCTCACAAATTGTGAAATGCCTCGAGTATTTATAGACATCTAAGGCGGCTAAGTGGGTTGTCCGTCCCATTAAGGAATCGGGACATATTAGCCCATTAGGCCCATGGGAGGTCAACTTTAAGGTTGGGGCCGGGGCGGGATAATTCTTATGGAGAAGCACCACAAAATCGCACAATCATATAGCCTAATAACCACTATTAGGAATTCATTTAATATCACATGAGTAAGTTTTGCTCGTTGTCGCCTGCCAGTGTGTATAGATCTTTTTACACTATCAAGTTGAGTTCACTTTTAATAATAAAATAGATTATCTTTCACAGAGAAAACTTGATATAGTTACTAGTTTTCTATTCCGAGTACTTTCTAACAGAAAAAGGATGGGTAAGTATTTTGAAGAGTAATGTGTAAGTACTTTTCTATTTCCATTTCTAATGTAGGACTCTTGAAGGGTAAAGTTCGTAACCCGGTATTTAGATCAAACAATGAATGCACGATTTTGTGTTCTCATACACATATTTTTCACTTAACCACGGTTAAATCATATGTATTTTTCACTTCAATGAAGTAGCTGAAAAAAAAGTAATGTTGAGAAGAATATCCGTATAATGAAACTTTTTTAACTGGCCAACAATACGTCCCGTGTCCTAATCGCGCATAAGACATTCTGAAGAAGAAAGGATGACATTTTGAACTTCGACAAGCTAATGCAAGCACAAGAGCTTTGTTTGAAAAGTGACAACAACGTGGATAAAAGCCGGAATAGGAGTAGAGGAAGGAGTTTGTTCTTTACCTAAAACTCTAGGCCACCCAACAGGACCGACTATATTCTCTATATATGCAATATCTTGAAAGGCAAAAAAAAGATCTACCTTGGCAACAAACACGCCATTGACTGATAATTTACCGCATTATAAATAGTAGATACTGAATCCTCTTGGTTTTTGTGTGTCTACTTCCTTATATTTTGAACCCGGTAGTAAATATCTAGCTTGCCACAACTTTTTACTACTCATAATTTTCTTATATTTCACTTCAAATTATTACAAACTAGGAGTTCCACTCAGTACATATGTAATGCCAACCTTTACCTGAATGAATAGTACCTCCTGGATTTCCAGATATCCATCCTATGTTGGCAGGCTGAAGTTGATTAAAAGTATACTTATATCTATGCAAACATTTTGGTGCCAAGTATTTGTTCTCCTTCTCATTAACCAAGAAGTGCTATACTTCTTGATTGATGTAATTGAGAATGAAGAACAGATAAGGAAGAAGAAGAAGAAGTAGAAACAAGAGGTAAAAAGGAGAGAAGGATCATTAGAGAAGGAGTAGTCAAGTTGTATTTCATGCTCTTTCAATGTACATAGGTATCTATATTTATAGACTTGTGCATGTACTAACTAACTAACTAGTCGTTAGCAGCCTGTGTGGAACTACCTATCAGATAGTTATAACTAAAAAATGAACTAGTCTACTTTCATTTCTTCTTGGTTCTTCTCCACTCTCTTCTTTATATTTCAACCCTCCCCTTCAATCTAGGAAGTTGTGAAGATGTCACAGATTCCTAACTTGGCATTACGATGAACTTGTTGTGCTCTTGTCATCCCCTTAGTTAGCATGTCTACATGCTGATCTTGGGTTGCAATATAATGAGTTCTGATCATCCCTTGAACATTTTTTTCACTGATATAGAAGCAATCAATGTCAATATGTTTTGTAATCTTTTGATATATTAGATTTGTTGCTATTTGTAGAGAAGATTTGCTATCACTGAATACATCCACAGATAGAACTAGTTCATTCCCAACTTCCTTCATCAAACCTTGGATCCATACCAACTCTGTTGTTACTGCCGCAAGGATTCTAAATTCTGCTTCAGATGAGCTCTTGGAAATTGTAGTTTGCTTCTTTGATTTCCAGGAAACAATTGATTCTCCAACCTTCAAAAAGTAGCCAGTTACAGACCTTCAAGTCTAAGGACATGATGCCCAGTCTGTATCATAGTAGGAACCTACTCTATCATCTGTATTACTAGACAATAGCACATCTTGACCTGATTGGTTTTTAACATACTTCACAACTCTAAGTGCTGCCTCCATGTGAGACTTCTTAGGATCCTGAAGGAACTGAATTAATGTCTGAACACAGAAGTCTATGTTTGGCCTTGTTATAGTTAGATACAATATCTTACCAATTAATGTTGTAGTCCATAGGGGTAGTTGCAGGTTTGGCTTTTGTTAAGCCTAACTTAGATAATAGTTTCAATGCATACTTTCTCTGGGGCATTAATATCCCTTTGTCAGATCTTGTAAATTCTATTCCAAGGAAAAATCTCTGCTCACCTAGATCTTTCATCTTGAAGTTCTGATGTAGGACTGCCGTGGTTTCTTTTATCAATTTTAGACTATCTCCGGTGATCAGCATGTCATCAACATAGAATAACACCAATGTGACTCCTTCTATTGTCTTCCAGATGTATGATGTATGATGTATGATGTATAATGATGGACCATATTTACCCTATTGAGACCTTAACAATACTTCTGATAGCTTTGTGTTCCACTGCCTTAGTGCTTGGTTTAGTCCATATAGGGATTTGAGTAGTCAGCATACAACATTCTCCCTCTGACTAAGAGGTAGGTCCATGTAAACTTCATCATTGAGGTTACCATTCAAGAATGCATTATAGACATCCATTTGGTGTATAAACCATTGTTTCTTAGCTGTAGTAGCAAGTATAGTTTTTACTGTTTTCATCTTCACAATAGGTAAAACTATTTTCTTGTAATCAATTCCTTCTCTTTATCCAACCCCTTTGCTACTAGTCTAGCTTTAAACCTTTCAACATCACCTGAAGCCTTGTGCTTCAATTTGAATATCCATTTGCAACCAATAGGTTTCTTCCCTTTAGGCAAAGGAACAATCTCCCAAGTGTGATTGGAATTCAGTGCATCTATCTTATTTTTCATTGCTGCCACCCATCTAGGATGTTTACATGCCTCAGAGTAACTTATAGGTTCAGTGACACAAGAATTTTTCATCACATAGTCCTTATATGAAGAGGAGATTTTATCATATGACACAAGATTAGGAAGAGTATGAGGTACCTTCTTTGTAGTCTTGGTGACAAAGTCATTCATCCAAATTGGTGTCTTTCCTAGTTGACTCCCTTTGGTACCGAGGACTAGAAGATGGCGATGCAGGAGTAGGAACCACCTGCCCTTGCTACTCTTATTGACCAACTGAATTAGGAACCCCTTGACCTCTAGTTGATCTTCATTGATATAATTGAGTTACAGATTCTTATTATGCAGGAATAGAAGGACCTCTAGTTGATCTTCTTTGATATACATTAGTTATGGGCTATGCAAGAGTGGGAGTAGCCTGCAATAGTTCTTCTTGCTGACTCACTTGACAAGGAACCCCTTGAGGTGACATGGTTACTGGGATCTGTAGGCATGTCTCTTCACCACCTAGTACTTGAAATTGATCTTCCAAGGGAAAGATATAATGAGGTGACTAATTTTGATGTTTGTGTAGTTTCAACAAAAATACATCTTCTCTGAAAGACAGATCTCTACTAACAGAGAAGATATTAGTCAATAAGTCGTATACCAAGCTCCCTTCTGAGTGATAAAGTATCTCATCATTACACTTGTCCTTGCTTTATTCATGAGTTTATCATGCTCATTTAGCACCTTGACATAGAATAAACACCCCATTACCCTTAGATGATCACAGTTTGGTTTTTTACCATACAGTTTCTCATAGGGAGTGAAGAACTGAATGACTGAACTAGGTAGTCTATTGATGATATATACTACAGTTAGAACATAATATCCCCAGAACCTTATAGGAATGTCAGCCTGAAACCCGATAGCTCTTGTTACCTCTAATATGTATCTATGTTTTCTATCAGCAACACCAGAGGATAATATGGACATGTTGTTTGATGGATTATACCATTATCTTGAAATAACTTTTGGCATAATGAGTTAACAAACTCAGTACCATTATAAGTCCTGATTACCTTGAGTGTCTTATCAAACTATTTCTTGACATACATAAGAAACTGTTGTATTTGAAAAAAAACATCTGACTTAAGCTTTAGCAAAAACACCCAAATAAGCCTTGGAAAGTCATCAACAACTATTAGAAAATATTTGTTTCCATTCATAGTTGGTACTTTGTAGGGTCCCCACAAATCCATGTGCACAAGATCAAAACAACAAGTACTTTGAATATTAGTTGACAGAAATGGTAACCTAGTCTGTTTAGTACTAGGACAAAAGCTACACTGCTTTATTCTATCTTCTACTAGTTGTACTCCTTGATCTACAATCCTTTTCAACACACCATTTGAAGCATGTCCCAACCTTTGGTGCCACAAATCCACTTCAGCTTGTGTCTTAGCTACTTAAGTATTTGCTTTAGTTGCTACTGCAACTTCATTCTTTGACTGATATTCAAGTAGATATAAGCCTCTATCAAGATTCCCAATCCCCTTTACCTTTCCAATACAAAGATCCTAGAAAACACAGAAATCAGGGAAGAAGTTCATTGAACAATGCCTTTCCTTAGTAACTTGTGATACTGATAGGAGACTACATGAAAACTATGTGATATGATAGACATTTGTGTTGGTGTTCCCTTTCGATAAACAACTATTTCCCACATGAGTAACCATTGTAGTATCACCATTTGGTAGATACACTTTCTTTGGATTTTGTAACTCAGTGACAGTCTTGTTAAGTAACAATTCTGAATTACCAACCATATGATTGGTAGCACTAGTATCTATAATCCGTTTTTGTGAACTAAAAGAAGCAAAACAAGACGAAATACCTGCACTTGTTATGTGTTGACAGAGTTATTCTTGTTTATCAGTTGCAAGATTTGCTCATATTGTTCCTTGGTAAATTTTGCATTTCCAATCAGACTTAGTTAAGCCAACGGATTACTTGCAGCTACTGATTGTCCTTCATCTTTAGTATAACAACCACTTTGATCAACTGGATAATCATGAGAACCCAAGGATACATTATAAGCTGTGTTAGGCCCTTCATACCTGAGCTTATTCTTAGCTTTATAATCTTGAGGATAGCCAACCAACTTCCAGCAGTTTTCTTTGGTATGTCCTTTGGGTTTATAGAAATCACACTACATAGTTACATTTCTCTTGTACTTGTGACCTTCGCTTCCACTTACTCCGTTTCTTTCATACATGAAATTTCTCTTGTACTTGTGACCTTGGCTTTCACCTACTCTATTTCTTGCATACATGACTAGTTAAAGATTGTTGCTTGTATTTGCAGGATTCATGCCCAGAATCCCCGCATGACTTGAAATAAATTTGTGACTTTCATCACTTATTATCATTGCATAAGCTTGGTTAACAGTTGGGAGAAGGGTCATTATCAAGATTCGACTCTTGCTTGTGTGTAGGACTTATTCAGACCCTTAAGAAACTGGAACAGTTTCAGTGTGCATACATGACATTTCTCTTGTACTTATGACCTTGGCTTCCACCTACTTCATTTCTTGCATACATGACTAGTTCAAGATTGTTGCTTGTATTTGCAGGATTCATGCCCAGAATCCCTGCCTGACTTGCAATAGAGTTGTGACTTTCATCACTTATTATCATTGCATAAGCTTGGTTAACAGTTAGGAGAGGGGTCATAAAAGAGATTTGACTCTTACTTGTGTGTAGAACTCATTCAGACCCATAAGAAACTGAAACAGTTTTAGTTTTATACTGAGGTTGTACCTTGAGAGATGCATACATAATTCCACCACAGATGCATACATAATTCCATCAGTGACTGCTGAACCTAGTAGAGAAGTTGTCTTTAGAGCATGTTCCATCAACCATACCCAACTTATTTCTCCCCAGTAAAGCTAGATGCATGGATCTAATCCGGATTGAGAAATTCTCAACTCATGTTAGCTGAAAGGAGATGATTTGATTTCTTGCATACATGACTAGTTCAAGATTGTTGCTTGTATTTGCAGGATTCATGCCCAGAATCCCTGCCTGACTTGCAATAGAGTTGTGACTTTCATCACTTATTATCATTGCATTAGCTTGGTTAACAGTTAGGAGAGGGGTCATAAGAGAGATTTGACTCTTACTTGTGTGTAGGACTCATTCAGACCCATAATAAACTGGAACAGTTTTAGTTTTATACTGAGGTTGTACCTTGAGAGATGCATACATAATTCCACCACAGATGCATACATAATTCCACCAGTGACTGCTGAACCTAGTAGAGAAGTTGTCATTAGAGAATGTTCCATCAACCATACCCAACTTATTTCTCCCCAGTAAAGCTAGATGCATGGATCTAATCCGGATTGAGAAATTCTCAACTCATGTTAGCTGAAAGGAGATGATTTGAGTCTAGCTATTCTTGATTCAAGACTTATCTGAAAATGTCTCTGATACCATGTCAGAAATTGGTTTTGGACCTAACTCACACCCCAAAATCTAGCTCATAGGGAGGAGGATTGTTCATTCCAAATAAAGAGACCACTCATCTCATTAACCACCAATGTGGGACTTTCTTCTCTTTCTTTAACGCCCTACCTCACGCCCAGGTCTAACTGGACGTGGACAATCTCCCCAAAATCTCAATTCGGGGGGCCAACATTGGGTGAGATATGCCTTCTCCGATACCATGTCATTAACCAAGCAGTGCTATACTTCTTAATTGAAGTGATTGAGAATGAAGAACAGATTAGGAAGAAGAAGCAAGAGGTAAAGAGGAGAGAAAGATCATTAAAGAAGGAGTAGTCAAGTTGTATTTCATGCTCTGTCAATGTACATAGGTATCTATATTTATAGACTTGTGCGTGTACAAACTAACTGACCAACTAGCTGTTAGCAGCCTATGTGTACCTACCTATCAGGCAGTTATAATTGAAAAAATAAACTAGTGTAGTTTTGTTTTCTTGGTTCTGCTCCACTCTCTTCTTTATACTTCAACACTCCTTAAGAAGATTATTAAGCAATGTTGTTCACTTAGAAACTTGGAATCAATATTCTATTTGTAAATGTAACTACTTAAACTTATCAAATGAAAATTGGGTACATAGAGATAATTAGGGAGTGTAAATAGCGGTGTGTGCTGAGTGCCAATCAAGTCCAGAGGTAATTAGGGACGTGACAGAAACACTTTTATAACCTCTGTAGGAAAGATAGATAACCATATTTACTACACTGATGGAAAGAGTGCATGGGAAGTCTGTCCAAAGCAAGCTTCTTGGGTAGTTAGGAAGATCATGAAGGCTAAGAATACTTTTGTGAAAAGCTGTCAAAGATGTCTCAGTATTCTATCAAGCTAAGAGGGGATTGGAATGGAAGAAACTTATTTACAATTAATAGTGGTTGTTCAAAGTGGCTATTCATCCAGAAATTAGCTATCTTGGGCAGATATGCAACTAAGGATAGACTAGCTTATGGAGACAATAAATCATTTGTTCTTCAGTGTGGATAGCACTGCATCACTGGCAACGCATTGAAACATCAACTATCAACAAGAGATAGAAAGGGCTGAGCTGTAATGCTGGAGTGTGTACTACCTGTCGCTAGAACGGAACCAAAGACAGTTTCAAGGAAGGAAAAGGACTGGATTACATCAGCATTGAATGTATACTCGTATTTTTCTCCTCTGATTCCCATCTCATCGCCCAAAGGCTTCAATTCTCAGCCTAACCCTTACCGCAAGCTCCTCTTACTTTTGGTGTGACTCTTTTTTTCTATCAAGAAAAGAATGATATAATTTAGGTGTTGGCTAAAACTTAACCATCCTTTTCATTTTTTATTAGAAAGCTCTTGGAATGGAAAAATAGTAACTGTTTCAAGTTTTCGCTATGAAAGTTTATCTATTATTAAAAATGAACTTAACTTGATAGTGTAAAAAGATCTATACACACTGACAGGCAACAGCGAGCAAAACTTACTCATGTGATATTAAATGAATCTTCCTAATAGTTGTAATTAGTCAACACAATTGTGCAACTTTGTTGTGCATCTCCATAAGGATTACCCCGCCCCGGCCCCAACCTTAAAGTTGACCCCATGGGCATAAATGGACTAACACATCCCGATTCCTTAATGGGACGGACAACCCACTTAGCCACCTTAGATGTCTATAAATACTTGAGGCATTTCACACTTTGTGAGATAAAAAATAGTAACATGGAAAGCTTAACAAACACATCAACAAAGTAGAAGAATCCAATTGAATCAAATACTTTGGTCTTCTACAGGTAATTGATTTATTGATGTTCAAATAGCCAATAGAAATTGTAAAGAAGAAGACCGTGCTTTTAGGTCTTGTCTTTGTTCAAATCCCTAAGCCGCTCTCGCTCGCTGCTACTAACCAGATCTCGGTTGAGTTCCCTTCCTTTAGTTACTAAGATGTTTTAGTTTGCGAAGAAAACTTTTTCCTTTCTTTTATCTCTGGTGTGGATAATTCCAGTTCAAAATTGAGTCCCTATCGGGAATAGAAGGAGTGAATCTCTTTCTCTTTACTTAACCAATTTTGGAAGGTGTGGATAATATACCTTCCTGTTGATAGGATTCATTCAAAGGTTAGAATTCACTACCTATATCTACCAAACCAGTACTGTTTGATCTGCTTTCCTTGGACATGGAATTGAAAGAACCATGCCTTATTTTTTAGAAAAGCCTCCTCATCAACTTTTCTATCATTCGAAATTACTGTTCTGATTCATGCATGTGATCTTTAGCAATATTTTAACACATTAAGGAAAGTATTCTTCTTTGTTCAATTCTTCTGCAAGTAAACTTTTGTTTCCATAACTTTTTTTCATTTTAGTGCTTGGTTTTTGGGAAAACAGGCATAGAACATCTTTGAGAGTGATGAAAGATAAAAGAGTTGATGAAGCGGAGGATCAAATGTCCAAATCACCGGAGCCAATTTTGCATCACTTTATGGGTTTACTACTTGCTAAAGATGCTGGACAAATTAGTACTTTGTCCAAGACATGGTATGCTGCTTGGAGTTCCCTCCCTACTTAAACTTTGGCGATAAATTCTTCTATTTTGAAGTGTGTGGACGCTGGATACCTTCAGAAAACATACAAGAGCTTGCGCATATTGTTAATCAAACTCTAGCCAATCGGAAGAAGCACAAGATTTCTGTACAAAAGTTTGGCTAAAAATACAATCTTATGTTCATCATTGGATTAAAAATCCTGGTCACAAGTAATATCAAGGAGTTGATTTTAAAAAAAGGTGGATCAGATAGCAGTTTCGATAGCTTGCCCGAAGAACTCATTGTTGCTAAGGGATTAAACATTCTTAACTTATGCGGATTTAAGCTTGAATTACCTCCTGATCATGGTATAAAGTTTTCATCTTTACAAAAGTTAAGACTCACTGATACATATTTGGATTAGCAACTCGTTCAAGCTTTATGTGCAAGCTGCATTGGTTTAGAGAATTTAAGGTTATGTTGTCGCAGACTACCCAGTTTGCAAATTGCAGAAACTGAAGATGATTTGGCTAATTTGCCTTCCTGAAATCAGATGATTGATATTGTAGCACTAAATGTTGAAGATCCTTGCATTAATAGGCGTCACTGGGAACTAAAAGTTAATAAAATAACTTCTTGCAATGCCTTGAAAAAATGGAATATTGGGCAACTACTCACTTGTGGATGCTCTTGATAGTTTGCTTTGAATTTCTCCTCAACTCGACACACTAACTTCTGTCCGACATTCATACTTGTCCAGTGTATATATGAATCTGCATCAAGTTAAAATGGGCATAAAAGTTACTAAAAGCAAGAAAGAAACTGAATTTCGATCGAATCAAACACAATCATTAGATTCAAATTCATGATAATCCAAGAACCAAAGCAACAATTGAACATCTCTAAAAGCAGTAGAAGAGTTTAACTTTGATCATGTCATGCACAATCTTTACCTTCAAATTCTAGTTGTATGAGCCAAACAAACAATTGGATCATCTCTAAAAGAACTCAACTCATGAATTCTTGAAAACAAACATGACCATTTTTCTACAAGAAGAATGATAGAATTAGCCATCAAAAAAAATCTCAGAGTTGGAAGTGAAGCTCAACGGCCAAAGGGAATATAAATACTTTGTGGATAGGGTGAAAATGGGGGGGGGGGGGGGGGTGTTTAATTTTTTTTCCTTTTTTGACTATATGGATATGTTCGGTGTTCTGATTAATCTATATTCGCTCTACAGAAACAAACTTAAGCGAATAGATATTAACGTTTATCATTTCGTCATACTCTTTAGTGATTCGACTTTGGAAACAATATCAGTTATCTTTTTTATTTTATCCTTTTTTGACTAATTTGTAGTTGTGTTCGGTGCTTGAATTTATTGTTCGCGCTATAGAAATCCACTGCAACGAATACTTGCGCCTTTTTTTTAATAACGGTTATGTTCAACGCTCAAATTCAAGACACTTAATGTTAATAACCGTTAACCATTCCATCATACTCTTTAGAGATTCAACTTTCATAACAATCAGTCGTTTCTAATTCTTCCCTTTTTAATGTTCGGGATTTGAAATCTGCATTTCGATTCACGCTGTAGATATCCACAAACGAATACTAACGCCTTTTTTAAAAAATTGTTACGTTTAAGGCTCAAATTCAACACACTTAATATTTATAATCTTATCATAGTCTTTAGTAATTCCAAAAAGGCAAATTTTAGAGTAATAACTTTTAGTAGCTAAAAGGGCTTAGTTTTAAGAAAATGTATGGATTACTAAATAAAAGGCTTGTGTTATGAAATATAAAATAAGAATAAAAAGAATGAACGAGAAAAAGAGAGAGTGCACAGTAGGCCCTTCAACTATATAAAACCTGAACAAATAAACACTTCAATTCTACGTGGCAAACTGCGTGTATACACTCAAAACCACGTGTGTCGGAGTTAGAATTGAAGGATTTTTTTGTTCAACTTTTGTATAGTTAAATGGCTTATTTGTACACTGGCAAAGTTAAAGGTCATAGTTATAATGTATCTTTTTTATTTGGTGGCAGCATTTGAGTGGATGACTAATCCACGTAGGCGCAAGTGAGGTACACGCATGTAAGTTGCAAAATCGGAGTGTGTATTTGTTCAGGTTTTGTATAGTTAAAGGGTCTATTTGTGCACTGTCAAAGTTTAAGGTCAATGTTATAATTTGATATCAAGTTTAGAGTCATATTTACGTAGAAAATGAATGGATTACTGAGAAAGATGTATACAGAATAAATACAGAGAAAAGGAAAATTTTACAATGGGAGAGTCACAACCAACAAAAGTTGTGTGACCCTCCATTAATTTTTTGACACATAAGTTGTGGCCCCTGTCTTTTTAATTTTGTAATGAAAGTAATGAATAAGAGAGAGAAAATATATTTATATAATTCATATGGGTCTTAATTGGTAAAATAAATTTTGTTAAATAAATATAAAAAAAAATTAAAAAATTATATGGCTTTTGTATGAAAAAACGTGTACGGTAAAAATAATTTTTTTTTTTTATGATTTCATAAAAGTTCACGTAAACTTTTGATCATTATTTGAGATAAAAATTACACCAAAGTTATGTATTGATCCTATTTTTATTAATAGATATTTCATTCATTTAAATTTATGATTTCTTTTTAAAATTTTTAAATAAAAGACATATTTTTGTATTTAGAACAATAACATTTCCCATGAAATATGACAAATGAGATTTGAGAAAGTTAGAGTATATGCAAACTTTATCAGAGGGGGTGTTTCATCTTTTTTATTTTATTAATAATTTAATTATAAAATAATATATAATTTTTACTCCCAATTAATAATTTATAACAACACAAATTTTTGGGTTATAAAATACTATATTTTATATTTTATTTTATAATTAAATTATATAAAAAAAAATTGGATTGAGATAAAATATAGTATTTTATAACCCGAAAATTTATGTTGTTATAAATTATTAATTGGGAGTAAAAATAATATATTATATTATAATTAAATTATTAATAAAATAAAAAGATGAAGCACGCCCTGACTGCATACACTCTATCTTTCTCAAATCTCATTTGTGATATTCCATGAGAAATGTTATTGTACTAAATATAAAAATGTGTCTTTTTTAAAATTTTAAAAAGAAATCATAAATTTAAACGAATGAAATATCTATTAATAAAAATAGGTTCTATACATAAATTTGGTGTAATTTTTATCTCAAATAATGATCAAAAGTTTGCATGGATTTTTATGAAACCATAAAGAAAAAAATATATATTTTTACCGTTCATGTTTTTCATACAAGAGCCATATAATTCTCCTTTTTTTATTTTTATATTTACTTAACACAATTTACTTTACCAATTAAGACCCATATGAATTATATAAATATATTTTCTCTTTCTTATTCATTGCTTTTACTATAAAATAAAAAATATAGGGGCCCACGACTTATGTATCAAAATATTAAGGGAGGGTTACACAACTTTTGTTGGTTGTGATTCTCCATTGTAAAATTTTCCCTGAGAAAAGGCATCCAAAGTCAAAGTCTTTCCTTGTCTTTTGGTATATAAATAGTGTCAGAGATGGAAATTTGAGGAGTTATTTTTTTTTTTGACATATGATTTGCACCCTCTTCTATTATTTTTAATGATTTGCACCCTAATTTCTTATTTATGATTTGCTCCCTTTTTCTTTGAAAATATATTTCTGTCTTTGGATGGTATATTCCCTACAAAAATTCTTTGGACACGGAGATGTGAACCGGTTTTTCTTTTGCCACTATTTGGTTTAGTGTCCCCGTTTTGTCCCCGTTTTAAACTAGGAATTAAAACTTCTAACTCCTATCACTACAAAAACATAAATCTTCCCAAGATAAGTGTTCCCAAGTCTTCGAGTTCCCTAACTTGAAGACACAACTCCTAACTCGGTTTATAGATCACTGAGACTAGAACAAGGACTCATTACAACTCAAAGAACCTACCTACTACACAAAGTCTACGACTTAAGTAAGGAACCCGGTTCTTCTTCAAGTATGAGAACTGTTTTGCTGATTATTGATTTTCTTTTCAGTGCATTGAGTAAGTTACTTGATCGTGCTTTGTTGTATGTATGCACACTTGAAATACACCTGTGATGGAGTCCTAGTTGATTTATGCTTCTTTCTTCTTTCAACTCTATCAAGTAACTTCACTCCTTGTTATAGCCGTTTCTCCTCCCCTGGTTGAATAGGACTCTTTTGCTTTATCCTTTATCCTTGCAGAACTCTTCTCATTGTTGGACTTCTATATCAACTCAACTTCTGAGTATTGCATTTTTCTTCCACTTTACTAAAGTGATAAATGTATGAGAAGGTTCCTAAATATTCTTGCTTATCCACTCCTGTCTATGCGCAATATCATCTTATCAATAGTCTTGCCTGTAGCTTTTCTTTGTACACTTGAATGGACCAGCTTTCACAACATGTTCCATTCACATATCTATCATCAAAACTCCACATGCCTTAACAAATTCTCCCTTTTCGATGATGTCAAACATAGCAGCACAACATCACAGACCCCTGGCATACTCAATAAGGAATTTGAATAAAAGAATACCACAAAATGAAACAGGTTAGTCCAATTGAGTTATAAGCATTGTATAGCCTACTCTTCCACCTTTTGACATCATCGAAAAGCTGGCTCAACAAGTGAAAAACATCTAATAATTCATGGCCATTAAGGCTATCACTAAGACAATCAAAATTCAGAATAAGAGAACATTAATGCAATATGAGAAAATAGGAGCAGAAAAAAGTAAAACAACTAAGCCCATTTCATTCATTAGAAGAGATGACAACATATACCAAAAAGTAAAATAAGAGAGAACAAGCTATCAGGTAAAGGAACAAAAGGAGATAGGCTTAAGATATTAGTCAAGAGGATAAGTAGAAGAAGAGGAGGGAATAAGAGAGGTGAGTTTCCTAATAACATCTGCATTTTAAGATCTCTCTTTTTCCAACAAGGAATTAAGGGAAGAAATTTGAGCATGGAGGATCCCTTTTTCTTCTTCATGAGCAGCCTCCAAAATTGCCTAAGCAACTTCCACCTTGGCTTGTTTTTCAGCCAGTGAATTTCTCAATCTTTGCATTGGATTATCAGCACTCCTCATAGAAATAGGTAGCATCATGTGGTTCACATGCCCTATGATATCCTTGGTAGTCCGTGAAGACCACACTTGAACAGAAACACCAAAGTTCTCAAATATAGGGGTGAGCTAGAATTAATAAGGTAGAGCATGTCCATTTACTTCCTTGAGTAGAACCCTTTGCATATGTTTTAGTATGAGTTGAGGAAGATCAATTCTTACTTCAGTATCCAATAATTCCATGAGAGTGAGATCGAGAAAGCTAGCCACAGTCCTCCTTTCCTTCCTAGGAAGAATCATCTTATGCACTACATCAAAGTACAGTTGGTGAAGAGGAGACATCTCCCTCTTAAACACTCTTCTATGATTGACCAAGTGGGGATTCCCAGAGAACTTTCTACATATGTCAAGAGCTAAGGCAAGATTATCAAGAGGTGGCCAACTGCCTTTGACATAGTGACCCCACCCCCAGAAGAAATATGCAGAATCCTAGCAATATCAGCAATGTAAAGGTTTAGTGTAACCTTTCTAACTGTAGTAGAAAATAACTCACCAATACCCACCCCATTCGTATAGAAGTCATACACTTCAGGTCGAACAAATCTTCGCTGAAGGTCTCCCTGTAGAAACAGATGAGACCATCCCTGAAACTCTAATTTTTTTAGAAAAGACTGCATAGAAACACCCCAAATCCACTAACTACTCTCCTTCTAGCTAATTTATGAATTTAAAAGTGAAGACGATGAGCCTCAGGAGTATCTTGATGAGAGGATGGTGCACGAAACTCAAAATCAGGATCCACTTCAGCAGTGGTGTCCAGATAGAAGTCAGAGTCAGATGAGTCAGAAAGAACAGGTTTGCTGACCTGTTTCTTTGAACGGGTAGACGATCTGGGAGAAACTCTAGATGGGAAAGCTTTGACAGCGGGGGAGGGTTTTGAAGAGGAGGAAGCCTTTGAAGTAGGTTTAGAGGAAGTATTTCGAGACACAGAAGATTTGGAAGCTTTTACCCTGACAGTATTATTTTTTCTAACTGATCGAAGAAGAAGATTAACAGAAGAGATAGGAGGAGGAGTGGGATCATAAATTACTACATGTTTCCTTTTGTTAGCTCTAAGAGCTTCAGCCAATGTAGCATCTTCGCGTTTCTTATTTTCTCGGGTATGTGAGGTTCGAGGATTAGAGACAACTGGAGAGGGTTTTGAAGGCACAGTGTCTTCGATATGGATAAAGGGTTTTTTTCTTGAACTGAGATATTGACCTTCTTGGGATTAAGTATGAAATAGGAAGATCGTCTCTATCATTAGGAAGATCATCCTCATCAACAATTCTGAGTGGGATAGGAGGAGGAAGAAGGGGTCGCAAGAAGGATGAAGTAGGTAAGGGAATTTGAGAAAAAGGGTTTGGGAAATTTTTGAAGGTTGAGAAATCCGTGAATTTTGGGAGATTAAAGGAGGAATTAAGGTAGGTAAGGTGATTTTTGGATGAAGGATAAGTGCGGTGAGGGGATTTGGAACAGAGTCAGTGGAGAAAGAAGAAAAAGAGGAGAAAGATGATGAGAGTGATGCCATTTTTGAACCAGGAAAGTGTTCTTGAGTGTGAGGAGGTTGAAGAGAATTTTTAGTGTAGAATCAAAACAAAAAAAAAGTGTATTTAAGAGGGAAGGGTGAGAAAGTTGAAACGGTGAGGGACTGATTTGGCAGAGGAATAATGATGAGTGTTTCAGTCCTGATGGGAAAGGATGTGGCATCTTTTTGAAAGGGAAGGGACTCTTTGTATTTTGGCGGTTTAAATGGACCAAGAAGGAATGAGGAAAACAACTTGTTTCTCTTTAAGCTACTTTGAAGTAATAATAATCATACCTGAATGACAAAATAGACAAAATTGCTTCTGTAATCAAGGCTTTCTGCAAAATCAACACACACATGAGGCAACATACTCTAAAATCTTGGACTTAGGATACACAACTGAATGTATGAGACTGAATTAACCAATAATCACATGTAAAATCAACTTATTCTCATCAAGCATTGAGGGAGACTTATGCAATTTTAATCATCTCCAAGGCTAACCTATTTTTTTCAAAGTGTTATCTACTCAAGGCCTTAGTTAAAATATCAACAATCTGTTCCTCAGTAGAACAAAACATAATAGATATATGACCTTTTTCAACATTATCTCTAAGAATGTGATGCCTAATATCAATATGTTTGGTTCTCTTATGTTGAACAGGATTTTTAGCTATGTTAATATCACTTGTATTATCACAAAAAATAGTAACACAACCAACATCTATACCAAAGTCCATGAGTTGTTGCTTAATCCATAGCAATTGAGCACAACAGGAACCTGCAGCAACATATTCAGCTTCAGCAGTAGACAAGGTAACTGAATTTTGCTTCTTAGAGGACCAGGTAATCAAACATGATCCAAGGAAGTGTGCCATTCCTGTAGTGCTTTTCCTGTCCACCAGATATCCTGCATAATCAGCATCTGAGTAACCTACCAGTTTAAAGTTACTACCTTTGGGGTACCATAAGCCAAGATCACTGGTTCCCTTCAAGTATCTGAAGATTCTCTTCACAGATTTTAGAGGTGATTCTTTGGGTTTTGCTTGAAATTTGGCACATAGCCCTACACTGAACAAGATGTCAGGCCTGCTTGCTGTGAGGTACAATAATAACCCTATCATACCTCTATACATCTTTTGCTCTACATCTGAACCTATTTAATCCAATTCCAGCTTTGTGGCAGTAGCAATAGGAGTACTTATCTCTTTTTCCTCTTCCACAGAGAATCTATTGAGAAGCTCTTTGGCATACTTCTGTTGGTGAATCATTGTCCCTGAAGCTGAATGCTTTATTTTCAAGCCCAAGAAGTAATTCAGCTCTCCCATCATGCTCATCTCAAATTCACATCTCATGAGTTTGGCACACTCATGAGTCATACTCATATTTTTTGAGCCAAAAATAATATCATCCACATACAACTGCACAACTAACAAATCCTTCCCATTAGTTTTCAAGAAAAGGGTATTGTCCATTTTACCTCTGGTATGTCCATGTTCCAATAGAAACTTTGACAGTCTCTCATACCAAGCTCTTAGAGATTGTTTCAACCCATACAAAAAAATTTCCAATTTGTACACATGATTCGGAAACTCCTTGCTTTCAAATCCTTGAGGTTGTTTAACATACACCTCCTCCTTGAGAATGTCATTTAGGAATGCACTCTTCACATCCATCTGATAAAGGATAAACTCCATGTAAGCAACAAAAGAAACAAGTAATCTTATGGCTTCAAGTCTTGCTACAGGAGAAAAAGTTTCATCAAAGTCAATTCCTTCTTCTTGGTTGTATCTTTGGACCACCAATCTTGCCTTGTTCCTTGTAACTGTTCTATGCTCATCAACTTTATTTCTATACACCCATTTAGTCCCAATTACTGATCTATCTTTAGGGAGGGGAACTAAGTGCCATACTTTGCTTCTCTCAAATTGATTCAACTCTCCCAATTCTTTGGCTCAATCTCTTATAGGAATGCCTTGAAAGCACACATACTTCTCAATTCAAACCTTGTGGTGATCCCAGATGTGAGATCAGTAAGAACATTCTCAATAGGATGTGATCCTTAATACTTATATCCTTTTGGAATCAATCCTAGTGAGCTACCAGGATCACTACTAATATTCTGAGTTGGGGTATGTTGAGGCTCAGTTTCCCCTATCATTGTTCCCTCAGCTTCAGTTCCCCCTATCAAAATGTCTTCATGTTTGGTAGCTCCAGTTGATGAACCAGGTTGTATAACCTGTTCCTCAGTGTCACTTCATTCCTATAGGTTAGTCTTATCACAGGATTCATCAAAGATTACATGCATGCTTTCTTCAACACAGTTAGTTTTATTATTTAAAACCCTATAAGCCTTACTATGAAGTGAATACCCTAAGAAGATTCCCTCATCACTTTTAGCATCAAATTTTCCCAGATTATTCTTTCCATTATTGTGTATGAAACATTTACAACCAAAGGTTCTAAAATGAAAAATGTTGGGCTTTGTTTCTTTTAGTAATTCATAGACAGTCTTCTCTAACATTGGTCTGATCATGCATCTATTTATGATATATGCTGCAGTACTTATTACCTCAGCCCAAAGGTTTTTAGCAACATTTGCTGCAAGCATCATTGTTCTAGACATATCTTCCAAGGTTCTATTTTTTCTTTACACCACTCCATTTTTTTGTGGTGTTCTAGGAGCTGAGAAATTGTGATCTATACCATTTGCTGAACAGAATCCTAAGAACTTTGCATTCTCAAATTCTGTACCATGGTCAGACCTTATGGAAACTAAAGAAGTTCCCAGTTTCTTTTTAACTTTCTTAATGAAGATTTCAAAGACATCAAAGGCATCTTCCTTAGAGGCTAGAAAGAAAGTCCATGTGAATCTGGAATAATCATCAAAAATAACAAAAACATACATTTTTCCACCTCTGCTTTGAAGTCTCATGGGTCCACATAAGTCCATATGAACCAGGTCCAGACACTTGGTAGTGCTAACATGGTTCTTTGACTTAAAAGAAGATCTTACCCGCTTCCCCCTTACACATGCACTACATAACTTTTCTTCCTTAAACTTGGTATTGGGTAATCCCAATACCATGTCTTTGGATGAAAGTATGTTTAGCTGTTTCAAACTTGCATGACCAAGTCTTCTGTGCCAAAGGAGGGGATCATTTTTCATAGCACTCAGAAAAGTCATCTTAGGTCCTGGTAGTGCCATAATGTCAGCTTTGTATACATTTCTGTATCTCCTTGCAGTGAGCACAATCTCTTTAGTGTCCATTCTTTTGACTTTAACACCTGCAACAGTGAAAATAACTTTATTCCCTTTGTCACATAGTTGAGAGATACTCAGAAGGTTATGCTTTAGTCCTTCTACAAGATAGACTTTCTCCAATGCTTTTGACTCAGTTGAGCCAATCCTTCCAACTCCAGTGATGATTCCCTTTTTTCTATCACCAAAAAAAACTCCTCCTCCATCTATTTTGGAGAGTGAAAGGAATATTTTCTTATCACCAGTCATGTTTCTTGAGCAAGCACTGTCCAAGTACCAGTGCCTTTTGCTTCCTTTCACCTTCTCCTGCACAAGAAATCAATGGTTAGGATTAGGAACCCAGAAAAGCTTGGGTCCTATTTTATGAGTAAATGGATGAATTAAGTTCCTTCTAGTCCATGCAGGAAGCATGTAGTTCAACCTATTTCTCTGACCAGAACTGGTATTGTTCTTTTTGGTCTGAGAAGATCAGTTAGCCAGGTTTAGACTGTTTGATCTGGTTTTTACAGCCACTGGACATTCAGTGTTGGGATGTCCAAGGTTTCCACAGATATAACCTAAATCCTTAAGATCACCAAAACTTCTGTGGAATCCCAATCCTTCCTTTTTATTGAAATTTCTTTCACTCAAATTGTGAACAATTCTAGAGGATTTTGTCCACCTATTTGCAGTTAAACTTATTCATGACTCAACTTATTCAGTTTTAGTTTAGAAACTTCATGACTCAACTTATTCATTTTTTCAGTTAAATCACAGCACTCTTGTTTGTATCTAGCCAACTCAAGTTCAGCATTTTCTTGTTCTTTACTCATGGACTTTTTCCCATTTTTAGACAGAGTTAGTTTGATAACTTTAGACTTAAGATTATTGTTTGACATCGTAAGTTTTGTAACCTGTTTCTTGAGAGTGTATTTTTCTTTGTCAACTGTATCTGAGCAAGCCTTCAGATCAATGAGATCAAATTTGAGACTTGCAAGACTGTTAAAGAATTCATCCCTATCAGAGGATAACTCTTGGAAAACATCAATCAATGCACTCATTAAGGAAACAAGTTTTGGTTTTGAAAATAATTGAAGTTTTTCTTTGAGTTCAAGTATGCTTACCTCAGAATCTTCATCTTCTTCATCTACATCTGAATCTCCAAAATCCATGAATGCAGTTTCATCAACTTCATCTTCATCTGAATTAGATCCCCGGGCTTCTATCATTGCATGCTCCTCCTTTTTTTTGCCTTTAGTTCTTTTTCAGTCCTTTCCTTCTTCCATTCTATTTCCCAGACTGAACAGTCTCTGATCTTATAATCAATTCCACATTTGTGGCATCCATTTGGATTGTCATTGGAACATTTCTTAGTACCTGTTCCCTTCTTCTTTTTAAAGAATTTGCTGAAGTTTTTGGTTATGAAGGCAACTTGCTCCTTATCAAGTTCAAAATCCTCATCACTATCAGAAGCTTTCAATGCTAAAAATTTCTCAGAAGCAGCTTCTTCTTTGGTTCCATCAATTTCCATTTCATAAGTCCTTAAGTTCCCTAATAGTTCATCCAGGGTCATACCTTCAAGCTCCTTATTTGCCTCCCTGATTGAAATTACCTTAACATGCCATTTTGATCTAGGCAATACCCTTAGTACTTTTTCAACTTGTTCCTCCTCAGAGATGATCATTTCATGTGGTATATCTATCTATCCTTTTACCTTCTTGTAATTTTGTTTATTGTTTGTGTTGTAATCTTGTGTTCTTGTTGTTTTTGTTAAATCCGAATCTTGTGTCTTCTTTTTTATCATCTTGTGTTAATCTTGTTCTTGTTCTTGTTGTTGTTTTGGTGTTAAAATACACATTGTATCTTGTATTCTTCTTGTAGATAGCTAATCCGAGAGTGGTCTCCATTTTGGTCCTCGGATCCTTAAGATTGTGGACTGATTTGGAGTGTGTTTTGTGCCTTCCATTGTCATTCTTGTATCATTTGGTATCAAAGCATGGCTTGATCTTGTTCCCACAAGATCAATCTTGGGCTTGTTAGTGGAAAAATAAAAAAAAGTGTTCAAAACTGAAAATTTCTGAAAAAATAGTAATCTGTCCGTGTTGTGTTCTTGGACGAAAAATGTGTTCTTGTTGTGTCTTGGCCGAGGTTTTTACTTGTATTTGTTATCTCTAAGTGTTAGTTTTGTTCCTGACTAACACGTTGAGTCTATATCTATATTTGAGCTTTAAAAATTGATGTTGTTGTTGTGAACATAAGACTTGGCCGAATTGTTGTTGAAACATTATTGTGGTGGACTGTTTTGGCCTTGTGGTCTTCATCTTGTTGTTTTTATAAGCTTGGAAACGTGGTATTTTTGCTCATTGGTGTCCTAAGAACCATCTTGTTGAAGTTGTAGTTGTCTTGGCCAAGTGTTGAAGATATTGTATTGTGAAAATTGGAAGTTGGCCGTGTGAACATTGTTGGTGTTCTTGGAGATTGTTGTTGGTTGTTCTTGGTGATTGTTGATGTTGTTCATAGAGTTCTTCACAACCTTCATATCTTTTTAAAATAAAGTGAACCTTAGATCTGTAAAGGTGAAGGGAAAAAGGTAAAGCTTTGTTAGTTTTGAAAGACTTACCATCACTCATCAACTAGTCAATCACATCTCAACCAATTTCCAACAACTTTTCATGATTCAAGAATCCATGTTTTAAGGGTAGTACAAGTCTAGTCAAAGACATTTGAGTCTTGAATTTTGAATTGAAAAGAAGCTCCAAAGACTAGTTTGTATTTCCCTTCATTGAACAAGTTCCACCAAAGGTCCCAAATTGAAAATTGACCAAGACTTGAACTTTTGAAATTAACAACTTGATAAAACCAAACCAATACGTGGCTGCCACATAACGTTTTATTGTTCACACAACAAAATTTTATGCTCAAATTTTGATCTTTTAGTTTCATTGTGTTGTGTCTTTAGTTTTGTTTGTTGATTCCATTACTAACGTACGAGCTAGTACTAGATTGTAAGTTAGTTTTGAAACCGTTCTTCGTGTTAACTTTCCTTTGTGTGTCTTAATCCTTTGAGTCATTGTAACGTCCTTGTGTTTTTTTTCCTTACTCTTTGGAGTCGTTTTCAACGTTGGATTCACCTCTCAACACCTCTCGGAGTACAACCAAGATTTCAATACTTGTGAGATTGAGTGTGAGGGATCCGAGAGACCCGAAATAAAAGAGAGAGTGAGGATGTTTTGTATAACTAATGTGTTTTCTATTTTGTAGGTAACTTCTTTGCCACAATGGATACTATTTTGGCCCACCTTGATGCTATTGCCTGAGAAATAGCTAAGGCGAATGCGGGTCTTGACAAATTGGGCTCGGATATGTCTACTATACTTGAGAGGTTGGATCGAGTGGAGAGTCGAAGGAATTCTCGTGATTCTACTTCCAAAGCTTTACCTCAAGAAATCAATCCTCCAATACCACCACCAAATGATGTAGACATAAGCCAAGCCACCAAATTTCCTCCAACCCGAGACCTACATAGGTCGATCCCTCCTCCATTCGATCAAGTCCAACAAAAAGTACTTGGAAGCCAAATCTCTCCCGTACAAGCTCCAAAACCGAAGCTCCACTTTACCAAATCAATTCTCTCAACCGAAACTCCACTTCACCAAAGCCGACATGTCCATGTAGAGGAGAATGGTAGAAAGGAACATGACGGATATGGAGTCTACGACGATGCTTGTATGGTGGTAGGAGACTTGTTTCGGATGAGATTGAAGACAAGGCTCAAGATAGAGAGGAAGCCAAGATTCAAAATGAAGATGTTGGCCAAGACTTGTGTTAGTATTTTGCGGGCTGTTTTGAGTGGTTTATTTTAAAGTGGCCGATTGGACGAGGTGAAGCCGTGAATTTGTGGACAAATTCCTCTCAAGATGGAGAGGATGATACGGGAATAATCACGGATATGGACTTATGGGAGTTCATTTTGGGTACGAGACTTGGTGTGTGCAATTGAAGTGCAAAAGGGAACCTAAGTGCACTAAAAATCAGACAACATATTACCCTTGATGGGCACCTAAGTCTCTAAGGAGCCCTTTGGTATTTTTGTATTTTATTTGTAACCTAGTATAAATAGAACATTGTAGGTCTTTTAGACTTAGTTTATTGATGATGTTGTAAGTCTTAAGACATTGGAAAACACAAGTCCTCTCTTCTCTTTGGAGGAAAAACTGAAACTAGGATACAACAATAGGGTAGATTCTCTTTTGTTGTTGTTTGCTTGGAAACATTGATGCTTGAGAGGTGGATTCCGATCTTGTGTCTTTGTAAGAGATAGGTTTATTATTGTGTGTAGTGTTAAGGGTCCAAGATTTTCCATTCTTGGGTTCTTAAGATTATACCTTCATGTGGTCTAACTATCTATCCTTTTACCTTCTTGTAATCTTGTTTATTGTTTGTGCTGTAATCTTGTGTTCTTGTTAAATCCGAATCTTGTGTATTCTTTTTTATCATCTTGTGTTAATCTTGTTCTTGTTCTTGTTGTTTTTTTGGTGTTAAAATACACATTGTATCTTGTATTCTTCTTGTTGATAGCGAATCCGAGAGTGGTCTCTATCTTGATCCTCGGATCCTTAAGATTGTGGACTGATTTGGAGTGTGTTTTGTGCCTTCTGTTGTCATTCTTTTATCATTTCTTCTTTCAACTCTATCAAGTAACTTCACTCCTTGTTGTAGCCGTTTCTCCTCCCCTGGTTGAATAGGACTCTTTTGCTTTATCCTTTATCCTTGCAGAACTCTTCTCATTGTTGCACTTCTAGATCAACTCAACTTCTGAGTATTGCATTTTTCTTCCACTTTACTAAAGTGATAAGTGTTTGAGAAGGTTCCTGAATATTCTTGCTTATCCACTCCTGTCTATGCACAATATCATCTTAGCAACAGTCTTACCTGCAGCTTTTCTTTGTACACTTGAATGGACCAGCTTTCACAACATGTTTCATTCACATGTCTATCATCAAAACTCCACATGCCTTAACAGTATGTTTTTCACCCTTCTCTGCTGATGTGACACCTTTATTACATAAAATGGGGTCCATGTCAAATATGTCATGTTATCTAAAAAGGTTGGCAAAAGGTGTCACGTCAGCTAAAAAGTTGACAAAAATATGCTAAAATTTAGTTCAGGATAGTAATAGAACTCTCGTAAAGTTGAAGTGAGTTGTATCAAATTTGGTCATAATTCAGGCTACTAGATGCTTTACTCTGTTTATAACTTATAGGTGTATATAATTCCATGTATCCATTCTGATTTTCAAGAAACTTTGCCTCTTTTTCTTGCATGGCTTTCCATTGTATGTTTCTACTTGCAATTTTTTTAGTGTTTCCACTTTCAACAATTGCTCAATCTTACAAAAATGTTAGTTTGGGTTCAACACTCACTACAAGTGATATTACTAAATTTTGGCCATCCCCATCTGGAGATTTTGCATTTGGCTTTCAAAGAATTCGAAATGGATCATCAGGATTTTTACTAGTCATTTGGTTCAACAAACTTGAAGGAAAGACGATAGTTTGGTCAGCCAATAGAAATAACATCGCGCCGGAGGGATCCAAAGTTGAGCTTTCTATAGATGGAAGACTAGTGCTAACTGATCCAAATGGTCAGGAAATATGGGCACGTGATACGGCTAGTGCTGGACCGGTCTATGGAGCCATGCTCGACACCGGTAACTTTGTGTTAGCAACCAGTAGTTCAGGCATTCTATGGCAGAGTTTTGATGAGCCAACTGATACAATTTTGCCTGGACAAGTACTTAATCAAAGATCCAGGCTTGTCTCGAGCTTCTCTAGCACGAATGCATCGAGTGGAAGATTTGAGTTGTTCCTGGATGGAGATCTGGCACTTTATACGATCAAGTACCTGATTGTATATTGGTCAACCACGACTGGTGGCAGTGGTAACCAGGTGAGCTTCAATCAATCAGGCATTTATCTTCACGCAGCGAATGGAACTCTGCTGACATTGATATCTTCTTCCAATGAGACAAACTCAACATCAAGCCAGTTTTATCAGCGAGCGATTCTTGAATCTGATGGAGTTTTTAGACACTATGTCTATCCAAAAAGATCTTCTAGTGGGAGGCCGATGGTGTGGTCTAGTTTGCATAGCATTCCGGATAACATCTGTTTACTTCTCCCGCAACATCTAGAGAGAAAAGGGGTTGCATGTGGTTTCAACAGCCTTTGCTCGATGGGAACTGACCGAAGGCCAAGATGTGATTGTCCAATCAAGTATATATTAAATGATCCGAAGGACAAATTAGGCAGCTGCAGCCGCAATTTCCCCGAGCAAGAGTGTAAGGATGAATCTCGCGGTGTTGAGGCTTTCACAATGCACGAAATGCTCCACACTAACTGGATTGGTAGTGATTATGAGTATTACGGGGATATTACTGACGATTGGTGCAAACAGAATTGTTTGAGTGATTGTTATTGCGTTGCTGCTGTTCACCATCCAAGAAAAGAATGTTGGAAGAAAAGGTATCCGCTTTTAAACGGGAGGACAGATCCCACAGAAATATCAAAAACATTTTTGAAAATAATGAAAGACAACTCCATAGTAGGACCAACAACAACAACAACTACTACTACTACTACTGCTACGCCTCGGTCTCAAGCTGGTGAAAAAAGAAAAAATCAATCTAGTCTAATCATTTCTGTTTCTGTATTATTGGGTAGTTCGGTTTTCGTCTTGATATTGTTGGCCCTTTTGTATGTTTTTAAGTTTAAAGGGAAATATCCAAAGAAGCTTTCAGCATATCAAGCTGTTCCAGGAGTGAACATAAGAAGTTTTAGCTACAATGAGCTAGAAGAAGCTACAAACGGATTCGAGGAACAGTTAGGAATCGGTGCCTTCTCAACAGGTTACAAAGCGGTTCTTAACGATGAAAATGGGAAAATAGTTTCTGTCATGAAACTACACAAGACGGTAACAGAAGGAGAACAAGGATTCCTAGCTGAAGTAAATTCAATCAGAAGGACTAATCACAAGAACTTGGTCCAACTCCTCGGGTTCTGCAACGAAGGCCAACACCGGCTTTTGGTGTATGAACACATGGAAACTGGCTCATTAGCAGACTTGCTATTCAAAGATTCTAGGCTTAGTTGGTCGCAAAGGGTACAAGTTGCGATAGACACCGCTAAAGGGCTTTGCTATTTGCATGAAGAGTGTAGCACCCAAATTATACATTGTGATATCAAGCCCCAAAATGTGCTTTTAGATGAAGGTTTGACAGCAAAAATAGCAGATTTCGGAATAGCCAAGCTTTTGAGGAAAGATCAGACTCGAACAACCACTAAGATACGTGGGACAAGAGGGTATGTAGCCCCAGAGTGGTTCAGGAATATGCCTATAACCGTCAAAGTGGACGTGTACAGCTTTGGAATGTTGCTTTTGGAGCTGATTTGCTGCAGAAAAAGTTACAAGCAAAACGTGGCGAATGAGAATAAAATGATACTCGCGGAGTGGGCTTGTGATTGCTACAGGAGAAAGGAGTTGCATTTACTCGCGGGTGATGATGAAGAGGCTGTAGAAGATATCGAGAGGTTCAATAAGTTGTTGATGGTTGCTATTTGGTGCATTCAAGAAAATCCAGCATTAAGGCCTAGCATGAAGAAAGTCATGCTAACACTTGAAGGTTCTGTTGAAGTCTCAATCCCTCCAGACCCATTTTCCTTTATCTGTTCTGTTTAGATCAATATACTTGTCTTGATAATAGTTCTAATGATTTTAATCTCCGATTCTAGGATCACATTCAATCGGTCAAGCACAATGCTTCCTTTTTCGTGATAGGATTTATAGCAATGGAACAGACATCGATGCTGGGTTTGCTAGCACTAGAAGACGTAGTTGTCCTCTCGAAGACCAGAATGGAAACCTAGCTCCACTTGATTTGGTCACACCCAATCAATTGGATAACAACTACTTCAAGAACTTGAGGCAAAGAAAAGGTCTTCTTCAATCTGATCAAGTTCTTTTGAGTGGAGCTTCTACAGATGATATTGTTTTAGAATATAGCAATAGCCCTCGAGCATTTGCCTCTGATTTCGCCACTGGCATGATTAGAATGGGATATATTAGTCCTCTTACCGGTCAAAATGGGATCATAAGAACTGTCTGTAGTTCTATCAATTGATCTAATTTCAAGTCTGTCACTTGTATGTTTGCCAAGTATATTTGTATTCATTTGATTCTTTCTCTACGTATTGTGTTTCAAGAATGAAATAAAATCTCAGTTATTTTTTAAAGGTTGTTAAAAGTTTTCCCAATGTGTTCGGCTAACATTGATTAAGTTATAATAGTCTCAAAAAATTAAACAACTATCATGAATATGCATATCTGCAGTAATAAGATTGAAATGTAAGCATGTTATTTTACCAATATTTGAAAAACAATGGGATATACAGATTATATGCTTGTTTGAAATGTATGTTCTCTGCATTGTGTTTCTTGAAATGTACTATTTCAATTACCAGTTCAGTTTAATCATTGAAAAGAAAATAAGAAAATGTTATCCACTGTGTTCGATACAAAGAATAAGTATGAATGGTACGTTACATAAGCAAAATTCTTTTTCCGAGTCCACAGAATTCACTGTCCTTGAGATAGTTAATCCCCTCATAGTATCCGATTTATTGGATTATTTCCTCCTAGAATAGAACGGCATTACCTTGTTAGAATAGCGGCACTTCAAATTCCAACAACCTTCAGACTCCAAGATCAAAGCAAATCACACAACCTTAAAACTTCAAATCAACAACATATCCAATATATTCCCACATATTCCCACAACGTGTGGTTTGGGGAACGTAAGTGTTCGCAGTCCATACCATTACTTTCGAGGTGAGGTAGAGAGGTTGTTTTTGATAGACCATAATGAACATAAGAACTGATGCGATTACAAGATGATAAACTTAGCCAGAACTTTGGTATAGAAACCTTCTGCTCCTGCCGATTGCTGGTATAGAAAACTCACTACTAAAGATGCACCAATAATGAACATAAGAACTGATGCGATTACAAGATGATAAACTTAGCCAGAACTTTGGTATAGAAACCTTCTGCTCTGCTCCAGCAATAAGCAGGAGCAGAAGGTTTCTATACCAAAGTTCTGGCTAAGTTAATCATCTTGTAATCGCTCAGTTCTTATATTCATTATTGATGCATCTTTAGTAGTGAGTTTTCTATACTAAGTTTTCTCTCATGTCCTTTGGTATCACTATCCCATCCCTGTCGCAGCAGTCTAACTTAATAGCCTTTGACTGCATCAAGTTTCTGAGAAATTTCATGAGCATAGAATACCAATGACTATCAAGTATATTTGTCAGGGAGAATTCGAGTTCAACTACTAGAAAAACTGAAGCTTTCATAAGCTTGAGGGTTGGCAAATTTTCATCGCACACACATCTGAAGCATGTTAAATTAGGAGTTTCCAGTTCAACATCGATCAATTCTAAGCACCACGATAATGCAAGATACTTCAACCGGTCACTTGAGATCTTGATTGTCTGCAACTTTAAACAATCCAATAAGGACAAGCACTCAAGATTGGGTTGATTGACATGAAGATCTTCCAGCCATCCGTCAGTGATATCCACATCAACGATGTACAAAGTTTTCAAGGATTTGCAACAAGTTATTTTAATTACCTGTAGATTCCATAGCTGACTTTCAATGTAAAGATTTTCAAGATTTGCTACTGCAATATCAACTATCTGGAGTTCAGGAAGACAACGTAGCCAAACCGTCTTCAGTTTCTGTAAACTTGCTGCAATTTGCAAGCTGGCTAGTCCGCGACAACAGGATAACCTTAACTTCTCTAAACAAACGCAGCTTGCACATAAAGCCTGAACGAGTTGCTCATCCAAATATGTATCAGTGAGTCTTAACTTTCACAAAGATGAAAGCTTTATACCATGATCAGGAGGCAATCCAAGATTAAATCCGGGTAAATTAAGAACGTTTAATCCCTCAGTAACAAAGAGTTCTTCAGGCAAGTTACCGAAACTACTTTCTGACTCGCCTACTTTTAAAATCAACTCATTGACATTACTTGTGACCAAGATTTTAATCCAATTATGAACATAAGATGAGCTCATCCGGTAACTGGATAGACATCTAAGGCGGCTAAGTGGGATGCCCGTCCCATTAAGGAATCGGGACGTGTTAGCCCATTTAGGCCCATGGGAGGTCAACTTTCAGGAAATTGCATGCCATAGACCCAAATATGGGTCGCTTTAGATATTCGGAAATTGTATGTCATAGACCCAAACATGGGTGACTATAGATATTTGACTCCAATAAGAAATGTCTTTAAAAAATAACCTTCCTTACTTTTTAAGTATAGTACAAATACCATTTTACCCCTCTACACCTCAAATATATTTTTAAAACTTTCCATACTTATTTGTCTCTCAAATTTTATTTTTTATTATTTTCACTTTTTATTTTTTCCTTTAATTTATTACTTTATTTTTTATTATTTTCACTTTTTTATTTTTTTCTTTAATTTTATTATTTTCATTTTTTATTTTTTTCCTTTAATTTTATTTTCATGTTTTAATTTATTTGTCTCAAACTTTATTTTTTTCTCTTTCATCTTTTTTTCTCAAGCATTATCTATTTCTTTTTTTTTTCTTTTTTTAAATTCATTTGTATTTAACCTTTATTTTTCTTTCATTTTTGGTTTTTATCAGTTCTCTTTTTTTTACTCATTTTTCTCAAACTTTATTTTTATTTTTTCTTCTAATTTTTTATTTTCTCAATTTTTTAATTCTTCGCTTTTTTCTTAATCTTTATTTTTTTCTTGCCTTTTTTTTCTCACTCTTTTTTTTCATTTCTCTATTTTTTTTTATCGCTTTTTTCTTTTTTCAGTTCTCTTTCTTTCCCTCATTTTTTTCAAACTTTATTTTTATTTTTCCTCTCATTTTTATTTTTCTTAATTTTTTAAATTCTTCACTTTTTTCTTAATCTTTATTTTTTTCTTGCCTTTTTTTTCTCACTCTTTTTTTTAATTTCTCTATTTTGTTTGATCGCTTTTTTCTTTTTTCAGTTCTCTTTCTTTCCCTCATTTTTTTCAAACTTTATTTTTATTTTTCCTCTCATTTTTATTTTTCTTAATTTTTTTAATTCTACACTTTTTTCTTGATCTTTATTTTTTTTTTTTCCTTTTTTTTCTCATTCTTTTTTTATTTCTCTGTTTTGTTTGATCGTTTTTTTCTGTTTTCTCAACTTCTATTATATTTTGCTAATAAATTAAAAATTTGATAATCCACAAAGGGATTTTTTTTTTTGACATCAAAACAAATTTAAGGGCATGAATTGTTGTTACGAAGTTCTTTGAAAATTCTTGAGATAAGTTGTGTCTCTAAGGCGAGAGTTGTAGAATATCTCATAAATAAAGACATAATGTGGTAGTGTCAACTCTTGCCCTTGGTGCATAATTTATTAGTTGATGTCCTTGAGCAAAGTGTTGTCCCTAAGGCAAGAGTTGTAGAATCCCATAAATGAAGACATAACTGGTAGTGTCAACTCTTGCCCGTGGGGCATAATTTATTATTTGAAAGTCATTGAACTAAGTCTTGCCTCTAAGGCAAGAGTTGTAGAACATCCCATTAATAAAGACATAACGCGGTAGTGTCAACTCTTTCCCATGGGACATAATTTGTAGTTTGAAAGTCCTTGAGTTAAGTCTTGCCTCTAAGGCAATAATTGTAGAACATCTCATAAATAAAAACATAACGTGGTAGAGTCAACTCTTGCCCGTGGGGCATAATTTGTAGTTTGAAAGTCCTTGAGCTAATTAAGTCTTGACTCTAAAACAATAATTGTAGAACATCTCATAAATCAAATAAAAAAAAAAAGCTTTTTTTAATAAAAGTAGACGTTGAAAGGCGTAAAGTAAAAAAGTAAAGGTTGAGAAAAACTAAAAAGAACAAAAAAAACAGGAAAGAAAAAAAAAGAAGTTGAGAGGAAAAAAGTAAGGGTTGAGGAAATTAAAAATAAAAAGAGAAAAGAAAAAATAAAAATTAAAGTAAAATTAAAAAGAGAAAAAAATAAAAGTTGAAAGATATAAATATGGAGTTGTTATCCATTATGAGGATCATTTATGTAATTTACTCCATTGATCTGGGGCAATTTTGTCCAAAAAAATACTAGTTAATAGGTAAAGTCAATTTTAAGGAAGCTTTTTTATTTGGGGCAAAAATTTGAAAGCCACCCTAATTTGGGTTTATTTTTTAGATTCACCTGTCAACTTTAAGGTTGGGGCCGGGGTAGGGTAATCCTTATGGAGATGCATGACAAAGTTGCACAATTGTTTAGACTATCACCATTATTAGGAAGATTCATTTAATATCACATGAGTAAGTTTTGCACGTTGTTGCCTGCCAGTGTGTATAGATCTTTTTACACTATCAAGTTAAGTTTCACTTTTAATCATAGATAAACTTCCATAGCGAAAACTTGAAAGAGTTACTATTTTTCCATAGATAAACTAACACTCTCGGCCACCCAAGAGGACCGACTATATTCTCTATATACCCAATATCTTGAAAGACAAAAAAAAGATCTACCATGGCAACAAACACGTCATTGACTGATAGTTTACCGGGTTATATATAGTAGATACCCAATCCTCTTGGTTTTTGTGTGTCTACTTCCTTATATTTGGAACCCGGTAGTAAATATCTAGCTTTCCACAACTTCTTACTATTCATAATTTTCTTATATTTCACTTCAAATTATTACAAACTAGGAGTGCCACTCAGTACATATGGAATGCCAACCTTTACCTGAAAGAATGATGCCTCCTGGATTTCCAGATATCCATCCTATGTTGGTAGGCTGCAGTTGATTAAAAGTATACTTTTCTCTATGCAAATATTTTGGTGCCAAGTATTTTCTCTCCTTGTCATTAACCAAGCAGTGTTATACATCTTGATTGAAATAATTGAGAATGAAGAACAGATTAGGAAGAAGAAGAAACAAGAGGTAAAGAGGAGAGAAAGATCATTAGAGAGGGAGTAGTCAAGTTGTATTTCATGCTCTTTCAATGTACATAATTAAAGACTTGTGCATGTACTAACTAATTGACAAGCCATTACAGCCTGCAGGTAACTACCTATCAGATAGTTATAACTGAAAAATGAACTACTCTACTTTTGTTTCTTCTTGGTTCTGCCCCACTCTCTTCTTATCTTGCAACACTCACCCTCAAGATAGGAAGGTGTGAAGATGTCACAGATTCCTAACTTGGCATTAAGATGAACTTGTTGTGCTATTATCAACCCATTAGTTAGCATGTGTGCAGGCTGATCTTGGGTTGCAATATAATGAGTTCTGATCATCCCTTGAATAATTTTTTCTCTGATAAAGAAACAATCAATGCCAATATGTTTTTTCCTCTCATGATATATTGGATTTTCTGCTATTTGTAGAGCAGATTTGTTATTGCTGAATACATCTACAGGTAGAACTACTTCATTCCCAACTTCCTTCATCAAACCTAGGATTCATACCAACTCTGTTGTTACTGCTGCAAGGCTTCTAAATTCTGCTTCAGCTGAGCTCTTGGAAATAGTAGTTTGCTTCTTTGATTTCCAGGAAACTATTGATTCTCCAACTTTCACAAAGTAGCCACTTACAGAACTTCTATTCTAAGGGCATGATGCCCATCACAGTAGGCACTTACTTTGTCATCTGTATTACTAGATAATAGCATACCTTGGCTTTGTTGGTTTTTAACATACTTCACAACTCTAAGTGTTGCCTCTATGTGAGACTTCTTAGGATCCTCAAGGAACTGACTTAATGTCTGAACATAGAAGGCTATGTCTGGCCTTGTCATAGTTAGATATAACATCTTACTAATTAATTTCTGATAAGCAGAATCATCAGTAAACTGTCCTTGCTTGACATGTACATCAATTTTTTTAGATGTCAATTTGATGTTTTAGTCCATAGGGGTAGCTGCAGGTTTGGCTACTGTTAAGCCTAACTCAAATAATAGTTCCAATGCATACTTTCTCTTGTGCATTAATATCCCTTTGTCAGATCTTGCAAATTCTATTCCAAGGAAAAATCTCAGCTTACCTAGATCTTTCATCTTGAAGTTCTGATGTAAGACTGCCTTGGTTTCTTCAATCAGTTTTAGACTATCTCCAGTGATTAGTATTTAATTAACATAAACTAACACCAATGTGACACCTTCTATTGTCTTCCTGATGTATAATGATGGATCCTATTGAATCTATTGAGACCTTAACAATACTTCTGATAGCTTTGTGTTCCACTGCCTTGGTGCTTACTTTAGTCCATAGATGGATTTGAGTAGTCTGCATACTACATTCTCCCCCTGACTAGCAAATCCCTGATGTAGGTCCATGTAAACTTCATCATCGAGGTCACCATTCAAGAATGCATTATAGACATCCATTTGGTTTAAAAATCATTGTTTCCTAGCTGCAGTAGCAAGTATAGTTCTTACTGTTTTCATCTTCACAACAGGTGAAAATGTTTTTTTTGTAATCAATTCCTTCTCTTTGTCCATACCCCTTTGCTACTAGTCTAGCTTTAAACCTTTCAACATCACCTGAAGCCTTGTACTTTACTTTGTATATCCATCTGCAACCAATAGCTTTCTTCCTTTTAGGAAAAGGAATAATCTCCCAAATGTGATTGGAATTCAGTGCATCTATATCATTTTTCATTGCTTCCACCCATCTAGGATCTTTACAGGACTCAGAGTAACTTGTAGGTTCAGTGACATAAGAATTTTTCATGAGGATATTTTATCATATGACACATGATTAGCAAGAGCATGAAGTACTTTCTTTGTAGTCTTGGTGACAAAATCGTTCATCCAAACTGGTGTCTTTCTGCCTCTAGTTGACTTTCTTTGGTCCTGAGGACCAGAAGATGGAGGTACATGAGTAGGAACCACCTGCTCTTGCTGCTCTTGTTGACCAACTGAATTAGGAACCCCTTGACCTCTAGTTGATCTTCTTTGATATACTTGAGTTACAGGTTCTGTGCAGGAATAGAAGGACCTCTAGTTGATCTTCTTTGATATACCTTAGTTATGGACTATGCAGGAGTGGGAGTAGCTTGCAATAGATATTCTTGCAGGCTCACTTGACATGGAACCCCTGAGGTGACATAGTTATTGAGATCTGTAGGCATGTATTTTCACCACCTAGTACTAGATATTGATCTTCCAGGGGAAAGATATGATGAGGTGATTGATTTTGATATTTGAGTAGTTTCAATAGAAATACATTTTCTCTGAAAGACATATCTCTACTCACAAAAAAGATGTTAGTTGACATGTCATATACCAAGTATCCCTTCAGAGTGCTAGAGTATCCCATCATGACACTTGTCTTTGCTCTAGTCATGAGTTTATCATGCTCATTTAGCACCTTGACATAGCATAAATACCCCATTACCCTTAGATGATCATAGTTTAGCTTTTTACCATACAGTTTCTCATAAGGAGTGAAGAACTGAATAACTGAACTAGGCAGTCTATTAATGATATATACTGACGTTAGAACATAATAGCCCCAGAACATTATTGGAATTTAAGCCTAAAACCTGATAGCTCTTGTTAACTCTAAGATGTGCCTATGTTTTCTCTCAGCAACACCATTTTGCTGAGGAGAATATGGACATGTTGTTTGATGGATTATACCATTGTATTGAAACAACTTTTGGCATACTAAGTTAACAAACTCAGTACCATTATCAGTCCTGATTACCTTGAGTGTTTTCTCAAACTGTCTTGACATACATAAAAAACTGTTGTATTTGTAAAAAGACATCTGACTTAAGCTTTAGCAGAAACACCCAAATAAACCTTGAAAAGTCATGAACAACTGTTAGAAAATATTTGTTGCCATTCATAGTTGGTACTTTGTAGGTCCCCACAAATCCATGTTCATAAGATCAAAACAACAAGTACTTTGAATATTAGTTGACAGGTATGGTAACCTAGTCTGTTTAGTAATCGGACAAATGCTACACTGCTTTATTCTATCTTCTATCACTTGTACTCCTTGATCTACAATCCTGTTCAACACACTAGTTGATGCATGTCCCAACCTTTGGTTCCACAAATCCACTTCAGCTTGTGTCTTAGTTACTTTAGTAGTTGCTTTAGTTGCTACTGCAACTTCATTCTTTGACTGATCTTCAAGTAGATATAATCCTCCATCAAGCTTCCAAATCCCCTTCACCTTTCTAGTACAAAGATCTGGGAAAACACAAAAATAGGGAAGAAGTTCTCTGAACAATGACATTCCTTAGTCACTTTTGATACTGATAGGAGACTACATGAAAATTGTGGGATATGAAAGACAATTGTAATGGTGTTCCCTTCTGATAAACAACTATTTCCCACATGAGTAACCATTGTAGTATTACCATTTGGTAGATACACTTTCTTTGGATTTTGTAACTCTGTGACAGTTTTGTTAAGTAACAATTCTGAATTACCAACCATATGATTGGTAGCTCCGGTATCTATAATCCATTTCTGTGAACTAAAAGAATCTAAACAAGCAGAAATACCTGTACTTGTTACCTTTGCAAACTCAGTAGATGTGTTGACAGAGTTATTCTTGTTTATCAGTTGCAAGATTTGCTCATATTGTTCCTTGGTAAATGCTCTATTTCCTTTTGACAGGCAACTAGTTCCCACATGAATGACCATTGTAGTGTCACCATTTGGTAGATATACCTTCTTTGGTTTTTCCAACACTGTAACACTCTTGTTAAGTAATAGGTCTGAGCTTCCAACCATATGGTTAGAAGCACCAGTAGTTATAATCCATATCTAAGAATCAAAAAAGGCTAGACAAGCAGAAATACCTGCACTTATTACATTTACAAACTCACAAGGTGGGTTGACAGAGTTGTTTTTGTTGATCATTTGCAAGATTTTACCATATTTTTCCTTGGTGAATGCAGCATTTCCCATCTGACTCAACTGCTCCAGCTGACTATCAGACACTAGAGACTGTCCTGCGTCCTTAGAAGACCACTTCTACATAGAATAAGAGTACTGACCTGCACACATATCATAGCCACCCTGATCCATTGAAGACACATTGTAAGCTGTGTTGGTCCCTTCATATTTGAACTTCTTCTTAGCCTTGTAATCTTGAGGATAGCCTACTATCTTCCAGCAGCTTTCCTTAAGTGTGCCCCTTCAGTTTGCAGAAATCACATTGCAGATTAAAATTTTTCTTGAACTTCTGATTTTTGTTTCCTCCTGGACCATTTCTTGCATACATGGCGATCTCAAGGTTCTTGGCACTAACTGTAGGATTCATTCCCAAGATTTCAGCCTGACTTGCAATAGATTTTTTACTTTCATCACTTATGATCATTGCATAAGCTTGGTTCACATTTGGGAGAGGGGTCATAAGCAAGATTTGACTTCTTGCTTGTGTGTAGGTCTCATTCAGACCCATAAGAAACTAAAACATTTTCAGTTTCAGCAGATGCAATACATATTCTTTTGATTTCTCACATTCACACCCAGGTGCAGGCACAAGAGCCTCAAATTCTTCCCACAAATCCTTTAGTTTTGAGAAATACACAAACACTGAGGCAATTCCTTGAGACAATGTGTCTATATCTTTGTGCAGATTAAAGGTTCTTGCCCCATCAACTTTATTTAACCTTTCAGATAGCTCATTCCAAACTACACTAGATACAGATTCATACATGATTCCACCAAGTAACTCTTTAGAAACTGAATTCATGATCCAAGAAAGTACAATTGCATTGACTCTTTCCCAGTGATTACTCAACTCATTTGAGAACTTATCTTTAGAGCATGTTCCATCTACCATGCCCAACTTATTTCTCCCTAGTAAGGCTATACACATGGATCTAAACCAAACTGAAAAAGTTCTCCTGTCAATTTACATCAGAAGGGCTGAGAAAGAGAGGATGATTGTAGTGCAATAAATTGGGAGTAGCTATGCTTGTTTTATCCACGTTCACAAGAATAGTTTGATTATCCATTGCAGTAGCTCTATAATCCTTGATTGAAGACTTCTTGATCTTGATTCAATCTACTAGAATCGACCTTGCTCTACTAGTATTCTAGTGAGTAATGTCTCTGATACCATGTAATTATACAAGATAGCAGTAAGCTTCTTGTTCATTCAACAATGGAGGAAGTACAGAGTTTGATAGTATTTGTAGAAGAAGGAAGGAAGAGAATTGAGATAAGAAGAAGATGAGAGAGAAGAGTAACTACTTGTATTAAATGAATAGAACAATGTACATTGTTATGTATATATACTAACTTGTGATATGCCTAGCTAACTCAACTAGCCGTTAACTACTTTGTAACTAACTATTAGAACAGTTATAACTGAAAGCTGGAACCAAGTCTACTTTGATTTCTGTTTGAGTTCACTACTTCTTCAATGTCTTCAACAATAAATCGCCAACACTCAAACTTATGAAAGCTTTAGTTTTGCTACAACTAAACTTGTTTCTAGTAGATATACTAGATAGTGATTGGTACTCTATACTCATGAAATTTCTTGAAAACTTCAAGAAGTCAAAAGTTATTTACTATGCTGCTATAGGAATGCGATAGTTATCCAAAAGAAATGAGAAAAAACTCGGTTCCTCCTCTCTACAGTGTCACAACCCTTTTTCAACTCCAAAAAGATTAAATTTTATTTTAAGTTCGAAAGGGTTTTATTATCAAAGTGACAAAAGATGAAAATTTGTTTCGAAAAGGACCTTTTATATTCAAAACTCAGAGTCTCCACTTGGCATAAATCGGGTGTGCCAAGTCACCCTTGGATATCCTTTTTCAAAATGGTTTTGACACTATAAAACTGATCCACGAACAGAGATTCCGACTAAGGAATTCTGTTGACCGAGGGAAAGGTGTTAGGCACCCCTCGATCCCGTGGTTCGACCACGGTCGCTTGGTGACACATATTGGCTAATTTGACATTACAAATATATAAACCAACACAAAACAATCAATCAAACAAACAAAACAAAACAAGTCCAAAAATATAGTGTTCAGTCTAATTATACAGTCCCAAAATAGAAAAAAAATGCGGAAATATAAATCCTACTCTATTCTAGGCTAATCCTAAACTACGCTTCATGGCCTTCTCCACCCGACATTTCGGGCCTTGATCACGAACATCTTCCAGGTACAAGATACTTCAAGGCATTTCCCGGATAAATCAATACAGATTCCTCGAGGCATTTCCCAGCCAAATGAATACATTTTTTAGTGCAAGAAGATCAAACTATTCAACAAAATTTCAAACATTCCACGGAATTTCCAACAGTCAACCAAAGCCGCCGATTCTAAAAATTTACCTACCTAACCTATATTTTCCTAAACCACTCGGCCTACCATGATACTATCGAATTCAATTAACGTTCATTTCAAGTTATACGAACAATAAAATCAAACTAAACAAAATCGCCAATTATATCAATTTTCCAATTCTCATCCCCTAACCCAGTTTAACCACATGATTAGTGCATGCTTCTATTATCCATTCACATCTCAAAATCCAAAACCAACATTGACGCAAAAAACCAACGAAGATTCGAACTAAGAACATAACACATGAATCATCCACACCCACAACATCAATAAAGAATAAAAATAAAGTAAAGATCGGGAAAAGAAATGGACCTCAATGAAACATGTCCTTGTCGATAATAAAGAAATCCGAGATCGAAACCTCCGAACGGGGACTCCAACAATGAACCAACTTGGTATGAAAATAACAATCGGATTGAGAATATTCAACACATAGAATGCAAAACAAAACAGACGTGATCCGCTCGAGGTAATCGAAATCCAACCCCAAACAGTTCGAAATCTAACCCGAATCGACCAAAATCAAACCCAAACGAACCGAAGCTAACCCAAAGAAATCAAAATCCGACTCCAAAAAGTCCAAAATCTGACCCGAATCGACCGGATCTCTCCCTCCCAAATAGTCTTCGTTCTCTTTTTTTTTTCACTGGTGCGTGTATGTGCGACTTTAAGCTGGTAGAATCAGAAAACGACCAAGAAATGGTCTGGTCCGGCGACGAGCTCGCCGGAGAAGCTCAAACCTACCATCTCCCTCTTGATCTTCTCTCTTTCTCTCTCTTTCTCTCTCTCAGTTGCTCTCTCTTCGCTACTCTCTCTCAGCTCTCTGATTCTCCTGTGTGTATGATTTTTTTGCATATGTATGTATGTGTCTCGTGAGCAGAAAATTGAAACAAAAAATGGAGAGTTTTTTTTTCTCTATGATGATGGTGATGTGTGTATCTATATTCTCTGTATGGAATCCCCGATGGGTTTTATTTTTTTTTGAGTATATTGTATTGTGCAAGTGTGTATGGCGTATGGTAGTGGGGTAGGGTAGGTGTAGTAGTGAGGTGGGGGTAGGGGAAGGTTGTGATGTGGTTTATTTTGATTGAGTAGGTTGTTAGGATAAGATAAAATTAGTTAGGAGTTTGTTATTTTTGTCATTTTGTGGAGGGATTATTACATGGTTGAGGGAACACGGTAGGATAAGTTAAAAATGAGTAGAAGTGATATCGGGGAGGGACAAAATTAGGTGTCTACATCATGCCCCCTTTGAATGTAAACACGAAGTGTTTTCAAACAAAGAAGTAGACAACGAGACAAAATTTGTCCCGACCATTATTCAAAAAGAATGAAACTGAAGGAAGGAGGGAAACCAAGTCTTGACTTTGGACATCATACTCATCCCTAGTTATGAGGGAATCAAGTCACAGGTATCCCCAAGGACTGAAAGAAGAGAGACTATACCGAGTTGGAGAGTCGAGTGAGGCCCTGTCAAGGTTCCGGTCCGTGGCTCTGTCATTACATCAAAAATGAAAATTACAAGTTAAAACATAAATGAAATTACAAAAACCTATCTATGCAGCTTCTTTTGAAGTCTTGACTTGAGTTTCACCACCCTATTCTTTAGGCGGGCTCCTGACTTACAATTTCTTCAACTTGTTGACTACTTTCAGTTTCTTCAACCTGTTCTCCAGGTGGGCTCCTGACTTGCTATTTTTCAATCTGTTGACTTTCAACTAATTTTCCCTACTCTTCAGGCAGGATCCTGACTTTCGGTTTCATCAACTTTCGATTTCATCACCCTGTTCTTCAGGTGGACTCCTGACCTTTAATTTCATCGCCCTGTTCTTCAGGTGGGCTCCTGACTTTCAATTTCATCACCCTATTCTTCAAGTGGGCTCCTGAAACCAAAATCAAAACTAGAACGAAAATTAATCAAAATCAAACTAGAACTAAAACTATCCCACACAAAGATTATCATAAGGCAGTATTTCATTTTTTAAAGCGTGGTCCCATTTTTCAGGAGGGACCCGAAAAGAAAGTAAAATCTCATTTTTCGAGAGGGTCCTGAACAGAAAGTAAAATCCCATTTTTCAGGAAGGTCCTGAACATAAAGTGAAATCCCATTTTTCAAGAGGGTCCTGAACAGAAGATAAAATTCCATTTTTCAGGAGGGTCCTGAACATAAAGAAAAATCCCATTTTTCAGGAGGGTCCTGAACAGAAAGTAAAATCCCATTTTTCAGGAAGGTCCTGAACATAAAGTGAAATCCAATTTTTTAGGAGGGTCCTGAACAGAAAGTAAAATCCCATTTTTCAGGAGGGTCCTAAACAGAAAGTAAAGTCCCATTTTTCAGGAGGGTCCTGAACAGAAAGTAAAGTCCCATTTTTCAGGAGGGTCCTGAACAGAAAGTAAAATCCCATTTTTCAGGAGGGTCCTAAACAGAAAGTAAAATCCCATTTTTCAGGAGGGTCCTAAACAGAAAGTAAAGTCCCATTTTTCAGGAGGGTCCTGAACAGAAAGTAAAATTCAATTTTTCAGGAGGATCCTGAACAGAAAGTAAAGTCTCATTTTTCAGGAGGGTCCTGAACAGAAGGTAAAATCCCATTTTTCAGGAGGGTCCTGAACATAAAGTAAAATCCCATTTTTCATGAGGGTCCTGAACATGAAAGTAAAGTCCCATTTTCAGGAGGGTCCTGAACAGAAATTAAAATCCCATTTTTCAGGAGGGTCCTGAACAGAAAGTAAAATCCCATTTTCCAGGAGGGTCCTGAACATAAAGTAAAATCCCATTTTTCAGGAGGGTCCTGAACATAAAGTAAAATCCCATTTTTCTGGAGGGTCCTGAATAGAAAGTAAAATCCCATTTTTCAGGAGGGTTCTGAACAGAAAGTAAAATCCCATTTTTCAGGAGGGTCCTGAACAGAAGGTAAAATCCCATTTTTTAGGAGGGTCCTGAACATAAAGTAAAATCCTATTTTTCAGGAGGGTCCAGAACAGAAAGTAAGATCCCATTTGTCAGGAGGGTTCTGAACAGAAAGTAAAGTCCTATTTTTCAGGAAGGTCCTGAACATAAAGTAAAATCCCAGTTTTTAGGAGGGTCCTTAACAGAAAGTAAAATCCCATTTTTCAAGATGGTCCTGAAAAGAAAGTAAAGTCCTATTTTTCAAGAGGGTCCTAAACAGAAAGTAAAATCCCATTTTTCAGGAGTGTCCTGAACTGAAAGTAAAGTCCCATTTTCCAGGAGGGTCCTGAACATAAAGTAAAATCCCATTTTTTAGGAGGGTCCTGAACATAAAGTAAATTCTCATTTTTCAGGAGGGTCCTGAACAGAGAGTAAAATCCCATTTTTTAGGAGGGTCCTGAACAGAAAGTAAAATCCCATTTTTTAGGAGGGTCCTGAACATAAAGTAAAATCTTCATGGATGTGTTTTTCCAATGGTAACTGAATTAAATGAAGTGAATTTGCCCCTGTTTCAACAAAGAAAATTTGTAAGTTAAAAACTTAGTGGTGGCATGCAGCACTTGGCTTCCCAGGCATCTGCTTCAACCGTTGTTCCTTTCACCTTTGTTTTAGATCGCTGAAACTTGCCCCTGTCTTGTCGCGTCATTGACCCGAATCCAGATTGAGGGAAATGAGTTCTGACTCGAACAATGAGTTTCCATCTTACCAGGCCTCTGAGATGCACCCTTTTCCAAATCTGAATACTGCCACGAACCCAGCAGCCTGTCGGTTGATAGACTCTTTTGCTTTGTGTTGAATTACGATAATATTTCTTTCATGTGCTGGTCCTTGTCTTTTCTTCATACAATTGGAAAGACTGGTAGCAAATTTTAAAATCCTTTCTCGTTTGTTTTGACACAGACTTGACTTAAAATGTAAAGAAATGATGGTGACTTTTATTTTTATAAATGACATAAAAAATAAAATATGAATATGTAAATGAAAGAAAAGGGCAATGTCCCTTATTCAAAAAATAAACTTATCTGAATACGGCAACCAACTCCCATGAGTATGACATGCATTTTGGATTAAGCTGCCTGATTTTCCTATCCAAACTTCCCATTTGTTGTTGATTTCATGCCTTTGCCGCTGTGCCTCTTCTTCAAATTCATTGGACTCATATATCTCATTCAATTGAAGACAGCTTAAAAGAATTTCTCCAACAAATCTCTTTCCTTCTCACTTTTCTCTCGAACTTGCCATCGCCTTACGGTGCCCATAAGGGTTTTCACCAATAAGACTCTCTCATTTTTATTTCTCTCAACTCCCCATCGCCTTATGATGCTCGTAAGGGTTTGCACCAGTAAGACTCTCTCATTTTTATTTCTCTCAACTCACCATCGCCTTATGGTGCCCGCGAGGGTTTTCACCAATAAGACTCTCTCATTTTCATTTCTCTCAACTCACCATCGTCTTATGGTTCCCGCGAGGATTTTCACCAATAAGACTCTCTCATTTTCATTTCTTTCCTGATTTCTTACACAGAAGAAGACAAGTAGTACCCCTAAAATGTGTTATCATATCCATTGTATGCTTAGCCTTAACATTATCAAAGATTGATCTGAAGGTCTTTCTTTGGTCGTAACTTGGATTGTGGGTAAGGTTAGAAAGACAAGGATGGCAGGAGTCTCAAACGACACTTGAAGTGGAGGGGGGTAGGACTTACAACTTTTGGAATCAACACAAACAACACATTAACTCATGCCCCAATTTTTGTCGAATGGGTGACTCTAAAAATTTGTTTGGTTGGACCAAGCCCGAATAGGGAAGCCTACGAATCTCACCCTCGAGAGAGGAGAATCAGGTCGCACGTAGTTCCTTCGGCTTGTTCTTTGTTTTGATTTGATTTTTTTTTCTTTTTTTCCTTTTATTTTTGAACTCTTTCTTTTATTCTTATTTTCCTGACATTTATCTTTGACTCTATTTTGATTCCAAAAGAGGGATATGAAAGAAAAATAAAACTAAGCTCAAACGGGTAAACAAAGGATGACACAATGTTTGGATAGAAGAATAAAATGCCTTCATCATATCAATCTTCAAAAATGCAAGTACTAAACATGCAATAAAATCAAAAAATGATAAAATATCATACATAATATCCTTTGACCACATCAGCATTAATAGCCATTTCTGCCATTTTTCCTTCAATATCTGTCAAATATAAGGCTCCATTGGGCAACACTTTCTTCACAATAAAGGGACCTTGCCAATTTAGGGAGAACTTGCCTTTTGCTTCAACCTGGTGAGGAAGGATACGCTTCAATACCAACTGACCAACTTCAAAATGCCTGGGTCGTACCTTTTTGTTATACGCTCGAGCCATTCTCTTCTGATATAGTTGGCTATGACATACCGACGTCGGTCTTTTTTCATCAATCAGGCTCAATTGTTCCAATTGGGTTTTGACCCACTCATCATCATCAATCTCTGCTTCCTTAATGACTCAAAGAGAGGTAATTTCAGCTTCTGCAGGAATGACTGCTTCTGTCCCATACACCAATAAATATGGAGTTACCCCTGTTGAAGTGTGAACAGTAGTACAATAACCTAGCAATGCAAACGGCAACTTCTCATGCCATTGTCTAGACCCTTGTACCATTTTCTACAATATATTCTTGATATTCTTATTGGCGGCTTCCACGGTGCCATTTGCCTTCGAACGATATGGAGTGGAATTTCGATGTGCGATCTTAAACTGTTGACACACTTCTTGCATCAAGTGACATTGAGATTGGCAGCATTGTCTGTAATGATCATCTTTGGAATTCCAAACCTACAAATGATGTTGGCATGAACAAAATCTACCATCGACTTCTTTGTCACTAACTTGAAAGTTACTGCTTCTACCCATTTTGTGAAATAATTAATGGCCACCAAAATGAATCTATGCCCATTTGACGCTTTCAGTTCAATCGGCCCAATCACGCCCATCCACCAAGCTACGAAAGGCCATGGAGAAGACATCGCGTGCAACTCAGCAGGAGGGGAATGTATCATATCACCATGTACCTGACATAGATGACACTTTCGAACAAAACGAATAGAATCCCGCTCCATAGTAAGCCAATAATAACCTGCTCGAAGTATCTTATTTGACAAGACATAACCGTTCATATGCGGCCCGCATACTCCAGAGTGTATTTCAACCATGATTGCCGAGGCTTCTCTCTCATGTACACACCTGAAAAGTCCCAGATCCGAAGTTCTCTTATATAAGATTCCTCCACTTAAGAAAAATCCACTAGCCAAACGCCTAATAGTCCTCTTTTGATCACAGGTGGCGTGTGTTGGGTATTCTCCTGACTGAATGTATCGCTTGATATCAAAGAACCAAGGTTCTCCATCGAGCTCTTCTTCAACCGCATTACAGTAAGCATGCTGATCATAACTCTGTATATGCACTGGATCGATGTAGGCTTTATCAGGATGTTAGAGCATTAAAGACAGAGTGGCTAAAGCATCAGCAATCTCATTATGAATCCTTGGAATATGCCTAAATTTTACTAACACAAACCGTTAACACAGCTCTTGCAAGCATTGTCGATACGGTATGAGCTTCAAATCTCGCGTCTCCCAATCGCCTTGAATTTGATGGACGAGCAAATCTGAATCCCCCAACACTAATAGTTCCTGGACTCCCATATCAACAGCTAACCTCAAACCAAGAATGCACGCTTTGTATTCCGCCATTTATTGGTACAATAAAATCAAAGTTGTGCTGTTACCGAGAAATGTTGCCCCAATTCAGAGATAAGAACTGCACCTATTCCGACTCCTTTCATGTTGACAGCTCCATCGAAGAATAACTTCCAACCTGGATCAGCATCTATAACGACTTCATCGACTCACAACACCTCTTCTTCAGGAAAATATGTCTTTAATGGCTCGTACTCTTCATCAATGGGATTCTCATCAAGATGATCTTCCAAGGCTTGGTCTTTCATGGCGGTTTGAGTCACATATACAATATCAAACTCAGTAAGAAATATTTGCCACTTTGCTAAACGACCGGTCGGCATAGGCTTCTGAAAAATATACTTCAAAGGATCCATGCGGGAGATGAGATAAGTAGTGTCGGACGAAAGATAATGCTTCAACTTCTGTGCTACCCAAGTTAGGGCGCAACACGTACTTTCAAGAAGAGTGTACCTGGCCTCATATGCAGTGAACTTTTTGCTAAGATAATAAATAGCCTGCTCTTTTTTGCACGTGACATCATGTTGACCCAGGACACAACTGAAAGAATTATCCATGATCGATAAATATAAGATCAAAGGCCTACCAGGATCCGGTGGTACCAACACGGGCGGATTTGACAGATATTTTTTGATTCTATCGAATGCTTCCTGACATTCTTCAGTCCATTCTACCACAACACTCTTTTTCAGCAACTAGAATATGGGTTCACAAGTGGTTGTGAGTTGAGCAATAAACCTGCTGATGTAGTTCAGTCTACCAAGCAAACTCATCACCTCCGTCCTATTCTTGGGAGGGGGAAAATCCTGGATGGCTTTAATTTTTGAAGGATCCAATTCAATTCCCCGACGGCTGACTACAAACCCCAACAGCTTTCCAGACGGAACTCCAAATACACATTTTGCCGGGTTCAGTTTGAGATTATACCTGCGAATCCTTTCAAAGAAATTTCTTAAATCTTTAACATGATCAGCCTGACTTTTTTATTTAATAATCACATCATCTACATAGACCTCAATCTCCTTATGCATCATAATACGAAACATAGTGGTCATGGCTCTCATGTATGTTGCTCCATCATTCTTCAAACCGAACGGCATCACTCGATAACAATAGGTCCCCCATGGTGTGATAAAATACGTCTTCTCCGAGTCTTCATCATCCATAATGATCTGGTGGTATCCGGCATAGCAATCCATAAAAGAGGCAACCTCATTTTTACCGCAGTTGTCCAGCAAAATATGGATGTTGGGCAGCGGAAAATCATTCTTCGGACTTGCTCTATTCAAATCACGGTAATCAACACATACTCAAATTTTTCCATCTTTCTTTGGGACAGGAACAATATAGGATAACCACGTAGGATAACGAGCCACTCAGATGACTTTGGCTTCAAGTTGTTTCATGAGTTCCTCTTTGATTTTAATGCTTACATCAGTTTTAAACTTCCTCAACTTCTGTTTCACAGAGGGGAATGCAGGATCAGTGGGCAATTTATGGGCCACTAATTCGGTGCTTAGACCAGGCATATCATCATATGACCATGCAAAAACATCCTTGTAATCAATTAATGCTTGAATTATTCCATCTTTTAGCCTTGGCAAAGCATGTACACTGATTTTAGTTTCCCTAACATCTTCTTGATTCCCTAGATTTATTGGTTCAATTTCATTCAAATTGAGATTCGATTTGCCTTCAAACTGTTCCAACTCTTTGCTTATTTCTCCTAGTGCCTGTTCTTCATTATATTCCCCCTCTTGTTTCCTTATATCTTGATTAGTTTGGATTTTAAGATCAGGCTGAAAATTCTGCATGCATGTCATGTCATTAGAATCAGCATAAAGAGGACTGTATAAAGAAAAGGACAAAAACAAAATATATTAGACACAAAATAAGGGGAAATTGCATTTCATTAAAAAGGGAAAGATAGGAGGGTTTAAATACAAATAACAACAGAATGTAAACAAGCTAATTTCCGAATTACAACCCTGGAATGACTCGGATAAATAGAAAGAAAAACAAAATGAACTACCAAAACTCCCTCCTGACGGGGAGAGGAGTGACTACCTAATTGTTGAGCTGGACCTCAGGACCTATGAACAACACATCCTCCTTACCGGTACCCTCTCTTGTTTCAACCATGTCAACATCAATCAGCAGGTTCTGGAAGTCACCAACCAATTTAGTTTCAAATTCTACAGGTTTAGTTACATCGCTCTTGACAAATGATTCCCTGAGTAGCGGCATTGGGCGAGGGAGTGACCATGTTTCCTTTTTCCTACCCTTGTCCTTCTTCAAATCTTTAGCCGTAGGTTCAAATCCTAGACCAAAAGTGCCCATGTTCTATCTCGAACATATGGGACGAACAATACCGTGCAGAGATATTTCCAAAACCTTCCCTAGAACAAATCCATATTTCAAAATCTCACTCACCATCATAATAGAAGCGGAAGACAATTGTGGTCCCGGGATAACCTGTCCTTCAAGGATACGATCTACTAGCACTGCATCAAAAGTTTGATAGAAAAATGTCTCTTCTACATTGTTTGCTTCAATAAGGGACAAGGGAGAATCTTCGTAGGTGGAAAAATCCCCTTCACCATGAATAACCACTTCTTGCCTGTCATGCTCAAACTTGATCATTTGGTGCAATGTAGATACCACCGTCTTGGCCTTGTGAATCCACGATCTTCCCAACAACAGATTGTAAGAGGAGTCTATATTCAATACTTGAAACTCTATGGTGAACTCAATAGGCCCTATAATCAACATTAGTTCTATTTCTCCAATGGAATTTGATTTTGCACCATCGAAAGCCCTGACACATACATTGTTGGGCCTGATCCTCTCCGCAACAATATTCAACTTTTGCAAAGTAGAAATAGGGAAGATATTTTCACCTGAACCTCCATTAATCATTACATGAGTGACGTAGAAATCTCCGCACTTCACCGTAATGTAAAGACCCCGGTTATGCCCCGTACCTTCAACAGGCAACTCATCGTCAAAAAAGTTGATCCGATTGACCTCAAAGATTTTTTCAACCATTTTCTCAAGATGATTTACTGTAATCTCCCTAGGAACATATGCTTCATTTAATACCTTCAGTATAATATCACGATGTTCCTTGGAATGCAATAACAAATATAAGATGGAAATTTGAGCAGGAGTTTTCTTCAACTGATCTATTATTGAATACTCTGGAAACTTCATCTTTTTCAAAAATTCTTTGCCTTCTTTTTCGGTGACAAGCTTTTTGATAGACGAAGGTCCACTCACAATTGGCTTGGACTTCCTTAAACTTTCAGGCACGAAGCATCTTCCTAACCGAGTCAAAACCCCTACCTCATCTACATCTTCCACTACTTTCTTCCCCTGGTAGGTCATCACAGTCCGCTCATAGTTCTAGGGAACCTTTTTCGTATCAACTATTGGAGGTTGGGACACCAGTTTGATGATAATAGGCACCGCAAGTGCTCCTTTCACCGTCAATATAGGCTTACACGGAGCTCTTATCACCGTTAACTTAGGCTTGTCTTGACTTAAACCAATGACTGCTCTGACTCCTTTCACTGTGATCACGGGTTTCTTTGTGCTTTCTTGGACTTTAGCTTTTCCCATTCCCTCCTGGCTTAATGACATTGCTTTCAACGAATCAGATACATTCACCAATTTTTCCTCATTAGTCTTTATCTTGACAATAGGCTTATAACACCTTGACGACTCTTTCCCATCATATATCAATTCTAACATAGTGGTTTCAGCATGGGTTGGTAGCGGATTCTGGTTAATGTTTAGAACCTCCAGGGCCTAGACCAGCATTTGATTTATGTCAATTAAATCTTGGACAGCTCTCTTTAAATGCCAGTATTTCTTGATATCATGGCCTGGCATGTCAGAATAGTACGCACACCTTAAAGAATAATTGAGATTCCTCGGAGGTGGATTTTTAAGCCTTCCTTGAATTGGGCTTAAGACCTTCATCTTTCTCAAAATATCAAACAAGCTAGCATATGTCTCCCCAAGAGGTGTGAACTGATTTTTGACCTCCTTCTCTTTCTTGTACTCGATCCTGGGTTAAAAACTGGGTCTGGTTTTGGTAATTTGGAGGAGATGATGGACGATTTTGTGGAGCTTGCGCGCGCCATGGCGGGTAAGAAGGGGTTTGGGCATATGGTTGCGCGCTATATACTGGGTACGGGGGTGGTGGAATAAAATATAATGGGTTTTGTGGAGGGTAGTAATGGTGGGGAGAAATATATGGAGCTTGGGCGTAGACTTGGGCTTGGGATTGGGGATAGGGGAGAGGTGGTCTTTTGGGATAGGAATGGGCTCCATCTACAACGGTCGCCATGTCCTCTTTCTTCTTTTTACCTTTGAACGCACCAGATCCACCTTGAATCGCTTGTGTGGTGGCCTTCAACGCGGAAAAACTCACTATTCGAACGGTCTTGATTCCGTACTCTATCATCTCTCTCATTTTGAGGACTTCAATAAAAGACTTTCCTATTTCCGAAGGTAAATGTTGAAAATAGGTCTCATCCTGTGCCTGAATGAAGACCTATACCAGCTTACTCTTCTTCATTGGGGGCTTTACCCTGGCGGCCTGTTCACGCCACCTTATCGCGTATTCCCTAAAGCCTTCAGTGCTTTTCTTCTTTATGTTCACCAAGGATTTTTCGTCCAGAATCAAGTCGATGTTATACTGAAAATATTGCACAAACTCAGAAGCTAAGTCATCCCAGTTGTTCCACTTTTCAATATCTTGATCGACAAACCATTCTGAAGCCAGATCGAAAAGACTCTCGCCAAAGAAAGCCATAAGAAACTCTTCCCTTCCCCCTGCATCCCTCAATTGGTTGCAATAACAGCTCAAGTGTGCCACGGGATCACCGTACCCAGCATACTTCTCAAACTTAGGAATTTTAAAATCGAGGGGAAGGTTGACGTCTGGGAACATACAAAGATCTTTATAGGAAACACTCTTATAACCTCCGATTCCCTACAAATTCCTCATGGCCTGTTCCAAACTTTTCAATTTCCGTGATATGACCTCCTGTTCCTCTGTTGCGACAGGTTTCTTTGTATCAAATTGAAATGCAGGTGGCTGAGTGTACCCATACGTTTCATTCATTCTTAAAGTAGGCTCCGGGGTATAATACTGACTATCTGAAACCTTCAATACTGACTCGCTAGCAGACCGAGGAAGTACCATTGTCGGACGCACAACATAGGTGGGAGCTTCAAGTGATGGCAGAGCCATGAAAACAGGCACTGTCGGTGGCGCCGGCTGAGCAGTGGGCCTTGGTTGGGGAACTGCCAAGGGCACACTAGAAGTGCCAGGATAATATTGTCGTGGAGTGAATCCTGGCACGTGTTTCGGTGACTCCATGGGAGCAGAGAATTGAGCCTGAAAAGCGGTGGGCAGTTAGAGATATTCCCAAGATCTTCAGGGAGCGGAGGAGGAGGTATGCCACTAGCCCATGCTCGGTGCAGATCTATTAATTGCTGCCTGAGTTTTAGAACCTCATCATTGCGTTCTGAACTTTCCTCCCGGGGATCCTGATCTGGGTTAATGAGCGAATTTTCAATCTCTCTACTAGCCATGGCGAGCTTTGCTTTTGATCTAGTGAAGTACGGGTGACTATCCAGAGTGCTGTAAACCAACCATTGTTATCTGGAAGAAAATGCTCATCAAAGACAACACCCGTTAGGATTAGGTCACACAACAAGCATGGGAATCACATTGGTAAAATTTTCCTAGATTCATGTTCATTTCGACCAGCCTTTGAGGGTAGCGAGGTCATTTTAATATCATCCTGATTTTCATCTACACTCAATTGCTTCTTTCTTCCAACCACACCTCTTTTCTTTCACCCTCACTTCTCTTTTCTTTCGCATTAGTCTATTTCCTTTCTTTTCTCATCTCATCATCCTTTCTTTCTTTTCTTCTCTCGCTATCTACCTTCTTTTTATCATTCTTTATGGCTTTTGCTTTTCTTTAAAATAGGAAAAATAATGAAACAAAATGATTAGATCAAACCCGAAAGTAGGTTGCCTACGTATCATGTTGTACATGAATTAGATCTTGCGTAGTTCGGGATGCATATGCATAAACATCACATAATTGAAGGGTTTTTTTCACGAAAAACGAAAATAAACAAACAAAAGAAAGACGTAACATAATAACATTTTGATGAAAGAAACAACAAAAACATACAACGAAATTAAGACAACCTCGATACTAATCAACAAAGACTGAATGACATTCCAGACTAACATGACAACATACATAATGCTCCTAATAAAGACTCCAAAGTTAAATCAAACTTAACACCGACTTAACAAAGACACAATACTACAAATGGAAGAAAAGTAAAGGACTCAAACTAAACAAAAGATAGGAAATGCTCCTTCAAACTGGGGCTCTGCGTGATGACCCTAGCTGAGATGGACCTGCCTATGAAGTTTTCTTTCTCCCATTCAAACTATGTAGTATATCTTGTAAGGACCCTTCGATATTTGGGAAGATGCCTCTAGCACGTATTCCTGCCTCATGAGGAGTATATTTGAAAAGACTGTTCTGACACCCCTCCACAGTTTTGAGAAAACCTAATAACTGAACTCTTAGTTCCTCTACTTTGGCCCCCGACCCTTCATCCTTATGGTCGCCAACTATGCATTCATTTTGTATCCTCCCTCTAAGCTGCACTGGTAATGGTATGTTGACACCTCGAGAAAGAGATTATAACCAGATTCCATATTCTTGAGTGTATCCGGGATTATCTAAACCTGCCCTGAGAGTATCCATGCCCTGCCATGTTGCATTACTCCAGAATTGCCCATACTTGATCTCACCCCTGGCTTGGTCCCTAAAGTACCCCACATCCTGTTGAAAGTCCACTATTGGCGGAACATCTTGTACTCTACCCAATTGACGCATTACCCTAAGAGAAGCGTATGGTCGGGTACAATTAAGCCCCAACAAAACTAGATGGGGGTGTATGCTAGATCCAACCAAGATTACTTTCTGTCAGAACCATAGATAGGTCCACAAGACATTGCTATCTATTCTTCATTCAAGAAACTCAACCCAAGCGTCTACTTTTATAGGCAATGAGAATTTAGCAAAACCCATTCTATGTTCTATGGTTTCCACTCGACTAGGCAGACAACGGTCAATCACATCAAATTTAAGCAAAGAAGGGGCATGCAAATGCTCCATCATCCATAGTTGTAACACTAGGTTGCTCCCCTCAAAAAATCGCATACCCCCTTTTATCTCGGTCAAAGCTTTGTATATTTCCACCAAGATCAGAGGCACGATAGTGACCTTGTCTCCCTTGTCCTTGTTAAATAAGGCCATCGCTGCAGATTGCAACTGAGTATTAATACGCCTATCTTCCAAGGGGAATACCAAAGTGCCTAACAGAACAAAGGCGAAGACTTCTAGGCGACGTTTCTCCCAATTCTTCTTAGTTGTATAAAATTCATCCCAAAAACAATCAAAACCGTCTAGGAGGCTAAACCAAGCATACAAGTAATCGAAAGAGATCCAAGATTGGTTAAGGCAAACCAGATGGTCATTAACTTTCAACCCATAATAGTGGAGAAACCTATTGAGAGAATGACACTGCGCTCGAATCATCATCTTCTTAATGTAGGGAAATTTAAATAAACCAGATATCTCCGCTAGGGTAGGTGTCATTTCACAACTTCCAAACCTAAAAAAAAGACAAGTTGGATCCCAAAAAGTCAATGTAGCCTCAATCAAGTTTGGACGGGGCATGAAAGACAAGAGAGAAGTGAGAGTGCCTAGCTTCTTTGATAACTCATGCCTTTCAGAGTAGTTGAACGTCCCCCACCACTTGATTAACTTTTTGGGCACTTTAGAAACCATTAGGATTTTAGACCTTGGAGGCAGATCCATCCTGTAACAACACACAAGGCTTATGATTCAACAATTGATAAAAGGGGAGAAGTTCCCGACCCTCAGGATTTTGACACGGACAGGTTTTCATGAAGAAACAAACCACTTTAGACTCAGATTAAAACAAATGGTACCACTAAGTGCGGTCAGCCTACTTGGCCAAGATTAACCAACGACTCTAGACCAGACTAAAAAGGGGGAGACCCCAAGCTAGGACTAAAATAGTGACCAAAATAAAATTTACCGGACCCACCAAGGTTTGCCTACGTATCTTGCCCCGAAGGACGAGAATCAGGTACGCGTAGTTCATCCAGCTTGGAAAATTCAGGATTAAATGACAAACTAAACCCTGAATTGAGAGACACGATTAAAGACAGACGAATAAAATCTTTTTTTGGGTTTTAATTAAAAACTAACACCAACAACTATGAAAGAAAATTCTTTTTGATATTGTCGCTATATAAAAATGTACAAAGCTCCTATAAAAAGGAAAAAAAATTATTTTTGGAGTTTTCGAATTGTGAATACTTACTAAAGAAATAAAAGAAAAATCTTTTTAACGTTTTTTATTTTTTGGAAAATTAGTGCAAAAGTAAAAAAAAAAAAAAACATTTTTTATTTTATTTTTATTTATTTTTATTTTTTAAATTGTGAAAAATAAAAGCCATAAAGAACCCTAAAAACTACCAAAAAATCTTTTTTTCACTCTTTTTTTTTCTTCCTTTTTTTTTCAACAATTTCTTGCCTACACACTTTGCTTCTAACTCACGCTTTGCCCAAATCAGTTACTAAAGAAATAAAAGAAAAATATTTTTAACGTTTTTTATTTTTTGGAAAATTAATGCAAAAGTAAAAAAAAACACATTTTTTATTTTATTTTTAAAAAAAAATTGTGAAAAACAAAATCCATAAAGAACCCTAAAACTACCAAAATTTCTTTTTTTCACTCTTTTTTTTTCTTCCTTTTTTTTTCAACAATTTCTTGCCTACACACTTTGCTTCTAACTCATGCTTTTGCCCAAATCAGTCTGTCAAATGACCTCGTTACCCTCAAAGATGCAAAATTTAGCACGTAGGGATGCTTCAGAAGTGAGTCTCCTACAAAGGGTCACATGGGTCCCGCTAGATCTCAATATGATGCAAATAAGCATGACCTAAAGGTTGACCTACGTTGGGGTTTACTAACAAGGTTGTTCAGGAGAGCGTACGGTCGATAGTGGCTGCACTAGCTTTCCACCCACTCCATACAAGCTGACGGCTCCCCCTCCTAAAAATAAGGATGACTCAATTATAGGTCATGTACACAGCGTGTACTACAGAACTTGTTGCAGAAAGAATTGACTCGGGTTATGCAAATGATGCCAGATATAAAGCGGTAACACATAACAGAAAAACCATAAACACGTAGCACGTAAACACTCCACAATGACAAACAAATACAAACAATAACACAAACAATGTCTATACACTCATAATGTCAAAACTAAGCCGATATAACTCCAAAAATAAGCTCGAATTCTGAAAAGAGTCCCAGCAGAGTCGTCAGAGCTGTCACACCCCTTTTTAAACTCCAAAAAGATTAAATTTTATTTTAAGTTTGAAAGGGTTTTATTATCAAAGTGACAAAAGATGAAAATTTGTTTCGAAAAGGACCTTTTATATTCAAAACTCAGAGTCGCCACTTGGCATAAATCGGGTGTGCCAAGTTACCCTTGGATATCCTTTTTCAAAATGATTTTGACTCTATAAAACTGATCCACGAATAGAGATTCCGACTAAGGAATTCTGTTGACCAAGGGGAAGGTGTTAGGCACCCTTCGATCCCATGGTTCGACCACGGTCGCTTGGTGAAGCATATCTGCTAATTTGACATTACAAATGTATAAACCAACACAAAACAATCAATCAAACAAACAAAACAAAACAAGTCCAAAAATATAGTGTTCAGTCCAATTATACAGTCCCAAAATAGAAAAAAAATGCGGAAATGTAAATCCTACTCTATTCTAGGCTAATCCTAAACTACGCTTCATGGCCTTCTCCACCCGATATTTCGGGCCTTGATCACGAACATCTTCCAAGTACAAGATACTTCGGGGCATTCCCCGGATAAATCAATACAGATTCCTCGAGGCATTCCCCGGCCAAATGAATACATTTTTTAGTGCAAGAAGATCAAACTAATCAACAAAATTTCAAACATTCCATGGAATTTCCAACAGTCAACCAAAGCCGCCGATTCTAAACATTTGCCTACCGAACCTATATTTTCCTAAACCACTCGGTGTACCATGATACTATCGAATTCAATTAACGTTCATTTCAAGTTATACGAACAATGAAATCAAACTAACCAAAATCGCCAATTATATCAATTTTCCAATTCTCACCCCCAAATCCATTTTTAACCACATGATTAGTGCATGCTTATATTATCCATTCACATCTCAAAATCCGAAACCAACATTGATGCAAACAACCAACGAAGATTCGAACTAAGCACACAACACATGAATCATCCACACCCATAACATCAATAAAGAATAAAAATAAAGTAAAGATCGGGAGAAGAAATGGACCTCAATGAAACTTGTCCTTGTCTATAATAAAGAAATATAAGATCGAAACCTCCGAACGGAGACTCCAACAACGAACCAACTCGATATCAAAAATAATAATCGGACTGAGAATATTCAACACATAGAATGCAAAATAAAACAGATGGGATCCGCTCGAGGTAATCAAAATCCAACCCCAAACTGTTCAAAATCTAACCCGAAACGACCGGAATCAAACCCAAACAAACCGAAGCTAACCCGAAGAAATCGAAATCCGCCCCCAAACAGTCCAAAATCTGACTCGAATCGACCGGATCTCTCCCTCCCAAATAGTCTTCGTTCTCTCTTTTTTTTATCACTGGTGCGTGTATGTGCGACTTTGAGCTGGTAGAATCAGAAAACGACCAAGAAACGGTTTGGTCCGGCGATGAGCTCGCCAGAGAAGCTCAAACCTACCGTCTCCCTCTCGATCTCCTCTCTTTGTCTCTCTCTCTCTCTCAGTTGTTCTCTCTTCGCTACTCTCTCTCGGCTCTCTGATTCTCCTGTGTGTGTGATTTTTTTGCATATGTATGTATGTGTCTCGTGAGAAGAATATTGAAACCAAAAATGGAGAGTTTTTTTTTTCTCTATGATGATGATGATTTGGGTATCTATATTCTCTGTATGGAATCCCCGGTGGGTTTTCTTTTTTTATGAGTATATTGTATTGTGTAAGTGTGTATGGCGTGTGGTAGTGGGGTAGGGTAGGTGGGGTAGTGGGGTGGGGGTAGGGGTAGGGTGTGATGTGGTTTATTTTGATTGGGTAGGTTGTTAGGATAAGATAAAATTAGCTAGGGGTTTGTTATTTTTGTTATTTTGTGGAGGGATTATTACATGGTCGAGGGCACACGGTAGGATAAGGTAAAAATGAGTAGAAGTGATATTGGGGAGGGACAAAATTAGGTGTCTACATACAGTACTACTGGTAATATATAAAGATTGAAATTTTGGGGAACTACTCATTCGTGGACGTTCTTGATAGTTTGCTTTGTATTTCTCCTAAACTCGACACCCTAACTTTTGTCCGCCATTCAGACTTGTCTAGTACCTTGAAGTTTATATATGAATCTGCATCAGGTGAAGATGAGAAATGTTTAAATTTTGATCAAATCAAGCACAATAATTAGATTCAAATCCATGATCCATGAACCAAAACAACAATTGAACATCTCTAAAATGGACAAAAGAGTTTAACTTTGATCATGTCATGCACAGTCTTTACCTTCAAATTCAAGTTATATAAGCCACACAAACAATTGGATCATCTGTAAAAGAACTCAATGTTGATAAACTCATGAATTCTTGAAAACAAACATGACCATTTTCTACAAGAAGAATGATAGAATTACCCATCAAAAAATCAAGAGTTGGAAGTGAAGCTTAGCAGCCAAAGGGAATACAAATACTGTGTGGCTATATATGAGAAATTTGGCTATTAAGCCTCTTCAAGTTTCCAATTAGCAAAATGACCTACTTCTATTTTCTCATCTATCATATTGATAATCGATCTGTCCATATGTAAATCGGATCGATAATTGGTCTATCGAATTGATAATCGATTTGTCTATATATCGGCCGGATAGATAATAAATATGTCTCAAAAATGGGTCATTTTCCCAGAAAAACAAAACTTGTAGTCTATTTAATTAAAAAGAAGACTTGAAAAGGCCATTTAACAAAAGATCCCACTATGTACGGCTACTGATAGGGTGAAAATGAAGGGGGGGGAGGGAGAGGGGTCAATTTTTTTGGAAAAATGCTCAAATATGTCATCGAACTATCAGAAATGGCTTATTTATGTAATTCGTTAAAAGTTTGGCTCGATTATGTCATCGCCGTTACAAAACAGGTTAATGGCGTGGATGAACTTGTTCTCTCTGAGTTCGAGCGGTTGAACTTAACGGATTATATAAATGAGTCATTTCTGATAGGTCAATGCATATTTGAGCCTTTTTCCTTTTTTTTTTTAACTATATGGCTATGCTAGGTGTTCTGATTGATTTATATTTGCGCTATAGAAATACACTTAAGCAAATGGATATTGGCACTTTTTAAAAAAAAAAATCGTTACATTGAAGATGCTTAATGTTTATCATTTCATCATACTCTTTAGTGATTCGACTTTGGAAACAATATCAAACAACTTATCTTTTTTATTTTTTCCTTTCTTGACTAATTTGTAGCTGTGTTCGGTGCTTGAATTTATGTTCGCGCTATAGAAATCCACCACAATAAATATAAGCACCTTTTTTTAAATAACGGTTATGTTCAACGCTCAAATTCGAGACACATAACATTAATAACCATTTATCATTCCGCCATGCTCTTTAGATATTCAACTTTCATAACAATCAGACGACTTATCTTTTCTAATTCTTCCTTTTTAAATTTTGTGTCTATGTTCGGAGTTTGAAATCTACATTTCGATTCACGACATAGAAATCCACTATAACGAATATTAACACCTTTTTCAAAAAGTCTAAGTCTTTCCTTGTCTCTTGGGAAAGATATTAGTGGAAGTAAATAGTGTCAAAGATGGAAATTTGAGTTTTTTTTTTTCTTCATTTTACATCCTAATGTGTGTTCTCATTTATGATTTGCACCCTCTTCTATTATTTTTAACGGTTTGCTCCCTAATTTCTTAATTTTCCATTATGCGACTACAACTTGAAAATATATTTCTGTCGTGTGACTATAACTTTGCCTGATTTAGGCTCTAGCTTGAATGATATATTCTCTACAAAATTCCATCTTTGGAGACGTGTTTTGTTCTCGAGAATAACTCGAAAAAAAAGAGTTTTTAGTTATTTTGCAAGTAGTGATATTGAAAATAGTAGCATTTTTTCAACTAGTATACTTTATCCTCGTCAAATTTCACTTGTGAACTACACTAAATATATAATTATTTTTTAAATTAATATTTTCGTTGTTAAAAATTTCAAATTTTTAAATGTACACTAAAACATTAACTATATTCCTCATAATCATACAAGAAGTACAATCAAATAAAGTAAAAAATATTTCAAATCTACGACCAAACATCTGCTAAAACTCCATTAAATGACCTTCTTGAGAAAAAGAATTGAAAATGGATCATCAGAATTTTTACTAGCCATTTGGTTCAACAAACTCAAAGAAAAGACTATAGTTTGGTCAGACAATAGAAATAACATCGCGCCGGAGGGATCCAAAGTTGAGCTTTCTATAGATGGAAGACTAGTGCTAACTGATCCAAATGGTCAAGAAATATGGGCTCGTGATACGGCTAGTGCTGGACCGGCCTATGGCGCCATGCTTGACACCGGAAACTTTGTGCTAGTAACCAGTAGTTCAGGCATTCTATGGCAGAGTTTTCATGAGTCAACCGATACGATTTTGCCTGGCCAAGTACTTAATCAAAGATCCAGGCTTGTCTCGAGCTTCTCTAGCACGAATGCATTGAGTGGAAGGTTTGAGTTGTTCCTGGATGGAGAGCTGGCGCTTTACACGATCAAGTACCTGATTGATGCCACAAATGATGCATATTGATCAACCGCGACTGGTGGCAGTGGTAACCAGGTGAGCTTCAATCAATTAGGCGTTATTTACCTTCACGCAGCAAATGGAACTCTGCTGAAATTGATATCCTCTTCCAATGAGACAAATTCAACAGCAAGCCAATTGTATAAGCGAGCGACTCTTGAATATGACGGAGTTTTTAGGCACTATATCTATCCGAAAAAATCTTCTAGTGGGAGGCCGATGGCGTGGTCTACTTTGCATAGCATTTCGGATAACATCTGTTTGCATCTCCCACAACAACATCTACAGACAGGAGGGATTGCATGTGGTTTCAACAGCCTTTGCTCGATGGGAACTGACCGGAGGCCAAGATGTGATTGTCCAATCAAGTATATATTAAATGATCCGAAGGACAAATTAGGCAGATGCAAACGGAATTTCCCCGAGAAAGATTGTAAGGATGAATCTCGAGGTGATGAGGCTTTCACAATGCACGAAATGCTCAACACTAACTGGTATGGTGACGATTATGAGTATTACGCAGATGTTACTGAGGATTGGTGCAAACAGAATTATTTGACTGATTGTTATTGTGTTGCTGCTGTTCACCATCCAGGAAAAGAATATTGGAAGAAAAGGTATCCGCTTTTAAACGGGAGGACAGATCCAACAGAAACAACGAAAACGCTTTTGAAAATAAGGAAAGACAATTCCACAGTGGGATCACCAACAACAATAACGACTACTTCTACTACTACTACGCCTCAGTCCCAAGCTGGTGAAAACAGCAAAAATCAATCTAGTCTAATCATTTCTGTTTCTGTATTGTCGAGTAGTTCGGTTTTCATCTTAATGTTGTTGGTCCTTTTGTATGTTTTTAAGTTTAAATGGAAATATCCAAAGAAGCTTTCAGCATATCAAGCTGTTCCAGGAGTGAACATAAGAAGTTTTAGCTACAATGAGCTAGAAGAAGCTACAAACGGATTCGAGGAAGAGTTAGGAACCGGTGCCTTCTCAACAGTTTACAAAGCGGTTCTTAAGGACGAAAATGGGAAAATAGTTGCTTTCAAGAAACTACACAAGACGGTAACAGAAGGAGAACAAGGATTCCTAGCTGAAGTGAATTCAATCAGCAGGACTAATCACAAAAACTTGGTCCAACTCCTCGGGTTCTGCAACGAAGGCCAACACCAGCTTTTGGTGTATGAACACATGGAAGCTGGCTCATTAGCAGACTTTCTATTCAAAGATTCTAGGCTTAGTTGGTCGCGAAGGGTACAAGTTTCGATAGACACCGCTAAAGGTCTTTGTTATTTGCATGAAGAGTGTAGTAACTAAATTATACATTGTGATATCATATTTTGATGTAGTAGAGATTTCGCAGACTATTCCAGATGTTGTTAGTGATTTTCGAATTTCATTCCTTATTGTTAAACTCAATCCAGAGTATGACCATGTTTCCGTATTAGATCGTAATTCTGCATTTTTTTATTATATGAATGTTGTGCATGACTACCAGATAGAGTAGGACGTCCGGGCCTTCATGGTTCGGGATGTCCGTCACAGCCAAGCCCTAGTTCGGGTCGTGACAAACTTGGTATCAGAGCATGGTTCATGATCACAGGGTGTCTGCGAAATCGCGTCGGGTAGAGTCTTGTTTATGGGTGTATAGAGCGCCACACTTATAAGCAGGAGGCTACTAGGTGTTTAGGAATGTTTCCTCTCTTTGTAATTTAGTTCGTGCTTTGGAGTCTAATATGTCCTCTAATCCTTGATCTCTTGCATTTCAGAAAAACAATCATGCCTCCCCGTCGTACTATCGATCAGAATGCACAGACAGATGAGGTCCTTCCCACCCATGGGATGAGAACCCAAAACAGAGCTCAGACTCTGGAGATTAATACTACTCCAGGAGCCCCACCTACTCAGACCAGCCCACCCAGGGCACCCAGAGCTCCCCGGACGAGGACTAACCACTCAGCCTCGCGAGAGAGAAGTATCTAATGCAGAATTCAGACAGTCCATTCACATGCTTTCACAGTTGGTAGCCACACAGACTCAATGGTCGGAAGATATTGGGTCTGCATCTGTTACGTTTGAGGCTACAAAAGTGGGCCAGTTCATGAGGATGAACCCTCCCAAGTTTACTGGTACCAAGGTAGAAGAGGATCCACAGGAGGTTGTGGATGAGATGGAGAAGATCTTTAAGGTGATGCATGTAGATGAGGTAGAGGGGGTTTAATTATCAGCTTACCAGCTTAAGGATGTAGTGAACCAATGGTATAACGAGTGGGAAGATTCAAAGAGTGAGCGTGCTGAGCCTAAAGTTTGGGCCGAGTTCGTGGAAGACTTCCTTGATCGGTTCTTTCCTCTTGAGCTGATAGAGGCCAAAGCCGAGGAGTTTATGAATCTAAAGCAGGGAAAGATGAGTGTCCAGGAGTACACTCTGACGTTCAACCAACTAGCCTGTTATGCTCCAGAGATAACTAGTAACATGAGAGCCTGAATGAGAAAATTTGTATCTGGACTTTCAGATGACTTAGTGCTTGAATGTCAGGGAGCAATGTTGAACTGGGACATGAATTTTGCTAGACTATTAGTCCACATGCAGCAAATTGAGGAAAAGAAAAAGAAAATTGTTGAATCTAGAGAAAAGGACAGACAGACAAAGAGAGCCAAAGCAGTAGACCAGAGCTACAGTCAGTAGCAGAGTAGAAATTGGGCTAACAAATGGCAGAAGAAGAAGAATTGGGGTAATGCGCAGTTTGCAGTTAGTGCTCCGGTGTCCAGACCCCAGTTGAGCAGCGCACCCAGAATTTTTAGTCTAGTCAGGAGCCGAGGATGCAGGGTGCGCACTCGCAGGGAAGTGTAGCTCAGACCTCTAGGTCCTATCTGCGTTGTGGGAGATGTAGGAGGAATCATCCAGGGAGATGTCAGTTTGGCACTTTGGTGTGTTATTCATGCGGCCAGCCAGGCCATATCCATAGAGACTGTCCAGCATCAAGGAGTAATGTTGGAGGATCCAAGTGACAGGTGAATTCTTCTGCACCACCACCACCTCTGAAGGGTGCCACTTCAGCCGCCAAAAACCGCCGCAACCGGTTGTATGCCTTGACCAACCGCCAAGAGGCAGAGGCCTCACCGGATATAGTTAATGGTACATTACAAATATTTTCCCATGATATTTATGTGTTACTTGATCCTGGGTCTACCCTGTCATATGTGACCCCTTATGTGGCTGATGGTTTTGGGTTTGAACCCGATGTGATTGCTGAGCCTTTTTCTGTTTCCACTCTGATGGGAGATTCTTTTGTGGCTAGGAGGGTGTATAGAAATTGTGTAGTGACTATTTGTGGGCGGGATACCGTGGCAGATCTCATAGAACTTGAAATGATTGACTTTGATGTTATTTTAGGGATGGATTGGCTCCATTCGTCCTATGCCACGCTAAATTGTAGAACCCGAAGAGTCACTTTTTCTTTCTCGAATGAACCAGCAGCAAAGTGGGAGGGACATTCTTTAACACCTAGAGGATACTTTATATCTTACCTCAGACCCTGTAAACTCATTTCTAAGGGTTTTTTATATCATCTTATTCGGGTTAAAGATTCGAATACCAAAATCTCTTCTCTTTAGTCTGTCCCTGTAGTGAATGAATTCCCAGAAGTCTTTCCAGATGATTTCCCAGGAATACCACCTGATAGAGAGATAGATTTTGGCATTGATTTATTGCCAGACACCTGTCCCATTTCTATTCTGCCATATAGGATGGCTCCTGCAGAATTGAAAGAGTTAAAAGAATAGCTAGTAGATCTTCTAGACAAAGGTTTTATCCATCCTAGTGTTTCTCCCTGGGGTACACCTGTACTCTTCGTGCAAAAGAAAGATGGTTCCCTGCGTATGTGTATAGATTACCGCCAGTTGAATAAAGTCACTGTTAAAAATAAATATCCTCTTCCTAGAATTGATGATCTCTTTGAATAGCTTCAGGATGATAGATGTTTTTCAAAGATAGACCTTCATTCGGGAAACCATCAGTTGAAAGTTAGAGAGTCATACATTCCCAAAACAGCTTTCTAAACCAGATACAGTCATTATGAATTCTTAGTCATGTCCTTTGGATTGACTAATGCCCCTGCAACTTTCATAGATCTGATAAATAGGGTGTTCCATCAGTTTCTAGACCTATTTGTGATTGTTTTCATTGATGACATTTTGATTTATTCTAAGAGTAAGGAGGATCATGCCAATCACCTCCGAATCATCCTTCAGACTCTCAAAGATCACAAGTTATATGCAAAGTTTTCCAAGTGTGAATTCTAGATTAATGCTATTGCATTCTTGGGGTATATTGTGTCTAGTGATGGGATTAAGGTTGATCCCCAAAAGGTTGAGGCAGTGAGAAAATGGCCCAGACCCATGACTCCAATCGATATTCAGAGTTTCTTGGGTTTGGCAGGGTATTACAGAAGATTTGTAGAGAGTTTTTCTTCCATAGCTGCACCACTTACAAAGTTGACTCAGAAAAAGGTGAAGTTCGTGTGGTCTCACTTCTGTGAGAATAGTTTTGAGAAGTTGAAGGATAAGTTGACAACTGCTCCTATTTTGACTCTTTCGGAAGGTACGTAAGGGTTTGTTGTGTACTGTGATGCATCCCGTGTGGGACTTGGGTGTGTACTTATGCAGCATGGTAAGGTGGTGGCCTATGCATCTAGGCAGCTGAAGGTGCATGAGCGAAATTACTCCACCCATGACTTGGAGTTAGCGGTTGTGGTGTTTATGCTTAAAATCTTGCGGCATTATCTCTATGGGGTATATGTTGATATATTTACTGACCACAAGAGTTTGCAGTATGTTTTCTCGCAGAAAGAATTGAACCTCAGGCAATGACGTTGGTTGAAAATTTTGAAAGATTATTACATGAGCCTGCACCACCATCCGAGCAAGGAAAATTTGGTAGTCGACGCCCTCAGTAGGTTGTCTATGGGCAGTCTTTCTCATGTTGAAAAGGGAAAAGGGAGATGGTGAAGGATATTCACCGGATTGCAAATCTAGGAGTGCAACTCTTGGATTTCGAATATGGGGGAGTGGTTGTTCATGAGGTAGATAAATCTTCTCTTTGTGCTGAAGTTAAAGAGAAGCAGGTTGAAGATCCCATCTTGATGTAGATCAAGAAAGGTGTGGGTCAACAGAAGGTAATGTCTTTTGAAATTGGTGGTGATGGGATCTTGAGATATCAGGGTAGACTATGTGTGCCGGATGTAGATAGGTTACGAAAGAGGATCCTTGATGAAGCTCACACTTCAAGGTATGTTTTTCACCCAGGATCTACTAAGATGTATCATGATCTAAAGACTATATATTGGTGGAACAATATGAAGCGTGATGTAGCTAACTTTGTTGCCAAGAGTTTGAATTGTCAACAAGTTAAGTTGGAGCATATGAGGCCAGGTGGTACTTCCCAGGAGATAGCCTTTCCTTTTTGGAAGTGGGAGATAGTCAATATGGACTTTATCACGGGACTTCCGAGGTCCCAAAACCAGTATGATTCTATTTGGGTAATTGTAGACCGGTTGACCAAGTCAGCCCACTTTCTGCCAGTGAGAACTAACTATTCGAGGGATGACTATGCCAAGTTATACATTGAGGATATAGTCTGTTTGCATGAAGCACCTGTGTCCATCATATCTGACCGAGGTACGCAATTCTCTTCACAGTTTTGGAGATCTTTTCAGAGGGGTTTAGGTACCCAAGTGAACCTGAGTACGACTTTCCACCCTCAGACAGATGGGCAAGCCGAACGGACTATTCAGACCCTAGAAGATATGTTGAGATCTTGTGTGATTGACTTCAAATGTAGTTAGGTAGATCACTTGCCATTGATAGAGTTTGCTTATAATAATAGCTACCATGCTAGTATTAAGATGGCCCCTTTTGAGGCCCTATATGGGAGAAGGTATAGGTCACCAGTAGGGTGGTATGAAGTTGGTGAGACGCAGTTGTTTGGGCTTGATCTAGTTCATCAGGCAATGGAGGACGTGAATATTATTAGAGAACGACTTAAGATAGCCCAGAGTAGACAGAAATCCTACGTCGATGTTAGAAGAAGGAAGCTAGCATTTGGGGTTGGTGATTGGGTGTTTCTCAAAGTTTCTCGTATGAAGGGAGTCATGCATTTTGGGAAGAGAGGTAAGCTGAGTCCTCGCTATATAGGTCCATACCAGATTTTCAGAAGGATAGGTGGAGTTGCTTATGAGTTAGAGTTGCCTGCAAGTTTGGGTTCTATTCATCCGGTATTTCACGTGTCCATGTTGAAGAAATATATTGGAGACCATTTTTTAGTGTTTCCTGTAGAAGAAATCAAAGTGACAGACTCTTTATCCTATGAAAAGGAACCTATTGCATTATTAGATCGTCAAGTTAGAAAGTTAAGGAGCAAGGAGATAAGTTCAGTTAAAGTGTTGTGGAGAAACCAGAAAGTTGAAGAAGCAACTTGGGAATCAGAAGATGACATGCGAGATAGATATTCAAATCTATTTGATCCGGTGAATGACGAAATGGAAGGTACAATCCTTGCTTTACTCTTTTATGATCTTAGTACACCTTAAATCGTGCTTGTTTGTGTTCTGTGTCATCATTCGGAGATGAATGATCCCAAGGGGGATAATATAACACCCCTCATCATCCATGTGTTAGCTCGTGGTAATATACTCTTAGAGTTAAATGACTAGAATAGTATCTAAGAGACTTAGTCTCATTTTTGACTTCCCAAGTGAGTAAAGTTTAAACCATACATAATTTCCCTACTTTCGACTTTTTATCATGTGGAAAATTGAATGAGCTTTCCGTTGATATAAGATTCGCCTAAATCCGATACCCGGGCAAGAAGTTATGGCTAGTTTAAGCCTTAGTCGTAAAACACCGTCATTTTGGTGCTTGGCGCGTCGCGGAGGGGGTTTATTTAGAAATTGTCAAATTCCAGTAGCCTAGCGCAATTGTGGCGAGTCACGCTGAAGTTTCAAGTCTCAACCAGTGGGACAACGTGATGACTCCGCATCGCGGTGACCCTAAAAATCCCATTCGTCAATTTCCAGTGAGCCACTACGATTGTGACGCATCGCGGTGGCCCATAAAATCGGGTTTCCAGTTATATTTTTCCATCTTATTAAGGGTATATTGGGTATTTTCCACCCCCTTATCAGCTTAAACATGGGATTTCACTCCCAAGTGACCACATTATTCATATTTTCTTCAAAAATTCACAAGAATACTCTCTAGGGTTTTAAACTAAAAACCCATTCTACTCAAGATTCAACCGTGGGTTTGCGAAACTGATTGAAGATTTGGAAGTCCCAACCCATAGGCTTCAAGAATCATCCATCAAATTTCTAAATTTAGGTACGTGGGGTTTATCCTAAAAACTACATGGGCTTAAAACCATTAGAGCATGATTTTTAAGATTTTTATGCATGAATTTCAAAGAGATTTTGGAATCTATGTTCTAAATTACGTACTCCGAATGTATTGATGTTACTATTGTTTTGACATTGTGGTCCTATCCCCTAAATTGATTTACATGTATACGTATATGTATGGGATTTGATATTTAAGATTGTTTGAGAGCATAAATTATGAACTCCCTCTCTTGTATTGGATTAAAGCTTATGGTTTTGTTGGAAAAGAGTTGAAATGCATGTTTTATGCTTTGAAAGATGTTTTCCCAATATCCTTGTAATATGATTTCGAATTGTTGAGAGGGTGTTTCTTCATATAACTATGTGATGTTAAAGAGAAAGAATTGCATGAGATTGAGACTTTTAACATGACCACTTTTGTTTACTGAATCATTGATAAAGAGAATTAACTGCATGGTTTTACATGAGTTTCTTGAAAGAATTGTTGATATGGTGGTCCTGAATTTCATGATTTAAAAACAGAGATATAAATTGCTATAAATGGCTCAGAGAATGTGACTTGCAAGTCAATGGTATGACGATACCATATATGTGTATATTTCATGACAGAGTTAAAGATTTCAGAGTGTGTTTTCAGAGCATGCATGTTTAAAGAACTAAAAATAGGCATAAAGAGGGTTAGGTGGTTACCCGAAGAAGGCATGAGTTCAAGTAGCTCTTAGCCTGAAATCGTATTTGCCGATACGGGTAGATTATTATTGTACGCTGGCGACGTCCGTGTGGCGTAGTAGATTCAGAGACTCTGACCCTTGCGGCACACTTGGGTTAGGGGCTTGGCTGCCGAGTTAATGGCGGATCCCATATAGCCCATGGGATTACATATTGTAGGGTACACCACCTAGCGCAGAAGTAAGACAAAGAGTGTCACAGATTTCAAATGTTTTCACAGAGTCTTTTAAAATGCCCATGTGATTTCTTACTATATGATATGTTTATGAACTGCTTTAAATTTCTCTCATATATGTAGAAGATGAATGATTATTTTGGATTTGCTCTGCGTACCAGTACATCTATATTAAGCCCCCTGCCCTACCTCTCAGGTTCTGAGGCTTAGTCTAGGGGTCAGATAAGCAGTAGATAATTCACACAACAGATCAGATTGTGCAGTGGTGAGCCTTCTTGATACGGGTACGACCACTAGGATGCACGTATGTGAGAATGCATTGGACCCATCCAATAAAGCGTCCAAGTGAAGTGTGGAAAAGGCCTTGGATCACACCAAATTCGACCCTAAACTTTCACTCCAAGGGCGCCCTTGGTCATATTTCATTAAAGGGACCTTTTGGTCATTTTACCTATTATTTGTAATACACTATAAATAGAATGATGTAAGGTTTTATTCATTAGTTTTGATTGAATATTGAAAGTTGTAACATTGAAACACCCTCTCTTGAGAGAATAGCCTCTTGACTGAAACATAGTATCTAGGAAAATCAACTTGAGTGTGGAATCACTCGTGTTGGATTCAAGCTTGGAAACGTTGGATTCTTGGGAGATCGAGGTCCCTCTTGTTTCAACATAAGATATAGGTGAATCATTGTGTGTGGTATTAAGGGTCCAAGAGTGGAATAGGCTCTTGGGTTCTTAAGATTACATCTTTGTGTAGTCTATCTATCTATCCCTTTGTTTCTTGTAGCCGTGTGTTTGTTGTTCTTAATAATATTGTTATTGTTCTTAATTCTCATGTTGTTAATCTAGTTTGTTGTCCTCTGAAAATAGGTGTTAATCACCTCATTACAATGTGTTCTTATTGTAGATCTTGAATCCGAGAGGGGTCACTCAAAGGGTCCTCGGTTCTCTTGAACTTGTGGACTGTTTTGAGTGTGTGTTTTGTGTGTTCTTGGTCAATCTTGTATCACTTCTCTATTCCAGAAGGCCTGTCCTTTCCGATTATGTCATCTATTACAGTTTTGGTCTACTGGGGGCTTTGTCCCAGTTTTCAGATAGTTGTCAGATTTTCATGTAGTAAAGATTTCGCAGACTGTTCCAGATGTTGTTAGTGATTTTCGGATTTCATTCCTTATTGTTAAACTTAATCCAGAGTATGACCATATTTTCAAGCTCAAGAAATCTCTTTATGGCCTCAAACAGGCTTCCAGGCAATGGTTTTCCAAACTGTCTGATGCTCTGTTATCAAGAGGCTACATTGCTAGTAAGAATGACTATTCTTTGTTTAACAAGTCTTCTGGTTCTTCTTTGGCGATCCTTGTTGTTTATGTGGATGATATATTACTTGTTGGTTCTGATATTTTTTAGATGACTGCACTTAAGTCTTTTCTTGATCATTCTTTCAGGATTAAGGACTTGGCTCAGTTCATTATTTCTTGGGATTGGAGGTCACTGCTTATGTTTCTGGGTATCTTATTAACCAGTCCAAGTATACCTCTGACTTGTTGACTGAATTTAATTGCTCCCATTATTCTCTTGTTTCTTCTCCTTTGGATCCTGCTGTCAAATTAACCCCAGACATGGGTGACCCTTTACCTGACCCTACCTCATTCAGTAGACTTGTTGGTAAGTTGAATTTTCTTCAACACACTAGACCTGACATATCGTTTGCAGTTCAACATCTGAGCCAATTTTTGCAACATCCTTGTACACCACACATGCTAGCTGGATTGCATGTCTTGAGGTATCTTTTGAATGCTCCTACTCAGGGCATTTTCTTGCCCCCCTCTTCCTCTGTTGATCTCTGTGCTTATGCTGATTCTGATTGGGCTGACTGCCCTTTATATCGTCGCTCTGTTACTGGATACTATATATTTTTGGGGGGCTGTCCCATTTCTGGGAAAAGCAAGAAACAACCTACTATAGCTCTTTCCTCAGCTGAAGCTGAGTACAGGGCTTTGCGTAATGTTGTTGCAGAAATGTTTGGCACACTCGTTTATTTGCTGACATGGGTTTAGCTGTCTCTACCCCTGTTCTTATATTTTGTGACAGCCAGGCTGCACTTCATATTGCTTGTAATTTGTGTTTCATGAGAGGACGAAGCACATCGAGATTGATTGTCCTTATGTCCGGGATTGCTCCATTTCTGGTGTTGTTTCCCTTAATCATGTTGCTTCTGCTAACTAGATTGCTGATATTATGACCACGCTGCTGCATGGTCCATCTCATCACTCGTGTTTGCGCAAGCTGGGTGTGTTGTCCCCCTCCATCTTGAGGGGGTGTTGACATGAGCCCAAATCATAGGCCCATTTTATTACACGGCCCGGGCCCATAACATTTTTCTAGTTGGTTTTGGTTTAATTTCATTTACTACTTCTCAATGTAAATAAAAAGTGACATACACACTTCTAGAACATTGAATGAGATATTCTTTACAATTCATCAATATCAATATTCTCTCTCTCTCTGAACTCTTGAACTCTAGGGTTTCTTCTTTTTCCATGGCGGCGATATGAGGGTGATGAACCCTAACAAGAAATAACCTCTTTCGTACAACAGCATGGAGACAAGTAAGAAAATAGTTTGTGCATTTGAAAAACCCATGTGTCTCCCTTTGTCAACAAATACACTGTGCGATTTGACAAATCAAATTTGTCCAGTTTGAGATGCCTTAATTGCATTAGGCCCCAAATTTGCTCAGGACACAGAATTATACTCGTGCCACCTAAAACAAAATGTCTGTCCTTGGAACTACAATCATACATTGAGGTAACTTAGTGTTGGTATAATATACCACAATTATAATAATAGTTACAGATGAAATAAAATGAACAAAATAAAATAATCTTCTTCTTGGCTGAGGCACGGATATCTCGCTCTCTTTAAGGAGATTCAAGCCCACTGCGGCATAATCTATACTGATCCAGCAGTATAACTCGTGACTTGTCCCTCTAGGATACAACAGCCCATCAACGATGTACAACTCAAACAACTCTGGATTAGTTGAAGATTCCAAAGCTCCACCATAAAAATATCTTCCTTCAACATATATTAACTTTCTTTGTATAGTGAATATAGTTAAAGACTTAGAATATTTTCTTTGTCTCAACTCTTTCTTTCACTACTACACACTATAATATTTTTCACAGTTATCATATTTCTTTGTACATACAATAACATGCAAGATCACCTCTATTTATAGATGAGGTATTTATCCTTGTATTGAATAGGAAGAATATGGTGTAGTAAAGTGAGTACATGAATGGTCAGTAGGTTACAAATGTTACAAGAGCTACATGTAACTAATGGTCATATAAGTTACAGGAACTAATAGCCATGAGAGTTACAAGAACTAATGGTCATATGAGTTACAAGAACTAATGGACAACATTACTACAATTTGTACCCACTAACTCAAAAAGATAATATGGTGAGTTACAAGAATAATGACACCATTTTCTCCACTTTATGTTTATAATGTCATGCACTTTAATTTATTTTAATCATAAAATGCACCAACACTTATGCCTTTTTGTTAAATTATTATTTCGAATAAATAGATCATCGGAATGAATTTAAGAACATGAGCTACTCTATTACTTCTCTCGGATATCATTGAGTTGATCCCCAAGAATTTACGATCAAACGTACACAATATAAGTTGCTCCATGAAGGAGAGAAAGTACCGCACAACAAGAATTAACAATCTAGAAGACATTACAACATAAATTTATCGAATCAAACTCCCATATTGAATAGATACCGATTGAGTGCTCTTGTTGTTCGTCCTCTCCTTGTCTTCTTTTTTCCAAAAGCTGCTCGAAGAATCCACGATACTCAGTCGAACTCAAACCCTCCTCTTACGTTGTAAAAACTCCCAAATCTTTCTTTGTTTCTTACTATAACAAAGCAACATAAATTAGAAATATAAAATCTCCCATTTACGATCAAATCATGTCAATTACTATATCAAGAATATTTAGCTCTTGAGTAAATCATTATATATTTTTTTAAAAGAGACTAAAAGACGATTATGTAGTGATATGTCTGAATTATTTATGTACTTATAAAAGATTTCTAACACTAAGCATGAAAGTAACATATATCTTTTAAAACTCAAAGAGGAAGCCTCCAACACAACACAAGTGATATATATGTTAGAGGAATTGTTACAAAGAAATCAATGTTATGAAGCGAAACAAGCTACACCAAATCCCGCAATAAACTAGAAAATAAAAATGCAAAGAGAACATCTTGAAATGTGAGTTCATATTAAATCTTCTTTTTCACAATTCTGTAAAATTTACTCCATTATATCAAAAATAAATGTCGATAATACTTGTCCATTTTGAAACCAATGAATAATTTACCCATTTTACGCTTAGCATTAAATATGATTCATTATCCAATGTGTTTTCCAAAGCATTAGATTTATTAGATTCAAAGGGTAATATGGTAAAACTAGCTCTATCATTTACTATTTCTTAACTTATGTTTCAAGTTAATAGTGGACGACTATTGATAGACGGAGGTAGTAACAATTAGACCAAATGTGCTCACATTTATCAAGCTTTAGCTAAAGTAGAGATATTCTTTTTAATTTCTCTTACATTTTAAGTCTTGTTTTAGCCAAATTTTTTCAAAGTTATTTTTTTGAAAGAATATGGGGCAAAGCTCAATAACTTTTGTGTACAACTTGACTTGTGGAAATGAGAAACAGAGTGTGACCCTGATAAATACTATATACTTACGTGAATCGGAGATACGAACTTCCACGGGGTTGTTTCCGAGCTCTTGTTGTTCTTGTTGAATTCGTGCAGCAGACTCCCCAAGTTCGGGAAGACACCTTGATAACTCAATCAGCTGTAGTGTGTGGATTTCTGCAAACTCAATGGGTATCTCTTTCAAATATCTGCATTCTTTAAGCACAAGGAGCTCAAGGACAGGAAAATTATCATTTGTGGCTTTCCAGTAATTGAGAGTACGATCTCCAATTAACAAAATCTTCAATCGAGTAAATCCCCTAACTTTTGGATACCATTTATTGCCAACACAAGCACCATACATTAGCTTCAGCACCTCAAGGTTAGGCAACTCAGCTATGATATCCAAGTATGACCAACTTAATGAAGTAAGTCTTAACTTCAGCTTCTTGAGCGTTGCTGGAAAAGCTTTTGCACCTGCTGGAAAATGGGGAAAGTAAAATATAAAACTCAATGTTTCAAGTTGCTGCAGATGGACGAGATTGTTGATAAGCCCAGAATCCCGAATACTCTTAGAGTCAGTCTCATATCCACGGATTCCTAGTTCTTTGACATTCTGAATCCCCATAATAACCTCCTTCGTGCAACAACGTGGAGACAAATAAGAAATAGTTTGTAAGTTTGAAAAATCCAAGTGCCTTCCTTTGTCAACAGATCCACTTGAGCAATCTGGCAAATAAAATCTGGGCAGTTTGAGATGCCTTAATTGCATTAGTCCCCAAATTTCCTCAGGAAAAGTTATAGTTATAACTGATTGAATAGGCCCTTGAACAATGAATGTCTGCAGATTCCATAACCTGCAAATTTCTGGAGGTATGTCTAAATTCCCATAGCTGAAAAATGATAGGTACCTCAACCAGATGAGGCTTAGTATCTCTAGAGGGAAATTATCAATTTGTCTGTGTCTCAACTCCAAGATTTTGAGTAATTTGAAATGAATAATCTCTGATATGAGAATATAATATGAATGCTCAAGATGAAAAGAGAAAATAGAACGGGTTTGTTTCAAAAGATCTTTGCTGTCATGATATCTCAACTGACAATGTCCAAGGGTAAGAAGAGTCCTATAAAGACCATGGGGACAATAATCACTTTCATCACCAGTCACGCGCTTAAAGGGCTGAATTCTATACATATTGAGATATCGAGATTCTCGATATGATACGTCAAGCACAATGTCGTTCATGATAAAAACGTTTCCCCTTTCAACTTCTCTCAAGCACAGGTCATATATTAGATCATGAACCTTACATGATCTAATTTTTGTTCCATCTATACTTTTCTTGCAGACGAGGACTAGACATCTATCGACAAGCTCTTGCAAACACTTCTCAGCCTCTCCTTCCAAATCATTTTCCAACTTCAGGAACCCCTCAGCCATCCATGATCTCATCAAATTCTTCACTGGAATATCACTGTCTTCTGGAAAAATTCCGAAATGCAGTAGACAAGTCTTTAGATCGCTAGTCAAGTGATTGTAACTCAACCCAAGCATACGTGAACATTGTTTGTCAGGATCATTTGTGACAAATGACTTGACATCTTTAGCAACATTTTCCCAGTCTTCTATTGCCTTCTTATATTTGAGAAGCCCAGCAACCACGACGATAGTTAGTGGTAAACCGTGACATTTCTCTGCGATTTTCTTCCCAATAGTCTCGAACTCATATGGTAATGCTTCACTTGTAAATGCTGCACTTTTGAAAAGACTCCAACTCTCATCTTGATCCATAAAGCCCATCTGCAAAGAAAGATTCTCCGTATCAGCATAACAAGCTACTTCATTGTTACGGGTAGTCAACAATATTCGACTCCCTGCATTGAAGTCTTCAGTTGGAAAGCATCGTCTCACGCCATCCCACACTTCACAACTCCATATATCATCCAAGACAATTAAGTACCTCTTTCTCTTTAAACTTTTCTGCAGCATGTCTGCTAGCTCTGCTTCACCTCTCGTCTTAACCGTGTCATCCATGTTGATCGTCGATCGCAGAAGGCCCAGCAAAATTTTCTTTATGTTGTGCTGTTGAGATACAGTAGCCCAGGTACGAACATCAAAACAGCGTAGAACTGATTTATTATTGTAAACTTCTTTTGCTAAGGTTGCTTTACCTATTCCTCCCATCCCGACAATCGAGATGACTCTGGGTTCACCAGAGTAGCTTCCAGTCAGATCTTCTAACAAGCGTTCCTTTTGATCATCATGTCCAACCATATTGTTGTTAACATTCAGAATATTGTTTGTTGAACTTGAAAAATCTTGAACCAATGATCCTTCTGATACTTGTTTGCCTTTATCTTGAATCTTTGTCGACTCTTTCCTGATACGATCCATGTCCTCTGCTACTAGTTGCAGGGTATCAAAAAGCCTCTCATGTGTCTTTTCATCATTTGCCAATACAACTTCAGTTACTCTTAGTTGAATTGTGTGTTCAGCAATATTTGCAACTTCTTTTACCTCTACTTCAAAATCCGTCATTTCCCCAGAAACATTGTTTGTCTCAAAGTTCTTGACAAATACTTCCAGGGAACTAACTTTTTCACGAAGAGCGCAAATTTTTTCTCTCTGATCACAGGATAGAAATGGCATCGGTGAATTGGATGTCAAGAGCGATTCTATTGTTCTCATAAGAGAAGCCACACTTGCATGAGCCATATCTACTGTATTCTCGTTTCTTTCCTGTGCGGTAATGACCTGAAACCTGCAAGATATCAATGGTATTACAAATAACTAGATACGCAGATTGCTAAAAAGGCACGCATAAACTAAATGAGATCAGGTAATGTATTTTCCTTAATCATAGCTATCACAGGGTAACAGTGAGTTTAGTCCCAAACTCACTAGCTTTAGCTCATTTAACACGTAAAAATAGTTTAACTCCCAGTACGCAAAAAACATTGTGGTTCAAAACTCCGCTTTGCTTACTTAGGTAGTGGTTTCTACGTTGCTGGAACTCTTTTAAAAAGTTACCTCACCCGTGTCAGATCCTTAAAAAAATGTGCAATTTTTGAAGGATCCAACACGTAATTAATGTTATTTTTGAGGAGTTTGAGCCATATAACTATATATATAGTACAAAGAGCGAAATTATACATTGACAAGCCACTAGAAGGGTTTTTTTGCTATAAAACTTTAATTAAATGAGAGAGTAATTAAGGAAAACTAACCTTTCAAAGGAAGATTTTCTAAAACAGTAAGTAAGGTTAGCGTACACCCCACCCTCCCGATACCCACTTGTAGGATTTTCTGACTTTGCTAGAAAGTCGGACCATAAAATTAAAGGGTCATAATTCAAAAGTCTTCTTTACTTTCTTTAACTCCGTGTCAAGTCATGAAGACAAACATATTGAAATGGACCTTGGTTGTCCACTGTATACTTGGAGGAAAAAAGATACTCCCTTTGTTTCAAAAAGAATGACCTACGTGCTTTCCTTTTTAATTCGTTTAAAAAAGAACGATTTCTTTTCTTTTTTGGCTATACTTTAATTTCAACTTTTCACGTGATATATTTAAGACTATAAGATTAAACAGCATTTTGGTACTGACATAACTTTAATTTGAAACCATATGATTAAGAAGGAGATAAGCATCTAGCACCCCAAATTATGGTCAAAGTTGTTATGACACACTCCAACTTCACAGGGGCCTATTACCCCCATGAACTCAATTTTAAGCGTATTTTTGTCAATCTTTTATGCTGACGTGACACCTTTATTACATAAAAATGGAGCTCACGTCAAAGGTGACACATCAGCTAAAAAGTTGGCACATCAGCTAAAAAGTGACAAAAATACCCTAAAATTTAGTTGAGGGGTAATAGGACACCCGTGAAGTTGGAGTGTGCCGTGGAATATTTGGTCATAGTTCAGAAGGGTACTAGATGCTTTACTCGATTCAAAATTCTTATTTATCTTCTTAAACTTCACGTCAAGTCAAATAGATAATTCTTTTTTAAACGAATGGCGTAATTTTTTTCTCCTAGATCATCGGTAACATCCTTGACAAAAAATTACAGGGTGGCAGTATGTATGCTAAGTTGTTGAGGTTGATCTTCAGATGGCCACTCAACTAACAGTTATTAGCTCAGAAAGAAGAGTAATTAAGGGAAACTAACCTTTCAATGATTGTTTGGGAATACAGAAGCAACTTATCACTGCAAGAAAATACTATAAAAAACACAAATATGAGTATAAAAAAACAAAAAGATATAAACAAGATTAAAATCAAGAGAAAAATGGCATACCTCTCTGAGTGACTAGAATGATTTTTGTATAGATAACAAAGGGTTGCCTTGTGATAAATTGGGATGAGAACTTCAATTATTGTTGCATGTGGGTTAAGGGAATTTATCTATTTAAATGGAACAATACATCAGTTGTAGTTTTAAGATATTTGTTATTCTATTCTCCTTTGATTCGAGGAATAGGTTAGTCTTCTTCTTTTCTCCTTTTTTGAACAGATATTTGTTATTCTATTTTAGTTTTAAAATTTGAGAAAATTACCAACACTGGGGTGTGTTTGGTATGATGGAAAATATTTTCCATATGGAAAATGTTTTGTTGAAAAATATTTTCCTGGAAAATAAGTTGGTTTTCTACTTGTTTTCTCATGTTTGGTTAGTGAGTGGAAAATATTTTTTCAAAAATATTTTATGGTGTTTGGTTGGTGAGTAGATACTATTTTTTAGAAAAATATGTTTTAGTGTTTGATTAGTGAGTGAAAAAATATTTTTTTAGAAAATACTACTAACTGTTAACTAGTATATCAGTGCCTCTAGCAACTCAACAACTTGTAAGAACTAATTTAAGCATAACAAATAATATCAATATCGAATACTAAAATATTACAATTACTAAATTTAAGCAACTATTAATTAGCAATAGGAGACACTTTTCAATATTTTGTCAGGACAATCTCAAGATACTACAATCAATAGAAATATAACGGAATGACAAGCTTATTCAACCTCGTGAAACAAGTTACATAGATGACAAAATAAAATATGCAATTAGCAAAAGTAAAATAGGTAAATCTTCCTCTATGCATATGAAAATAACAATACATTCAGCGAATATTGGAAATGAAAAAAATTCGGAATTCACTATTTTTTATTTCAAGTAATGAAAAATTGAAGCAAAGCACAGTGAAAAATATTTCTGAGTAATGTAAATTTTTGAGAAATGTAAATTTTTTAAGTCATGTGAATATGAGTGTTGTTGGGGTGAGGAAGAGGGTGGGGTGGGGTCATAAGTCATATTTTTCATTTTCTGAAAAATGATTTCCCTTGGCCCATGAGGGAAGTCATTTTCCCTCAAATTGAGAAAAATGAGTTGTGTGGAAAATATTTTCCAAACATTTTATTGCAACCAAATAAGGAAAAATATTAAAATATACAACATGCATTGTCCTATATATAGAGTTACTTTTTTCTCACCATGCATTTTGATTATATGGTGGATACAAATAAATAGAACCTATTGCTGATAAATAGATTTGGTATATGTTACAAAAATAATATTGTGTCACAAAGAAAGAACCACACAAAAGATCGAGGAGGATATTAATGAAGAATAGATAAAAGAATTTTTCGATAGTATTTCACACCTACTACTATACTAAGGTTTTTACTCATGCCAATACTAAATATCATTAGTTAATTTAATTTGATCGATTTTCAAATTGTGCAAATTGAAAAATTAACATTGGGTATAAAGTGTCATCTCTTATATTTATATATATATATATATATATATATATATATTCATAAGATATGAACCGATAAAATATGATTAGTTGAAATAAAGAACACAATATAAGTAAATTTTGAACAAATAGAATTTTAAATATAAAAAATATATTTTGCTTCACTGTTTGTAACAAAATTTGCTTCACCTTTAGATTTTTTTTTTTGTTTTTTTTATTTTTTTTTGTGTGTGTTTTGTTACTTCAGGACTTAAAATTAATTAGTTTAAACGAAGACAATATGTATGATTACTTTTTAGATGAATGAAAGGTTAATGATTTTTAAATGCTCATAAAATTTATTGAAAATTATAAACTTCATTAATGAATAGTAAATTTTTAAAGTAGTGATGGATTCTTTTAATTTGAATCATTGATAAAAGGATTTAAATTCACAATCAATCAAATAATAACAACTTTAATGCATCGCGCGGGTACTATACTAGTTGGGTAAAAACTTACACGCCCTCGGTGTATACACCAAACTAATGTTCTTTACCATGGTTATGTAATTAAATTAAGTAAAATACATATTGATTAATCATGGTTAAGTAACATGAACTTTAAGTTCAAACACATGTCATGCATGTATTGGCTTGGTGTATACATCGGTTGCGTGTAAGTTTTACCCTAGTTGTAATTAAACAGATAGAATAGCAGATTATATGGGATACCATAGCAGATTCAAAGGAATAGAATAATTGATCTTTAGGGATAGGAAAGACAGATTTTGCGGATGTAATCTTTGAATACTTTTTATTTAATAGCAAGATTCTCAACTTCGAGAGACATTCAACTCAAATTTGACAGGTATTGGACATTTGTATAAACAAGTAAAGGAGATTGAGAACTTCACATATATATGATCTGCAAATTTCTTTTGCTATTATACAAAAACTTTGAAATAGGTACCAACTTTGTCTTCATAACCACTTGACGTCAGAGGTGGATCCAAGATATGAACTCTATGTGTTCGACCTTTAAAGTTCTTAGCACTGAACCTACTAAAAATCTAAAATTTTGGGTTCAGACCTACAACTTATTGGAATCTTCGTGAATTTTTATGACATAAATTTGCACTTGATTAAATATAAAAATGCACAAATGAAATAAATCCTAAATTTAATACACACTATTAGAATACTATAACAACCTTCAATAAAAAAGAAAAGATCACCAGAGAGCTGAACTTCTTTGATGATTTAAAAAACATTTCTTTATTGAAAGTTGTTAGTATTAACACTTTTATTTTGTATTAGTAAATATTTTATTAGCATTGCTGGTTAGTGGGTATTTTAGGTGATCACAAATATTTCTCCTTTACCCTGTGAGCCATCCATCTTTTTGACAAATTTAACAGAAGAAAAAGACCTTTGGTCTTTGTCTTTGTATTTGTTTATTTGAGAGATTAGCAAAGTTGGATAAGTGGACACTTTTAGGATGTGATAATGATCACTAATCCTTTTATTTTCTCTATGAACAACCTGTCCTTTTGTAAAGTGGAAACTTTAATTTATTCTTTGTGTTTATTATCAAATGCCTCGTTCTGTATAATGAGAAACTATGTTGCTCGGACTCTTCAAAAATATCGAGGGGTGCCTGTCGGATACTCCAAAAATAGTGTACTTTTGAAGGATCTGACACAGGTGCGGCGGCGACATTTTTGGAGAGTCCGAGCAACTTAGATGTGAAATTATCCTTTTGATGCAAACCTTGCAGAAACAAGTGAAACTATACTTGTAGAACAGCTGCACTAGCCTGTTTACGGCCTAGCCAGGACCAGCACGTTAGACCGGTAAGGGAGTCATGCTATAGGGAAGGGTGTCTCTCAATTCTACAGAAAATGTTTTACTCCATACCGAACACACCCTAAAGCTTGAGCCAGTTAGTTACACTATTAGGATTGATTAGTGAGTGACCTGCAATCATTCTGCTTTTTCCTGTTAGTAACTTGTAAAAAGGGACAAATCAAGAAGATTTTTGATATGTTCCCCATATTTTCCTTACACTAATCTAATGTCACTGTAAAAAGAAAAGAAAATCATAACTAAAGGTAATTGAGTCAAAACCCCTTTTAATTTAAAGGGAGAAAATACTCAATTAATCATAACTAATTTAGGGAGAAAATCATCACTAATCTCCTTTTGATAAAGTTAAAAGAAGTCAAGTGGGAACTTCAGTTTGTTCTTTGTGTTCTTTATCAAATGCATCTTTATGTATAATCGAAAACCTTTTGATGAAAAATCTTGCAGAAACAAGTGAAACTATACTTGTCTAACAGCCGGGCTGGCCTGTTTACAGCGCTGCCCAAAACAGCACGTAGACCGGTAAGGAGGCCGGGCCGGTCATGATACAGGGAAGGGGACTGTGAAACAAGCCATCCATTTTCGTATTGAGAGATGTTCTGCCTTCTTCTCTGTGGAGAAACTCCCTATTTTTTATTACATACATAAGTGAGAAATTAAGAGATATGGCTTATGCTGCCGCTATTCCTTGTCTTATGAGAACCATACACCAATCAATGAAATTAACAGCATGTGATTTGCAACCGTTCTACAAAAAGCTTGAAACTTTGAGAGCTATTCTGGATAAACCATGGAAAGCAACAGACGATCTCGAGGCATCAACAAGTTTGGAAGCTGAAATCACCGATATAGCATACAAAACAGAAGAAATGTTTTTTTAGAACAAAGGCCACCATTAAAAAGTAAAGGTGTGAATGAGATGGTTTTGTAATGGTGACGGCATGAATGAGCCAAAATTTTAACTGATGGCATAAATGAGCCATTTTTGATAGTTCAATGGCATATTTGAGTCTTTTCCCCATATTTCCCTAAAAACATTGCTTCTGTCAAAGTTCTTGAGAATTAATTCCAGGGAGCTAACTTTTTCACGAAGAGCGAGAAATTCTTCTCCGTGTTCACTAATTAGAGATTGCACAAGCGAATTGGATGTCACGACCAATTCCATAGTTCTCTTCAGCGAAGCCACACTTGCATGAGCCATATCTTCACTCTCGTGTTCCTTTGCAAGTTTCAAGACCTCAGCGGTGTTACTACATATAATACCAGTTTCAAACTCTATTAACTCAAAAAATAACGCAAAGTAATAACCAAATCAATAACTGAAACCATAATCAAGTACATCACCAGTCATAAGAGCATTTATTAAGAGTTCAAGTTGGGATGTGGCTAGAAATAATGGAATCAGAACAATAACATAAAGACTCCTAGACACCACAAAACTAACTGGTTGTCTCATCGTATAAAATAATCATCAAACTCGATCACAATCAACCATGTGGTCTGCTAGTACTTGAAGTTGAATTTGTAAAGTTACATAAAAAGAGAAGGGAAGAAGGGAATTAGTACAACTCAAAAATATGTTACAATACAAAAGATATCACATCTCCTTGGAAGCCACACGTTGCTTGAAACCGATAGTTTAGTGGTAATTTGCGATAGAGGACCGAAATGAAATCCCAAGAGTTCAATCCTTCTGGCCTTGAACTCCTTTCCTAATGTTTTTCTAAATCAGAACCACTCGCACACTGAGAAGAAACAAAAAGGGTCAGTAGAAGTTCAACAAGTCACATTATTCAGATGCAGATTTGGCGCATGTTCAACCACACATACACACACTGACAGAAACAAGAACACACATATGACAATCATTTAAAAGTGTGTTAAATATTCTGAATCCGCTAACTCTAAATTATGGATCGTCAATAAAGCATCTTGAGCAAATCATACGGGGATATGTGAGATGAGATCGACTTGAATTCTTCCTCTTTGACTTAGAAAAGTTTTAACAGAGGATTCTGCATTCAGTTTCAGAAGTTTATGCAATCTGATATATAAAATTGCACTTGTCAGCTAAAAAGGATGACAAAAATACGTTAAAATTTAGTCCAGGGAAGTTGGAGTGTGTCGCAGTAAATTTGGTCATAGTGGGCACTAGATGCTTTACTCTTTATTTATTATCATGTACTAATTTTTTATTTTTTATTTTTCTAATATCACTAGTTAGTTTGATCATTGTAAAAGAAAAGACATTTTTATGACTAGAACTTGGTAACTGTTGGAAAGTTTGATTTGAATTCAAGCTCATGTTCAGAAGTTTCATTCACTACATGTCACACAAAGAATGGGCCTGGATCCATTCATATTGGGCATCCGATTCAAAATGGTTCTCTAGATAAAAGGAAGGATCAGACTCCAATAGATGCAACACAGATAATTCCAAATGATGAGAAAAGGATGTACTGAACAAAAAGAAAACAGTTGTACATAGAGGAAAATAATTTTGTTTTGGCTGTTATGATGTGGACAGTAGAAATAGTACAAGAGTACAAAATTTATTTTCATTTTTAGGTTTTCTTTATTTACAAAATACATATATAAATCCACAGGAAACTTGTACATGAGATTAATGAATACAGAAAAAAATTTCATAGTTCTTCTTGAGTTTTTGCTCTTCAATTTTTTATTCACTTTCTACATGGTATCAGAGCAATAAGAATTATGTTAAGCTCATCGTCATTCTTTCATCATTCCAGAAACTAGTTCATCCACTGCTGCTATCAGCAGCAATAACACTAACACTGTCATGGATTCAAGTAATCCTTTCTTCCTTCACCCATCTGATGCACCAGGTATGATGCTGGTAAACACTCCCTTTCAGGAAAAGGATATCCTGGATGGAGAAGGTCCATCCTCATCTCACTCTCAGCTAAAAATAAGTTGAGTTTCATCGATGGATCTTCTCCTCCTCCACCAGCAACTGATCCTTCAGTCAAGATTTGGAGTAGACGCAACGATATGGTAACATCTTGGTTGCTCAACTCACTCTCCAAAGAGATTGTTGATAGTGTGCTGTATTCTAGAACAGCAAGGGACCTTTGGTCAAATCTTGAGCAAAGGTTTGGACAGCCCAATGGGGCTAGGCTTTATCACTTACAAAAGGAATTGGCAGATCTGATTCAGGGGTCTAGTAGCATTGCTAGTTACTATACCAAAATCAAGTCTTTCTGGGATGAGTTGGATGCCCTTAACATTCATTCTATAGTTGTGTGTGTACCTGCCAGGGAAAGAGCAAAGTGGATCAGTCCAAGGAGGATGAGAGGCTCATTGAATTTCTTATGGGGTTGAATGAGATATACTCGCAGGCAAGAAGCAACATTCTCATGATCAATCCACTTCTAAGTGTAAATCATGCTTATTCCCTTTTGATGCAAGATGAGAATCAAAGAGAGGTTCATCATCCTCAGTTTCTAGGAGAAGGGTATTATTTTCTAGTTGGGAGAAATGATTATGCAGATAGCAGGGTCAATTTTCAAAAACCTAGAACTACGAATTTTCATGGGAAAAAGACCTATAACGGTAAGAAGTTTTGCACAAACTGTAAATTGACTAATCACATTGTTGAAAAATGCTACAGGATAATTGGGTATCCACCTGATTTTAAGTTCACCAACCATAAGAAGTCTCAAGGTGTAGTCAAGAGCAACTCTGTAGTTTCCATAGAAACCACAACACCACCACAATATGTTGAAAAGGGAGAATTTTTGCCAGCTATGAGAGAGGCAAGTCCTTCTATAAGGGAGGCAAATCATGTTGTGAGGGATACTAATCACTTTATGCAGCAACTATCACCAGGTCAATATAATCAATTGATGAGATTGCTAAGAGAAATGGAACAAGCACATGCAGGAAATCTTGATGTGACTGCATACTCAGCAGTTGGTATAGTTTTTTAACACTCAAATTCTTGTTATTCTGTGGGTAATTTTGATTCTAAATCATGGATTATATATTCAGGAGCCACTGCACAAATGTTCTTTGATCTAATTCCTTTGTGTCTTTAACTCCTCTTCCTAAGCCTATCATTGTCAAACTGCCTAATTTTACTAGGGTCAAAGTCACTCATGTAGGGAGTATTTCTCTTCTCCCAGGATTTGTTTTGAAAAATGTCCTTCACATTTCCTGTTTCAAACACAATTTACTCTATGTTCAAAAGTTGTGTCAAACTTTCTGTTAGAACCTCTATGTTTTGATGAATGACAATATGAATGAAACAAGTTGATAAATGTGTTCCACTGATCCGACAAGTTCAAGAGTGCAGTCCATGATATAAATGATTAAAAATCAAAATCAGTTAAATCAATGCAATTGGAAACTTTAACTTACTGATCACGTAGGGAATAGTACAAGTTGAATTTGATTCAAACACTTGATGATAAGGAAAAGCAAGTTGATTTGAAAAAGGAGTCCTATGTGAAGAAGGAGTTTCACTTCTAAGCATATCCTTAAGAGTCCAATGTGTAGAAGGAGAAAGATTCTGAAAATTGAAGAAGTCAAGAGAGTTCGAGTTTGACTACAATACCAAGGAGACGAGTTGGAATTGAAGAAGGAGTCTCACTTGAAGTAAATCTCTATGCAATGAGAGTTTCGATTAGAGAAGGAGTTTGAAATAAAGAATGACTCTTTGGAGAGTTGTGCTTAAATAGAAGATGCAGTAATCAGAATAATTCACGCACTTACAAAGAAGAAAAGCACAATCGATAGATTGACTTCACGAAGTGCTACTCAATCACTGAAGAAACACATTGAAGAATCTGGTCCTAAGTATAGAATCCAGCTAAGAGTTTTAGCGTTGATTTTTAGAGTTGTTCATTGTGTTTGAACTATTGATGTAATATTAGTTTCAGTGTGTTATAAACTGAATTAGGAGCTAGTCTTCGAGTTGGGAAAAACTCAAAGACTTTGGGAAAGCATACCTTGGGAGGTGTGTGTGTAGTTAGAAATTAGAGTTTATAATTCCTAGTTGTTGAGTCAAAGGAATTAGAGTTTATAATTCCTATTTGTTGGTTAGAAGAGTTTTGAAATCAGTCGTTGTTGAGGCTCAGAGTTATTTAGTGAAGTTGGGGTTAAATCCCGTAGAGGTACAGGTCATGGTTTTTACACCTTTCTGAGCCGGGTGTTTTCCGCATAAAAATCATTGTGTTCTTGCTTTCTGTTTTACTGCTTCCTTGGAACACGTTAGTGGAACACGTCAGGCAATCCGTTTCATCGATAAGCAACAGTTAGGCGAAAATAAGATAATCAGTAGGGCACGAATTCTTAACAAGTGGTATCAGAGCCAGGTTGTCTTAAAAAGGGCTAGCACCTAAGACAAAGATCAATATGATGAATTCCGCACCACCTACTGGTCATAGTGAAGGTCAATCCACTATTACACCTCCACTCTTTTATGGTTCTCACTTCATTTGGTGGAAAGCTAGGATGGAAACATTCATTCAAGGGGAAGACTACGAGTTATGGGACAGGATCACTGATGGTCCTACTATTCCAATGAAGTTAGAAGATGAAGGTAAGAAGTGAGTTTATCGCTAATGACTTAGTGGCATTAAAGAAAAATGCTAAGGCAAAGAACATCTTTGTTTGTGGACTAGGACCGGTAGTCAACCTGCACCACTGCTAAGCAAATCTGGGATGCACTGGTCAATGCACATGAGGGTACCTCTCAGGTAAGAAAATTCAGTATTTCCCTTCTCTTTACTGAATACGAAGCTTTTAAGATGAAGGAGAATGAAACCTTGCATGAAATGATGACAAGGCTTACTGCCTTGACAAATGAGTTGACTTTTTTGGGAAAAGTCATCACTGTTGAAGAACAAGTTGAAAAGGTGTTGAGGGTGCTACCAAAATCAAAATGGAATGTTAAAGTGACTACTATTAGGGAGGCAAATAAGGATCTCACAGGCATGACACTAGATGAACTAGTAGGGAATCTGAGAACTTATGAAATGGAAATTGATGGAACTAAAGAGCTAGCAACCCTTGAGGATACCTTAGCTCTGAAGGCATCTGACAGTGATGAAGAAATTGAACTTGATGAAAAACAAGTTGTCTTTATAGCTAAGAACTTCAGCAAATTCTTCAAAAAGAAGAAGGGAAGCAAGAAATGGTCCAATGACAATCCAAATGGATGCTACAAGTGTGGTAAGACTGATCATCAGATCAGGGATTGTCCTGTCTGGAAAATAGAATAGAGAAAGGAAAGGGCTGAAAAGGAATTGAAAGAAAAAAACAAAAAGAGGGAAGAATATGCAATGGTAGCAGCATGGGGATCTGACTCAGATGATGATAAATTTGATGAAATAGCACTCATGGCTCTTGGAGATTTAGACTTGGAGGAATAAGATGATACTTCTGAGGTAAGTATACTTGAACTTAAAGAAAAATTACATTTGTTTTCTAAAACAAAACCTATTTCCTTAATGAGTGCTCTAATTGATGATTTCCAAGAATTAACTTCTGATAGGGATGAGTTATTCAACAATCTTGCAAGTCTCAAGTTTGATTTTATTGATCTAGAAACTTGTAAGAACATTATAGAAAAGGAAAACTGCACTCTTAAGGAACAAGTTAGCAGACTTGATTCATCAAACCTGACCCTCAAATCTGAAATCTTGAAACTAACTCTTTCGGAAAAGAAAAAAGGTCAAAAGTGAGGAACAAGAAAAAATTGAGTCAGAATTGACTAAGATTAAACATGAATACTTTTGTGAAAAAGAAAAGGTTAGTCAATTGAGTTAAGAAGTTTTTAAATTGAAACTTGATCTTGAAAGAGCTAATAGATGGACACATTCTTCAAGAATTGTTCATAAGTTAGGTCAAAGAACTCACAATGAAAAGGCTGAGTTGGGCTTTTATAAAAGTTCTAATGCTATTAAAGATCTGTGTTATATTTGTGGTAACCAGGGGCATTCAACAACTGAATGTCCAGTTGCAGCAAAAAACAAATCAAGAAGCATAAGCCTAGCAAAAAAATTTGATTCCATGTTAGCACAAGCTAACAAGAAGGTCAAATCTGGTCAGAGAAACAGGTCACATAACCTGTTTCCTCGATGGGCTAGAAGGAACCTCATTCAGCCTTTTTCTCATAAAAAAGGACCCAAGCTTGTCTAGGTGCCTAAAGTTAACCCCTAATTTGTTTTGCAGGTGAGAGTGAAAGAAGGCAAGCAAAATTTGTACATTGATAAATCTTGCTCAAGGAATAAGACTAGAAGAAAATAAAGTTTATTTCATTCACCACATTTAAAGGGGGAATGGATCATTTAAAAGATGGTCAGATTTGTAGTGCTCGTGTAAGGGGGAAGCAAGGGAGATTTAAAAAAAATGAAAAAAAAGGATGACTGTGAAACTGATGAGCATGCACAGGAATATGTTGTACCACCTGGTTCAACTGTTGTATAGACTGAGGGCATATTGACAGGGGGACAACAAATTAAGAAATTGATGCATCAATAACACCAACACAAGCTGATGATAATTTTGTTGGTAATTCATAAGAATTGATGTTGTCACAAGAGTCTTGAGATATCTCATGGGAATCAATGGCTTGAGACTATGGTATTCAAATGAAAGTAATTTCACTCTTGAGGGCTATAAAAATGTAGACTATGTGGGTTACTTAATTGACTGGAGAAGCACCAAAGACACTAAGTAGAGAGCATTTTGAAAGAAATAGGTTAGACTTGGGGATGATTAAAATTGCATGAACTCCCCTCAATGATTGACTAAAATAATCATTTTTTTTTCTTAATCTTATTAGCTAAAAAGTTATTCTATTCAGTCTTGCACATTTAGTTGTGTGTCCCAATTCCAGATTTTTGACTTTTCTAACCTAATTTTGTATTAGATTGTACAGAAAAATAGGTACAAGCAAGCAATTGTGACCACAAAGTTCTTCTTATCAGGTATGTTTTACACTGACATAAGCATAGATTGTCTAAGTTGAAACAGTTGAGCACACTTGTTCAATTCCACACATTTCATCCTCTCATTGTCTAATAAAGCTAATGAATTGGTTGACCAAACTTTCTTTGATTCTCTCCAAATGGGTGTGCACAAATGTGTTAATCCTACACCAGAAAATCCTTCTTCTTTCTCAACTAAAATATTAGTTGTGTACCATGGATTTGCCAAGCTTGATCATCAATCACATGCAACATATGTTTCTGAAGAATGAAAAGGGACATGCTTTCTCTTTTAGTTCCTAATTGGTTAGTTTTTAGGACTTTTCAGTCTTAGTTTAGGTTTGACTAGATGTTCTTGAACAGATGAATCATGTTGCTCTACCTGTTTCAATAAGAAGGGCTAACACTCATATGAAAAAAAATTGAAAAAAAAAATCTGAACTAGAAGCTGCACAAGACAGTCATGAAGTGGAATAAGAGGTCCTTAAGGCTAGGATCATGATTTTGAAACTTGACCTTGATTGATAGAGGGATGAAAATATTGAAGTCATTCGTCAACTGACTCAGTTGATATCACCTGTTTCACCTTCCTTATCAGCTCCTCACTATTTGTATCCTTAGCCATGTCCCACTTTTATACCATATTTTTTTAATGCTCAATTGTTTTGCTTTGTTAAGTACTAGCTTAGGTTTAATGTGGAACATGCTCTAGCAGTTTAAATGGAATGGTTATCTTTTCGTAATTGAATCATATTTTTTCTCTCTTTAATATATTACTATGTTAGCTAAAGTCTTTGTCTGATTGTTTTGGTGATAGCCCCAAAGGCCATGAATAGCATAACAAATCACTTTGGCTGGAATATTATTGAATTGAAACGGTTTTTCGATGATGCCAAAAGGGGGAAGATAAGAGGGTTGTGCAGTGTTTATAACTCATTGACTAACTTGTTTCATTCTAGTATTTCATACTTCAGTACCTATAGGTAAAGATGTCTCAATGCATAAAGACGAGTGGTTTGTCATCATAAAAAAGGGGGAATTTGTTGGAACCTTGATGTTTTGATGAATGACAATATGAATAAAAGAAGTTGATAAACGTGTTCCACTGATCCGACAAGTTCAAGAGTGCAGTCCATGGTATAAATGATTAAAAATCAAAATCAGTTAAATCAGTGCAACTGGAAACTTTAACTTACTGATCACGTGGGGAATAGTACAAGTTGAATTTGATTCAAACACTTGATGATAAGGGAAAGCAAGTTGAGTTGAAAAAGGAGTCCTATGTGAAGAAGGAGTTTCACTTCTAAGCATATCCTTAAGACTCCAATGTGTAGAAGGAGAAAGATTCTTAAAATTGAAGAAGTCAAAAGAGTTGGAGTTTGACTACAACACCAAGGAGACAAGAGTTGGAATTGAAGAAGGAGTCTCACTTGAAGTAAAAATCTATGCAAAGAGAGTTTTGATTAGAGAAGGAGTCTGAAATAAAGAATGACTCTTTGAAGAGTTGTGCTTAAATAGAAGATGCAACAATCAGAATAATTCACGCACTTACAAAGCAGAAAAGAACAATCGATAGATTGACTTCACGAAGTGCTACTCAATCACTGAAGAAACACATTGAAGAACCTGGTCCTAAGTATAGAATCCAGCCAAGAGTTTTAGCGTTGATTTTTAGAGTTATTCATTGTGTTTGAACTATTGATGTAATATTAGTTTCAGTGTGTTATAAACTGAATTAGGAGCTAGTCTTCGAGTTGGGGAAAACTCAGAGAAAGCATACCTTGGGAGGTATGTGTGCAGTTAGGAATTAGAGTTTATAATTCCTAGTTGTTGAGTCAAAGGAATTAGAGTTTATAATTCCTATTTGTTGGTTACAAGAGTTTTGTAATCAGTCGTTATTGAGGCTCAGAGTTATTTAGTGAAGTTGGGGTTAAATCCTGTAGAGGTACAGGTCGTGGTTTTTTACACCTTTTTGAGCCGGGTGTTTTCCACGTAAAAATCATTGTGTTCTTGCTTTCTGTTTTGCTGCTTCCTTGGAACATGTCAGTGGAACACGTTAGGAAACCCATTCCATCGATAAGCAACAGTCAAGCGAAAATAAGATATTCAGTAGGGCACGAATTGTTAACACTTTCAAGTGCACCATTATGTTTACAGAAACTGGATGCAATTTGCAGGGCCCTCGCATGAAGAGCCCACAAGTTTTTGGTGAATTCAATCAAGGTCTTTATGTTCTGGAACCTAATAAAGTTCAAGCCAATATTCCTCCTACAAAACATTTAGCACCATCTCTTAAGAATAGTGTTTCTAGTTTGGTTTCTAAGTGTTTATCTGAATCTGTTTTTGCTTCTGTTCCTTTAGCTATTTCAGCGAAAACTAATTCTGATGTAATGTTATGGCATGTAAGGTTAGGGAATTTTCCTGTCAATGCAAGGAGACATATCAATTTGATATCTTTTCCTTCACATGATGATTGTTCTTGCACTATTTGTCCTTTGGTTAAGCAATCTAAGTTACCTTTTCTAGTCAGTTAGATTAGAACGAAAGTTCGTTTTGATTTAAGTCATGTTGATACCTGGGGACCTTTTAAAGTTTCTACTCATAATGGGTATAAGTACTTCTTGACCATCGTGGATGACTTTAGTAGAAGGACATGGACTTATTTATTAGCCACTAAAAGCAATGCTTTCAAAGTCTTAAAATACTTCTTATCAATGGTGGAGAGGCAGTTTAATACTAAAGTCAAGATCATTAGGTCAGATAATGCTTTGGAATTGGGAAAGGGTACCGCAACATCTCATTTTCTTCTAACTCAAGGAATAATTCATCAAACGTGTTGTATTGGTACACCCCAACAAAATGGAATTGTTGAAAGGAAACATAGGCATCTCTTGGAAGTTGCAAGAGCACTTATGTTTCAATCCAAAGTACCTCTTTGCTATTGGGGGGAATGCATCTTAATGGCTGGTTACTTGATCAATTTGTTTCCTTCTAGAGTTTTAAAGGGTCTAACTATCCTATATTTATCTTAAGAGCTTTGGTTGCCTATGCTATCCATCCACTTTACCTAACAACAGAGATAAATTTAAACCTAGGGCAAGAGCTTGTGTGTTTTTAGGATACCCTGCCGGGCAGAAAGGTAATAAAGTTTTGGACCTTGAGTCTAGAAATATATCTATTTCTAGAAATGTTCATTTTCACGAGCTCGTCTTTCCTTTTGTCTCATTTCCTAAACCTGTTCTATCCAGCATATTTCCTCCTATAGATATGATTTTCTCGGATTCTCTACAAGACTCTTCCCCTGTCTTTCCATCTTCTCCTGCTCAACCTACTTGTTCATCACCTCTACCAACCACTTCTTCATATATTCCTATACCCGAGTTAGTTGTCACAACACCACAAAATGATGTTGCAACTGATGTGCCTCATTCACCACCTACAATACCTCTTAATCCCTCTTCGTCAATCACTCCAGTTAGAAGGTCTTATAGATCAACTAAGGGTACCTTACCTTCTCACCCTCATGATTTCATTTGAAATAATGTCTTCTTAACTAAAATCACTAACTCTTGTCTCACCACTCCTTCTACTCCACCCACTCTCTCCTTCACTAGTCTAAATTCAACAACCAAGCACTTCTCACTTCTATTTCTACCATCACTGAGCCTACTCACTACACTCAAGCTTGTGGTCATCCGGGATGGAAAAAGGCTATGGAATCTGAAATTGCTGCTTTAAAACTTAATGAGACTTGGGATGAGGTGGTACTGCCTCTTGGACACAAGGCTTTGCCTTGTAAATGGGTGTGTAAAGTTAAACATCTTGCTGATGGTTCAATTGAAAGGCTTAAGGCCAGATTAGTTGTTAGGGGTGATATTCAACGGGAAGGTGTGGACTATAATGAAACATTTTCACTTGTTGTGAAGATGACCACAATCAGGTGTCTTCTAACCATAGCAGCTAAAAAACAATGGAAAGTATCCCAATTCGATGTTAGTAATGCATTTCTACATGGTGAACTACAAGAAGAAGTCTATATGAGGTTCCCTCCTAGTTTAACACCTCCTAATTCTAATCATGTATGCAGATTAAAGAAATCTCTTTGTGGTCTCAAGCAAGCCTTAAGGCAATGGTATGCCAGGCTTGCTGGAGGACTTAGTTTCAAGGGCTTCTCTTCTTCACTAAATGATTACTCATTGTTTTTCAATAGTTCAGGAGATTCTGTTACTATTATAGCAATTTATGTCGATGACATTTTGATTACTGGCAATGATCAGACTGCTATTGCTGAATTGAAATCATTTCTTCATTCTGAGTTCAAGATTAAAGATCTAGGGGAGATCCGTTATTTTTTGGGATTAGAAGTTCTACGAGAAAAACAAGGTTTTATTATTACTCAAAAGAATGCAGAGTTTGACTGTTCCAGGCTTCCTAGTGTCTCCACTCCACTTGATCCTCAACTGAAGTTAACTGCAGATTCTGGTGCACCTTTGAATAATCCTATTCTTTATTGACGTTTGGTGGGTAAACTTAATTATCTGACTCATACAAGGCCTGACCTTTCTTTCACAGTGTTGACCTTAAGCCAATATATGCAAAGACCTTCTATGGGACATTACATGGCGGGACTTCGTGTGTTGCAGTATCTGAAATCTAATCTAGCCTAGGGCATCTTCCTCAACTCTCAACCATCTTTCTCTCTTTTGTCATTCTGTGATGCCGATTGGGCATCATGTAGGGACTCCCGTCGATCTGTTAGTGGTTTCTTCATCAGCTTGGGAGGTGCACCGATCAGTTGGAAATCAAAGAAACAAAGCTCCGTTTCTTTATCCTCAGCTGAAGTGGAGTACCGATCCATGCGTCGCCTTGTAGCAGAACTTACTTGGCTCACTCGACTCCTCACAGATCTTTCCATTTCACCTTCAATTTCGGTACCAATTCTTTCTGACTGTCAAGTTGCCTTACATATTGCTCGGAATCCGGTGTTCCACGAACGGACGAAGCATGTGGATCTCGATTGCCACTTCATCTGGCAACAATTTCTTGCTGGTCTCATATCCCTTACTTTTGTTCCCTCAAAATCTCAACTTGCAAGCCTATTCACGAAGCCATTGTATGGTCCTTCACTTTCTTCCATACTTGGCAAGTTGGGTGTCTCTTTCTTCCCCTCCAACTTGAGGGGGATGATGGAAAGTTTGATTTAAATTCAAGCTCATGTTCAGAAGTTTCATTCACTACATGTCACACAAAGAATGGGCCAGGATCCATTCATATTGGGCTTCCGATTCAAAATGGTTCTCTAGATAAAAGGAAGGAACAGGCTCCAATAGATGCAACACAGATAATTCCAAATGATGAGAAAAAGGATGTATTGAATAAAAAGAAAACAGTTGTACATAGAGGAAAATAATTTTGTTTTGGCTATTATGGTGAGGACGGTAGAAATAGTACAAGAGTACAAAATTTATTCTCATTTTTAGGTTTTCTTTATTTACAAAATACATATATAAATCCACAGGAAACTTGTACATGAGATTAATGAATACAGAAAAACTTTCCATAGTTCTTCTGGAGTTTTTGCTCTTCAATTTTTTCTTCACTTTCTACAGTAACTGTTTATTAACTATTCAGCAGTATGTTTTATTTACACAAGCATTGAATATGAATAAATATTTTGTTCATACATTAGTTCATTTAAGTAAATAAATATTATTTCATATTTATTTTTGTAATAGTGTCTATGAATATAACTATGAACACATTAAATATGCGACCTAAAATACAATATTTTTAGTAAATAGAGTTACAAGAAGAAAACAACAAAACAAAATAAAGTTACTTATAATGAAATAAATAAATTTAATTTTTTGGATGGGAAATACTTTGAAGGAGCCGGGAACAAAGATGAAAGATTTATTGAAAGCTGAAAATGGTGGCCTACTAACAATATTTAAAAATTTATACAAAGTATTTCGCTTCCAAGTTGATTCCAAGTAAACCTTATTTTACTACAATTTATACAATGGATACCTTAAAATTTCGCGTCCAAGATAGCCAAGAGAGCAAACACCCACTCTTCATTTTTAATTTTATTTTTGTTTAACAACAATACTGAATTGAATAAATAAAAGGGTAGAAACTAATAAAACATGTTTATAAAATTAATTATACAAGATAATGTTAAAAGGGGAAAGTAAGGTTAATTTAACCATACATTTTTACATTAGTGATAAATACGTTAAGAGGAATTGTTACAAAGAAATCAAAATAACCAAAGTAAGGTTGTATCATATGTCACACTGGAGATCAACTTTATAAAGTAACATAAATTACGCATAACAAGTAACACCATATCTTGCAATAAGCAAAAAAGAAAAAAATGAAAATTGCAAAAAGAACACCACAGGGTTGTTTATTAAGTATTAGGGTTGTTTATTAAGTATTTGATGGATACCAAATGTGCTCACATTTAGCAAGCTTAAATTCTAACAGAGTGTAAACTTGATAAATACTATATATATATATACTTACATGGATCGGAGATACGGACATCCACAGGGTTGTTTCCGAGGTCTTCTTGTTCTTTCTGAATTTGTGCAGCAGATTCCCCAAGTTTGGGAAGACACCTTTTTAACTCAATCAGCTGTAGTGTGTGTATATCTGCAAACTCAATAGGTATCTCTTTCAAGTTTTGGCAACTTCTAATCATGAGGCGCTCAAGGACAGGAAAATTATCATTTGTGGCTTTCCAGTGCTTGAGATCATTATTTTCAATTAACAAAAGCATCAATCGAGCAAATCCCCTAACATTTGGATGCCATTCATTGCCATGACAAGCATAACCCATCAGCTTCAGCACCTCAAGGTTAGGCAACTCGGCTATGATGTCCAAGTATGGCCAACGTAGCCAAGTTCTTTCCAACTTCAGCTTCTTGAGCGTTCCTGGCAAAAATCGACTAAAACAACATGTAAGACTCAATGTTTCAAGTTGCTGCAGATGGACAAGATTGTTGAGAAGCCTATTAGAGTCAAAATCACATGCACTGACTCCTAATTCTTTGACATTCTGAATCCCCATAATAACCTCCTTCGTGCAACAACGTGGAGACAAGTAAGAAATAGTTTGTATGTTTGAAAAACCCATGTGACTCCCTTTGTCAGCAGATCCACTTGGGGGACTTGGCAGATAAAATTTGGGCAGTTTGAGATGCCTTAATTGCATTAGTCCCCAAATTTCCTCAGGAAAAGTTATAACTGATACATTATGCCCTTGAACAATGAATGTCTGCAGATTCCATAACCTACAAATTTCTGGAGGTATGTCTAAATTCTCCTCATGGCATAGCAATGATAGGTACCTCAACCAGATGAGGCTTAGTATCTGTAGAGGGAAATTATCAATCTCTCTGTAACTCAACTCCAAGACTTTGAGTAATTTGAAATGAATAAGCTCTGATTTGAGAACAGGAGGAAAAATTGAAATATGAAAAAATAAAATAGAACGGGTTCGTTTCAAAAGATCGTTGTTGTCATGATCTCTCAACTGACGATGTACAGGAGTAAGAAGAGCCCTATAAAGACCATAGAGACAATAATCAATTTTATCACCAGTCACACGTTTAAAGGGCTGCATTTTTTGCATACTGAGATATCGAGATTCTGAATCTGAGTAATCAAGCACAATGTCGTTCATGATAAAAATGTTCTCCCTTTGAATTTCTCTCACACACAGTTCATATATTAGATCATGAACCTTACATGATCTAATTTTTGTTCCATCTAAACTTTTCTTGCAGACGAGGACTAGACATCTATCGACAAGCTCTTGCAAACACTTCTCAGCCTCTCCTTCCAAATCATTTTCCAACTTCAGGAACCCCTCAGCCATCCATGATCTCATCAAATTCTTCACTGGAATATCACTGTCTTCTGGAAAAATTCCGAAATGCAGTAGACAAGTCTTTAGATCGCTAGTCAAGTGATTGTAACTCAACCCAAGCACACGTGAACATTGTTTGTCAGGATCATTTGTGACAAATGACTTGACATCTTTAGCTACACTTTCCCAATCTTCTATTTCCCTTTTAGATTTAAGAAGTCCAGCAACCACGACGATAGTTAGTGGTAACCCGTGACATTCATCTGCGATTTGCTTTCCAGCAGTCTCAAACTCATATGGTAATGCTTCACTTGAAAATGCTGCGCTTTTGAAAAGACTCCAACTCTCATCTTTATCCATGAAGCTCATCCGCAAAGAAAGATTCTTTGTATCAGCATAACAAGCTACTTCATTGTTACGGGTAGTTAACAGTATTCGACTCCCTGCATTGTCTTCAGTTGGAAAGCATCGTCTCACGCCATCCCACACTTCACAACTCCAGATATCATCCAAGACAATTAAGTACCTCTTTTTCTTTAAGCTTTTCTGCAGCATGTCTGCTAGCTCTGCTTCACCTTTCATCTCAACGGTGTCATCCATTTTGATCGTCGATCGCAAAAGGCCCAGCAAAATTTCCTTTTTGTTGTGCTGTTGAGATACGGTAGCCCATGCATGAACATCAAAACGACATATAATTGATTTATGATTGTAAACTTCTTTCGCTAAGGTTGTTTTACCTATGCCTCCCATCCCGACAATCGGGATGACTTTGGGTTCACCAGGGTAGCTTGTAGTCAGATCTTCTATCAAGCATTCCTTTTGATCATCACGTCCAACCATATTGTTGTTAACATTCAGAATATTGTTTGTTGAACTTGAAAAATCTTGAACCAATGATCTCTCTGATACTTGTTTGCCTTTATCTTGAATCTTTGTCGATTCTTTCCTGATACAATCTATGTCCTCTGCTACTAGTTGCAGGGTATCAGAAAGCCTCTCATGTTTATTTTCATCATTTTCCAATACAACTTCAGTTACTCTTAGTTGAATTGTTTGTTCAACAATATTTGCAACTTCTATTATCTCTACTTCCAAATCTGTCATTTCCCTAGAAACAATGTTTTTCTCAAAGTTCTTGGCAACTACTTCGAGGGAACTAATCTTTTCATGAAGAGCAGAAAATTCTTCTCTGTGATCACAGGTTAGAGATTGCATTGGTGAATTGGATGTCAAGAGCGATTCTATTGTTCTCATAAGTGAAGCCACACTTGCATGAGCCATATCTTTTGTATCCACGTTTGCCTTTGCGATTATGACCTGAAGCTGCAAGATGCAAGAGGTCAATTTTATTATAGATAACGTGATACACAGATTGGCAAAAATGAAGGCATAAAGGAAAGAAGATCAGGCAATTTATTAGTCTGTTTCATGTTCAGATCAGTTATGTTACTACAGATGATTTTGCAGATGGGCTGATGGTTTATCAGAAACAATCTGTCTACCCCCACAAAGGTAAAGGGAAGGTCTGCGTACACCCCACCCTCCCGATACTCCACTTGTAAGATTTTCTAACTTTGCTAGAAAGTCGGACCATAAAATTAAAGGGTCAAAATTCAAATGTCTTTGTTACTTTCTTCAACTTCGTGTCAAGTCAAAAATACAGATAAATCGAAATGGACCTTGGCCGTCGTCCACTGTATACTTGGAAAAGAAAGATACTCCCTTTGTTTAAAAAAGAATGACCTACGTACTTTCCTTTTTAATCCGTTTAAAAAAGAATGACTTTTTTTTTATTTTGACAATCCTTTAATTTCTATTTTCCAGGCACATTTAAGACCACAAGATTAAAGGACATTTTAGTATATTTATCATAACTTTAATTTAAGATCACATGATTCAAAAAATTTATTTTCTTAAACTTCGTGTTAAGTTAAAGTAGGTCATTCTGTTTTAAATGGAGGGCGTAACTTTTTTCTCCGGGATGATCAGCAATATCCTTAACAAAAAATTACAGGGTGCCAGTACGTATGCTAAGTTGTTGAGGTTGATCTTCAGATAGTCTGTCAACTAACAGTTATTAACTTAGAAAGATGAGTAATTAACGGAAACTAACCTTTCAATGGTAGTTTGGGTGTACAAGAAGCAGCAACTGAGAAAATACTATGAGAAAAGAACATAAAAAAACACACGCAAAAAAAGGGGTAAAATACAAAGGATATAGTAGCAAGTAAACAAGATTAAAATCAAGAGAAAAATGACATACCTCTCTGAGTGAATAAAATGGTATTAATTATTTTTTAGATGACAAAGAGTTGCCTTCTGATAAATTGGGATGAGAACTTCAATTATTGTTACATGTGAGGAAAGTGCTTTTTTAAATGGAAGAATACATCAATGCTAGTTTTGAGTTAGAAAGTTATTACTAAAAGAATATATTCCTTTATTATATTTTAATAAGGCATAATACATAAATATGACCCTAAACTTTACACTAAATTATAATTTTTACCTTAAACTTTGACAGTGCCCAAATATGACCTTTAACTATTCAAAACTGCACAAATATGACCTCTGATCCTACGTGGCAAAACGCGTGTTCAACACGCAAAATTGGGCGCGTCCAGCTTAAAATCTAAGGGGCATAATACATAAATATGACCCTAAATTTGACATCAAATTATAACTTTGAACTTAAACTTTGGCAGTGCACAAATATGACCTTTAACTATTCAAAACTGCACAAATATGATCTTGAAATGACTTTTCACTATTATTTTTCATTATTTTCGGCTCAAAGATGAAAATGGCATCTAATTTCTTTTGTCATTGCGGAAAAAGAGCAATATTGAAGATTTATTAATTAGGTGGGTCAGCCTCATACGAAAAAATCGCGCGGGTATGTATGTATATTATAAAGCAAAGGGCAAATTTATGATATATAATATATCTAAATATAATTTATTTAAATATTAAATTAAAGATGAAACTATACTAATAATTAAAAAAATTATAGTTTTAATAAAACGTTATTAAGGATAGTAGTAGTAGTAGTAGTATATTAAATTAACGTTATTAAAATGTAACGTTATCAAAATGTTATTAAATTAACGCAGGGGTGGACCAACGTTATTAATTAAGGAGAGCAATTCTTTTTATCCGAGATGATCAGCAGTATTCTTAACAAAAAGTTACTGGGTGTTAAGTTGTTGAGGTTGATTTTGCAGATGGTCACTCAACTAACAATGTATTAACTCAGAAAGATGAGTAATTAAGGGAAACTAACCTTTCAAGGGTATAAAGTTGAGAACAAGCAACTGATCACTGCAACAATATACTATGAGAAAAGAACATAAAAAACACAAATATGAGTATATAATAAAAAGGTGTAAAACACAAGATATAGTAGCAAGTAATCAAGATTAAAATCAAGATAAAAATGACATAAAGCAAAGGGCGAATTTATGTTATATAATATATCTAAATATAATTTATTTAAATATTAAATTAAAGATCAGACTATACTAATAATTAAAAAAATTATAGTTTTTATAAAACGTTATTAAATTAACGTTATTAAGGATAGTAGTAATAGTATATGAAATTAACGTTATTAAAATGTAACGTTATCAAAACGTTATTAAATTAACGCAGGGGCGGACCTACGTGATTGTCATGGGGTTCATCTGATACGGGAATGACAACGGAAACACGAAATCAGTCCAAAAACAGTCCACAAAATAGAAGAAATCTGTGAACCCTTTTGGAGACAAGTCTCGGCTTCCCAAGAACACCATAACAAGAAGATAACAAGGTATTTATTACACCAAATCAGCGGACAACAAACTAGATTAACAACATAAGATGATGAACAAGAAGACACAAGATTCGGATTTAACAATAACAACAAGAACACAAGATTACAACACAAACACTAAACAAGATTACAAGAAGGTAAAAGGATAAATAGCTAGACAAATTAAAGGTATAATCTTAAAAACCCAAAAACCTATTCCACTCTTGGACCTTTAACATCACACACAACAAATACCTAACTCTTACGTTGGCACAAGAGTGACCTCGATCTCCCAAGCATCCAACGTTTCCAAGCTTGAGTCCAACAGGAGTGAATCCACACTCAATGTTGATTTCCTTAGTTACAAGTTTCGGCCATGGGGGCCTTTCTCACAAGAGAGAGAGTTTCAAGTGTTACAACTTCAATATTCAACAAAAACTCATGACTAAAACCCTACATTATTCTATTTATAGTAGGTTACAAAATAAAGTGTGAAATATCCAAAATGACCCCTTAGTCAAATGCTTCAATAGGCACCCTTGGAGTTCTACGTGTGGATGGTTTTGGTGTACATTTAGGTGCTCCTTTGCACTTCATCTGCACACACCAAGTATCGGGTCTAACATACGCCCTCATAAGTCCATCTACGCGATCGTACTCGTATCATTCTCCCCTTCTTGAAAAGAATTCGACCTCGAATCCGTACCTTGCAAAATCAAGAGAAGACAAATAAGCACACATCCTCATGACACGAGGGTTAGGGTTAGCAAAATTAAACACATTAATATGCCATGCCGAGGAGGAACAAATTTGAAGTATATCCACGGGTCCTTTGTATTAAACATGAAAATATTAGTACAAATGTAACAAAGGAAGTGACTCGGATAAATACCAAAATAAAATGAAAATAGGCCGAGAGTTATCCTTTCCCACCCTAAGATGGTACCGGGATCAAATGGAAGAATTAGCAAAGGGCCTAAGCCGAGGCTAGCCTTTCCTTCCCCTAGAATGTCACTCCCACATTCACACACAAAAACATTTTCATACACATGATCTCTATGAACAAAACTAATCACAATGCTTTTACCACACAAGATGTTCAAAGAGTCATGCGCATTATCAAGATCAATTCTATAGACACCATCACTAACTTGCGAATTTGTAAGCACTTCATTCACATGCCCAAGTAGTGAACTACATTTAAGAGTAAATTGATCATCATGAACACCAAGAGTACTCATTTCCGAGACTACACATTCCTTGCCCATAAGAGTACTATCATCTTCCAAGAAGATATTTCCATCTTTAGGAGGAATGTTGTCACACCATAGTGGGTTAGCATATTGGCTATAGCCTTCAAGGCAAGTTATACCATCATTTTCACCACTAGGTTCATTAGGAGTGTTTATATCATCTTCAAAAAAATATTAAACCTAAAGAGAGCATGATCTATCTCATGGATAGATTTGGAACTAGCAAGTGCTTCACTCTCTATAAGTTCACTACCAAGTACCAAAGATGTTTCAATATCCTTTTTACCTTGGTGTGGGTCGGGGCAGCCCACCTCTTCCTTCGGAAATCTCTTGGTACACGGTGTTTGGACAAGAAAAGTTGGATTTTGTGGGATAAGTTTAGGTAACAATTGGCGTATCCTTTCCACATGCCATTTTATTTCTTCAATATCATCATTGATGCAATAAAACGTGGCATCGAGATTAGTGGCAGCCATGGTACCTAAAGCAAAGGACAACAACAAACAACAAACAAACTTGTTAGCTCAAAAATGCCTCACCACACTCTTACTCTCGATTTTTACCTCACACTTGGTTTCACAAGTATTGAAAGTCGGCTTGTACTTCGCGAGTGATTGAGGGTCGAGTCTACTCTTGCCAGGAATAGATTTTTGTTTGAGTTGACTCAAAAAAAATATTGTTTACAAACTTGAACCAACAAGACACGACGAATTCACAAAAGAGAAAAAAAAAAAGTACACGACAAACGCTAAACACTAATGAATGAACACAAAGACTAACTAACAATCTAGTAGATGAGTACTAGTTTGCCAATTAGTATTGGAACCAACAAGCGAAACTACGGAACAATAAAAAGAAACTAAGAAAATCTGAAATTTGTGCCAAAATTTGATGTGTGAACAGTAACTTGATGACGTGGCTGCCACGTATTGATTGCGGTTTCTACAATTTTTATTTTCCAAAGTTCAAGTCTTGACCAATTTTAATTTGGATTGGTGAAATTTGTTTCAAGGAGGGAAGAATAAGTCTTGGAGCCTTTTGTTCAAGTTTCAAATTTCAAGACTTGACTTTTGTAGTACTTTTCCTTAAAACATGGACCCTTGTTTCATGGGAAAGTGGTTGAGAAGTGATGTAAAGTCTTTAGTGTGTAGGAAAATTCTTTGAGTCACAAGTACTACACCTTGAAACTTGGATCTATGTATTACAAGACTAACACGATACACACTCTTTTTCTTCAACTTCTAAGATCAACAACCACTTTTTTCAACAATATATGGAGATGGTGAAGAACACCAAGAACACAAACTTTGAGTCTTGAAGTTCTAAGGTTCAAGTTGAACCTCCCAAACAACAACAACAACTTCCCAAGCTTAAATTCCACAACATAATCTCCACAATACACGTTCAAAACTTGAACCAACAACACATCACATGTTCAAGTCTCAAACACGCAACAACAATACCAACAACAACCGGCCACACTTTGTTCACATTAACAACATCAACATTTCAAGCTCAAATCTAAGATATAGACTCAACGTGTTAGTGAGGAACAAAACTAACACTTTGAGACAACAAAGACAAGTAAAAATATTGGCCAATACACAACAAGAACACAATTTTCGTCCAAGAACACAAAATGGACAGATTGCAATTTTTCTGGAATTTTTAGATTTCAACTTTTTTTTAACAATTTTTATTTTTATTTTTCAACTAACAAGCCCAAGATTGATCTTGTGGGAACAATATCAAGCCATTCTTTGATACCAAATAATACGGAAATGACAACGGAAACACGAAATCAGTCCAAAAACAGTCCACAAAATAGAAGAAATCCGTGAACCCTTTTGGAGACAAGTCTCGGCTTCCCAAGAACACCATAACAAGAAGATAACAAGGTATTTATTACACCAAATCAGCGGACAACAAACCAGATTAACAACACAAGATGATGAACAAGAAGACACAAGATTCGGATTTAACAATAACAACAAGAACACAAGATTACAACACAAACACTAAACAAGATTACAAGAAGGTAAAAGGATAAATAGCTAGACAAATTGAAGGTATAATATTAAAAACCTAAAAGCCTATTCCACTCTTGGACCTTTAACATCACACACAACAAATACCTAACTCTTACGTTGGCACAAGAGTGACCTTGATCTCCCAAGCATCCAACGTTTTCAAGCTTGAGTCCAACACGAGTGAATCCACACTCAATGTTGATTTACCTAGTTACAAGTTTCGGCCATGGGGCCTTTCTCACAAGAGAGAGAGTTTCAAGTGTTACAACTTCAATAGTCAACAAAAACCCATGACTAAAACGCTACATTATTCTATTTATAGTAGGTTACAAAATAAAGTGTGAAATATCCAAAATGACCCCTTAGTCAAATGCTTCAATAGGCGCCCTTGGAGTGATACTTATGGACGGTTTTGGTGTCCATTTAGGTGCTCCTTTGCTCTTCATTTGTACACACCAAGTCTCGGGTCTAACATACGCCCTCATAAGTCCATCTACGCGATCGTACTCGTACCATCACCCGAACCCCCTCGGTAAAAAAATTACGTTGTATATATAAGGTAGAAAATCTATATTTATGTACGTATATTAATGTTGAACCACATGAAACAAGGTAATTAGATAGCCCAGTGGTGTTATTTGCTCTTCTTGGGCGCTTCCTTCAGCCTACTGCGCGAGTTCGATCCCTGCTAGTATTTTTTTTAATTAAAGAAAAAGGTAGGTGTTGCTGCTATAGAAATAAATAAAAAATTATAATAATAATAATAATAATAAAATGATGTCGTTTTAACACAAAAAGTAAAACTTTGACAGTGCACAAATATGACCTTTAACTATTCAAAACTGCACAAATATGACCTCCCTCCAAATCAGTCCTTTTAACAACGTGACACCGTGTAATTGGATTAATTTTCTACGTAGTCGCGAGTGAAACTCACGCATGAGGTTGCAAAATCGGAGGTCATATTTGTTCAGGTTTTGATTAGTTAAAGGTCCTATTTGTGCACTATCAAAGTTTAAGGTCAAAGTTATAATTTGGTGTCAAGTTTAGGGTCATATTTATGTATTATGCCTTTTAATAATAAAGTTAAAGATGATTGTATTGTGTTTCAACTATCATCATATTGCGTGTTGCTTTTTTTATTAGTTGTTGTATTTTTTTCACTATTATTTTTTATTTTATTTTTATATAACTAACTTAATTTACTGTATTTGAGCGAGGTCCTTCGAAAACAGTCTCTCTACCTCCACGAGGTTGAATTATGTAGAAATATACCTCATTGATATATTAAAGAGAAAAGACATGTTTTCCCCCTTGAACTTGTCCGCTAAACTTACTTTAACACTTAAACTTAACTTCTGTTTAAACCCCCTTAACATCTTTAAAGTGTATTAATTTCACCCCTCAAGCTGACGTGGAATTTCAAAAAAAATGTGTTTTTCTATTAAAAAACTGATATGGTCCCACTTTTTTTAATTTTATATATATATATAAAAAAAAAAAAAAAAAACACCACTTACCTCTCACCCCACCCAATCTTCATCTTATTCATAAGCCCCACCCCCTCACCCCACCCCATTTTCTTGTATTTTTTCTTACACTCCACCCCAATTTCCTTTCTCCTTCTTCTAACTCTCTATCTCCACTTCTATTATCTTCATTAATTTATTCAAGAAATAAAAAAATATGTGTGAAAAGTTATGAATTTTAATGGATTAGAAAATAATTTTGGAAAAGAAAGTCTTTCAATACATGATAAAGAAATGGACCTTGGGCCTAACTCAACCTCAAAAGCTAGCTCATGAGGGGAGGATTGCTCAAGACCATATAAGGAGAAGGACCCTTTAACCCATCGATGTGGGACTTCAACACCCCCCCCCCCCCCGCATGCCCAGGGCTGGACATCTGGAGCGTGAATAATATAAGACGGGGGGCCCAACATCGAAAATAATGAACTGGGTGGGCCTGGATTTGATACCATGATAAAGAAATGGACCTTGGGCCTAACTCAATCTCAAAAGTTAGCTCATGAGGGGAGGATTTCTCAAGACCATATAAGGAGACCAAGGACCCTTTAACCCATCGATATGGGACTTCAACAATACGTGATTGTTGAACTAAATTACTTATGTGAATTTTCAAGAAATTTGTTGTTGGATTTATGAGATTGTCTTTTGTATCCACCATTATTGAACCCTGAAAAAGCTTGAAGACAAAAAAAATGAGTGTTGAATTCATGGTTGATGTTCAAATTGATTATTGGGGTTTTATGATGATGATGTGAAGTTGTACTTGAATTTTGAGTTTGATTGGTATGAATTTTGCTAGTTTAATTTTGTATCCGCCATTGTTGAAGCTTGAAAAAGCTTGAAGACAAAAAAAAATGAGTTCGTCGAATTCAAGATGAGATTGATGTCGAAATTGATTATTGAAGTTTTCTGATGATGTTGTAAAGTTGTACCTGAAATTTGAGTTTGAGTGGTATGAATTTTACTAGTTTAATTTTGTATCCACCATTATTGAACCTTTAAAAAGTTTGAAGATAAAAAAAATGAGTTTGTTGAATTCATGGTTGATTCCAAATTGATTATTGAGATTTTCTAATGATGTTCTGAAGTTGTAGTTGAAATTTGAGTTTGATTGATATGAATTTAGCTAGTTTATGTTGAAATTTGAGATCCAAAAATGAAGAACCCATACATGAGCAATGTTGAAGATGACAGATGACGGCGGGGTGGGTAAGGGTGGGGGTGGGGGTGGGCGGGTGGGTGGGAATGTATGTGAAAAAAATATTTTTTAATATATATATATGAAATTATTTTAAAAAAAATACTTTTCTTGCATGGCTCCAACGTGGCAGTGACGTGGCGCTGATTTGTCGACGTGTGTGCACACTCTCCGTTGTAAGAGTGGTATTCAGTTTCGAAGAGTGAAATTAATACACTTTAAAGATGTTAAGGGGGTAAATAAACGCAAGTTAAGTTTAATTGTACCAATCACAAGTTAAGTTAAGTGCTAAAGTGAGTTTGAAGGACAAGTTCAGAGGGAAAATCATGTCTTTTCTCTATATTAAAAAAAGACTTTGGCCAATTTATTGTACCAATCACAATTTTTGTATTTATATTAGTTGTCTTCCACTAATACTTTGTGGGATAATAAGTCAATAAAGTAAGAAAAAAATACATAAAGTAGCATACTTAAGTATTAAATTACAAAAATAGCAACACTTTTATCAAATTACATTTTGTAGCATTTGTATTTATATGTATTTGTATTTTTGTAGCAACAATTTGCAAAAATACAAAATACATATCATCATAAGGGCAGTAAAAATCATATGTATTTGTATTTTTATAGCAACAGTTTGCAAAAATACAACTTGCTATATTATGTAATTATGAAACTGTTGCTATGAAACTCATAATTAAGGGGATAAGTATGCTATTGATAAAAAAATAGACTTTGGGCCTAACTCAACCTCAAAAGCTAGCTCAAGAGGTGAGGATTACCCAACTCCATATAAGCAAACTATTAGTCCATTCCCCAATCAATGTAGGACTTTTACCCACTCTAACACCCCCCTCACGCCCAGGCCCAACTGGCACTGGTGCGTGGATCGGGAGCCCAAAACGGGGATGGACCTGGCTCTGATACCATGCCAAGAATGAACCTTGGGCCTAACTCAACCTCAAAAGCTAGCTCGTGAGGAGAGGATAGCCCAAAACCATATAAGGAGACCAAGGACCCTTTAACCCACCGATGTGGAATTTTGCCCATAAAGAAATATTAAGATAAGGATGGAGTATCAAAACAAATCTCAGCTAAATAGTTATTTTTAAAAAAGAAAAGAAATCTTTTTTGACTCATAAGGTGAATATGACTCGATTATCAAGACAATTTTAATTTGCTAAAATTATCCCTCTTTTTTTGGATTTCATACTTAAATTATTGCGGGTATGATAAATACATCTAAACTATCACTCATCAATTTAAGAAACACATCTCAAAATTAATAAAAATTAATTAAAAATAATGTATTATTACCCATGTGGACTGATTTTTAATGACTAGACACGCCTAAATGAGTTTGTAAGAAAATATTTGGTTTAGTAGCTTTTACACGTGTTTCTCAAACTAATAATTGATAGTTTAGGCGTATTTTTTATACTTGCAATAGTTTAGGTGTGAGACTCCAAAAATGATAATATTTTAGGTGTACAAAAGTGTCAAGCAGACATATGAGGTGTACAAAATACAAAAATTAAGGAATTCATTTTTTAACAACATAAGTTTTGGGAAATATTGACGCAGTTAATTGTTTCTTATAGCATAGTATTTTCTGTAGTTATGGCTTAATTAAAGATCAGGGGATTTTCTACATTTCTTTTTCTACGATTAAACTGGAATACTAGTATATTTCAAGAAACATAATATACTGCAAAGAACATGGTTGATATACACAGAAAGATTTTAAAAAGGGCTTCAACAGAACCTTCAAGCTTTAGCATGACTTTCTTGTTGCATGGATCCTCAAAAAATAGTGCATTTTTGAGGGATCCTGTTAGGGTTGTTGTCCTGATTTTCTTACTATATTTAAGTTTTACTTTTTCTTAGAAGAAAAATAAAAGTTACCATAATTACTTTTACTTTTTCTGAAAGAAAAAAATATAATTCTTTTTCATATTTGGCTAACCTTTTCCTTGGAGGAAAGGTTTTGGACATCTATAAATAGAAGACCCCCTTCTCATACCATAACACTATAGCATCCACAATGTAGTCTTTTAAGAATTTCATTTAGATGGAAATTTTCTCTCTCATTAGTTTTATGTTTTTTAATATTATTTTTAATATTAGGTTTTATATGTAGGCCAATTGGTCAAATCATATAATAAAATAATATTTTTAGTATTGTTTTTCGTTATCATCTTATTTATCGTCTCATAGTTTACAACTAATAGCTTCCGCATGACGCCCTCTCGATTTCGAACCCAACAAATCCGACACGATTGAGATAACATCTTAGGAGAGCCAGAGCAATATAGCATACAAAATGAATAAGTGAAAACCATGGTTGATATACACAGAAAGATTTTAGAAAGGGCTTCAACAGAACCCTCAAGTTTTAGCATGACTTTCTTCATGCAATACCCTCAGAACCTTTTCAACTTGTTCTTCCTCAGAGATGACTTTTCCTAAGGAAGTCAGCTCATTTGTTAAAGTGGTAAGCCTTGTCATCATTTCATGCAAGGTTTCATTTTCCTTCATTTTGAATGCCTCATACTCAGTGAAAAGAAGAGAGATCCTGAATTTTGTTACTTGAGACGTGCCTTCATGAGCATTTACCAGTGTGTCCCAAATTTGCTTAGCAATAGTGCAGGTGGATACTCTGTTGTATTCAGCAGATCCTAGTCCACAAACCAAGATGCTCTTAGCCTTTGTATTTTTCTTCAAAGCCAACAAGTCATCAGGAGTAAATTCACTCCTTACCTTTTTTACTTGTTCACCATCAACCGTCTTCATTGGAATAGTGGGACCATCAGTAATCCTGTCCCATAATTCATAATCTTCCCCTCATAATCTTCCCCTTGAATGAACATCTCCATCCTTTCTTTCCACCAGATAAAATGAGAGTCATCAAAAAGTGGAGGTCTAGTAGTTGACTGACCTTCACTGTGACCAGTAGGAGGTGCGGAATTCATCATATTGATCTTTTCTTAGGTACTAGCCTTATTTAAGACAACCTCGCTCTGATACCACTTGTTAGGGTACGAACCCTACTAATTGCCTATCTGTGGAACAAGTAAGTAAACGTGGTTCACAGAAGTAAATACTGAACATAGTGTTTTTACGTGGAAAACACCCGGCTCAAGAAAGGTGTAAAAAAATACGATTTGTACCTCTACAGGATTTAACCCATCTTCACTATAATACTTGAGCCTCAACAATCAACAAAATTACAAGACTTCTTGTAAACTAGGAATTAAAACTTCTAACTCCTATTACTACCAAAACACAAATCTTCCCAAGATAAGTGTTCCCAAGTCTTCGAGTTCCCAAACTTGAAGACACAATTCCTAACTCAGTTTATAGATCACTGAGACTAGAACAATGACTTATTACAACTCAAAGAACCTACTCACTACACAAATTCTACAACTTGCCAAGTAAGAGATCAGGTTCTTTCTTCAAGTATGAGAACTGATATGCTGATTGTTGATATGTTTTTCAGTGCTTGAGTGTTGCTTTTGAATTCGTTTTTTGTATTTAAGTACCCACCTCATGGATTCCTTCAATTAATATCAACTTCTATATTCAATAGGACTCCAGATAGTTTCTTGCTACTCTTTACCACCCCTCTCTTCTTCTTTCAATAGGATTTCTCTTTTCTTTTTCTTCAAGACTTCTTGCTCAACTCAACTTCTGCACTTCTTGTTTTTCAACTCAACTTCTGCAAGTCTTCTTTTTCAACTCAACTTCTAATGTGATAAATGTTATCCACTTCTGTTTGTAAGCCAGGTCATCATATCAATAACTTATCTGCAGGTGACCTTGGTTCAATTGGATGGAACAGTTTTTACCACATGTTTCTTTCTCATGTCTATCATCAAAACTCCACATGCTCTAACACTCACTCTAGGCTCCACTTACTCATAAACTTACAGTTATACAACTCCTAACTAATTCTGTCACAACTCCTAACTAATTCTATTTACTGCTTCACATTATTCTCAACACCCCTCCTCAAGTTGATGCTTGAAAGATGTCTTTCAAGCCCAGCTTGGACATTAGATACATGTGTTGTGATTTCCCTAGACCTTTAGTGAGTAGGTCAGCTAGTTGCTCCTTGGTTGAAACATGATGAGTCCTGATCATACCCTGCACCAGTTTTTCCCTTACAAAGTGGTAGTCAATGTCAAGTGCTTTGTCCTTTCATGAAAGATTAGATTAGCTGCAATTTGAATAGCAGCTTTGCTGTCACAGTAGGTATCTACAGGTTGCTTGATCTCTACTCCCAGCTCTCTGAACACCCCTATCAACCAGGTGACTTCTACTAAAGCTGAAGCCATGCTCCTGAACTCTGCTTTTGCTGAGCTCCTAGCAACGGTTTCTTGTTTCTTGGACTTCCATGATACCATGGCCTCTCCAAACTTTACTAAGTAACCAGTAACTGATCGTCTAGTCTGCAAACATGAACCCCAGTTTGAGTCACAGTCACAGTACACACTGAGTACATTAGTATTATGTGAGGGCATGAGTAATCCTAGTCCTGGTGCAGATTTGATATACCTCACTACCCTCAGAGCAGCTTCCATGTGTGACTCCTTTGGTGCATGCATATACTGACTCAGAACTTGAACTACAAAGGCTATATCAACCCTTGTCATTGTAAGATACAATAATCTTCCTCACTAAAAGAACTCAACTCATGAATTCTTGAAAACAAACATGACCCTTTTCTATAAGAAAAATGATAGAACTAGCCATCAAAAAATCAAAGAGTTGGAAATGAAGCTCAACAGCCAAAGGGAATATAAATACTTTGTGGCTATGGTGAAAATGAGGGAGGCGGAGGTTTCAATTTTTTTCCTTTTTTGACTATATGGATATGTTCAGTGTTCTGATTAATCTATATTCGCTCTACAGAAATATACTTAAGCAAATAGATATTGGCGCTTTTTAAAAAAAAAATCTTTACATTCAAGACGCTTAACATTTATCATTTCATCATACTCTTTAGTGATTTGACTTTGGAAACAATATCAAACAACTTATCTTTTTTATTTTTTCCTTTCTTGACTAATTTGTAGCTGTGTTCGGTGCTTGAATTTATGTTCACGCTATAGAAATCCACCACAATGAATATACGTGCCTTTTTTAAAATAACGGTTATATTCAATGCTCAAATTCGAGACACATAACATTAATAACAATTTATCATTCCGCCATGGTCTTTAGATATTCAACTTTCATAACAATCAGACGACTTATCTTTTCTAATTCTTCCTTTTTAAATTTTGTGTCTATGTTCGGAGTTTGAAATCTACATTTCGATTCACGACATAGAAATCCACTATAACGAATATTAACACCTTTTTCAAAAAGTCTAAGTCTTTCCTTGTCTCTTGGGAAAGATATTAGTGGAAGTAAATAGTGTCAAAGATGGAAATTTGAGTTTTTTTTTTCCATTTTACATCCATGTGCGTTCTCATTTATGATTTGCACCCTCTTCTATTATTTTTAATGATTTGCACCCTAATTTCTTAATTTTCCGTTATGTGACTACAACTTGAAAATATATTTCTGTCATGTGACTATAACTTTGCCTGATTTAGGCTCTAGCTTGAATGATATATTCTCTACAAAATTCCATCTTTGGAGACGTGTTTTGTTCTCGTGAATAACTCGAAAAAAAGTGTTTTTAGTTATTTTGCAACAGCAAAAAAATGAAAAGATTACGGTGCAATTCATATAAGAAAGATAAATACAAAACACAAAGAACTCAAAAACAAGTAAGAAAACGACTTATTTTCTAGCAAAACATTTTCTATGAAAAACATCTTTTTGGGCAGGTCAAGAAACTTTGGACACAATATGTCCTTAACATTTACTTCAAGAAAATATGGTAGCCATTGTCCTAATCAACATTTGCTTTTTAAAAATGTGGTCCAACAAGGATATTAGTGGTTGACCATGACTTAGAAACATTATATTTATAAGTCAAGAAATTTGCCTCTTTTTCTTGCATGGCTTTCCATTGTATGTTTCTACTTGCAATTTATTTAGTGCTTCCACTTTCAACAATTGCTCAATCTTACAAAAATATTAGTTTGGGTTCAAAACTCATTACAAGTGATGTTACTAACTTTTGGCCATCCCCATCTGGAGAATTTGCATTTGGCTTTCAAAGAATTGGAAATGGATCATCAGGATTTTTACTAGCCATTTGGTTCAACAAACTCAAAGAAAAGACTATAGTTTGGTCAGCCAATAGAAATAACATCGCGCCGGAGGGATCCAAAGTTGAGCTTTCTATAGATGGAAGACTAGTGCTAACTGATCCAAATGGTCAAGAAGTATGGGCTCGTGATACGGCTAGTGCTGGACCGGCCTATGGAGCCATGCTTGACACCGGAAACTTTGTGCTAGCAAACAGTAGTTCAGGCATTCTATGGCAGAGTTTTCATGAGCCAACCGATACGATTTTGCCTGGCCAAGTACTTAATCAAAGATCCAGGCTTGTCTCGAGCTTCTCTAGCACGAATGCATCGAGTGGAAGGTTTGAGTTGTTACTGGATGGAGAGCTGGCGCTTTACACGATGAAGTACCCGATTGATGCCACAAATGATGCATATTGGTCAACCGCGACTGGTGGCAGTGGTAACCAGGTGAACTTCAATCAATTAGGCGTTATTTACCTTCACGCAGCAAATGGAACTCTGCTGAAATTGATATCCTCTTCCAATGAGACAAACTCAACAGCAAGCCAATTGTATCAGCGAGCGATTCTTGAATATGATGGAGTTTTTAGGCACTATGTCTATCCGAAAAAATCTTCTAGTGGGAGGCCGATGGCGTGGTCTAGTTTGCATAGCATTCCGGATAACATCTGTTTGCATCTCCCTCAACAACATCTACAGACAGGAGGGATTGCATGTGGTTTCAACAGCCTTTGCTCGATGGGAACTGACCGGAGGCCCAGATGTGATTGTCCACTCAGGTATACAATAAATGATCCGAAGGACAAATTAGGCAGCTGCAGACGGAATTTCCCCGAGCAAGATTGTAAGGATGAATCTCTAGGTGATGAGGCTTTCACAATGCATGAAATGCTCAACACTAACTGGTATGGTGGCGATTATGAGCATTACGCAGATGTTACTGAGGATTGGTGCAAACAGAATTGTTTGAGTGATTGTTATTGTGTTGCTGCTGTTCACAATCCAGAAAAAGATTGTTGGAAGAAAAGGTATCCGCTTTTAAACGGGAGGACAGATCCAACAGAAACAGCAAAAACGTTTTTGAAAATAAGGAAAGACAATTCCACAGTGGGATCAACAATAACAACTACGCCTCGGTCTCAAGTTGGTGAAAACAGAAAAAGTCAATCTAGTCTCATCATTTCTGTTTCTGTATTGTTGGGTAGTTCAGTTTTCATCTTAATGTTGTTGGCCCTTTTGTATGTTTTTAAGTTTAAAGGGAAATATCCAAAGAAGCTTTCAGCATATCAAGCTGTTCCAGGAGTGAACATAAGAAGTTTTAGCTACAATGAGCTAGAAGAAGCTACAAACGGATTCGAGGAACAGTTAGGAACCGGTGCCTTCTCAACAGTTTACAAAGCGGTTCTTAATGACGAAATTAGGAAAGTGGTTGCTGTCAAGAAACTACACAAGACGGTAGCGGAAGGAGAACAAGGATTCCTAGCTGAAGTGAATTCAATCAGCAGGACTAATCACAAGAACTTGGTCCAACTCCTCGGGTTCTGCAACGAAGGCCAACACCGGCTTTTGGTATATGAACACATGGAAACTGGCTCATTAGCAGACTTGCTATTCAAAGATTCTAGGATTAGTTGGTCGCGAAGGGTACAAGTTGCAATAGACACTGCTAAAGGGCTTTGCTATTTGCATGAAGAGTGTAGTACCCAAATTATACATTGTGATATCAAGCCCCAAAATGTGCTTTTAGATGAAAATTTGACAGCAAAAATAGCAGATTTCGGAATAGCCAAGCTTTTGAGGAAAGATCAGACTCGAACAACCACTAAGATACGTGGGACAAGAGGGTATGTAGCCCCAGAGTGGTTCAGGAACATGCCTATAACCGTCAAAGTGGACGTGTACAGCTTTGGAATCTTGCTTTTAGAGCTGATTTGCTGCAGAAAAAGTTACAAGCAAGACGTGGCGAATGAGAATGAAATGATACTGACGGAGTGGGCTTGTGATTGCTACAGGAGAAAAGAGTTGCATTTACTCGCGGGTGATGATGAAGAGGCCATAGAAGATATCGAGAGGTTCGAGAAGTTGTTGATGGTTGCTATTTGGTGCATTCAAGAAAATCCAGCATTAAGGCCTAGCATGAAAAAAGTCATGCTAACACTTGAAGGTTCTGTTGAAGTCTCAATCCCTCCAGACCCTTTTTCCTTTATCTGTTCTCTTTAGATCAATCATGTTTTTCCCCTTAAGCAAATCTGTATCTGTATGTTCTCTGCATTGTGTTTCTTGTAATGTACTATTTCAATATCCAGTTCAGTTTAATCTTTGAAAAGAAAATAAGAAAATGTTATCCACTGTGTTCAATACAAAGAAAAAATGAACAGTACGTTAGATAAGCAAAATTCTTTTTCCAAGCCTATATGAAGGATTGGGGTAGGTTGCTCCTCTACTCAGGGACCAGTTCCCAGATGTCCTCAGCAAGAAGAAAAGATAAATGGAAATACACAAGAGTTTTACGTGGAAACTCCTTGCTCAAGGAAGACAAAACCACGACCCTCCTCCAGGATTTCAAAGCTCTACTATATTCAAGCAACCTCTTGAATGCAGACTCCACTCCTGAGGATCAAACTCTTAATCCTGGAAATAACTTTATTTCCAGGAAACTCCAACAGTACCTCTACTGTTAATCCTGGAAATATCTTCCGGCTAGCTCTGACTGGACTCTACAAGCTAACTCTAGCTTGAACAATCATCTAACTCTAGATGATTACAAGAGATGGTTACACCACAACACCTACTACAATCATAAGCTACTGTAGGCAAACTTTTAAGAACAAAATTACAAAGACTCAATTACAACAAGGAAATAAAGATACAACTTGATGAGCAATAGGTTCCCGTTGCAATTACAGTCCTTGAAGCACCACTTCTGAAGGATATTTAGTTGTAAGTATTATAAAATCAGAAGAAAGAGTAGAAGAAAGTATATTTCTTTGATGAGACTGCAGTGCAGTTTATATACAGCTGAAATAATAGCGTAAACTAACCCCTAGAATGTAGGAAAAGATAACTACGGCTAATGCAACCAACACCTAAATAAGTTGAACAAGTCTAATCCTAATCAAACTATATCTGTAGTACACAGCAAAACAATTTTACAACACTGTTAAACCACTAATGCTAATGTGCTATTACGCCCCCCTCAAGTTAGGTGTGAAGATACAACACGTAACTTGGGAAGCATTAACTGGAAAGCTGGCTTGCACAATGGTTTGGTAAGTGGATCTGCAAGTTGATCAGCAGAGTTTATGTGCCTCATTTGGACCAGTCCATTACGGACCTGGTTACGAACAAAGTGAAGATCAACCTCAATGTGCTTCATTTTGGTATGATGTACCGGATTCTCAGCAATGTACGTAACTCCAAGGTTATCACAAAGTATTATAGGTGTAGCAGGGAGTGTCACGTGAAGATCTTTGAGCAAGTGAGTAACCCAATTCGTTTCAGACAAGGCAGAAGCAACTGCACGATATTCAGCCTCAGTGGAGGATCTAGAGACCTTAGGTTGCTTACGAGAACTCCAGGAGACGGGCTTTGTGCCCAGATAAACAATGTAGCCCGAGATAGAGCGGCGATCATTGATTTCACCTACCCAATCAGTATCAGCATAGGCATAGAGATCAGTCGATTTCTGTGGGGAAATACGAATGCCATACTGGTATGTTTCTTTAAGGTAGCGGAGGACACGCTTAACTGCCTTCCAGTGAAGCACAGAAGGAGAAGGGTTGAACTGCGTAAGCTTGTTGACAGAGTATGTGATGTCAGGTCGAGTAAATGAAAGGTATTGAAGCTTACCGAGCACACTTCTGTATTCTTTTCCATCAGATAGGTGACTGAATACCTTTGCAGTCTTACATCTGAGTGTCATGTAGAATCTCCTGTATATACTTGGATTGACTGAGAAACAAGCCATCAGCATTCCTGTGTACTTCAACACCCAAGAAATAGTGTAATAAACCAAGGTACTTGAGAAAAAAAATTGAAAGAGAGGTAACAACATGTTGAATGAGTTTCATCACTGCCTGTGATTATGAGGTCATCCACATAGATCAGAATATAAATAGTGACCCCCGTATTGTTCAGAACAAAGAGAGAATTATCACACTCAGACATCTCGAACCCCATTCGAATCAAAGAACTAGTCAATGCATCATACCAAACCTTAGGAGCTTGCCGGAGCCCGTAAATTGTCTTTTTGAGATGGCAGACATAGTTGGGATGATTCTGTTGGAAATTGCTTAAGTTACTGCACTATTTTTTAGCAAAATAAATTGTTTAGTTTTAGGATGAATTTGAATTTTGAATTTAAGTTAGGTTGTTTGATTTGTTGAGACATTTTAGTGAGTTTAAATTTTGAATGTTGCTGATTTTTCTATTGTAAAGTGGCTATTTAAAGCCCCTTGATGCTCAATAAAATCATTGAATACTATTGAAAGTTATTCAATCCTTTGAGAGTCATTTTAACCCCTTTTCGTTGCCCCATCTTTCTTTAAAAAAACCAACAGTGGTATCAAGAGCTTCATTGATCTTACAGGATCTGTGAATCCTTCTAAAGCGCTACTATATCAATTTTAATCCGTCAGGGCTACTTTTTTCAACTCGTGCTTATTTTTAAAGCGTAGGGCTATTTTTCAACCAAAAAGATGTCAAGCAGCAGTCTCTCATTGAATGCCCCAAAAATTTTCACCAGCGAAAACGATCAAATTTGGTCAGTGAAAATGAAATCATATCTTCAAGCCTATGATCTGTGGGAAGTTGTAGTGGATGACACACCATTACAACCACTCCCTGAAAATCCTACTGTTGCTCAAATTAAATCTCATTCAGATGAAAAGCTCAAAAAATTCAAAGCCAAAACTGTAATTTAAAATTCAGTTGCGGATTAGATTTTTTCTAAAATCATTGCTTGTGAGATAGCAAATGAAGCTTGGGAAAAGCTAAAAAAAGAATATCAAGGAAGTGATCGAGTTAGAAAAATGCAAATTTTGAATTTGAAAAGGGATTTTGAATCTCTTAGAATGCAAGAGGTTGAAACTATTGCTAAGTATTCTGAAAAGATTTCTTTGCTTGTCAGTAAAATCAGGTTACTTGGCGAGGATTTCAAAGATGACAGAATAGTAGAAAAAATTCTTGTGACAATTCCAGAGAGATTCGAGTCTAAAATCTCATCTCTGAAAGAGTCTAAAGAACTCACTACTATCTCTGTTGAAGAACTAATAAGTGCTCTTCAAGCACAAGAGCAAAGAAGAGACTTTAGACAAGACAATGTTACTCAGAGTGCTTTTTATGCACAAAACAAAAAAGAAAAAGGTAATTATCCTCCTTGCAGACACTGCAAAAAGAAAACACACTTGGAGAATTTTTGTTGGTGGAGACCTGATGCAATTTGTGAAAATTGCAAACAAGCAGGTCATGTTACAAAAGTGTGCAAGCTTAAAAACAATCTTCAAGCACAATTTGCGGAAGCAGAAATTGAGGAGGAGCGCCTTTTTTAAATCGCAGTAACTAAAGCAAGGAGGAGTGTTGGAAATTTCTTAAGTTACTGCACTAGTTTTTAGCAAAGTAAATTGTTTAGTTTTAGGATGAATTTGAATTTTGAATTTAAGTTAGGTTGTTTGATTTGTTGAGACATTTTAGTGAGTTTAAATTTTGAATGTTGCTGATTTTTCTATTGTAAAGTGGCTATTTAAAGCTCCTTGATGCTCAATAAAATCATTGAATACTATTAAAAGCTATTGAAAGTTATTCAATCCTTTGAGAGTCATTTTAACCCCTTTTCACTGCCCCATCTTTCTTTAAAAAAAAAACAGATTTGTGTCTTCATAGCCAGGAGGTTGAGACATATACACGTCTTCTTGAATCTTTCCCTGAAGAAAAGCATTATTGACATCTATTTAATGTAGCGGCCAATTCATTTGTACAACAATTATGAGTACTATTCGAATTGTAGTTGGTTTAACCACCGGACTGAATGTCTTGTGAAAATCAACTCCGGGCCTTTGGGTGAACCCTTTTGCAACTAAACGTGTTTTGTACCTATCAATGGATCCATTAGATTTAGTTTTAATTCGAAACAACCACTTACAAGAGATAATATTTCGGGCATGTTCTGGTGGAACCAAGTCCCAAGTCTGGTTCTTCATTAATGCATCAAATTCAACCTTCATAGCATCTCTCCAATATGGAATTTTTTGTGCTTGCTTGTGGGTTATAGGAATAAAGGGTGCAGGCTGGTTCATTTGGGTAGTGTAGTCAACAATTTTTCGTCGCTTGTCGATGTTATTTTGTGATCTCGTTACCACACTGTGTTGTTCTTTAGGTGTAATGTTAACAATAGGTTCAGATGGGAGAGGTAAACTGAGAGATGGGGTTGTCTGTATTGATGATGAGTGCGGCCGACGACGGTAGACGCGGGTAATTGGTGGGCGGCGGTTCTTGGAGATAAGACAAGTAGAGGGAACTAGGGTTGGCTTTGGAAAACAAAATGGGGTTGAAGGTTATCAGCAGGAGATTGCGTATACCTATCAGAAGAAGATGTTAAGGAAGTAGAGGGGATATTACCTGGTTCCTAAGTTATGGAGTGATCTGCCTTCGGGTAGTTTTCTTGTGCGGCACGAATTGAGCAGGCATCTTGATGTGTGTTTCGCATGAGTGGAATAGTGGGGGGCAATTGGGTAGTATTAGAATCAAGCGTATTTTCTCCATAATTGAAAAGGTTAGAATTATTGGGAGAAGAAACTTTTTCCCACTGTAAAGAAGAAAATTTCTGGTTCAATGGAGAAAATATACTTTCAAATGGAAAAACATCTTCAAAAAATTTTACATCCCGAGAGAGAAAAATTTTGGAACTGGTGGGGTCAAAACATAGATGGGAATGATGAGTGATGGAGAATCCAAGATAGACACAAGGTTTGGAGTATGGTTGTAACTTATTTTGGGCATATGGTCGAAGTCATGGGTAGCATAAACAACCAAATGTATGAAGAGATTCATACACTGGTTTGTCATTAAAAAGAATTTCAAATGGTGACTTGTTATTAAGTGTGCTAGTGGGTAGGCGGTTGATGAGATATGTGGCATGATGGCAAGCAAATGACCAAAAATCAGATGGTAAAGCAGCTTGATGAAGTAGTGTTTTAGATGTCTCAACTAGGTGACGATGACGTCTTTCGGCCATGGCAACCCGTTGAGGTGTGTATGGTAGAGAAACAAGGTGTTGTATGCTATTGGAGTGGAGGTACGGGTCTAATATTTGATATTGACTTCCTCCATTAGTGTATAGGGTGAGTATTTTTTTATCAAAATGTTTTTCATGCATAGGATGTAGGTTTTGAAAAATTTGTTGAAATTCATTTTTATTTTTCGTTGTGTATAACCAGATGTATTTGCTATACAGATCAACAAAAATACAATAATAACATTTTTTATCAATTGAGAGCATGGTAGATGGCCCCCACAGATAGCTATAAAGTGTTTCTAATGGAGATTTACTGGACAATTTGTTTGAATAAAATGGAAGTCTGTGGGCTTTATTGTAGCAACAAGAATTACAGTAAGTAAATTTATCTTTCAAAGAATAAGAAAGACTGGATTTATTGAGAATGAAAAATAAAACTCGAGAATGAGAGTGACCCAATCTTCGATGTGTTAACTCCTTATACGGGTACGCAGAATCTGTATATGCAGAACAACAACTTCAACTAGTTCATGTTAAATACAAGAACTCAATGAAGTACAAAAAATACCCTCAACATAAGATCAAAGTGATCTTTCTTAGAAGTGTATTTTATTTTCAGAAATCAAGATGAAACAGAAATGGCCAAGTCGCCCGAATTCACGGACTTTCCTTAAGGAAATAATTCCCCTCATTGTACCCGAGGTTGCGGAATTTTTCTCCCAGGATAAAATGGCCAAACAGACCAACTGTAGCGGTACCTCAAACAATTGGAATATCATCAAACTCACTTAACGGATTGACTGATCACACAGAGTATTTGTAAAGACAAGAAGAGAGTTTATTACAGAAAAAATTCATATCAAAACCTGTGAATAAAAGCAGGTTTATATAGCCTGTGAGATGCCTCTTCGAAAAGGTGGCATTGGTTCGCTTAAATGGTGTGATGTTTCTGGAAATTCATGTCTGTTTACCCAAAGAACGTGTCCTTCTCCAAACAGACATACCAGTTCACAAAATAGTACATCAATTCGTTGAACAGACATATCATTTCATTGAACAATTGCATCTGTTCGAAGCAGTGTATCATTTTAGAAAATACTATTTTGAAATCTATATACATGTCAAGCAAAGACTGATTGCATCTGGATAAGTGGGTTTCCCTTTGAACTTTCCGTAGTGAACATGCATCGGATGCACTCGGTCAATTGGTAGATTTGATATCTTTAAACTATCGAGCTTTAATGTACACCTAGACAACACATGTCACAACCAGCCTTTTACCGTTTTATGGTTCTCACGATTTTGTTCTTTTCAGCCATGAACACGTCCTGGTTTCATGAGAGCTTAGAGAATAGGCCTTTACTAACATTCTCCTTGAAGCGGCTTCCACTTCGCCCTCACATAAGTGATTTCTAAACATTCAATCCTATAGATTAAACTATTTTTTCAAATCTACCAAATTTATATAATCATTAAAAGACTTTTCACTTTAAGTCTTATCGTTGATTACTATACATTGTCTACATCATGAGAATGGGTTGGGTAATTGACAATGTTGAACCTGCCAGACACAACTTTGTTTGATCTCCTTGAACCTAGATCTTGGGATCTCTAGTCTGCTAGGTAGAGTTACCGCTGTGCTGACTTGTCCTAGGCCTTAAACCAATTCCCTTGGATATCCTTTCAACTCCTTCTCTAGATAGGCCTTTTGTAAGTGGATCTGACACATTATCCTTTGACTTTACATAGTCTACAGTGATAATTCCACTAGAGAGAAGTTCCCTAACGGTATTGTGTCTTCGTCGTATGTGACGAGATTTATTGTTGTACATCATGCTCCCTGCCCTACCTATTGCCGTGTGGCTATCACAGTGTATACATATTGGTTCCACTGGCTTGGTCCAATACGGAATATCTTCCAAGAAATTTCAGAGCTATTCTGCTTCTTCACCGTCTTTATCCAATGTGATAAATTCAGATTCCATTGTAGAGCGAGCAATACAAGTCTGTTTGGATGATTTCCAAGAGACTGCTCCTCCACCGACAGTAAATACATATCCACTTGTGGATTTTACTTCGTTCGATCCGGTGATCCAATTTGCATCACTATATCCTTCAAGTACCGCAGGATATTTATTATAATGCAAGGCATAATTTTGAGTGTATTTAAGATACCCCAAAACTCTTTTCATTGTCATCCAGTGAGTTTTGTTGGGATTGTTCATGTACCAACTCAATTTACTGATATCGCATGCTATGTCTGGTCGTGTACAGTTCATTATATACATTAAACATCCCAATACTCTTGTGTACTCCAATTGCGAGTCACTTTCACCTTCATTCTTTCGAAGTGCAAAGTTCACATCCAATAGAGTCTTGGCAATACCAAATTCCATATACTTGAACTTGTCAAGTATTTTTTCGATATAATGAGACTGTGACAATGCCAACCCTTGTGGAGTTCGATGGATTCTTATACCTAAGATCACATCTACAATTCCAAGGTCTTTCATATCAAACTTACTCTCGAGCATTCGCTTGGTTGCATTTATGTCAGAAATGTCTCTACTGATGATCAACATATCATCCACATATAAACAAACAATGACTTGGTGATTCGGAGTGTCTTTAATGTAAACACATTTATCACATTCATTTATCTTGAACCCGTTTGCCAACATAGTTTGGTCAAACTTCGCATGCCATTGTTTAGGTGCTTGCTTTAGTCCATACAATGACTTAATAAGTCTACACACCTTATTCTCCTTCCCTGGAACCACAAAACCCTCAGGTTATTCCATGTAAATTTCTTCCTCCAATTCTCCATTTAGGAAAGCGGTTTTCACATCCATTTGATGGATTTCAAGACCATATACCGCAGCCAAGGCAATTAACATTCGAATCGATATTATCCTTGTTACTGGCGAGTATGTATCGAAGTAATCAAGGCCTTCTTTTTGTTTGAAGCCTTTTACTACAATTCTCGCCTTGTATTTATCAATAGTACCATCCACTTTCATCTTCCGTTTGAAGATCCATTTAGAACCTAAAGGTTTATTTCCGGGAGGAATATCAACCAATTCCCATGTATGGTTGCTTAAGATTGAATCAATCTCACTATTGACTGCCTCTTTCCAAAAGGATGAGTCCGAAGATGCCATCGTTTCCCTAAATATTTGAGGCTCATTTTCTAAGAAAAATGTTACAAAATCCGATCCAAATGAAGTAGACGTTCTTTGAAATATACTACGTCTTGTATTTTCTTCATTATGTATATTCTCACTTGGTTCATCTCAAGGTCGTTTAGATCCTCCACTAGACTGTTCATGTCTAATTTTATACGGGTAAATGTTTTCAAAGAATTCAGCATTGTCTGATTCAATTACCGTGTTTTCATTAATATCCGGATGTTCGGATTTATGAACCAAAAATCAACATGCTTTACTACTTTTATCATATCCTATGAACACGCAGTCTACCGTCTTAGGTCCAATCTTAACCCTTTTAGGCATAGGAATTTGGACCTTTGCTAGACACCCCCACACTTTGAAATATTTTAAGTTGGGTTTTCTTCCTTTCCACTTTTCATAAGGAATTGATTGTGTCTTACTATGGGGAACTCTATTGAGTATATGATTGGCTGTAAGGATAGCCTCCCCCCATAAGTTTTGCGGTAAACCGAAACTTATAAGCAAGGCATTCATCATTTCCTTCAAAGTTTGATTTTTTCTTTCCACAATTCCATTAGATTGAAATGAATACGAGATTGTAGTTTGATGAATGATTCCATTCTCTACACATATTTGCGCAAAGGGAGATTCATATTCTCCGCCCCTATCACTTCTTATTATTTTGATCTTTTTTCTAACTGATTTTCAACTTCAGTTTTATATTGCCTAAACGCATCTATTGCTTCATCCTTACTATTTAGCAAGTATACATAACAGTATCTAGTGCAATCGTCAATAAAAGTTATGAAATACTTTTTTCCACCACGTGATAGTGTTGACTTCATATCACAAATGTCAGTGTGTATTAAGTCTAAGGGATTGGAATTCCTTTCAACGGACTTATAAGGATGCCTTGTATACTTCGATTCCACACATATTTGACACTTTGATTTATTGCACTCAAAGTTTGGCAAAACTTCTAAGTTATTTAGTTTTCGTAACGTTTTGTAATTAACATGGCCTAAACATTCTTGCCATAAATCATAAGACTCAAGTAAATAAGAAGAATTTGAACTTTTATTTATTTCAACAGTCATTACATTCATCTTATAAAGGCCCTCGGTGAGATAGCCTTTTCCTACATACATTTCTCCTTTGCTAATTACAATTTTTCTAGAAACGGTTACACATTTGAATCCGTTCTTATCTAGAAGTGAAACAGAAATTAAGTTCCTACGTAATTCTGAAACATACAAGACATTGTTAAGTGTCAAGACCTTTCCTGAAGTCATTTTCAAGCATATTTTTCCTGTTTTTTCTACCTTAGCAGTAGCGGAGTTAGCCATGTAGATCATTTCTTCTACTTGAGCCGGAGCGAATGACGAAAACAAATCTTTGTTGGCACATACATGGAGGGTAGCACCAGAATCTATCCACCATTCGTGAGGATTCCCCGCCAAGTTGCATTCTGATAACATAGCACACAGATCATTGCATTCTTTGTTGGATTCAATCATATTTTCTTGATCCTTCTTCTTGCCTTTCTTCGGGGCTCAACAATCCATGGACTTGTGGCCAATCTTGCCACAATTGAAGCATTTTCCCTTGAATTTCTTCTTGGGTTAATGGCTTCCTTGTTCAGCTTTCTTTCTTTTCTTAGAATTGTTTTGGTTATCTTCTACAATATGTGCTCCATTAATTGTAGAATTCCCTTTTGACCTTCTCTCGGCAGCTTTATTGTCCTCTTCAATACGCAGTCGGACAATAAGATCTTCGACAGTCATCTTCTTGCGTTTATGCTTCAAGTAGTTTTTGAAGTCTTTCCACAAAGGTGGTAGCTTCTCAACTATCGTTGCTACTTGAAATGCATCATTCACAATCAAACCTACAAAATAGTTTATGTGAGTATTAAAAACTTTTTTAATTTGTTCAACTAAGGTATTTTTCAAAGATATACCTTCTGCTAGGAGATCATGTATAATGACTTGCAACTCCTGCACTTGAGAGACAACTGATTTTCTATCTATCATTTTAAAGTCCAGGAACCGTGCAACAAGGAATTTCTTAATTCCCGCATCCTTTATTTTATATTTTCGGTGAAGTGCCCCCCACAATTCCTTCGATGTCTTAGTTCCACTGTAAACATTGTAGAGGTCGTTTTGGAGACCACTCAGAATATAATTCCTGCAAAGGAAGTCTGAATGTTTCCAAGCTTCTACAATTATGAAACGTTCATTGTTCGAGGTTCCCTCGGGCACCTCAGGAGCGTTTTCGCTAGTGAACCGTTGCAGACACAAAGTGGTGAGGTAAAAGAACATCTTTTGCTTCCATCATTTAAAGTCAATGCCCGTAAATTTTTCGGGCTTCTCCGCTGGTGCCATTGTAGGCGGAGCATTTGTGCGACTTGATGTGGCAATATTAGTTTCCCCTACATACGTTGCCGCATCTTGCATTTGACTATCGCTTGTCATTTTTCCTGTCACCACAAGACAAAAAATACTTAGTATTTTCATAATACTACTTATAAAGTTAAGCAACTTTAAACTTTTCTTCTTGTTTCTAGTTGACAATGAAGTTTTTATGACTTCCAATTGTCAACCGAATGATCTTTAACTTGTGATGAAGTTTTTATGACTTCAAATCACTAGTTAAGTTAAAACTTTAATCTCCAAAAACAAGCTATACAGATTCTGAAAGTTATTTTCTTAAGATTGTTAACTCCTTATACGGGTACGCAAAATCTGTATATGAAGAACAACAACTTCAACTAGTTCAAATTTAAAACAAGAACTCAATGAAGTACAAAAAATACCCTCAACACAAGATCAAAGTGATCTTTCTTAGAAGTGTATTTTATTTTCACAAATCAAGATGAAATAGAAATGGCCAAGTCGCCCGAATTCATGGACTTTCCTTAAGAAAATAATTCCCGTCATTGTACCCGAGGTTATGGAATTTTCCTCCCAGGATAAAATGGCCAAACAGACCAACTGTAGCGGTACCTCAAACAATTAGAATATCGTCGAACTCACTTAACGGATTGACTGATCACACAGGGTATTTGTAAAGACAAGAAGAGAGTTTATTGCAGAAAAAATTCATATCAAAACCTGTGAATGAAAGCAGGTTTATATAGCCTGTGAGATGCCTCTTCAAAAAGGTGGCATTGGTTCACTTAAATGGTGTGATGTTTCTGGAAATTCATGTCTGTTTACCCAAAGAACGTGTCCTTCTCCAAACAGAAATACCAGTTCACAAAATAGTACATCATTTCGTTGAACAGATCAGTTCGTTGAACAGACATATCATTTCATTGAACAATTGCAGCAGTTCGAAGCAGTGTATCATTTCAGAAAATACTGTTTCGAAATCTGTATGCATGTATAAATGGAGGATTACTGGTGCATTTTCCTTTTGGCATTCGGATTAAATTTACGTGAAATAAACTTTGTCCAAAAAGATAGATCTCATCGATCGATCATTTGACAAATCCAAATCCAAATTCAAATCCAAATCCAAATCCAAATTCGAAGTCGAACCGAGCGAGCGATGACGACGGCGCGAGGTATTTCTTATTTCTTGCCTCACTTAGCATGTGGAGTAAGTGCTTTCTATTAAAAATACTCCATAGTTCCTTTCTCCCACCAATGTGGGAGAATTAGTGAACTTTTCAATTTTGGGAGTACACCTTCTAAATTGGTGTCTCCTTTCTTCCACCATTTTTTTCTCCGTTTTCCATTCACACCTTTTTCATACTTATTGAACCCAACACGATGTCGCAGATGTAATGAAGGGCCGATAACAGCAACATTGATGGTTGGGCGAGATGGTGTTGTCCATTCATAGAGTCCTGCTTTATTCAGGCAGCACAGAAGAGGTGTTCTCATATTCAAATCCTTCACACGAAAGTTAATAGGAAAAAATTCTATTGAGGTTTGGTTATCTTGACAAAATTGAGAAACGAAAATAAGCTTGCGCTTGATAGCAGGAGAACATAAAATAGTAGAGAGTTTGAAGGCCTTATTTGACGCATATAAATAACTAGTACCAGTTTGAGTAATTGAAATCACATTACCATTACCCATCGTCACTTCCTCCATCCCTTTGAAGTCCTGAACATTATGTAGGGAGTTGGTATCGGAGGTAATATGGTGAGATGCACCCGAGTCTACAATCCATGGGTCATTTGACGGTGTTTGGGCAGCAAAATTAGCCTTAGCTTTAAAGTGGTTGTGGGATCGCAACCGACAAACATTTGTTGTATGGCCAAATTTATCACAGAGCTGACAACGGACTCGTGAAGATTAGTGTGAGAAGTTACACCACTGAGAACTCTTGTTGGAATCCTGAGGAATAGCACTTTGATTGGACTGTCTATTTTGGGGACGCCAGTTGTCGTAGTTGTTGTTGTTGTTGTTGGGTGGGCGTCGATTATTGCGTGGTGCTGATTGGGAATTTGTGACACGTTGAGCAACTGTTGCAGTGACTTGTGTGGTCCCCTTTTTGAGGTCATCATATTTGAGGAACACTTCGTGATCAAGAAGCTTGTCAAAAAGTTCTTCATAGCTGATTGGAGAGTCTTGTGCCCATATAGCTGCTGAAATCTCACGGAACTCTGGACCGAGTCCACTCAAAATTTTCACCACAAGTTTTTCGTTATTGATCGGTGAACCAGTTGTGGCGAGCTCATCAGACAGAGAGCGAATCTCACGCAGATATTCAACAATAGATTTGTTGCCTTTACTGACCCGACTGAGATGGTGACGGAGGCTAAATATGCGGGTCTGCGAGATGTTTGCAAAGGAGGTGTGAAGCTGATCCCAGGCAGCTTTGGAGTTGTCTGCGGAAGCGACAGTGGATGCGATTGTGGCATCAACAGAGGCCATAAGAGCAGTTTGGATTAGTTTATCTTGACGAAACCAATCCTTGTATTCGGAGTTGGCAGATTCAATTTCGTTAGTGATGATTGTTTTCGGAGGGGACAACGTGGTGCCGTCAATATGACCATAGAGGTCATGTCCATGAAGTAGCATGGCAATCTGGGCCTTCCAAATAGTAAAGTTGTGGCTGTCAGATAGTTTAATCGGCAATTGGGAGGCTGGGTTTAATTGAATTAGGTTTTTGACGACAGGGGAGGCATCAGCATTAGCAATTGGGGTGGAGGCATCCATTGATGTGCAAAAAAAAAAAAATACTCGTTAGAGTTATTGTGGCTTTGATACCATATAAAAGCAGAAGAAAGAGTAGAAGAAAGTATATTTCTTTAATGAGACTGCAGTGCAGTTTATATACAGCTGAAATAATAGCGTAAACTAACTCCTAGAATGTAGGAAAAGATAACTACGTCTAATACAACTAACACCTAAATAAGTTGAACAAGTCTAATCCTAATAAAACTATATTTGTAGTACACAGTAAAACAATTTTACAACACTGTTAAACCACTAATGCTAATGCGCTATTAAGTGTATGGAAGTGTTGGTTTTCTTGTTGAGGAAGATGGGTAATATATATATATATATATATATATAAGAAAACCTAGGAGAGATCCCATTGGTTGAGGCAAAAAGGTGGTAGCAGCTTTTCACCAACTTTTGTACTATGTGTCAGTTGCGGTAGTTTGACTGTGACAGCGACAGGTGAACCCAACCTGTTTCCTAATGCGTAATAGCTTTTGTCATCACGAAAACTCTAGGGAACAAGTTTCAAATTAGGAGTTTGTCAATCATCAAAACTAAAGACTTAACACCACAGAATTCACAGTGTCCTTGAGATAGTTAATCCCCTCATAGTATCCAATTTATTGGATTATTTCCTCCTAAAATAGAACGGCATTACCTTGTTAGAATAGCGGCACTTCAAATTGCAACAACCTTCAGACTCCAAGACCAAAGCGAATTACACAACTTTCAAACTTCAAATTCAAACACCTGATAGTTTTAAAGTTAAACTATTATGTGTGCGAGTTTACTACCTAAACTATAACTAACAATTCATCAAACCACACCTCAACTATCAGTTGCTCCTTTTTCCTACATGAAATATCACCATCATTCAGGTAGGTAAAGGAAACGATTGATAGTGGTGTTTTGATTAGTAATTGATGATGGTTCAGATAGAAAACTTGCAACTTGATAGTTAAAATATAAACTCAACAACAACTACAACATACCCAGTATATTTTCACAAAGTGGGTTCAGGGAGCATAAGTGTACGAGTACGTACCATTACCTTCAAGGTGAGGTAGAGTGGTTGTTTCTGATAGTCCCTTGGCTCAAGACAAAAAATAGTTCATAAAAGACATAGTCTAGGAACAATAAGTAATATTTCAATTGATCTCTCCGAAACAACAAACATTATCAGAACTCCACAAACAAGACAGTACAAGCATGGCACTATGACTACTAGCACATATACCAAAACAAAGCACTCCTACCTACTAGTACAAGGACACACTCCTTTCTACTAACTTTCTACCATAATTCACATCCTCCCCACCTTTTTATTTAGGGTCATGTCTGAACTCAAAAAATTAAAATACTTTAGGCTTAGTACATAAATGTGCCATTTACATTGGCATTCAATGACATATATGCCTTCCAACTTTGAATGTACGCAAGCAATGACGGAGCCAGAATTTTCATCGAGGGAGTTGAGAAATAAATATACGGACTAGTCGAAGGGGGTTCAACATCTACTATATATACATAAAAATATTTTTAACCATGTAAAAATAGTATGATTTTTTGACGAAGGGGGAACGAACCCCCTAAATTAAATGTGGCTCCGCCACTGTACGCAAGTGACACTTAAACTTGTATAAAGTTGAACTATCATAGGCACATAAATTGCCACTTAGGATATATGTATTTACTTGTTCAATTTTATATAAGTTTAAGTGTTATTTGTGCAAAATGGAACTTGTATTATGGTAACACTTTTAAGTATCTTTTAGACCATTCAGTACATTAACTCAATATAAATTCATTCGAGATATTTGATTAAGAACGAAGGAGGTACTACAATTAACAAATAATAATGGCTACCAGACAAAGTCTCTTTTTTGACTCACAGTAACCGGTCACTGTTGATATACTAAAAAACGCCTTAGCTTTGGTTTACTTAAAAAACACTCTTGATATAATTAAACCTTTTCAACTACTTCAAATTTATTACTCTACCGACAGCTACCTCTGCACTTCACTTCAATTCTTGATTTTTTGCTGGGTAAGGCTTCATGCTATCATTCTTCTTATAGAAAATGGCCATGTTTGTTTTCAAGAATGCATGTGTTGATCAAAATTTTAGTGTTCTTTTATTTATTTTTAAAGCTTTTTAGTTGCTTTTAGGCTCATTTAAGAGATACCCTTTTGTTGTTTTGGCTTATAAATAAAGCTTGAATTTGAAGGTAAATATTGTGCTTTTTTGCCCATTTTAGAGATTTACCAGTTGTTGTGTTGGTTCTTGGAGCTTGAATTTGAAGCTAAAGTTGATTAAAATTTAGCTTCTTTTGTTGCTTTTTAGTGACTTTTAGGCTCATTTAAGAGATATCAAGTTGTTGTTTTGACTCATAGAGCTTGAATTTGAAGGTAAAAATTGTGATTGAGTTAATCAAAATTTTAGGTTGTTTTGTTGCTTTTAGTAACTTTTAGGCTCATTTTAAGAGATATCAAGTTATTGTTTTGGCTCATACAGCTTGAATTTGAAGGTAAAGACTGTACTTGAGTTGATCAAATTTTAGCTTCTTTTTTGCTTTTTAGTGACTTTTAGGCTCATTTTAAGAGATACTCATTTGTTGTTTTGGCTCATGGAGCTAGAATTCAAGCTAAAGATTAGAGAAAAGCATCTTGTATCTCCCTGAACTATGACCAAATTTTCTACGATACACTCCAATTTTGCGGGGATCCTATTACCCCCTAAACTAAATTTTAGCATATTTTTGTCAACCTTTTTAGCTGACGTGACGCCTTTTGTCAACCTTTTTAGCTGACGTTGCACCTTTGATGGCGGCGAAACCAACGAGTCCGCGAAACATAGAATAAAGGTGCCACATCAGCACAAAAGGATGACAAAAATACGTTAAAATTGAGTTAGGGGTAATAGGACCTCTGTGTTGTTGGAGAGTGTCGTAGCAACTTTGGTCATGGTTTGGAGGGGTACTAGATGCTTATCTCTAAAGATTATGCTTGAGGTTATCAAAGTTAAGATCTTTTCTTGCTTTTTATGACTTTTATACTCATTTTAGAGATACCTTTGTTGTTGCTTTGGCTCATAGAGCTTGAATTTGAAGGTCGAGATTGTGGTTGAGTTGATCATATGTTAGTAACTGTCGTGTTCATTTAAGAGATATTTTGTTGTTGTTTTGGATTATAGAACTTATATTTGAAGGTAAAGATTGTGCTTGAGTTGATCAAAGTTAAGTTCTTTTCTTGTTTTTTTTGTAACTTTTAGGCTCATTTGAGAGATACAAAGTTGTTGTTTTGGTTCTTTGAGCTCAAATTTGAAGCTAAAGTTGGATCAAAATTTAGCTTATTTCTTGCTTTTAATAACTTTGAGGCTCATTTTAGAGATAACTTTGTTTGTTTGGCTCATAGAGCTTGAATTTGAAGGTAAAGATTGTGCTTGAATTTCAATAGGTATGGTTTGAGTGGAAGGAAGTAGGTGCGGCCAAAACATTGCTTCTTCTTTTGATTTTGAAGTGCTTCTCTGTGTGTGGATGAATAGTGCCAATTAGGAGATGTTAGAAATTTTAGCTTGTATGCAGGAAATCATGAAGCAGATTCTTGAACTGCTATGACGAACTATTAATTTTGAGGTGAACGTTAAGAATGAAGTACAGCGAGGACCTTCAATATCTGCGTCATGTTGATAAAAGGAAATGGATTTTGGTAGTGGTTTTGGTGGCGTTGACGCATCTATTTTGTCAGACCTTGATGCTTCCTTATGGAAATTCTCTTCGTTCTCTGTTACCTCAGAGCAAGATTCTGGTAGCCGAGAAGATAAGCTTGTCGAATGGTGAAAGCCTTTCAGGAACGTTTTCAAACTTCGATGACGTACACGTGTTGGTTCATAGCTTGAAAACTGTGGATAATGGTGATGTGAGTGAAGATGATGAAATTGATGCGAGAGTTATAAATGAGAAGGATGAGATGGAACTGCTTAGCAATCGTTCAGTTGTCAAAGCCCTGGAAAACGACTCCGATTTTGTTGAAGATGCAATCATTGAGAATGATGATGATCTATTTGATGACGCGGTGGACATGGATGAGGAAACTACAATTCAGAACAGTGTAAATCATGGTAGTGGTTCTGTACTGCAAAAGAACGATGAATCTAGACGGAACCTTTCTTTAGAGCAGGTTGTAAAACCAAATGGTGAACTTTCAGCAGACTCCGAGTTAGATGCAAATCGAAATAGCGTGCTTAATGATACTAAAGCTGCACGTGCAACTAACTCGTCGTCTGTGGTTGCTTCAAACCATCTAGATAACTTGTCATTGGCTACCATAGCTGATAGTAACGAATCTTCAACCGGAGATTTGACTCGACTTCTCCCAAATCATGGAAATCATTCGTTGGTGCAAAGTGATACCCATATCTCAGGCAATGGGCTTATGATGATGAATAGTACAGTCAAAAAGAAGATGAGATGCATGTTGCCGCCAAAAATAGTAACTTCAATCTCTCAGATGGAAAGCTTACTGGTCAGGCATCGTGCTCGTTCACGTGCTATGGTATGTTTTTCTTCTCCTTCTCTCGAAGTTGTTGCTTCCGTGAACTATTGAGTGTTGATGGAATTAACTAGAATCCTTTTTGTTTAACTTGGATTGCAGAGACCTAGGTGGTCCTCGCAACGTGACAAGGAAATTCTGGCTGCTAGGTTACAGATTGAGAATGCTCCGCTTCTGAGGAACGATCGAGAACTTTATGCTCCTGCCTTTCGAAATATGTCCATGTTCAAAAGGTCTGTAGCTGTTTAGTACTCCCTCCGTTTCAATTCATGCGTCTTATTTCCTTTTTAATATGTTTCGTAAAATATGTCACTTTCTATACTTAGTAACTCTTAAATCCAGCATGAAATATTTAAGACCAGAAGATCTAAAGGGAATTTGGTACATATAACATCTTTAGTTTAAGACCAAGACTACACGATTCAAAAGTTTCCTCAACATACTTAAGTTCCGTGCCTAGTCAAACTAAGTCGCATAATCTTCACTAATTTGAAAAGACTAATGTATTATTCTGTCTAGAGCTCAATTTGAGTCTGTCGGAGTTTACTATTTCTCTATTAATGTTTGTTTCTTTCTATACAGTCATTATGTAGGTCCGTTTATCTACAATGTGTGTATCTACTGACTAGTTTTGACGTTGACAGAAACTTAATCCGCTCCATGTATTTGCAGGAGCTATGAACTCATGGAGCGGATTCTCAAAGTTTACGTCTACAAGGAAGGTGAGAAGCCCATTTTTCATCAACCAATAATGAAAGGATTGTATGCATCGGAGGGATGGTTCATGAAACTAATGGAGGGAAACAGTAAGTTTGTCGTGAAGGATCCCCGAAAAGCTCACTTGTTCTACCTGCCGTTTAGCTCAAGGATGCTGGAGCATTCTCTATATGTTCGTAATTCTCATAATCGAACAAACCTACGTCAGTATTTGAAGGAATACTCAGAGAAGATTGCAGCAAAATACCGTTTCTGGAACAGAACTGGCGGGGCTGATCATTTTCTCGTTGCATGTCATGACTGGGTAATGTTAACTGTTTCATCCTCCTTTTCTTAGTTTCTCATTCTTTTTTTAGTGTATCCACTATGTGTTTATGACTCGATAAATGAGTTCTAGCGCTTTAAGGAAAATCTTGCATTGAGATATCGAAAAACAATATATAAAATTTGGGTACAACCATGTATTATATTTCTCTTCCGACCACCTTTTTGTATGTGATACAACAATATATCCAATGTAGTCCCACGGAGTGGGGCCTGGGAGGGTAAATCATATGTAGACCTTACCTCTAACCTCAGAGGTAGAGAGGCTGTTTCCGATAGACCCTCGGCTAAAGAAAAAACAGTCCAGAGAAAGAAGTAATGGAAGTACAAGAAACAACAGATAATAACAAAAACAACTAGTAGTAGCAAATCAATACTACAACAAAATAATACTATAAGCGAACTATGCAAGACGATAGATAGTAGCAGAAACAACAGATGATCACCTTTTTGTATGTGATATTCAAGTTAATTACCTGACATTTGTTCTATATTCTTATTTTATCATAGGCTCCGTATGAAACGAGGCATCACATGGAGCACTGTATCAAGGCCCTCTGCAACGCTGATGTAACCTTAGGCTTCAAAATAGGAAGGGATGTATCCCTACCGGAAACATATGTCCGGTCTGCCAGAAATCCTCTTAGAGATCTCGGAGGGAAACCACCATCTCAAAGGAAAGTTCTCGCATTCTATGCTGGGAGTCTACATGGATACTTGCGTCCAATCTTGCTCGAGCATTGGAAGGACAAAGAGCCCGATATGGAGATCTTTGGTCCAATGCCAAGTGGTGTTGCTAGCAAAATGAACTACATTCAGCATATGAAGAGCAGCAAGTTCTGCATTTGTCCAAAGGGCTATGAAGTTAACAGCCCGAGAGTAGTAGAAGCCATATTTTACGAGTGTGTGCCTGTCATTATATCAGACAACTTCGTGCCTCCCTTTTTTGAAGTATTGAATTGGAATGCATTCTCGTTAATCCTAGCTGAGAAGGACATTCCGAACTTGAAAAGCATACTTCTCTCCATACCGGAAAAGAAGTATCTTGATATGCAACTTGCTGTCAGGAAAGTTCAGCGCCATTTCCTTTGGCATGCAAATCCGGTAAGATATGACTTGTTTCATATGACGCTTCATTCAATTTGGTACAACAGAGTTTTTCAAACAAAAGCGAGATGACAAGAGCGAAGGATGTTTGTAAGTTGCTCCATATGCAAGTCTATATGCCATCTGATTCACAAGTTTGGATACATTATGGTTAAAGTTGCTTCCTGCTACGATGCTCGGGTTCTTCAACAATGCCACAGGTGCGCGTTGGATCCTCCAAAAGTAAGTGCATTGCGGGTGAAACGAGAGTTCGAGCAACATAGATTTTCTACCGCTCCTCCGAAAAAGATTTGTCATAATTTTGATGAGCTTTTGAGAGGAACTTTTGCCTTGTATATTGTAGTTGTATCACAATCTTCTTGTTGCAACTTTGAGAAGTGACCAACTTCTAAATCAAAGTCACAAATGGCTATTTGTGCACATTGGGACATTTACAAAAGTGGCCCTTTTAAGGTCTCAAGAATGTTTTGTCTTCACTGGGATATAAATTTAAAGAGTGGCTTAAAGGCCATACAATGCAAAACATTCATGCATATCAGCCAAGACTTAACACAGAAAAAGGCCTGGCCCATAAGACAACCGATGCTTTGCACCGGTATTCACTTAATGGTATCATTTAAAATATAGCCACAAGTTCAAAGTTAATGCAAATATATCCACTTCTTGTTTCTATGTGACCAAACTATCGAACGCATCGAGAACTTCAGGCAACAAAAAAGATACAACATAAGACTATAACTCAAACTACTCTAACTCGAACACGCGCAGTTTCTTACTCAGAGTCATTCAAAGTCCGACAACGCATGGTACTTCCCGTTCTTAATAATAATAACATTTGTCATTCTTCAACATCAACTCATAGCTAAAGCCTAAAGTTTGAAATGTTATCGAAGAAGAAGCGCAACAACAAAGTGATTAAACTTTAAATACATTATGCCGTTTTGACCATATTTTAAATAGTACAATTGAAATGACTACCTAGTGTCTACATAAGACAACAACATTATTAAAGTTGTGTAGGGCCCATAACTTAGCCCCAAAATGTGTGGATCCAAACCGAATCAATATTATGTGGGCTTGTTTTGGGTAATGAAAGGAAAGGAGAGGACAATAATAGAGATGAAGGCATTAATTTTTGGAAATACAACATAAATCCCGACAGTTCAGATCTTAATTGTAGAAAATTTTAATATTTTGTATAATTACTGAAACTTCGATTTTGAATCTGTTGAGATACATAATCAACTCTCGATACATCCAACGAAGATATATTTTTTTCTTTTGTAAAGATACATAATTAGCCTCCGATACATCTTTTTTTATTTTGGATCTGTAGGGATACATAATAAATCCAACGAAGATACATTTTTTCCTTTGTAAAGATACATAATTAGATCCCGATATATTTTTTCGATATTGAGTCTGTCGAGATACATAATTAGCTCCCGATACATCCAACGAAGATACATAATTAAGTGAGTTTTTTGTAATTACTTTGTTAGAGTGTGCATTTGTGTAAATATGATAAGTTAAGGTATATGTTTATGTTATTTTTCCTTAATTTTTTATATCTTCCTCAGCCGATGTCCGATACTTATATTGGGGTTAGACCAATTCAGATTCGTATCAAGAAGTATCTAATTGGGGAGGTAAAACGCCCCTCTAACAAAGGCGAATAAGTACCAGCAAAGCTCGAACGCGAGACCTGTGATTAAAAATATAAAAGTACTTACCACTTTACTACCACCCGTTGATTTGAACTCATTAAATTAGGGATGAATATAGGGATTCAAAATGACCCCTCTTATTTCAAAAAACAATTATAGGGGTTATAATTCATGAATATATTGTCAGTACCAAAGGCATCCTTATCCAACGAGTGTCAATTGATATCTCTTCGTTGAAGAATTATACAATGCATATATATATATATATATATACATAAAGTATTTTTATATACATCGCATATTTTCATAATTATTTTATTTTCATATCATATTTTGTTTCGGACTCACTTCATAAAGTTCAAACTCGTGACACTACGATTCGTTATACCATCTTAATTGGCCATTGGGATTCTCCCACATGTACAAATATCTTAACATAATTATGGCAAGAATTTAAAATTATTATACTAAAAATTAAAATATATATATATATATAATTATAGCTAGCTACTATAATAAATTAAATAGGTGTACGTATAAATGGAATAAAGATTTTTATGATTTGAGAGTTTTATTACTCATATACATTTAATGCAAATAGACTTGAATCTTTGATCTACCAGTCTACCTGCCTACTGCACATTTTAATGCATTTCGTACGTTCGAGTAGGGGTGGATTTATAGTATAACGTGCGGATATATCATCGAGCGTTCAGGTGAGATTGATGAATATGATTTCGAGTAGAGGTAAATTTATAGTGTAATGTGTGGATATATCATCGAGGGTTGTGGTGAGATTGATGAATATGAAGGATGGATTTATAGTATAATGTGCGGATATATCATCGAGGATTCTGGTGAGATTGATGAATATGATTTTGAGTAGGGGTGGATTTATAGCGTAATGTGCGGATATATCATCGAGAGTTCTGGTGAGATTGATATATATAATTTCGAGTAGGGGTGGATTTATAGTATAATGTGTGGATATATCATCGAGGGTTCTGGTGAAATTGATGAATATGATTTCGAGTAGGGGAGGATTTATAGTATAATATGCGTATATATCATCGAGAGTTCTGATGAGATTGATGAATATGATTTTGAGTAGGGGTGGATTTATAGCGTAACGTGCGGATATGTCATCGAGAGTTATGGTGAGATTGATGAATCTGATTTCGAGTAGGGATGGATTTATAGTATAACGTGTGGATATATCATCGAGGATTCTGGTGAGATTGATGAATCTGATTTCTTTATACTTTAATCATTCGTAGTTCGAATAGGGGCGGATTTATAGTATAACATGCGGATTTATCATCGAGGGTTGTGGTGAGATTGATGAATATGATTTCTTTATACTTTAATCATTCATGGTTCGAGTAGGGGCGAATTTATAGTATGCAGATTTATCATGGAGAATTGTAATGAGATTGATGAATATGATTTCTTTATACTTTAATCATTCGTGGTTCGAGTAAGGGCGGATTTATAATAACGCGTGGATTTATCATGGAGGGTTGTGGTGAGATTGATGAATATGATTCCTTTATACTTTAATCATTCGTAGTTCAAGTACGAGCGAATTTATAGTATGATGTGCGGATTTATCACCGAGGGTTGTGATGAGATTGATGAATATAATTACTTTATACTTAATCAGTCGTGGTTCGAGTTGCGAGAATGAAAAAATCCAAGTAAAGAGGCGTTTCCTCCTTTGATGAGTATAATGTGGCGCAAATCGAAGTTAGTCTAGCCCCAATGTAGGTATGAGATCCTGGGTGAGAAATTGAAAAGGAAACGAGTAAGTACAATCTATGAACTTAGATTTACCATCTATTTCAATCTTAGTGGTCGAATTGTATTTATAAATTTATACTTTACGTTGAAATTAAAGTACTAGATTCAGATGAATTTAGTTTCACAATACTGCATCCGCCTCTGGGTATAACCAAATCCAGCAGCTTCGACTCATACATTGTTATAGGTCTTCAAAACATATTAGATAGTTAAAATTAATACGTTCGAAATCCAAAAAATCGAATATACTATGGATCCGGTTTCACAATACTTTATTTGCGCCTCTGATATAACCAAATTCGGTTGTTTCGACTCAGAAATTGTTATAGGTCTTCAAAACACATTAGATAGGCACAAATAATACATTCGAAACCCAACAAATCGAATACAATATGAATCCGGTTTCACAATAATTTATCTGTGCCTCTGATATAACCAAAGTCAGTAGCTTCGACTCATACGTTGTTATAGGTCTTCAAAACACATTAGATAGGTAAAAATAATACGTTCGAAACCCAAAAAATCAAATTCGATTTCACAATACTTTATCTGCACCTCTAGATTTAACCGAATTCAGTAGCTTTGACTCATACATTGTTATAGGTCTTCAAAACACGTTAGATAGGTACTAATAATATGTTCGAAACCCAAAAAATCCAATATAGTATAGATCCAAAAAATTCCGAGCCCGTAAAATTAAAATCTTGAATCCGCCTCCTGATTTGATAGTTCAGAAGTAGTGAGAATCTTTATGAAGTGTCACAGCTAGCTGTATGGAAGGCTAAATGTAGGGAGTATTGAATGAGAACAACTAAAATGGAGCAGCAACAGGTAAACTTTACTACAAATGCAACAAAATTAATTATTCTTTGCTTTTAACAGTTTGATTGGATAGTTATTACCTGTCTTGTACAGTGTTATTAGTTTAGGTACAGTATTTATTTTGATTATTATTTAAATTTTATTGTATCATATAGTTGATTCGAATATTTGGAACTGAACGGACTAATTTTTGGAGCAAAAATGTCAAAGGAGACAATGAATGTTGAAAAAAAAAAAATGGGACTAGCGACTTGTAAGTCGTTGGTGGGAGAGTACTCCAGCGACTTTCTTTAATTTTTTTGTTTATTTTCAGCATTTCTCTGTATAAGTTTCTTTTCCGTGTTTTGTTTGAGTTAAACCTTTCTCTTTCAATTCCTTGTTTTATTGAATAAGTTGTAGAAGTTATCTTTTCAAAAATTGATATTGTTGTGGTCATGTTTTATATGAAACCGTGTCTGTAAAATATAATCAACTGCTTGTAGTTGTGTAAGTATATCCATTATCTCTTGAATATAAGTGATTGGAACGTCTACTAATTAAGGAACAAAATGGGTATAAATAATTCGAATGATGTGGCGTTACGTCGCTATGGGTCCAACAACTTATAAGTCACTGGCCCACCAACGACTTCTAAATTGTTGGGTCAAGAGCGGTTTGTCCCATTTGATTTTTTCCAACATTCATTGTCCCATTTGACGTTTTTTCTCCAAAAATTAGCCTTTTCCTGGACTCTCGTTAGTTGCATCATTGTGTAATGATGAAAAGTATTATTATATGTAATGACCGGTTTAATTTGATTGCATCGTTACCTTTTTTTCTCTCTCGTCACATTTTATCCTTTGCCCTACTTTTTTTTTTTCTATAATAATTCTGCCCCATATCTTGCTTTTTTTTGTACGTTCAATATTCAAATTATTGATGTGTAGCATGCTGGCATCACCTAACGACAGAATTTATCCAAACGTCGTCTTATTCATCAAAATAACATAGTACGAATATATGATATATTACAATAAATCTATATATAATACGATACAATATGATATATTATCAAAACCGGGTGTAAAAGACTGAAAATTGTGCTATGGCTTTCAACAAATTCTGCATGTTATCATTCAATTCTTTCTATTTTGTGCAGAAATGGGGAAACCATGAAGATATATAACTAGATAAGCCAGCTAGTTTGCATTGTCAATTTTTATTTTAGTTAAATTATCATGATATTTTTGGGCCCCTAAATAGATTTTTCAATTATGATCGTATATCGACAATCACTGTCAACATTCACCACCATCATTAGTTATAATTATTGGTCGTCGCCGCCAACTACTACCACCAACCACTACTATAGGTTGTTATCACTAATATCTGTTACTCTAATCAGTATCACTGATTATCATCACTATCAACTGTCATCAGTGACGGAGCCAGGATATTCACTAAGGGGGTTCATAAGTGAACATCCGAACTAACCGAAGGAGGTTCAACATCTAATTAATATATATACATAAAAAATAATTTTAATCATGTATATATAGTATAATTTTTCGTCGAAGGGAGTTCGAATGAACCCCTCGGCAAAGGGTAGCTCCGCCCCTGACTGCCATATAATTTTTTTAAAAATAATTTGTTGATTAAATTAGTGTTTTATTAAATTTTATATTTATCGATTCTTAAACAACGATAAGTTTTAAACAGTCGAATATTTTTTTAAAGAAAAAATTATCTAAAAGAACAACTTAAGTTACAAAACTACTAAAATTCCTCCACTTTAAAAATATTACAAATATCCCAATATTTACTACTTTTACTAAAAGTTGAGATACATGTTAAAGATCCCTCATCCTACTCCCTTACTTTACCAAATTTAGAACGATTTTCCTCTTTATTCTAGGCCAATTTTTTCCTCTAATTCAAACTTTTGAATTAAGGTAAATTTTCCCCATAAAATCATATTCAATTTCTTTTAATCTTATCTGCCGATTTTTTTTTCAAAAATTAATAATTTGGCAATCGTGTATTGTAGCAATGTCGTGGTTGGCTTCTCCTTTGTTTTATCATAACATAAATCTGAGCCTCAATTTGCTAAAGAAATTAGGGAAAAGGGTAAATTTACCCCTTTATATGCATAAGGGGCAATATCTTTTCCCTGATTAATATGGGAGATATTGAATCAACGCCCTTTTGATCTGCAGTTTCAATGATTTTCATTCATAATGTATCCCTTTTTTTTTTTGGCAAGTAGAATGAGACATTTGAATGAAATGATGGATTTCTATGAACTCGGCTGAAGTTTCTTGGAAAAAATTGTGCATCATTATCTCAAAATAAAAATTCAAGATCTATAGAGTCCTTCAGAGCAATTTCTTGTATCTCTTGTTCTCTGTTTTTGTTGTTATTTGTATCTCTTGTTTTTTAAGTTTTAGTGAAATTGGCATATCAAAGATACGTGTTAGTAAGCTTAAAGATATATATTATCTAAGAGGTTGTTTTGTACGTATCCCACACTATTTTTTGTTTAATTCAAATATTTATACCAAGGATACATATTCTGTAAAATAACAGATACATTTTAAGCTTTTTGTATATCTGATTTTGTGTTATTGTGGAATTATGTATCTCTTGTTATTTCAGATCTGGGTAATTTCAGGCTTAGATATATATTTATACATACATGATACTTTTTTCAATATCTTGTATCCATTGTTATTTGTTTAAGTTTTATATGTATCTTTTGTTTTTAAGTTTTAATGAAATCAGCATACTAAAGATACATGTTAGTAAGCTTAAAGATACATATAGTGTATGAGGGGTATGTAATATGTATCTCGCAATTACTTCAAACAAAATCAAGTAAAAATAATAAAAAGTTCGTAGGAATCGTTTATAACTGGAAACGAAATATAGAAGAAATTTTGTTTACAAATGTGAAATAACAAACAAATTTTCTATTTTCGTGGGATTTTATTCAGTTTTTACCATTATTAGTTAGGTTAATTGCTAAATTAAAGAAACTTTAGCCGTTAGAGCCCTTAAATTATGCAAATTAGTTTAATTATTAAATGTATATGTAGGATGTATCTCACGTTAGGTATATATACCTTCAATGGCAATATGTTAAAAAAATGAGTAAATACATAATTATCCCTTGATGTTGGCCGAGATATTCAAAAAGACTCCTAAACTTTGAATTCGACCTATTACCCCACGATTCTTCTTTATTCCGTTCCAAATACACCATTTTGGACCTCTGCAAATACACACACCATAGGCGCGTGAAAGGGCTCAAAATTGACTTTTTTGACCAGTGAAAAGTTGTCACGTGTAAATAATTAATATATAATTTATATTTTTTAAAAAAAAAATAATATTTATTTATTTACTTAAATTACCCGGTACCCCCCTCTCCCCCCAACCCACCCTTTCTTCTTCAACACCATTAAAGCTTCATTGAAGCTTTTTTTTTTTAAATATCATTAAAACTCCATCAAAGCTCAACACAATGTCTTCTTCAACACAATATCTTCTTCAACACCATTAAAGTTACTCCATTAAAGGTCTATTGAAGCTTTTTTTAAAAAAAAATATCTTTAAAACTTCATTAAATCTCCTCCATTAAAGCTCATTTAACTATTTTTAAAACTCAATTCAATCATTTAACTATCTTTAAAACTCAATTCAATCATAAAATAATTTTTTGAATTGATTTGAACAAAAAAAAAATGGACGGAAAGAGAGATTTTGACAGAGTGGGGGGAGGGGGTGGGGGGTTAGGGGGAGATGCTGACAGGGTAGGGGTGTTGGACGGAGGGTGGGGGTGCTGAATGGGGGTGGGGGGTGGGGGTGGAGAGGAGCTACTGGACGTCGGGGGGGGAGAGGGGGTGGGGTGGGTAATAAATTAAATAAAAAGAAAAAATTTATTAAAAAAAATTCGAAATTAAATACATTTAACACGTGGCAGCACCTGATTGGTGCGTGTGTTCAATCTCTTTGTTGTGATTGAGATTCAGCGAAAAATGGTGTATTTGCAATGAATTAAGTAAGAATCGTGGGGTAATAGGTCGAATTCAAAGTTTAGGTGTCTTTTTGAAAATCCCGGTCAACATCAAGGGGGTAATTATGTATTTACTCTAAAAAAATTAAAATGTATTTTATCGTACAAAAAAAATTAACGAGTGATACATATATGTACTATCGTGCACAATATGTATCCTTAACATTACTAATATGTATATTTGGTATGTTTATATCACGAAAACTAAAACATCAAGAGATACATATATATATTATGTATCTCAAAATGCTAATGTCAAAGACATATGCTTCTGTACAACATGTAATCATACAACATGTATCTGGTGAGATGTAAAACTTAATAATTTCTAAAAGATACAAATTAATACAATCAAATATTCTATGAGATACATATTATCACAAATAGATACAAGAATTTAAAATAACTTTACAACATTTTATGAGAAATGAATAGCTTTACACCCATATCATTACGGATAAGCAAGGGAGATGAGTTTCGATCAACAACGTATCGGACTTTCAAATCTTTTTCATGTTTCGTCGATTTCAAATTCTACAACAATGGCCGAAATCAACTCGTATAGCTCTCGTACTTGACATCACTAACCCAAACACCGGAATGACGTTATGACACAGAAATATTCATTGCCAATAGTTGAAAAGGAATAATTAACACGAAAAAAAAAATGAGAAGAAAGGATGAATCTGCAAGTACATCAAACAAAATAAAAAACTACAAAAATTATAGGAGTTGTTCTATATGAAAATTGATAATGGAAGAGATTTTGTTTAAAAATATGGAATAAGAAATCAAAACCTGTTTTTGTGAGATTTTATTGAGCCTTTATCATTATTAATTAGATAAATTGCTACATTAATGATAATTTAGCCGTTACATTCCTTAATTTAAACAAATTAGTTTATTAATTACATGTATCTGTCGGATGTATCTAACATTACTTAAATGTATCTTCAACAACTAAAAAGTGGGATTTTATGAAATTTAATAAAAAATTAAAATTTTAGGTTAATAATGGTAAACATGTAGGGATATATAGGTAAATTATACTTTTTAAAAATCTTAATTGTTTAGTATTTCAATCTTAATATAATATTCTAATATTCAGTTTCAGACATCTAAATTTTAATATTTAAATATATGAGAGGTCCCAATCTTAATACAAACAAATAAACTTAGTCTTTGAAGCTATTGTGTTTTCCCTCTCATATATTATACGGCCATTAATTATTTATTAGTAACATCATTATCAATTGTCATAATAATTAGCACAAATCAATGTTGCATATGTCAAGAGTCCTAGTAATTAAAACTTGCTTTAAATGACCAAACATTAACTATTTTAATGAATAGACATTCATAAACACAATAAAAATAATAAACACAAAGTTTTATATTAATTCATTGAACTTTTCGTAAATTAATAATGCATTTTTAGTACATTTATTCACTTCTCATGGAAAAAATTTATAGGCATAGAGGTATCTTTCTTTTAAGGTAATATTCCTATCGTTTGGCCATAAGAATTGTGAATCGAGGCAAATTTAGGGTATCGAGATAAGATTTTTGCAATTTTAGTAATTTTTCACGGTCTATATTTATATATACGATTTAAGACCTCATTGATAAAACGTGTTGCTGGTCCAATTATAAAAAAAGAAATCTTTTAAGATTCGTTTTGTTTGAGTCCGATCCCTTTGGTAACCAATGTAGGCCCTTATTTTGTCTCGTTTAATTATTAAATTTGAGATCGATGAGAACTTATAAACTTAATCTTGAATTCCCCTCTGAATTGGGTGACGAATACTACTTGGAGATGTTCTTGGATTGTTGTGAGTGATTTAGATTTTAAAATAATTTTTTTTAGAGTTTTTTGAATTTCAGAAAAATTATAACAATTTTATGTTTAGATAAAAAATTTGAAATAATATTCAAAACAGGATCTAATTAAAATGGAAAGATTAATCCTATATTAAGATATAAAACCTTTAATTTTTCTTAGGAAAAATAAAGGCACTTAACATCATTTACATTCAAGATAGTTTTTCAAAATAATATTCCAAACATGCACTAATTAAATTAGAAAGATTAATCCTATGTCAAGATATAAAACCTTTAATTTTTCTTAGGAAAAATAAAGGCACTTAACATCATTTACATTCAAGATAGTTTTCAAAATAATATTCCAAACATGCACTAACTAAATTAGAAATTAAAGATTAATCCTATGTCAACATATAAAACCTTTAATTTTTCTTAGGAAAAATAAAGGCACTTACATCATTTACATTCATGTTAATTAACTCTTTTTCTAGTAAAAGACAAGTGCAACTTTTTTTAAAGAAATAAAAACATATATATATATATATATTTTTTATTTTTTTATTTTTTGTGGGGGGGGGGGGGGTGTTCTTTATGTATGTAGACTACAAAAAACAAAATATACTTATACCACTAAATCAATGGAAATGAATTAATAGATGTATCTATTAAAAGTTTTAAATAGTGATGGTGTAAAATAAAACATTTATATATCAAATAAAAATTTATTTAAGTAAATAATTACACGTAAATTCATTGATAATATGCCCAGTGTAATCTCATGACAGGGGCGGCTCAATGACATTTATGGCCTAAAGCCAAAATTATAAGAGGCCATAGGTTTTTCTAGAATAAAAGCATTATAATAATAAGTTAAAACAATAAACTTGCTTTTGGAAGTATAATACTATTCTACTAATTGAATTTGCTTACTGCAATATTTATAAAAAAAAATTGAAGGAATGTGTAATTTAATTTTTCGATGTCATTGGAATATTTTTTAGAGAATAGTACAAATTTTATTACGAAAAAAGATAAAAAGAAGAGAATATCATTAATATGAAATTAAATTATCTAACTGTAATCATTAATCACATAATTAATAAGTACTTCTCCTTCCTATATAGACAGTAGAGTGAAAAGAAATTAACTTATAATTATAGATTAAAATTTACTAATAATGTAAAAAAAAAAAAAAAAAATTGCTAAGCTATGAAACTTTAAACCTAATGGGAACCCATTCTCTGATTCAATTTATTGATCTCATTAATATCATATGCAAAGTGTCAGTAATTTTTTTTATTTTTTTTTTAAAAAGCATCAAATTAAATTTACTCTTCCCTATATGAAAATGGGAAATAACTAAATTATTTATTTACAGGTCATAAAGTTCATGTTATGATAGACTAAAAATAAAGTTAATCTCATGAAACATTGATATTTATTACATGTACAAGCCGTATTTACAATTTTTACACTATCAATTAATTTTACTAATATTTATTTTATGAATTTATGTGTAATTATCTTTTAAATAATTTAATTATGTAAAGATTCTTTGTCGTAATTAAGTCGACAGAAATTTAAATTCATATTGCTACCATAAACAAAGGAGAGTCTCGGAGTAACTGTTTTTTTTTTTTTAAAAAAAAAAAAACTTATAATGTAGCTAGGTCAAATTGTTTAAATGTATATCTATAAATTTACTTTCATTTCAACTATATAGATCATGAATTTAAATTGTAAAATTAATCATTGGTACTTGCGTTAAGGTAGGTTGCTTAAACTACAACCTTTGGAACTCGATCACTTCAAGGAACATGTACGCATGAACATAGAATCAGTAATTGATACTTACGACAACCTATTTACTTTACTTTTTTCTGAATTATGTTAATAATAATTGATGTTAATTTGCATCAAGATAGTCTGATTAAACTAACAATCCTTTAGGACTTGGTCTTTTCACGAAACACATATGAACATGTATTCAGTTACTTATACTTATGTCAACCTATTTACTTCCTTTTTAGTATTTTATTTTTTTAGAATCGGTCACTGGTACTCACAACAACCTACTTACGTTCCTTTTTTCTAAATTGTGTTAATAATAAAAACTAATGTTTACACCAAGACAGACTAATTAAATTAACAATGCTTTAGGACTTTGTCTTTTCACGAAACACATATGAACGTAGATTTAGTTATTTATACTTGCGTCAACCTATTTACTTCTTTTTTAGTATTTTTTTAGAATCAGTCACTAGTACTTACGACAGCCTACTTACGCTCCTTTTTTCTGAATTATGTTAATAATAAAAATCGATGTTTGCATCAAGGTAGGCTAATTAAACTAACAATCCCTTAGGACTTGGTCTTTTCACGAAACACATATGAACGTAGATTCAGTCACTTATACTTGCGTCAACCTATTTACTTCGTTTTTAGTATTATTTTTTTTAGAATCAGTCACTGATACTTACAACAACCTACTTACGTTCCTTTTTCCTGAATTATGTTAATAATAAAAACTAATGTTTGCATCAAGACAGACTAATTAAATTAACAATGCTTTAGGACTTAGTCTTTTCACAAAGCACATATGAACATAGATTCAGTCACTTATACTTACGTCAATTTATTTACTTTTTTAGTATTTTTTTAGAATCAAACGCTGATACTTACGACAACTTACTTACTTACCTTTTTCCTGAATTATGTTAATAATAAAAATGATGGTTGCATTAGGACAGGCTAATTAAACTAATAATTTTTTAGGGCTGATCTTTTCACGAAACACATATGAACGTAGATTCAGTCACTTATACTTACGTCAACCTATTTACTTCTTTTTTAGTATTTTTTTAGAATCAGTCACTAATACTTACAACAACTTACTTATTTTCTTTTTTCTGAATTATGTTAATAATAAAAACGGAAAAGATACAAATATATCCCTGAATTTCGATAAATGGTACAAATATACCTTTCGTCATGCTTTAGGTACAAATATACCTTTGTCGTTAATGAAAAGGTACATATACACCTCTAAACTTTGATAAATGGTACAGATATATCCTTCGTCATACTTTAGGTACAAAGATACTATTATCGTTAATGAAAAGGTACATATATAGCCTTCTCACTAACGGCAGGACACGTGTCACAATCCTGTTCATTTGGCCTTTTTAAATTTAATTTATCTTAGCCCCACCCCAAAATAATTCTAATTTAACTCATAACCAATCCAATAATAACCCAAACCCAACCTGATCTAATAGAAAGAGAAAGAGAGAATGAATATACGTGAATAAAGATGCATCTTGAAGGTTCTATTAGACTGGGTCGGATTTGAGTTATTATTTGAATCGATTTGTGGGTTAAATTAGAATTATTTTCGGGTAGGATGAGGATAAATTAAATTTAAAAAAAAAATAAAAAATGAACAAGATTGTGACACGTGTCCTGCCATTAGTGAGAATGATATATATGTACCTTTTCATTAACGATAATAGTATCTTTGTACCTAAAGTATGACAGAGGGTATATCTGTATCATTTATCAAAATTCAGGGATATATATATACCTTTTCATTAACGGCAAGGGTATATTTATACCTAAAGTATGACGGAGGATATATATGTACTATTTATTAAAGTTCGGAGGTATATTCATACCTTTTTTCCCTAATAAAAATGATGATTGGATCACGATAGGCTAATTAAACTAACAATTTTTTAGGACTGATATTTTCATGAAACACATATGAACGTAGATTCAGTCACTTATACTTACATCAAACTATTTACTTTCTTTTTTAGTATTTTAATTCTGTTAATAAGAAAAATCATGATTCACAAATGCATAATAATAAATAGTACAAAAGAATATTAATTGTTGTTAAAAGAGGCACAAGTCATTCAATGTATTCTGACTGCACATGTTATCCACGTGCACTTGTGATTGTTAAGTCTAACTAAAATTAGCACTTGAAAACAGTAGTAGGGGCCAGTGTAACAAAATCTCTATTTTTTCTGTCTGGTAATTATATTGTAGTTCGATTAAATTTGAATTGGTATATTGTAGAGCTCGTGTTTTGAATTCGTATCGAATGGTGTGGTCTAATATTTAATAAAGCGAGCGAGAATCATAAGATCTCAGTGGAGACAAACATTAAGTGATTTCTTCCAATCTATCCTAACCTTTTTGGATAGAGGTATTTGGTACCTATTGCTCGTGAGAGCTAGCTGATACTTATGTTGAGGTCCGGTTAAATTTTAAATTGATACATCGTGGAGCTCGTGCTTGAACTCATACCCAATGATGTGGCCTGATAATTAATGAAGTGGACGAGAATGATGAGATCTCAGGTTCAAATCTCAATGGAGACAAACACTAAGTGATTTCTCTCCATCTATCCTAACCTTTTTGGATAGAATATTGATACATGTTGCTCGTGGGAGATAGCTGATACTTATATTGAGGTCCGATTAAATTTGAATTGATGCTTCTCGTGTTTGAACTCATACCCAATGGTATGGTCTAAGTCAATGAAGTGGGCGAGAACCATGAGATCTCAGATTCAACTATCAATAGAGATAAGCATTAAGTAATTTCTTCCCATTTATCTGGTACCTGTTGCTCGTGAAAGATTACTGATCTGGACATTATGGTTATAAAAAAAGGACATTCTCAACAAGATTTTTTCCCTATTTTTAGAGGCTCTAATCTGGAAAAAAAAAATCTCAACCATTTCACCACATATCATATTAATTTTGTTTCAAACCCAATAAATTTTAATAAAATCTTTAACTCGAACTCATAAAGCTAAAATCATGAATCACCCACAACTCAATTAGGAATCAAGTCAAATGAGACTCAATAATTCCAAACATGGTTCACATTTCTTGTTTAATTACCTTCACTTGAGGAACATGTGGTCATTATTCTCTTTTGTATGTATATGCTTTTATATTGACCAATTATCTCTGATTGAAAATTGATGTATGATTAATTGAATGATTGTACATATTCTTGTATATATTCACAACATTACCTTAACAACTTTGAAGGAATTAATAAAAGAATAATTAACTTAAAATGATTGGAAGATATAAAATATGTGTATAATCATGTATAATTAGTGTATAATATACGTATCTACGTATATAGTATGTGTATAACTATGTATATTAGTGTATAATTCATATATCATATTAGAAAAAATAAATAGTAAATTCGACTGATTATTTACGTAAAGATCCTTTAAGAAAATGTAATAAAAAAATTATCTTCCTACATAGATTACAACTTTTTTCAAATTAAAATACTTGTAGTCATAAATTATAAATTGCTCAAACTATTAGGGAAGTCAATGAATGGTCTCATAGACCTTTTTCTTTGATTTTTCAACTGCTATTTATGTTTAAATAACATATTTATTCTCTTAGTACCAAATAGGTGACATCTTTTAAAGCATGAGGGTCAATTAATGCATTAATTTTTGTATGAATTTTTTAAATTAAAGTTATGTATACAACAATTTAAAAGTATTATAGCCAGATCACAAGGTTTTATAGGAAAATATATGTCTGGAAAAAATGTTAAAAAAAATATTTGACCATCATGATGATAAATATAGCTTCATATATATGTATGGGGGTGGAGGAAGAATCATTGATGAGGCATGTCAACATTTTTTTATATATATTTATTTTAGAGTAGATAAGATGTATACACTATCACTATAAAAATATTACGCTATTAGATCTCCTAAAAGATATCCACAGGCAGAAGTGGGGCAATAATTTTAAATTTATTAGTTTTGAATTTTAGAAAAGACAATTTATTGGAATTAAGATGCTGAATGTTAAATTTATAATTTAGAAATTAAGATATGTTATTTGTTACAATAGATTAAAATGACTTGATGATGTAAATTTTAGTTATATACTTAAGAATGTATATTAAACTCTTTTTTTAACCCTTCCTTGGGAGTTCACATCCCTTTTGCTTTCCTGGTGACTCGAACTCGCAACATTCAGATTGGAAGTAATGAGTGTTTATCATTCGAGCAACTCACTCTTTTCGATTAAACTTTTTAATATAATAAAACTTAATTCATGAGAAAATAAATTTTCAAATATTATAATAGACTGAAATTCATGATAGTAAAAATTTCTATTTGTGGATATTAGAGCACATAGAAGAGGTTAGTTTATTTTGGAGTGGGGAGCTAAAGAAAGATCGTACGATGTATTAAAGCTTCTATTATGTGCAATGTTTAGAGAAGAGTCGAATCACAAGGATCTATTGTATGCAGTCTTACCTTGTATTTCTGTCAGAAGCTATTCCACAACTTGAATCCGTGACCTCCTGATCACACGACTTAAAATTCATGACAGTAAAAATGTCTATTTGTGTGGATATTAGAGCATATAGAATAGGTTATTTTATTTTGGAGTTTAGAGCTCAAAAAAGACGGCCCGGTGTATTAAAACTTCTATTATGAGCGAGGTTCAGGGAAGAGCCGGATCACAAAGATCGATCTATTGTCCGCAGTCTTACCTCATATTTCTGTTAGAAGCTATCTCGACAACTTAAATCTGTGATCTCCTGCTTACACGACTTGAAATTCATGATAGTAAAAATGTATATTTGTGGATATTAGAGCAGAATGAAGAGTTATTTTATTTTGGAGCGGGGAGCTAAAGCAAAAATAGCACAGTCCGATGTATTAAAGCTTCTATTATGTGTGGGGTTCAGAAAAGAATCAGACCACAAGATTTTATTGTAGACAGTCTTACCTCGCATTTCTATCCGAAGCTATCTCCACAACTTAAACCGGTGACCTTCTGATCACACGACTTGAAATCCATGATGGTAAAAATGTGTATTTGTAGAAATTAGAGAACAAAGAAGAGAACAAAGAAATCCATGATGGTAAAAATGTGTATTTGTAGAAATTAGAGAACAAAGAAGAGTTATTTTATTTTGGAGTGGAGAGCAAAAAAAAAAAGTGCACTCCGATGTATTAAAACTTTTATTATGTGCGGGGTTCAGAAAAGAATCAGACCACACGAATTTATTGTAGACAATCTTACCTCGCATTTCTGTCAGAAGCTACCGCCACAACTTAAACCCGTGAACTTTTGATTACACGACTTGAAATACATGATAGTAAAAATGTGTATTTGTGGATATTAGAGCACATAGAAGAGGTTATTTTATTTTGGAATGGAGAGCTAAAAAAAGGCAGTTCGATGTACTAAATCTTCTGCTATCTGCAGGGTTTGGAGAAAGACTGAATCACAAGAATCTATCGTACATAGTTTTACCTCGCATTTCTATCAGAAGCTATCACTACAACTTAAATCCGTGACCTCCTGATCCCACTACTTTGAAATTCATGAAAGTAAAAATGTATATTTGTAGATATTAGAGCAAATAGAAGATGTTATTTTTATTTTGGAGTGGAGAGCTAAAAATAGTATCCCATTCTTTCACATGCCAAAGCTACTAAAAAGGCTGACAAAGAGATCTAAAGAACAACCTTTGACTTCTCCAACTATTTTCTTTTACCAAAGTAAGGTGAATATTTTATGTGCTTTCTCCACTTTCCAAGTAACTCAAACATAGTAATAAAATCTTTTGGTGAAAAGGAAAAACTATTTAATCATTCCAATCCAAAGTCAAAATCATTCTTATTTGATGTTTTTATTTTTATTGAAATTTGATTAAATTTGAATTTATGTATTATTTTTTTCGTTTAGTTTTATTTGTTACTGTTTTGCTTCTCGATGTTAATTTGTCTAAACGTTGACCAACATTTTAAGATGTATAACTTAATATTTTAAAATTTAAAGTTTAGATGATCGAAAACTATACAAAAAATGCTATAAGATGCAATCCATCTCATATTAATATGATGAAAAAATATATCTTAAAATACTAATCATAGTTGGAGTAGGTTGACCTCGAAAAATGAAAAAAATGACAAGTAAAAGTAAACAGAGACAGTATAACAAAACCCATTTTTAGGAGCAACACTTCTAAATTGATTTTTTTTTTCATTTCGAAAGTTCTTAATTTCTGTGATTAAAGATGGAAGAATCTCGAATCATCGCATCACAATTCATTTTAGGAAAACCAAAACCTTCCTATTTACCTTAATGTTTTTTCCCTAAAATAAAAATGCAATGAAACATTAGAAAGATACAATTTTTTATTTAAAAACAAAAATACTCTTTTATCTTTCAAATTAAAAGACTACTTGGCTTAAACGTTTCCATTGTATCCTTAATGACAAGCTTCTATTAAAGCATTAATATTATGGCATGTTTAAGTAAGGACAAATATATAGTTTGGGCTATAAATTCAATCGAGCTCAATAACTTTGATCTAAACTTTACATTTATTTTAAAAATTAAAAAATAATTTCATATATAACTAATTTTAGAACACAATAATTTAGAAATACTAAAATTCTAAAATCATACACTTCAATTATGAACCATAGCTTTGTATTTCATGGAGTTTATTTAATTTAGTTCCCCGCTTTATGTTTGATATTCATAGAGAAGTTTGAATAAATTTAATTTCGCACATTATACGATCAGAGGTGGAGTCAGGATTTCAACTCAGCGAGTTTAATATTTGAAGAAAATTTAATCGGAGGAGGTTCAACACCTACTATAGATACGTAAAAAAATAATAATTTAATCATGTATAAATGATATATTTTTTCGTCGGAGGGGATTCAGATGAACCCCTGCTGAAGGGCTGGCTCCGCCCCTGTATACGACTCATTTCTAAGAATAGCTCTTTCAATAAGAAAAAATTCATTCTACGAGACTCGATTATAAGATCTCTTAAGAAACTCAAACGTAAGATTTGAAACTCGAACACGAGGCCTCTGATTAATTAACCAGTAGAAAAAAGGAACCAATCATATTCCTATTTCCTATTTCCTATGATTAGTGGAGAAATAAGTGTCAATTAAGAAAACGGCTTTGACCTTTATTAGATGGTTAAATCAAGGCTTAATCTTCTCCTATACTTCTAAGTACACCTTTAGGTTTCTGAATTATTATTTTAATATAATTAATAATTAATTCTTTGTTCCCACTTTAATGTTAACAATAAATAATAAAAAAAATTTCACCCCCACCCTCCACACCTCCATTTTAATTCATGCTTCTCATTCAAGTCTCCTTCCCCTTTTTCAAGTGTTCCTCAATTTGAATATTAAAAAAATAGTTTAGTATACTAAAGTTTTTGCTATGTATAATTTATAAAAGTTTATTGTATGCGATTTTACTTTATATTTTTTCGTTCTTTTTTACTCGTCACAAATTTCCTAATTAAATTTTTAATTTTACTTGTCATTTTTGACATATCAAGATTATTATTTTTTTACTATTTTACCTATAATATTAATTATTTTTTCTTTAAATTAATTTTAAAATACAATGTAAATATTTTTTAATATGAATAATATGGTAAAGTAGTCATGTTACTAATTGTTTTTCTTAATAGGTGTACCATCTCAATTTGTGACGAGTAAAACTGAACGAAGGAAGTATTTTTGTTGGTAACTATTTTCATTGCTCGAATCTGTGATCTTCTGATCACAACTCACATGTCAGTAACTGTATCGGTTATTCTGGACTATCTTCAATTTGAGTATATTATTGATAATAGAATATTAATTAATATTTTAATATTTAATTGATAATTACTAGATTCTATGTATTAGTTTTCAATAATATTTCTCTGGCTGTGTGCATAATTAAGAATTTTGATGGGTAAAGGCTTCGGGTCGGTTGTAAAGGCCTTTCTTTGTCTCCCCTCTCCTCCCTCTCTCTTTCCATTTACACCTACAATTTCTTTGTTTGACCACCTAATATTCAAAAATTATTAATTTAATTAATTTATATTGTTATATGAATTTATATGAGATATAAATAGTTTCAGCAGAGGAAGAGGTCGAAATAGGTCGAAAAAGTATTGAGCAGAAGTGATTAAATAAAACATGATACAACTTTAGGTTATTGTGAAGCTATGGAGGACGAAAAATAAGATAATAGTAGGTAGATGATCAGGGGCGGAGCCATCTTTGGACAAGGGATTATATATATTATTTATGCATGGTTAAAATTATTTTTTATGTATCTACAATAGATGTTGAAACCCGATTCGGCTAGTTTGTATGTTCACTTTTGAACCTCCTCAGTGAAGATCATGATTCCACCACTATAAATGAGCATCGTCTCATTTATTATTCCCTAAATAATGTTGTTAATTTTATTTTCTCGGTAATTCGAACTTATACCATCTTAAAACTGTTAATAATGAGTGCTTATCATTCGAGCAACTCGATATTTTTAAGAGGTGATTATATCTCAAATTTCTCAAATGAAATGAGTGAGTACATTCACACTTGTTTTACAAACATTAAATAAAAATCTTTTCAAGAAAAGAAAAAAAAAAAATACTCACCTTTCTCACTATCTCTGTCTCCCAATTCTTAGTATATATAAACTAGCTATCACTTAACAAAAAAAACTCAATTGTATTCTCTCTCTCTCTCATCATCCTTCCCTCTCCTCTCTCTCTCTATTCATCTTCACTATAAACTCCAATTTTTTCACATCCAGATACAGTACAATACAATAAAAAAACAGCTCATTGGAGTTTTATTGACAGTTACAAAGTAAAGACATTTTCATAATGTTTGTAGATCAACCAAATTGCTCAGATAGTGCTACTGAATCCAGCTGTAACTCTTCTTCTTCCTCGCCTTCGCCAGTTCTCCTCCATAAACTCCCACAAATCAACTCGAAGAATCGACTCAAGAGATGCAGAGAGGAGCAAGAAGGAACAGATGAGATAGAAGAAGTAGTGCATGATGTAAGAACAAGAAAGAAAAATTGTGGTAATGTTGTTAAGAGTAACAACAACAACAACAATAATCCAACATCATCGTCATCGTCCTCATCGTACGTTGGTGTACGAATGAGGGCGTGGGGTAAATGGGTGTCTGAAATCAGGGAACCTAAGAAGAAATCTCGTATATGGTTGGGTACTTTCGCTACCCCGGAAATGGCGGCTCGTGCACACGACGTCGCCGCCATGTCCATCAAGGGAAATTCAGCGAACCTGAATTTCCCTCAGTTTGCTGATCTACTGCCCCGGCCCGCCACTTGCTGTCCGCGTGACATCCAGGCCGCGGCAGTAAAAGCAGCTCACATGGACCACCTTAAACCCACAACAACAACAACATCATCGGCGCCAGCTTCGATGATGATGATGACGTCATCCTCCTCATCCTCGGGCGTTACCTCGTCGTCCTCTTGCAAAGAGGACGAGGAGTCATCAGCTAAAGGTCAGGGTAATCAGAGTCTATCAACCGCTCAGAAGATAGTGGTGGGGTCCTCGATGACATCATCATACTCTGAGCTGTCATTGGTTTCTGGCATTACCTCCTCGTTCTCCTCACAGGAGGACGAGGAGTCGTCAGCTAAAGATCAAAGTAATCAGAGTCTATCAACCACTCAGCAGACCACGGAGATCTTCGACTTAGCTCCTCCCAAACTAGTAGGGGAGATAGTGGAGGCGTCCTCGATGAGATCATCATACTCAGAGCTGTCATTGGTTTCAAACATTACCTCCTCGTCATCCTCACAGAACGACGAGGAGTCATTAGCTAAAGAGAACATCGATCGCAGTTTAACAATGACTCACAAGACCACAGAGATCTTCGACTTAGCTCCCAAACTAGGGGAGATAGTGGAATTGCCAAGGCTAGGAATGAGTTATCAATTGGGTGAGTCAACACAAGAAGAAGTGCTGAGTTTATTGGAATCAGATGAATGGTGGGATAATAATTATAATTATGGAAATTGTGAATATTTTTTTGGTGAAGAAAATTATATTAGTAGTAATATGGATTTTACATGTTTAGAAAATGTTGTCTCAAGCAGTTTTGAGAGTTTTTTATGGCAACATTAAAAATAAAAATAAAAAGTTTTGTTTGTTTTTTGTTATCTTTTTTTTTTTTTTTTTAGTTAATTTATACTTTAGCTTTGATTAATTTAGATGAAATTATTGATGAAAGGGATGAACTTTATACGTTTCTTGCATCTCAAGTACTTTTTTTGGGCCAATTTGTTATGGTATTTTTACAGCTATAGATCTTCTTTTTACTTTCTAATAATTTGATATTCGAAGCAAGGATAGCTCGGTACATGAAATATTCTATGTTTACGTAGGATTAAGAAAAAATTGCATTCCAACAAATGTAACATAGATCGTAACGTAGGTTGAATCCATGACCTATAGGTCAAAAAAAAACACCGTCTTTTTTTTTTTTTTTTTTTTTAATTCTTTCTTTATAATGTGGAGAGATTAAATGTTAATTTTTTTCATAAGTGATATGATTATATGAATATATATTTTTTCAAAATTAATGATAGGTGAACACTTGTTAAAAAGTAGACATATATATGATTATATGGTAATAATTATGAAAATCATAACTTTAACCTTTTTGTTTGGTTGACTGAAATTTAAGTTTGTGTTAGTTTTTAACGCTTCGAATCGTGGTGAGATGGTTGAGATTGTTTAATCAAAAGTTTTGCATTTGAACTTTTATTAATGAAAAAAAATTAGATATCGACGTATGAATTCGAATTTAGTTGAACTTCAACATGAATAATATCGAACAAAAAAAATATATTAACTTTTAAATGTTAACTTTATGCCTAAATAATCATTTCTTCAAGAGATATGGAGAACACTTGTTGTTTTAATTGTTTTTAATTTGTGATTATTTTCGTAAAGTAAACTCTAAGTCAATCATAATTTTTGTTTTTATGCTATAGTATATTCGGAATTAATGACACAATTTAATTAATTATTGGTATGAAGAACAGATTAATACTTATAATATTAATTAATTATAGTTGACGCGTGTTGTAATTAATACACTACTATATTTAATGTAGTAAGTGGTACCACCCCAAAATTATATTACAAGTGATCACGTGGTAATTAATTAATAATTGTAAAAATAGATGCGTCAACTAATTAGCTCCATGCAATTGTATTTTACTTATTCGGGTTCGCGTCAGAATGTCTCACTTTTAAAATAAATTATTTTTTAAAAATAATTTCTTTTTTGAGATTTGAGTCCGAGACTTCGATTTAAAGATCAAGAGTATTTCTCATACCAACATGGGTTGTGGAGCAGTGGATGGGGCTGCTCCACCCTTAATCAGAGGTCGAAGGTTCGATCCTGGGTATGGAGAAAACTTTGTTGGGAGCGCTGCCACCTTAATGGGTCCTGCAATGCGCGATCCGGATTAGTCGGGTTCCAATGCGGGCACCGAACACCGAATGGAAAACAAAAAAAGGAGTATTTCTCATAACTTTTAACGATAAAAATGAATATTGTGTTCTTAAATTGATCTTCTATTGGGCAATTGGACGTCATCCTCTTTGATGTCGAACACCAGATAGAAAACTAAAAAAATAAAGTTCTCGAATCACTCAGCCTTATGAGCCGAGGGTTTATTATAAACAACAGTCTTTTAATACTTCTCAAAGTAAGAAAAGATTTGTACATCCTGTATTTTCTCCCAATTTCACTTATGGGACCTACTAAATTGGTTATATTAATGTAATCATACACCCTTTGTTTGATCTATTTAAGATCTCGAATTTAAATCTTGAAAATAAAAAATAAAAGAAAAGTTATTAAAGATGGAAAACGCGACATATGATGCAAACGTAATCTGTTGAAAACGTTACCCTACAAGCCAAAATTCGATAAATTTTCAATCAGACGCTACATCGAAAAATTATTTTATTCTATAGTGAATCTTAATAGAAAACATTTTCTCTATAATGAGCTTTATGCAATACAAATGTGAGTTAGCATCTAAGGTTAACCTCAAAGTGGACACCGAATACAGGTCAAAAATCTTTTTGAATCCTATATACACGTTGGATATCACTTTTTTTGTCTCAATTTATATGAGTTACTTTTTTTTTAATCAGTTCCAAAAAGAATTACGTATTTCTATATTTATTAATAATTTAACTGTAAAATGCCTACTTACCCTTAATGAGATAATTTATAGTCACACAAACATTTATGACTTACTCCTCCGTCCATCTTTACTCGTTCACTTTTCTATTTTGGAATGTCCAATAATACATGCCCGTTTATAAAGTCAATGAAAAATTTACCTATTTCTATCCGTTTTACGCTTAGCATTAAATACGATTCATTATGCATTTTTCAAAGCATTAAATTTATTATTAAAGGATAACATGGTAAAATTACTCTTATCACTTACTGCTTCTTATAAACTGTGCCAATATAAATAGAAAAATGAATAAGTAAAGATGAACGGAGAAAGCATTTTACATCACAAATTTCAATAGTTTTTCTTTCTTTCTTGAGGGTGTTTGGGAGTACTTATAAGTTGGTCAAAATAACTTATAAGCACTTTTTTGCTTATATTGGTGTTTGGCAAAATTTTAAATTGCTTAAAATAAGTTGATTTTGACTTTTTTTAATCCAAAAGCAATAAGCAGCCTAATAGGTGCTTATTTTTTCGAAATTTTAAGTTGACTAACAAAATTACCCTCCCGTCCCTTGCAATTATAAGTTATTCCAGTTTTACCCTTGTCCTAATTGTCCTTTTCTACCTTCAGCACACTTTTGTGGTATTTCCATCTTGCATTTTAATGCAAGCCTTGTCCAAGAACCTAAAAAAGAAAAAAAATAACAAAATTCTCGACATAATTAGTGAAATAATTACTTAAACCACAAATTTTAATTATATGCACCATTATTGTTAAATTACATTATTAAACCATCTTTTATTATATGTGTTAATAAAACACAAAATTTATATATATTCTTAATATTTAATTTCTCTCTTGATTATTTTCTTAAATTAAATTTATATATGGTATATACTTGTAGGATTGCATTGGGGCACTTGATGACACACATGTTAAAGCTAGATTGCCGCAAGATCAAGAAATTCCGTATATTGATCGTAAAGGTTATCCGACTCAAAGTATTCTTACTGTTGTAGATTTCACTCAAAATATTCTTGCCGTTGTAGATTTCAACATGGTTATCCGACTCGGAATATTTTTGCCGACTCAAAATATTCTTGCCGATTCAAAATAGACGGCGAAAATGTGAGTGAGGAAAGTAATGTGCATTGGGTTTGGCTTCGTGATATGATTGCTAATGATATTTGTAATGTTTAATGTTTATATTAATTGGGTTTTGTATTTTCAAAGAGTCTCATTGCAATCTCTTAAAAAAAAAAAAAATAACGCGCAAATTAATAGTCATTCGTGAAAATATTTTTTTATTATATATATATATATATTAAAATATATATTAATTTTAATTTGAATCATTTTAGCAATAAAAATTAATAATAATCAACTCTATATATTATTAACAACTATAAGGGTATTTCAGTCTTTTTAAAATAAAAAAAAGTGCTTAAAAACATTATTTACCAAACACATCAATAAGTTTTTTTCAGTTTCAGCACTTTTATCCAAACACTTAACTACTTATTTTTAAAATAAGTTCAGCACTTTCAAAAACACTTTTTTTCAACCGCTTTTTTTCAGCTTAACCAAACGGGCTCTTAGTAGGCATTTGGCCATGAATTTTTTTCACTTTTTTTCGAAAAATTATTTCACTTTAGTAAAAAAAAAAAGTAAAAATAGTGGTATTTGACCATAAAAATTATTTCGCTTTTAGTGAAAATTAACTTTAGAAAAGTGAAAATAAATTTGATTTGTTTTGACTTTTCTCGCTCTTATTTCTCTAACAAAATTTCAAAAACAACTATACTCATGGTCAAACACAACACCAACTGCAACTCCAAAAATATTATTTTCATGGATAAACAGGGTGAAGGGAAGTCTTGGAGTAACTAGTAAAGTTGTTGTCATGTGGCCAGGAGGTCACAGGTTCAATCCTTTGAAACATCCTCTAACAGAAATGCAAGGTAAGGTTACGTACAATACACCCTTGTGGTGTAGTCCTTCCTCGGACAGGAGCGGCCCTACGTTATAATTTGGGGTGCTCCGACACCCACTAAACTTGACGCGAAATAGGTATAATTATACAAAAAAATATACGAAAATAGGTAAGAGATATATAAAAGCACCCATGCAAATAAAAAGTTGGTTGGGTGCACTGTCAGTTAGGTTGATCTTAAGGTGGTTCAGTGGAAGTGGTGATTCGTGTTCGGATCTTATTGAGGTAATTTTATTTTTTTTAGTTTTTAAATTTTTTAAGCACTCACTATCCTTAAATTCTAGGTCCGTCACTGTTCCAAATACCGAATATAGTGATACCTTTAGTGCACTAGATATCTTCTTCTTTTTTTATGAATAAACAAGGCCTTAATCTTCTGGTTAAGTCAGAATAACTCATATAAATCGAAACGGACCTGAGTATTTTGTACTAGCATATAGTAGAAAAAATTTATTTTGTATGACAGGAGGCCACATGTCAATCAAATAATAGGGCCTCATACAACTTTTGTTTGTTGTATAAGACTCAAAATAATTTTTTTTTTTGGCATATAGTATATGAATTGGGGTCCAAAAAAGAGAGACAAATGCTGTGCTCTAAAGTTGACAGATGCTTTAATCATATTTGTGGTTCACCTTAAAACGCGTTGTGAGCCTTCTCTCACTCTTTGAACAAACTTCTTACAACTCATTATTACTACTACTATTATATTTACCTTACCAAAGTGAAAATAAAAAAAAATAAAAAAAAATAAAAAAAATAAAAAATAAAAAAATAATAATAATAATTTTTTTTTTACCGCATTTATAGCGGCGGAGTCAATTTTTTATTAAGAAAGTTTAGAAGTAGACGTATAAACTAATAGTATAGTTTTCCACCCGAACTTCTTGGTCTAAGGACAGTTTCGCCTCTATGCATTTAAAACTGTTCATTTTTACTTGTCATATTTCACTTCTCAACAACAATAACATACTCAGTATATTCTCATCAAGTGGGGGTCTGGGGTGCAGAGGCAGAGCTAACCCTCTTTAGGGGGTTCGTCCGAACCCCCTTCGACGGAAAACTATACTATTTATACATGATTAAAATTATTTTTTATGTGGTTATAGTAGGTGTTGAACCCCCTTCGACTTAGTTTTCTTTGAATATTGAACCCCCTTATTTGAAATCCTGGCTCCGCCTCTATTGGGGTGGGTAAGTATACATAATCCATACCACTACTTCAGAGGTGAGCCTGAGAGGTTGTTTCTCGACAAAACAGTCTGAAAAAGAAATAGTGAAGGAACAAAAAAAGATAGATGTATTTTTATCATCGTATTAATATGAGATTCTTGGTTTTTCCACTTGTGTGCCTCTTAATTAATTCCGTGAAGTTCTTGAAGCATGTGTGATTTATGCGGGATCCTTGTTAAGGAAGAAGTCGGTCCTTTATTTTTTTTAAAAAAAGATGTGGATGCGAAGAGGAAGACGATTCACGTACTTCACCATTTTTTAGTCGTTGTCACCTTCACCGATTAAGTCGTTGTATAGCTTTTAGACATCTAAATTTTAATTAATTTTAATTCGAAGATTAGTCAAATTGACTTTCGTAAATTAAAACGTGACAAGTAAAAGTAAACAACGAAAATAAAGAACAGTCATTAGACCGATAACGATATACCAAAAATGTTTTTAAAATTCAATATATCTACAAAGACAAGTGTCGCGCTTAATTGATTCACATGTTAATTAATTCACATGAATTTGTGATCATACAAAATTTAGAACAACCATATTTATTTGTTTACTTAAGATCTTATATATTTTACGAGTCCTTTAATTCTATTCAATATTTATATGCTATTAAAAATACTATAATAGTTATTACTCTATTCGTTTCAAAATACTTATCATATTTTTCATATAAGTCTCTTAAAAAAAAATATTACTATCATCTACATTATGATATATATTGAAGTGAAGTTGGACAACAAGTCAGATAGTTCACTTTTTTTTTTTTTCTCTTAAAACTTTTATTAGCAAAGCTAAAGTTGTTGCTTTCATTCAAAAGCAAATGAAGACTATATAATATAATAATTAATAATAAAAATTTATATGACTAGTACTTGACACTGACAACTCATAATTCATTCAATTCCTTTTGCTCATCATAATAATACTATATATTATACTTACAGCTTTGCTCCAGCTATATATATCAGATTCATTTTCTACTATTCCCTATGTCACTTGGATTTTTCCTCCCCACTTTCCTAATTTAGACGAGTCAAAATTAAAAAAATAAAAGATTTTTTCTCCAAAAACATATTCATACAATATAAAAACACTTCTATAATATATCATGTTCTTTTCGTCTCAATTAGTTTATTGTATTTTTTTGCTTCTTGAAAATTAATTTTATTTTTCTTTAATTATATTTTTAGACTTCTTTAAATTATTTTTCTTGAATTGAACGTCTATTGAAAATAATCTATTTAGTGCATAATTAATCCTCTACTTTATATTATGATTACAATGGGTATATATGATGTTGTCGTTGTTATTGTAATTTTGAATTTAAATTAAATTACTTCAACTCAATAATTTAAAATTAAATGAAACGTATTATAAGTTATAATTTTTTACAGATATATATCATTTAATTCTCAAAAAATAAAATATAATATGTTAATTAATATGGGACGAAGGAAGTATCACTTCACTAGCATGGAGTTTATGAAAAATGAATTTGACACATATAAGACAAAACTTATAATTAAAGAGTTTTAATTCATTGTATATATGGAGTAAATAATAAATAGCTTATTATTAAAAAAGACATTTGAAAAATCATTTCCTATTTAGGGTCTTTTTGATGTAAGGGTGTGTTTGATGACATTTCTTGATTTACAATTAAAATATCTCAAAACAAATTGATTTTTATTATTTTATTACTATTATTATTATTATTATTATTATTATTTTGTAAAAAGTAGGGAACACATGGCAACTTCTTAAGTTCTTTTGATGATTTTCAAGTCTTCTTGAAAAGAAATCCTCAAATCTTTTTTTAATTAAAATCATAGTTAATGATATATATTATCAAAATACTTAATTATAACATGTTAATATAGTTTGATCCAATTTAAACACTGATATAAATATATTTTTATTTATTTTCATCATTACACATTGAATCGATTAGGAGATAAGTAACAGTGAGAATCAAACTCGCATTTATAATATGTTAGTTTCTCATTGATATCACTAGACCAAAATTTAAAAAATTATCCATGCATGTATAAAATTTAAGAATAAACAATTTTACAATATGATAATTCTTAATTACTTATCCGGAGTTGAGCATAAATTAAATTAATGTTGATTATAAAATAATAACCATAAAGGTCTTCACTAATCTGTTTAACAGGCTTAATCCTTCAACTACTACATAACTTCTTCATCATAAAACACAATAATTCATAATTAACAACAAATCCTAACTGCCAAATCTTAATAAAATTATTAAATGAAAATAATTAACAAGTACTTAACAGTTATGCATGCGGTTTAACGTCCAATTATACTTAATTACTACTTGTGGGGATGTACATTAAACAAAAATTGGGTCTCATAAGATAGTTGTTATAATAAGATTCTCTAAATACAAATAAATTAAATTAAAATATATAATAATTATTAGATAAAGTATTATTGATGGTGGTTAGGATTTCAAGTCATAGTGGAGTCTTTAATAGGGCATCATAGAAATGAAATGAATGATAATTTAAAATTTATGAGGTTTCAAAAATCATAAAATGATTTCAAGTTAATATATAATTATATCCGAATAGCATATAACTTCTAATATATATTTAAATAAAAATTTGGCCTAAAAAGAGGTTGAAAAAAATCGAATTTGGGAGGTTGGTTTAAGACTAATTATTTTTAAAAAAATTGTTCTTCGGAGATCGACCTGAAATTGAAAAGTAACGATCAAGTTATTAAATTTACGTGAACTCATATATTACTTGGTAGATTTGTCCCTATTTAACGTACTATTAGGTAAAGTTTATAATTTTATATTTAAAGATATTTTTGGCATTTAGTTATTATTATTTAATATGTGCATGCCCATACATCAAGGTCATGGTCGTTAAGGAAAATGAATCATATTTATGAATCATGCCTGGTAGTTGAAAAATACATTTAGGGACAATTAATAAATATATGATCCCCTTTGAAATAAAATATATGTAATAATAATTTTCTATATGAGCCATTTAAAGTTGAGGTATGTATTCACCTAACAGTATTAAATATTTAATATTCTAGCAGGTTCATGAGTTTTATTGTCCTTTTTCTGTTTTTGGACAAAATTATTTTAATTTAGGTGGAATATTGTGTATTGTTCTTCTTCTATAATTCTTTAACCAAAATTTGAAAAATAAAAATCAGTAAAATAGTATTATCCAACAGATAGACTCTAACCATGACGAACCAATTAAATAATTTGTTAGTTTTAAGCGTATAGTATCTGAAATTTACTAGCTCGACTCATCTGAATTCCCATAAATCAATAGACTCTAATTATTATTAAATTTTAGCTTTAGTCTCTTATAATATATGACAAAGATATTTAACCTTCAATAATGAAAAATGTGTTTTTCACCCCTTATATACAAATGAAATTGTGAAATATTAAGACGATTTCTAAAATTGTATTACTCTCAAATATAAAGTTGTACAATCAAACTTAACATGTAATATAGGTAATTACATCAAATAAATTTAATAATGCATTAAATTTTTGAAGATTCACAAGAGAGAAAATATTTCAAGTAATTGAAGGTTAAATATACTTATAATCAGATATTATAAATACGAATTAAAATTTGTGAAAACTTAAAGAAAAAAAAATGCAATTTTCCAAATAAAATATAATTTTTTATATGTTTGGAAAATGAAATTGAAATTTTTTATTTAAAGCTTTTAAAATGACATTACAAGTTTGACTAAATGGGAAAAGATGACATAAAAAATATGCCTACATGCATAAAGTTAAATTAATTTTAAAGAATAAAGAACCTTAGCGCAAATGCCAAAATATTTTATTAAATTCATATAGTTCTAAATTATCTTGCCAAATATTCTCCGAATATCTAGCCTACTAAATTTAATGGTTTTGTTCTCCTTGTTTAATTTTCACTTTATTTATTTATTGGATATAAATATAATTTCACATTAAGAAGATGTGAAAACATATTTATTTGTATTAATGTAAAGAGGTTTGATAATATTATGTCACATTTACCTATTGTAAATGTATTATTTTATTTTATTTTTAAAAAATAAACTACAAATCTTAACTTTAATGTTTACTACTCTATTTTTGTTCTCATTCGATATTTGGTATCTGTTTTAATTTAATATTTGAATTTAAATAATAACACACAAAAATGTTGAAAAATTAAAACAATTAAAGATATACTTTATTTGATAAATATCTTTGGTCTTTTTATAGAAATCAAGAACACAGCTGTGAGATGAAGTCATTGAAACAAACCTTAATTAGTACTTTCATCATGTTTTTGTCTTTTTTCTAAATTTAGTTAAATTCTATATGCATCACTAATTTAAAATATTTTAAAAATTTTGAATTTTGGTGTTGAAAAAAAAGAAAATTGAGCCTAGTACATCCATAAAGGGAGGCTAATTAATAAGACAATAAACGTTATTGATTCAATTCTAAATTACAACTGTTAAAAGTGAGTATTGTTTATCGAAATTGATATAATTCGAATACGTGCAAGGTAAGGTTGGCGATTTGACGTCCGCCTCTTCCCAAATTGTACTTGCAAGTTTTCCTGCATAAAGCTCTCCACGTCTTCTCTTAGAAAGAACATTATTTTTTTATTCAACCGTAAAACACTTTATGAGCAAGATTAATCGAAGGCCGGGGAAAGTCTATTAATTAAGCCAGTTCTTAATTGTAACATCGACTATATAAATATCATTATAAATGTGAAAAACGTAAACTAAAAATCGTAATATAAACGGTTAAGGTTATGATTTGTTTTTGCATCATTCGTTAGAGTGATTTTTAGACTCTAAATATTACAGAATTCGTCTCCAAGATCTTTTTGATGATTGATATACAACAACTATTATATTATATAAAAAAAATATAATTTTAACAAATAACGTAATTTTTCGTTGAAGGGATTCGAATTACTTCTTGAAATTTTTGAAAAATTAAATTATTATTAGTATTATTATTATTATTTTTGGTAAAGTAGAGATGCATTTATAAGTAAAGAGAGTTGTTTACAAAGTAAGGCCTAATCAGACACAAAAACATAACAAATGGGGCTAGTGTTCCCATTACTTGTTACAGGACGAGAGAGTGATTTTTCGTTAAAATCTTCACAAAAAACGACTCCTACACTAACTGGAGGTGTTGCAAAAACATAGAGTCTATCAAAAAAGTCACGCTCAGAGCCTTGCTTTGCCAACATGTCAGCTATCCTATTCTGCTCCTTGTAAGTATGGTAGACTGGAGGATTCCCCAAGCTCCCTAGTAAGCACCTGTATTCATTAACAACAGAATCATAGAGTAAGTTACCTTGGTGAAGCATTCTTATGATTTCCATTGAATCAATGCAAACTTCTAATGGTTTGAGATTTTGTTCTAATGCTAGCTTGAGGCCCTCTTTGAGGGCTATGAGATCCATGAGGTTATTAGTGGCATGGGTAAAGCTCTAGCTGAAACCCACAACCCAATCTTTTTTGCAATTCCTGATGGCTCCCCCAATCCCCTATTTCCCGGGGTTTCCCATGCAAGACCTTTCGTATTGAGTTTAAAGGAATTGGGGTGGGGGGAATCCATTTAAGAGTGATGGTAGTTTTAGGAGTGGGCACTGTGGTTGTTCCCAAGTAATGGTATTCCACAGCTTTATGCTGAAACAAGGCTTAGTGTTAGTATTCTGGAAGATGTTGGCATTTCTCACCTTTCAAAGGTGCCATAGGCAGTGAGGTATAAGGGTACCCCAAGGAGTATTAATGTCAAAACTATGCTTGTGCAATCTTGCCCAAGTGGTGGACCAGTTGTTAGGTTCGAACATGGAAAGATGAAGAGGAATGCTACCTCTGTATTTATGGAGGAGTTGAAACCAGAAGGTCTTTGCTAGGCTGCATCCAAAGAAGATATGTTGTTGCTCTTCCTGGGTGTAATTGCAGTAGTGGCACTGAGTATCAACATTTATGCCTCTTTTGTGCAGCGTGGTTTTAGTAGAAAGACTATTGTGGTGCATAAGCCACATGAAGGTCTTAATCTTATTGAGGATATTAAGCTGCCAAATCCAGGTGGAGGATCTGTGGGATCTTTGGTGTCCCCTCTTACTGGTGGTAATGTACTGATAGGCACTTTTATAGGAGAAAGTGACATCCCCCCTAAGTCTCCAAAGAGAGGTATCTTGGTTGAGATGGGTGTTTTGCATAAAAATGTTCTTCATGGTGCTGGTAATGTTGGGAGGGATATCAAAGGGAAGGGTAGCGAAGTCCAATCTTCCATCCCTCCAGATATCTTTAACCATAACTTAGTTGGGGGATTTGTGTTAGGACCCTGGATAATGGAAGAGAGGGGAGGTATCCCAGGGATCCATCTATCTTTCCAAGCATTTACTTTACTGTCATCCTTTATGGCCCAAAACAGGGCATCCTTACAGAGGTTCCAACAGTTGATTATGTTGCACCAAGTCCTGGAATCCTTGTTGTAGACCTTTTTACTAGCCCATGCTTAGCAATGAGGGTGTTGGCCCATAAAGAAGTTGGGTTTGAGAACATCCTCTAGCTCAAGCTGCAGAGGAGGGCTTTATTCTTGATTGCAACCCTTTACATACCCAACCCCCTCTTCTTGGGAGGGTGATGGTGTCCCATTTAAGAAGATGTAATCCTTTTTTAATATCAGTGGTGCCCCAAAATAAAGTTTCTTTGGGTTTTGTCAATCAACTTATGAATAGTGCTAGGAAGCCTGATGTATTGCATAATATAGTTAGGGATACTGGCCAGGGAAGATTTAGCAAGAGTAACCCAACCAGTCATGTTAAGAAATTTAGTCTTCCATCCAGCCAACTTACTTTTTAAGTTGTCAATGATGAAGTAGAAGTCTACCCTGACAGGTTTTTATGGAAGATGAGAAATCCCAGGTATTTACCAAAGTCATTGGAGGATTGAATGCCCAGGAGGGTAAAGAGGTTCTCCTGCTCAACTAAACCACAGTTTTTTGAGAAGATGACTTTAAATTTTGCAAAATTGATTTTTTGGCCAGAGTGAGAGCTGAAGCTGAGGAAGATTCTATTGATGGTATGGCAGTTTTTTGCATTAGCTCTAGCAAAGAGAGTAAGATCATCAGTAAAGAAGAGATGGGATATGTGGAGGCCTCTCCTAGAAATAAATATAGGTGTCAATTGAAGGGCATCAACCTCAGAAGTGATCCTCCTAGATAAGAGCTCCATACAAAGAATGAAGAGGGGGACATAGGGTCCCCTTGTCTGATGCCCCTGGATGAGTTAAAAGGTGTGGTTTTTCCCCCATTGACCAGAATAGAAATAAAAGGGGTTGAGATGCAAGATAGAATGAGTTTTATAATGTTTTAGGGGAAATTGAAGAAGGAGAGAGCCTGTCTAATAAAGGACCATTCAAGCCTGTCAAAAGCTTTTTCCAGATCAATTTTTAGGAGCATGTTGGACTTCTTTCCCATCATTTTGAAGAAGTGACTGACATACTCCTGAACAATGATTGCATTATCAGAGGCTCTTCTCTTAGCTAGAAAACTGGCTTGAGAGGGGCCAATGATGTTAGAAAGAAAGGGCTTGATCCTGGTGGCTATGATCTTAATAATGATTTTATATTGGGTATTGCAAAGCCCAAAGGGTCTGAAGTTCTTGAGAGTTATGACATTTCTACACTTAGGGATGAGGCAGAGGTAGGTGGTATTAACTCTGAGATTAATAGAACAAAAAGTGAAAGTATTCTGGCAAAACTTCACTATGGGAGGGCCCAAGGTGTCCCAAAATTTCTGGTACACAAAAGGATGTAAGCCATCTGGCCCAGGGGCTTTATTTGGTTTGAAGGAGAATACAACTCTTTTGATCACTTCAGGAGAAGGGATGACTTGTAAGAGATCATGGTTAGGAGAGCTAATGGATCCCAGAGTAGAGGGGTTTAGTTGGGTGTTGAGGTACCCCAAGATATGCTCAGTGGTGTAGAGTTTAGCATAGTAGTTGGAGACATTAATGGCAATGTCTTTCTGATGGTAGTACCAAGTGTCACTATCATCCATGATGGAATTAATTTTATTCCTTCTTCTCCTATTGACAGTGGAAGTATGGAAGAATATTGTATTAGAGTCTCTTTCAAGAAACCAAGAAATCATGGACTTGAGCTTCCAAAATTCATTCTCTAGTTGAGAATGTGGTTGAATTCCTTCAGCAAAGTGTGTTCAAGTCCATGGAAGAAGGGGCTAGTAGGGTAGTTGGGAGACTTTTGAATGCCAGCTAGCCTTGCAAGTAAGTGCTTCTTTTTAGCAAAAATGTTCCCAAAAGTGTGTTTGTTCCAGTCTCTGGCCTTGTCCTCAAAGTATGAGGTGGCTGCAGTGATACAGGGACAGTTAAAGAAGACTTCCCCGATCAAGTTAGGGAAGTCCTGATGGGTAGGCCACATAGATTCCACCCTGAAAGGCTTTATCTGATTAAATATAGGGTTGTTTAAGCTGAGGAGGGGAGGGAGTGATCAGAATGAGTCTTAGGGAGTTGGGTTATTGAGGCCTCAGGGTATATGTGGATCCACATGTCATTGGCTAGACATCTGTCAAGCCTTTCTAGAATAAGACCCTGTCTATTTCTATACCTCATGTTGGATAAAGTGTATTTGCTACCCCTGAAGCCTAAGTTAATGAGCTGACAGTGGTTTAGGCAGTTCATAAACAGGTTGGTTCTATTGAAGTTTATCCTAGAGCCTCTAAATTTTTCAGAGGCTCTGAGTACCTCATTGAAATCACCTCCAACTAGCAAGCTCTTACCCTCAGGGGTAATGTAGGTATCGAAAAAGGAGGAGATTTAGTCCCAAAGAGTAATCCTAGAGTGAAAGTCAGTGCTAGCATAGATAATGTTGTCAAACCAAAAAAAGGAGGGGAGCTAACCTGGACTTTGGCATGAATAGACTGGGAGAAATGGAGACAGAGGTGATAGAAAAAGAGTCTTCCCTCCACATGATGACAAGGCCTCCAGAGTTGCCATTGGCTTCAGACTGGATGTGGTGCTGGTAGCCCAGCTCTTTACAGAGATCATGATGGTCAACCATCTTAGTTTCTAGCAAGGCAAGGATGCATGGTTGGTGAATATTGACCACAGATTTGCAATGTTTTTTGAATTCAGCATTCTTATCCCCCCAGCATTCCACATAATGCAGTTCTTTATTTTCGAATAGAGGGGGTGGGGTGAGGTAGCTATGGTACTGTCACCTTGTCCTTTCCCTTGGGGTTGGAGGTGAGTGCTAATGGGGAGGTCTTTCTTTTTCTGCTGAATGGAGTCAGGGTAACTCTGAGGGTCTCTTCTCTCATAGGGCTTGCTGTATTTATTCTTAGACGAAGCTCTGCCAACCCTAGTAGAATCATGATTATCACTATCTCCTGAACTATCTCTGTGAACTCTATATTTAGAGGTTCTACCATGTCTAGGATCTCTGTTCTTGGGACTCTGAGTTGGGATAGGAATTCCTCCATATCCTTGTTACTAGCTCTCAGAGCTTCCAAGGAATTCAATCTCTCCACCCTCTCCAGAGTAAGGTGAGGAGGTATTGTGGTAGAGGGGGGAGGTTGTAACTATGTTGGAGATTGCAGGAGCTCCCCAGAGAAAGGTGCAAAAGATGGTCCCAGAAGCATCATTGCAGGATCTTAAAGAGGAAAGAAGAGGAGGCTCAAGTTCAGGTGATTCATGATGCCGGCTAAGGATTCCGTGGTCAACTCCTCCTGTAAGGGTGAGTTGATCACTTGGAATAGAGTGGTCATCCAGATGTTGGACCCATATGTTTGGAGACCTTGGTTTAGACTCGTCATTGTCAGATGTGCTAGATACTGAGAGTCCTGAATGAAGATAGTGATGTGTCTCCCCTCCCATTCCAAGTGAAGGGGTACAGTTTGGTTGGATAGACAAATTTCCATCCATGAAGTTGGCTGATGGTTCAAGGAAATATAAGTTGTTGTGATGGTTATTTGATTGGAGTTCAGGGTGTCCATGGTTGTTTTCTTGAGTGAAGTCAGTCATGCTCTCCTCATAATATATAGAGTGAAGGGAGGTGGGGGAGGGAAGCTGAGGGTTTTTCATGGGAAACACCACCAGCATTTAATGCACTGTCCGTGTTTTAGACAAGCTCCATCATATCACTGCGGGAAGTGGAATGGTTTCCCGCCGTCAGGACTTTAGGCTCATCATTGCCTAAGTCCAGGTGGCTGGGAGGGGCCCTACTTTGAGAGACTTCATTCCTTTTTATTTCCATAAAAGTGGGGGGGGCGAATTTAATTTAACAAAAGGGAAATTAAGAGATGGGGGGTCGGGTTTTTCAGATAGCAAGTAGGCCTTAAGATTGGGCCCATTAGTAGTGGCGGAGTTGGGCCTCTGGGCCATATAAGTAGTTTTTTGGCCCTTAACGGCGCTGGGTGGGTAGGCTTGATTCTTTTTGGGCGGCCTCTTGTCCACACTGATGGGCCTTGAGGATTCTTCTTGGGTTAGCCCAGCAATGGTAGTGCCCTTTGGAGGGGGCCTGATGGACTCTCCCGGCGCTGTTTTAGGTGGGTTAGGGTTTAGGAACTTGCCTGTGACCACATCGAAGGTTTTGACCTTGATGATGGGTGTTTATATCGGGTTAGGTTGATGGTTTTTTAGCCCCGATTTCTTCTCCTTGGCAAACGTCACTGTTTGCCAGTCTGAGTATTCCTCAATCGATAGTATGTTCGCCGACGAGGGAGAGATGATCGTTGATGTTGTTGCTTCGCTTCCGCCATTAAGTGGGTTTGACTTTAGCGAATATGAACAATTGTTTATTGTATGTCCAAGCCGGCCACAGTTCTTGCATAGGAAACCTTTTCCCTCGTAAAGGAGAGGCTGATTATGATGGTTGATGGAGATTGAAGCTATTACCGGGGTATTTAGGTGGATCTGGACGTAAATTCTAGCATACCTTCCCCTTAGGGCCACTGATGTGCATTCATCTACTTTTAACAGGGTCCCAATTTTTGTGCCGATCCGATGGAGGATTGAGGTGTCATAAAGCTCTATGGGTAGGTGTGGAAGCCTTACCCAAATGGTCGTTGAATCCACTTTAGATTGACTAGGTACGAAGTTGGGTTCCCACATCCTTACAGAGATGAAACTACCGGCTATGAACCAGGGTCCCCCTTGAAGGATTGAGGATTGGCTTTCCGGTTTCGAAAGCTTTACAGTGAAGAAACCTAGCCCCAGATCTATGAGGCACAGGGGTTCTGATAATTTCCACAGGTCATCCAGTTTTCTCTTAAGGTATTGGTGGTTGAAATTCCCTTTAATGGGCTTGATGATGACGGAGTGGATCCAAGACGCGTATAATCTGACTCTGTCTTCCTCCGATAGTAGAATGTTTCTTTCATCGAGTTTAGGGTCCTCGTTTCTACTGGGTTTTGGAGTTCCCATAGGAGTTAGTAGTAGGGTGATTTTCCCAGCCACGATGTCTTTGTAAGAAAGTGAAGGTTCTGCCATGAGAACCTCTTTTGAAGAACTGATTATTGGGGGATTGGGTAAGAGGGATAGGGTTAAGGTTTCATCCATGGCGGGGTTGGTGCCGATGGTGGGAGAGAAGAGTAGAAAGAGGGAGGTCTTTCTCTCTCTAGTTAAAGGATGTTTGATAAAATTATTTTATTACTCTATGAACTCAAGGCACTAGATCCTCATAGAAAGGAAAAACAACTTACTTTATTTTTTGGAAATTTGGAAACATTAAATGCGGATATATATATATTACTTCTAAAGAAGGCAATTGAAATAATAAACAAATACTCATTGTTGTGACTAAACTAATATAATTAAATAAAACAATTATATATTATAGATACGTAGAACTTAAACTTTAATACGTAAATTTAAAATCTTTGATAAGGACAAATATATATAATCATTTGTTCTTATTTATGATGTGCAACAAAGTTCTTAAAGATAAAATTCTTCCTATCAAAAGTTTCGATTTTGCTCGTTTAGGAGAAATCTCTATCGAAAATCTTTTTTGTTTCTAGGCTCGACTAATTAAGATTTCATAATACATAAATAACTCGTAAATTAAAAAAAAAAAAAAAAAAAAACTCCCCATTAAGATTTTTTTATTATTTTCACAACTCAAATATGAGATTTTTAATTAGAGTTAATTAAATTAAACTACATTTTATGTTAGTCCTGCTTGTGACATCACTCACGTGACATCATGGTTTGGAGTTGACCTTTGATAATTGGAGGAAGTAAATTTGGCAAATAAAATAATTAAATAAATAACAAATAATTATCAAAAGTCATTAGTTATTAGTACTTTAATATAAGACTTTATAGCTCTACTTTCTATGATTAATGTCAAATCTCTTTCTAATAATATTAAGGCTAGATATTTTTTGATAATGTTACAAAATGTAGTTATATACTACAACATATAATATAACATAATACAAATATTAATTCAGAAAAAAACTTGATCATTATGATCTTGTAGTGAGATATTGTTATAAAATACGATTATCATTGAAAGATTTTGATTTCTTTACTTTTGCTATTTTCTCGAGCCGAGAATCAATTGTAAGCAACTTCTACCTCCCAAGGTAGGGGTAGGGTTTGTACTCGATATCTTCATCAGAGTGAAGTTACGTTGAGTATATTCTAATGGTAGTTGACAGTTTATATTTATTATTTGTAAAACTATGTTGAGTATATTATTATCGTATTTGATAGTTTATATTTACCACTTGTGAATCTACATTGAGTATATTATTATTGTAATTGACACTTTATATCTATCACTTGTGAAACTGCGTTGATTATCATAATTGACAGTTTATATTATTACCACTTGTGAAACTATGTTGAGTATATTCTAATCGTAGTTACCAATTTATATTTATCCCTTGTGAAATTATATTGAGTATATTATTATCGTAATTGATGGTCTATATTTATCATTTGTGAAACTACATTGAGTATATTATTATCGTACGTATTTGGCATTTTATATTTATCGCTTGTAAAACTACATTGACTATTATCATATTTGATAGTTTATTTTTAATTTATCACTTGTGAAACTACGTTAAATATATTATTATCGTATTTGAGCGTTTATATTTATCGTGCGGCGTACATGTTATGTATGAAATTAATTAACTAGGACGGTTTGACCTATACAATATTCACATTTTTCAAAATAATATTCTTCCATATAATTAATTAATCGACGTACTAGGCGCTAATCACGTGATTTAAATTATATAATAATCTCTAACTTTCATGCAAAACAAATGTAACATGGTCTACTTTGAAGACATATATATATATATATATATATATTTGGATTTTAATTTGGAGTCAAATGAATCTAACTATTTATGTTTTTCTAAATATATGGTCAAATCACTCTATAATGTTATTATTTGTTTGAATTATTTTTAGTTTTTATAAAAAGATTGATTTCGTGTGGGGAAGGAAAAGGTTTTACATATTTTTTTTAATGTTTGGTGATTAGTTAACAGAAAATATTATTTTAAAAATATTTATATATAATTTAAATAAATATTATGAAATGAGATTGGTAGTCGGTGGCGAAGGGGTATGAGGGTAAAGTGAGAAGGGTAGGGGCGGGGACTGGATCCGCGGGGAAGAGAATCAACGTTGGATCCTTTGTTTATTTTATACGATGATGTTTGATCGAACATAAAAAAATTTAAAAAATAATATTTTTAGGAACTTATGGCATTCTTTGTAAGTGTGTCATGACATTTGTATCGTTGTATGACTACAAATTATGTCATTTAGCATCAAATAAAAAAACTAAATTATTTTTAAATATAAAAATATTCCATCCTTTCTGAAATAAGCTAAGAAAGAAATGCTACATAAAATAAAAGATATTGAGTATTTGTAATATGTCGACCAGCACTGAGATGGTACTTACGGGTTGATCAGGGACATGCTTCGATTAATCTTTCAATGCTTTTAAGTAACATATGATTGGATACTTGAATCAAAATTTAGACACTGACAAGTAAAATAATGCTACATAAATAAAAGGATATTAAGTATTTATAATATGTCGATCAGCAGTGGGATGCTACTTACGAGCTGGTCAGGGACATGTTCCGATTAATCAAATCTTTCAGCGCCTATAACTAAGTAACATAAGATTGGATACTTGGATCAAAATTTAGACATTGACATATAAAATAGTGCTACATAAAATAAAGTATATTGCGTATTTATAATATGTCGACCAGTAGTGGAATGCCACTTACGAGGTGGTCAGGGACATGTTTCGATCAATCAATCTTTCAACACCAATAAGTAACATAATATTGGATACTTGGATCAAAATTTAGACATTGACATGTAAAATAGTGCTACATAAAATATAGTATATTGAATATTTATAATATGTCGACTAGCAATGAAATGCCACTTACAAGCTGGTCAGGAACATGTTCCGATCATTCAATCTTTCAATGCTAATAAGTAACATAAGATTGGATACTTGGATCAAAATTTAGACATTGATACGTAAAATAGTGCAACATAAAATAAAGCATATTAAGTATTTATAGATAATATGTCGACCAACAGTAGGATGCTACTTACGAGCTGATTAGAGACATGTTTCGCTCAATTTTTCAATGCCTATAAGTAAGTAACATAATATTGGATACTTGGATCAAAATTAAGACATTGGCATGTAAAATAGTGCTACATAAATAAAGCGTATTGAATATTTATAATATGTCGATCAGCAATGAAATGCCACTTACGAGCTGGTCAGGGACATATTCCGATCAATCAATCTTTCAATGTCGATAAGCAAGTAACATAATATTGGATACTTGGATCAAAATTTAGATAATGACATGTAAAATAGTGCTACATAAAATAAAGCATATTGAGTATTTATAATATATCGACCAACAATGGAATGCCACTTACGAGCTGGTCCGAAACATATTCCGATCAATCAATCTTTCAATACTAATAAGTAAGTAACATAATATTGGATACTTGGATCAAAATTTAGATTGTGACACATAAAATAGTGCTACATAAAATAAATCATATTGAGTATTTATAACATGTCGACCAACAGTAAGATGCCACTTACGAGCTGGTCAGGGACATATTTCGATCAATCAATCTCTTAATGTCAATAAGTAACATAAGATTGGATACTTGGCTTAAAATTTAGACATTGACATATAAAACAGTGCTACATAAACTAAAACATATTGAGTATTTATAATATGTCGATCAGCAGTGGGATGCTACTTACGAGCTGGTCTAGAACATGTTCCGATCAATCAAACTTTTCAATGCCTATAAGTAAGTAACATAAGATTGAATACTTGGATCAAAATTTAGACATTGACATGTAAAAGCTACATAAAATAAAGTATATTGAATATTTATGATATGTCGACCAGCAATGGAATGCCACTTACGAGTTGGTCAGGGACAAATTTCGATCAATCAATCTTTCAATGTCAATAAGTAAGTAACATAATATTGGATACTTGGATCAAAATTTAGACATTGACATGTATATAATAGATTCAAGAAACATACATGTGGGAATGGTAGGTATATAGTGATTTCAAGATATTGACATTTTGTAGTAAAATTGCTATACTTTTCTAGGTTCATGAAGAAATTAATGCAAATTGCAGCTTTCTCAAAAGACTTCTTTAATATCTTTTTTTCACAAGTAGTTGAAATGTCATCCTATCAATATCATAGGAATCCATTTAGGGGTTGAAATTAATTTTTGCCCTATGAAAAATATAGCCACCTTTCAATTATGTACCTCATTTTTCAATGGATGGTCCATAGTTTTTTGTTTCTATTAAGGGTGTGTTTGGTATATGAAGGAAAATATTTTCTTGATTTTTTTAATTTATTTTTTGATATTCGATAAGTAAACAAAAACTACTATCTCTTATATGTTTATATACAATTTAGAGCGAAGCATCTGACACCCCTCTGAATTATGACCAAATTTGTTACGACACACTCCAACTTCACCAGGGTCCTATTATCCCTTGAACTCAATTTTAGCGTATTTTTGTCACTCTTTTATGCTGGTGTGGTACCTTTTGTCAACCTTTTTAGCTGACATGACACCTTTAACGTAGATCCCATTTTATGTAATAAAAATGTCACATCAACACAAAAAGGTGATAAAATGTGCTAAAATTGAGTTCATGGGGTAATAGGACCCTTGTAAAGTTGGAGTGTGTTGTAGCAACTTTGATCATAGTTCAAGGGGATATTGAATGAGGGTGAAAGTGGGGGTAATGGGATGACAGATGGAGGGTGGGCACAGGGTCGATTCGAGGTGGGGTAAGGGGTGGGGAGTGGTTGTTAGGGTATAGCCCGCTGAGGGGATAGAGTGTTGTGAGAGGCAGACAACCAACACAGAATGCCACTCGTAAAAATTATTTTTCCTACAATCCCTGTACAAGGAATGTCGCTTTCTTGATTTTTTACGTTATGAACTTATTTTCTTTGAGGCGAAAATTTTCAAAATATTTTAACTAACCGAACACGAAAAACTCGAAAAAAAATTCCTTTCCTACCAAACGCATCCTAAATGGTCCATAGTTCAAATCCTACTACCCTAGCTTGTAGCCAAGGCATGAGGACAGTCTTTCATCCTGTCTTGTTAAGATTAGCAATTTTTGTTGTCAATTTCTAAGCCTCTTATATTAAATGGTCCATGAGGAGTTAATGACAATGCAACACAAATTTAAGTACAATTTTTTAATCTAATCAAATGTCATTATCATGATTAAGACTTGTTAATTGATGCACACACATGTTTTAATCATTAAATATTGAAAATTTATGATCATTTGGACCTAGGTGAATTTTTGGGTGAAATAGAGGTGTGCTTTAGATATTTTCAGCTAACCAACTAAAATTGTTAAAATCCCTTCTTTTCAATAATATTTGTTTAGTTTGAAAAATCAACCGATAATTTGTTTATTTTTGCCTATTTTATCCTTGGTATTAACTACTTTTCATAACTTAATGCATTTTTTAAAAGATTAAATTTATTATATTCAAAAGATAATATAGTGAAATTATCCTTATTATTTCTTGCTTTTTAAGATGTGTGCCAAGTCAAAAATAGATAAATAAAGATGAACGAAGAGAGTATTTATTTATTTGAATATGATGTGTGCCAAGTCAAAAATAGTAAGTATTTGTAAAGTATTGAAAAATAGTCTATCTTTGGAGTAACTGATAGAATTGTTGTCATGTGATCCAGAGGTCACGGGTTTAAGCTATAGAATCAGCCTCCGATAGAAATGCAGGGTAATTAAGACTGTTTATAATAAACACTTGTGGTTGGCTCTTTCTCGAACCCTCAGCGGCGAAGCCACCTTTAGCTCAGGGGGTCATCTATCCGAACCCCTTTCAACGAAAAATTATACTATTTATACATGATTAAAATTATCTTTTATGTATATATAGTTAACATTGAACCCCTTCGGCTAGTTTGTATGTTTACTTTGAACCCCCTAGTAAAAATTCTGATTCCGCACTGCGAGCCCTGCGCATAGTGAGAGTTTAATGCACCGTACTGCCCTTTCATTTGAATATATGCATCTAAAAATGGCTATTAATAGGCTTATTTAGGTTGAATTAGAGAAGTTATGCTTAATAGGCTCAAGTGTATGTTTAGAGCAATTTAATGGGCTAATTAGTGAACATAATTGCTTGATAATGGGCCATTTTAAAGTTTAGGCCACTAATTATTCCTCAAATTGGGTTTGAGCAATCAATTTCCATTGACAATTACAAATAAATTTGAAGAAATTAATTAAGGATGAATTACTAAATTTTTTACCCAAACTAGATATCTCAATCCACATATTTTAAAAAAAATTAAAAAATTACACAAGATAGCAAGATTATGTAATTTTTATAGCATATATACAATATATATAGAGAGAGATGTTTTTGTGTATCTAAGGGAAAATACATCGTTTCCACCCCAAACTATACCCGAAAAGTTGAAGCCACACCTAAACTATACTAGTGACCTATTACACACCTAAACTATAAAAAAGTGAAATTATTTACACCCTGTCAGGCTACCACCACTTGCATGTGGTGTAGTGTTTTACACGCGCTGCCACGTCAGCACCACGTCAGTAAAAAATATCATTTTTTTATAGTTAAGGTGTGTAATAGGTCACTTATATAGTTTAGGTGTGGATTCGACTTTTCGACTATAGTTTGGGGTGGAAACGATGTCTTTTCCCTTAATGTTTTTAGCCGTTTACTTTTGTTATTTAATAGGCTGGACGCGCGTAAAATAAGTGTAACACACGCGCCTTAGAATGAGGGTCGCGGGGAGGTAATAATATCACTTTTATATAGTTAAGGTGTGTAATAGGTCACTTATATAATTTAGGTTTGACTTAAACTTTTCTTGTATAGTATGGGGTGGAAATAATGTCTTTTCCCTGTATCTAATATATTTTAAAAATCAAAATGTTGCTACACTTCGAAATATAACAAAAGTAACATAAATTAACTTAACTGTATAGTAAATATTTATTCGTACTTGATATTTACATCGACATAGGTAAATTTATTTAAGTTGAGTTAATGTAGTGGGTTTTAATTACTTAAATATACTATTTAGTTTAGCAAAAACTAAAACAAATTGTTAGTACTATATTTTCTAAATTATCAACCCATATTTACTTCAACCACGCAATTGTAATTTGTTTTTAAATGATCTAAATATATATAAAAAAAAAAAAAAAAAAACTATTATATCCTCGTATATTACTAATTTGAAATGTCAAATAACTTTTTATTACTAAATATAATAACATATACAATATATAAACTCACAAAATGGAGTTTGGAGAAGATAGATGAACGTAAATTTTACCCATACTTTGGAGGTAAGAGAGGTTGTTTCCAATACATATCCTCAACTCGATGAAAAACATATTTAAAGCAGTTCGAAAAAAGAAAATAATAGAAATGAAGAAGCGATGACAAATTATAACCGAAAAGCAGAACAAGTCATTCTGAACAATAGTAACTACAACAAAATAAAAAAAAAGTGATAATATAAGTACAAGAAGTAGCAGAAAATAATAGAAGTTGAGAAACTCGAAATCACGTGAGGTAATAGTACGACCAGGGGCGGACCTATAGCCAAACTTTTGGTGCTCCAACATTCATTAAATTCGACGCAGATTAGGTATAATTATATAAAAATGTATAAAATCTGATATAAGATTTAGAAAAACACCCAGTAAGCCACGAAAATAGCTGGATGCTTTAGTTTCCATGCGTAATCTTTAAGCTTTGAACGTCAATATATGTGTTCGAACCTTTCGTACACCCACAATTCCTAAATCCTGAGTCCGCCATTAACTACGACTATTAATATGCAATGATAAGCAAGACCACGCTCAACTACTTGCTAATCTGTTATCGTAATTCGTGTCATCCATGACCTTCTTTCTAACTTTTTACTACTAATTTTTCATATATATATATATATAGTGTGTGTATATATGAAGATTATATTGTCGGCATTTCCAATTTGTATTTTTTTTTTTTTTTGGATATGGTGTTCTCCAAGTCTTTATCAGTGGGACTTATTCTATGTTTTTTCAACATTTAGCTAAAAAGTTTATACATAAAAAATTCCTACAAAAATGGGTACCTTTTTGTCTCAAATCTTGATGATATTCCAAAACTTAATTATTTCAATTATATAAATTGATAATGAAAAAAAAAACTATTATAATTCTTCTCATTTTTAGTTGGTTACTACTTATATGCTAAGTTTTTTCATGGTTAATTATTTATTACTTTATATTAGTCTTCAAAGTTAAAAGTGATTTTATTGTGTAAATACTATTTAAATCATAAGCTTAGTATTTTAAACTACTTTTTAATTATTGTGCAAAAATTACAAGGATTATAGTGGAGTGATAAGTATTCATTCATCCTTAACCAGAGGTCTCGGGTCGAGTCGTCATGAGTACGGAACCGCCTTTGCCAGGGAGCATTTTAATCACCAATGTGGGACATCCTATCGAATCCGAATTCAGGAAGGGTCTAGACCGAGTCGTCATGGGTACAGAGCCGTCTTTGTCAAGAAGCATTTTAACCTCCAATGTGAGAGTTTCCATCGTGAATTCGAATTCAGTTGGGATCGAGACCGAGTCATCGTGGATACGGAGCCGCCTCTGTCAGGGAGTGTTTTAACCTTCAATGTGGAACTTCCCGTCGAATCCGAATTCATGCAGGGTCGAGACGAGTCATCATGGGTTCGGAGCTGTCTTTGTCAGAGAGCGTTTTAACCTTCAATGTGGGACTTCCCGTCGAATCTGAATTCAATCGGGGTCGAGATCGAGTCATTCTAGGTACGGAGCCGTCTTTGTCAGGAAGCATTTTAACCTCCAATGAGGGACTTCCCGTCGAATCCAAATTCAGTCGGGGTCGAGCTACTGAGTCGTCATGGATACGAAGTCGCCTTTGTCAGGAGCATTTTAACCTCTAATATGAAACTTTTCGTCCGAATTTGAATTCAGTCGGGCTTTAATGCAAACACCGAACATCGAGCGAAAAAAAAAAAAAAAACCTAGGCCGACACTGTTAGCCACGCTTTCAACTATTTGGACCAAAGTACAATGAAACTTTAATTACACATTTATATATCTTGTCCTTTTTTTTAGCTCTAATTACATTTAATGAACAAAAAGATAAAGACATTACATGACTCATATATATAGATCAAAGAAAATTCTTATAAGATTCTTTAATTTGGACATGCAAAAAATTGGACCATAGAAAAATTAGTTAGTACAATTATTCTAGTAACAAAAAAGTAGGCCAGTTGTTTTCTCGTTTGATGTCCGATACTCATTTAAAGATTTAATATAATCAAATTTAAGCCTTTATTATCTAAACGATTTCATTTTCAAGATTCAAATCCAATTATATTGCTATTAGTGATGGAGTATTTATTTTGTCATCACATACCACAACTTTTGATAGTAGGGTAGTTGTTCTTTTTTTTTTTTTTTTTTCATCGGTATCAGGTATCCGTTTTGAGATTTCGCGTTGAGAGTAAGATGTTTACTATTATTAAAGGTGGCCCCGTTCTCAAAATTTGAATCCGAAATTTCTTATTAGACTAGTGAATAATACTTGTCTCTTCAACATAACCTTTATTGATAGGCTAATTTCTTTTCCGATCTGATATTCGTTTTGAGGTTCGATCAATCGATTAGTTACCTGCTTTGAGGGTAAAATACTAGCTCACTACCAAAAGAGACTCCATTTCTATAATTAAAACTGAAATTTTCGATTAAAAATAAAAAGGTATTTACCACCTTATTATGTATGGAATAACTAATATCATCATTTTAATTTAAATTGTGGAATAAAATAATCTTGAAACTAAGTTAATATTCATAGCCAAACGCAAGTTAAAAAAATTTGATATTATATTCCATAATTGATCTTGATCGAGGGTCTATCAAAAAACATCTTTTCTACGTTTACTGATAGGAATAAGACCGCAAGCATCACTTACAGAATTACGCTGAATATATATTTATTTAAAAATATAATAATTATAAATATTACAAAAGGATTGTAATGGAGTGGTAAGTATTCCTTCATTCTTAATCATAGGTTTCGGGTACAGAGTCGCCTTTGTCAGGGAGCGTTTTAACCTCCAATGTGGGACTTTTCATCGCGAACCCGAGTGCAGTCGGGGTCAAGACCGAGTCGTCATGGGTACGGAGCCGCCTTTGCCAGGGAGCGTTTAAACCAACAATGTGGGATTTTTCGTCGAATCCTAATTCAGTCGGGGTCGAGATCGAGCCGTCATCGGTACAGTGCCACCTTTGTCAGGGAGTGTTTTAACCTTCAACGTGAGACTTTTCATCGTAAATTCGAATTCAATCGAACTCTAATGCGAACACCGAACATCGATCGGAAAAAAAAAAACCTAGGCCGACACTGTTAGCCACGCTTTCAACTATTTGGACCAAAGTACGATGAAACTTTAATTACACATTTATATATCTTGTCCTTTTTTAAGCTCTAATTACATTTAATGACCAAAAAGATAAAGACATTACATGACTAATATAGATTAAATTAAATTCTTATAAGATTCTTAAATTTGGACATGCAAAAGATAGACCATAGAAAATTTAGTTAGTACATTTTAGTCTACTAACAAAAAAGTAGGATAGCTATTTATTTCATTCGATCTTCGATACTCATTTAATAAGGGTTCAATATATCCAAATTCAAACTGAATAGTTTCACTTTGAGGGTAAAACGTTCAATATCTAAGACGACTTTATTTTCGAGGTTCAAATCCAACACTGCTACTAGTGATGGCGTATTTATCATCACACCACAACTTTTGATAATATGCTAGCTAGTTGTTCTTTCTTTTCTTTGATAGTTGTTTTTTCATCGGTATCAGGTATCGGTTTTGAGTTTTCGCGTTGAGAGTAAGATGTTTACTACTATTACTCCGTTCTCAAAATTTGAATCCGAAATTTCTAATTAGACTAGTGAATAATATTATCTCTTCAACATAACCTTTATTGATAGTCTAGTTTTTTTTCTTATCTGGTATTCGTTTTGAGGTCCGATCAATCGAGTAGTAGTTCCAATCCTGCTTTGAGGGTAAAATACTTACTACCAAAAGCGACTTCATTTCTATAATTAAAACTAAAATTATTTCCGGTTAAAAATAAAAGGTATTTATCACCTTATTACAACTTTTGCTAATAACCTAATAAGAATGACTTTTTTTTTATTATTATTTTTCACCCGATAAAAGATATTTACCACCTTATTACAACTTTTGCCAATAACCTAATAAGAATGACTTTTTTATTATTATTATTTTTCACCCGATATTGATTGATATTTATTTTATTTTTAAAGTTCGAACCTGACACATCTAATTAAGGATAAAATAATATTGTACTATTACTACTCACCACAAATTTATGTAGGGCTTTTTTTTACTTTGTAACATCATTATAAGTTTTCTTTTAATTACTTTGAAAATAATTATAAAACCTGAGATAATCATTGGGGTCTACATAAGAAGAAAATAAAAAAGTACGTAGTACATTATCTTTAACATAAAGAAAATTGTCATATAGTCTATATGTAGGGTTACTGTCCTTTTTATTTTAACAGCTAATAAAGTTAGAGAAAATTCCAACATGCTTTATGGAAGAAATTATCCATGAAGAAAGAAGAAAAAACATTGACATGGCAACAACAATGACCAGCGGCGGAGTCAGAATTTCTATCAAAGGATTCAGAAGTAAATATACGAACTAGCCGAAGGAGGTTCAACGTCTACTATATATACATAAAAAATATTTTTATCTATGTAAAAATAGCATAATTTTTCATCAAAGGGGATTCGGATGAATTCCTTGAATGAAAAGTGGCTCCGCCACTGACAATGACAACATATTTAATGTAATTGCGCGAGTGAAATTTGAAAAGGGTGACGTGTATGCAATCTGATCTCTCCTTTGAGAAGGTAGAGGATGTTTCTGATAAACCCTCCGCTAAAGTAAAGCAATTGCCAAAAGCACTCAACAATTGGTCGGGGGCGGACTTATAGCCAAACTTTTGATGCTCCGACATTCGTTAAATTCGACGCATACCGGATATAATTATATAAAAAAAAAATGTATAAAATATGGTATAAAATTTAGTAAAGCGTCCAGTAAGCCAAGAAGGTAGTGGGATGCTTTAGTTTTCAGGCGGAAACTTAAAGCTTTGGACGTCAATACGTGCGTTCGAACCTTTCGAACACTCACGACCCCTAAATTTTGAATCTGCCATTGCAATTGGTTAATATATGATCTAAGTGCGCTAATTAATTGTGATGATTAACTCTTACTCGCACTCAATATTTACACCATATGCATGTCATCAATGCTAGGGGTAAATTTAATTTAATTATCTTTAACGAGATAATTTATAGTAACAAAAACATCGTCGAAGGCTTTTTTTGCATTCTGTTTTCTTCTTAAATTTCATATCAAATCAAATATTGTGTTTCAAATGATACGTATATCGTAGGTGCTGAATCTCCTAGACTTTTTTACATACGTCTAATTTTTCGTATTTTAAACCTCGTTAGTGAAAATTCCAACTCCGCCACAATACGGTACCTTCTTCATTATAAGTTGTACCGACAAAACCCTAAGAAGATGTAGTAATAATAATATAGTACGGAATATATATATTAGCCACATTTGGTTTTGTCCCTCAACAATGATGTCTTTTTCTTAAAATACAATTATTATTTGAGATGAATTTATTTATTTTTTAAAAGTGAAAAAGCAAAAAGGGTCCACTTAATTCCCATTGAGTACAAAATATATCAAAATAAGATCACTAGATCGAAAGTAGCAAAAATATTGACACATTTATATATAATCATAATAATTCATACCTACTTTCACCACTTTAATAAACTTTTTGGATATGGAAAGAGGAAGGAAATTGAGTTGATGAAAATAGTTGAAAAGGCACTTTTTAATAGTTTCATTAAGGTAAAAGAAAAATTTTATGGAAAAATTACATAATACCATAACTTATCTTTATTAAATTACGTAAAATTTCTAATTTTTTTATTAATTACCTAAGTCCTTTAAAAAAAAAAAAAAAAGTGGGATACATCCACAAATATATAAACATAATTTTAATTATGTATCTCCCTTTGATTTAGTTAATGTATTATGTATCTCGATCAAATAATTTCAGAAATTGATGTATTTTAGTAATCAAAATTATGTATTCGGTTGGTAATTATGTATCCGAGAAAAATGGAGTAATTAATTGTTACATTCTTAGGTTCAAAATTATGTATCTCAACTTCAAAATTATGTATTCGAATGCTAATTATGTATCCAAAAATTATAAAATAAGAGATTGTTCGTAATTTAGTAAATAATAGGGATAGAGAGTAATTAGGGTTAAACTTGTCGGGATTTATATAAGTTTAACAAATTTTATAGTTGAATTAATAAGGTGACGTTCATTTTAAAATGAATTAAAAAAGAAAGTGTGCCATGTAAAATCGGACAGATCGAAACGAGTAGCACAATATTGACACATTTATATAATATGATAATAATTCATACCTACATTCACCACTTAAAAACTTTTTAGATATGGAAAGAGGAAGGAAATGAGAAAAAAAAAAAGGCAATTATTGACACATAATATATATATATATATATATATATATATATATATATATATATATATATATATATATATATATATATATATATAAAAAAAAAATTCAATTTCCAATAAGGTAAATAGAAGATATATAGTTGTTGAGATTGTTTCCTATAGGTGGGATGTGAGGCTATTTGGTCTTCTTATATGATTTTGGACGATTTTTCATTTTGCTTGATAATTTTTTGAGATAAGCATACAGTACGTTTCTGAATTATGGCTAAAGATGTTACGACACACTTTAATTTCACGGAGGTCTTATTACCCTCCTGACTCAATTTTAGCGTATTTTTGTCATCATTCTGTGTTGATGCGACACCTTGAGTGAAGTTAAACATTTGAGGCTCGTGAATGACTTTCATGTGCCACGTCAGCTAAAAAAGTTGACAAAAATACGCTAAAATTTAGTTCAGGAGGGTAATAGGACCCCCGCGAAGTTGGAGCGTGTCGTAGCAAATTTGGTCATAGTTCAGGAGGAAGATGGGAGTACCGTTGAGTTTTTTCCACATCGATAAGGTGTAAAATATTTGATTATATTATTTTACCTCGTGAGTCAATTTTTTTATCAGGTTGACTCTTATCGAGATCTATTTCTTAACATGATGTCAGAATGAGACTTATTCCAATTCTTGATTTACCCATCTCTACTAGACCCTCATATTATATTTGTCCATACTTCATTGGTGGAATATTATTATAACCTGAAATTTCATGTTCGAGCTCTGAAACAAAAAGCATCTTAACCGAGAACGTTTTACCCTCTTAGTAAACTTCCCAATACAAACCTAAATTAATCCAACTTAGAGCGGAAAATAACACTAGTCAAATACGATATAGCGATCCAACTTAAGTTTATATACGTTACATCATTTTCTAAATTTATTCATTAGAATTTCTAACTCTGTCACTATATCTGTCAGTCAGTAAATTTCAAATAACGAATACCTAAGAACTGAAAATGATATATATATATATATATAGTCAAACTTATAGTACCCCTTATCATTGAAAATTTGAAAAGAAAAAAAAGTATATGAATGGTCCATGCAAAAGTTGCATGATGAGTTGACTATTGAATTGGCATATATTTGCCGACGAAAAAAGAAAATATATATAAAGGTTTGGAATGTTTGTATCTGAAAAAAAAAAAAGAATTACACTTTCTCCGTTTATTTTTACTCGTCATATTCAAACTTGATACATCAATTACGAAAATAATACTAATTAACATGATTATTTTATCGACTGGCCCTATTAATTAAATCTTTTTTATATATATATATATTGAATATGTTAAATAAAAGTGAAAATTTATTTTTAAAATAGTGGACGCGTAAAAATGAACGGAGAAAATATTATAAAGTGGGGTAATGGGCGGTGGAATTTGCAATAAGATTTGTAGTTTTGTTGAGGAACATAGTGAGGACCCTTATAAGATTTTGCAGACAAATTTTACATTTTTCTTATGACTAAAATTATTGATCTTTTAGCCTATCATCACTGACTAAAATTGTCTACTTACATTTTCCTTGAAGTGTGAATCATTATCTAGTTTTGTGTGTTCGAGGATTTATCAGAAATAATTTTTTTATTTTATAAAATAAATAACATAAATTTCGATAGTTTAGAGTTTCATTACAGAAAATTATGATATTTTGTATAGTTACTGAAAATTTTGATTTTGGGTCTGTCGAGATTTGTAATTTGCTTTGATACATTCAATGAAGATATATATTTTCCTTTGTAAAGACATAATCGTGGTCAAACGAGCGAAAAGGTGCGAATAAACCGTTATCAGGCTAATTGGTGTGGTATAGACCACGGTTTTGGGGATGGGCCCAGGCCCGGACGTGCTTTGGGCCGAAAATCGACCTGGGGCTCCCACGCAGGCTAAGGAGTGTGGCCTGCGGGGTGGGTGGCTCCTGATATATTTTTTACGATTTTGGGTCTGCTGAGATTCATAATTAGCTCTGATGCATTCAATAAAGACACAGGTTTTCCTTTGTAAAGATACATAATTGATTCCCGATATATTTTTTTATGATTTTGGGTCTATCAATATACATAATTTGCTCCTGATATATTCAATGAAAATACATGATTAATTGAAATTTTATAGTTGCGGAGATTTGTGTAAATATAATAAGTTAAGGTGGGTGTTTATATAACCTTTTAGGTAAATTCTTCATACATCATGTCTGATTTAAATTACTTTACTTATGGAATTATATCGGGTATATTGCTGTTGGTGGTGGTGTTGAATTATTATATGTACTTTATTTGTCCTAGTTTACATGGTATATTATTATCGTTCAAGTTTATGACACATATTATTCATTTTGATTCAATAGGTTAGGTTAATTTCATCAAGGATTGTTCCTCGAGTTCGAAAGCATGTGTATTACCATGTGAATTTGTGTTATGTTTTATGAAATTTTTCACTTTTAGAAGACTTAATTTAGACCTAAAAATATTTTATTTTTAAAATGTTATATCCAATCAAATAATATTACATAAATTAAATGAAAAGTAATATGTCTTGATAGTCAATTCAGCTTGGCCACCTAATATTATTTTTCATTTTGATATGATTTTCTTTTTCGCTTTAAATTAAGGTCTCATTATATATGATGAGTTATTTAGGATTAAAAAAAAAAGGATTTGATTATAATACATTCTTTACACGATAAATTCACTTTGAAGTTGACAACTTAAGAGAATGATTTAAAGGCGAATTCAAGATTTGATTTTAATGTATACTTCTCGCAATAAATTCACTTTAAAATTGACAATTTATTTGATGGAACAGAAATAAATTCAAATCGATACATCATAAATAAAGGTGACAAAATAGTACGTTGATAGAACAAAATGAGCTGGAAATGCAAGGAGAATCATCTATAGACACAGAATAATACAAAGTAAAAGTATCTAAAGAAAATGGATAAATGACAAATTCCGTTAAATTTAAATTCTGAATCTGTCATTATTCGAACAAATGAATTTGCATCTTTAGTTTGCTTACTAAATACATATATTAAATATAATCTCATAATTACAAATATTTCGATTGAATTGAGATGTTTAACAAGTGCCCATTTCGTCTCAAATTATCTGTCGTCTTTCATTTTTCGAGATTCAAACTATGTTAACTTTGGATAATATTTTGATACGAAAGGATTTGCAACTTATAATACTTTTTTTTTTTTTTTGAATGTTCTAAAATATTTAACATTAAACAAATTGACTCTCGAAAAGGAGAAAAGCGGCACTTATTTTTAAAACGATCAACGAATTATATAGTGAGATGATTGAGATTCCTCCGACCTTAATCATAGGCCTCAAATTCTGATAACGAAAAAAACCATAGACCTCAAGTTAAAAAGCCTCCGATGATGAAAAAAATCATGCATATAGGACGCACGACCTATATAAATGAATCTTATAATATGTAAATTCAAATTTAATCAAATTAAATTTTAATACGGATATCAGATATCGAGCAAAAAAAAAAAATTCAACAAAATAGAAGGATATAAAAGGTATGAAAATATTGGTGCACTCTAGCTTTCACATTAATTTTGAGTGTTACCTCATTGAATACTATATGATGTTAGACAAAAATGTCAGGCGCCACACGAACTAATTGGTGGTCGACAAAAAGGAAAAAAAACTTTATTATAATAACTTTATTGGTGATTATGATATTGACATAATTCCTACTATTCCAAACATGTTAAAAATATGCATTTCATTTTTATATAAAAAAAAAAAATACTGCCATTATTTCTCTTTCTAATTTGTTTTGATAATGTCTAGTTACAGTGGCGGAGTCAGAATTTTTATTGAAGGAGTTTAAAAGTAAATATACGAACTAGTCGAAGAGAGTTCAATACAACAACAACAGCAACACCAAACCCAGTGAATTCCCACCAAGTGGGATCTGGGATCGAAGAGAGTTCAATATTTACTATATATACATAAAGAACATTTTTAATAATGTAAAAATTTTATAATTCTTTGTCGAAGTCGAACTACCTAGATGAAAGATGGTTTCGCCCCTGCTATCGAAAGTCTATCGGAAACGACCTCTTCATCTCACAAAGATATGAATAGTATTTACGTTGCATTCAATCCTTTTCAGTTCTGGGCTGTTTTGGACTATTTTTTCTTGAGTCGAGAGTCTACAGGATACAACCCCTCTATCATTCTCTGATTCTCTGTACCTCTAAGGTAGATGTAAAGTGTACGTGCGTTCTATCCCTTTTAAATCTACTTTACGAGATTATACTGGATATGTATGTTATTGTTGTATTTTCACAAAAAACAAAACACTTATTGGCCAATTGATGGATGCATGAGTGGACTGTAGCTTTCTATCTTTTTACATTTGAAAAAAAAGAATTGATTCATTGGAAAAGTTTTCTTTCTTTTCATAATTATCATTCAATAAGATGAGAAAAAGTTAGATAGTGCTTTATTATTCGAGACATAAAAATATTTAAGATAATGACTATTAAGAATTTTAAAAATGAGTTGATTCATAATTTTATTTTCTCTATTTGACCAAAAAAAAGAGTTGATACATTGGAGAAATTATCTCCTTTCTTTTCAAATTATCATATGATTAATGATAGCACAAATGTATACGTAATGCTCTATTATTTGAGACACTATCGTAAAGTCTCTTTATCTCGATGAAGTAGAAGTAGGATCTCCATACATTCTACCTTCCCAAATTCTTCCCGTGAGCTTACACTGGATAGATTATTGTCGTTGTTGCTCTATTATTTGAGACATTAAAATAGTTGAGACAGATTGCCTAAGAAATTAAGAGATGGTTCAACTTAGTTTTTCACCATTTCCATTTGAAGAATTGATACATTGAAAAAGTAATTTCTTTTCTCTTTACAAGTATTAATTCTCTCTTACTTTCAAATATTCAAATTATTAATATGAGAAAAGTACACAGATCTTGTCCCTAGTCCCCTACCTCGTGGCAATAGACAGACCGTTGTCGAGAGACTCTCACCTCAAGTTCAGCAAATCAAAATAGTCGTAATAAGGAAAAACAATAGTGACGAAAACAAAGTTCTTTTGACACATGATTTTTATCTTTTTACATTTGAAAAAGAATTAGTATATTTGGAAAAGTTTTCTCCTTTCTCTTCACAAATATTATTTATTAGCAAAATAGAACCTATATGTAGTGCTCTATTATTGGAGACACCAAAGTTTTTAAGAGAAAGACTACCTAAGAAACTAGGATGAGTTGGATTCCTCATTTTCACTTGAAAAAAAATTGATATATTGAAAAACTTTATCCATAAAATTGCACTCTCAGTTTCAAATAGATTGATCTTTAATTTTTTGCCTTTTTATAATCGAACTTGTGTTATGTCTAGTGACTAATGAGACACAAATTCTTTAGAAACTGAAGTTATGCCATGAATAACCGTTTGGGATATTATGATACGAAAATATTATGCGACGGCACAATTTTTAATTTTTTTTGATAACCATGGTGTTTAGTTACGCACGCCTCTACTAAATTCACGAGATACATGTCACCACTCACCAACAACAGTTATCAAAGAACTCTATCCACCAAGACTAAAATATATGAGAAGCAACCACATAGTATTTTGTCTCTGCTGAAATTTGAACCTCACGAAAAAGTTATATAGTGGTCTATTATTTGTGACATCAAAATTTTTAAAAACAAAGGCTGTCTAAGAAAATTAAGAGATGAATTGATTTAATTATAGTTCTTTCTTTTAATCTTTTTCCATTTGAAAAAAGAATTAATACATTATTGGAAAAGCTAACCATCTTTCTCTTTACAAGTATATCATCCAATAGCAAGAGACAAGCTACTAAGAAATTTAGTAATGTGGAAAAAAATTGATACATTGGAGAAGTAAGATTCTTTCATTGTAAAAGTATCATATGAAAGCACAAATACATTGGAGAAGATTCTTTCATTGTAAAAGTTTCATATGAAAGCACAAACAAAGCCGCGGGGTCGTTTGGTTGGGAAAGAGTTATCCCGGGATAATTAATCTCGAAATTAGTTATCTTGAGATTTGTTATCCCACCATGTATATGGGATAACTTATCCCATCACTATGGTGTAAATGGTGGGATAAATAATCCCGAGACTAACTAATACCTCATACCAAACATGGCATAAAACAGTCCTTCATTTTATCCCGGGATTATTTATCCTTATACCTCACACCAAACGACTACTAAAGAGAGACTAGATAGGACTAGTAATTTTTATAGAATCAAATCCGAAGACGATTAAAACCCTATAGAAACAATGAATACATGCCTAGATCATCTGTAAATGGACAGACCGATGATCCAACTACATAACTCAATGGATTGTGAAATGAAATGTAGTATTGAGAAACTGAGAACAACCCAGCGTACTCTCACATGTGTGGTCTAGGGAGGGTAAGATGTCCGTAGTCTACTTTGCGAAAGTAGACTCTGTTCATCTTACCTAGTGAAAGTAGAGAGGATTTTCAGAGAGAAAAAAAATGTATAACACTAATATCAGCCGATAGTTTTAACACTTCAAAAGTCTCAGTTACAACTACAGGTGTTTTTGGACTCAAATGAGCATTTTTCAAGAGTAAACTTGATATGCGCCTAACGATCAATAGATACATGTGATTCCTGGCTGTCTATATCAAAAAGGAGCTCCGGGACAATCGTTTTGTTCTGTATAATATCAAGGCAATCCAAAACTAGAAGGAAAAGCTAAAACTGCAGAATTTGGGATAATTTCACGTACATGTTTGCAGTGTGATCCTTTTAATATAGCTCATCGTATGAAGTATTCCTATCATGAAGCTGATAATTAGAAGTTACTCGTTATGAGTAGCCCTTTATTGCCAGGGATTCTTCTTTTGAGTTGCACTTCTTTTTGAGATAGTAGATTTCTGCTAATTTTCACAAAGAAAAAAGCGGGCGTTAAGATTTCTAAAGTTGCATGTATTTGGAAATAGAGGAGTCCATACATACCGATTTAGACTTCTTCGTCTTTCCACGTAGTCTGTTCTTAGGAGGTTTTAATTTGTATATCCGAACCATCCAGTGGTGAGTAGTAAATACCTGCAGAAGATACATATACCAGAAGGTGATTAATTTGTGGTTCACTAGGTTGCGTGAATGCATGTCCACGCACAAAATAGCAGGTGAATGACAAGTACTTCAAACAAGATGCACGAATGCAAGTCCACCGACAAACCTTTTTTTCGACACAAACATCTTTTAGAAATTCAACAGGTGGTATTTAGATGTTGCGCCCTCCAATGATATCTAATAATATTTAGAATATACATCGCACTAAATGCTACTCCCTCCGTTTCGGAATAAGTGAATTGTTGGGGTATTTATTGGTGTTTCAAAATAAGTGAATCATTGAATTTTTTCCAAATTTACCCTTATGATTTGACAACTAATTAACTTTTGAAAAGGTATTACAAGGTCAGTTTTTTCTTTTTTGGGGGGTAAAAATGGAAAGTTGTGTTAAATTTATGTGTTTAATGCTTTTTCCTTGATATGTGTGCCAAAATTCAACAATTCATTTATTATGAAACGGAGGGAGTATCAGAAACTGCTGATTCTTGAAATATTATCTAAAATTCTTATATATTCAGTAACAGAAACATTGAAATCCATCTAATACTAATAAAAATATCCTATTCACATCAATGTTTCATAGATTAAAACCAAAAAAAGAAATGTTTCTGTGTGTGTTTCTGTGTTTTCAACTGCATCTTGATCTAACATTAACACTAGTGATATAGGAAATCAAGAATCTGTGGACAATTGTCGGCGTTCTAATTTAAGCACTTGACTTTACTGAATTAATTTCATGATAAAATTTCCCATCATCCCCCCGCCTGCAGTATCTTTGCTTCTTTTGTGTTATGTGTATCCTTTCTTCCCACCGACCACCCAGAAGAAACGGAGAACTAACAAATGTCATGCTTACCTCCTCAAAGTGTGTGAGCTTAAAATGTTTCTTTCCAATTTCAGTCCGCCTTACTCTATCGAAACCCTTGCCGTCTGTCTCTACAAACCTACAGCACAAGATAGAGATGATGTGAATAATTTGAAGTTAATGCCTAAAGGCCACCAAAAAGTAAACTGGCATGTTCTCAATAATTTAGCACCTGTAATAAGATAGTTTGTACATGAGGCAGTTCAGCATGGTTGGAGTAGCCATATTGTCAATCCGGTACTGGCCATCTCTCTTTCAAAAGAAAAGGAAATGATTAGTGGAATTGAAACTATGATCCTAAGATAAACTCAAGCATCAAGTATGTAACTTTAGCCTCTTCGTGCCTAAGAGAATGAATGAAAATAAACAGATATTGGACATGCATTAACACGATAAGAAACAATTGTTCTCGCTCTTAATGCCTAAGAGAATGAACTTGATAAACAATTTAATAAATGGTTTGAATACTGGTGAACTCTTAAAGAAAGGCAAATGCATACTATGATAACCATATCAGAGTTATCTACTTGTACTAAGCATAATCTGCAAATTGCAAATGTATACAATTATATAATGGCAACTCCAATAAGAGCCTGCAAATGTTATCCTTAATCATCCTAGGACTTGCCTCATAAAATATATTATCAAAGAAGCAACGAATATGCTCAATGTTTTCTCATCAAAGTAAAATATCAATGGCAACTACATCAAGTTCAAAAACAAAGAACAGTCAATTATTAGACCACAAAAAATAAGGTAGCGAAAGGACAGTTACACACCAGATAATCAGGTTCCTTGATATGAGGGAAGACTCCCCCACCTATTCTGACCATCCAGAGGAACTTGTTGATATCATCACTGGGGTACCCAACAAGACCTGAAATTGATGGTAAGCATTAGACTTAATGCTAATGCTAAACAATAAGTCTTCATTGATCTTGAGCAACACCAAATTACCAACCTCCAAAGACAACAAGGACATATTTTACATCCAAAGAGTTGAAGATTTCCCACGCTGCTTTTTCTGGAGAGGACATGGCTGTACCAACTGTTGCAATGTGTGTATTGTTCCAGGTGTTATTATCAACAATAACAGTACGATTGGCCATGGCAGTTGTCTGATAGCCATAGTCCCACCATGATGCCACCTGAAAAAGTTGGCAGAACAATAAAGGAAAAAACAAAGTAAAAAACCATTTCAATCACATCTAAAACTATATTTAATTTTGATTCAAATGCATAAATATAAGTCTAAAGTTTGGATCTGGTGACTAACTTAATCACACTATATTTCTAATTCACATCCCTAATCACTAACATGTTAATCTATAGCATTTTATAAAATATATTGTTTTGGCTTATTGTAGTGCGCCTTCTTTTCAAGAAGGTACCTTTTCTTAACAAGGATTTCAAGAAGGAACCTATGAACCTTATAAGTTAATCTAATATAAGATAATATTAAATAAAATAAGCAGGGCGCTTGCTAACTGCATGCCTCAGTGCCTTCACTGAAGCACCACATAAAAATAAGCTGTGTTTGCTAACTGCATGCCTCAGCGCCTTCACTGAAGCACCACATAAGTCAGTGAAGCCCCAGTTTCCTATCCTTATGGCCTAAGCAATGGTTTACATAGCTAAGTATGAAACCAACTCCAAAAAAATTGTTTCAACATCAGCTGTGAAGGTCTATTTACTCACTGAATGTTAATTGGTTAGATCATGATCATGCATTTTCTAGTATTCCACCTATTTTGAAAACAAAACACCAAGAGAATCTTGGCTGGTATTCCGGTGAATCTGAAAATATACATTAAACAAATTAAAAACCAAATTCTTGGCCACCATTACCATATCCTATTGCACCACCATAAATCAAATAACTGCAGCATCACCACATCAAATCAGAGGGAGAACATAAAATTAAGAGAAAGAAGAGGATTAGAACTTACTTTATCATCTACATCAGTATTGTGGCTCAACCATGCATAAGCTTCTCTGAAGTCATCAAAAACATGAAGTCCGTCATGCGACTGTGATGTTAGTACAATAGAAGGAGCTGAGTAAGCTTCCGCAGCTGCCCAGACACAGTGGACCTACGAGGAAATTTCTTCACCGATTAAGTCAACAAAGAAATAAAATTACAATACAATTACCTTTTCTCTCAAAAGGTCCAGAAATAAAGGGAAAAAAAGATTTCAAAAAGGTTGCAAGGAAATATGAGTACTTCAAGAAATGCAAATGTCATGAAGTACTTCATTGGCTCGTATGGAATTTAGGTGACACTTTTCCGTTTGCTATGGCACAAGATAGTTGTGTACAATTGAATTTGATGCGTGGGCTGACATAAGAGAGATTTTTCTCCAACTAACTTAGTTAAGGAATCAAAAGAAAAAAGTAGCAATAAGAGTTGCAGCAATGAAAAAATTAACATGGCATTTATTTAACAATTAATCCACCGGAAAAACCACCACCTCAACCAAACCAAATTATTAGGACATGTTTCCTCTTAAAATGTATCATTATCAGATAAAGAAAAGAAAAAAGCTCAATTCCTTGTATCTAAAAACGTAATAAAGGAATTACTAAATGGGACTGATATAGCTGCAAATGAACAGTCAGGACAGAGCAAAGGTACATACCACATAAAAGGCCCCCAGCAACACAAGTAATAGAATAGCAACAACAGAAGCCTCCATGGGTAACATCAAAAGCCGCCTCTCACTTTTTTTAGTAGCAGTAGGAGCTTTTTCAACATTTTCCTTTTCTTTCTTCTTTTTTCTCGAAGCTTTTTCCTTTGGTGGTTCTTCATTTCTATCAGGCTTCACCACATGATTCTGCGTAACACCATTACCAATATCCCCTGCCTTGATGGTGAATAAAATGACAAAAACTAGTTCAGAATTATCAAAATAGCTAATGATTGGCATAAACTTCGGAAGAACAAAGACACTTACATCATCCTGCTTTCCAATTGATGCAAATTTGATTGATCGAGTAAAAACACCAAAAGCTGAGGATAGAGCAATCCCAGACATTATGCATGCCGCTGGGGCCAGTACAAGCATTAGACGGACCTGTGTTTCGGCAAATGGAATGATGTTCAGAAATAGGGGAGCTTAAAGAAAACAGAACAAAAAGCCAGAAAATCTTGAAATCCTTACCATAACACCAGAAAAGTACACTGAAGTCACTAAATAAAGAATCACAAAGGAGCTAGCATCAGTCAGTGGCAAAAAGCATGCCTACATATGGCAAAAGTAGATATTGATTCGAAGACCAGATAAAGATCAAATTAACGCAAGGAAGTCAAGATAAATGGAGCAGAAATTTGACGCTTACAATAATGCCTGCAGGGACCAAAAATGCTAATACATTAATATCCATAAAGTAAGAAGGCCAAGTAGGTGGTTGATGTTCGCTAACACTGGCAATAATTGGTATATACTTGCTCGCATAAGTTCTGTCTCAATTCAAAGAAAAGTACAAACAGAAAGTTGCTTCAGTATGCTGCATGGGTGAATATAAGTAGTAAAAAAAGAGCATTGGCAACAGAATCATCACAAACTAATAATTAATGAAATAAGAATTGTGGAATCCTAAAATCTCCTAGAAGCAACTCCCCCAGAATTTAACAAGGGACAAACACACAAAAAAGCACAAAGTAGAAATGCCGAGAATTTTTAAGAGTGAATCGCAGCAGGGGCATTAGTTACACACAAGAAGGTAAGCTAACAATTAAGAGAATCAAAAAAATACAAAGCATTTATGAATGCAGTACTTACTTCTACATCCAATGATCCAAAAAATACATCATTAGAATGCAATTTCAACAATCCAATAGAAATATTAGTTCAATTTTAAACCTGATTTTCCTTTTGATTCTTCAGCTATCAAAAAGAAGAAACTGGCATATTCAATTTAAAAAGAATTAACATGCATAATTTGCTTTTTCTTGCAGTTATTTCACAGCACTTTCTTGCTGCTGATATCAATATTATACCTTTTAACTACCAAAAAAAGAAGTAACATGCACAAATCAATTTTTAAAAAATTGTTTAATTAACTAAAATAGTAACAAGAATCACTCCTTTTATTTCACAGCTCCTTCTTGCTGCTCATATCATTATTATACCTTTTAACTATCAAAAAAGAAGTAACATGCATAAATTGATTTCAACAAATTGCTTTTAAGTAACTAAAATAATATAACAAAATCACTACTTCTATTTTCAAAACAATCAAAATAAGAACGGAAGAACAGAAAATGAATCAGAGGTTTAGAAGATAGGAAGCCCAAAAAGGGTAGCAAAAGAGGATCATATACAATCAAAGGAAGAAAGAATCATCGTAGAGAAGAAAAAGGTAAATCAATAAAGATTGAGACACAGCTGTAGACGAAGACAATGTAGCTGCATCATGGCAAAGTAGAAAGAAGCTGATGATAACAAAGACAACAGGGATAAAAGCAACGGGTGTTTGGAGAGGAGTCCTACCAAGATGGCAAAAGCTATTTCTCCCATTTTCACTTTTTCTACCTATTAAAGTCAAATAAAAAAAATAGATTGGTTTGCGCATGTGTCCCGCTATCTCAAGCGTGCTCTTCTTGAAATCACATTGCTTCACGAATGAGAAGTGATAAACCTCTCACTTGATGTATAAAGCTCGAGAGCGATCGCTCTTAACAACGCTGGCCCTAAATGGGGTTGCATGAAAATCAATCAAATCTCTGGAAATCCAAGATTCAACTTCTTTATCGTCAGGGCAAAATCATCATAACACACAAACACACATAGATTCTACTCTTTTAACTCGTAAGAGGCATCTGCAAATGCAGGAGAAGCATGGATATTTTTATAAAGATCGCAATTTGTTTCTTAAAGGCTCATGCAAATCTCATAATCAGGTTATACTAGTTCTTAGGAGCTTAGTACACTGCAGTTTAAGCAACAATCACAGCAAGCACCAGACACTCGAATGGAATAATTCATATTTGGTCATTTGCTTAGAGATACTGGATTCTGTGCACAATGTGCATCGGGGATCGTAAGTCGCAACCAGTGTTTTGGACGGCGTAAGGCGACAAGGGTGATTTTTTAAGAAAAATAAAAACTGAGTAGCCTCTCACCATTTCTCGCCTTCGCGAGATTGCATTGCCTCGCCAGTAATAGGCGACAAGGCCTCGCTTCGCCCCTCGTCAAAGGCACTAAGGCGAGCGCCTTTCACAACACCTGTCACAACTTTATCTTGAAAGTGTCGCTAGATTTTCTTTAGGGAAAATCAAATAAAGATATCACTGTGTCCTCTTTTTACGGTAGAAAACTAAAGAAAATGTAAAGTAATCATAGAAGATGACAAGAAAAATCATAATGCAAGGAGCATACGGATCAAGCAGGCTGAGACTTCGTCCACTCCATCCCTTTGTTGGGCTAGAAGCAACAAGTGCAACTAGCACAGCTACCACAGCGCAGCAAACAATCCTGAATAACGACAGAAGAAGCAATCATCACTGGAAAAAATAACAGAATTCAAAACAGAAATTAATTAATGAATAGGAGTTGATCCAACTCTACTAGGCAATTCTTAATTCTAGGCATTAGTATAACAAGATATTCATATCAATTAGAGGAGCTTACAAGCCTGCAGATACAACAAGAGTCACAGCTACTTTGAACATTTTTGGTGTGAGCATCCCTTTGATGTAATAGACAAGCCCCACAACATTAAGAATTAGGAACACCTGTACTAAGCCATCAGAAATTTCAGCGCACATAGAAAACATGATCCGCCCATTTTGAATTGCCCAATTCAGCCCATCTGAAAGTAGGACTGGTATGGGCTAAATATGTAATTTAAATTGATCCATTAAAAACCTTAAAAAATGAAAAACTTTTTTTGTTTGATATATTATACAAATTCGTGATTAAAAAAATAAGGTTCAATTAGTTTTGAAAATAAAAATGGTTCAATCAGTTTTGTTTAGTAATTAAACGAATTATAAGAAAACAAATAGAGAAATTAGAACTTGACATGAGTTGAGTGGCTGGGTTATGGCCCATTGTTTAGACCTTCTCAACCAAAATAACCTTTGGGCAGGTTAATGACCCACCCATTAAGTCATATCATTTTAGCCCACCCAAATTCAGCCCAACCAGCCATCTGACACCCCCACCCACCCCCCCACCCCCACCCCTAAGTGCACATGTCAATTTAATTAGGACCCATATGTCCATAATATTACTAGAACACAGAGCACACTGTATTCTAGATATCATCACAAATATAATCTTTTCATTTTCATTTACAATTACTTTCTGTCATCCAATTAACTGTCCCACCCAATAAAAGCCACTACGCTACTTTTCCAGTACTCAAGCAACTTCCTTCATAACGATAATGAACTTCCTAATTGCTTTATAGAAGCTGATAATCGCAAAGCATAGTAGAATAAAATGTCGACTGGTATAGTGTGTAATACTCTGTTTTACTAATGCTCTTGCAACACATTAAGAGGGCCTTAGTTTGACTTGGGGAGAAGTTGAAGTTGTTCATGCATATATTGTCAACTGTGACTGAGAGAAAAAGTAGAAATAGAGTATTCTTTTCAATGAATCTAAACTTTAATCTCATCAAGTGATACCGCACACATGAAGTGAACATACTGTATTGGCTATTTGTATAAAAAGGCTTTACGTTAAGTAGATAGAATGTTCACATGAACTAAGAAAGGAAATGTGGACTAGATGGAGACGAAGGGAGTGGTAATGAAATAGTAGCACATCTAATCATTATATGCAGCCCAACCATGTCATCTCAATGCAACAAGCTGTTTTCAGGTTGAGGATAATATCCTTGCACTTTAACCATGCAATAAGGACAGCCAAGGCTTGAGAATATCTTAGATTAGGTAGGTAATAAGCAAGAACGCATCGCCAATCATATATTCAGACCATGATTGAACTACTAAAAAGAGTAGAAATGACCCTTACCAGAAATGAAGCAAAATGTTCTGACGTCATTACAGCATTAAAACCTACAACAGGGACCAAAGCAGCCAACAGTGTTCCCAAGATAACCTGCACCCATGTCTCAGATAGTTAGAAGAATAAAAGAAACTAACTTCGTAGAAATTGTAAATGGGAATACATTCAGGCTAGAAGATTTTAAGTCCTCGACGAAGGAAAATTACTCATTCGGTGAACTTCTAGCAATCGTTTCGCAAAGGTTAGACGTGTTTTTGTTAAGAACAGCAGAACTAATCATCAAACGACGGCTAAAATCCACTTTCAGAAAGACTGCAGGTATCTCATAAGGTACAAGGTTATCACCTTGTTATTAAATATAGTTCCCTTGTTCTAAAAAATGATAGTGTTTCGGTTATCAAGCACTACCATAAAACAAGTTCTTGCTTGTACAGAGTATTTTTTTTATTTTGCCCAAGTTTTTTTTTTCTTTTGTCCAATTCATTTTTGGGAAAAAAGAAACTAAACCCCAAAAAAAAAAATTGAAGTGAACTATTTATGGTTCAATTTCGGTTTTCTCATCCATAAACCAAAATAACCGAACTGGAAAATGGAAAATCGAACCAACCGATGCACACCTCTAATTAACACTATAAGTTGTTTATCAATAAGGTTCCAGGGCTAGTACTTACCAATGGAGCGTAGGCAATATAAAGCCGTGGAGAATAACGCCCTGTTACGATGCAAAGTAGGGCATGCATTGGAATAAGGTTGATAATAAAGGTATATCCTCCCCAAGAGCAAACCTGAAAGCGTATTGAAATACAGTAAATTCGACGGAAAAGATATGGTAGAAAAGAGAATGAGAGGTAAAAATAACAATCAATGTGGAGGAGATAAATGCCTACCATGTAGAAGTATGCTAAGGCATTTAGAGTGGCATAAAAGAGGGAACCCGTGTTCAGTGTCTGCACCAAACATTCACCATTATTCCACAACGTAAAATGGAAAACGAAAATCTCAACAATATAAGATAAGCACCAGGAAATATTGCAAGTAAGACCACTAAGTTAAAAGCTGAACATCATGTAGACTGAACCTTTATATAGAGATAGAAAGTGAAGATCAACGCAAATATCGCCACAGCTTCATTGTCATAGCTGCCGGCCACTGATCGAGATATATATGACGGAACCTGCAGGCAGCATGAAAATGAAATTCACCATTGTAACATGGTACACAAGCAATTTGTTTTCTTTTTGGAACAAAAGGATACTCTAGAGTCTAGACTGCCAAATATATTGTAAAGGCATAATAAAATGCTATTTTGTCTTAAATCAAAGAGGATTATAAGTTGAGTAAGAAACGATGAAGCTAGCTGGGGGCTTGAGTACATATATGCACAGTAGCATGCATCCAACAGTTTTTTTCCTTTCTGAACCCAATGCACCTACAGAAATGCTATATCCAAAGGCCACATTTTGCATCAGATGAAAATGTGCGCAAGAGAATTTACCATGGCCAAAAGAGCTGCAGCAGTTAGTCCAGCCCCAGTCCCTTTAACTTCCTACAAAAGCAGAGTTGTATGGCTTAGAGTTCTCACTTCACAACAGAGGCATGTTTTTTAGGTCGCTACACGTTTAAGAGAACAAAAGGAACAAGGAGTATCTATATTAATTTTGTAAAAGCAAAAAAAGATTTAATTGATTTAAACAAGTCAGAGAACAAACCTTTGTCAGAAGGTATGTTGCCCAAGCAGCAAGAGCAGAGAATGTAGGAGCAGTAAAGACACAAACAGTTTCCACAGAAAGAGGAATATTCAAGGAATTGAGTATCCTGCCAACAATCATATATATAAAAACCATTATTACTTTGGTGGCTGAACAGATCATTTCATAAAATAAAACACAACAAAGATTCCCATAATTTGAAGCCTGGTAAGAAGAAAAGAATGCTCTAGAAAAGTAATGATCTGTAATACGCACCACCACAAGGTGCCAGCAGTCAATGTCAGTCCAGGGTAAACAGTTCCACCAATCACTCGTCCAAGGGGATACCTATCAGACAAGGAAAAGTTAATTACCAGTTATTTTCAATTAAGAACCTATAATTCATGACAACATTGTCTGGAATACTAATTAACTCCTACAATCATAATTACCAGGTCCGATCGTCAAACCAGTTCCAAAAGTCGTAAATTCCATTCTTTGTCAGAAACTGCAATTGACATAGCATGATTATATTTCACATAGTTTTGTGGTACTGACAAACATTTAATATATGTAGTAGTAAAATAACAATAATGATCTGATATGACAACTATCGACATCCAAGGAAATGCCCTACAAGAATGATACAGTTTCATGATCAAACATATCCAATTAGCGGCAAGCAATAGCTTATATGATTAAAGATATCCAAGATTAGCTCCACAAATATGACAGTGTAAAATATGAAGAATCTAGGGCATAAGAATCCAAAAGTGATGACTAAAAACAATTATTTTACAGGATTGCTTTGTCAAAACACTCGGAAGGAGCACTAAAGTCCATCTAATCTACTGAAAGATTAATTTAGTTTCAACTGACATTAATTTAGTTTCAACTGACATCATACTTCCTAAAACCAGTATGTTTTCTCTTTTTGGGTAATCAAGATCATTATTATTAACTGCACTATACCGATAGATTATTCTATTTAAGATGCTCATATTAAATTACAAATTGTCTAATTCCATTATTCCAAAGAGGAAATAAGTGTTCGCTTGCAAGTTCTAAAATACCCAATTTACTGGTTTGCATAAATAATAGTGTAACTGAAGAATGTCCCAGCTTTTGCCCCCTGACTGGACATTCTAACCAACACCTACTGAAGGTAAATTCACCTAATAATATGACCTATATAGCTTTATTGAGGTATCTAAATATACATAATGGACTTATCAACTCTTAACACTTTTATGGTCTTCTCATCAAATGATACGTAAATGCATATTTATCTTCTACGAGCTACCATCATGTCTATCCTTGAATTAAATTAAGGACAGTACAATTGTAGTGAACTTCTCGTACTTGATAGTGCACAAGGGCGAGACTAAAATGACCCTGTCAGCATAGTTCGAAGAACTCACCCCATTCCATTTTAGTACCCAATGATTGGAAAATGTTATTGAGACAAGATTTAAATTTTATTGTAGTGTTCTTTTTAATAGAATATATCCGAACTTAAGTTTACCATTTTTTGAACGGCTTTAACTTTAACTTTTTATGGTATAAAAGCTCACCCAATGATACATTTTAGAATATACTGCAGCATATAGAAGAGTGTGGAGAAAACCCGCATGGGTAGGCTTAACATTAAAGGTAGCACGAGATGCATCATAGGCGCATGTCACGAGTTCGAAGTTTGAACTAGGATGGAACATCACAAACAAACTGCCCTACAAGAAGAACGTATCTGGCCTTTAAGTGAAGTGTGAAAGAGGCATGCCAATATCCACCAAATTTGAGTCAGTTCCAATGATCCAAAAAATATGTGGAGAAACAGGGTTCCTCTTTAAGTGAAATGGATATTGAGGCATAGTCGAGTGAGTGATCATAGGCTGAAACGGAATGTATTCTATGTTGATTCGTCTTCAAAACCCTCCACATAAAACAATGTATATTTAAATTCACATGTAAATGCATTGACCAACATAACACTTGCACCTAATCATGCATTTCCCTTTTACATGTCATCAGATCTATCGTGGTTGAACTTCTCAGGTTTAAAACCCAATAGAGACAAAAACACTAGGTGATTTCTTCCCATTTGTTTTGGTAAACCTCAGCAGCACTTGTTGCTGGTGGGAGGTGACAGGTAACAGCAACAACATACCCAGTGTATTCCCACTCTGTGGAGGGTAAAGTGTGTGCAATCCATACCACTACCTCAGACGAAGTAGAGAGGTTTTCGATAAACCCACGGCTCACGACAGATAACAGTATAACAAACAAAAAACATAAAATAAACAACAAAAATGGGATAACACACCGTTAGATAATAAAAGAAACAAGACACCGACAGAGTAATACTATAACTATCTATTCGAGATCACGAACATCATCAGAACACTACGAACAAGAAACTACAGACAGATACAAACCATCCCTCCCTACTATTACAGATGCACTCACGTGAATTAATCGAGGTGAGCAGAAACTAACCCGTACACCAAATTTCTCAAAAAAAAAAAAAAAGATCTATCGCAGTTGAACGTCATAATTAATTCCAATGATTCAACATTCACACAAATTCAACTAAATTCAAATAGTTTCTTGGCTGCACTGTCTCGAGAAAAGTACTAAAATGTAGGATCTAGTCCTCTCTATATCACTTCCTAATACATCTTATGCTACTGTACATAACCTAATGAAAATAACCAAAAAAGATTAGTACTTTAGACAAACCTGAGTAACTCTGTAGTTGAAATAAGGATCGAACTCGTGAATAACACTCTCATACTTAATCACCTGTCGTAAAAATTAAAATAAATAAATAAGAATAAAAAACAAGCCAATCAGACCTGACCAAATGTAAAATACTGAAAAAAAAAACATATGCATTTGTATAAAATCCTGAAATTCATTCAACACATCAATAATCAGTAATCACCTGTTGTAAAAAAAAAAAAAAAAAAATTTAAAAAAGAACAAGCTAATCAGACCTGATCAAATGTAAAATACTTAAAACAAAAACACATGCATTTGTATGAAATCGTGAAATTCATTAAGCACATCGATAATCACCTGTTGTAAAAATTTAAAAAAAAAATAATAATAAAAAATAAAAAACAAGCTAATCGGACCTAATCAAATGTAAACTAATGAAAACAAAAACATATGCATTTGTATAAAATCCTGAAATTCATTAAGCACATCGATAATCAACTGTTGTAAAAAAAAAAATTAAAAAAAAAAAAAAGCTAACCAGACCTGATCAAATATAAAATACTGAAAACAAGAACATATGCATTTGTATTCGTTTGTGTAACAGCGCGAATGCCTGAAATTAATTCTGATCCCGCTCTAATAGCTCTGAATAAATTAAATACGTGCATTGACAAAACAAACACGAAGTGAATCCCGCTCTAATAGCTCTGAATAAATTAAATACGTGTATTAAATTAAGCACATCGATAATCAGATCTACAATTCACAGAATTATTACGGAGAAAAGGCGGATGGAGAAAGCGAGAACGCCGATGAGAATGAGAATGAACAATGAGAAGACATTGCCGAAAGCATGACGGAGACTTGACGGCGTTACGGTATCTGAAGAGGCCGCCATTAACGGCAACCTGAAGCTTTTTTTGGAAGTTTGGAGCTGAAAGAGTGACACTGTGAGTGGTTAAAGGGGGAAGAAGGGTTTTTGATCTCTGAATTTGGTGAGGAGACTTTGTAGCCGACAATTGAAATGACAAATTTGACCTTGTGATTCAATGTGAAATGACTGTTCTGCCCTTTATGTTTTTGGGTTATTTTATGGTTTGATTTTTTTAATTGGTCTACTCAGGCATGGTGCAACGTGGCAGGTTCTTATTTGTTGGTAATACTTGGCCTTGTTATTCGTCCTGCTGTTTCGCTTCGGGGGGATAAAAATGAAAAATGATAGATCTAATTTGATTTGATGCAATTTGAAAAAATTAAAATTTTTAATTCTAAATGTAAGTTATATTAAATGTATCAAAATATTCTTTATTTGTATTGTCTTAAATATGTCATATAAAATTAAAATGTTTTTGAAAATAATCATTATTTTTTAAACAAATTCAAATATAAGTAAGTTATTTTTAAAAAATGGAGGTAGTATTGGATAGAAGAACTTGTATTTGGTCTCTATAACTTTATATAATTATAGACATCTCTTCATTATAATAATAATAATATATTTCGAAAATTTCATTAGTGAGTTTAAGGAGCATAACATATATGCAAATCTTATTAGTATCGCATGAAAATAGAAGTGGTGTTTTCAAAAGACCATTAGGTCAAGAAAGAAGTAAGTGATGAAAAATATAACAACTAACGTGCAGTGTAATGCTTACAGAAAAGAACAAAAATAATAATAAAATAGTGTATTTTTTAAAAATATTCTTAAAAGCATAACAAATAACAAGGTTGTTTTCATAAATATTCTTCAAAAACTAAATAATCAATTGATAGTCATTTTTATTGAAGAAAAAAATTAATGAGACTATTTTGTGCCATGCTAGAAAAGTTTTAGTAGATCGATTTTGTATTTGCATCAATTTTGACCTTTTTTTTAATAATGTTTTTTTATCATTAGATATATTTTGAGCAAAATCTTAAACTAATTTGGTCGTTTTTATTTCTTTTGTTTTACGTGAGTTTATTATTTGTTATATAAAATTTATTACAACGACAACAACAACAAATCCAGTATATTTCCACTTATTGGGGTTTGGGGAGGGTAGAATGTACGCAGTTCATACCACTACCTCCGAAGAAGTAGAGAGGTTGTTTCCGATAGATCCCCGGCTCAAGACAAAGGACCATAGTCAAACGTCGCAAGCATACGACATGATAAAAATAACAGTGATACAACAACCACAAAAATAGAGTACATTGACCAACGAAGGACACCCCCTCCCCCCAACCCTAGCATTACCAACCAAGCTACACCAAACTCTCCTACCTATAGCCTATAACTAGACCACACACCTTAGCCCTCTACCCTAATACTCTTCCTCCAAACCTTCCTATCGAGGTTTATGTCCTCAGTGAGTTATAACTACTCCAAGTTACGTCTAATCACTTCTCTCCAGTATTTCTTCGGTCTGCCCCTGCCCCGCTTGAAACCATCCAAGGTCAACCTCCCACACCTACGAACTGGGGCATCTGTGCCCCTTCTCATCACATGCTCAAACCATCTCAACCTCACTTCCCGAAACTTATCCTCCACCGACGTCACTCCCACCTTCTCCCGAATAATCTCATTCCTAACCTTGTCAGCCCTCGTGAATCCACGCATCCAACGCAACATCCTCATTTCTGCCACCTTCAACTTCTGGACATGAGAATTCTTAACAAGCCAACATTGCGCTCCATACAACATAGCCGGCCGGACTGCAACTCTATAGAATTTGCCTTTAAGCTTGAGAGGCACCTTCTTATCGCATAAAATTTTTTAGGCGAGCCGCCACTTCAACCAACCTGCCCCAATACGGTGAGAGACATCCTCATCAATCTCACCATTCCCCTGGATCATAGACCCAAGATACTTAAAACTATCCCTCTTACAAACCACCTGAGACTCCAACTTCACTACCACTTCGTCCTCTTGCCTCGAGTCACTAAACTTGCACTCCAAATACTCCGTCTTGGTCCTACTCAACCTAAATCCTTTAGCTTCCAGGTTTTGTCTCCAAACCTCCAACTTATCATTAACACCTCGACGTGACTCATCAATCAAAACTACATCATCCGCAAAAAACATACACCAAGTCACCTCACCTTGAATACCGAGACAACACATCCATCACCACGGCGAATAAAAACGGACGAAGAGTCGATCTCTGGTGCAACCCTTTCAAGATCAAAAAATACTCGAAATCCCCTCCTACAATCCTAACCCGAGTCTTCACCCACTTGTACATGTCCCTAATCGAACGAATGTGCGCCACTAGGACCCCCTCACCTCCAAACATCTCCAAAGAACCTCCCTAGGGACGTTGTCATATGCCTTTTCCAAATCAATAAACACCATGTGCAGATCTTTCTTCCTTTCTGATACAAGTACAATCATGATTGTGGACCAATACGTAAAGGCTCCAGCTCGGGTGGCTGGCCAACCAATGGAACAAGCTTTGAAGTGTAGAGAACAAGTCTCAACACTTCAAAGCCGTCCAATATGCACACTCCAAGGCCGCCCCTTTGTCTTAGTTCATTAAGGGCATTATAGTCATTTTGTAATAAGTTATAACCTAAACTATAAATAGAACATATTAGGTCTTTTGTTCATAACTTTGATGATATTTTGAAAGCTCTAGAGAGAGAGTCTTGCAAGGTGGATTCCTTGTAAACAAGTGTGAATATCACTTGCGTTGGTGCTAGTTTTGAAACGTTGGTTGCTTGGGAATCTCGTTCCCTTGAGGTCACTGTAGAGCTTGGTGTTACTTGTATGAATTCTTGGGTCTTTGTGTTTAATATACATTTAGGTTCATAGTGTTTGCACATTTGTATGTCAAGTTACCTATCTATCTATCTATCTATCTATTTCATTGTTGTTGTTGTTCATTCTCGGGTTTGTTATCCCAAAATCGAGACTTTGTGTTCTGCTTGTTCTTGTGTTTGTGTTATTAATCTACTTTGTTGGCTCGCTGATTTTAGAGGTGTTGAACACCTTGATATCTTGTTGTTATTATGTTTTCGTTGTTGTTGTCTTGAATCCGAGAGTGGTCACCAAAGGGGTCCTCAGTTCTTCCAACTTGTGGACTGTTTTGGTGTTTATTTTGTGTCTCCTTTGTCTATCTTATATCACTTTTCCTATACTGCTCAACCAATCTTCGCACTAGGTGAATTGCCTCAGTTGTCGAGCGACCGAGCATAAATCCAAATTGATTCTTCAAAATAGACACTATCTTCCTCAACCTCCGCTCCATCACCCTCTCCTAAATCTTAATCGTGTGACTCAACAGCTTAATACCACGGTAGTTGTTGCAACTCTAAATGTCACCCTTGTTCTTATATAAAGGAATCATTATGCTCCATTTCCACGCCTCTGGCATCTTAGCGATCTTGAAAATGTTGTTGAACAAGTCAGTCAGCCACCTTAACCCTGCCCTACTATCAAACTTTCAAAAATCCACCGGAATCTCGTCGGGCCCCATCGCCCTGCCTCCTCGCATCTTGAGAATAGCCTCACAAACCTCATCTACCTTAAAACGCCGACAGTAGCCGAAATCACGAAAATCTTCGGGGTGCTCCAACTTCCCTAACACGATGCCTCTGTCCCCCTCATCATTCAATAGCCTATGAAAATACGACTGCCATCTATTCTTAATAAGAATGACATTCACCAAAACTTTATCATCCTCCCCCTTAATGCACTTAACTTGGTCCAGATCCCGACCCTTACGCTCCCTAGCTTTGGAAAGCATGTACAACCTCTTTTCCCCGTCCTTCTCCTCTAATCCTGCATACAATCTCTCAAACGCTGATGTCTTAGCAGCGGTGACTGCTAACTTAGCCTCTTTCCTAGCTAACTTGTACTCTTCCCTGCTCACCCGCCTCTCCTCTTCATCCTTACTCTCAACCAACTTAACGTAAGCGGCCTTCTCCGACTCCATCTTCTTCTTAACTTTTTCATTCCACTACCAATCCCCCCGATGTTGGTCAGACCCGCCTCTCGAGACACCCAAAACCTCTGTAGCCGTCTGCTTGATGCAACCCGCAGCCGTATCTCACATACTATCCACGTCCCCCCTACACTCTCAAGCCCTCATCCCCTCCAACTCGCCCCTATCTCCAAAGCAGTAACCAGGGTCAGGCCACCCCACTTAACTTTAGGTCGACCCTCCATACCCCTTCTCTTCCTTCCTTTCTTAATAACCAAGTCCATCACCAGAAGTCTATGCTGGGTCGCAAGATTCTCACTCGGAAAGATCTTACAATCCTTACACAAAGCTCTATCCCCCTTCCTAAGCAGCAAAAAGTCAATCTGAGTCTTGGCTTACCTACTACGAAAAGTGACCAGATGCTCCTCCTTCTTCGGAAAGCAGGAATTCACGACCACCAACCCAAAGGCCCTCGCAAAATCCAAAAGAGCAGCTCCTGCATCATTCCTATCCCCAAAACCAAAGCCTCCATGCACATCACCATAACCTATCGGTGATGCCCCGATGTGCCCCAAAAAAAAAATGACTATAGGACTCATAAAAAAAGAATATAAAATTTATTGAAAAACTGAATATATGACTCTCTTACCCCCCCCCCCCCAAAAAAAAAAAATAATAAAAAAAAAAATATAGGACTCATAAAAATTAACTGACTTAACTGGGTTAGCGATTTTTCACATAAAAGACTTGAAATCGTTTGTGAGCTATTGCACTATTGCTTGCATTTTTTTAAATATAATTTATTAGTTATTATATAAGATCGAATTTACTCAATCTACATCCAAAGAGTAATGATTATGAATTTTCTTGAAAGTTTCAAAAATTAAAATTAAATGTGTTCCTTAAAATTATATAATGCTTCCACCGAGGAAGAAAACATAAAAAATCTTTTAAATAAAAATATAAGAGAAATTTTATATACTACTAATATTAATAGTAACATGTATTACGATTATATGAACAACAACAGACCCAGTGTATTCCCACAAAGTGAGGTCTGAGAGGGTAACATGTACGCAATCCATATCGCTACCTCAGAGAAAATAAAGAGTTGTTTCCGATAGACCCCCGACTCAAGATAGAGAATAGTATACCAAGATTGTAATGAAACATGAGACATGATGGATAGCATAACAGAAATATGAGATAAAAAATAATAACAATTTATATCAGAGAAATACGAACAATACGAAGTATGAAAAGAAAACGAATACCCCTGTAGTAGTAACATACACTCACAGACCTAAGACACCCATCACACCCAAACTCTCCTAACACCTAGCCACAACCCACATACTCACACTAGCCTTCTACCCTAATCCACGACCTCCACACCTTTCTGTCTAGGGTCATGTCCTCAGTAAAATGAAACAACTCCATGTCATGCCTAATCAGCTTCCTCCAGTATTTTTTTGGCCTACCTCTACTCCTCCTAAAGCCATCCAAAGCTAGCCTCTCACACCTCCGAATTGGGGCATCTGTGCCCCTCCTCATCACATGCTCAAACCATCTCAACCTTCCTTCTCGCATCTTGACCTCCACCAAAGCCACTTTCGCTTTCTCCCGGATAATCTCATTCCTAACTTTATCCCCTCTAGTAAGGCCACACATCCAACACAACATTCTTATTTCCGCCACCTTCAGCCTTTGAATATGAGAGTTCCTGACTGGTCAACACTCCGCTCCATACAGCATGGCCAAATGAACTGATTTGCCTTGAAGCTTAAGGGGCACCTTCTTATGACACAACACTCCTGAGGCGATCCTCCACTTCATCCAACCTTCTCCAATACGTTTAGAGGATTATATGAATGAATAAAGTAAATATATTTTAAAGCATTAAACATTCAAACACACAAAAATTTTTGTGTGTATACTTGTTAGTGAGAACTTTTTAAATATGAATTTAATTATAAAATTGTCTCGATTTACTTATCTAGTTTATAAAATCGAGAGAAATTTATCATTTTATTTTAATATTTTTTCTATCATTAAAGTATTTATATTTAAATTTACTAGACATGTAAAGTATAATCAATAAAATTAGTTTCATAAAGTAATCTTCTAATAAATATTTTATTAAAAGAATACCGAGTCAATATGGGTCAAGTAAGTAGATATCTGATCATGAAAATTAAATCTTTTTAGAGTTGGAGTTGTTTTGAATTTTTATGACATAAGTGAAATAGACAAAAAATAATTTATTTTTTTTTTTCAAATATATCTTGAAAAAATAAAAATTCAAAAAAAATAATTTTAAAAAGTGATAAAAAATTCAAAACAAAAAAATTCTCATAACCGAATGGGGAAGTAGTTTTAGTAGGTGTTTGGCCATGATTTTTTTTTTTTAAGTTATGTTTGATCATCAATAAAAATTAAAATTATTTTTAATTTTTATAGTGAGAAGTATTTTTCAAATATAATTTTAAATCATATTTAGAATTCTTATTTTCAAACACAATAATTTTTACTAAAGTAAAATATATATATATATTTTTTTAAAAAGATTTTTTATAATGGCCAAAACCCATTTGCAACAAGAAAAGGAGTACAAGTAGATATTTTGGGACATATAAAAGGCAAACGATAAGCACAACAAATCATTCCGACTTCTCCATAAAGGAGAAATCCCAAATCCGATTCAATCAAATTATTCCGACGTCTTTTTCGCCGATTTCCGGTCACGCTCCGGCTGATTCTCCGGCGAACTCACGGCTGATAAATCAATTTGTAAGCACCTTATTGCTCTCTCTCTCTCTCTCTCTTTGTGTTTTTGTTTTATCCTTTTCTCTTCAGTTCGAAACCCTAGTTTTTTTTTCATTTTTTTTTTTGAAAAATATGAGCTGTGAATTGGATTTTATGATTTGTGTTTACTCTGGATGCGTAAAGTAAAAGCCTCAAATCTGCTACTTTGTGTAGTACTTTTGTATGCTAGCTTTCTTTTTTGTTGTTGTCGAAGAATTAACCTGAATAGTTGTTCATTCAACCGTATAAACTTAAATTAGCCGACAGATGTATAATTTAGTTTTTATTTTTTTTGGTTGAAGAATTAACCTGAATAATTGTTCATTTAACTGCATAAACTTAAATTAGCCGACAGATGTATACTTTTTTTTTTGGTTGAAGAATTAACCTGAGTAGCTGTTCATTCAACTGCATAAACTTGAATTAGTCGACAGATGTATAATATAATCATGTATAGTTACTGTATGATTTATGTATTCGGTTAGAAAAAGTAAACAGTGAATCACACTAGCTATTTGTGTAAAGATCTTGCTTTTATAACCGTGGTGTTTGTTTAGCACACACTTTGATTAATTCCACGAGGTATCCGTCGCCTTCTACCTGTAATAGGTAGTAAAGAAAAGCCTCAAATCTGCTACTTTGTATGGTACTTTATATGTTTGCCTTTTTTGGGGTGGGGTGGGGTGGTGGTTGGTTGGTGGTGGTGGTGGTGTTTGAAGAATTAACCTGAATAGTTGTCCACTGAACCTATGTTGCTCGGACGCTTCAAAAATTTTATTGGGTGCGTGTCGGATCCTCCAAAATTGGTGTATTTTTGGAGGATTCGACACAGATGTGACAATATTTTTGGAGTCCGAGCAACTTAATACTGAGCCGCATAAATTAAGAACAGCCAACAGATGTATGATATGTGTTTAACAATGTATAATTAGTATTTAATCTATGTATCCGGCTCGAAAAAAAGTAGATAGTGAATCCAACTAGCTATTTGTGTAAAGATGCCTTTTTTTAAATAGCCATGGCGTGAATTGGATCTTATGATTTGTGTTCTCTCTTGATGCGTAGAGAAAAGCTTTAAATCTATTTTGTATAGTACTTTATATGTTTTCTTTTTCTTTTTCTTTTTAAAAGATTTAGAAGAATTCACCTTATTAGCTATTCACCCAGCTGCATAAACTTAAAATAGATGGCAGATGTATAATATGTGTACAACCATGTATAATTAGTGGACAGTGAATCCGACTAGTTATTTGTGCAAAAATTCCTTTTTAATAACTGTGTGTCCATCTAGTGCGCACCTCGATTAATTCTACTGGATACCTATCACCTCCTATTAACAAAAGGTATAAGGTAACTCTGTTCACCAAGGGTTGGAGAAGAAATTGCCTAGCTCTTTTTCTCTGCTTGGAATTGAACCCAAGACCTCGCAATGCTCAATCCACTTCATTGGTCACTAAGCCATACCCTTGGGCACATATGTTTGCTTGTTAATATGTGAGTAAAAAACATCTGCAAAATCATTGGGTGGAGTAGATACTGCAATTACTTGTTTATATGGGTATTCTTGTTGCTTGTTATGTGAGGTAATAATTTGAAAATCAATGTCTAGAAATCGAGTTGTAAGCACTGTTTTTCTCTTCTTGTATTTTCCCTATCTGTCTCTCATCAGTCCTAAACCCTAGTCTCTCTCTCTCTCTCTCTTCGTCTTCAATTTCTGTTTTTTTTTTTGGGGTAAAATAGGAGTTGTGAATTGGATCTTATGATTTGTGTCTACTCTCGCTACAAAAAGTAAAGCCTCAAATCTTCTTCGTATAGAGCTTTGTATGTTGCTTGTTAATATGTGAAGAAAAAAGCCTTTGCAAGATCATTCGGTGCAGTAGATGCTACAATTGGTTGTCACTTCTAATATGCATATTCTTGTTGCTTGTTATGTTAGGTAATAATATGAAAATCAATGTCTAGAAATCGAGTTGTAAACATCGTTTTTTCTCTCTTTGTTGTTGTTGTTGTTGTTGCGATATTTGAACACGGTCTTGGTCCTTTTCTTGAGCCGGGGCTCTATCGGAAACAACCTCTCTACTTCTTCGGATGTAGTGGTATGGACTGCGTACATTCTACCCTCCCCAGACCCCACTAGACCCCACTATGTGGGAATATACTGGGTTTGTTGTTGTTGTATTTTCTGATCTGTCTCTCATCAGTCCCAAACCCAAGTCTCTCTTTTTTGTTTTGTAAAAAACGAGTTGTGAATTGGATCTTATGATTTGTGTGTACTCTCGCTGTGTAAAGTAAAGCCTCAAATCTGCTTTGTATGTTTTCTTGTTAAATATATGAGGAAAAAGCTTCTGCAAAATCATTGGATGCAGTTAGCTGATACCTGTTGCTGGTGGGAGGGGGCAGGTGTCCCGTGGAACTAGTCTAGGTGCGCAAAAGCTGGCCGGGACACCACGTTTGTCAATAACAACATACCTAGTAAAGTCATTTGTATTCTTGTTGCTTGCTATATGAGATAAAATAAGATGAAAATCAATGCCCAGAAATCGAGTCGTAAGCACCTTTTTATCTCCTTGTATTTTTCCCATCTCTCTCTCTTCAGTCCCAAACCCAGCCTCTTTTTTTTTCTTTCCAATTGTTTGTGAAGTACTAAACATGAGGTGGATCATTGTGCTTTGTTTTACTCTTGGTGCTAACAGAAATACTCAGACGAGTTTTGCAGTGCTTTGTATTTTTGCTAGCTAAATAGATATTCTGGTTTGCTTCTTATGTGGTATAGTATAATGATTCAGTATTTAGAAACTTCTCTTGCAACAGAAGGGAAAAGGGAGGAAGGCAATAAAAGATGGAATCTTTACCAATATGTTGTGGTTTTTATCAGTTTACTCCCTCCATTCCTTTTTATTTGCTCTTTTTGGGGTGTGTTTATATTCCTTTTCAAGTCCTCCTTTTATCTTTCAAGAATAATTTGATCAATATCTCCCTATTATACCCTTGTTCAAATTACTAAGATCATTAATTGAGAGTTTTTTTTCAATGTATTTAATTACTAATTTGGAAAGAGGTACAAAATTAATTAAGGGAATATTGGTAAAATTACTTTCAATTTTCTAGGAGTGAGGATTTTATTAAGGGTTGTGCCTGACCCAAAAGGAACAAATAAAATGGAGTGGGGGGAGTATAATTTAAGTTATAAGTTTAAAGTCACTGCAAGTCCGTTTCCCCGGTTATTTCGAACAAGCTAATTTGAGCTTCCACCAATCAACTAATTGATTAACAAAAAATTCTATGTAATCCATCAATACTGGTGCTGAGTTCAGGGTAATACGTTAGAGCCTGGTTAATTAAGTAAGTAACCCTTTTTTACATGGTTGATACTGATCTTCGCTTTTAATTGTTCTGTTTATTAGCAGCATATTTTAAAGGTTGGTTGTGTTCATTGCTACATGGTTGAGAGATTGATTTATTGATCTGTACCTGTCTTTTTTGTGTATGCAGTAGTTGGAGGAACTTTTAATCTGGGGTTTTCAGCATGGCGTCTCTCAAGGAGCTTCTCCCAGCAGCAAAGTCAGCTACCAGTACATTCTATGACCATACAAGTGACCCATGGTTCAAGAATAGGTATAGTGCAACTGAGGCAGAGAAATCTGCAGTGATCAAGGCAAATCCAGTACCTGCTTATCTAAAACGGGCTGGCTTTAGGCCATCCAAGCTCGAGGATTTTGGGGATGGCGGGGCATTCCCTGAAGTACATTATGCACAATATCCACTTGATATGGGCAGAAAGAAAGACTGGAAACCCGGGGGAAAGACTTTACCTGTTACTGTGGACGAGCATGGTGAAGTGAGATATGATGCAATTGTGAGTCAGGGAGAGAATGCGAAAAAGATTGTTTATTCTCAGCATAAAGATCTTATCCCGAAGTTTGTGAAGGAGGATGAGAGTGACACAGAGATGGATCAGGATGAGAAGCAGAAAGTAATCGATGAGACTATGGAGGAGACAAAGGCAGCCCTTGAGAAGATTGTAAATGTGCGGTTGAGTGCTGCACAGCCCAAAAATGTTCCCACACAATCTCAAGAGTCAAAGTTTATTAAGTACAAGCCTTCCCAGCAAGCGGCAGCTTTTAACTCGGGTGCAAAGGAGAGGATTATTAGGATGGTAGAGATGCCCGTGGACCCTTTGGATCCACCCAAGTTCAAGCACAAGAGGGTCCCTAGGGCCTCTGGTTCTCCACCTGTGCCTGTTATGCATTCTCCTCCCCGTCCTGTTACCGTGAAGGACCAGCAGGATTGGAAGATTCCGCCTTGTATATCAAACTGGAAGAACCCCAAAGGTTACACAATCCCACTTGATAAGCGTCTTGCGGCTGATGGCAGGGGACTTCAAGAAGTTCAGATCAATGATAATTTTTCCAAACTGTTGGAGGCTCTGTATGTTGCAGAACAGAAAGCGAGAGAAGCGGTTGCAATGCGGTCAAAGGTTCAGAAGGAGATGATGATGAAAGAGAAGGAGAAGAAAGAGATGGAACTTCGGGAGTTGGCCCGCAAGGCAAGATCCGAGAGGAATGCCGGGGCAGCTCCAGCTGCTGCACCCGTGCCTTCTGAGAGGGACACCAGGAATGTTGATGATATGAGTGTGGATTATGAGCGCGCAAGAGATTTACCCAAAGAGTCTAGGGAGGAAAGGGAGGCACGAATACACAGAGAAGAGATACGTGAGGAGCGGCGTCGGGAGAGGGAGAGAGAGAGGAGATTGGAGGCAAAAGATGCTGCAATGGGTAAAAAGAGTAAGATCACCAGAGATAGAGACCGTGATGTCAGCGAAAAAGTGGCTCTTGGGATGGCTTCTACTGGCACTTCAAGAGGAGAGGTCATGTATGATCAAAGATTGTTCAACCAGGAGAAAGGGATGGATTCTGGATTTGCAGTGGATGATGCCTACAACGTCTACGACAAGGGGCTATTTACCGCTCAGCCCACTCTTTCTACTCTATACAGACCAAAGAGAGATACCGACTCTGAAATGTATGGAGGTGCAGACGAGCAGCTGGATAAGATCATGAAGACTGAGCGCTTTAAGCCCGACAAGGCATTTACCGGAACATCTGAGAGGGCTGGTACAAGAGATGGGCCTGTGCCATTTGAGAAGGAAAAGGAAGCTGAGGAAGCTGATCCATTTGGTTTAGACCAGTTCTTGACAGAGGTTAAGAAGGGGAAGAAAGCCATGTCAAATGTTGGTAGTGGAGGCACCATGAAGGCCAGTGCTGGCTCCACGCGAGATGGCTATGAATCATCGCGCAGAACTCGTATTGCTTTTGACAAAGGGCGTTAAATTGTCTTCAAGTGCCTGCGCCATGACCTTTATGTGTCCATCCTGGCTGCACCTGTGCTGTTGGTTTGCGTTAGCATGAAAATAAGTCGACTACTCTTTACTTTTCATGCTGTTACGTATCGTCATTATCGTTTGGAGTCTTCTCTGCCTTGCAACTGTGGTTTTCTCAGATTTGGAAGATGATAATACTCATCACTTTAATTAAATTATCGTGATTTTGACCCGGTTGTATATGAATATTATGTGTTTGGGTGTGTGGAATTTCTGGTTTGTTTTTGTGTTTTTTTTCTTCTGGTGGACGGCCTTTGCTTCCGTCGTCGTATCTTTTGCTGCAGGGACACTCTTTGCACAACATTCATGAAGGCCAAAATTTCTTTGTATCAATAGAGTTAGTATAAGCTTCTTTCGTTACATCTTTCAAAATGCATATGGGAATAGAAAAGAGTGTTTTTTTTCTTTTTTCCAGAAAATAGTGAAAATTGAACCTACAGCCAACCGAATGTTTAACAGAAACAGTTTCCGTAAAATCGTAAGATCATGTATGGGATGCTCCGATGAATTGCAATAATTATAACTGTCCTAAAATAGCGAAATTCTCCCTACATGAAAGATGTAACATTTGGTGTCATACTGGTAACAACCTCCCCTACATGAAAGATGTAGCATTTGGTATCATACTGGTTAACAGCAACATACAAAGTAGGGTCTGGGTCTGAGAAAGGTAGAATGCAACGCAAATCTTACTACTGTCTTATAGAGGTAGAGAGATTTCCACGAGATCCTCAGATCAAGTGTAACAAAACCAAGTATGAGGAGAAGAAAAGAAGAAAACAACGATGAAAGTATCACAGAGTCTACCTGCAAGAAACAATAACGACATTTAAGTAATGTGGTAATCAAAACAAATAGATAACGTGTGATGATAGATATGAAAAACAAGAACTTGATGATAGATATGAAAAACAAGAACTATAAGAATGCGAGTAATACTATGACAAAAACCAAAAACTCAAAACCTTCTAGAGGAGGCAACACAACACTCATTTACCTACTAATCATCTACTGTAATATGAAACCTCCACACCTTCCCATCTGAAGTCAGGTTCTCGATAATACTAAGTTGCGTCATATCCTGTCTAATCAGTTTTGATAATTACTTGTAAACCTATATTTTAGGTTCCATTGTATCATACCTCTAGTTAATTGGATCATCTCAAGACATCGGATCAAAACAAAACATGACAACTAATCAACTTTACATCCAAATCATTTTTAGTTTGGAGTTTTCTTTGGTTCTTTTGTCTGAACTTGAGAGTTTCAATTGATTTTGAACTCTGCTGACATCTGATAAGTGATAAGCAAAGGCTCACCCATTTTTTGTGGTCCGTAATGTACATGATATCTACCACTTGAGACTGCCAACCAAACTTTGACATGGACAACTTCTACTATTTTATCACATTTTCCATACAATCATTGCCTGGATCTATCGGAAACAGCCTCTCTACTTCATCTGAGGTAGTGGTATGGTCTGCGTACACTCTACTCTCCCCAGACCCCACTATGTGGGAATACACCGGGTATGTTGTTGTTGTTCCATACAATCATTGGATCCCATAAATTATTTTATTTATCAACAACATCATTTTTAGTGAAATCAAACGAATAAGGTCTGAGGAGGGTAGAGTATATGTAGACTTTACCACCACCTCGTGGAGGTAATGAAGCTGTTTCAAAACGATCATCGGCTCAAATGTAGCAATTCCAGGTACAATGTAGAAGGAAATAGTGATAAAAAATATAGCAACTAACAAGGGAAACCGTGCAAAGTCTACAAAAAGGAAACACGAACAACAATAAAATAGTGCGATAACCTAAACACAATAGACAACAGACTATAATCGATATCACAAGCAAGGACTATGTTTTTGTGACCCAAATTCTGTTGATCTGGCCTTGAAAAGTTCGCAGTGTGACCCATGTTTTTGATTTTTCATGGGGTCTGTGATTTTTCATGTTTTTGGGTCTAGGATTTATTTGTACGCATGTATTATATAAGTGCAATTAGTGGGTCGTTTTTTTGGACGTTCAGAAAATACGTCATTCTCCTCATTGTATATATTCTCCATCCATTATAGTGAAATTCCTCTGCCTCTGCCCGTGGTTTTTCCCGCAAGGATTTTCACGTAAATCTGTGTGTTCATCTTGTTTTTCTTTTGCTTGTGGTATTGCTTATTCTGTCCGATTATAACAGACTATAATACTACCGCTAGTAAAAATGCCGTAAAATATCTCTCTCTGTATATATATATATAGTTGGTGGTAGTGTAAAAGAAACTAAGGTAATTTAGAATCAGCCATTCAAGGCTCTGAAATGTATATGATATTCAAGAATTATACATATAATATATCGAGTTTTTTTTTTCATTTTTTACACGTACATTCGCCCCTGCGTTCAAGCATTGATCATCGGTCATGATGAGGAAAGAGGCTGCAAATGTGAGCGAAACGGAAACTCATAATGAAGTTCAATTTGGGAAGTGTTGTTGCTGTGGATTGACAGAAGAGTGTACAGAAGCGTACATAATGAGTGTTAAGGAGCGTAACCAAGGAAGGTGGCTATGCGGACTCTGTGCCGAGGCAGTGAAGGACGAAATGTTGAGATCATGTTCATCGTCATCATCATCATCATCAGAGAGAAGAAGGATCGAAAAAGATGAAGCTATGAATCGACACATGACATTCTGCAAGAAGTTCAGAGCAAAAAATGTACCTCCAAATGCCACAGATGATGAGTTGATATCAGCTGTGAAGCAGTTGATGCTGAGGATCCTGGAGAGCCCACGGTCGAGTCCAAGAAGCTGTAGGTTACCGAGGACATGACCCTAGATAGAATGGTGCGGAGGATGCGAACTAGGGTTGAAGGACAGTAGAAAGTAGTGCGTCCTTGTTCTGATAAGTAGGCGTGCTTTGTTCTGGTGTCTGTGCTAGTAGTCGTAGTGCTACGCTTGTACTGTCTTGTTTGTCGAGTTCCGATAATGTTTGTGCTTTGTTTTGGTATTTGTGCTAGTAGTCGTAGTGCTGTGCTTGTACTGTCTTGTCTGTCGAGTTCTGACAATGTTTGTGCTTTGTTTTGGTATTTGTGCTAGTAGTCGTAGCGCTACTCTTGTACTGTCTTGTTTGTACAATTCTGATAATGTTTGTGCTTTGTTTTGGTATCTGTGCTAGTAGTCGCAGTGCTACGCTTGTACTGTCTTGTTTGTCGAGTTCTGATAATGTCTGTGCTTTGTTTTGGTATTTGTGCTAGTAGTCGTAGTGCTACTCTTGTACTGTCTTGTTTGTACAATTCTGATAATGTTTGTGCTTTGTTTTGGTATCTGTGCTAGTAGTCGTAGTGCTACGCTTGTACTGTATGGTTTGTCGAGTTCTGATTATGTTTGTTGCTTTGAATAGATCGATTGGAGTATTACTTTGTGGTCAAATCCGGTGAGCAAAGGAGGTTCAGTTCGATCGCGGATTTGCTTTTCAGCTATTGATAGTTGAAAAGAGTGTTGGAGGATGATTTTGGGAGTAACATTCTGTTTGGATGGTTGTTACGTATTCTTTCATAATGTATTATATCGTATTCTTTTGTGTTGTGTTGTATTGTATGGTACTGTATTGTTTTAATGAATACGATGTTTAGATTACATAATTTCATACATCAATAATTTGAGGTTTAGTTCGATCGTGGAGTCGCTTTTCAGCTATCGATAGTTGAACGAGTGTTGGCGGATGATTTCGAGGCTAAATTAGTAGATTATTATTGAAGTAAATTGATTAGATATGACATGAAGCGGCTACAACGACAATCACCCTAGATAGGAAGGCGTCGAGGATGTGAATTAGGATAAAAGGATAGTAGAAAGGAGCGCGTTCTTGTTCTGGTAGGTAGGAGTGCTTTGTTTTGGTATATGTGCTAGTAGTCATAACATTATGCTTGTAGCGTCTTGTTTGTGGGGTTCTGGTAATATTTGTTGTTTCGTATAGATCTATTGGAGTATTACTTTGTGGTAGTCTTGTTTCGGTTATTAATTTTTGTGTTAATAACTATTGTTCATATTCTATGTCTTTTATGAACTGTTTTTTGTATTGAGCCAGGGGTCTAGCGGAAGCAGCCTCTCTACCTCATCTCTGAGGTAGTGGTACAGACTGCGTACACTTACCCTCCCCAGACCCCACTATTGAAGTAAATTGCGTTGGGATACAAGGGACGGGAATGACGTCCTGACTAAACAAGAGTTTCTTCTATTTGGTCGAAAGTCGTAAAGAAGGCACCAGATAAACAACTAACATAGTAGTCAGATGTTTTACTACTAGAACTCCTCTAGTTTGTATCTCGACGATGAAGGGAAACATGTTCGATAGTTAACTGGAATAGTCGATCCGTTTATACTGCGATGATTACCTTTTAAACCCTATCCGGTTATTGAAATGTGGACACTTTAGCTCTTTCATACTACTGACGTCGACTCATCTTGCTTGGAAGTCTTGAGAATGAAGCAAAAACGAAGGTTTCCTCTACAAGTCAGCAAAAAAAATATTCTGCTACTTGACAACAACGTCAACAAAAAGGAGCACAAAAATACAGAAAAAATGTAGTTTAGGGGGTAATAGGACCCTCGTAATGTTTAGGTGTGTCACAACAACTTCGGGTATAGTTTGGGGGTACTTGTGCCTTATTTGAACATACCCAGTGTAAATTCACTGGATTTCTCGAAACAAATACAGGATTTGGATCAAAACCTACTGAGTTCAACCGAACACATAAAAATATACACTCGCTCCGCTCCTACTTTCACCTATCGCGAATGGAGCATACAGTCAACGCGTTCAAGTTCTGGCTGAACACAACATTAAATGCTGAAGACGTCAGAATTTAAATTCTGGATCTGCCTCTGAGTCTTTCACCATCCAAACTTGATGTTACTTCCAGGTGCGGATTGGTCTTAAGCTCATCATTCAACTCAATCATCGCGTAGTTTACATCGCGAACATCCTCTGGAATTCCATTCTCATCATGAAAGGTATGAAATTCTTCTTCAAGCCTGTTAGAAACAAATTCAGATTTCTCCATAGTGCTATTGTCGTCATGTTCAAAATCATCGATGAGCTTACTTCTGATTCGCTCGCCATTTTGGGTGTTCCGAATCTGATATAGAAACCAGATGCAAATAACTACGACGAATATAAGCTGAAAAACTTCTTTGGCCTTAGTTGCTTTAACTCTCAAGTTCTGGCTACTAAATGAGTTAGTATTATTCATGCTTGACTTTCGAGAGAACTGCTTCCGCCTTAGTAATTACCTAACGAGAGAAAGCCAATGCAAAAGTAGTTCTTTACGCGAGGAAATGCCAGACAGACTGACCTCTGCTAACTACGTATTGTATAGACCGGAAGTTAGAGAGATACTAAAGGTATAGTCCCTTGATTGTATAAGTACTTTACGCGAGGAAATGCCAGACAGACTGACCTCTACTAATTACGTATTGTATAGACCGGAAGTTAGAGAGATACAAAGGTGATATAGTGCTTGATTGTATAAGTACTTTACGCGAGGATTTGCCAGACAGATTGACCTCTACTAACTGCGTTTATATAGACCGGAAGTTAGAGAGATACTAAAGGTATAGTCCCTTGATTGTATAAGTACTTTACGCGAGGAAATGCCAGACAGACTGACCTCTACTAATTACGTATTGTATAGACCGGAAGTTAGAGAGATACAAAGGTGATATAGTGCTTGATTGTATAAGTACTTTACGCGAGGATTTGCCAGACAGATTGACCTCTACTAACTGCGTTTATATAGACCGGAAGTTAGAGAGATACTAAAGGTATAGTGCCTTAATTGTATTAGTATTTTACGCGAGGAAATGCCAGACAGATTGGCATCTGCTAACTGCGTTTATATAGACCGGGAGTTAGTGACATACTAAAGGTATAGTGCCTTGATTGTATAAGTACTTTACGCGAGGAAATGCCAGACAGACCGACCTCTGCTGACTACGCTTTGTATAGACAGGAAGTTAGAGAGATGCAAAGGTGGTATAGTGCCTTGATTGTATAAGTACTTTACGCGAGGAAATGCCAGCCAGACAGACCTCTGCTGACTACGCTTTGTATAGACCGGAAGTTAAGAGAGATGCAAAGGTGGTATAGTGCATGCCTTGATTGTCTGAGAGTTGAATAATGAGAGAGAATCGATGCAAAAGTAGAGCTTTACGCGAGGAAATGCCAGACAGACTGACTTCTCCTAACTACGTTTTATATAGAACGGAAGGAAGTTAGATACTAAGGTTTACGCGAGGAAATGCCAGACAAACTGACTTCTGGTAACTACGTATTCTATAGACAATCTGAAAGTTGAATCAACTGCGCCTCGCGAGTAGCAAGTACAGCAGCAACGTGTGTGCCGTGTGATTCTACTGTGTTTTTCGCACTTGACTGGTTAACAATGCAAAATATCTGAAATCAAGCAGAAAATTTCAACTTAGCTTCCAAAAACTTGAAATAGTTGAATGTAAGTTGAGACTAAAGAGGCTATATAAACATATGTGTGCTTAGAGATATTTCAAATGCAACTAGGTGCTATTAGTATTCATCAGAGTTGGGATCAATTATAACATGACAAGGTAGTTGAGTCACACTTCTTAAACCTTTTCTCCTTTTGGTTAGTACTTTAAGACATAATTAATTAAGTAATGATAAAAGCATTCAGTACCCCCGAATTAGGGCCAAAGTTGCTACGAACACTTCAGGGTCCTATTACCCCTAACTCAATTTTAGCGTATTTTCGTCACCTTTTTATGCTGATGTGCCACCGTTATTACATAAAAATAGGGCCCACGTCAGCTAGAAAGGTTGACAAAAATAAATTAAAATTTAGTTCGGGGGAGAGGGAGTGTAATAGGTCCTCCATGAAGTTGGAGTGTGTCATAGCAAATTTGGTCATAGTTCAGGGGTACTAGATGTTTTACTCTTAAGTAATTAGAGATGTGCTCTGGTTTAACAATTTAAACTCTTAGATGAGATGGACAGATGGTCACACTTCAATATGGTATCGGAGTAGGATTGGAGTAAAAAGAACAAATACAATGTTTACACCAATTGGGGTCTAATTTAGTTATGTAGAAATAGCGTCCAATCAGTGGGAGATCCAGAAATTTTCTTCAAGAGGTTCGAAAAATAAAAATATAAATGTGTGAATAAGCCAACAAAATATAATTTCAAGGGACGTAATAGTATATAGTCTATAAATATAAAATACTTAAACTTATATTTTAACTTATTTTAAAGTTTTTTTTTTTTAGGCTTATACTTAAACTTATAACTTATTTTAAAGTTTTTTTTTTTTTTAGATTTATACTTAAACTTATATTTTAACTTATTTTAATTTTAATTTTTTTTTAAATAGCAGGTGAGGTATGTAGTCTTTTTTTTAATAGCTGTAGGCTTCTTCTTTTTTGTTCTGTAGGCGTCCAACTGTAGGTTTCAGTCTACTTTTTTTTAAAAAGCAGCCTAATGGGGATCGACCCGCAACCAAGCCTGAAGTAGCACCCCAAGAAGTGGAGATTGTACCACTGAGCTATCCAACAACCTTGTGTTAGGTGGTTCAAAATTAATATATGTACATAAATATAGATTTTCTACCTTATATATACAACGTAATTTTTTGCCGAGGGGGTTCGGGTGAACCCCATCGCCACTACGTAGGTCCGCCCCTGCGTCCAATGGTCACTTTTTCGACCCAGTCATTCCCCACTACTGCCTCCCATAGGAGTCTGGGCCGTGTCTCAGTCCCAGTGTGGCTGATCATCCTCTCGGACCAGCTACTGATCATCGTCTTGGTAAGCTATTGCCTCACAGCTAGCTAATCAGCCGCGAGAATTCATATAACGAAAAGAGATTTTTTTGAGGTCCTTATACTCATTATGCCTAGCATTGAATAGACTGGGTATTCACCTTATCAAGATCTCAAATCAATGAAATTTCAAACTACATTACAATGACTATTTGTTTTCTACTTGGCAAATTGCATCAAAGGTTTATGTGTTTGGGCTATATCTACTATGAAAATGCCCAAAAGCTTAGCACTTTATTGAATTGGGCTGCAAATGATACAACAAAATCAACTGCTTGGACTGTTTATGTGAAAAGGCCTAAGTTGGGCTTATTAACACATGGATTTTGATTGAAGATAATACACTAGTAGGATAGTAGCCAGGTGAAAACAACATAAATTCCAACAGTTTGAAACTTAATTACAGAAATTTTGATATTTTGTATAATTGCTGAAATCCCGATTTTGGTCTGTCGAGATACATAATTAGCTCCCCATACATCCAACAAAGATACATTTTTTCTTTGTAAAGATACATAATTGGCTCTCGATATATTTTTTCGATTTTGAGTCTGTCAAGATACATAATTAGTTTCCGATACATCCAATAAAGATACATAATTAGTTGAAATTTTTGTAATTATTTTGTAAGGGTGGGGATTTGTATAAATATGATAAGTTAAGGTGTATGTTTATGTTATTTTTCCAAACAAATATATGAATTGAAAGTATAAAGATCTTAATGTTGATAGTTGATAATCTTTCAAGCTCCGAAAGCTCGAGGGCATAACATGGACGGGAAGGTCCCGTCCATGTTATGTTGGACAATTATGACCATAACTTTATGTAGGTAACCTCTATGTGTTGGGCAACAATTGTAAAAATCCCGGAACCTATAGAGTTATCATGGGGTATTAATGGTCGCAATAAAGTTAATACAGAGGCGTGTGAGGCCGGACATGCCAACCAGCAGACGGTGCCTGTTGGCTGGCGTCTCCTAACTCTGTTTCCAAGACTTGAACCTACTGCTATGATTTCGATTATAAAGAACTCCCATGCATTCCACCACACAATATTAAAGAGATCAACATCAAAGCGAAATTGTTGAGACACACCCGAACTTAAAGGGGGTCCTATTACCTCACTGGACTAACTAAAACCGTATTTTTGGCAACCTTAGTGCCTACGTGACACATACGTATTGCCAACGTGGATCTTCAGTGTGTTGATTCACACAGTGTGCCATGTATGTGCCACGTAGGCACTAAGGTTGCCAAAAATACGGTTTTAATTAGTTCAGGGGTAATAGGACCCCCTATCATTTTCGTTTATAGTTCAGGGTGAAAACAATGCATTTTCTCTCAAAGTTATATTATTTGCTCTAAACTTTATGTTATATTAATTGAAATTGGAAAAATATATAGGGAATTTAATTTATGACTTGGTCTATGAAAGCAAGTTGTTGAGGCATTAAGGGGAGAAGAAGTATACTAAGAATTTTTGAGAACAAAGAAAATATCTTGAAAATAACATGTCATTTGACCTTGACCACCAATAATATAATTCTGCTCCCTAAATATCTTTATAAATTAATATTTTTTTAATTAGGGATCTCGGGTTCGAGCCCCGGGTATGAAGAAAATTCTGTTAGTAGCGCTAACCCCAGAATGGACGCTGCAACGTGCGATCTGAATTAGTCAGGGCACCAATGCGGACACCAAACACCAGGTGGGAAATAAAAAAAAAAAAATCTTTCTTAGTAAAGTATTTTAATTTCTTCTTTCTTAATTTTTGTATGTCAGATTTATATATTCGATAACGTCTTAAAATATACTCTAAGTCACAATAGTTAAACTTAAACTCTTTTTGTTTACTTTTACTTGTTTCGGTTTATATTTTGTACTCTCCTTAAAAATATTAATTAATTGATTATTTTACTAATTTATTCTTGTCATTGGTAACTTTAAAAATCTACATTAACTATTAAAGCTCGATTGTGATTGAGAAATGCTACTTAAGAACACAGATAGAATCTAAAAAATTAATTAATTTTCTCTCAATTAGCTAAATTGAACAAGTATAAAAGAAAATTTATTTTTAATAAACTTAACAAGTAAAAGGAAACAATATCCCACTTAGACGTGATTAATAGTATATATTTCAATAATATACCACTTAAAATTTAAAGCATGCCTATAAGTACTTTTTCTAAACATACAATTAATGGTAATATATATATCCCATCACTATTGTAAAAATATTTTTTTAAGACTTAACCCTTGATAATGTAGTATATATTCTAGTATTACCCAAAATAAATATCTGTTAGGTTGATCACACTATTTTAATATTATCCAAAAAGATAAATATCTGTTAGGTTGAATATAATGACAAAACCTAGGATTTTTATTTTTATTTTAATTTCTCATTCAGTGTTAAATATTCATATTAAAGTCCCATTAAATTTAGATTCGCGTTGTATGGCGCCTTTCAGGGACGACGTTTTCAACATGATTTTTTTCCAGGAGCGGACCTATAGCCTAACTTTTATCGCTCCGGCGCCCATTAAATTCGACGCAGATTAGGTATAATTATATATAAGAAAATCTATAAAATCTGATATAACATATAGAAAAGAGCCCAATAAGCCAAGAAGATAGCTGAGTGTTTTAGTTTTCAGGCGGAACCTTTAAGATTTGGACGTCAATATGTGCGTTCGAACCTTTCGTGCACCCACGACCCCTAAATTTTGAATCCACCGTTGTTTTTATCATTCTTAGGATTCAAACCCGATACCTCTACTTAATCTCAATCATCACACCACAACCCACGTTGATCCTAGGATCTTAATGGTATCCCAAGAAACTAATACACAATATATACTTTGCTCCTCACTAAAGCAAAGTCTTTAACATGAATTATTGGGAGGTTAACATAAAGTATACCTTTCTTTAATTTCTTCACTTTCATGAAGAAAGTGATCCTATCAATTTGATTTTAAAATAATCCATAATTGTATTTGATTAATGTATAGCTATGTACTTTTAGTACTTTAATTAGTGATTTAACAGATTAACAACTCAATTAGCTAGTTAGTGGGCTGAGTTTTATTAATTAATAGAACCTAATGCAGCAACAAAGACACATTGTTTCTAAGTCTTTGGAACTTCATGACTACTTAATTAAAATATTAAACTTAAAGACAACTAGAAGATATGTTCATTAAGTAAATTAATATAAGAAGAAAACTATTGGTTGGCTTTGTTGACCTGATATCTTCACTGGTCGAGTCAGAATTTTCATTACGGAGACAATTTATCAGAATTTTTAGTAAGGAGATAATTTTCAAGAACCAGTGGAAAGGAAAAATTTCTCGAGTTCTGAATGACCTCTCTCTCCTTGTTGTTCGAGCTGTGGCAGAATCAGATTTTTTACTAAGGTCTAAGGAGATAGTTTTCGAGAATCAGTGGGAAGGAAAGATTTCTCGAGTTCTGAATGACCTCCCTCTCCTTGTCGGTCGAGCTGAATTGTTGACCTAATATCTTCAGTGGCGAAGTCAGAATTTTCACTAAGGAGATAGTGTTCAAGAACCGGTGGAAAGGAAAGATTTCTCGAGTTTTGCATGACCTTCCTCTCCTTATTGGTTGAGCTTCATCGAGCTGAATTGTTGACCTGATATCTTCGGTGGCGAAGTTAGAATTTTCAATAAAGAGATAGTTTTCAACAACCAGTGGAAATGAAAGATTTCTCGAGTTCTGAATGACCTTCCTCTCCTTATTGGTTGAGCTTCATCGAGCTGAATTGTTGACCTGATATCTTCGGTGGCGAAGTTAGAATTTTCAATAAGGAGATAGTTTTCAACAACCAGTGGAAAGGAAAGATTTCTCGAGTTCTGAATGACCTCCCTCTCCTTGTCGGTCGAGCTTCATCGAGCTGAATGGTTGACCTGATATCTTCAGTGGCGAAGTCAGGATTTTCGCTAAGGAGATAGTTTTCGAGAACCGGTGGAAAGGAAAGATTTCTCGAGTTCTGAATGACCTCCCTCTCCTTGTCGGTCGAGCTTTATCGAGCTGAATTGTTGACCTGACATCTTAAGTGGCGAAGTCAGAATTTTCATTGAGGAGATAGTGTTCAAGAATCGGTGGAAAGGAAAGATTTCTTGAGTTTTGAATGACCTCCCTCTCCTTGTTGGTCGAGCTTCATCGAGCTGAATTACATCCACCCTCTCACGACTAATAGTGGTTAACTATCTCGAAAAAATCCATATCGTCCATCCGGATTTTCTCAATTATGGCTAACTCCCCTCCTTTGTCTCTTTTTTAACAGGGATTCAAATATGAAAAAGTAAACACACGAAAAAGTCAAAGGAATTCAACATCTGTTATTTATATATACAAAATAATTTTAGAAAAAACAACATAGATTTCAAAAATTTGGAGTTTAATTACAGAAAATTCTAACATTTTTCATAATTACTGAAATCCTGATTTTGGGTCCGTCGAGATACATAATTAGCTCCCGATATATTTTTTTCGATTTTGCATCTCTCGAGATACATAATTAGATCCCGATACATCCAACGAAGATACATAATTAGTTGAGATTTTTGTAATTAGTTTGTAAGAATGAAGATTTGTGTAAATATGATAAGTTAAGGTGTATGTTTATATTACTTTTTTATAATTTTAACTATATCTAAACAGTGTTATTTTCTGCAAAATCTTATCAACCCCTTGCTTCCACTTGTAAGACAACTAGATGTTAATTATGACAATCTTTATCTAATTACAACTTCTAATGACATAAACAATAGTACTATGAAGTTGTAATATTTTTATCATGTACAATTTTTTTTTTCATCATCTCACATTGTTAAAAAAAAAAAAAAATTGCATATCATTCTAACAGAATATAGTCACTAATTATTTTATTTTTCAGGTTACTTATAAGGCTTATCCTGAGAAATTTTTTATTTATGACAGAGTTAAGATTTTCACTAATGAGATTTAAAAATATAAAATAATAGGCACACAAAAAAACTAAGAATATTTAACATTTACAATAAATATATATATATAAAAAAAAATCGACGTTGTACGTCTAGTCAATTACTAGATAATATTTTTCTACATTTGGCTTGTCCACTAAAATAAACATTTCAACTTCTTATATTTTTTATATTTATTTATTCAATTTTTTTATTTTATTTTTTTATTTGGATTATGCCCCAATTATATTTTGCAGGAAAGGGTCAAAATCAGAGCAAAAGTAATAAAGAAAAAAGTACCACAATGGAAAGATGAAGCCAATTATCATTCACTTTTCGTAATATGAAAGTTTTCGGCGTAAATTTAAATTTAATGAGGATCAATATAGCTATCGAACATCAGATAAAAACTAAAAGAAATACACGTAAATTTTTTAAAAATAATTTAAATAGAAAATATTTAATAACAACACATTATCATGTGTTTAGATTTGTAGTTAAGTTGATTGTAATTGAAATGTCTAAATAAAATTTATTAATAAGTAAAGAACTTTCAGTGTATTAAGTCAAGTTTTTTTCCAAATCTTGTCCCTCTTAAATTTCTAGATTAGTTGCCTTCTTTGACTTTTAGGCTAAATTTAATTTTTCTTTTATGTAAATTAAAGTAGTTTTATTACTATTATAAATAATGGTCCATATTAGTGAATATTCCACAATAACATTAACAACATTAACATATCCACATACATTAATCAGAGGTCTCGGATTCGAGTCCTGGGTATGGAAAAAATAATGTTAGGAGCGCTATCCCCAGAATGGACTCTGCAACGCGCGATTCGATTAGTCGGACTCCTATGTGGGTAACGAACACCGAATGAAAAATAAAAAATAAAATAAAAAAATGGAGAGTAAATGTACACAATTTTTATACTTATTTCTTGAAGGTTGAAATATAGTTTTTATAAAGGATCTTAAGAAAAAACAAAAATAAATTATCAAATGTACAAAATAAGTGTAACAATAAATTAATATAATACATACTGAAGAAAAAGAAACTATCTAATACTTAAATCATACTATTAGAAATACGGCAACACTCAACTATTACTAACTTTTTATTTTAATTTTTGAATTACGGACTTTTCTATCGAAGGTCATTTTTCTCGGTTAACTAAAATTATGTTATGCTCTATTAAACAATTATTTAAATTTTTTCCCTTTTATTTTGCACTTATAAGTGTAAGAGAATTAGAAAAAATTACACCTTGGTGAATTAAAAAAGTGGATAACATAACAAGAATATACATTGTTTAACTTTTGGGAACATTTATTATTTTTACTAATAAATAAATTGTGCATTTACAAATGGGAAGTATTTTACACAACTTAATTATCACGTTACATTAAATAATTCCCACAACTTTTTTTATATGTCCTACATGAAATGATTTTTTATAAACCCACTGACAAAATAAAAAAAAAAAAAAAAAAAACTCCATCATACACTATATAACATAAAACTTGAAGACATCCGTACTATGATGTGATTTGAACAATTATTGATTCGCTAAGTTGTTCGATAGTCATATTGAAGCTGAACTAAATTCATTATTATGCATTACGTGTTCATTTTTGGTAGGAACGGACTTAGGTTTAAATTGATGGTGCTTTGATATCCGGCAAACTCGACGCAGAACAGGTATAGTTATATAAAAAAATGTATAGAAATTGATATGAGATAAAAAAAAAAAAAAAAAAACTCGAAATCAAAAAGATAAATGGATGCTTTGATTTTCATGCGGAATTTTAAAGTTTTGGGTGTAAATATATGCGTTCCAACCTCCCGAGCACCCACAACGTCAAAATTCTGATTTCGCCACTGATTTCTGGGGGGGTCGGAGCTTCTAATAGAATATTTTTTTTTATTTTATGGGGCTTAAATCGAGATCTCTGATTTAGGACGGAGGGATCCCGACTATCCTAGCAAAACTCAAATTGGTAATAATTTATTACTAATTAAAAAAATAAAAAATAAAACGTACTAAAACATGATTTCATTATTTTGTAGCTTGGTGCAAGTTTCGATTTAATTTTCTCATTCGTTTCAATTTATGTGATAGTGTTCGATCGATTCAACACGAATATTTTTGGAGAAAATTTAAAAATCATAGTCTTGCTTATGCACACACAAGGTAGATGTAACTCGTAAGGTCTACACATACACTACCTCGATTTTTTAAGATAAAGGTAAGTTTTACGTATACATTATTTTACTAATATTTCATTTTTGAGATTACATTATATTGTTGTTGAGTTACTTCAATCATTGCGACTCAAGCCTCCTCGGCTAAGTTGCATGGACTCTTTCAGTTTAGAATTTAGATGTCGCACCTGTGTCAGATTCTTCAAAAATACATTGCTTTTGGAGAATCGAACACGCATCCGTTAATATTTTTGAAGAATTCAAATAACATAGCTCTATATTAGTACTAATCATTTTGTCTTCAAGTCGTATGCTAATTTTTATTTTTGAGACATTTTATTATAAAGTATTTCTAATGATTAAACCCAAGGGATTTGGGGGTTGATAATTTTGGCATTTGTCTATTTAAAAATATCTTTGAAGCTGGAAGACAGCTTCTAGTAATAATATTAATATATCTTAAACAACTTCTAAATAATTAATGTTTTAAATAAAAAAATCCAATTAAAGAAGTTTCCAACACAATTTCACACATGAATCTTTCTGCCCACTTCTCCAATTAGACAAGAAAAAAAAATCTCCAATTAATCGTGACATGGAGCAGTTACAGCTTACTGAGGACATGATCCTAGATAGGAAGGTATGGAGGACACGAATTAGGTTAGACGGCTAGTGTATATGGGTGAGTCGTAATCAGTAGTTAAGAGAGCTTTGGGATAGCCGGACCGGTAGTTTTAGGGCTAGGTCCATAGATTGGAGCTGCAAGTAGGAGGGAATGGGGGTGGGGGTGCCTTTGGTTCGTTAGCATAGGGGTATTACTTTGTGGGAGTCTTATTTTTGTTATTCCATCTTGTTTCACGTTTTATTACGGATTTATTTACTATTCTTTGTCTTGAACCGGAAGTCTATCGAAACAGTTTTTCTACTTCTCCGGAGGTAGTGGTATGGACTGCGTATATTTTATCCTCCCCAGACCCCACTATGTGGGAATACAATGAATTTATTGTTGTTGTTGTTGTTGTATGATTCGATGGTTGATCTAATAAGGAAAAAATATATTTCGCTATGTTGAATGTGTCGGATCTTACATAAAAGCGAACTTTTTATCCCTAAATTTAAATATGTGGGCGTAAAATGTTATCCTTCTTGTGATACATGACCATATTTAATGAAAAATTAAGTGTATGTGCCAAATATATTAGCAAAGAAATGAATCAGGATTTGCACATTACTAGTTCGATTGAGTTCTGAATTATTCCTCAATCAATCGTCACTTGGTTATAATTATTTTGCTGATCTTGTAACACATGTACACAATCAGATTCAAAATTATTAAGTTCATCCCCCTTTTATATCGACCCATGAATAATATATTTATGATTTTGATGTAAATATTGTTTGTGAATTATTTGTGTTTGAATTTAGGATTTGCACGTTACAAATTTGATTGAGTTCTGAATTCTTCTATAATCGTCACTTAGTTATAGTTATTTTGTTAATTTTGTAACGCATATACATAGTCAGATTCAAAATTATTAAGTTCATTCCCCTTTTATACTGACCCCCGATCATATATTTATGATTTATGATTTTTACTGCCCTTATGATCGATATGTATTTTGTATTTTTGCAAACTGTTGCTACAAAAATACAAATACATATAAATACGTATGCTACAAAATGTAATTTGATAAAAAATATTGCTATTTTTTTGTAATTTAATAGTTAAGTATGCTACTTTATGTATTTTTTCCTTTTGTGATTTTGATGTAAATGCTCTTTGTAAATTAGTTGTGTTCAAATTTAGGATTTGCAAATTACAAATTTGATTGAGTTCTGAATTCTTCCATAATCATCACTTAGTTATAATTATTTTGCTGATCTTATAACAAATATACACGGTCAGATTCAAAATTATTAAGTTCACCCCCCTTCTATATAGACCTCCGATCATGTATTTTATGATTTTGGTGTAATGTAAATTATGTGTTCGAATTTAGGATTTGCACATTACAAATTTGATTGAGTTCTGAATTCTTCCATAATCGTCACTTAGTTATAGTTATTTTGCTGATCTTGTAACGCATATACATACTCAGATTCAAAATAATTAAGTTCATCCCCCTTCTATATCGACCCCAGATCAAATATTTATGATTTTGGTGTAATGTTTTTTGTAAATATTTTGTGTTTGAATTTAGGATTTGCACGTTACAAATTTGATTGAGTTCTGAATTCTTCCATAATCGTCACTTAGTTATGATTATTTTGCTAATTTTGTAACGCATATACACAGTCAGATTCAAAAATTTTAAGTTCATCTCCCTTCTATATCGACCCCCAATCATATATTTATGATTTTGATGTAAATGTTGTTTGCGAATTATTTGTGTTTGAGTTTAGGATTTGCACGTTACAAATTTGATTGAGTTCTGAATTCTTCCATAATCGTCACTTAGTTATAGTTATTTTGCTAATTTTGTATCACATATACATAATCAGATTCAAAATTATTAAGTTCATTCTCCTTCTATAATACATGACCAAATACATTGAACTTTTTTGTTTTAAAACACATCAAACTTTGCATTAATTGCATTATTGTGCACTTTTACTGGTTAACCGTTTCGCTATTTATTTACTCATATTTGTGTTAATTTCGTATTGTTATTTCATATTTGACGGTAATTATACATTTCTATAAATAAGTCAAATATAATATATTTTCAACATAAATAAAAGACCAATCAGTATATTTTAATTATTTGAATGTTAAATATATAGAGTCCTATATTACACGAAAACAAAATATATAAATACTTGGGGATAAAACAATCTAAATTTCGACAGTTTAGAGTTTAATTATAGAAAATCTCAACATTTTGTATAATTACTGAAATCTCGATTTTGAGTCTATCGAGATACATAATTAGCTCCCGATACATCCAACGAAGATCCTTTTTTCCTTTGTAAAGATACATAATTAGCTCTCGATATATTTTTTTTCGATTTTGAGTCTATCGAGATACATAATGCATCAAGCGAAGATACATTTTTTCCTTTGTAAAAATACATCATTTGCTCCTGATACATTTTTTTCGATTTTGGGTCTGTTGAGATACATAATTAGCTTCCGAATATATTCAACGAAGATACATAATTAGTTGAGATTTTTGTAAGTACTTTGTAACGATAGAAGTTTATATAAATATAATAAATTAAGGTGTATGTTTATATTATTTTTTCCTAAAATAAAATAATATTCCACAATATTTTTTAGTTTCCCAAAAAGGGATGAAGGGAGTAGGAAGATGTCCCTAACTTATGGAGAACTTGTAGCATATCTTGGACTAATTTAATTTAATCACTTTACAATATTTTTCTCTTTTTTGAAAAAAAATAATTATTATTTTACCCACTCACTATCATTGAAAGAGAGTGCAATAATAATAATATTTTTTTCTCCACCAAAAATAAATAAAAAAAATACAATATTAATTTTAAAAATAAATATTTATTATGGCCTCTCACCTTCATTTTACATTACTATATATATCCCTCTTTAATCCTTTTTCTCTCTTCACAACCAAAAGTAAAACAAACACATCTCTCTTCTTCTTCTTTTTCTCTCTCTCTCTCCATTTCTTGTTCGGTTTCACAGTCAGACAGGCTTATATTATTACGTTCACAAATATATTATATCGTTACGTTCTTTCGCATGACCAAAAATAGTATGGAAATCGAGTCGAGTGCGTCTCAAATCGGAGCGAAAAAACTATGGAAAATAGTGAGAATTGTATTTTACATGTTGAGAAAAGGCATGTCAAAGAGTAAATTAATTCTTGACATGCAAATTGCTTTTCAAGACATGTTAAAAAGAGGGAAAATAGCCGGTAAGGCGATTAGCGACCTCATGTTACATCCTCCGCAGTATACAACATCGTCTTTCACGTGTAAATCGAACCACAACGATGTTATTGCCATGTCATCGTACATTACACGTCGCGAATACGAGTTCAGCTGCAGTAATAGTCCTGTATTTCCTACGTATAATAAACGTAGACGAAATCGTACGTATAAATCAGATGAAATTGCTGTTGTACAAAAAGTATTTGACATTTTGAATACTACAAGTACAACTTATGATGCTGCTGGTACAACTACTATTGCTTCTTCTTATTCACCTTTGGCATTACTTGGATTTGGTAAAAGTCCAAATAATGTTAGAAAATTAAGAGTTACTGATTCACCATTTCCATTGAAAGATTCTGAAGAAAATTATAATTCACAAGTTGATAAAGATGCTGAGGAATTTATTAAGAAATTTTATAAAGAATTAAAGCAACAAAAAAAAATTGCTTCTCTTGAATCTCCATCACCCTATCATGTTTATGCCAGAGGGTAGCTAGCTCGGTGTACTACAGCTTCCGCCAGGCGCAAAGTTTGGATCGGAGAAGGATCGGATCGCGAGGGTTTACTATCCGCATGCATGCAGTTTTACCGTACAGTTCTGCAAGAGGCTGCTGATGAATAAAGAAGTTATGCAACAAATTAGTGATTTTTATTTTTTTTCTGAAGTTTTTTGGCACTAGCTACTTCTATGACACACAAAGTCAAGGTTCGTATCGTTTTTGGTACGGAGCGTTTTATCTGGGGGGAAAATTCAAGTTAGTCGGACTGCAAGATGAATATCAGCTATCGGATGATATCGTTTTTGGTGCGGAAGGGCAAAGTCGAGTTAGCCGAACTGCAAGATGAATATCAGATACCAGATGATAAAAAAAAAAAATTGAAATTATATTACTCCTTTTTTCACTTTTGCAAGTTTTTTTTCTCTGTGTTATGAAATTGAAGTGGGGCATTAATTTGCTTGAAGAGATGTGTGTTCTTGAATCTAAACCTAAAAGGGCCAAATCTTTGTTTCTAATATTACTTCTTTTTTTGTTTCAATTATGTGTTTTAATTAATTTATATTTTAGTTTGATTAGAAAAAGAATTTCACCTTTTTATATTTAGTAAGTTTGTAAAAATTGTACATTTTCATTTTATCGTCAATAATATGATTTATTTACGTTCAAGGTCACAAGATTATTAAAAAGATAATACTGATATGTTACACACATATTTAAGTTTAAGATCGTAATATCCAAAAGTTCTTTGAACTCGTCCTCAATTAAACATACCCAATGTATTTTTACATAAGTGAAGTCGAAAGATTATTTTTGATAGAACCTCGACCAGAGGCGGATCTACACTTGGTATAGGGAGTTCAGATGGAAAATTATATTATATATACATGGTTAAATTATTTTTTTATGTATATATAGTAGATGTCGAACCCCCTTCGGTTAATTCGTATGTTCACTTGTGAACCCTTAGTGAAAATTTTGGCTCCGCCACTAACTCGACTAGTCAAAAGAATAAATAAGGGAGTATTAATTATTTTTTTTCAGTTTTTTTTTTTCTGTTGGAGTTGAAGGTGGGACATTAATTTGCTTAAAAGAGATGTATATGGTTGAATATTAAACAAACAACGGCCAACTCTTTAATTTGTTTGTGCACATTAATTATGACATTGAACCTCTAGTTGGTATGGTGGATAGGGCTACACGTTCATTTTTTGGGTGTTTTTTTTGGGGTGGGGTGGGGGAGTGGGGGTGGGGTAGGGGTTGGGGGCTGGGTGGTGGGGTAGAGGTGGGCAGTGGCGGGGCCAACTTATGATTAGGGGGTTCATCCGAACCCCTTTCGATGGAACATTATACTATTTTTATATAGTGAAAATTATTTTTTATGTATATATAATTAGGGGTGGGCATATTTTGGTTTAAACCGAAAAAAAACAAAAAAACAAACCGAAATTTAATTTTGATTTCGATTTTTCGGATCGGATTCGGTTTGTAATTTTAGAATTTCGATTTTTCGGTTTGGTTTTCGGTTTAAAAAAAAAAACGCTTTAAACCGAAAAATCAAAATTTTATAAATAAATAAATAATATATATATTTTATTATATATATATATAATATTTAGTAATTCACATTCACAATTAACATTTAACAGCAAATTCGCATACGCCGCAGGCTGTTTATGGATTGTTTTAGTGACTCAAATATTTTATGGACTATTTTGGTGACTTTGGACTGTTTTATGCACTATTTATGCAGAAAGTATGTTGTTTCATGGACTATTTTTACTAGTTTTGTGTTGTTTTGTAGACTATTTATGCAAGGTTATATTATATGTAATGATTAATGACATTATGTATTATGTTAAGCTTATGATTATTTCATTTCGTTTCATCCATGTTGAGTTATTTATAATTATTTATATTTGGGAATGAAAATCAGGTTTGAAAAAAATAATTTTTCTAAAAAAATTCATCAATTTTAAATGCTCAGTTATGAAAAAGAGAGGCTAACTACTTTAATATTTCAAACCGAAATAACCGAACCGAATTTGTAAAAACCAAACCAAATCGAATTTATTTCGGTTTGGTTATGGATGTCATTTTTGTCAATCCGAAAACCGATAAATCGAACCGATATTAAACAGTCAGACCGAACCGACCGAACGCCCACCCCTATGTATAATTGATGTTGAACCTCTTTCGAGTAGTACGTGTGCCTACGTTTTTCAATTTTGAACCCTTTTGGTGAAAATTCTGGCTCCACCATTGAGTGTGAGGGTGTGGGGTGTGTGGGTTGGGGGGATTGTACTTACGAAACGTAGCGAAGATCAACGTTTATATAATATGCATTGATACAACTCTTTCGGGCGAATATAGTATGCGCTGGTGCAACTCTTTCGTAGTTGATACTTGAGTTGATAGTCGCCTGATCTAAGTTGTTCGAACTCAGGTGCGAGTGTCCGATATAGTCATACAGGTACGGATCTCAGAGGTCGGATTCTTCACGATCTCAATTTAAAGATTCGGGGATATAGATCTAGGGATGGATACAGTTGCGGGGATTCAGTAAAAAATAATTTAAATATTTAAAAATAAGAGTTACAAAATATAAATTATGAGATATTATGTGAAAAAATTGAGGAGAAAATATTGTTCAAGAAGAAATTCCTGAAAGGAGATAAAAGGAAAAGCGATAACGTAGAAATTAAATTTCTATATACAAGGTATTCCATTTTTTTCAATTTCGCCTTAACTTTTGTTTTGATTACAGAATTTCTTAAATCTGTTCGGACTTTCCCAATCGATTTTGGTCAGAGTACACAAAATCAGTTGACCAGATCAGATGCGGATCCCACGCCCACATCCACACCCATGTCGTGTCGACACGAGTGCGGCACCAAAAGTGAAGAGTTTAAGTAACTTAGCGTCTGATACAACTTTTTAATTCGATGCTAAAACTAATACCTTTTTGATACAACTTTTCCCCCATAATACAATAACTGTAGCTACGGCTTTTGTAAATACGCAAATTATAGCTACGTTTCATAATTACGTTATAAACTATAGTTATTTGTGAAATTTTCTCAAGCATTCCGATCCTTATATCCTTTTTTTAATCTTTATCAAGATTTAAACCTGAAATATCTAATTAAGAGTGATAAAATCCTATTTATTCTACTTAGTTGGAAAAATAAACTATATATATAATATTAACTTTTTTGTATTTATATAATAGATATTCAATTCTCTTGATTATATTCATGTCTTTATTTTTTTTATATTTTGAATATTTTTGATGAAAATCCTCTATATATCATGGGCTATGAGAAAATTAAGGAAAAATAACATAAATATACATTTTAAATTATTATATTTACACAAATCTCCACCCTTATAAAGTAATTATAAAAATCTCAACTAATTACGTATCTTCTTTGGATGTATCGGGGAGCTAATTATGTAGCTCGATAAATTCAAAATCGGAAAAAATAATCGAAAGCTAATTATGTATCTTTACAAGAAAAAAAAATGTATCTTTGTTGGATGTATTATGTATCTCGACAGATTCAAAATCGAAAAAAATATATTGAGAGCTAATTATGTATCTTTACAAAGGAAAGAATATATCTCGACTGACCTAAAATCGAGATTTTCAATAATTATATAAAATATCAAAATTTTTTGTAATTAAGCTACTAACTGTCGGAATTTATGTTATTTTTACAAAAAAAAAAAAAAATAACCTACAAGAGGAAACTATAGGTTTTGGAATTAATCATTAATTTTTCTTTGTGGAATTTTTCTTTTTTTTTGCTTTGTCCATTAGTAATGGTCTATTAATGATTAATTTGTGCCTATTGTGGTAGTCAATTTAAGTAGTTAGAAGGTCACTTGTCATACAATAGAAAAATAAATACGTTATGGTAATAATATTAATTATAACATTTATTTATGATTAACATATGAGCTTTTGAAAAAGTCATAATATATGATGGATACGTTTCAGTTCTGAATTTTTAAGAAAAAGAAAGATAACTACATATATTTAAAGTGTAGTTATTGGTGTTTTAAGTGAGAAATAATTTATATAAATTATGTTATTAATTAGATATTAAGTCTCACACATAACTGTTAATTAATTGTAACATTCTTTTTAGTTTGTGGTTTAATCCTCTTTGAATAAATGTTCATTTAAGGTATATTTTAAGAATTAGGTTAATGACTATCATAGTAAAGATTGTGGTGAGATGATAATTGGTAAATAGAGATTTTTTTTTTTATCTTTAATCAGAAATATCGAGATTTACGTTAGGTAAAAGATAATCTTGGTAAGGAGATTTTATTGTCAAAAGTGATAATTTCTAGGAGAATTTGAATTATTCGATGTTAAAGTAGCTATCGGACATTGGATGGGAAAAAATATTAATCTGGTTATATTTTTTGATTTTTTTTATTTATATGGAAAAATAACATAAATATACACCTTAATTTACCACATTTATATAAATCTCCACCTTTACAAAGCAATTACAATTTTTTTAACTAATTATGTATCTTCATTGAATATACCGGGAGATAATCATGTATCTCAACAGACTCAAAATTCGAAAAAAATTGTATTGGGAGCTAATTATATATCTTTACAAAGGAAAAAAAAAAGTATCTTCCTTGAATGTACTATGTATCACAACAGACCCAAAATCGAAAAAAATATATCAGAAACTAATTATGTATCTCGACAGACCCAAAATCGATATTTCAGTAATTACGCAAAATATCATAAATTTCTGTAATTAAACTCCAAATTATCGAGATTTATGTTGTTTGTGCTACTTATTGCTAAGCCCCTCTAATTAACATATATACAAATATTATAACATCCATAAACCTAGTATCAATATTTAATTCTCTCATGAATATAAAATATAATATGTACTCCTTTTTTCTCACTTATATTAGTAGTGTATTTTTGCAATGATTTATCATTTCACTCAAATGTAAAATTAAATTCAAAAAGTTTTTTAGGAAGTACAAAATTTATTGATATCAATATGTCCACAAACGCGTCAAAGAATTAATTTAAATAAATTATTATAAATTAAGGTCTATGCAAATAATATAAAAATATCAATATAATATATTCATGTTTGTTGGTAAGTAATCATATAATTAAAATTTCACCAAAAAAAAAACATATAATTAAAATACCTTTTAATATATGTGGTAAGTAGGATACCCTTTTTTAGTGGCTTATAGGTTGTAAAGAATCTGTGTTTGGTCCTATTTATGTTACAACTTTTATTATTTTTGGTGTGTCCAGCTTGTCAATACACCCCCCCCCCTCCAACACCCCCCCCCCCCACACACTAATAATTTGATGGGACATTAATGTTCTGGGTAATGACGAAGTCAGAATTTTTATTGAGAATTAGTAAACACACGTTTATCTGTTCTGAGTCGAGGGTCTATCGAAAACAGACTCTCTACTTCATCTGAAGTAGTGGTATGGACTACGTACACTTTACCCTCTCCAGATCCCACTTTATTGAATACACTGGGTATGTTGTTTCTGTTGTTGTAATTAGTGAACACGCGAAAAAATAAAAAAGATTTCGACATATAGGATTGTGTTCGATGCGGAGGGAAATATTTTTTTTTTCCTAAGTGAAAGTATGGCAAATAAGTTCCGCAAGTGATATTTTGTATTGATTGTGTCTTCATCACCCTTCAGCAGACCTCATATTTACCTCATTGAAGCCAAAATTTATATCGAGAGATAGTAATTAAACTCCCGGAAAAAAAAAATTGACATATGAGTGTGTTCGATATGGAGGAAAATATTTTTTAGAAACTGACCTTTCAAATCGAAGTACTGCAGATAAGTTCCACAGGTGATAATTTACGTTGATTGTATCATTCTCACCCTTCAGCATACCTCATATTCACCTGATCCACGTAGTCTACACCTCTACCACAATCTCAACCTCAACCCCGAAGTCGAAATTTATATCGAGAGATAGTAAACACACGAAAAATTAAAGAAGATTCGACATATAGGGTGTTTTCTATATGGAGGAATATATCAATTTTCAAGTGGAAGTACGGCAAATAAGTTCCACAAATGTCATTTACGTTGATTGTGTCATTATATTACACCCTTCAACACATTTCATATTTACCCCACTCACGTAGTCTCCATTCCATCAACCTGCACCTCTACCACAACCTCGAAGTCAGAATTTTTACCGAGAGATAGTAAACACACAAAAAATTAAAGTAAACTCGACATATAGGGTGTGTTTTAATTATATGGAAGAATATATCACTTTTCAACAGTGGTAGATCTAGAATTTAGGCGTCGTGGATGTTCGGGAGGTTGGAATACATGTATTGACACCCAAAGCTTTAAGATTCTGCATGAAAACCAAAACACCCAGCTATCATTTTTATTTCGGAGGATTTTTTCATCTTATATCAATTTTTATATATCTTTTTATAAAATTAATTATACATATTCTGCGTCGAGTTTAATGGGTGCCGAAGCATCACCAATTTAAACCTAGGTCCACCTTGCTTTTCAGGTGGAAGTACGACGAACAAGTTCCACAAGTATCATTTACGTTGATTATGTCATTATATTACACCCTTCAACACACCTCGTATTTACCCCCACTCACGTAGTCTTCATTCCTACCACCCCGCATCTCAAACCCATCTTGTACCTCTCATAATATTTATCTGGATAATATATGAATATTTTTGAGATAATATTTTGACTTACGTATAAGTAAGGAATTAATTAATTCAAATTTAAGGCTAGCTTCCATAAATCAATTGGTGAAAATAACATGAAAATATCATATTGAATTTGAAAATTATTTTGTATTGTGTGTGGTAATTGTATTTAAGAATATATTTGACATGTTCATAGGCATTTAATTAGTGAAAGGAACATAAAATCATAAAAAAGAGGAACAATTTTAGTTGAACACTAAGACTTAGTTCATCAACATAATGAGCAACAAATCAAAAAGAAAAGAAGAAATAATACACAAAAACATTTGAATATATCCTTATAACAAAAAAAACAACAACATATTTTTGGAAAGAACTAGCAAAAGTGAAACAAAATTACATTTTGTTTCAATTTACTTTTTTAGTTTGTTCAAACAAATTTTATAGTTTTATTTTAAAAAATTATTTAATATATATATATAAAAAATTATTCTGAGCGCCATAAATAAAAAAGCATTGTGGTTCAATAACTTTTGCAGTATCCTACTCGGTATATTTAAAATCACAAAAGAATCAAATAATATTTTGGTATAGTACATATATTTTTTTTGTTTAAGATAGCAAAATTCATTTTCTTTTTAATTTTTTTGTAATTTTTATATCTAGTCAAATTAAGAAGACAAAAAACAATTATTAATATTTATTTTGACTCAAATAATGCAACCTAGTCAAAGTAAAACACATGAATATTATAACTCATGATGTTATGTGTATTTTTTTTTGTGTGCAGGGAAGAATATAGGATTTATTAAATTTCTGACAAGTTGCAAAAATACTTAGAATTTATTTATTTAAATTTCAGCCAACCAAATTAATATGTGGCTATGTGGCATTCATCAATTAATTTTGAGTTGGAGGAAGGACCTTAGCTTACCATTATTTATTATGAACATTAAATGTGAGATATTCTGTCATTTTCTAATAATTCTGTAAGAAAATAAATTATTCTGACCATACATATATAAAACTTGAACACAATTATGTCTACAAACATTAATTGGTTATAACCTAAGTTGTTTGGGACTCTTTAATTTAAAAATGCATTTATATCAGATCCTTCAAAATACATTATTTTTCATTAATTCAATTAATTTGAATCCGTTGCATAAAGAATACAACATTTCTTAACTATTGAAATATTTTTCATTCGAAAAATATGAGACCTAATAGAATGAAAATATCTTCTTGATCTATAAAATGTTCATGGTATATTAGCAAGTACATAGAAATTTCTTCATGTTATATCTCATATTTATTTGAAAGAAAAAGGTTCAAACTTAAGAGTAATACACATTATAAGTAGTACATTAAGGGATTCAAAATATAAATAAGTAAAAATATGAATTAGCCAAAAAAGAGTTCGACGTCTAATATATAATAATAATAATAATAATAATAATAATAATAATAATAATAATAATAATAATAATTTAGTCCTATCAACTTATATTGAAAATGACTTTGTATTTGAATATTGGACTAATGTTGTCGGATCAATAATGCAAATATGCAATACTTATAAGTTATTCTGTATATAAAAAAATAAAAATAATAGAAATTAATTATTACTTATATATAAGAAAAAAAGACATTATGGTAAATGTACCAACCGTACGAATCGTGCAAATATTTGTTTAATTACTTTCCACTCGTACGTGGGAATCCGACCTTTTCGTCTTTTTTATTTTGAAAAAAAAAAAAAAAAAAAACTTTGTCATAAGGTGAAATTAAAATAATTATATGCATGGTTAAGCAGGGACGACGTAGGTTTAAAATTATGGCGTTCCAGCACCCGTTAATTCATCATTATATAAATTACCAATAACTTTTTGTTGTTATCCGAGTAAGAATAAATTGATTAAGAAATAGGACATACAATAATGGATCAATTCAGTCAATAAGATCAGTTCGGAAAAAATCAGAATGAATGAAATTGATCTAACTTCGCACTTGAATTAAGAATTTCAGTGCGACACGAATGGAAATACATACTACGAAAGATAAAATGAAATCTGATACGTTAATCGCCTACTCAATATTCTTGTAGGACTACACATACATTAGTAAAAAAAAAAAGAATACATTTTGTTGTTATTCGAGTAAGAATAAATTGACATAGGACATACAATAATGGATCAATTCATTGGACAAGATCAACTCGGATAAGACCAGAATGAATAAAATTGGTCTAACTTCGCACTTGAATTAAGAGTCTCACTACAACACGAATGAAAACACATGTTATAAAAAACGAGACGGAATCTATTACACTAACCGTCTACTCGATATTCTTGTACGACTACACAATAGCATTATTGATGAAAAGAAAAGGAAAGAGTAAAGTGTCTAGTACCTCTTGAACTATGACCAAATTTGCTGCGATACACTCTAACTTCAGGGGGTCCTATTACTTCCTCAACTCAATTTTAGCGTATTTTGTTACCCTTTCGTGCTGATGTAGCACATTTTGTCAATATTTTTAGCTAACGTGATACCTTTGACGCCCCCCTTATTCTATGTAATAAAGGTTCCACGTCAGCATAAAAGGATGATAAAAATATGTTAAAATTGAGTTCAGGAGATAATCAAGCCTCTATGAAGTTGAAGTATATCGTAACAACTTTAGCCATAATTCGAGCGATACTCAATGTTTATCTCAAAAAGAAATACATGTTACTTTGGCTCTTTATAAAGTGAAGAGCAAATACCACCAAAGGATGTCGTGCAGCGGATGGTGCTGCTCCTCCCTTAACCAGAGGTCTCGAATTCGAGCCCTGGGTATGAAAAATTCTTGATAGGGAGCGCTTTCCTCCGAATAGGGCCTTATGCAGCGTGAATCCGAATTAATCGAACTCTAATACAAATACCGAACACTGAATGAATAAAAAAAAGTGAAGAGCAAATTATACACCTAGCTAACTAGAAAAATCACAAATGGAGATTAATGGTAGGTTGAGAAAATTGAGAAATTGTGGTTGTGAATTCTTTATGATTAATGAATTAAGTCTTTCTCATGCATTTAAAGTTGGTGACCTAGCTAGTTTTTCCTCCTAATAATGCCACATATATATACAATTTAATTCTAGTTGATGGGCTCTTTTGATGTTTATCCACTACTCTATTGACATAAATTCTGACGGTTTGAAGTTTAATTATAAAAAATTTTAATATTTTATATAATTATTGAAAATTTTAATTTTAAATATATTGAGATACATAATTAGCTTTGAATACATCTGATGAAGATATATTATTTTTATTTATAAAGATACATAATTATTTTTTGATAAAAAAATTTTGATTTTGGATATGTCGAGATACATAATACATCTATTGAAGATATACTTTTTCCTTGTAAAGATACATAATTAGCTCCCGATACTTTTTTTCCGATGTTAAGTCCGTCGAGATACATAATACATCCAACGAGCTACATTTTTTCCTTGTAAATATATATAATTAGCTCCCGATACATTTTTTTTCTTTATTCTCGGTCCGTCGAGATACATAATTAGCTCCCCGATACATCCAACGAAGATACATAATTAGTTAAAATTTTGTAAGGATAGAGATTTGTGTAAATATGATAAGTTAAGATGTATGTTTATGTTATTTTTCCAAACATATTAGCAACAAATTAATTATAAATTTCAAAGCCAAGTATTTCCCATTTTTTATGTAGTAGTCCTCTATATGAAAACAATATATATATATATATATATATTTATATTCAAAATATTGCACATACAACACTTTGATTTAAAATTGATACCATAGAAATCTACATGTGGATATCTGAATCAAATTCACTTTAATTTCACTTTATTAATAAAAAGGGTTTAGACAAAATAAAGTGTTTTTTCTTGGACTTTTATTAGTGCATGCTCTGCCAATTAGTAACTTTAAAGCAGAGAATATTCTATATGTTTTTTTTGGTTAAAAAAGAAGAGAAAAAAAGTTACAGATATAGTATATCGTTCGACTAATTAGTTTAGTAATATAAACAATATATACATAACATATACGTATAATATATGTTGTGTATATATATAGTATATGTTTATTATAGACATTAATATAAAGTATACATAATTTAAAGGACATGGCTCCTCTATATTGCTTTCTGGTGTTGATTGATAAGCACAATGTTGTATATATTTTATTTTTTGTTTAACCATCTGATATTCGAGGTTTATAAGTTGATTAATTCAGATTCAGACTTTTACATAAGAAGATGATTGAATTTATTGTTTACTTTTCCCGATCGGTATAAATAGATTATATATACACTGGTAATATACAATTATACATGAATTATATTAATATTATATATTTATCAGCTATTCTTGGTTTAAATAGTTAGACGAACGACTATTTAAGTTAATTCTTTGTTATGGTGTCTATTAGTACGTTCTCCATTTTGAGTGGTCAAACTCGAGACCTTCTACTTAAGAATAGAGAGATCCCAATTATCCGATCACATGGATAGAGCTATAATTGTGCTTACGAATTTAACAGAACCCCAAAATTTTAGCTCAAATTCTATAATTATACTTTAAAATTTACTTAGTTATGTGTATATAATAATATAATTTGTCTAGAACTCAATAAATTGCTTTATTTAAATTTTAAAATATATACACTTAAAATGTTATTGAAACCCTTCACAAGGTATGAATAAGACTGTATATACACTACCCCTCCTCAGGCCACACGTGTAAAACCACACTGAATATATTGTTATTAATGTTAGGGAAAAGAGTTAGAAATATACCTAAATTTTGGCGAAATTTGTTGTAACACGCCTCCCCCCTCGACTATTTATTATCGTATTTCTGTGGCATATATTTATCCAGCTGGATCACTTCAGACCCTTACGCACCAATACGCGCGTATTCACGCAGTGGTCCAGCTGGACAAATATATGTCACAGAAATACGGTAATAAATAGTCGAGGGGGGAGGCGTGTTACAACAAATTCCGTTAAAGTTTAGGTATATTTCGAACCTTTTCCCTTAATGTTACAACAATAACAACAACATATCCAGTAAAATCCCACAATTAAAATCTAGAGAGGGTAAAATATACGCGAACCTTACCACTACCTCGCGGAGATAGTGAAATTATTTATTAATGTTATAAACATAAAATACTAGCTCAACTTTTGTCCCATCACACTACTAATAAAGCTACAAAATTTGTTTTGCTTTGATCAAACAATATAGGACCATATAATATACTTTTGTAGTAAAGAGACAACAATGGCCCAAAAAAAAAAAACATATGCATTGCTCTTTAATTACCTTTTTTTTCTTTCTACTTTTGCTTTTGAATTGACATGTATTGTCTATAGTTTTTTATTATTTTCTTGATTCGATTATTCAACATCTTATATTATATTATCTGCGATTCAGTTGACAGACCTAGACATGCATGGAGGGTCGTGTTAAGTTCCCATATAGACTATTTAGAGACGTAAGGGTCTTATCGCATCATAGTTTAACTTTTCGACTAAAATTAGGTCGAAGATTTATTTCTTTACATTACGATTAAGTAATAAATATATGTACAAAGACATATATCTTGCACTAATGAGTTTGTTATAAAAAAAAAAAAAAAACTATATATAGTTCCACAAATTTTTATAAATACATATTTACACATATGAACGTTGTACTCACCACCTTAAAAGATTAATGAAAAAAAAAGTACATTTTTAAGAAACTTATTAACTTAGAATCTACAGTTTTTTTTTTCTTTTTTCTTTTGAAAAATAACATATACATACATCTTAACTTACTATATTTACACAAATTCCACCCTTACAAAGTAATTATAAAAATCTCAACTAATTATGTATCTTCATTGGAGGTATCGGGAGATAATTATGTATCTCGACAGACCCAAAATCAAAAAAATATATCGGGAACTAATTATGTATATTTACAAAGAAAATAATATATCTTCGTAGGATGTATTATGTATTTCGACAAACTAAAAATCGAAAAAAATGAAATGGGAGTTAATTGAGTCTTTACAAATGAAAAAATATATCTTCGTTGGATGTATCAGGAGTTAATTATGTATCTCGATAGACCCAAAATCGTGATTGTCAATAATTATGCAAAATTTCAAGAAAATCTGTAATCAAGCTCCAAGATGTCGGGATGTATATTATTTTTTTTATTTTTTTTTTATGGCTTTGAAGTTGTGAATCCATCAAGTGATATGGGCCCATAGTTGGCTACTGAGATTTGCTTGAACCCACAATGAGGCCCAGCCCAACTAGAAACAGATTGGGCTGATTATGTCTCTCTCTAGCAATAAGGGGACAAAGAGTCTAGATCCATTAGCTATTTGCGCGAAATGGAGCTAAAGTCTGCATACACTTCATCCTCTCGACTCCACTTGTATTGTTACGTTTGGGATGTTATTGTTGTTATTTGTTGTGAGATTTACGAAACATAATTACAATTGTTATATCACTATATTAGAGAAAGAGTCGTAGTAGATAGTTATCAGCTCAATTGTATCATGCGGGTATCAATTGTATCGGTTGTAAGTTGCACCAAAGAGTTGTATCAACATTGATATCTACGTTTTGTAAATATAGTAGCTAGATCTCATAATCATTTTCAAATTATAGCTACATTTTATAAATGCAATGTAATTATTTGCTACGTCGCGTAATTTTTCCTTGTGCTATCTTATACAAAAATCAAGGCCCAATTATCTAAGCCCAACTCTATCCACTTATTTCTTGGGCTCGGATCTACCCAATCTCTCTCTAACGGCTCCGATTACAAGTCCTATCTTCCTTACAATTTTTGTATTTAAGAAACATAGCTACAACACTATTGTTATCATTATATTAGCGAAAAAAGTTGTATTATTATGCAGGCAACTTAATGGTGTCAGATGAATATCAATTGTACCAGCGCATACTGTATCAGCTGAAGATTGCTTGGAACAGTTATATTGACACCAAAGCTTGAAAAAAAAAAGTACTAAAGTTTCAACTATGTGCAGGACCTGGGGAAGGGCTCCACCCCAAGGGTGTATTATATGCAACCTTATTAGGGTTGTGCAAAAATCGAACCGATCGATAAACCGAACCGATAAAAATGTTATTGGGTTATTGGTATTGAGTTATCGGGTTAACGATTTTTTATTGGTTTTATAAAAAAAATTATTGGGTAAATGGTTCGGTATCGATTTTAGTTTATTGGGTTATCGGTTTTATCCCTATTTATGTTATATATATAAATCCCTATATATAGAGAGAGAGAGATGTGTATGTATATAGATTATATGCACTACTAATTCACAATTCAGTGATTCACAAAGTATTAACTTATTCAGGGCAACAAAGACACAATATAAAGTTCGGCTATTATCGTAATGAAAAGTTTGAAGCATTTAAAGCTTCCAACAATTAGGATTCAATTTTTTTTCCTAATTAACATTCAGTTCAAGTTTGAAGATTCTTGTAAACTAAAATGCATTGCGTAGATTTGGGCGGTAATTAAGATTTCATTTTTTTATGTTAGTTGTTGTTATTTCTATTTTATAAGTATTTTCTTATTGGTTAAACCAAAAATCGAACCGTTAAGGACCAAAAACCGATAAATCGAAACCGATAAGAAAATATCTTATTGGTTGGTTATTGGTTTTACATATTTAAAAACCGAAAACCGATAAACCAAACTAATAACACGTAAAATCGAACCGAACCGACCGATGCACACCCCTAAACCTTACCTTGTATTTCTGCAAGGGGTTGTTTTCAGGGCTTAAATCTGTGACCTTCTGGTCACATGATAACAACTTTGTCAATTACTTCAAGGCTCCCCTTCAAAGCTAATATAATTATATCTCATAATAATTTTTAAAACTAATAGCTATGTTTTATAAATACAGTGTCCACATAATTTTCCCTTGTGTTATCTCTTGGGGTCGGATCTCCTAAATCAACGATTTTGATTACAAGGTCCTGCCATACTTACCATATACCCAACCACACTAACTCAACTCGGATCTCCCAAATTAACGACTTTGATTACAAGGTCCTACCATACTTATCATATACCCAACCACAACAAATCAACAAAAATCTTCCAAATCAACGATTCTGATTACAAGGTCCTACCCTACTTATATATACCCTACCACACCAAAGCAACCCGAATCTCCCAAATCAACGGATCTCATTACAAGGTCCTACCATACTTACATATACCCAACCACACCAAAGCAACCCGAATCTCCCAAATCAACAGATCTCATTACAAGGTCCTACCATACTTACCATATACCCAACCACACCAAATCAACAAAAATCTCCCAAATCAACGATTCTGATTACAAGGTCCTGCCATGCTTACCATATACCCAACCACACTAAATCAACAAGAATCTCCCATATCAACAACTCTAATTACAGGGTCCTACCATATTTACCATATCCCTAACCACACCAAATAAACTCAAATCTCCCAAATCAACGACCCTGATTACAAGATCCTACCATAATTACCATATACCCAACCACACCAACTCAACTCAGATCTACCAAAATAACTTTGATTACAAGGTCATGCCATACTTACTATATACCCAACCATACCAAATCAATTCGAATCTCCCAAAATTACAAGGTCCTACCATACTTACCATATACCCAACCACACTAAATCAACTCGGATCTCCCAAATCAACGTCTCCAATTACAAGATCCTACAATACTTAGCATATGCCCAACCACACCAAATCAACTCGGATCTTCCAAATCAACGTCTTTGAATACAAGATCCTATAATACTTAGCATATGTCCAACCACACCAAATCAACTTGGATCTTCCAAATCAACGACTTTGATTACAAGGTCCTACCATGCTTACCATATATCCAACCACAGTAAAGCAACGACTCTGATTACAAGGTCCTAACACACTTATCATATACCCAACCACACTAAATCAACGGCTCTGATTATAAGGTCCTATCATACTTACCGTATACCCAACTACACCAAATCAACTCAGATTTCCCAAATCAACGGCTCTGATTACAAGGTCCTACCATACTTACCATATCCCTAACCACACCAAACAAATTCGAATCTCCCAAATCAACGACCCTGATTACAAGATCCTACCATAATTACCATATACCCAACCACACCAACTCAACTCAGATCTACCAAAATAACTTTGATTACAAGGTCACACCATACTTACCATAGACCCAACCATACCAAAATCAATTTGAATCTCACAAAATTACAAGGTCTTACCATACTTACCATATACCCAACCACACTAAATCAACTCGGATCTTCCAAATCAACGTCTCCGATTACAAGATCCTACAATACTTAGCATATGCCCAACCACACCAAATCAACTCGGATCTTCCAAATCAACGTCTTTAATTACAAGATCCTACAATACTTAGCATATGTCCAACCACACCAAATCAACTCGGATCTTCCAAATCAACGACTCTGATTACAAGGTCCTATCATGCTTACCATATATCCAATCACAGTAAAGCAACGACTCTGATTACAAGATCCTAACACACTTATCATATAGCCTACCACACTAAATCAACGGCTTTGATTATAAGGTCCTATCATACTTACCATATACCCAACTACACCAAATCATCTCAGATTTCCCAAATCAACGGCTCTGATTACAAGGTCCTATCATACTTACCATATACCCAACCGCACCAAATCAAATCTCTTTCCTTCCTCCTCTACTGCTAACAGAGATCCCCCAACTAACAGCATAACTATACATTTGCGATCTCAAAAATCAACCAAAAAAATAATTAAAATTCTCATTATTCACCTTTCATTATTCTATTTTTCTCCTTCATTATCAAATTTCCGCCATTTTTTTGCTTAAAATTCTATGCATTTGATGATTGATTTATAGGAGAATATTACACTTTCAGTTATTCTAACAATGGCTTCATGGCTCAGAGCTGCTGAAGGTATGATTTTTTATTTTTTTAATTATTTTTTTTAATTTTATTAAAGTGATATTTATTTATGTGGATCTATAATGTGGAAATTAGTGAATGCATTGTTAAATGTATATAGGTATAACAAAATTATTGAATAGACATTGAAATTGTAATTGTAATTGTTCACATTTAATGTATACTATCCTGATTTAGTAAGTGATTGAGATATTTATTTTTAGTAAGATGACCAACTAAAATGTGACGGAGAGAGTATGTGATTTTTGTCGCATCTATTCTAGTTAGGATGCGTCGAGCTGGTGGGAGGTGTCAGGTATCTTGTGGAATTAGTAAGTTGAGGTGTGGAGAGCTAGCTTGGACACCACGGTTTATAAAAAACTTGTTGATAAAGTCTTAAATATCGGTGGTAGTAGGTGTATGTGAGACTAATGTATTTTAATAGGGAGTTAGCTTGAGTTTTTATGTATGGTCTATCAGAAACAACGTCTCTAGGTCTCAAGGTATGGGGTGAGGTATGCATGAACTCTATCCTCACCAGACTTCACTTGTGTGATTCTTTTACACTATGTTTGGATGGTTGCTTCGTATTGTTCACAATGTATTGTACTGTGTTGTACTGTGTTGTATTGTATTGTATTGTATTGTATTGTATTGTATTGTACTCAGAGATGAATCTATGATTTCTTGAACATGGTGCACCACTGCACCCAAGGGTGTGACTTATTGGTTCAATGAAGTTGGGTTCAACACCATGAGGTCTTAGGTTGAATTCTCAATAGAGACAGACTAGGTGATTTCTTCTCATCTATTCTAGCTTTGATGGACAGAGTTATCTAGTACCTGTTACTGGTGGGAGGTAGCAAGTATCCCGTGGAGTTAGTTGAAGTGCGCGCAAGCTGGTCCAGACACCACGGTTATTAAAAAACATGGCGCACCACTAAAGAAGGAAAGAGAAAAAAACATTAAGTGAGAATTGATCCCAAGTCCTCGAGTATAACTCAACATTCAATCTAAGTGCTTTATTTAACCTTCTTTTATAAGAATGGTTCCAGCTGATAATATTATACCAATTTAAAAAATATATACATAAAATATCTAATTTTAGCAAGTAATCACGGGGTCACGTGCTCCACAATTCACCATATAAATTCGCTACTGATTGTTTTGTATTTTTTTAATGACTACAACATTTGGATAGATAGTATTGTTTTCTGTCGTGACATAATGACACACATTAATAATTTGAAGGATAAACCTAAGAGAAAAGGAGGATACGCGGTAGAACTACTATAAAAAGGTAGGGTAAATGGTTCTTTTATAGCCGTGGTCCAGCCCTTCCCAGACCACGTGCATAGCGGGAGGTTTAGTGCACTGACCTGCTCTTTTTTTTAGCAGTTGTGGTGTAATGTCAGCTTATGCCCTAAACTAATTTCACAGGATATCTGCCACCTATGTTGCTCGGACTCTCCAAAAATGTTGATGTACTCGTGTCGGATCCTTAAAAAATATACTACTTTTGGAGGATCCGTTACACACCTGTCAACAATTTTGAAGTGTCCGAGCAACATAGCCTGCCACCTCCGACCAACAAGTACCATATAACTCTGTCCACCAAGGTTAGGACCGATGAGAAAGAAATCGCCTAAATGTTTTTGTCTCTGCTGAGATTTGGTTCTCAACTCCCTTCATTGACCACTAGGTCACACCTAGGGCCTTGGGTATTTCTTATCTTCTTTAGAGAATGCAATTTCTGCTTTAGACTCAGGAGTTCAAGCTGGGATGCATAAAATTTAAGTTTATGTAGTGGTTGGTGTTGAAATTGAATTATGAGACGTGGAATAGATAGCTCTAGCTATCTTAACATGGGAAAGGTCCAAATTTGTCCATATACTATCAGAAGTGCTCATCTTGCCTTCCATTTCACTTTCATACCCTTGTCGTTAACAAATTGTCTTATGTTTGGCCTTACCTTTAACGGAGCTCAATATGAACGCTACATGTCTAAATTCTTCTAGAAAAAAAGGCTAGATTTACCCCTCAATTTTTGACTATTTGTTTGAAATTTTCCTTAAGTTATAGCTTTGTTAGGGATCAAGGGAAAATTGAGACCTTTTCCTGACGTCGGGTTAATGTTGCTCAGTTTTATACAGTACTTTTAATATTGATAAATTACAAGTTGCTCACAATTTTTTTTTCCTACAATGGTAAACTTTACTTCTATAGATCCACATGCATACTACATCAAAAGTGTAGTCCCCCTTCACAAAAGTTGTTAGTTACAAAATCCTAGCATTTTCTAGTTGCAGCCAGTCAATAACATTAAAAACATCTTCTGTCCTGCCTATAACTACTTGTTTACACCAAAAACAGTAAAGGCCTAAACATTCAGTCTTTATCTTGTGTATGTTGCTTTGTTTGCGTTCAAAACATCTTTGATTCCTTGAGTTCCACATTGTCCACCAGATGCAAGCTGGGACCATCTTCCATCTCTCCTCTTTCCTCACTGCATTACCATCCCGATTCCAGCTTCTTAGTAGTTCTTTGATTCTTCCAGGTTTCATCCATTTGATCTTCCTCTTATGGAAGAACATTTGCCACAATTGGCCTGTCCATTTACGGTGCAAAAAAAGATGGTTGACGGTCTCCACCTGTTCTTCACATAGATAACATCCAGAGCATAGATTGAAATTCCTCTTGTTTAGACTTTAGATTCTCATGAGTGAGAACTGCTTCCTTTGCAAGGAGCCAAGTAAAGTAGTTCACCTTATAGGGCACTTTGGTCTTCCAGATCATTCTCCATGGCCATCCTATCTCTTGTGGCATTGTTGTTGTCAAATCTTTGTAGGCAGATCTAACAGTGAAAACTCCTTTGCTATCTACCTTCCATATCAAGTTGTCCCTTTCTTCTGTTAAATTGATAATCTGAGGAATTGTCTCTTGGAGCTCAGCTACAATGGTCATCTCCCAATCATTAAGTTTTCTCCTAAATGTAGGTTCCAACCTCGACCTGTCCATAACTCCGCCACAGTGGCATCTTGAGTTTAACTGTATAGTTCCGGAAATGCTTGCCTCAGAGGCTCTTGGCCACACCATATATCCTTCCAGAAAGCCACCTTCTCTTCATTTCCTACTTTGCAACTTGATCTACTGGAGACTAGTTACGATAAGTTCCTAATGGATCTCCATACACTGCAATTGTATGGCCTGGTCACCTCCTCTGCCATCCATCTATCTTGCAAACCATATTTTGCTCTAATCACCTCCTTCCATAGAGGAACTTCTTCTGGGGATGCAAACGTCCCTAACCACTTCATCATCAGGCTTTTGTTTTGGATCTTCAGATTCCTGATGCTCAATCCACCTCCTCTCTTGCTTACAAGTAATTCCTCCCAATCCACCAAATGGAACTTATTCTTATCTTCACTTCCTTGCCATAAGAAATTTCTCCTAATAGCATCTAGTCTTTTAACAACGCTGGCTGGAATTGGGAACACTTGCATCATATATGAAGGAAGGGAATCCAAAACACTATTGACTAATATAAGTCTACCTCCTGAGGACAAATAATGACTTTTCCAGTTTGTCAGCTTTCTTTCGCTCTTCTCTATTATGCCCCTCCAGATGTCCTTGGATTTGCTCTTTGCATCAAGAGGCATTCCCAAACAAGTTGTTGGGAGTTCACCCACCTTCCCCCTAGCTTATTTGCCAACTCTTTAATATTAGAGACTGTATTAACTGGGTAAATGAAGCTCCAGTTAATATGCAATCCAGAAACTGCTTCGAAAACATTGAAAATGACTCTCAGGATTAGCATTTGTTGTTCCTCTGTAGCTCCACAAAATATTAGAGTATCATCTACATACTGCAGACGTGTAATCTCTAAATTGTTTCCAGCATTATCCCCGAATTGGAACCCACTGATGCATCCTCTAACTTTGGCTGTTTGAATAAGATTATTTAAACCTTCCATTGCAAGGATAAAAAGAATAGGGGAAAGTGGATCCCCTTGCCTCAGTCCCCTATAAGATGAGAAAAAAACCACATGGACTTCTATTTATCAACACTGAGAACTTTACAGTACTAATGCATTGTCTGATCCACCTGAGCCATTTAAAGCCAAATCCCAGTGGATCCCCTTGCTCACAAATTTTCTTTTTCTTTAGTTTGATTTGATTGATTTTACTGCATTGCAAGTTTGTTGATGTTCATGCTACTCGTAATCGTAAATGGAACTTGATGCTGTACAAAAAGCTAGTTTCAACTCACTACCAAAGTGTTGTTTAAGTACACCCTGCTATTATGAGTTATCAAAGTTTTCCTACTTCCCGTTGTTCCAATCTGATTAGAAAAATTAGAAATTATTAATTAACAACCACCTTCCGCTAATAGAAATATATCCTATTGTAAGTTTTCTTGGGTGTCATGTTTTGATGGATGGATGAGGAAGCATCTTTCAACTATGTCAATTCTGACTCATCAACATGGAAGATTTTTCTAGTTATTGTACAATTTCCTAACAAGGTGAAAATGTACTTTGTTGCATCAGATTTGTTTGAAGTTGTAGATAAGAGGGCAAAGAGTGTAGTCGGCGAGAATTCTGATGAACAGCAGAATGTTCAGAGTCCAGGTATAACTTTTATAATGTTGCTTCGGTGATTATAAATTTTTCAACCTCAACATGCACCTTTTGGTTTCTGCTTTTTGAACTGGTTTAGAATTTCCTGTTTACAAAATAAGACTTCTTGTAATTACCGTCAGAAACAAGTCTCTTCTCATGAACCTTTAGAGACAGTCAATTCTGAGAAGGCAACAAGCTAGCCAAGGGATATCTCAAGATAATACTACATACTGAAAACAGTAGGACACTTCAAGATGCACATTTTGGTTTCTATTTGTGATCATGCTGATAGGAAAAGAAAAGTGTTCATTTCAGCGTCACTTTTCATTTTATTACATTATTATTTTTAAAGTAGCCTTTGCGGATGGTGAATAAATCATCTTTTTTTTTTCTTTGGCTTAGTTCCGAATGAAAAAGGATCTCAAACAAAAAGGTCAAGGCATAAAAAGAAGGTAGTGTTTTCATTCTCAGTACAATGCTTTTTTATCTACTGACAGCTTTCAGACTATTAACAATGAGATTCTTTGCAGCCGCAAAAACGACGCTCTTCTAATGAACCTTCAGGACCAATCAATTTTGAAAGGGAACAATCTAGCGAAGGGACATCACAGTCAGATTTTGCCTCTGATAAAGATAAAGCTATCGTACTTACTGAAGACAGTAGGACAAATCCAGGTAGTCCTAGCAGCAAAACTAGCACCGAAGAGAAGCTAAAAGTTTCTGAAGATGGTGCCTCGTTAGATGCTCCTATATCTGAAACAGCCTCTAACAATGAGTTAAATCATCATGCTGATCATGTGGAAGCGGTAGAACCTGTTGATGTAAAAGTCGTTAGTTCAGAATCTACTGGTGAGCATACAGGTGGAAGCACCTCAGATATTCCTGGAGAGACTCCTCTGTTGCCTACTGGAGATGTGGTTGATACTGCGCAGGACAAGTCTCCAGTAGATTCCAGTCAAAACATAGTTCTACTTGATGCAGGATCTCCTGTGAACTTTCAGCAGGGAAGATCTAAATCTTTAACTGGAGATGAACCTGGTAAAATTGATGGGCAGATGAAGGATGCTAAAACCAAGGATGAACCTAATTCAGAGCAGAAGCAACTTCCAGAGAATAAAGCTGTTAATCCAGGCGAGAAGCAGCTTCCAGAACGTAAAACTGTTAATTCTTCCATGAAAGAACAAGAGCAACTTGAAGAGGTAGAGTCTGTTTTTAAGTTAACTTTTTGGTGCATTTCCAGGTCTTTTGATAAGTTCTTTTGACTACATTTATTATTTCAGGCTCAGGGATTGCTTAAGAATGCAGCTTCTACCGGCCAGTCAAAAGAAGCACGGTTAGCCCGCGTAAGAGTTCATTGCTTCATTATCCTCTAATTTAAAATTCTAAGGTGCTTTTATTTGTGCCTATTTTTTTCGAAATCATGCAAAAAGGGAATTCTGCAAACATATTTGTTTAGGTTTTTACAGAAGTTCCGCCAAAAAGTATTTCCAAAAAAACTATGTTTTTAAAGAAGTCGTTTAGAGTGATTTTCAAAGAAATATCTGCTCTTTAATTCAGGGAAATAGAAATTTAATCTGGAATTACTTTCTGAATTTACCTTCGGTTTTCTGTTTTTTGCCAAATACTTGGAAAATGATGCTGGATGCTAGTACATGTAATGATGTAAATGCAGTACTGTCTTGCCCTTCAATTTTTAAAATTAAATGGACCTAACCCTTTTTTTTCTTTTTTGATGAATACGGTCTGTTCAAAGACTTTATTTCAGCAATGTTGCTTTCTCATAAATTTGAAGTATGTGTAATATTAATTTTAAAGATTAGTGGGCACCAGTGTTGGGCGTGAGGCGAGACGTTTTACGTACTATGGGGTGAGGTGTATGCCCCTAGACACGGGGCGTAAGTCCTATGGATCTACGGGGCGTATATCTCATGCATCTTCAATTTTATAAATTTTTTTCTAAGAAAATAAGAAAAAATAAAATTTTCAATGATTCTGCAAATAAATCACCAATAATATAGAAAAAAATATTATAATTATATTTTGTGAAAGGTACCAACACAAAAGATGATAATAACCGAGATAAACTTTAAAATGAAATCATCAATATATATCCTTCTATACATTTACTAGTCCTTCCCACCCTCAACTAATATTTGCACAGATTATTATTTTTATAAGGAGAATGATAAAAAGTGTAAAAGTAATGACAAAAAATGGATAAAGTTGCCTCATGAACGTAGTGCTATGAAATCTCTATCCTTTTCAATTTTAGGCATGATTATCTAAAAGATTATATGACAATGTTGTTTTAACTTTTATATATGAGAGTAGTGGTCTGGATTGCATACACTTTATCCTCCCCAGACCCCACTTTGTGGGAATATACTGGGTATGTTGTTGTTGTCGTATATTTTAGAAAAAATCACTACAACCTGGAAAATATGATAGTACAAAGTGTAAATATCATTACATAAATAATAAAAAAAAACACGATTTATAGCAAAAATACTTTTAAAATAATAAAAGAACAAAATTAACGTCCGGGGCACACATTTTTACACTCGGGACTTCAACCACTAGGTGATTTAGTCGAGGTTCTTCCCAACAGAGACAAACTCTAGGTGATTTCTTCCCATCTGTTCTAGCCTTGGTGGATGGAATACCAAGCTGGTTCGGACACCACCGTTATCAAAAATAAATAAATTATTTTTTCCTTTTTGATCTTTTAATCAGCTGTAGTGTAACATATTCTTGTTCTGAAGAAAGTAATATTTCATAGCTTATCGTGCTTTTACTCAAATGTGCAGGTCTGTGCTGGACTTTCATCACGTCTTCAGGAGTATAAATCTGAAAATGCTCAGCTAGAGGAGCTTCTTATTGCAGAGGTGAATATGGTTATTTGATTGGAGAGTACCCCAAGCTTCTAAAATCTTTGCATGCAATTTGATTATAAGCCATTTTTTCTGGTGTGATAGAGGGAATTGAGTAAATCTTGCGAGGCTCGGATAAAGCAGCTTCAGAAAGATTTATCAGCAGCCAAAAAAGAGGTGTCAAAGGCGGAGTCCATTATGGCTGAGTCTCTTGCTGCAAAGAATGCTGAAATTGCGGCTCTTGTTAGTTCTACGGATGCACTTAAGAAGCAAGCTGCCCTCTCCGAAGGCAACCTGGCATCATTGCAGGTTCATTTCTAACTACCTGTCAGCCTTGTACTACCATACTTGCGAGATGACATTTCGTTGTATCTGTTTTCATTTCTAGGATCATCTATGTCAGTCTGAACTCTGATTTATTGTTATGGTTTTCACTTTAAAATTCTGGTACTTGGTATTGTGTGTCTATTAGTGGTTTCCTGGACCAACACAAGCGAGACTTCTATTGTTAAAAAGACTTCCCGTGAGGACTTTGTAATTTTACCATTTTGATCTTGTTGAACTATCAGCATTTTTACCCATTATGTGCCGAAAAATCAATTACTTTCAATGGAAAGGAAGACTGAGTTTAGTCTGCTTTTTTTTCAGGCTAATATGGAGTCTTTAATGAGAAACAGGGAACTAACAGAGACAAGGATGATGCAAGTATGTGGATCTCTTTTCACAACAGTATTTGGATATTCTTTACTTGTTTTGCTGCTCTTGAACACCTTTATTGCTATATGTTTTTCTGACTGTGGTGAGAAACTTTTTTGTGTTCAGGCTTTAAGGGAGGAGCTGGGTGCTGCAGAGCGAAGATCAGAAGAAGAGCGTGCTGCTCATAATGCTACAAAAAAGGTTTATAACTGAAAACTTACTTCTTGAGCATTCTGAAAAGGAAGTAGCTAAATATTTGTACAATGATTTAAAGTTTTAAGTAACAAACAAGTTTAATCCTGAAATCTGCAACAAATTTATCGACTGTCTGTTGATCATTTAAGTCAAAATAGTAGAGAAGTTTTCCCTTTAAACTTCAAAGATGTGTTTCCAAGGGCCCTTCCCTGCCCCTTTCTGATTCTAAAATGCATCCACAGGGCCCCACCTATAGGGAGCCTTGTGCTTGTGGAATTTTGCTTTCTGCTGAGGGATAATGGGGATGTGCTGTTGGCAATTTAATAATTCGTTTCATCTGTAACAATAGGCTTTTATGGAAAGGGAGGTAGAACTGGAGCACCGAGCTTTAGAGGCATCCACAGCCTTGGCTAGGGCACAGGTATTCTCCATCTGCAAGTATAATCTTCTATGCTGTTACATCATGAATTGTAATAAATATACATTTATGGTCTCTTGATTCTTTCATGATATTGCTTTATAATATGGGGATTTAGCTGTTTGCTTCCACATATATTGACAAGCCAGAATGATATTAACCTGAAGAGAATGAGATGTGAACTTTGACTGAAAAGTTCTAGTGTTCTTGTAATACCTTGCTTGGGTTATGAGGCAGTATCCTGCTCTTCGAGAATTTATATTTTCTAGGGAGTGAATTTATGGTATTGATAAGTTGATAATAAGAAGTTGACTTTGAGCTGACTCTAAGAGCTAGAATTGTGGTCTGAACATATTGTCTATGTTGTAATTAGATAACAATAATTTATTGTATCCATTTCTAATTTAGTAACCATTGTTAATGATAAAGAAATGGACCTTGGGCCTAACTCAACCTCAAAAGCTAGCTCATGAGGGGAGGATTGCCCAAGACCATATAAGGAGACCAAAGACCCTTTAACCCACCGATGTGGCACTCCAACACCCCCCGCACGCCCAGAGCTGGACATCTGAAGCGTGGACAATATAAGACGGGGGCCCAACATCGGAAACAATGAACTGAGTGGGCCTGACTCTGATACCATGATAAAGAAATGGACCTTGGGCCTAACTCAACCTCAAAAGCTAGCTCATGAGGGGAGGATTGCCCAAGACCATATAAGGAGACCAAGGACCCTTTAACCCACCGATGTGGGACTCCAATAGTTAACACATTGTTGTCAATTGTGAAAAGAAGAGGGATTACCTTTACTTTCATTTTTTTCCCAACAGATGCACTTTGGTGCATACCACTTCAGTCATCATGCGTAATTGGACTAGATTCTAGTACTTGTCCCTTTGGTCTTAATTAGGAATCTAAAAAAACTGAAGCCTCTAACTTCTCTTTAATTATGCTTGTGCACCCAGGAGTTGGTTTATTGTTTGTACTCGACTACTTGTACATCATAAGTTTCTTTTATTTGGTATCACTTAATCTCTCATTACTAATGCATGCATGGATGCTTGTCATTATTTAATGAAGTAAAAATATGTCTTTAAATTTTTGTATGACTATTGGCACTAGAGAACAGCTGATGAAAGAACTGCAAAGGCAACAGAGCTTGAGCAGAAGGTGGCACTGCTTGAGGTAAACAATATTTTTTGATGTCATTCTTTATGCAACTCTTTAAAACAAATCCTTTGTCCGACTCTTTGGCTTAATTGGAAATGAAGATACCTAAAAGAATAATGAAAGGATTTCTTCAGCAGTGTTCAACTTATCCTAGGGTATCTGAATCTGGCAGGTTGAATGTACAACTCTAAATCAAGAACTGCAGGACATGGAAGCTCGTACGCGCCGTGGACAAAAGAAGTCCTCAGAAGAGGCCAATCAAGTGCTTCAGGTTCCATAATTGTTATTCACCTGAATGCATTTGAAGTAACGTGAAAGAACCAGGAATTTCAAGACAAGTAAACTTAAAATTGTTGGTGGCTGCAAGACACTTGAGTTAGAAAAAATTATGAAGAGAGAAATTCTCATCTTACTAAGTAAATTGTTATGCTCCTGATATTGATGTTTTAGTTAATGCAAATTAGGTGTTTTCACGCCTATTGTACATATTATGCCCAGAGAACTGTCTTGGAATCTCGTAAATATGTTATTTACACTTCTTAACTAATACAAAGGACCTTGTGTTTGACATTATCAGCCATGCTTGCTGTAGTTAAGAAGTTTACACATGCAACTGGATCCTTGATTTCCATAGATGTTTCCATCAAGCCTCATGTTCATTTGTTTAGTTGCAACCTGAGACTGTTTGGAACTGAATCATCACTGTCAGCTAGATAAAATAAATACCCTCCAGATGTCTATTTTAACCTCATTTTCTGAAAATGCAGATGCAGGCATGGCAAGAAGAAGTGGAGCGTGCACGCCAAGGTCAGAGGGAGGCTGAAAGCAAGCTTGCTTCTTTGGAGGCAAGTTTATTGCTCTATAGTTTGGCTCAATAACTAACTAGTGTGTGCTAATATCGTGCTTGTTCGTTTTTGTTCGAAAATACGACGATCTTTTGCTGAAAGTTGATACCTTAATGATGATCATTGAGAGGTAATTTTTCTATTGACTGTAGGCTGAAATGCAAAAGTTAAGAGTTGAAACGGCTGCCATGAAAAGGGATGCTGAACATTACTCTCGCCAGGTGATTAAACTCTTGTGTTTTCCCTTACCGCTAAGATTTGGGACCTCCTGATCTTCCACACAGTTCGTCCTCTAATTAGTTTAACCTCGGGTTTTCAAATTTTAAGCGTGCATCAACTTATTCAGTTAGATACAAATAGATCATTGGCAGTTTTGGTCCCTCTTTTTGGATAAGGACCATTTTGGTTCCAATAGTAGCATTCGCTTAGCTTAATTTAGTAGTCCTGATATTTATTAGTCTCAAAAGCTATAAATATAAAGTAAACCTTAATAGCATACTTGATTATATATTTGTATATCCCCCCAAAAAATACTGTGGTTCAAATGCTCAATTGAAAATTTACTACAGTATATAGAGTTCATATAGTTTTTGTGGTGTAGCAGTAAATTAAGCCATGCCAATGTTGGTGAGGAGTTAAGGGTGTTTAAGGTGTTTCTTTCATGGTTGGAATACCCATGCATGTTGCTTGAAATAATTATGAGCTGTTTAGATTGTTCGATTCCGCATCGGTCAAGTGTATAGGTTGTAGTCTCCTTATATAGTTTTGGAGAATTCTCGCCGGTTGGGCCAACTTTAGAGTTGAGTTATGCCATAGGTTCATTTTCTTAACATGGTATCAGGGCCACAACTATCCCCTAATATTAAGCTGCGTAATGTTGGGTCACCCATGCCTGTTTTTTTAATGAAGTAATTGTTATATTGACCAGCATCAAGAAGATGCTGAAAACAATACAAAGAAATTAGGGAAAGCTCCTAGTTGGTCACCCATGTTATGTTACCCCACGCTCCAAATGTCCAGTTCAGGCGTGTAGCGGGTGTTATGATCTTATATCGGTTAAGTGTATTGGTTGTGGTTTGGATCTCTGTCTACTGTGATATCATATGAAGAAACTGAACTTTGGGCCTAACTCAATTCTAAAAGGTAGCTCATGTAACGAGGATTGTCCAAGACCGTATAAGGAGATTATAAATGAATACGCCTCAGGCTGGACATTTGGAAGGGAGTAACAAATGTGGGTGGCCAACATTGGGTAGCTCAATATCAGGGATGGGTCTGGTTTTGATAAAATGTTAAGGAAATGGATCTTCGGCCTAAACTTATTCTCAAAAGCTAGTTCAAGCGATGAGAATTGTCCAAAGATCATATAAGGAGTCTACAACTCATTTTGGTGCACCCATAGGATTACTACATGTATAGACAAGTGGGTGTTATTTGTAGAAAAACCATGTCCTCTTGTAAGGTTCTCTACTTTGGTTATACTTTTTATATGGCAATCTTCTGCCCTTTCCTAACGAAATTTGTTACTTCATCGAAAAAAAAAAGAAAAAAGAAAAAAGGAGCCTAGAACTCATACAGTCAAACTAATGGGATTCTATCAGAAGATCACAGATTGTCTCAGCCAGTTAAATTGTCTTTCCTAAATGAATTTCCTGTGAGCTCTTTCTTTCAGGCATGAACAGTTCTTTTTTCCCTCGACAATTTAAGCATTGTATGTTGCACAATTATTCCCCGTCTTTGGTAGCTCAAGGTGCATCACTGTAGTGCATTTCGATATGATATTCCTTGCCTACTCAAAAGAAGATGTGAAGCTGAGATCTGAAATATTCACCTTGATCTCCAGAAACAACATTGGGAAAGAGATCTGCCATACGAATGTTGTGATAGAACTTGACTTCTTGTCAAGAGGTCTTAGTGGATACTACTACTCGGCTGTAATTTTGATTGATTTTTACTCCCATTTCCTCTTACTTGATCCCAAATTGCAACAGGAATCTGCTGATACGGGAAAAACATCTTGTATTTGCAAATGTTTTTCTGCTTTAGATTAAATGAGGGATGGATCCTTTCTTGATGAATATATATCCACTAATTGGTTATGGGCATAAAGTTAATACTTTTTTATTGCAATTCGTAGCATTTTTCAGTCACATAGTCTGCATTAACTTTGGTGATTGATAAATTTGAGATCATCAGTTCAACTTAGTTGTAGATAAATTATACTTATTCTTAGAACGCCGAAATGTAAATTATACTTGGTCTTAGAATGCGGAAATGTATGAAGAGATATTGCCACAGGTGGCAAGACATTAATTATCTTATTGCTATGCTATTCACACAATATCTTTGTCCATTACAAACTTTGAATTAGCAACATGAAGTTACTTAAAGAGAGTGCTTTCCTTGAGCAAAGGCATCATAGAACTGCACAGTTTTCGCCTTTTCGGGGTGCCCATCCCTGCAATTTTAGTCTTACATATGTCAATGAGCAATCATCCTAAAGCAATTTTGTCATGCCTTTTATGTTTTTTTCCTATATGGTAAGTCGCCAAGTTCGTGCTTTTAGATATTAACACATGAATGTGACAGAATTTTCGTTCCTGCTTGGTGTCTCTCTTTCTTTTTGTGCTTTGTATGACTTTGGCCATTTTGATGTCCTCATTTATCAATCTTTAAATCTATATTGATATTGGAATCTATTGTTGCTTGTAATAGGAGCATGTGGAACTTGAAAAGCGGTATCGTGAATTAACTGATCTATTGGTGAGTAAACTTAGACTAATTCATGTATGCTCTATATGGTTCCCATTATATACTTGTAGTAACTTAATAAGCTATATTTCTTGCCTGCAAGTTCAGTATTACAAGCAAACACAGCTTGAAGCCATGGCCAGTGAAAAAGCTGCAGCTGAGTTTCAGTTGGAGAAGGAAGCAAAGCGTCTTCAGGAAGTACAGGTTTGTGCTTTAGTTTATAAGTATTTTGGCATTGCATTACATTCTACTCCTTGTATTTACAGTTGTGTTTTGATAAAGTTGTTTAAGTTACTTAAGAGTTTCTCTTATAACAGTTGGAAGCTGAAAGAAACAGAGCTTCTCGTCGAGCATCATCCTCGTGGGAGGAAGACACTGACATCAAAGCACTTGAGTATGTTACTATTAAGAATTTACTTTATACTTCTGGGAGACACTTATTGAATCCCTGCCTTTATTATAAGACCCCGATTTCCATTAAACATCGGCCACCCTTGTGCACTAGGAAAATGTGAATTTGATTCATTAAAATTGTTTCTTGAACTTTCTTTTCCAGCTCAGCCTTTACTTTTTTAGGTGCAAACTGCAAAGTAAGTTGAAGTAATTTGCATCTCCTGCATGGTTGAACGAAAAAGTGAAGGGAGGAACAATGTGGTCGCAGTGAATCTAATTAATTGCTTGATGCAATCTAAATTTTCAAAGAATTAGAAAAACTTGTTTAAATAAATATGCCAAAATTGGCACAGTGGGAGAATCCAAATATCTAGTGGAATAGTTGAGGTGGGTTAGTTGGTCAGACGCACTATTATTAAAAATAAGAAACGAAAAATAAATAAAAAGTTTCAAGTTGATTGCCAGCATTAATTTAAAATGGACAACTGAAAATGGCTTCATTTGCTTCAAAATCTTTTTGATCGGTAAAAAACTAGTAAAAGGAATCCATTTGCTTTAAAATTATTTCTTTGTGAGCCTTCTACAGTTGAAACAAGTGATCAGAATTCATTAGGCCTCCAAAGTTTTATTTGTCGGAAAACAAGTAAGCCTCCCAGTTTTGAAGTTCCTCTGAGCATGACTTGCTTTCTGTAACAATTTAACATTACAGGCCTCTCCCTTTGCATCACCGCCACATGACAAGGGCAACAGTACAGGTAAGCTCTTCCTGTTTTTCCCATCCCCACACTACAAGTTTTGTACTTAATTGGAAAGAGAGCCATATATTAGTATAATTTTTCTTGTAAGACTTAAACTTGCCTTTGCAGTTACAGAAGGCCGCGAAGCTTCTGGATTCCGGGGCTGTCAGGGCAACACGATTTCTCTGGCGATATCCTACTGCTCGGGTTATCTTGCTTTTTTATCTGGTTAGAACAGATCATTTACTCTGTAAAATCCTAATGTCTGTTGAATGTTTGAAACTAATTGATGTAAATTGTACCTTCAATTTAATGAAGTATATGGTATTGTTGACAGGTATTTGTCCATTTATTCTTGATGTATCTCCTGCATCGCCTTCAGGTATGCTTACTTGAGCTTCCGCTCAAGTTTGATAGTTGAGAGTCTAACTAATGAGGTTCCATGGTGCATGATTTCTGTGGATTATTTGTTTCCTTTTTGATAAAGGATTTCAGTGGATGATATTGTATTAATTGATGAAACTTAGTTGATTTGAATTCTTGAAGATGTTTAAAAAGCATAAGATAGGCCTTAGAATTACATGGAAGGAAGTGTTCTTAAAAGACTTAGAATCTCTCAAAATCCATGCAGACGTAGCAAATAATAGAGAACTCAATAATAGCAAAAGGGTTCATATTAGTGATACATACCAACTAGTTGGAATTTAGACTTAGTCGAGCTGCGCTTACATCACGTCTGGTGTTTACTAGGAGTATTTTTAGTTCGTCCAGAGATTTCTATGTCACTAAAAAGTTCAGGGTACCTCTAATTTTTGAGAACCCCAGTTTGTCTTAACAAATATAATTGAGTTTTGAAACGAGACAGGCCCAAATGGAGCGAAATGGATAGTAAGTTTTTACTTGGTCTTAACAGTGACAGTGTGCACCTTTGTTTTCCATTCATAGCATATATATAAAAGATATATGTCAATACCGCTTTCCCTGTCCCCACGCATTTTAGATTGGGTTTTAATATTATACAGAAAATATCTGTATCTATGGATGATTTTCTTTATTCTATATACGCACACATACATGCACGTTCGCATGCCCATTTTATGCTCTACTGATTCTTAGAATTCATGTAGTCAATCTATCTAAAGATGCATTAATATCTCAGTAGTGAGGGACCCTACTCTAGTATTTCTCCACTTTTTTTTTTTTTAAAAAAAGTTTTCACTAATAGCGTAAGGACATTGAAATAGTGTCAAGACATTGAAACCGATAAGATATACTTATGTTTAATTTTATCGCTTCTGTGACATTGCAGGAACAGGCTGATACTTTTTCATCCAAAGAAGTTGCAATATCAATGGGGCTCGCCAACCAAACCTTACCATAAGCCATCCTGCTAGAGGATCGCGACCGACCATTCAGGTTCTCTCTGCTCTGCTGAGTTGCGTGATAAAGCCAAATCTCATTTGAGTGCCAATAGTAGTATCACAGAATCACAAAATGTGTGTCGAGGAAAATTGCACTTGGAAGATTAAGCGTGATTTATACTGTAAATACAGTCAATTGTTCTGTGATGTATCCACCAAAAAAGAAATTGAACATCAACAAAGGTCTAGGCAGGTTTCAACCGATTCTTCCCCGGTAGTGAATGTCAGCATGCTACGACGAATCAGAAAACGGAAAGAAACTGTTAGTAGGAGCTGAAAACTGACGGGGGGAGCATCACGTAATTACAACACTCATTTTTTTTTTGTTGGGGGTGGGGGTAACAATTCTCCATTGATTGGAAATTGTCTATACAAGAGCACTTGGTGTAAGCTATCAAATACTTGATCTGAAATTGTCTTTTAACTTGTAAGGAAAGGAAATGATTTCAATCATTGCTATTAATGTATATACAAAGTAATTTTGTGGAAAAGTATGTTCTTTAATAACTATGGTAAAGGCTGCGTACAATACACCATCGTGGTGCATATAGCGGGAGCTTTAATGCACTGGGCTGCCTTTTTTTTTTTTTTTTAGTTTTACCTCTGATTATCAGAAAATGTTTGCTTGTGCTCTTTGAGGATGCTATTAATCTCTTCATGTATAATTGTATTAGCAAGTTTTCTTGTTTGATATAAGAACTCTCATTCTTAATCAGAGTTCTCAGATTCGAGTCCTGGAAATACTCCCCTTCGTTGGGGAGTGCTTGAAGCGTAACTTTCTTGCATGAATCCCGATTAGTCGGATTTTAAAAGTATCATATAAGATTACTAGATTATTGAACCTAATAAAATCTTACTTTATAACCAAAAAGACACCCAAATCATTAATTGTGTTAATTTGGGAGTGAAGGGTTAGAAACACGCTTTAATTATCATGTTTGTGCGAGTTTCATATTTAAACTATCAAGTGTTAAGTTTTTAAGTTTTCTACATGAATCATCAACTGTTTATTGAAACGCTACCTTTGTTGTTGTAGTTTCGCACAAGCACAAAACTCCCAGAGATTGTAAAACCGTAAATAAAAAAGCAAAACAAAATATTTACAACTTTGTTTGCAATCAGAAAATCTTTACCACTCCTTCTGCCTGAACTATCATCAACTGTTTATCGAAACACTGCCTACATTGTTGTAGTAGTTTCACAAAACAAAATATTAAAAACTTTGTTCAAAATCAGAAAATCTACACCACCTTTTCTTCCTTTCCTCTAATAGCTAAATATTCAATTTTAGCTTTTCTAAGGCCATCCACAATATTATTTATGCTCATTCTGTCTTCAGGACAATCTTTCAAACATTCCAATGCCAAACAAAACACAGATGACACAAACTGTTGTACTAAAACTTCAGAAAACTGCTCTAAATCTCTCTTCATACCACAATCCAGGACGTCCATTAAGGATTTTCTACGTAAGCTTTCGCTCACATAACATTTCAAGTTCATTGCTTCCCCGAACATATCATCAGTCGGTTTTTGCCCCGTAAACATTTCCAACAATATAATGCCATAGCTGTAGATATCTCCACTTGTTGAAACTATCCCATGAGTTCCATACTCTGCAATAACATTACAATGTGCAAACATACATAGCATAAGGTCTAGTTGATATTGTACTCTTTCAGTTTCAGTTTGTTTGTCTGGTTTTGACTTGACGCGGAGTTTAAGAAAAACTTTTGAGTCTTGTGACGTTAAACTAAAAAATGTGGAATCAGGACTGTATCAAAATGTCCTTTAATCTTGTGGCCTTAAACATGTCTTTTAGAAAGTTAGAGTTTAAAGAGTTGTCAAGAAAGGAAAGAGACATTGTTTTGAAAACGGACAGGAAAGTAAGACAAACAAACTGAAACAAAGGGAGTACCAGAATAGAAATGTATACCTACAAAACTTATATGTAAACACATTACAATTTACCCTATGGAAATTGTTCAGGTATTCCCTATGCAAACCGCTATATCGAAACAAGTCGAGCTATACTGATGATAGCGTAAAGATCCAAACCGGAGATGTTACCTTCGGAGGAATTTTTAGAGATGAACGAGGAAAGTGTATGTTGAAATATTCAGGAAGGGCTTACTGCAGACTATGGAGCATCAGTCGAGGACTCGAACTAGCAAAAAGATAGGGGATATACAACATTAGACGTAAAAACAGACTGCCTACTTGCTGTCAAGCTCATCGAAGAGGAAAACATACAGTTTCACCCTCTTAGCGCGATTATTGAAGATTACAAATACTTGGTGGAAGTCAATGAGGCTTTACTATCATTCGTATCTGGAGGGTGGCAAACAAATGTGCAGATTGTCTAGCGAATGAAGGTCACAAACATGAAGAAGATTCGATAATCTGAGAAGATGTGATCAACGAAATGGAGTTTTTGCTACTGACAGATTCAAGCAATGTAGATCACGAACGATTTTAGGTAATTTACTTAGCATGTTTATACTACTAAAGAAAGCAGAATAAAGAGGATTCGAGTTTAGTTTCACCTGGTGCCATATATCCAATGGTGGCCAATGTCTTGGTTTGAGCCATATGCATGTCTTGCTCAAAAATCTTTGCGATTCCAAAATCGCAAAGATGTGCAGTCATATCTTCATCTAATAGGATGTTGTTCGGCTTCAGGTCACAGTGTACAATCGGTGTTGTTAGACCACAATGAAGATACTCTAAAGCTGAGGCAATATCTATTGCTATGTTCAATCTCTGAAGCATACTTAAACGACGATCATGGGCATACAACCACCTATCTAGATTCCCATTTGGCATGTAATCTAATACAATGGCTTTGACGTCTGCAGTACTACAACAGCTGAGTATTTTTGTAAGGTTCCGATGACGAATGTTGCTCAATATCTTGCATTCAGCATAGAAACTCTTGGTTGCTCCTTCTGATAGTGAGTTAAAAACCTTTACTGCTACATCTGTTCCATCATCAAGTTCTCCTCGATAAACTGAACCGAAACTTCCCTTTCCTAGTAGATTGGCTTCAGAAAAGGAATTTGTTGCTCGTACAAGTTCAAGATATGAAACATTTCTCAAGAATGCAATAGGTGAAAGAATTGCAGCACGTTGTGATTCCTCCGTTTTCATCTTTACATATTGGTTCCGTTGCCTTATCAATATAAGTATAATGATCACTATGAAAATTATCGACAAGAGAGGAGGCAAGACATATTTAATCAAAGATGAAACACTTTTTGAGTTGGAATGTTTTGTCCTGCAGGGTGGAACTTGCAGCCGAGGTACTCCACACAGCTCGTGATTTTTCCTAAAAGATTCAGCGCTGAAGTTCGTAAAACATCCACCTGATGGAATTTCTCCTTCCAATTCATTCACGGAGACATTGAAGTGTCGGAGATACCTCCGTGCCTCGAGAGACTTGGGAATCGTTCCTGACAATATGTTAGACGACAGATCTAATGTCTCTAAGCTTATCAAGTTGCTCAATGATTCAGGAATACGACCTCCCAATTCATTGTGTGCCAAAGAAAGGTAAACTATTGATTGAGCACTGCCTATTGAGCTCGGGATTTTTCCTGAAAATTGATTCCATGATAAGTCCACATCTGTTGCAGCCTTCAGATTAGAGATCTCCGATGGTAAATAGCCCTTCAAAGAGTTCGTGGATAAGTTTAAACCTACGAGGCCATTCAGGTTCCAAAAGTTCAACGGTAAGGTAGATGTCAAATTGTTCGAATCCAAGTAAACTCTCTGTAGTGATTTCATTTCACCAAAACAAGCTGGTATGGCTCCACGGATCATGTTATCACTTGCGTAGATATCTCCTAGCTTACTTAACTGGCAAATATCATTCGGGATATGTCCTTCCAGCCTATTGTATTCCAGATATATGCGTTCGAGATTTCTTAACTTTCCAATTGTGTTAGGGATAGCTCCAGTCAACTTATTGCTATCCAAATATATACCGGTCAAGCTTGTCAAGTTTCCAATTCCGACAGGTATAGTCCCCCGGATTTTGCATCCAAATGCTTTAAACAATTGAAGGCTAGCAGAGAGATTCCCTAATGAAGTTGGAAGAACACCATTTAACTGATTTAAAGACACTTCTATGTATTCCAAATGTCGACAATTAGTTAACGAGGACAAGAATTTCAATTCTCCTTTCGATGTTTCTCCTGTAAGGTTATTCCCTCCTAGTAATAGCCTCTTCAAAAGTCTTAAATTGCCAAGGTTGGGTATCGTGCCAGTGAACGAGTTGCTGGACAGGGATATAGTAGCAAGCTGTGACGCATTAGAGATAGAGCTCGGAATTGATCCTGTAAGCTTATTCTCACCTAAATAAAGCTGTTCCAGATTTGGTAACTGAAGTCCCAAGCGTGACGGCAGAGTTCCAGTCAGCCAGTTCCTATTTAGGTCCAGACTCTGCAAAGTCGATATGTTGAATACTTTCGATGGAATGACACCTGACAAGTGATTTCCGTGGACGGAAAGATGCTTCAGATTTATGCTCCCTATCTCAGCTGGTAATTTCCCTGATAAAGTATCAAATATATCAGATCATTCATGAAAAGGGCAGCCCGGTGCACTAAAGCTCCCGCTATGCGCAGGGTTCGGGGAAGGGCCTCAGCACAAGGGTATATTGTACGCAGCCTTACCTTGCATTTCTGCCAGAGGCTGTTTCCAAGGCTTGAACCCATGACCTCCCGGTCACATGACAACAACTTTACCAGGTACTCCAAGGCTCCCCTTCGTATCACATCATTCATACTTGGAAGAAATCCGTCACCAACTTAGTGGATTAGGAATGTAAAGAAGTACTCCCCTCCGTTTCAATTTGTTTGTCTTACTTTCCTTTTTAGTCGTTTCAATTTGTTTGTCTTACTTTCCGTTTTAGTTTGTTTTAAAAAGAATGCCTCATTCCTTTTCTGGAAACTCTTAATTTTAACTTTCCACATGACCTATTCAAGATCACAAGATCAAAAGTCGTCTGTACTTTCTTAAACTCCGTGCCAAGTCAAAACCAAACAAACAAATTGAAACTGAGGGAGTAGTTTACAGCATAAAAACTCATCTGTATGTTAATGTCAACTTACTGAAAGGTTTCTACTTTGATATCTGATATGCGAATCAGTTTCTACATGTCTGGCCATGTAGCAAAAGTGATGGGGAAGGGGGTGAGAGGATCCAACATATACACTACCTGATACTGTGTACGTAAAACATGTGCATCGAGACAAGCTGCATGGTGTCATTAATGTATGAGGTAGAAATAGTTTAAGAGGGCAGCCCGGTGCACTAAAGCTACCGCTATGCGCAGTGTCCGGGGAAGGGCCCCACCACAAGGGTGTATTGTACGCAGCCTTACCTTGCACTTCTGCCAGAGGCTGTTTCCAAGACTTGAACCCGTGACCTCCTGGTCACATGACAACAACTTTACCAGTTACTCCAAGGCTCCCTTCGAGGTAGAAATAGTTTGTTCTTATTAATTTTAGACCTCTTAAATAGCTTACAACAGGATTGATATCTAATGTGGTAGGTAAATTTAGGACTGTCATGTCATGTAAATAGAAGCTACAAGGTTCTTTGATCTCTTATATATGCTGATGAACGAATATCGGGAAACAAGGGCAATAGCAATTTGGCGTTGCGTACCTGTAAAGTTGTTGTCCCCTAAAGTCAGATACTGAAGGAAAGTAAGGTTCCGAATATCTTCTGAAATGCTGCCTTTAAGCATATTGCCTGTTAGTTGTAGGACTTGAAGCCGTTTGCATCTGAATATGTTTGAGGGGATTTCACCGGTTATCTGATTTGCGTTGAGAAAGAGCCCTTCAAGGAGAGGAAGATTACATCGACTGCTCGCGGATGGCATGCTTCCCGACAGGCTGTTGTTCCCGAGATCGAGTTGCTTTAAGTTGGACATGTTGAAGAGTGAATGTGGAATTTGACCTGTCAGGGTACTACCTCTTAAGCTTAGCATCTCCAAATATGTAAGGTTACTCAAATTTTCAGGAATTCCACCTGCAGAAATATTGTCAAAGCTAAGTGAGTATATACGGCAAAGCACCTCGATCGAGTGGAGGTACAAGAAACAACAGATAGTAACAGAAGTCGAAGGACAAGAAACTACAAGAGTACTACTACGACTACTTGTATGGATTGACAACAAGACAATGCACTCCTACCTACTAACCTTCAAAGCTAAGTAAGTGTATATTGCAAAGCACCTCGATCGATTGGAGGTACAAGAAACAACAGATAGTAACAGAAGTAGAAGGATAAGAAACTACAAGAGTACTGCTACGACTACTAATATGGACGGACAACAAGGCAATGCACTCCTACCTACTAACCTTCAAAGCCAAGTATATATGGCAAAACACCTCGATCGATTTGAGGTACAAGAAACAACAGATAGTAATAGAACAGTACTACAACAAAATAATACGATAGCCGAAGTACAAGAAATAACGAATAGTAACAGACATCGAAGGAAAAGAAACTACAAGAGTACTACTACGACTATTAGTATGGACGGACAACAGGACAATGCACTCCTACCTACTAACCTTTTACATTTATCCGTGTCCTTCACAACCTCCTATCTAAGATCATGTCCTCGGTGCGGTACATATAAGTTGAGGAAATGAACTGGTGAGAAACAGAAAACTGATGGTTTCAATGGAATTTCTGTCGTTTTGAGTTTTTTTTCCAGAATATAGAGAAATGAAGAAGAATTTTGACTGTTATTTCGTTTTGGCGGTTCAAAATATGAAGAAGTAAACATGTCATGCGGAAAGTTGAAATTAAAGAGTTGCCAAAAAAGGAACGAGAGATTCATTTTGAACTGAACAAAAAAGGGAAGTCAGACAAATAAATTGGAATAGAGCGAGTATGATACCTATCAAATTGTTTACCCCGAGATATAGTGTCTTGAGCTTGGTTATGTACCCAATTTCATCTGGGATTTTTCCATTGAATTGATTGAAAGACAAGGACAAATCCTGGAGTTCCTGGCAAAGATGAAACTTCGATGGGATTCGTCCATGAAGCTGATTCAATGATAAAAATATCCCTCGAAGCTTAACAAGACGATGATCATTGCAGATATCCGGTGGTAGTTCACCTGTCAAACTATTACCAGTGATATCGATGAGTTGCAAGGACGATATGTTGAACATTTCAGACGGTATAGATCCTGTAAGCATGTTATATTTCCAGTCAGCTTCTACTAACATGGTAAGATTTCCTATCTCTTTTGGGATGTTTCCATGTAACGTATTGTTCGCAAGTACCAATCTCTTCAGCTTTGTGATGTTGCTAAAAACCGATGGAATAGCACCACTGAACTTGTTTTCGTTCATAAAAACGTTCTCGAGCTCTGGTAACTTTCCAAACCAGGTTGGAATGTCTCCGTTTAGACTGTTAATTCCTACGTTTATCTCTTGTAAGCGTCGTAAATGACCTAACTCACTAGGCATCAAGCCACTGAAGTTGTTGTTACTGATATCTAACGATGTGAGGAATGTCAGGTTTCCTATTTCAGGAGCAATTGTGCCTGAGAGTCTGAATCCTGATACGTTTAAAGACATCACTCTATGATAGTCATCGTCACTACTACAAAGGATGCCGATCCAGTAACAGATCGATGATCTGTTACTGGACCGCGTCCAGTTTTTGGTCAAGATATGATCAGGATCAGAAGTTATATGTGATCTAAAAGCAATAAGTGCAGATTCATCTGTGTTTATGTTTGTAAATGCCCTGACTGAACTCAACCAAACTGTTAGGAATGTTAAAACCAAAAGTGCTGGAATATTTGCATACCAATAGAAAAACTTCTCCATATATGGATTCTGATGTTAGGGAATACAAGAGTTTTGTTGGATGTTTCATATCATATTGGTTGTAAGAGGATGTAAGGCATTGATGTATGATACTTCTCTTTCCCAGTTTATGTGGCAACGTTTACTCGACACAAAGTTTAAGAAAAAAAAAAAGACTTCTGAAATTTATGGTTGCGCGACTCTAAGGGGTCGTTTCTTCTGGGACGAACTAAAAGGGAAAGTGTGTCGCATTAAAGGAATCATGTTGTTTCAGGTTTAAATTCTAGCATACGCAAAAAACACTGAATGATTTTTTTTATACGCTAAAGCCTTGATAGATAGAGTTATTTGATACTTGTAATGATGCAAGTTTGTCCGGACACTACGATTATAAAAAAATATCCATTCTTTTGGACATTTATTATATTAGGACCATTCATAAGTGGGATCCACCATGCAGTTGAATGGCAAATCCACATTACTGCTAATGTACTATGTAGGTGTGGAAGGTAAGGATTATTAATCCTAACATTAAATTGTGTAACTAGACACTTATGGTCTATTCTCAATTTGACTTTCATGGTGCATGGACAAGAAGAAGTTGTTCGGATGGTGAGCACTCCTGACTTTCAACCTGATTGTCGTAAATTCGAGCCATCAAGAAAGCAAAAAGAGTGAAAGCTCCTAGGAAGGGATATTTTTCTTAGAAAAAAGGACTTCATGGTGCATGGCTGGCAGGGGTGGAGCCACCTTTCATCTAGGAGGTCCGAATCCCCTTCAACAAAAAATTATACCATTTTTACATGATTAAAAATATTTTTTATGTATATATAATTAATGTTGAACCTCCTTCGGCTAATTTGTATGATTACTTCTGAAACCCCTCAACAAAAGTCCTGACTCAGCCATTGGGCTTGCTTGCTACGTTTTGTTCGTTTAAAGACTCAATACATAACTAGCTCCCAAAAATCATTTAAACGTTCAAACAAAATCTTATTTCAATTGAACACCTCAACTTCTAATAAAGTTTTCCAATCTGACTCTTCCAATTTGATTTTTTTTGACATGTATTCTCATTTGTCTATCAGGTAGCTAAATTGAAAAAGTTAAGAGTAACTTTTGAAAGATAAAACAAAGTTGAGTAACTATAATAACCAATCACACAAAGTTGAGTGACCATCCAAACGTCTAACATACTTCACTTATGAAATTACACTAGATATGTTATTGTTGACGTAAAAGTCGTCTAACGTGAAGATTTGGGAGGAAAATATACAACAAGAAGAAAAACAATATATACACTAAATCATCATTACAGTTTTTTTACATGTCAGACACTTTTTTGATCCTCAAGTTCAATAATTTGTGCAATACTGAAGGTGACACATCCATGACATTTTGGTTATGTTCTTTAGCATGGAGCTCAGCATGAAGCCTACAAAGTGCTGAACCTGCAACTTTCCATGCAAAACCACACTTTCTGGCGTCGCGTATAGATTTCGCGTAATCATAAGTCACCCGGTAAATAGCAAGTGCATCGGTAAATATGTCCGATTTACTCCTTATGCTTTCCTCCATATCCGGCGCTTCATATAGCAGCTGCATTAGAATTTGAAAAAGCAATGTATAAAAGTGCACTCATGATGGCTTCAAAAGATAAATGTGTTACATTGGAGAATCGCGGAGAGGAAGGAGGGATGATGGGGACAGTGAGAATTGAACTCGATTATTTTCTGGAAACTCCCACAGATACCAGTAGATTGTGACACTCACGTTTGGCTTCTTTCAAGGGAAAACATCCAGATTTACTCATCTACAATAACAACAACATACCCAGTATATTCCCACCAAGTGAGGTCTGGGGAGGGTAAGTGTACGCAGTCCATACCACTACTTCAAATGTGAGATAGAGAGGCTGTTTCCGATAGACCCTCGGGCCAGATTTACTCATCTAAGAAACAAAATATCTAGTCTTACCCCCATCTAAACAGAGTTCCAGAGTGAACCGAGTTATCCTCAGTTATACTTTAGCTAGGATCCACGTCGGAGCTCCATTAAGGGTTCAAGGCATATGAGACAATTTGCTAACAACAAGGTTACGAACGACCCCCAAAGTATAACCGAAGGAAACATTAAGATATTTCATATAGTAGAGAGTATTTATCATCTTTTTACCCTCTTACAAGCATAATACAGACACTTCAACTTAGCCTCAACTGATAACTAAACACTCCAATTTTGAGTATGCACCATCTAGACACATCAACTCTTTCTCCGCTGTCAGCTGAACACTCCAACTTACAAAATGATTGTCCAGGCAGCTCCAAAATTTATGTGCGACAGCAGTGTCGGTGGCCACAAGACACAGTAGGGACGAGTTTGAGTGTTTAGTTGCCAGTTGAGATCAGATTGAGGTGTCTAGATGTGCACTCTAAGAAATGGAATACTTACTTGCCGGCTGAGGCCTTTGAGTGTCTATTTATGAATTACGTAATGATATTATTGAAGTAAAATTTATTAAGATCGGGAGAAGAAGGTTTTACCTGTTTGTACTTTTTAATAACCTGGTCAGCTAAGTCATTTTTTGATTCATTGCTGGTGTTCAGTGCGTCCCGCATATCAAATCTGTAATTTTCGTACCTTTCTTCCCATAACCTCAAGCATGCCGCAGGGATTCCAACTTCAAAAGTCGAGAGCTTCGTAATTTCTGGAAATACAAAAAACGAGATATGTCAATTCCACAACCAGTAAACAATGGAAAATTTTCGATCAGTATATGGATCAAACACTTGCCTACAGCAACTGGTTCTTCAGCTTTAAATTTCTCAACCCGGTCATAAATTTCGCCTAGGACTGAGGTAGAGTTATAGCTTTCTCTCCTTTGTAAGAAATGCGGAAATCTGTGTACTATCAATCTCTTTGGGATGAAAACCTGTGGTCAGAGGAGTCGTAAGACAAGAACTCGATAACTCAACAAGATTAAAACAAGAACATACCCAAAATAATCCCACAAGTAGGGAGCGAGGAGGGTAGAATGTACGCAGACCTTACCCCAATCCCGTGGAGGCTAATCAAGATTAAAAACATAACAATTTTTTTTTTATCAATCCTGCTCTAGCTTTGGAAGCAAGATTAGATGTCAATCGTTTCTCGACTAGATGCACATATTTTCTTCACACAACATGATAGTGAATCTTAAGTTTTCAGGCAAGAGAGGCATCAAACTAATAAAAATGATTTAGGGAACAGAAAAGTCGAAACACTCAAAGAACACAGTGATCAAGCATAGGATTGTTAATAAGGGATATCAAACAGAGATCAGGTTAGCACAACTAACCTTATTCCCACTTTTTGGGGCGTCTATAGCATCATAATACAAATCAATCAACTCCAGCAATTTTTCTTTCACAGACTCCGTCTCTTCATTCTCCGTGGTATTATATTTCCCCAATATCAGAAGTCTATCCATGAGTGCATACCAGTTATCAGAAGCCTTAGCCATGCTATAACTGAAGGTGTAAACCAAGTCTCATAAGTAAAATCGAAACACGAGCATTTAATTCAGTATCTAAAGCATAAAGACATTACAGGAAGTTTAGCCAGGTCAAATAAAAGTAACTTATCAACAACGATCCTGCCATTTAGAGAAGATTCTCCATTGTCACATGTTGCTCATTAGCTCGAGGACTTCCTGAGTATGAGCAACTTTGACAATGGAACTGTATGTTGCGTTCTTCATGCAGCATAGGCGACATGTTTCAGGCAATATCAAGAGACATATTCTAATTTTGGAAGGAAAAATGGGCATTCTACACTGAGATGATATTATAATAGAGACTGATAAGTGTAATATAATAAATATGTGATAAGTCTATTATAATACATACGTCTGCTTCCTCGTTTCTAGAAATTTCTGAAAGAGTTCATGCTCCCTTTCCTCCACAGAGAAGTGGTTGGGCTCCCTATGCAATGTCTTTGGTGTTGAATAGATTCGGCTCCACGGTCTACTTGCAGTGTAATATTTTAACAGCTGAAGCATACAACACAACATGCTCAAATTGGACGGAACTAATTGAGTATTTTCATTCATTCAGGAAACGAAACGGCATCACAATATGTTTGTTTTTCTTTTCATTTATCGATGTTTCATTATCAATTCTAATTGGACATGGGGAGTGCAAATGAAGGAACCAATCTTTGGCAGTTCAATTAAATTGTTAGGCAAAAAGATTAGAGCAGTTAGCCAATAGTAGTAGAGAAAAAGTTGACCAGGGGGTTCCGAGAGACCCAATAATTATCTCCATCAAAATCGCCATTAGCAATTTCAGTGGCTGCGGATCTTGGACCTTTGGTAGAGAAGAAAATACCATATTTAGCATTTCCAATTATGTCTCCGAGGTTCTTCACAGGCACAGCAAGTAGTCTATGGATATCACCAAAATGAAGCCCAGGATTCCTGTATACTAGTACCTCTCCATATATTTGTCCATGTTCACTGCATATAACGACGGAGTTTTACATAGTAAATTTCTAGTTTTACTTTTTGAAAGTACAAGCATAGCATCAAAAAGAGAACACAAGTTACAAACATATCTATGCTGAAATACCTAGTTCAAAACAATTCTTAGGTTAATCGAACTTCTTCACTACACTACTGTGCAAATGAGCATTGATGAAATGAAATTCCGAAAGAGGCAAATGTAGCTTTGACCAAAGTGCAAATTTGTAGTGCATGGTGCAAACACCTGCATCGGCTTTCACCAAACTTTTTTAGAGTCGTGTTATGGGATCTAATGCCAGGTTTTCCATAATGAGATAACACATCCAATACTTACTAGGGATAGGACAATGTAAAGAAAATAGACCTTGGGCCTAACTCAACCCCAAAACAGCACATAAGGAGACAACGGCTCATTTTCTCAACCAACATGGGGCAATTAACACCGCACCTGCACTCCTCGGCCCGGTTAACAGGAGTGTTGATACAGTGTAGAGAAAACGAACCTTGGGGCTAACTGAACCAAAAAAGCTAGTTCATGAGTTAATGATCATCCAAAGACATATGACAACAGTCCACCCTTTAACCATTATTGGACAATCTAATAGACAACAAGGATCATATACAATACATCTAAAGAGTATACTTACAGAACAACACAGACTTCATCAGGATTTAAAGTATCAGTCGGATCAGCTGTCCCCATCAGATAGAAAGTATCAGAGATAGGAAGTTTTCCTGCTTTTAATCCATTTCTTTCTTCCTTTGCCAGGGAAGATAAACAACTCCAAAGAAATGGTTCAGTGAGAGGTACTCCAGCCATTATCATACTTGTGGCAATAGAGGCATCATCACGATCTCTATGGTTCACTGCAACTGCATGGAGACAACCAATAAAAGTAAGGAAGCAAGGGTCTGATTTGGTAACATAATCAACTGAGACTTAAAAATCGACTCAAACATATTAAGATTCCCCACTTATGTGGGAATCCCCACTTATGTGGGAATATACTGCGTTTGTTGTTGTTGTTGTATAAACATATTAAGATTAATGCAGGTAAAGGGGTGCTTTGATAAAAACTTCTGTATCAAATCCACAAAGATCAACAGAGGATGTTGATTCAAAATAGGTATCAGCGCCAGCTTGCTAATAATAGACATGCAATGTTTTCAAAAGATTATTCGAAATTTTGAGAACCAAAACGTTACCACGTGCTGGAATTTAAGCCAAATTAGACACAAGTTTAAAGTTATCGCATAACAGCATCCGAAGGTAACATTTCTCCTTATACATGCTAGATTATAAACCATATACAATAGCATAGAAACGTAGTTTTATTATAATTTTTTTTTCTAAAACTAGAATTACCTTTTAGAGCTGTCACCTCATCTGAGTATAATCTTTGTGTTTCCTCCAAAGTATTCTTCAGAATATCAAAGAAATACTCCACGGGAACACCTCCATAGGTCAACAGAGCAATAAGGGTTCTTGATAGACGAGTATTCCTAGGCTTAAAACTGAAAGACGAACATAAGAGGTGTCAGTTGCAACAGGTAAGCCCACAGGGACATATATACCTGAAATTTCTGTAGCCGCAGATATTTTAACAGAACTTCTGTAATACAGAGATAGCATGGAAGAATTCTTTCTAAGAACAATCATTAGAAGGGAGATATGTCCATCTTTTAGAGCCTGTCGTAATAGGCAAGTTGATATCCTAGTGGTAACTGGTAGACCTTTTTGCTCTTTTAATACTATGAAAATCTCACCAAACAATTCAAGTCCCTCACTTAGGATCCTACTGGCGGCGGATATGATCAGACTGATCAATTCTCCCCTTAAGTAATAAAAATGCAGACTCGATTTCATACAGTATATAGTGGTTCCACAAGCCTCTGGTATGATTTTAGCTTGCATTGAATGTAGTTTCTCCTTACTGTTATTTACTATCTGCTGAAATGCATAATGCCAGATTTTTACTCATATATGCACATGTACTTAACTAAAATATTTCTAAAATAAAACTGAAAGGGTCATGAAAGTAGTAATTTCATGGACAAACGAAGATTCCTACAATGAACTTTTTATCTTTCTATTAACTGAATTATTGGATTAACTAAAAAGTGCCAAATACCTGGGTTTATTTATTTCCAACGAGTTAAATATTTGAGCTCTTGACAGCCTTGGATCTTCCTCAACCTTGATCATTGAGGGCCTAATCTGAATTGTGCGCCGTGGCAGCTAATATTTAAGAACAAGTCATTGTACACGTCAGGAAGTTGATTTGGAATCAGAGAAACTAAATAAATAAAAGGGTAAAAGCTTCTTCAATATGCCGTCAGAGAGAACTATGCAATAAGTTTTAAGATTAAAATGGAACGGAGTTTGGTCTACGGTGCTTAGAGGAAATCAGTACCTTTCTATTGACTAGAAGGGTTCCTTTTACAGCAAGACCATTGTAGAATAGCCGGCATTGCATCAACAGAGGCTAGAAAGACAAAGAGAAGCATGAAAACTGGACAGCTAAGAATCCAGCTGACCATTTTAGTGATAAAAAAATTCCAGCAATTTGGATTCTGAATCGACTAGTAAACATCAAAAAACTTTTACCGGCTCCCCATTCTGAAATTCCGCCTCTCCCGGCGTGGATGAATTCTCTCCAAGTTTGACACCATTGGGATATCTCTGAAATGGTTGGTCCAAAATTTAATGGAAAGTTCTTAAAGAGAGACGAATGGAAACTGATACAAAGAACCGAACAATGAATCTGTCAGATAGTATACATCAATACTAGCATGCAACAGACTGAACAAGAGACGGTTTCTTGTGCACTGCCTACAACTAAAGAAAAATAAGGAAATAAAAGAATTCAATTAAAGATGAGAACACTAAAAACTTGATAGGTATTTCCAATGGCTATGTGACTGAATGCTGGAGAAGAAAAGATATGGAAAGTTAGACAAGAAATCATATTTTTGGTTTATTTAACATTATTGATCCCTCCCTTGAGCATTTTTGTTTCTTTAGGAAGTTCAAGGACTTGCTTTAATTTTATTGTCGTTTATGCAGAGGCTTCTGCCCGGAGATGTGAATTTGGATGTGTTGTCAGACAAGAATGTATTAGCCTCATTAATGATGTCATAAATGAGAGATCAACTCGTGGTACACGTGCATGGTTAATGAGATACATTGTAAGGATCGCTCCATTATCCCTTAGATTCAGCCACTGGAAGTATATCCAAAAGTACGATACATTTTGGAATAAAGCCAAATTATATGCTTCATTGTTAGGTTTACTGGCTTTCAATGCTATACAAAGGCATAATCGACATCAAGGAAATGCTTAGTCAACTAGGTCTAATCAGATTACCTCTAAGTTGGCAGCAGACTTGTGCTTCACATTAAAAAAATCTTGCGGACACAATCTTGCCAAGTCTTCTGAAATATATCCAGTCCCATCTGTATGTATAAGGGGTTTCCTGTCTTCATCGTAGAGAATTCGTCCATTCTTATCCTACAATTTTTTCCCAATGGAGGAGGTGATTAAATGATAAAGAGAGTTCATTATCTTGAGACCATGGAAAGAGAAAAATTATAAAGAGATGGCATACTGGAGAACACACGGAAAAAGAAACAACAGACAGTATACATGATTATATATACGCATATGTTATATGTTTGATAAGTAATATACATGACAATATATATCTTCAATTCTGTCAATATTCACTGATTTCAGATCAACTTGAAGCTTTACTGTCGTGGATAAAATTAGAGAGAACCTGCATTATCAGAGTAACTATGCACTTCAGAAAGAAAGAAAGAAAGTACGCAAAAACTATTAAAAAGTTAAAAATGGTCGGGAAAATAGCAAACCTCGCCATGTATTTAGCCATGCTAGAGACCATATGTACATGCATGAAATGGCACCTTGCGTCATGGACTATCTTGTCATGCAAAATGTAACTTTCTTTTTCACAAGGATTAAGAGATTCCATTCGAACAAAGTAGCATTTCACAGAGTCAATCTTTTCCTCTTTGTCCTTTGAACTTTTCTTTTTCCCGTCATCCTTATAAACTGCTCAAGTACCACAATGACATAAAGCCTCATTGGCATCATAAACACTCAAAAACATAATCTCTCGGGGATTTCCACCCTCGATTTAGAGTATACTAGTGAAAACATGAGAAGTTTCATCAAACAGCTACTTATGAAAACAGAACATCCACATTAACACAGGCCAATGCAAAGGCCATAAGACGAGAATTTCTTTAATTACAAGTCGTAGATATAAGCAAAAAAATTGCCCCCTAAGTACTGTACTTCCATGTAATAAAGATCATCAGCGTTGAATGGGAGAGAATGTTGGGCCTTACTTTCAAGCCCAATACATCTATGTTGTAGCGACACATATGTTAAGGTGGATCCAGTGTGTCAAAGGTGCATTTAAAGCGCGCTGAAGCCCTGAAGCGAGGATCAAAACACGTTGAGCGCTTCACCTCACTTAATGTGCTTCAGTGATGCCATCAAGACTCTATGACAAATTTTTCCTTGATAATGAGTGTTTCATGAAGAGGCGGCGACACTAAGCAATTGACATTTCACTTTATCATAAAAAATCTTGAAAGACCTACAAACTCTTGAAATTATACGAACTTAGCACAGAAAAGAAAAGGCTAATTCTGTATTTCTTCTTATATTTCCAAGACAAGCTAGGAAGTTCGAAATACTTTGTCGACATATATAAAGGTAATTACCAAAAAAGCGATAACGCCTCAAACCAACAAGAATTCCATTCTGAACAATCTCTTCTGGACAACTTGGGGCATTTCCCTCAAACTTGACAATCAACACATTTTCATCTCCTAATGACCGTTGCAGATGGGTTCTTTCTGCTTTCAGGTAAGGACCCTGAAGAGGATGGAAATAAAACAAGTCAAGAAATGGATACTACTGATTAAGGATATGTGATGCACTGTCCAAAGTGGATGCAGTGGCGGATCCAAGAACTTTACTTAGGGGTGTCACAATATAAAAAAGTAGACACATAAGGGGAGTCATCATATAGTATATATACATAAAACTAAAATTATAACCTAGCTAAACAGTGTAATTTTCCGGCGAAGAGGTGTAGGCATTACAGTTATTGCATTCGGGCTCTTGTATCAGTCTCGGGAGACGGCAAGCTTCAGTAGTTAAATACAATCTTTTACAGCTACAAAGCTAAGGTGAATGATCCGCAACGTAGAGCTACAAAAATTAAATATCTACACAATAAAAAATTTAAAAGTGTCCGAGATCTTTTTCAGCCAATTCAATCACAGGAGTAACTCTGGCACACACTTCAACGGCTAAAGCGGTTATCTTGGGACATTTTCTTGACAACTCAAAGTTCTGAAACACAAGAAGAACAGACCTTAAAAGTATAGCTTCCGTCCGAATGGACATGGCAATGGTAGAGATGAGTCCTTCCAGAATCCCAATCAAGATACTGGAAAACACATATATAAGGCAATTATTGGATTAGTAATTCAATAGTTCAGAAACTATAATGTGAGCACATAGACCAAGGTATTACAAGTCTCTTATCAGTGGACACTAATGATGAAATACATCAAATCCAAAAAATGAAACGACTGAAATATGAAGCCCATGTGGGTTGGAACAACAACAAGGATGTACGCAGTCCATACCACTACCTCCGGAGAAGTAGAAAGGCTGTTTCCGATAGACCCCCGGCTCAAGACACGGCCATGTGGGTTGGAACCCAGACCTTAAATCTGAACTAACTAAAAGATGAAAATAGATCATATAAGAGTGGTAGTAGATAGAAAAATACCTGCACCCGTTTATTATTTTCACAAGGATGACCATATTTATTCCAGATATACGACTCAAAATGAGACATAGGTTGATATATCATATCCAAAATGTCACGAACGTCATGGAGCATAATTACATCCTCCAACTTCCTCCTGCAATACATATCAATCAAGCAAATAACAACTTGTAGCAATATAGACGTCACGAAAATAGATATTTGAATAAGTGCAAACTTTACCTCCCTATGTAATTCAGAATCAGAAAGAATTTCCTGAATTCAAGCTTACTGAGTGCAAGTAACTGCTCACTTATTCCTCGTGTGCTGGCACTGTTTCTAAGTCTAAATTCAGATGATCTGCGAGCGTAGTGATCTCTTTGAAAGCTCGTTGTCACTGGAGTTGTTCGAGGTGATGGTATTTGTGGAGCTGATGTAGGAGAATCAGACGTATCACCTACTATATCTGCAAGCGTTGGAAAACTAGAGTTCTTGAAAGTTGTAAACATGCAAACAAAGAAGAAGAGATAGCAAACTGAATACACTGGATATGTTGTTGCTGTTTTAAAAATGAATCGAAGAAACTTTCTTAAAATACGGAATGGGTAATTTAACATTGTATGCCATCACATATACTATTTCATAATTCTATTAAATGGAACATTTCTAACCATAAGGCTACCAAAGTCCAATAGATGAAAGAAGGGGCAAATTCAAGGTTCCGCAAGGAATAATTCATTTCCAGTAAAGCAAAGTAAGTGAATTCTTTTGTGAAATGCTCGGTATTTAGGTGGTGAAGAATATAGGAACTTAATTATTAGTCTCGACTACATTTTAATATATCAAGTTTAAACCTCTTTCTTTACGCTTTCTTCAACCTCTTTCTTTTGAAATATATAGTATGATAAAAATAAATTTAAAGTAAAAAAAATATAAAATGCAATGACAAATAAAAATGAGGAAAAGAATATAAAAAAATAGCAAAAATGATGAACCAAGAATGAAAAAGGGGAAACAGAAATACAAAAAAAAAAAAGAATGCAAAGAAATAAAATTGAAAAAGAAAAAAATGATGGAAAAAAAGTGTAAGAAACGAGTAAAAAATAAGTGGAAAAAAATGAAAAAGAAAAAAAAGTAAATTAAAGGAAAAAATAGTAAATTAAAGAAAAAAACAAATATGACCTAAAATTGTCACCCTCAGGCAGATACCAGGTAACTCTGTCCACCAAGGAAGAAATCACCTAGTCCCTATTAGGAATTGAACTTGAGACCTCGTGGTGTTCAATCCAACTTCATTGGCCAATCACCTTCAAAAGCACTTTTGAGCAAAAATAGTATTTGGCCAACCTTTTAAAAAGTTATTCTAAATGTATTTTTTTTTTAAATTGCTTTTCAAAAAATACTTTTGGAGAAAAACTATTTTTTTCAGCTTCTGCTACTCCTGTTGTCTCCCAAAAACTTAATTATGTATCAAAATTACAAAAAAAAAAAATGTATCAAAAGTTAATTATGTATCTTTGTAAAGAAAAATATATCTTCATCGAATATATCGGGAGCTAATTATGTATCTGTACAAACCTAAAATCTAATTTTCAATAATTAAGCTCTAAACTATCGAGATTTACATTGTTTAAAACCACAGGTCCATTTTCCAACCAAAATGAAACTCTTAACACACTCTCACATCACATACAACAAAAACAAAAGCAAAAACAAAAACAGAACAAAACAATAAAAGGAGAAAACATACATGCAAGTTAAATTTTCTAAAAAGTAATCACTTTATATATCTTTATAAAGAAAAAATATATATTTCACCGAATATATCGAGAGCAAATTACATATCTCAACAGGCCCAGAATCAAGATTTGCTCCAAACTGTCTTTTTTTAATACAAATAAACCACAGCTCCATTTTCCAACCAAAATGAAACTCTAACACACTCTCACATCACATTAAAAACAAAACAAAAAAAAAAAAAAAAAAGGAGAAAAAATACATGCAAATTTATATATTTATAAAATAATACTTTAAAAAAAAACTTACCATTTTCCTTCAAAAGCGCCGCATTTCTATGGAATAAACTAACCGAAGAAGAAGAAGACGAAGAATTCCGAGGCAATAAATTTGGTTTATAATAAAAACTCTCAGCAGACGTAGTAACCTGAGCAACTCGCTTTTCACAAATTTGAGTTTCTGAATGACAGTATTTTTTTGACATGAATACAATAAAACCACTAAGGCTTTTTCTAATCTGACATTTCGAAATCTCTTTCAATATGTATAGAGATCGTTCTTCACCAATTCCATAAAGTAGTTTACGTACTTTATTATCTGGTGGATTTTGGTTCTGAGATTTGCATAGTTGGTTTAGCACTTGCTCTACTGAATTTGGAAGTTTAATAATTACTTCTTCTTTATCAGATTCAACTTCTTCAACTTGTTCAGCTGCTTCATTTTTGTAAGAGAAAAAATTTCCCATTTGAAAGTATAGAAGAAGTGGGATTTTTTTTATTTTTTTTTGGAGAGAGGAATTGGAGTTTTGGTGATATTAATGGAAGTTAGATTTTGAAGTTTAATTTTAGGATGAGGAGTTCATTTTATGTTTGGTTGGGATTTTAAAATGGGAGGGCTAATTAATTATGTGATATTCTCTTGGTCTCAAATTATTGTTTCAAATTGAGATACACGTTAATTAGGAAAAATAATTAATAATATGGCTAGTTTATTATAGTATTTTTATTAAATAATGTTTATATTTTAATTTAAAGAAAAAATAATTAATATAAAGAGTAAAATATGAAGAAAAAAAATTATCTCTTCTTAATTAATAAAAAAAAAAACAAGTAAAGTGAGAAATTAAACTAAAAAATTTGAAACGGCTAATTTGAGACGGAGGGAGTATATAATTTGAAAAAATTAGGTCCCGTTTGATCATGAAAGTAATGATCTTTAATTTAACTTATTTTTAAAAAATCGTGAAAAAAATTAAAAATAAGTTTGTGAAATAATTTTTGAAACAAAAAGTAAAAAAATTCTTATGACCAAATGCTTAATTCTGATATAACTTGTTTCTAATCAAACGACCCCGTTTATGTTGGACTTGTTATTCCAGCCTCAGGGCTCGTTCGGTGTAAGGTATAAAGAAAGTACTTAATTTTGAGATCAATTTTAGAATGAGTTTAATTCATATTTGATTGGAACAAAACTGAAGAATACTTTTTCCCAAAATTTCACTTTTAATATTTTCTATATATATTTGTATTTATCATATTTTATCTCGACGCACCATTAAAAAATAATTATTAACATAATTATTTATCATATTATCCCTATTAATTGATGTTAGTATTATGTCTTGAACATAGTTTGAAGAATAAGCAATTAATTTTAAGGATAAAATAGAAAGAAAAAAAATCTTCTTTTGATATGTCAAAAGTAACAAATAAAAAAAAAATTCATTCTAAAATTAGTACCAAATAAAAATGAACAAAAGAAGTATGAAATAAAAGTAACATTAATATAACCAATTTTTTTTAAAAAAGATTATTTCAATTTTATTCAATCAGACATGAGATAATCGACAAAATTATTATCATGTGATCAAGAAGTTATGAGTTCAAACCATGAAAATAATTTTTAATAAAAATATAAAATAAGATTGCGTACAGTATACTTTTATGATAAAGTTGTTTTTGAGATACCGCATATAACAACTTTAATATATCGAACTGTTTTTTTTTTTTTTTAGCCATGAGATAAATGTCATTGGACTTGGAAGTTTGTGTGTTGGTGAGTGGGAAATACTATTTGTCTTTTTGCTTTAAAGTGCTCTTTGGAATATTAATTTCAAATTTGTGTCCTTTCCCCATTCTTTTAGGGGAACCAATGACAACCCGTTGGTGGTCCTAAAAATACTACTTTTTCCGTCTCATTTTATGTATCGTCATTTATTCGAGCATGAAGTTTAAGAAATAAGAGAAAACTTGGTAAAGTTTACCAAATTATCCTTTATCAAAATATTTGTCAATATTTTTTTTTTAATTAAGTGGAACCAATAAGGGTAAAAGGGTAATTGTGCCTTTAAAAAGTTGCCAATTAAGAAAAAACGACACTTATTTTGGGACGGATTAAAAAGAAAATGATGACACATAATTTGGGACGGAGGAAATACTAATTTTTTAAAATTAAAGTTAAAGCTAGAGTTTGATCTTGAAATTGTTTTTGAAATTTTATTATAGAAATAAAAGTGAAAATAAACTCTTTTTAAAAACAATTTTATTAAAGTGAAATAATTTTTAAGATCAGACACTATTATTTTTATTTTTTCACTAAGTGAAATAATTTTTCAAAAAATAATAATTTAATGGTCAAGTGATGGTTGTTATTTGTAATATTATATTGTATTGTTACTATTAATATCATATTTATTTTGATTATTACTTAAAATATATCATATGATATGATTAAATTTTATGATTAGATTTTGTCATAAAAAGTCAGTTTTATGTAATCGTCGATTTAGTGGGATTGTGTTGTTAACTTATATATATTTTTTTAAAATTTATCTTTATTTATTATTTAATTACTTTATTTTATTCCTTATCCTACTTTTTTATAGTAGTCTTCTTACTTATCTAATAAGTTTGTTCTTCATAATATTAATGTGTGAGATTATGTGAAGGAAAATGATACAATCTATCTAAATATTGTATTTATTAAAACAATATAATACGATATATTATGAAACTCTACGTAACAATCATCTAAACAGAGCGTAAAATTAACGTTAATTATCATTTAGACACCTTAACTAGGCCGCGTAACAACCAACATTTGTCTATGAGTAAAATAAATCACAAGAGAATCTTAGAACAGAAGCTTTTTGAAAAAGTAAAGGCAAAATTGAGAAAATAGAGTGCAGAGAAAAAGTCCAATTAAAAAAGAAAAAGTTGAAAAAGGAAAGCAAGAAGTGACAATTCAAGATTACAGTGTAGGGGATTTCTGATTTATTCTAATTCTTTATGACTTTTGTGCCAAATTGAAAAAAGTTCGTGAAGTACAATTATTTTTCATTTATCGTTTGACCATAAAAAAACATAATTTTTCAAAATTTGAGTTGGAGCTGTGTTTGATCATGAATAAAAATTAAAGTTATTTTTAAAATTTTGTGAGAGAAGTATGAGTGAAAAAAAGTGAAAACAAGTTTTATACAAGTCCGAAATTGTATTTGAAATTTTCATGACCAAACGCATCTTGTTTTCATTTTTTTCAGTAAAATGAAATAATCTTTCAATAAAATGTAAATAATTTTCACGATCAAACGGCTAACTAAGTTTGAACTGACTATAACTTCATCTGTTTAAATGTACTTTTTTTGTTTTGATTTAATACGAAGTTTTTGAAAGAAAAATAGATTGAGTCTTTTGATCTTAATTGAAGATATATAAAATATACCGAAATACTCTACTTTTAATCTTAATTTTGTAGTATGTCAAATTATGAAATAGAATTTAAGAGTTGTTACAAAAGGAAAGAGAATTTTCATATAACTAGTTAAAAAGTAAAATAGAATAAACACATTGAAATGTAAGGAGTATTGCTTTCTCTATTTTAATTTACGAAACGTTGTTTGATTCGACATACAACTAAAGAAAGAATTTTTTTTGACACGTGATATAACACAAACTCTAATTAAAGGAGAACTTTAAAGTTAACTTGCTTTAAAGTATGAAAGGTACAATATTTTTCTCCAAATAAATAAAAAATAAAAAATATGTCAAATAAACTAAGATAACGGAAGTATATACTAGTAGATATTTCAACCAAATTTAGAGACGATTGATAATACAGTATGTCAGATAAATTAAGATAACGAGAGTATATACTAGTAGATATTTCAACCTAATTTAGAGATAGTTTTGGGGTGGGCCCAAGGCCAGACATAGTTTTGGGCCCAAAATCGATTGGCAGCCACCAGCTGGCTAAGGAGGGGGTAAATGTGGGTTGGTGGGGTCAACGGGGCTATTTGGGTGGTCAAATGAGTGAAACAACGCGAATGGACTATTTTCGAGCCAAATCGGTGGTTGTTAGCCTACGGTTTCGGGAGTGGGCCCAGGGATCGGTGGAGTTTTGGGCCAAAAACCGACCAGCGCCCCCCTAACTGGCTGAGGAGGGGTGAATGTGGGTCGACAAGTCCATTTGGGTGGTCAAACGGGTGAAACAACGTGAACGGTCTATTTTTGGGCCAAAATCGGTAGGTATTATCCCACGATTTTGGGGGTGGGCTTGGGGCCCGGCGGAGTTTTGGATCAAAATTCGATCGACGGCCTCTCGGCTGGCCATGACGGACATCTCGAACCATGAAGGCCCGAACATCCTACTCTATCTGGTAATCATGCATAACATTCATATAATAAAAGAAGATGCGGAAATATAGTCTGATACGGAAACCTGGTCATACTCTGGATTCAGTTTAACGATAAGGAATGAAATTCAAAATCAACTAAACAACATCTGGAACAGTCTGCGAAATCTCTACTACATAATCAGATGACAACTGTCTGAGAACTGGGACAAGGCCCCCAGTAGACCAAAATAAAGGAATAATATAATCTGAAATAAACAGGTCTTCTGGAACAAATAAGGCTCACCATTGTACAGATCACTTCTCTCTAAATACTCTACTGCTTAGCTGGACCCCTAGATTGAGCCTTCGAACCTGGGAGGTAGGGGGTCAATACAATTGTACTGGTACGCAGAGTAAATCCAAAATAATAATTTGTATTCAACATATGTGAGAGCAATTTAAAATAGTTCATAAACATATCATATAGTAAGAAATCACATGGGCATTTTTGAAAGACTCTGTAAAATCATTTGAACTCTATGACACTCTTTGTTTTACTTCTGCGCTAGGTGGTATACCCTACAACTCTGAAATTCCACGGGTTATATGAAATCTGCCATTAACTCGGCAGCCAAGCCCCCAATCCAAGTGTGCCGCAAGGGTCGGAGTCTCTATCTCTACTATGCCACACGGCCATCGCCAGCGTACAATAATAATCTACCCGTATCGGCAAATATGATTTCAGGCTAAGAGTTACTTGAACTCAAGCCTTCTTCGGGTAACCACCTAACCCTCTTTAAGCCCATTTTTAACTCTTTCAAAATCATGTATTCTGTGAAAACATACTCTGAGAACTCTAACTCTGTTATGGCATACATGCATATGGTATCGCCATACCATTGACTTGCAAGTCACATCTCTGAGCCATTTTTAGCATATTACAATCTCTGTTTTCAAAACATAAATTCGGGACCACCATATCAATAAATCATTTCAAGGAACTCTTTCTTTAAAACTCATGTAAACACATGTATGCAACTCTCTTTGTCAAACTTTCAATGATACAAGGTGGCCAGGTCAAAGTTCTCAATCTCATGCAAAACTTTCTCTTTTTAACAAAACATATTTACATCAAGAAACTCCCTCTCAAAATCTCGGAATCAGGCTCGAAATACTATAGTATTTGAGTAAATTATTTTCAAGCCATAAATCATGTATTTCAAATACTTCACATTAAGATCATAAACTTAAAAGTTATCACAAGAGAGAGATTTTATAAGTTGTGCTCTCAAACAATCTTCAATCTAAACCTCCATACATATACATATACATGTAAATCAATTTAAGGGGGAAAGGCCTAAAAGCCAAATCAACAATACAATTAAACATTCATAATGCATAATAAAATCATGTATTTCAAAACCCCTTTCTAAAATCATGCTTGACAATTTTTAAATCATGTTCTAGTGTTTATAAGCCTATGTAGTTTTTTTAGGATAAACTCCACGTACCTTAAATTAGGAACTTTGGATATACTCTAGCTGTTGGGATGCTATACGTGCAATTGACGGGTGCTTCTTGTAGCCCTCGCAATGGGGATTCCGATTTTTGAATCAATTCCGGAAACTAACGGTGAAATCTTGATTAGTATTGATCTTTGGGTTGAAACCCTAGGAGGAGTCCTTGACCATAGATTACTTAGGTTGAAGTATGGAAATCAAGATCTGATTTTGTTTCTTGTGATCTTGGAATGAAAGACTTGAATTCCTTGGATTCTTGGAGAAAAGGGTTTTGGATTTCGTTCTTGGGGAAGGGAGTATTTTTGGTGAGTTGATGCTGATGAAGATGGGCAAATATTGCCCTTTTGGGTGATATAAATCGTCAAAACGGAGCTCCTACACCGTAAAACATAGAGTTTGCGGTGCAAACCCCATGGCAAACCTTAAGGTTTACGTCGCACAACTTATGGCAAACATTCAAGTTTGTGGCGCCTAACCAATCGCACACCTTTACTGCATATCACGAAAATAAGCATAACTTTTCGCTCGAGTATTGAATTTAGGCGAAATTAGTATCGTTGGAAAGCTAATTCGAAGAAATTTCATTTGATATATAGTAGGCCCTCTAATTCGATATATACAAAGAGTTATGGTCAACTGAAGTTGACCCATATTTCGACGCTCACTCAAACTCGAACGATAGGAAAACTTTCAACTCGTCCTTGAGTTTGGGGACCTCTATGATCTCAATTCATGCTCAAATAGGTTCCTACACTACATAATTGATTAACATGCCAAATTTGCATAGGATTTATGGCTTTTGGATCATCTACGCATAGAAACGACGATTTTCGTTCTAGCCCGAAATGTGGGGTGTTACAACGGGGCCATTGGGGTGGTCAAATAGGAGAAACGAGGCAAACGAGAAATTTTTGAGCCAAAGCAATGGGTGTTAACCCACAGTTTTGGGGGGGGGGGGCAGGGACCAGGCAGAGTTTTAGGCCAAAAATTAACCTGCGACCCTCCGACTAGCTGAGGAGGGGGTGGGTATGGGGAAGCGGGGTCGACGGGGCCATTTGGGTGGTCAAACGAATGAAATGACACAAACAGGCAGTTTTTGGGCCAAATAGGTAGGTGTTAGTCCACAGTTTCGATAGTGGGCCCGACACAGTTTTGAGCCAAAAATCTATCGACGGCCCTCCAAATGGCTGAGGAGGGGGTAAATTTGGGTCAGCGGGGCTATTTGGGTGGTCAAATGGGTGAAACAACTCAAACGTGCTATTTTTGGGCCAAATTGGTGGGTGTTAGCCCACGGTTTTAGGGCCCAACAGAGTTTTGGGCCAAAATTCGACCGACGTCCTCTCGACTGGCTAAGGAGTGAGTGAGTGTGGGTTGTTGGGGCCATTTGGGTGGTCAAATGGGCAAAACGACGCGAATGGACAATTTTCGGGCCAAATCGGTGGGTGTTAGCTCACAGTTTAGGGAGTGGGACCGGATCTAGGCAAAGTTTTGGGCCAAAAATTAACCGACGACCCTCCGACTAGCTGAGGAGTGGGTGAGTGTGGGAAGGCGGGTTCGACAGGGCCATTTGGGTGGTCAAACGAGCGAAACGACGCGATCAAGCCATTTTTGGGCCAATTGGTGGTTGTTATCCCACGGTTCTGGGGTGGGTCCGAGGTTCGGTGGAGTTTTTGGTCTAAAATTGACCGCGGCCCCTCGATTGGGTAGGGAGGGGGTGAGTATGGATTGGCGGGGTCGACGGGGTCGGCGGGGCCATTTGGATGGTCAAACGAGCAAAACGACACGAACGGACCATTTTTGGGCCAAATCGATGGGTGTTAACCATGGTTTCGGGCCAAAAATCGAACGTCGACCTCTCGGCTAGCTGAGGTGGGCGTAAGTGTGGGCCGACGGGGCTATTTGGGTGGTCAAACAAGTGAAACGGCGCAAACAGGCTGTTTTCGGGTCAAATCGGTAGGTGTTAGCCCACGGTTCCGGAGGTGGGCCCAGAGCCCGGTGGACTTTTGGCCCAAAAAATCGATCGACGGCCCTCCGAATGGATAAGGAGGGGGTGAGTGTGGGTCGGCGGGGCTATTTGGGTGGTCAAACAGGCGAAACGGCGCGGATGGGCCGTTTTTAGGCTAAATCAATAGGTGTTATCCCAAGATTTGGGGGTGGGCCCGTGGCTCGGCATAGTTTTGGGCCGAAAATCGACCGGCGGCCCCCGTATGGCTGAGGAGGGTGTGTGTGAGGGTCGGCGAGACCATTTGGGTGGTTAAACGGGCGAAACGGCGCGAACGAGCCATTTTTGGGCCAAATCGGTGGCTAACAAAGATAAATGCTCTGTGTACATGGGGGAGGCCCTATTGCTGTCCAACAAGAAATATTGCAGATGTTGGGATTTACTGCAGGTGTTCTCCAATCAGGTATCTCGGGGTCCCTCTAAGCACGAAAAGAATTTCAATTGCTCAGTGTCAGCCCCTTGAGAAAATTTTGCATAGAATTTCTTTCATATGCAGGAAGAGTTCAGCTCATAAAGAGTGTACTATTCTCAGTGCAAGTCTTCTGGGCTCAGATTTTCATACTTCCTAAGAAGGTGATCAAGAGTATAGAAGCAACATGTAGGAAGTTCTTATGGACAGGTGGAGTAGACTCGGCACATAAAGCACTTGTGGCATGGAATACGTTACGCAAGCCCAAAACAGCCGGAGGAATGAACTTCTTGGATATATTGTGTTGGAATAGGGCTGCAATATGTAAAATGTTGTGGAATTTGCGTCATAAGAAGGACAAAATGTGGATTCAATGGGTGCACATCTACTACGGGAAGCTGGAATCAGTGTGGGGGGCACAACCTACTCAAGCTTCTTGGGTTGTTACGAAGATCCTCAAAGCGTACAAACACTTCGAGTTGGCTGGATGGCAATTAAGAGATGTCCTAGCAACCGCAAAGTTCTCCACCAAACAAGTATACGTGCAAATGAGGGGACGGTTTCAAAAAGTGGAATGGAGACACTTGATTTGCAATAGTCTAGCACCTCCTGATATTGTTAGTTAGGTAGTAAACTCGCACACCTAATAGTTTAACTAAAACTATCAGGTGTCCGAATGTGAAGTTTGAAAGTTGTGTGATTTGCTTTGGTCTTGGAGTCTGAAGGTTGTTGGAATTTGAAGTGCCGCTATTCTAACAAGGTAATGCCATTCTATTCTAGGAGGAAATAATCCAATACACCAAGTACTGTGAAGAGATTAAGTTCCTCTAGGACGCACACTGAATTCTGTGGGCTCGGAAAAAGAATTGTGCTTATCTAACGTACCGTTCATATTATTCGTTGTACCGAACACAGTAGATAACATTTTCTTATTTTCTTTTCAATGATAAACTGAACTGGAAATTGAAATAGTACATTACAAGAAACACAATGCAGAAAACATGTACATACGGATTTGCTTAAGGGGAAACACATGATTGATCTAAACAAAACGGATAAAGGAAAAAGGGTCTGGGGGGGTTGAGACTTCAACAGAACCTTCAAGTGTTAGTATGACTTCCTTCATGCTAGGCCTTAATGCTGGATTTTCTTGAATGCACCAAATAGCAACCATCAACAACTTCTCGAACCTCTTGATATCTTCTATGGCCTCTTCATCATCACCCACGAGTAAATGCAACTCTTTTCTCCTGTAGCAATCACAAGCCCACTCCGCGAGTATCATTTCATTCTCATTCTCCACGTCTTGCTTGTAACTTTTTCTGCAGCAAATCAGCTCTAAAAGCAAGATTCCAAAGCTGTACACGTCCACTTTGACGGTTATAGGCATGTTTCTGAACCACTCTGGGGCTACATACCCTCTTGTCCCACGTATCTTAGTGGTTGTTCGAGTCTGATCTTTCCTCAAAAGCTTGGCCATTCCGAAATCTGCTATTTTTGCTGTTAAGTTTTCATCTAAAAGCACATTTTGGGGCTTGATATCACAATGTATAATTTGGTTACTACACTCTTCATGCAAATAGCAAAGCCCTTTAGCAGTGTCTATCGCAACTTGTACCCTTCGCGACCAACTAAGCCTAGAATCTTTGAATAGCAAGTCTGCTAAAGAGCCAGCTTCCATGTGTTCATACACCAAAAGCCGGTGTTGGCCTTCGTTGCAGAACCCGAGGAGTTGGACCAAGTTCTTGTGATTAGTCCTGCTGATTGAATTCACTTCAGCTAGGAATCCTTGTTCTCCTTCTGTTACCGTTTTGTGTAGTTTCTTGACAGCAACGATTTTTCCATTTTCGTCATTAAGAATCGCTTTGTAAACTGTTGAGAAGGCACCAGTTCCTAACTCTTCCTCGAATCCGTTTGTAGCTTCTTCTAGCTCATTGTAACTAAAACTTCTTATGTTCACTCCTGGAACAGCTTGATATGCTGAAAGCTTCTTTGGATATCTCCCTTTAAACTTAAAAACATACAAAAGGGCCAACAGCATTAAGATGAAAACTGAACTACCCAATAATACAGAAACAGAAATGATTACACTGGATTGATTTTTTCTCTTTTCACCGGCTTGAGACCGAGGCGTAGTATTAGTAGTAGTTGTTGTTGTTGGTCCTACTGTGGAGTTGTCTTTCGTTATTTTCAAAAACGTTTTTGATGCTTCTCCTGGATCTGTCCTCCCGTTTAAAAGTGGATACCTTTTCTTCCAACATTCTTTTCCTGGATGGTGAACAACAGCAACACAATAACAATCATTCAAACAATTCTGTTTGCACCAATCCTCGGTAACATCTGCGTAGTACTCAAAATCGCCACCAAACCAGTTAGTGCTGAGCATTTCGTGCATTGTGAAAGCCTCAGCACCTCGAGATTCAACCTTACAATCTTGCTCGGGGAAATTCCGTCTGCAGCTGCCTAATTTGTCCTTCGGATCATTTAATATATACTTGATTGGACAATCACATCTTGGCCTTCGGTCAGTTCCCATCGAGCATAGGCTGTTCAAACCACACGCAACCCATTCTCTCTGTAGATTTTGCGGGAGAAGCAAGCAGATGTTATCCGGAATGCTACGCAAAGTAGACCACGCCATCGGCCTCCCACTAGAAGATCTTTTTGGATAGACATAGTGCCTAAAAACTCCGTCATATTCAAGAATCGCTCGCTGATAAAACTGGCTTGCTGTTGAGTTTGTCTCATTGGAAGACGATATCAATGTCAGCAGAGTTCCATTCTCTGCGTGAAGATAAATGCCTAATTGAATGAATCTCACCTGGTTACCACTGCCACCAGTCTTGGTCGACCAATATGCAGAATTTGTGACATCAATCGGGTACTTGATCGTGTGAAGCGCCAGCTCTCCATCCAGGAACAACTCAAATCTTCCACTCGATGCATTCGTGCTAGAGAAGCTTGAGACAAGCCTGGATCTTTGATTAAGTACTTGTCCAGGCAAAATCGTATCGGTTGGCTCATCAAAACTCCGCCATAGAATGCCTGAACTACTGGTTGCTAAAACAAAGTTGCCGGTGTCAAGCATGGCTCCATAGGCCGGTCCAGCATTAGCCGTATCACGAGCCCATATTTCTTGACCATTTGGATCAGTTAGCACTAGTCTTCCATCTATAGAAAGCTCAACTTTGGATCCTTCCGGTGCGATGCTATTTCTATTGGCTGACCAAACTATAGTCTTTTCTTTGAGTTTGTTGAACCAAATGGCTAGTAAAAATCCTGATGATCCATTTCCAGTTCTTTGAAAGCCAAATGCAAAATCTCCAGATGGGGATGGCCAAAATTTAGTAACATCACTTGTAGTGAGTGTTGAACCTAAACTAACATTTTTGTAAGATTGAGCAATTGTTGAAAGTGGAAGCAATAAAAAAATTGTAAGTAGAAACATACAATGGAAAGCCATGCAATAAAAAGAAGCAAAGTTTCTTGAAAATCAGAATACATACACCTATAAGTTATAAATATAATGTTCTTGTTAGACCACATTTGAAAAATCAAATGTTGATTCGGTCAATTGTGTCCTAATTAGACATATTGTGTCCAGAGTTTTTTAACCTGAAAAAAATGTGCTAGAAAATATGTCATTTTCTTGCTTGTTTTTGACTGCTTCGTATTTTGGAGTCTATTATATTCTTTCTTATATGAATTGCTCCGTAATTTTTTCAAGTTGTAAATCATTAAAAAATAATAGAAGAGGGTGCAAACTACCAAAAAAAAACAACTCAAATTTCCATCTTTGACACTATTTACTGCCACTAATATCTTCCCAAGGAAAGACTTGACTATGAATTATTACTCTAAAATTGAGAAAATTTGCCTTTTTGAAATCACTAAAGAGTACGATGAAATTATAAATACTCCCCCGTTCCAAATTATCCGTCTCAAATTATGATGACACGGCTATTAAGAAAACAATGATTAGTAATGTAACTTTACCATTTTGCCCCTATTAATTGTGTTAGTTCCAATATTGATGAGGTTATTATATGATTGATACCAAAATACTTTTTGCATGGATAATTAGGATTATAGGATTACCAAAGTCTTTGCAACATTTTTTAAGATTTGATAATTCAATGCTAGTAACAAGGAGTAATAAATTACATGAGCATAGAGTAACAACCGCTATCTAGTATATCCACTAGATACAAGCTGAGTTGTAGCAAAACTGAAGCTTTCGTAAGTTTGAGTGTTGACGATTTATCAGCACGCTCATATGCGAAGCTGGTTAAATTAGGAGTATTTAGTTCAACATCAATCAAATCTAAGCACCACAATAGTGCAAGATACATGAGTTCGTCACTTGAGATCTTGATTGTTTGCTATTTAAAGCAATCAGATAAGTACACGCTGTCAACGTTGGGTTGATTGAAAAGGTCTTCTAGCCATCCATCTGTGACATTCACATTAGCTAGGTGCAATTTTTTCAAGGCTTTGCAATAAGTTATTTTAATAACTTTTAGTTTCTAGTGACGACTTTTAATGTAAGGATCTTCAAGATTTAGTGTTACAATATCGACCGGTAAATTTCTATGGCCCACATAATTAATTTATTTAATAGTTTAATAATAATTGAATAAGTTAAATTCTAAATTTATATGGGGAAGTTATCTAGTAGGACTAATGTGTTAGTAGGATAATTACTGACTCCTAGTAGGATAATTACAGACTGTTAGTGGATAATTATTTTCCTGTATTATAAAAGGGTCCTCTCTCTGCCAAAAGAAGAATAAGCTCCATCAAACGTTATTCTGAAGCCTAAGGTTAAGAGAGAGAAATACTACTTCTGCTTCCGCTAAATCTCGGTTAAGAAAAATGGAGAATTCCGGTATGTTTCTTGACTAACTTTGTTATAGAATGTATGTGAAAATCATTAAGTTCTACGTTCCTAAATAATTGATAGGATTATTTATATATAAGATTGTTCAAGTTTATATAATTCGCTATATGCTTACATGTGGTATCAAAGCTAGGTTTTTGGAACTATTGATTTTCCATTAAAATTAATGTTTCTCCAAATCTTGTGAATTTTTTTATGTTTGTTAGAAATTTCACAATTACTGAATAATGAAATTTGATGGATACTCATTAGTGAAGGTATAAAAGAAATCCTAAAATAGCATAGTTTCTTTTGTTTAAGTACTATCCGAAAAGAGTTAAAAGTTTGTCATTTCATTTGGGAGTCTTTGTTATTTAGACCTTTGAAGTCTATTTTTTAATTAAATAGACCCTAAGTTTTTTTATTTGGGGATATGACCCATTTTGTGAATTATTTAATTTTTTTGTGATTTAAATTTTTTTATAAGTTTTAATAACTACAAACTAGTCCACAAAGGACAAGTCAGCAGTAGAAATATAAGGGGAAAATCCCACCAAAAATTCTTTCGCGGGAATTTCTTTACGGGAGTTCCTCCTCTCTTTCTTCTTTCACTTTCAATCTATTCTGAATAAACAAAATGTGAAGGGAGTCATTGAGATACTAAAGCACTTCTTATTTTGGTGAATTCAATAAGTTTTTCAAAGTTTTGAAGAAGGTTTGAAGGAGAAAAAAGCGAGAAAAGATACGATCAAGTTAAATCAAATTAAGGTCTGTTTCAAAGTAGCATTAACTTGGGATTGTGTTCCAGCATTCAATCAAGACCTCAAATTGAAGGTACATTGACAATTTCTCTATTTTTATAGAGTTCTATGCAAATGAAGTTGGTTTGCAATAGACAGATCAATAATCGGTCCGACAGATATTATATCAGTCTATAGCAGAACAATTATAGTAATTAGTTAGACAGATTAATCATTTGTTGTTTTTATTTTGATTTTTGTATTTACAATAATGTTTTATTTTACTAATTTTACATTATATATTGTAGGTAAAAAACCATGAAAAAAGTTCTTGTTGATTATTTTGGAAAGTGGGTGGATGATAAGATATCTTGGAGATGGAATTCTCAGAATGACACGGTTAGAACAATGCTTGTGAGTGGTGATGTTACATTTGATAAGTTTATGGAAACTATCATCAGAAGAGGTGAACTGAGCTACGGACATGACCGTATTTGTGTCAAGTATATGAATAATGCAGGAGCTTTTTCGAGGGACAAAGCACCACCCGTTGAGATAATGAACGATGAAGATGTTCAAATCTATTTGAATGATATAAATGGTGAAGGTGGTAGGCCAATTTTAAGAGTTTCCTCAATAGAAAAATCTTTGGAAAGCGGTTGTGGTTTGAGCAACCACCAATCTGAGGATGTTCTCTCGAGCCGAGTTGAGAAAGAGGTTCCACGTGATAACGAGGATGTTCTCCCTTGCCAAGTTGAGAATGATATTTCACTTGATAATGAGGATGTTCTCCCTTGTCAAGTTGAGAGAGATGCTCCACTTGATAATGAGGTTGATGTTCAATTGCCTGAACTATGAAAGGATGTAAGGATTAGATCACATCATAGCTATATTTTCTCTGATGGTTCAGGTTTTCGTAAAGGATATCGATTTCTGAATAAAGAAGATACAGTGACCAAACTTAGTCTTGTCGCAATCAGAAATTGAATTTACCATAAAAAAATCTAACAAATCATTGTTAATTGTTGTCTGTGTTGAGAAAAGCTGCAAATGGAGGGTTCGTGTTGCTAAATTTCTCAATTCAGATGCCTTTCGTATCACTAGGTATGCACCTAATCACTCATGTGACTTGAGGTCTATATCTGGAAGATATAGGCATGCTTCTGCAAAAGTAATTGCAGAGCTTATCAAAGAGAGGTTCAGAGAAGGAAAAGGTCCTACACCGAATGAAATAAAGAACACTGTGAGTAAATAGTTGGATTGTGATGTTAGTTACTGGACATGTTGGAAGGCCAAACAACTTGCATAAAATATGATATGGGGAACACCTGAACACGGCTATGCAAAATTAGAAGCATATCGTTACGAGATTGAAAAAGCAAATGAAGGTAGCTTTACAACTTTGGAGGTTCAAGAGGGCAGATTTTTGTACTTTTTTGTTGCGTATGGACCATGCATACGAGGATTTAAGAACATCAGAAATGTCCTCGCTGTTGATGGAACTTTCTTGACGGGTCAATTTGGTGGTGTAATGCTAATTGCAAGTGGACAGGATGGTGAAAATCAAATATATCCTGTAGCTTGGGCAGTCGTTGACTCCTAGAATGAACTTTCTTGGACTTGATTTTTTTTCCAATTAGTCAATGTTGTGCCAAATACATTTGAGTTGTCTATCATATCGGATAGAAATCCAAGCATAAAGAAAGCAGTTGCTATAGTTTACAATCAAGCTCATCATGGAGTATGTACAAGGCACCTTGGTGAAATACTCGTACAAACTATCATGTTGGTTCTTCAGTCCTTAGTTTATACTATCTTGCAGCAAAAGCATATCAAATCGAAGAATTCAATGAGTATTTAGAAGAAATTCAACAGAAAGGGTATGGTAATGTTGTTGAGTACCTCGAGAACGTTATTGGTTTCAAGCGATGGAGTAGAGCTCATTTTCCTGGACAAAGGTATGATGTCATGACCTCCAATATTGCAGAGTTTGTTAATGCTAGACTTGTAATAGAAAGAGAACTTCCCATCATTGCTTTATTTAATGCAATTCAAAGGTTGTTATGTAGATGGTTTCGTGAGCGTCGTGGTCTAACATTGTCCACAAATAACTATTTAGCTCCAGCAGCAAATGCTTTAGTGAGAGAAACTAGACGTGAAATAGCAGACAAATTATCTGTACACCAACTTCATGTGAATGATTTTATTGTTCAAGGGGATGGTCAAGATGCAAGAGTTAACATCAATGTCAAAACATGCACTTGTAGGGTGTGGGATCTTCAGCAATTGCCTTGTACTCATGCATTAGCAGCACTCAGAGCTTAACGATTACCAAACTATGGTGAAAGAGTTTACAATGTATGTTCACCATATTATTCAGCAAACTTTCACAAGTTGGCTTATTCAGAAATTATAAATCCTGTTCCTCCAGAAGAGCAATGGGATTGGGTTAGAGAAAGTATAATTAATCCACCCCTTGTGAAGCGTAAGAGAAATCCAAGAAAAAAAAATCGGGTTCCAACTGTTGGTGAAGTTGTCAGAAAGCATAACAAGTGTTCTATCTGCAAGCAAGTGGTCCACAAAAAGACTACTTGTCCCGATAAATGTTCTTCAACTCTAAATATGTAACTAGAAGTTCTTTAATATAGAATACTAACTATTTTGTGGGTGAGTCAATTGTATTACTCCTTATTCACCAAATTTCAAGTTAGTCATTTTGTAAATTCTATTATTGATTTTAACTTGTATGTTCGACACATCTCTCATAACAGACAGATTACAAATCTATCCGACAGATTATACACTTGTGGGCGATTAGACAAAAGAAATTATGACGTACATTCACTTTTACCAAAATTAAAGCAATTATATGATATACTAAAGAATATCATGGACTTATAAACAAGAGCACCAAGAATTCATTATCATATGCAAATACGCCACATATCTCATAACAGACAGATTGGAAATCTGTCCGACAGATTATACACTTGTGGGCGATTATACTTAAGAAAATATGACGTACATTCACTTTTACCAAAACTAAAATAATTATATGATATAATAAAGAGTATATTGGACTTATAAATAAGAATACCAAAAATTCATTACCATATGCAAAGACGCCACATCTCTCATAACAGACAGATTAGAAATTTATCCGACAGATTATACACTTATGGGCGATGGTACAAACAAAAATTTGACGTGCATTCACTTTTACCAAAACTAAAACAATTATATGATATACTAAAGAGTATCTAGGACTTGTAAACAAGAGCACCAAGAATTCATTACCATATGCAAATACGCCATATATCTCATAGCAGACAAATTACAAATCTATCCGGCAGATTATACATGTGCGTGATTCTACAAACGGAAATATGAAGTACATTCACTTTTACCAAAACTAAAGCAATTATATGATATACTAAAGTGTATCTTGGACTTATAAACAAGAACACCAAAAATTCATTACCATATGCAAAGACGCCACATCTCTCATAACAGACAAATTAGAAATCTGTTCAACAGATTATACACTTGTGGGCGATTATACTTAAGAAAATATGACGTATATTCACTTTTACCAAAACTAAAGTAATTATATGATATAATAAAGAGTATCTTGGACTAATAAACAAGAATACCAAAAATTCATTACCATATGCAAAGATGCCACATCTCTCATAAGTCATAACAGACAGATTAGAAATCTGTCCAACAGATTATACACTTGTGGGAGATGGTACAAACAAAAATTTGACGTACATCACTTTTACCAAAACTAAAATAATTATATGATATACTAAAGAGTATCTAGGACTTATAAACAAGAGCGCCAAGAATTCATTACCATATGCAAATATGCCACATATCTCATAGCAGATAGATTACAAATCTATCCGACAGATTATACATGTGCGCGATTGTACAAACGAAAATATGAAGTACATTCACTTTTACCAAAACTAAAGCAATTATATGATATACTAAAGAGTATCTTGGACTTATAAACAAGAACACTAACAATTCATTACCATATGCAAAGACTCCACATCTCTCATAACAGACAGATTAAAAACTTGTCCGACAGATTATACACTTGTGGGCGATTATACTTAAGAAAATATGGCGTACATTAACTTTTACCAAAATAAAACAATTATATGATATACTAAAGAGTATATACGACTTATAAACAAGATCACCAAGAATTTATTACCATATGTAAACACGCCACATATCTCATAGCGGACAGATTACAAATCTATCTGACAAATTATACATTTTTGCGCGATTATACAAACGGAAATATCTTTTATCAAAAATAAAGCAATTATATGATATACTAAAGAGTATCTTGGACTAATAAACAAGAACACCCACAATTCATTACCATATGCAAAGACGCCACATCTCTCATAACAGACAAATTAGAAATCAGTCCGACAGATTATACACTTGTGGGCGATTATACTTAAGAAAATATGACGTATATTCACTTTTACCAAAACTAAAGTAATTATATGATATAATAAAGAGTATCTTGGACTAATAAGCAAGAAAATAAAAAATTCATTACCATATGCAAAGACGCCACATCTCTCATAACAGACAGATTAGAAATCTATTCGACAGATTGTTAACTAATCAGACCAACCCATAGTTTGTCTGACAAATACAAAAAACATTTTAACAAAATTACAAACTATCAGCGTCAATCTTTCTTTTTCTTGTATAAGTCTTCACATTTTTGAAGCCTCCATTACTTTCTTTTTTCCAACCTCCGTTTCATAAGAAAACTGTATTTCGGGTTAGTTTTTCTAGCTCGTTTCACTCTTGTGGTGCCTTCTTCCGCAAATTTAATAGCAGCATCTTTCTCAACTACATTGTTTCCTTCCTTTTCATCCTCAACAGTTACCGCTTTTTCCAGTGGATTTGTTTGTTCATCGTCTACCATCAAATCAGACTTCTTTTGCTTAAATTTTCTACTTGAACACGCAATTCATCTACTATACCAGTCAACTTGTCAAATTTAACATCTAAACCATCCATTTTATCATGCAGCTTCTTTGTTCTGAACTTTCATCTCATCGACCATCTCTTTACAGAATTTAACAAGTTGAGATGTTTGTTCAATACATTAGTATCTTCAGTAACTCCCATTGAAGGTTGTCTTCTAAAACCAGTTTCATGCCTTCCATGATCCACAGCAACCGAAAATTCAGGCCTTTCGAGGGAACACTTGATCAATTGTGTCACACCATCAACTGCTTTTGCCAACTGATCAATATTCTCATCCACTTCATCTTCCAAATTCTCCCAATTAACCAAATATTTTTTTTGACTCAAAAGTGGTAGGAACTAGAGTAGGATGTACCATAACCTACAAGAAAATAAATTGTTAAATAGAATTAAAATAATAAAAACTTTTAAAATGAAATATTGCACCACACCCAAAGAACTTAACTACTTACCTCTTTGTTTTGTATTGTTAATAGCACAGTTTGATAATCAGGGGGTGTCTTCTTTTTACCATACCATCGAATCAATCTTGAAAATAATGAACAGGGAGATTTTATTAATGGTTGTCCAAAAGCTTCTCCTAGTATAGGAATCGCTTCAAAAGCCCACACCTGTATTGAAAATTAAAAGTTAAAAATTTCATATTGATACATAATTCAATATTTATCTCATTACAAATAATTTAAACTTACCATAAAAGCCCAGGGAAATCCTTGCAAGCCATAACCTTTAGATTTAGATTTATTTTCCTTCCATTGTGCAGACTTTTTCTTCAAATTTACATTTAAGAGGGACTCAATTGTCATCTCAAAAGAACGTCTACCCCAAGGATATGCATTAAATCAATCCCAATTTTTCACCATTTGCATCGTCTCAATATCAACAATTCGCTTTGGATCACCAACACATAAAAAAGAGTGAACAAACCACACCATAGCAATCTTCAACTTTGTTTGAGCGTCCAATCTATTACTTTCCAGCTTTTTCTTCAAATCATTTCTAATTAGATTGCTATCTTTATTCATCACTACACCTAAAAAATCTGTTGCCTTCTTTTCCTCGTATAAAGCCTTATCAGTGGCATATTTTCCATAATTCAGTCCGATAATCACAGCGAACTCCTTCATACCAAATCGAATTGGCTTCCCTTCAATTATGAACCATACCTCTTTTTTCTTTAATCTTGAAACACGACGTTGTAGAAGATAATGTACGATCTGACCACAAAAATTTTTGTGCCAATTGTCCAACTTCACCTTTAATAAGCAACCAAAACAACTATCCATAAATCGATCGTACGCTTTTGCCTTCACCAATTGCTTCTGTATATTTTCAACAACATCCCACCTTGATAAAATGGACACAAGTCCATCAAAGTGATCTTCGTCATCTAACTCCTTACTCATAATATTGGGAGAAGTCTATCGAGGTTTCACGTTCAGGTATCGCTAATGTATCATTCTCCTCAGTAGACTCATTTCCGTCGCTCGATGCCTCCAAAGACTGATCCCCTTCACCAGATAGATCATATTCCTAAAGATAATAATGTAAACAAAGTTCATATCAAATTAACGAAAAAAGGAAACTCAAAATTATTATCTATGATCCTTTTTAAGTTGTGAGATTACTCTTCAATGTCACAACTGTCTCTCCCTTCAATATTTAAGTTGCAAAGTTTAAAAATAAATAAGGTTAATTTGATTTTCCTCGAGCTCGTAATCAACATTTTTTGCATTGACTTTTCTCATGAGTTCTTGACAAAGAACAAATAAAATCTATTCAGAAAAAAGTACAACAATGAATTAATACAAGATGAATGAGTATTACTTTAAAAAAAAGAACATTCAAGAAATAATGCATTTTTAATGAAAAAAATTTGAGAAAAGAGACAGAAGGAACCTGAAACGTGGGATGTCTGATGAGGGAAAAAATTGTCTCTATAGTACAGTATTAGAAGAGGACAACAATTTGAAGTTAGGATAGAAGAGGGAGAAAGTTAGGATTTTATTTACCTTTATCTACAAATAGGTCCCATACTCTTTAATATATTACTATGGTCCACTTTTTAATTAAATTATTTCTTCTTTTTTTTTTTTTAATTTTTAAATGATAAAAAGACTCGGGTCATTTCTCAAAATGAGAACTTAAAGTGGCTTATCGGCCAAAATTTCTCATTTAAAAGGTGGAAATTACTATATGTTCATAATTTTTACAATTTCAGAATGATGCCTTGGGTCCCATAATTTTTACAATTAAAAAATAACTCAAGATTTGACTTTTTAGAAGATCTGCTTCTCACGTAATTTCTCGTTTCACCAATTAAGTTAGAATTACTGTACGGTTGGAGTCCCTGATCTGCTTATGATAAATTGAGGTTACTTAAGTAAAATACATCAGAAGAAAAAAGAATGAGATTTATTGAAGTTAAAATCTTTTCTGTTTTATATGGAACCATCTTATGTTTTGGTGGAGTTCTATTTAAATAATTATTTTATTCTTTCCTTTTATATTATAATTGAGATATTATTTTGGATCTTTTGGAATCATATATGTAAGATTCGTTAATCACCAAAGTGGTCGAATCTTTATGAAATTAATTTCAAAATAAAGGTTAAGTTTAAATTAATTATCCATTAATCTTGATGCTTATAAGTGATCTAACAATTATGGGTAAATTAAAATTTTGAGTATAAGACATTTGTGGATCACCCAAAGGTTGATTGTTTGTTCGTATGACCAATAAATATTATCTATTTATGTTGTATATACTTTTAAGCATCATTACGTTTAAAGTTGTATGTTGATGTTTCGTCCTAAGGAGAACATCAATATACATTTAAGAAAATAAGCCATTTCTGAATTTGATAATGTGTTTAAAACTCGTAACTCAAAGTATTAACAAATGAGCATATTTTACTTGCAACACTTGCCCTTCATTCGCACTCTGCCTCTGTTACGACTTTTAATGGACCTAACTTTTCAAATTGGTGCGAACAGATCAAATTTCATCTTGGGGTTTTAGATCTTGATGTTGCACTTTACTTTGAGAACCCAACTGCTATTACTGGAGCTAGTAGTGATGAAGAAAAGTCCTATTACAAGCATTGGGATCGGTCTAACAGATTAGGCTTAATGTTCATGTGAATGAATATTGCGGGCAATATTAAGACTACTCTTTCCAAAACTGAAAGTGAAAAAGAATTTTCGAAACTTGTGGAAGAGTCTTCCCAAACTCCTGATAAGTCTCTTGCTGGGACACTAATGAGTACTTAGACCACCATGAAGTTTGATGGTTCCCGTACAATGCATGAGCATGTCATTGAAATGACAAACATAGCAGCTAAGTCATTGGGAATAGAAGTGGAACAAAATTTCCTTGTGCAGTTCATCATCAATTCATTACCATCTCAGTATGGTCCTTTCCAATAGAACTACAGCACCATGAAAGACAAATGAAATGTGGATGAATTGCATGGTATGTTGGTTCAACAGGAAACGAGACTGAAGAATCAAGGAACCCACTCTATTAGCTTTATAAATCATCAAGGAGCTGAAAAGAAAGGGAAGAAGCATGTCAAGGGACAACTGAAGTAACTTAATATTAATGAGTCCTCATCTCAAGTACGTAAGAAAGGAAACAAGAATGGGAAGTGTCATTTCTGTAGAAAATCTGGACACTTTCAGAAAGATTGCCTGAAACGTAAGGCATGGTTTGAGAAAAAAGGTAAGCCTTGTGCTTTTACATGTCTCGAATCAAATTTAACTGAAGTTTCTTATAATACTTGGTGTATTGACTTTGGTTGTACTGTTCATGTTTCTAATACTATGCAGGGATTCCTTACAATCTAAACCATAAACAAGAATGAAAGATTTGTTTACATGGGGAATAGAGTGAAGGCTCCAGTTGAAGCTATCGGGACTTATCGTCTGATTCTTGATACTGGGCGTCACTTAGATTTCATTATTTGAAACTTATTATGTTCCTTCTCTTTCGAGAAATTTAGTTTCTTTGTCTAAGTTGGATAAGACTGGATTTTCTTTTAATTTTGGTAATGGATGTTTTAGTTTGTTTAAACATAATTATCTCATTGGTACTGGTACTCTTTGTGATAATTTATACAATCTGAATCTTGATAATCTATTTGCCGAAACACTCTTAACTCTGCATCATAATGTTGGAACCAAACAAAGTTTGGTGAATGAACAATCTGCTTACTTGTGACATAAACGTTTAGGTCACATATCTAAAGAAAGACTGGAAAGATTAGCTAAGAATGAAATTCTTTCAGATTTAGATTTTACTGACCTTAACATTTGTGTAGATTGTATTAAAGGAAAACAAACAAGACACACAAAGAAAGAAGCCATAAGAAACACATAGTTTCTTGAAATTATACACACTGATATATGTGGTCCTTTTGATATAACATCTTTCAATAAAGAAAAATATTTTATCACTTTTATTAATGACTTTTCACGTTATGAATATATATATTTGTTGCATGAAAAATCTCAAACGATTAATGCCTTAGAGGTATTTATTACTGAGGTTGAAAGACAACTAGATAGAAAGGTGAAAATAGTCAGGTCTGATAGAGGTGGTGAATATTATGGAAGATATGATGAAAGTGGACAACACCCAGGTCCATTTGCGTAATTCCTCGAAAAGTGTGGTATATGTGGTCAATACATAATGCCTGGCATACCACAACAAAATGGTGTGACAGAAAGGCGTAATCGTACATTAATGGATATAGTTAGGAGTATGTTAAGTAATTCATCTTTACCTCCTTCTTTATGGATGTATGCTTTAAGGACTGTCGTTTACTTGCTAAATAGGGTTCCTAGTAAAGCAGTTCCAAAGACACCTTTTGAATTATGGACTGGTAGGAAACCTAGTTTGAGGCACCTGCATGTTTGGGGTTGCCCGGCAGAAGTTAGAGTATACATTCCACAAGAAAAAAAACTGAATTCAAGAACAATCAGTGATTTCTTCATTGGTTATCCAGAAAAATCAAAGAGGTATAGATTTTATTGTCCTAATCATAGTACGAGAATAGTTGAAACTGAAAATGCTAGGTTCATTGAGAATGGTGAAGTTAGTGGGAGTAAAGAACCACGTAATGCGAATTCCTCTACCTGTACTTCTTTTAAATTTGTTGTTCCTAAAGTTGTTGCACAACAAAATAATCAACAAGAACAACAAATTAATGTTCCTAACGAAGCCATAATTGATGAACCTGTAGTAGATGAACCACAAGAAGTAACATCAAGAAGATCTCAAAGACAAAGAAGATCTGTTATTTTTTATGATTATTTGGTATATCTACATGAGTCAGAAACTGACTTGGGAATTGATGATGATCCAGTTTTATTTTTACAAGCCATTGAAAGCAACAATTCTGATAAATGGATAAATGCTATGAAAGATGAGTTAAAATCTATGAAACAGAATGAAGTTTGGGACCTTGTTGAATTACCCGAAGGTTGCAAAAGAGTAGGGTGTAAATGGGTCTTTAAGACCAAACACGACTCAACTGGCAACATCGAACGTCACAAGACCAGACTTGTTGCCAAAGGTTTCACTTAAAAGGATGACATTGACTATAAAGAGACGTTTTCACTTGTCTCTAGAAAAGATTCACTCAGAATTATAATGGCCTTGGTAACTCATTATGACTTAGTGCTACATCAAATGGATGTGAAAACTGCCTTTCTGAATGAAAATTTGGAGGAAGTAGTTTATATGAATAAACCTGAGGGGTTTTCTATTAAAGGAAAGGAACACATGGTGTGTAAACTTAACAAGTCAATATACGGACTTAATCAAGCTTCCCGACAATGGTATCTTAAGTTTAATGAAATGACTGTCACCTTTGGATTTAAATAAAACACTGTTGATCGATGTATATATCTGAAGGTCAGTGGGAGTAAGTTTATTAAGTTAGTATTGTATGTTGATGACATCTTGTTAGCTACAAATAATCTTGGTTTGTTGCATGATACCAAGAAATATCTCTCTAATAACTTTGAAATGAAATATACGGGTGAGGTATCCTATGTGATTGGAATAGAAATATTTTGAGATAGATCACACGGATTGTTGGGATTATCTCAGAAAACCTATATTTATAAAGTATTAGAGAGATTTAGAATGAAAAAATGCTCATCAAGTCCCGTTCCAATTTAGAAAAGATATAAGTTTAGTCTCAATCAATGCCCACAGAATGACTTGGAACGAAAACAAATGATAGATATTCCTTATGCATCAATAGTTGGGAGTCTTATGTATGCCCAAACATGTACAAGACCAGACATCAGTTTTGATGTTGGAAAGCTGGGTCGATATCAAAGTAATCCTGGAATGGATCACTGGAAGGCTGCAAAGAAAGTGTTGCGATACTTACAAAGAACGAAAGATCATATGCTCACTTATCGAAGATCTGACCATCTAGATGTGGTTGGATATTCAGATTCAGATTATGCTGGTTGTGTGGATACAAGAAAATCCACATTTAGATATTTATTTTTGTTAGCAAGAGGAGCAATATCCTAGAAGAGTGAGAAGCAGTTTGTTATAGCTGCATCCACTATGGAAACTGAGTTTGTGGCATGTTTTGAGGCCACAGTCCAAACTAATTGGCTGCAAAATTTTATTTCAGGACTTGGACTAGTCGACAATATAGCCAGGCTGCTGAAAATTTATTGTGATAATACCACAACAGTTTTATTCTCTAAAAACGATAAGTATCCGAAAGGTGCTAAGCATATGGAATTGAAATACTTTTCGGTTAAAAAAGAAGTCCAAAAACATAAAGTGTCAATTGAACATATAAGCACTAAGCTTATGATTGCTGATCCTTTGACGAAAGGATTACCGCCCAAAATGTTTGTTGAACATATTGAAAGGATGGGTCTTATTGATAGCAATGAATAATTTCATGTAAAGACTTTATTATGTTTATGTAATTGACACTTTGAGCTCAACTTATATATGTTTCTGTTGTTACCTGTTTTCTTTTGTATACATAATATTGTGAATGATGATGACAGGTTTTGACCTAGATAAAGGATTCTAAGTATTATCGTTGGACCCATTACGTATTTGAAAGGTTATGTTAGGTAAAAGACTAATATTGTAGTACATGGAAGGAATTATGTCAAGTAAAGTGACCTACAAACGTCATGACTCATTTTAGTTGATTTATTTAAGGATGAAAAATAATGTTGGATTTAACGTTAATTGTGCACATGATTGGCGTACATATTAAACCATTAAATTAACATTGTGTGTGCCAAGTGGGAGAATGTAATTTTCTATGGCCCACATAATTAATTTATTTATTGGTTTAATAATAATTGAATAAGTTAAATCTTAAATATTAAACTACTGACTAATCTGTTAGTAGGATAATTACTGACTCCTAGTAGGATAATTACAGACTGTTAGTGGATAATTATTACATCCACTAATCACGTGGATAGAACGTGAAAACATATGATCCATAGCAATGTTTAGCGCACAACCATCGAGGCACCTGGACACCTGACTCGAAAAGGGCAACCTGAGAAAGAGCTACCTACATAAGTAGAGTGAAAACTACCCAGAGTGGAGCCGTCAAGGACGACGGATGCGGAGCGTGGTGGTTTGTTATGATCCATTGCAAAAGCCTCACATCGGTATTACAAAGTATTGGTGTGGGGTATTTATAACCTTAGGCTCTCCCACCTCAATAGCTAGCTTTTGGGGTGTGGTTCTCCTAAGATTGTAACATATTCCCTGTATTATAAGAGGTCCTGCCAAAAGAAGAATAAGCTCACTATTATGAACATAAGGGGCTGATACGATGACAGATTGGTAAACATATCCATAGCTTTTATATAGAAACTTTATGCCTCTACCGATTGGATAGAGATTGATCAATAAAATTCACTAATTCTAGTCATTTTTCTGAAAGTATTTGGCAGTCATCTACTTCGGGATAGAAGAATTTGTCACCAAAATCTAAGTAGGAGAGGAAATTCTCAGTAATATACTATCTCTTGGACAAAGTACTCTTTTTTGCAGCATCATTAGCAAGGAGTAAACACAGAATGTGTTGTAAAATCGGCTCTGGTAAGCTGCATCAACTCGAATGGAAGAGAAAAGAGTTGATGAAATGGAGCCAATTTTGCATCACTTTATGGGCTTACTCCTTGCTAAAGATGTTGTACAAATGAGTACTTTGTCCAAGACATGGTATGTTGCTTGGAGTTCCCTCCCCTATTTAAAATACAAGAGCTTGTGCATATTGTTGATCAAACTCTAGCCAATCGGAAGAAGCACAGGATTTCTGTACAAAAGTTCTGGCTAAAAATACCATCCCGTAACTGGATCAACTCATCTTATGTTCATAATTGGATTAAAGTCCTGGTCACAAGTAAAATCAAGGAGTTGATTTTAAAAGTAGATGGATCAGATAGCTGTTTCGATAACTTGCCTGAAGAACTCTTTGCTGCTGAGGGACTAAACATTCTTAATTTACGCGGATTTAAGCTTGAATTGCCTCCTGATCATGGTATAAAGTTTTCATCTTTGCGAAAGTTAGGACTCACTGATACGTATTTGGATGAGCATCTCGTTCAAGCTTTATGTGCAAGCTGCATTGGTTAGGAGAAGTTAAGGTTATCTTGCCGTCGCGGACTAGCCAGTTTGCAAATTGCAGCAAGTTTACAGAAACTGAAGAAGGTTTGACTACGTTGTCTTCCTGAACTCCAGTTAGTTGATATTGCAGCACCAAATCTTGAAAATCTTTACATTGAAAGTCAACTATGGAATGTACAAGTTGTTAATATAACTTGTTGCAAATCCTTGAAAACTTTGTACCTCGTCGATGTGGATGTCACTGACGAATGGCTAGAAGATCTTCTTTTCAATCAACCCAACTTGAGTGCTTGTACTTATCGGGTTGTTTAAAGTTGCAGTCAATCAAGATCTAAAGTGACCGGCTGAAGTATATTGCATTATCGTGGTGCTTAGAACTGATTGATGTTGAACTGGAAACTCCTAATTTGCCAACCCTCAAGCTTATGAAAGCTTCATTTTTTCTAGTAGTTGAACTCAAATTCTCCCTGACAAATATACTTGATAGTCATTGGTATGCTATGCTCATGAAATTTCTCGGAAACTTCAAGCAGTCAAAGGCTATTAAGTTCGATTGCTGCTACCGGGATGGGATAGTGATACCAAAAGACATGAGAGAAAACTTGGTTCCTCCACTCTATGGTACTAATGCTACCTGACACATTAAATTTAATACTTTCGGGGATTGCTCACTCGTGGACATTCTACGATACTTTTCTCCTTTACGATGTAGTTAACGATGTATGGGAACAACATCCTAGCGTGTAATTCGGACTTATGAATGGGCTTGCTGGATGTCACTATCGTGACTTGCTATACGCTGTTATCAATCATACATGGACAGTTGCATGCCACTCAACATTGTATTGGTTCAACAATGACCTCTGCTTATATGGCCATGATTATCGTCAGCATAGATGGTTTCAATCCAACAGTCTTCAAGCACAACTTGATTGGCTACATATCGAGGATCGTCAGACCATGTCATTCTTGTTTTACCAGGATAATCAAACGTTTGTAGCCCTCTCTCCTATAATTGGTACTAAATAATTGGCATTGGCAAGGATTGCAGTTAAGAGAGAGTCTTACTCTCTAAATGTGTCTTTGATATTATCCCAAAATCTTACTGTTGAAACCTCATTCTTTGTGATCAACATCTTAGATGGGATGACGATGTTAGTATTCATTCATGCTTATTATATATATGTGTGTGTGTGTGTCCGAATATCTTATGTCCGACTTGGGTTATGACTTTTTGCTTAAATTCTCTTCGACTTGTTTCTTTTTTCCTTAACAGCTCACCATTTAATTTAGTTCGTGATGAGTTTTGTAGTGCTGATGGCTTTTTTACTTTTGTGTTGAAGTTGGAAGGATGACGAGTCTACAACTACAAACAACAACTGTTGTTTTCCACAATACGGGTACGTAGAATCTGTATAACAGAACAACAACTTCAACTCGAGTTCAAGTATGAAGAAGAACACAATGAAGTATTAAAATACCCTCAACACAAGATCAAAAAAGACCTTTCCAAGAGGTGTATTTATTTTTCAGAAAATAAAGATGAAACAGAAATGATTAAGGCCAAGGAATAATTCCCCTCACTGTACCCGAGGTTATGGAATCTTTCTCCCAGGATAAAATGGCATTCAATCCGACGATAGCGGTACCTCAAATAGGCGGTTTCTTCGAACACACGCACGGTTTGAATAATGACACTTAGAGTATAGAAGAAGAAGTTTGTAATCTGAAAATTTCTGTCTCAAAAGCAGTTTTTTATAGTCAACACATGCCTCTTCCGAAAAGAGGTAAAGGTTCATTCCAAAGGTTGCACCTTATCTGAAAAACCATGTCCATTCGCCCAAACAATGTGTATGTCGCAACTTTCTGCAGCATCTGTTCCTGAAACAGTGTTTCATGCGTTTTACACATATTTAGATCAGATTTTCGATTTTCGTCAAATAAAATTTGTCCAAAATTTGATAGGAATCTCTTATTCCTTGCCTCTCTTATCCATGTAAAAGTGTGTTTCACAATATAAACACTTTAAAGTTCTCTTCTTCCACCAATGTGGGAGAAAGAGTAAACTTTCCAATTTTGAGTACACTTTCCATTTTTTGGTGTAAACTCAATTTTCCTCTTCCACTTGATTTCTCCATTTTCCATTCAACACACATATAGAACCCAACAACAAAGACAACAATATGCCCAGTGTAAGTGCGAAGGATGAAGGGTCTATGCGTGGAAAAAGAAAATTTACAGTGGCGGACTAATGGTAAGACATTTGTTCGATCAGTGTATTGTAGTGGTTTTACCTCGTGAAGTTAACTATGAAACTGCTTCGAAGTGCAATCATTTTAATTGTTGGTGATACATTCGGTTTAGCAGTTCTTTTTTTCGGTTATCCTGCTGTTTCATCTAAACCAGCGCTCAAGATGCCTTTTGCAGTTTGTTTAGTATCATTTATGCTGCAGGAATATATCTCTGACCTTTCTTTTATTGTTTTGCTGGAACTTTGTTGTAGGTTGATGTTGTGCAATTTAACGCGTACGAGCTTTGTACTTCAGCTGCGCGCGTATGTTACAATGTGATGGACTGCATCAACTTCTTATCTGCATTTCTCAGGCATTTCTTTCTGCGCTACCGGAACTTTGTTTAGGTTGATGTTATTGTTCGATTTTTTGTTTGGAGCAATGATCGATGAATGATTCTGTTTCCCTCTTAACGTAGTTCTGATTATGTTTGAACCATCAGATTCGTAATCAAGATCAGCTTGTGCAATACATAATACTTCACATTGTTGACGAAAGTAGTATTGATATACTTTTTTAGTATGCTAAAATAGTTATCGCGATACAAAACTTGTATATTTAGAAAGGAAAAGATCAACAACTGACAAGGCACATCGATCCATCCTAGGTTCAACACTGTAAGGTAACTTCAGCCGTGCATCGGAGGGGTTGAAAACTACACGAAAACTTAAATACTCAATAAGATAGATTACTTGATGTTTGCCTGATGTTTGGTCTCCATGTTACGTTGTTCATGCTTCAATTGGTAAGTCTACGAGTGTAGGGGTGTTGAGGGATGGGAAGATTTCTGTGTATGATCTTTGCACAATCTTTACCTTATAAGTTAACTTATGTATTTGTCGATACAAATTAATACTACATTAGTTGCATACATCAGTTCATACAGTCACTGTATTTATATTTTATATCAAATACAGTCAGTTGACGTGCCCCAATTTGCTGAAAAATGTGGCTATGCTTTACATAAAAAAGAGAACAAATGATTCTTTGAACATTTTATGATCTAATCAACAGAACTAAAATTTAATATCAATGTTAGGTAAGAAAATTGTGTAAAAGGAATAGGTTTACATAAAGTGAGACTCACGAAATATATATGAATCCGTTATTCCTGAAATAAAATAAATTTAATGTTAAAAACACTGAAAATCTGGCCGATCAAATTTAAATTCTGTTGCTCCGTGTCAAGTGGTGGAGACTATGAAACAATAAATAACAAGTACCTAGTGTACTCCTAAGTCCTACCTCGTGAAGGTAGAGATACTGTTTCCAATGACTTTAAAACGGCAAAGAGGGCAAGAATTACAAACGGAGAGCCATTTGGTAAGACAATTTGCATGAAAAACATGACCACAAGGGACTTTTTTGCCATGATGATCATCAACATGACCTCTTTGAAAACCTTCCATACATACTATACAAAGCCCATTTTCACAATCAACCATAGGCAATACTTGAACTTGACTACTCTCATCGTGATCATCATAAGACATTGAACACCGCGGTGTCTCAGTCGTGTCACCGCCTGAAATTCCGATCACCGTTAACGCTAAATCAAGATCGAAATCTTTATCCATGTAGAATGAAAATATGTAATTTTTGATGGTTGATTAGCTATATAGTTGAATATATATAGATGAAAAAAATTCAAACCTTATGCTACACTACGTGGGTGGGAGTTGGACAACAACCCAAATACCATGAATTTGGTTTTCTAGTTTTATATAGACAAATATATATACATTAGTTTGTACAATTTCGTTGAAAGAATCAACATTCTGTTGACCAAGAAAATTATTAGTATTTTTTTTAAAAAAAAGTAGTTTGACAAAGTTAATATATGTAACATTCTTATTTTCTTGTCAGTCAGTAATGGATCAAGCTTTTTAGTACTTTTATGACGATATTACAATAACAACAACAACATATGTTTAGTGAATTTTCATAGGTGAGATATCTGATTTAAGACGATATTGAGTACATAAAAAATCTTATAGAACATTGAAATGGTATAATAAGGTCACAAGTGGAACAATAATTATTTACTTAGACTAGAATATTATTGGGGTAATAACATTTGGTATAATAAGTCAATGAATGAGTTGAAATTTGGTGAACATGTTTGGACAATTTAAATACAATTTGACAAGTGATGATACAAATTGACCAAGTCATCTAAGCTTATAAATTTGATAACACTTTATTAATTCTTCATTCTAATAAAAGCCAATCTAATGGGGTTCGTGTTTGGTTTTCATTGTTTCTCTTTTTCCTTTTATATTCTCTCCGCCTTAATTTCTATGACATTCTTTTAGAAGAAAATGGATTAGAGAATGTAACGCCCCGTAGCACTCCCGACTTGATACCACACTTAGTAGAATGCGAACTTAGTCATATTTTAAGCTCATAAACATCAATGATTTCTAAATCGACCTTTCCGATCCCGAGATGTAGATTTTTGAGTTGATTCACGTTCAGGGTGTAAAAGGGATGTCTCGAGGGAGTTTCGTACTTTTCGAACGAGGTTTGAGGCGTTTTTAAAATTTGAAAATAGAAGGTCACCACGATTGCACCGCGTCGCGGTGACTATAGAGATGGGGCCTCTGTCGCGTCTCGGTGAAATTCAAATCGACGGTGGTCGAGTTTCAATAACTCATCGCGTCGCGGTGGGTATGGCAATGAGCATGTCATTGCGTCGCGGTGAGCTCCAAAAAGGGGATTCTGAAGTAATTTTTTTAAAAAACTGAGGGGCAGTCTCGTCTTTTTCCCATTGTCCCAAGTAGCGAAAATAAAAGATTAAAACATCTTTAGGGCATAATATGCCAAAATTCATCAAGTTCCCTCCCAAAAGATCAAGAATCCATCTTTAAGTTCAAGAGTTCCAAGAGACGAGTCAAGATTCGAATTCTATTCTTCGAACCAAGTAATCTAAGGTATGTGGAGTTTTCCTAAACTACATGGGCATGGTAAAATCATTTTAAATATATTTTGAATGTTGAGAAATCATATATTTACGAAGGGTTCTTGAATTTCATTAAAAAGCATGCAGTGTGAACTCTTTCAATGATATAATATTTTGGTCTTGAGGCTTTCCCCTAAATTTGATTCGTACTCGTATATAAGTATGCATGCGTTTGAGTTTGAATGATTGAATTGAGAGCATGAACCCTCTCTTGTTATAAAGCATCTTGTTTTCATAGGTTATGAAATATTCAATTTGCATATTGAGAAGCATGATATCAATGTCTTTACTATTATTTAAGACTTGATTTTGGTTATGAAGTGAAGAGAGGGTGTTTTCTTGTTTATATAAATGAGAGGTGATGATTTTAGAGAGTTGCATGGTTTGTTACAAGATACTTGACCACCACATATTTGTGAATTGTAAGAGAGAATTTTTGCACAAGGTTTCATGAATTTCGATATGCACATCCTCTTGAATTGTTTGAATGACTTGGTGGTCTTAACATTGTTTTGAATGAAAGAACTGTAACATGATAATGTATGGCTTAGAGATATGACTTGCAAGTCTTGGTATGACGATACCAATCAGATGAATGCCATAACAGAGTAAGATTTTCAGATTTTGATTTCAAAGAATGCATGTCTTAAAGAGTTAAAAATGGGCCTAAAGAGAGTTAGATGGTTATCCGAAGAAGGCATTTGAGTGTAAGGACTCATTGCTGGAAATTGTGTTTTGCCAATACGGGTTTATTATGTCCCCAAGAGGGACCATACGTTGGCCTAGTTCCCTTTGGCATATTAGAGATAGAGACTCCAGCCCTTGCAGCAAACTTGGGTTGGGGGGCTTGGCCGCCGAGTTAAGGGTGGATTTCATATAGCCCGTGGAATTGTAGAGTGTACCACCTAGCTCAGAAGTAAGATAAAGAGTGAGCCGTGATTTCAAAGGAATTTTTCAAAGTCTTTTAAGTACGCCCATGTGTTTTCTTATATCGTATGTAAACTGTTTTATAAATTGCTCTCACTTATATTGTATAAAGTACATTATTTTGGATTGCTCTACGTACTAGTACAACTATATTGACCCTCTATATTTCAGGATCTGAGGCACAGTCCTGGGGCCTCGCTACGCAGTAGATTGTTTGTTCGAAGTTCGCAGTTGGTGAGCTTCCCTTATTTTGCATTTGTGTTTGATACAATTGTACAATTCTATAAAATACAAATTGTATTCATTGATACAAATTAATACATTAGCTGCATACAGTTGCATACATCAGTTCATACAGTAACTGTATTTATATTTTATATCAAATACAGTCAGTTGCAAACAGTTGATACATTGGCTACACGTGCATTTTTGGGGTGCTCGAGCACCCACTAAACTCGACGTAGAAGAGGTATAATTATATAAGAAACAGTGAAAAAATGGTAAAATATATAAAAAAGCACCCAAAGAACAAAAGCATGTCTGGGTGCTCTGGCCTTAGGCATAACTTTCATGTCTCACATTTTGGGATCGAATCCTAGCAGCTGCAATGTTTAATAGATTTTTTTTCAAAGCATCCACAACCCAAAAAAGCTGCTCCGCCACTGGCTACATCCTACATATGGTAATATTTGAAAGTTAGGCTGGCGCGCCCTGCTGAAAAATGTGGCTAAAGTTTCCCTAAATAGTTAAGCGTTATCAAATTCTTACTATAGGCTACACGAATTATGTGTTAAGACAATTATGTGTTTCTCATCTCTCCCGCTCTTCTAGCATCTCATCACCTTCTAGAGGGTAATGCAATACTCAACCTTACTCCTATCTTGTGAAGGTAGAGAGAATGTTTCCGATGACTTTATGACGGCAAAGAGGGCAAGAATTACAAATGGAGAGCCATTTGGTTAGACAATTTGCATGAAAAACATGACCACAAGGGGCTTTTTTGCCATGATCATCAACATGACCTCTTTGAAAACATTCCATACATACTATACAAAGCCCATTTTCACAATTAACCATAGGCAACAATTGAACTTGACTACTCTCATCGCGATCATCGGAAGGCATTGAACACCGCGATGGTGGCTCTACCATATCTCCGCCTGAAATTCCGATCACCGTTAACGCTAAATCAAGATCGAAATCTTTATCCATGTAGAATGAAAATATGTAATTTGTGATGGTTGATTAGATATATAGTTGAATATATTTATAGATGGAAAAAATTCAAACCTTATGCTACACTACGTGGGTGGGGGGTTGGACAACAACCCAAACACCATGAATTTGGTTTTCTAGTTTTATATAGACAAATGTATATACATGAGTTTTGTACAATTTCGTAGAAAGAATCAACATCCTGTTGACCAAGAAAAATTATTATTATTTTTTTTAAAAAAAAAGTAGTTTGGGAAAGTTAATATATGTAACATTCTTATTTTCTTGTCAAATTGTCAGTACTGGATCAAGCTTTTTAGTATTTTTAAGACGATATTACAGTAAAAATAATAACATATTTAGTAAATTTTCATAGGTGAGATATCTGATTTAAGACGATATTGCGTAAAAAAATCTTAAATAACATTGAAATAGTATAATAAGGTCACAAGTGGAACAATAATTATATACTTAGACTAGAATATTATTGGGGTAATAACTTTTGGTATAATAAGTCAATGAATGATTTGAAATTTGGTGAACATGTTTAGATATTTTAAATACAATTTGACAAGTGATGATACAAATTGACCAAGTCATCTAAGCTTATAAATTTGATAACACTTTATTAATTCTTGATTCTACTAAAAGTCAATCTAATGGGGTTCATGTTTGGTTTTCATTGTTTCTCTTTTTTCCTTTTATATTCTCTCCGCCTTAATTTCTATGACATTCTTTTAGAAGAAAATGGATTAGAGAATGTAACGCCCCGTAGCATTTCCGACTTGATACCACATTTAGTAGTATGCTTAAAGAGTTAACAACATGAAAAATCTTCCTACGTGTTAGAAGGACTTAGTCATATTTTAAGCTCCTAAACTTCAATGATTTCTAAATCGACCTTTCTGACCCCGAGATGTAGATTTTTGAATTGATTCATGTTTAGGGGTGTAAAGGGGATGTTTCAGGGGAGTTTCGGACTTTTCAGACGAGGTTTGAGGTGTATTTGAAATTTGAAAACAGAGGGTCGCTGCGATTGCACCGCGTCGCGGTGACTATAGCGATGGGGCCTCTGTCGCGTCGCGGTGAAGTTCAAATCACCAGTGGTCAAGTTTCAGTAACTCACTGTGATTGCACCACATTGCGGTGAGCTCCAAAAATGGAAATCTACTGTAATTTTTTTAAAAACTGAGGGGCAGTCTCGTCTTTTTTTCATGGTCCCAAGTCGTGAAAACAGAAGATTAAAACGTCTTTAGGGCATAATATGCCCAAATTCATCAAGAACAAAACCCTAACTTTCCTCCCAAAAGATCAAGAATCCATCTTAAAGTTCAAGATTTTCAAGAGACGAGTCAAGATTTGAATTCTATTCTTCGAACCAAGTAATCTAAGGTACGTGGGGTTTTTCTAAACTACATGGACATGGTAAAATCATTTTAATAATATTTTGAATGTTGAGAAATCATATATTTTCGAAGGGTTCTTGAATTACATTAAAAAGCATGCATTGTGAACTCTTTCAATGATATAATATTTTGGTCTTGAGGTTTTCCCCTAAATTTGATTCGTACTCGTATATAAGTATGCATGCATTTGAGTTTGAATGATTGAATTAAGAGCATGAACCCTCTCTTGTTATAAAGCATTTTGTTTTCATAGGTTATGAAATATTCAATTTGCATATTGAGAAGCATGATATCAATGTCTTTACTATTATTTAAGACTTGATTTTGGTTATGAAGTGAAGAGAGGGTGTTTTCTTATTTATATAAATGAGAGGTGATGATTTTAAAGAGTTGCATAGTTTGTTACAAGATACTTGACCACCACATGTTTGTGAATTGCAAGAGAGAATCTTTGCACAAGTTTTCATGAATTTCGATATGCACATCCTCTTGAACTGTTTGAATGACTTGGTGGTCTTAACATTGTTTTGAATGAAAGAACTGCAACATGATAATGTATGGCTTAGAGATATGACTTGCAAGTCTTGGTATGACGACACCAATTAGATGAATCCCATAACAGAGTAAGATTTTCAGATTTTGATTTCAAAGAATGCATGTCTTAAAGAATTAAAAATGGGTTTAAAGAGAGTTAGGTGGTTACCCGAAGAAGACATTTGAGTGTAAGGGCTCATTGCCAGAAATTGTGTTTGGCGATACGGGTTTATTATGTCCCCAAGAGGGACCATGCGCTGACCTAGTTCTCTTTGGCGTATTAGAGATAGAGACTCCAGCCCTTGCGACAAACTTAGGTTGGGGGCTTCGCCGCCGAGTTAATAGTGGATTCCATATAACCCGTGGAATTGTAGAGTGTACCACCTAGCTGAGAAGTAAGATAATGAGTGAGCCGCGGTTTCAAATGAATGTTTCAAAGTCTTTTAAGTACGCCCATGTGTTTTCTTATATCGTATGTAAACTGTTTTATAAATTGCTCTCACTTATGTTGTATAAAGTACATTATTTTGGAATGCTCTGCGTACCAGTACATCTGTATTGACCCCCTATATTTCAGGATCTGAGGCACAGTCCCAGGGCTCCGTTACGTAGTAGATTGTTTGTCCGAAGTTCGCAGTTGGTGAGCCTCCCTTATTTTGCATTTGTGTTTGATACAATTGTACAATTCTATAAAATACAAATTGTATTCATTGATACAAATTAATACATTAGTTGCATACAGTTGCAAACATCAGTTCATACAGTCACTGTATTTATATTTTATATCAAATACAGTCAGTTGCAGACAGTTAACTGTCACATTGGCTACAGATGGTAACTTTTGAAAGTTAGGCTGGCGCGCCCCTAATTGCTGAAAAATGTGGCTATTTTCTAAAAGTTTCCCTAAATAGTAAAGGGTATCAAACTCTTACTTGGCTACGCGAATTATGTGTTAAGACAATTCTGTGTTTCTCATCTCTCCCGTTCTTCTAGCATCTCATCACCTTCTAGAGGGTAATGCAATACTCAACCTTACTCCTATCTCGTGAAGGTAGAGAGACTGTTTCCGATGACTTTAAAACGGCAAAGAGGGCAAGAATTACAAATGGAGAGCCATTTGGTAAGACAATTTGCATGAAAAACATGACCACAAGGGACTTTTATGCCATGATCATCAACATGACCTCTTTGAAAACCTTCCATACATACTATACAAAGCCCATTTTCACAATTAACCATAGGCAATAATTGAACTTGACTACTCTCATCGCGATCAGCGTAACACGTAGAACTCCCCAGTGGCTCAGTCGTGTCACCTCCTGAAATTCCAATCACCGTTAACGCTAAATCAAGATCGAAATCTTTATCCATGTAGAATGAAAATATGTAATTTGTGATATATGGTTGATTAGATATATAGTTGAATATATATATAGATGAAAAACATTCAAACCTTATGCTACACTACGTGCGTGGGGGGTTGGACAACAACCCAAATACCATGAATTTGGTTTTCTAGTTTTATATAGACATTAGTTTTGTACAATTTTGTAGAAAGAATCAACATTCTGTTGACCAAGATTTTTTTTTTTTTTTTTTTTTAAAGTAGTTTGGGAAAGTTAATATATTTAACATTCTTATTTTCTTGTCAAACTGTCAGTAATGGATCAAGCTTTTTAGTATTTTTGTGACGATATTACAATAACAACAACATATTTAATGAATTTTTATAGGTGATATATCTGATATATTGCGTACATAAAAAATCTTATGGAATATTGAAATAGTATAATAAGGTCACAAGTGGAACACTAATTATTTACTTAGATTAGAATATTATTGGGGTAATAACTTTTGGTATAATAAGTCAATGAATGATTTGAAATTAGGTGAACATGTATAGATAATTTAAGTATAATTTGACTAGTGATGATACAAATTGACCAAGTCATCTAAGCTTATAAATTTGATAACACTTTATTAATTCTTAGATTCTACTAAAGTCAACCTAATGGGGTTCATGTTTGGTTTTCATAATTTTTCTTTTTTCCTTTTATATTCTTTCCATCTCAATTACTATGACATTCTTTTTAGAAGAAAATGGATTAGACAAACTATAAAAGGAGATTACAAAATCGAAAATCGAATCCTCACTAACTGAAAGTTTAGTAATCAACAAAACTGAATAATTAAAATTCATCTTATGTGACATTTATTTCTTTTTAATATCTAAAATAATAATAATTTTTCATATTTAGTAAGTAACAATTTAACTTCAAGTTTCACATTAGCTACTAAGATTTCTATGACATTCTTTTTCGAAAAAAATGGATTAGAGAAAATGAAAAAGGAGATTACAAAATCGAAAATCAATTACTCACTAAGTGAAAGTTTAGTAGTCAACAAAACTGAATTATTAAGATTCATCTCATGTGACATTTATTTCTTTTTAACATCTAAAAAAATGATAATTTTTTCAAATTTAGTAAGTAACAATTTAACTTCAAGTTTCACATTAGCTATTAAGATTTCTATTACGTTCTTTTTAGAAAAAATGGATCAGAGAAAATGTAAAAGAGGATTAAAAAATCTTAAATTGAATTCTCACTAATCAATAGTCAACAAAACTGAATTAATGTTTCAAACTATAGCCTAACATCATAATTTGATTTGTCAAAATGAAAATTTTAAACTTCAAATATGAAGAGTTTAGTATTAGAAGATCTTTAAACATCAATTCCAATAATGTAAATTAAAGTACAATTAAGATTTTAAATTAAAATACTTGAAATTTAATTTGAAAGAGGTTAAACTCAGAATTTACTTGACACATTTACTTCATGAGAGTTTATTTAACTAATTTTCAAGAATTAAACAAGTTCACACCGTTTAACTTTTGAAAACCTTCATGAAAGTCACAATATTCAGTTAGAAATAGAAAATTAGAAATATTGCAAAGTACTCGTGCTATGATCACTTAATTTTTTAAATTACACAATCTATAATCTATTGATACATTCAAATAAAGATGCTTTTGCAGACATAAAAAGCTATCCAAGGATCAAAAAGATATTTTACAGAAATAAAAGGTTTTCAATATCGTCTTATTTAATAACCTTAGACTTGATTCCTTAAAATTATTGAAAAACTTAGTGTGAACTAGGATTACGCATTTAATGAATTTTACTATTTTTTTTTAAAAATAACTGAAGAATCTTAAACTGTTTCATAATGAATTTTGAATCTCTCTTATTTTGTTTCACACGAGTATCAGAGCAGATATGGTAAGTACCCAAATAATATAGAAGTAACGACAAAAAATAGCTTTTATTCAGTTGCAAATAACAATATTATTTTGTTTGCATCCTTTCACACGTTTGTACAAGTGATGCATATCACCCTGGATCATCTAACTCTATATAAACGTGTAATGGGCTCAATGCATTCCTGCACTGAGTTTCCTGCCCTCACATCCTATCTACTAGATTCCAAAAAACTCGATACAAAAGAGGATGGCAAACCAATTTGCTCAATACATTGCCAATTTGCGGAAATCATTATTCGATGAGGTTTTACCTGTGTAGTGTTTTACAGAATCAATAATAAGACATTCTTCCTGTCTATCCTAACCTTAATTAGTGGATAGAGTTATTTGATAGTTGTTCCTGGTGGGAGGGGGAAGGGTATCCCGAGAAATTAGATGAGGTGCACGTAAACTGACATAGACACCACAATTATAAAAAAAATCAATTAGGCATTATTTTTTTTCCTTTCAATTTTACCCTTTTGTTTTTTGATAAATGGAGTGTCACATAGCCAAAAAATCATTAAAGATCTATTTTTTCCCAAACATTTAATTAATGGATAAGTTAGTAAAAAACTTCTTACTTTCTAAGCATGAGTATTTTTCTTAAAGGGCGTACGCGAGCTACAACCCACTAGAATGAGTTTTTATATTCAAAATGGAAACTAATATTTTGTGTATTTGCAGAAAATTCTTGATGGGCGATTTCTTGAAATGGAAATGTCATGAAAATAAATGGGAACTAGACAAAAAAAAATCATTTTTTCTTTTTCTTTATAATGTATTTTCATGTTGTTGTTTGATGAGAGTGTTTGGAATTTGTCTCTTTTTATGCTCCTTTTCTCCAATTGTTTTATTGTTTTGATTTATTCTACCTATCTTTAGTTCAAAATCACAAGATTCAAGTCTTTTTTTACTTTTTTAAAATTCGTGTAAAAATAAAATCAGACAAATAAGTTAAAATAGAAGAGTGTGGTGTTATAACGTCTACATACCCCACTTGTGAGATGATATATTGGTATGGTATTGGTTCATTATAACATGATATGTAAGGGTGTGTTTTGTATAGAGAAAAAACATTTTTTTAGATTTTGTTTTGTTTTTCATGTTCGGTTGGTTAAAACTTTTTAAAAATATGTTCTCTATGAAAACAAGTTCTTTATAAATGATGAAAATGACTTCCCTAGTGAAGTAGAAAAAATGAGTAGTTCCACAAGTGATATTTCACATTAATCCCTCCCGCTGTCCCCCACCTTCCACCTCCCATTGTATATGTCTAGTTTGTGTACGTATATCTTTATGAAATATTTTTTACTTAATTATCAAATATAATAAAATAAGTAAAAAAAAGTTATTTATTTTATGAAAAATATTTTTCTTCGTATCGAACACATCCTAGGTAAACACATGTCATGTAAAACAAAGATATACACAAGATAACAAATGACCCCGCCGACCCTGCAAGCCCACAATCCCCCGCTCCTCATCTTGCCTGGGATCCCCCGGTCGATTTTCAGCCCAAAAATCAGCCAAGACTCGGGCCCACCCACATAACCGTGGGCTATAGCACACTGATTTAGCTCGAAAATAGCTCATTAGCGCTATTTCGCTCGTGTGACCACCCAAACGTCCCCGTCGACCTCACAGGCCCACACTCCCCGATTCTCAGCCTGCCTTAGATCCCCCGATCAATTTTTGGCCTAAAACATGCCTGAACCTCGGGCCCACCCATGAAACTGTGGGCTATAGCACACTAATTTGATTTGAAAATGGACTGTTCGTGTTGTTTTGCCCGTTTGACCATACAAACGACCCCGCCGACCCTACAGACCCAAACTCCCTCTCTCCTCAGCCTGCCTGGGAGCCCCTGGTCGATTTTTGGCCCAAAACACATCCAAGCCTCGGGCCCACCCACGAAATCATGGGTTATATCACTCTGAATTGGCCCAAAAATGGCCCATTGGCAGCGTTTTACCTGTTTGACCACCCAAACGGCCCCTCCGACCCTGCAAGCACAAACTCCCCCGCTCCTTACCGTGCCTACGATCCTCCGGTCAATTTTTAGCCCAAAACACACTCCCCTTCTCCTCAGCCTACCCCGAAGCTTTGGTCGATTTTTGGTCCAAAACACGCCCGAGCGCTGGGCCCACCCACGGAACCATGGGCTAGAGCACACAGATTTGGCCAAAAAATGGCCATTTCAAGTCGTTTTGCCTGTTTGACACCCAAACGGCCCCGCCAACCCCGTAGGCCCACACTCCCCCACTCTTCAGCCTGCCTGGGAGCCTCCAGTTGATTTTTGGCCCAAAACACGCTTGAGCCTCGAGCTCAACCATAGAACTGAAGGCTATAGCACACCGATTTGGTCCAAAAATAACCCGAGCGTGCTGTTTTGCCTATTTCACCACCCAAATGCCACACCGACCCTATAGACCCACACTCTCCCGCTTCTCAGCCTGTCTAGGAGCCCCCGATCAATTTTTGGCCTAAAAAGTGCTTGAGCCTCGGGCCCACCCATGGAAATGTATGCTATAGCCCACCAATTTGGCCCAAAATGGTTCGTTCACGCCGTTTCTTCCGTTTGACCACCCAAACGGTCCCACCGACCCTACAATCCAACACTACCCCATTCCTCAGCCTTCTTGGGAATCCCCAGTCAATTTTTGGCCTAAAAAATGACCAAGACCCGGGCCCACCCATGAAACCGTGGGCTATGGCATACCAATTTCGCTCGAAAATGGCCCGTTCACGTCATTTTGTCCGTTTGACCACCCAAACTGCCCTGCCGACCCCGCAAGTACACACTTCCCCGCTTCTCAGCCTGCCTGGGATCCCTTGGTCAATTTTTGACACAAAACACGCCCGAGCCTCGGGACCATCAACAGAATTGTGGGTTATAGCACATTGATTTGGCATGAAAATGGCCCGTTTGCATCATTTTGCCCGTTTGACCACTCAAACGGCCCCACCTACCCTGCAGTCCTACACTACCCTACTATTCAACCTGTCTGGGAGCTCCCAGTCAATTTTTGTCCCAAAACATGCTCGGGCCCCGAGGCTACCTATAGAACTCTGGGCTATAGCACATTAATGTGGCCCAAAATGGCTCGTTCGCGTTGGTTAGCCTATTTCACACCCAAACGGCCCTGTAAGCCCATGGTCCTCCACTTCTAAGCCTTTCTAGGATCCCTCAATCGATTTTCAACTCAAAACACGCCCAAGCTACGAGTCCACCCACTGAATTGTGCGCTATAGCACACCGATTTTTCCTGAAAATGACCCGTTCTCACCGTTTCGCACGTTTGGCCACCCAAATGGCCCCGCCGACCCTGCAGGCCCATAGTCCCCTGCTTCTCAGCCCGACTTGGGACCCCAATCGATTTTTAACCCAAAACACGCCTGGGCCCCAGGCCTACCTACGGAACCGTGGGCAATAACACACCGATTTGACACGAAAATGAACTATTTGTGCCATTTCGTCGATTTGACCATACAAACGACCCTGTCGACCCCGCAGGCCCACACTTCCCCGCTCCCCAGCTTGCCTGGGAGCCCCTGGTCAATTTGTGGCCCAAACAATTCCTAAGCCCTGAGTCCAACCACGGAACCGTGGGCTATAGCACACCAATTTGGCCCAAAAATGATCCGTTCGCACCGTTTTGCCTGTTTGACCACCCAAACGGTCCCGTCGACCCTGCAAGCCAATACTCTTCACTTCTCAGCCTGCCTAATAACCCCCAATTGAGTTTTGACAAAAAATACGCCTGGTCCACGAGCCCACCCATGGAATCGTGGGCTATAGCACACCGATTTAGTTAAAAAATGGCTCGTTTGCCTCGTTTTGCCCGTTTCAACACCCAAACAGCCCCGTCGGCCCACACTCCCCCACTCCTCAATCTGCATGGGAGCCTCCAATCAATTTTCCATGCAAAAAATGCTTGGGACTCAGGGCCACCCTTAGAAATATGGGCTATAACACAACGATTTGGCCCGAAAATGGCCCATTCAAACCATTTTGCTTGTTTAACCGCCCAAATGGCCCTACCGACCTCGAAGGCCCACACTCCCAAGCTCATCATCCTGCCTAAGATCCCCTAGTCTATTTTTAGCCTAAAGAATACCGAGCCTCTAACCCATCCACAAAACCGTGGGCTATAGCATTCTGATTTGGCCCAAAAATAGCTAGTTCGCGTCGTTTCGCTCGTTTGACCACCTAAACGGCCCCGCTGACCCTGCATTCCCACACTCTCCCACTCTTCAGAATGTCTGGAATCCCTTGATAAATTTTTGTCCCAAACCACACCCGAGCCTCGGGCCCACCCATGGAATCGTAGGACATAGCACACTAATTTGGCCAAAAAATGGCCCGTTTGCGCCATTTTGCTCGTTTAACCACCCAAACGACCTCACCGACCCCGAAAGCCCACACTCTCCCACTTCTTAACCTGCCTGGGAGCCCTCAATCGATTTTCAGCTAGAAATACGCCTGAGCCCCAGACCCACCTATGGAACCGTGGGCTATAGCATACCGATTTAGTCCAAAATGGCCTATTTGTACCGTTTTTCCCATTTGACAACCCAAATGGCCCAACCAATACTTTAGGCCCATAGCCCCCCGCTCCTCAGCCTGCCTAGGATCCCTTAATCGATTTTTGGCTCAAAACACGCTCGAGCCTCGGGCCCACCTTGGAACCGTGGGCTATAACGCACCAATTTGGCCCGAAAATGGCCCAATTGCACCCTTTTTCCCGTTTGACCACCCAAACGGCTCCGCCGACCCTGTAGGACCACAGTCTCCCATTCCCCAGCCTCTCTAGGAGCTCCTAATTGATTTTTGATCCAAAACATGTCTGGGGCTTGGGCCCACTTATGGAACCGTGGGCTATAGTCCCTGATTTGGCTCGAAAAAGGCTCGTTCACGTCGTTTCGCATGTTTGACCACCTAAACAGCCCCACTAACCTTGCAAGCCCACACTTTCCCACTCTTCAACCTGTCTGGGAGACCCCGATCGATTTTCATCCCAAAACATGCATGGGCTCCAGGCCTACCCAAGGAACTGTGGGCTGTAGCACAATGATTTGGCTTGAAAATGGCCAGTTCGCATCATTTTGCCCGTTTGACCGCCCAAACAGCCCTACCGACCCTGCAGGCCCACACTCCTTCGCTCCTCAGCCAGCCTGGAAGCCTCCGGTTTATTTTTAGCCCAAAATAGGTTTGGGCCTCGGGCCCACCCATGGAACTATGGGCAATAGCATATTGATTTGGCCTAAAAATGTCTCGTTCACGCTGTTTCATCTATTTGACCACCTAAATGGACTCGTCGACCCCGCATGTCCATATTCCTCTGCTCCTCAGCTAACCTGGGAGACCTTGTAACGTGACTCATCTGTTAATTATTATCATTAATAATAATAAAATAATTTATATATTCTTTTGTCATCGTCATCAATGATATTTTCAAATTGATTTAAAAAAAAATGAGTGAAAATAAAATAATAATATAGAAATCATCAAGAATTATGATGTAAATATGAAATATAATTTTTTAAAAATCAATATATATATATATATATATATTTGTATCTGTGATAGGGATATTTTTGTTATAAAAAAATAATTTTCTTCTTCTGCTTCTTCCCAGAAGCAGAAAAACTGCTTCTTGCTTATTTTTAAAAGAATTTTTGCAAATTTATCAAACACCCTTCTTTTTAAAAAAAAAAAATGAGTACTTCTTTTGGGAAATAAGCAATGCCAAACAGACTATTAGATTAGAATATTATTGGGACAACAATTTTGAGTGTAATAAGTCAATGATTGATTTGAAATTAGGTGAACATGTTTAGATAATTAAAGTACAATTTGACAAGTTATGATACAAATCGACCAAGTCATCTAAGCTTATAAATTTGATAACACTTAATTAATTCTTGATTCTACTAAAAGTCAACCTAATGGGGTTCATGTTTGGTTTTCATTGTTTTTCTTTTTTCCTTTTATATTCTTTTTGTTTCAATTTCTATGACATTTTTTTAGAAATTTTTTTTAGAGAAAATGTAAAAGGGGGTTATAAAATCAAAAATTGAATCCTCACTAATTGAAAGTTCAGCCGTCAATAAAACTGAATTAAGATTCATCTTATGTGACATTTATTTCTTTTTAATATCTAAAACAATGACATTTTTTCATATTTAGTAAGTAATAATTTAACTTCAAGTTTCACATTAGTTACTAAGATTTCTATGACATTCTTTTTAGAAAAAAAATGGATTAGAGAAAATGTAAAAGGGGATTATGAAATTAAAAACTGAATCCTCACTAACTGAAAGTTCAGTAGTCAACAAAACTAAATTATTAAGATTCTATCTTATGTGACATTTATTTCTTTTTAATATCTAAAAAAATGACAAGTTTTTCATATTTAGTAAGTAACAATTTAACTTCAAGTTTCACATTAGCTACTAAGATTTCTATGACATTCTTTTTAGAAAAAAAATGGATTAGAGAAAATGTAAAAGGGGATTATAAAATTGAAAATCGAATCCTCAATAACTGAAAGTTCAGTAGTCAACAAAACTAAATTATTAAGATTCTATCTTATGTGACATTTATTTCTTTTTAATATCTAAAAAAATGACAATTTTTTTATATTTAGTAAGTAACAATTTAACTTCAAGTTTTACATTAGCTACTAAGACTTGTAGACGCCTAATTTTGTCCTTCCCGAAGACCCAAGTTATCCATTTTTACCCTCGTCTTACCATGTGTACTACCCCATATAATAACCTCCGCACAAAAAGACAAAACAACCAACTAACAAATTTTATCCATTCTAACAACCCATACCCACTCCAATTTGCACTCAACAACAATTGGCACAGGAGGTCCCACGTATACACATATGCATTTCTATATATGCATTTTGGATATATATAGGAAGAAAAAAAGAAAAAAGGGGGGGGGGGGGATCGGATCTTGGGCTGAAAAAAAAAAAAGAAAAAAAAAATAGGTGTCATCTTCCATTTTTCTTTTGGTTCACATTCATATACAGAAAGACCATCACATATTCTGGGGGGACTCCGTTGAAGAATAACATACATATACATAGCACGCACCAAATCTCATGGAAGACCATTCTATTCTCATCTTCTACACAAAACATCACATGCACACGCACACCTAAAAATAGAGATCGGAGAGAGAAACGAAGAGAGAGATCTGGCCAGAGTGAAAGAGAAATGGAAAGAGAGAGATCTGGCCGGAGTGAAAGAGAAACGAAGAAAGAGAGATCTGGTCGGAGCGAGGGAGAAACGGAGAGAGAGGGTCGGAACTGAGAGAGAGAAACGGAGAGATCTAGTTGAGAGAGAGGTCGAGAGGGAGACGGTAGGTTCAAACTTCGCCGGTGAGCTTATCATCCGACCAGCAGTGACGAAGAGAGCGAGAGAACGGACGGAGCTACTATTTCCGTTTTGTTTTTTCTCCGGTGAAATCTAGCCAGAAAAGCTATTTCGTGATGGTCAGGTTGGCCGGAGCTCCGGCGTGGTAGAAAAGTGATAATCCGACCTCGATTCCGGCAAGCTGCATCAGCTTAGTTTGAAATCAGTTGATTTTAGTTTCGTTTCGGATTTTCCGTACGGGGTTTTGGTTGATTATTCTTTGAATTGCAATTTTTCTAGGTTCGTTCATCAGTCTTCATACTGGTTCAAGGATTTGTTTTCTGTTTTGCCTCGATCGGTTCATCGTGGTTAGTTTGGAATTTCCATTTTTGTGCTATCGAGTTTGGGTTTGGTTCGCCGTTGAGGTTCTCTATTCAGGATTCCAAGTCCGGGTTCTCTTAAACATTATTATTATCAACAAATCTGTTCTTCGAAGGTCCATCTCTTGACTCTATTCTTTTATCTTGAAATTGGTTAATGTCATAAGTTTGTGGTGTGACTGTGAATATTTTGAGCAAAAAATATTAATTGTTGGTGTGGATGACTTGTATGTCTAAGTTCGAATCTTTGTTGGATGTATATGTTTGAAGTTGATTTTAGACTTTCGAAAAGTGTTTGATAATCGAAAAAATTGTTAACCATGGCTTGAGGATTAAACTTGTTGATTTGGGGGTCGGGATTGAAAATCTGATAATCAAATAGGTTGACGGTTGTTTGTTTTAATTCATCACTGACTATGGGATAGTATCATAATAGGTCAAGTGGGTAGGTAATCGTAGGGTCGGGTAGGCAAAATTTAGAAATAAATGTTTTGTTGGAGTGTTTTGGATATGTGCTTGAATGACACTTTCTATTTTATTGCACGAAAAGTTTAAATTGTACTCATTTGGCCGGGGAATGCCCCGAAGGATTTGTATAGATTTATCCGGGGAATGCCCCGAAGTACCTTGTACCCGGAGGACGTCCGTGATGAAGGCCCGAGGCATCGAGTAAAGCATTAGTTTAGGATTAGCGTAGGTTTATTTTTAGTTCTTTTCTATTTTCGGATTGTAATAATTGGACTGGACTTACATTTCGGTTTGTTCCATTTTGTTTTTGTTTGATTGTTTTTGCGTGCTTTTTCTGTGGTTTATACACTTCATAATGCCAAAAATAGTCGATACACTCCACCAAGCGACCGTGGTCGAACCACGGGATCGAGGGGTGCCTAACACCTTCCCCTCGGTCAACAGAATTCCTTAGCTGGAATCTCTGTGCGCAAACCGATTTAAGAGTCAAATGGTTTCGAAAGGGATTTTTCAAAGGTGACTTGGCACACCGGATTATGCCAAGTGGCGACTCTGAGTAAAAAATGCAAATAATCCTTTTTCGAAACAAATTTTCATTTCTTGTCACTTAAATAATAAAACCCTTTCGAACTTTAAAAATGTATCCATCTTTTGGAGCACGCGTTAAAAAGGGGTGTGACAGCTCTGACGACTCTGCTGGGGACTTTTCAGAATTCGAGCTTATTTTTTTGAGTCGTATCGGCTTTGTTTGGCATTACGAGTGTATAAGCATTGTTTGTGATTATTGTTTTGTTATTATTTTCACTTTTGTGCGTTTTCGTGCTCTTTGTTTATAGTATTTATCCTATGTGTTACCGCTTTATATCTGTCATCATGAGTCCATCCCCCCGGCCTTCTTTCTGCAACAAGTCTCGGAGCGCACGTCGTGCGCACGAAATCTAGTTGAGTCACCTTTATTTTAGGGGGTGAGCCGTTGGATGTATGGAGTAGGTGGAAAGCAAAGCAGCCACTATCGACCATATGCTCCCCGAACGGCCTTGTTAGTAAACCACAACGTAGGTCAGCCTTTAGGTCATCCTTACGTGCATCGTATTGAGACCTAGCGGGGCCTACACGGTCCTTTGTAGGAGACTCACCTTTAAAGCATCCCTACGTGCTAACTGTTGCATATTTGAGGGTAACGTGGTCATTTGACGGACTGATTTTAAAAAAAATAAAAAAAATATAGAAAACGAGTCGAAAAGAATGAATCAAAAGGAATGTCGTAGTTTATTTTAGAATTCTTTATGGCTTTTGTTCTTCACGATCCACAAACTCAAAAAGATTTTTTACATTTTTGCATTTGTCTTCTCAAAGTACCGTAAATTCAAAAAGAGAAAAAAAAAAGTTTTTTTTTTCTACGTATTTGTCAAAAGAAAAAATACCAAATTTTTTTTTTCTTTTTTCCATAATGGATGGTGTCAGTCTTAGCTAAAGTGTCTAATTCAAAAATAAAAAAAAACAAAAAAAAAAAGTTTTTATTCGTTTGTTTTTTGTTGTGTCTCTTAAGTTAGGGTCAATTTATCAGTTAATCGTTAATTGTCCAATCTGGACGAACTACGCATACCTGATTTCCGTCCCTCGGGGCGGGATACGTAGGCAACCCTCGGCGGGTCCGGTAACCTTTATTTTGGTCTTCGTCTTAGTCTTATGCTAGGTCTTTACTCAGTAACCTAGAAGTTGTTAGCCAAGTAGACTGATTTTATTCAGCATTACTGTTCGGCGATTTGGAGTCATGAAGCGGTCTGTCCCATCGACGTATGTCCGCATCAAATTCCCATTGGTTGGGAACCCTTTGCTCTTATCAAATTTTGAGACAATTTCTTATCTGCTACTACAGGATGGAGCTGTCCACAAAGTCTAGAGTCCTTATGGTTGTCAAGGTACCCAAAAAGTTGATCAAGTGGTGGGGCACGTTCAATTACTCCGAAAAGCACGTAGTAAGGAAAGTGTTAGGCAATCTTGTAACACTCATGGATCTCACGCCTCGTCCGGATTTAATAGAAGCTGCGTTGACTTTCTGGGATCCAAATAATTTGGTGTTTAGGTTCGGAAGATGTGAATTGACTCCTACCCTGGCAGAAATATCTTGTTTGTTTCGGTTGACTTACATGGGCCAGCAGATGATTTTAACCTGCAATCATACTCGGAAGAAATTCCTTCGACTCTGTGGATTAAAAGATAACAAGCATCTGGGATGTCTCAAACAATCTTGGATTTCTTTGGACTATTTGTTTACTAGATTTGGGTCTTTAGAGGGTTTCGACTGCTTTTGGGATGAATTCTGTACTACCAAAAAAATTTGGGAACAACGTCGTCTTGAGGTTTTCTGTCTGGCTTTGTTGGGTATCTTAGTGTTCCCGTTAGATGAGAGGTGTATCAATACTCGTCTACAATCAGTGGTGATAGCTTTATTCAAGAAAAAAGATGAGGTCACCATGTACCAATGATCTTAACAGAAATATATAAGGCTTTAACTGAAGTAAAAGGAGGGGTACGATTTTTTTAGGGGAGTAATCTGATATTGCAGCTGTGGATGATGGAGCACTTGCATACGCCTTCTTTGATTAGAGCAGATGTGATCGACCGTTGTCTGAATGATCGAGTGCAAGCCATGCAAGAAAGAATGCGTTTTGACAAATTTTCTTTTCCTATTGGAGTCAATTCTTAGATCGAATTTCTCGAATCAAGAACTCCAAACAACATTTTTTGGTGCTATATGTGGTTTTTTCCTAAGAAAATCTTGATTGGATCTCAAATGCAACTCTTTCTAGTTTTGATAGGACTTAACTGCACTAGGTCTTACAGTCCAAGAATGGTGATGCGTCAGTTGGGTAGGATGCAAGACGTCCCCCCAATAATGGACCTTCTAAAGGATGTAGAGTACTTTAAAGACCAAGCCGTGGGGGAAAGCAAATATGAGCAATTCTGGAATAACGCGATAAAGTTAGGTGTCGATACTTTCGAGTAAAATCCAGGATGCACTCAAAACTATGAAATCTGGCTACAATCTCTGCCCCGTGGCATTAGTATACCCTTACCAGCCCAACTTAGAGGGCAAATGCGGGAAGCAACCATGGTAGAAGATGATGAGCAGGAAGATCCGGGTGCCAAGGTGGAGTTTTTGAGAGTTCAGTTGTCGCGTTTGATCACAACTATGGATGGGTGTCAGAGAAACCTTTGCGGGTGTACTCTCCAAGAGGCGGGGATACGGGCAAGAAATTTGTTTCCGGGTATCAAAACGTCGTTGCAGGACATGTTGCAAAGTCTAAGTGGAAAAGTGGGGACTTCACAGATGGGTTCATCTCAGCCGGGGACATCACACAGAGCAACAGTTTGAAAGAGCATGTCTTATCTTTATGTAGTTTTGAGTCTTTTATGTGTCTGTCATTGTAGGTTGGTGTCTGCGTTAAGTCAGAGTCAAGTTGTTTTTGATATTCGGGTTTTTATCGCACGCATGTCGTTAGGGGTTTTAAAGTGTTATTTTGAATTTGTTGTTTAGTTTTAAAGTGGTCCTAGATTCGTTGTATGTTTTGCTGTCTTTCATCGAAATGTTAGGATGTTACGTCTTTCTTTTGTTTACTTGTTTTCGTGTTTCGTGAAAAAGAAAAAAAAAACCTTCAATTGTGTAATGTTTATGCATAAAATGCCCGAACTACGCAAGATCTGATTCATGTACAACATGATACGTAGGCAACCTACTTTTGGGTTCGATCTAATCGTTTTGTTTTTTGTTGTTTTTCATTATTTTTCCTCTTTTAAGGAAAAACAAAAGCCATAAAGAATGATAAAATAAAGGTCGATAACGCGAAAAAAAAAGAATAAAAAATAATAATAGGTGTAGATAAAATAAGTGTAGATAAAATCGGGATGATGTTAAAAATGACTTCGCTACCCTTGAAAGCTGGTAGAAATGAACATGAACTTAGGGCAATTTTACCAATGTGATTCCCATGCTTTTGGTATACCCTAATCCTAACGGATGTCGTCTTTGATGAATATGTTCTTTCAGATAATAGTGGTAGGTTTGCAGCACTCTGGCTAGTCACCCATACTTCACTAGATCCAAAGCAAAGCTCGCCATGGATAGCAGGGAGATTGAAAATTCGCTCATTGACCCAGATCAGGATCACAGGGAAGAAAGTTCAGAACACAATGATGAGGTAGTAAGGCTCAGGCAGCAATTGATAGATTTGCACCGGGCATGAGCCAGCGGAATGCCTTCTCCTCCGCTCCCTGAAGGTCTTGGGAATATCTCTTATTGCCCACCGCTCTCTCAGGCACAATTCTCTGCTCCTACTGAGTCACCTGAGCACGCGCCAGGATTCACTCTGCGACATTATTATCCTGGCAATTCTGGTGTGCCCTTGGCAGCTCCCCAATCAAGACCAGCTGCTCAGCCAGCGCCACCGATCACACCGGTATTCGTGGCCCCGCCACCACATGAAACTCCCATATATGTTGTGCGTCCCACAATGAGGCTTCCTCGGTCTTCCAGTGAGCCAGTACTGAAGGTTTCAGATGGTCAGTATTATGCTACGGAGCCTACTCTGCAATTGAATGAACCGTATGGGTACACTCAGCCGCCTGCATTTCCATTTGATACGGAGAAACCTGTCGCAACGGAGGAACAGGATGTCATAGCCCAAAAACTGAAGAGTTTAGAGCAAGCTATGAGGAATTTGCAAGGAATCAGAGATTATAGAAGTGTTTCCTATAAAGACCTGTGCATGTTCCCAGACATCAACCTGCCCCCCGGTTTTAAGATGCCTAAGTTCGAGAAGTACGCAGGGCACGGTGATCCTGTTGCACACTTGAGACGTTATTGCAACCAGTTGAGGGCTGCAGGAGGAAAGGAAGAACTACTCATGGCCTTCTTTGGCGAGAGTCTTTCAGATCTGGCTTCAGAGTGGTTCATCGATCGGGATATCGATAAATAGAACAGTTGGGATGATTTGGCTTCTGAATTTGTTCAACATTTTCAGTACAACATCGACTTGATTCCGGACGAAAAATCTTTGGTCAACATGAAGAAAAAGAGCATTGAAGGTTTTAGGGAATACGCGATAAGGTGGCGTGAACAGGCCGCTAGGGTAAAGCCTCCAATGAAAGAAAGTAAGTTGGTAGAAGTTTTCATTCAGGCGCAGGATGAGACCTATTTTCAACATTTACTTCCGGCAATGGGAAAGTCTTTTATGGAAGTCCTCAAAATGGGGGAGATGATAGAGGACGGGATTAAGACCGGTCGAATAGTGAGTTTTGCTGCATTAAAATCTACCACACAGGCGATTCAAGGTGGATCTGGCGCATTTGGAGGCAAAAAGAAGAAAGAGGATGTTGCGACTGTCGTAGCCGGAATCCATTCTTATCCTAAAATACCACCTCGCCCCTATCCCCAATCCCAAGCCCAAGTCTACGCCCAAGCTCCATATATTCCTCCCCACCATTACTACCCTCCACAAAACCCTTTATATTCCATTCCACCACCCCCTTAACCAGTATATAGTGCGCAACCATATGCCCAAACCCCTTCTTACCTGCAGTGGCATGCGCAAACCCCACAAAATCGCCCATTCGCTCCACCAAATTACCAAAACCCCTCCAGACCCAGTTTTCATCCTAGGCCTGAGTATAAGCAGGAGAAAACGGTCAAAAATCAATTCACACCTCTTGGGGAGTCATATGCTAGCTTATTTGATAGGTTGAGGAAGTTGAAGGTTTTAAGCCCAATTCAAGGAAGGCTTTCCAATCCACCACCAAGGAAACTCGATTATTCTTTAAGGTGTGCGTACTGTTCCGATATGCCAGGCCATGATATTGAGAAATACTGGCATTTAAAGAGAGCTGTCCAAGATTTAATTGACACAAATCATATGCTGGTCCAGGCCCCGGAGGGTCCTAACATTAACCAGAATCCGCTGCCAACTCATGCTGAAGCCAATATGTTAGAGTTGATATATGATGGGAAAGAGTCTTCGAGGGGTTATAAGCCTATTGTCAAGATACAGACCATTGAGGAGAAATCGGTGAATGTAGCGGAGTCTTTAAAAGCAATATCATTGAGCCAGGAAGGAGTGAGAGAAGATGAAGCTCAAGGAAGCACCAAGAAGCCCCCGATCACAGTACAAGGCACCAAAAGGTATGGTGATTCGAGTCAGGATAAACCTAAGTTGACAGTGGTGGGAGCTTTGAGTCAGCCTCTCTTGACGGTGAAAGGAGCACTGGCAGCACCCATTGTCCTCAAACCGGTGACCCAATCTCCGATAGTTGATACGAAAGGAATTCCCTAGAATTATGGGCGGACCGTGATGACCTATCATGGGAAAGAAGTAGTGGAAGATGTAGATGAGGTAAGGGGTTTGACTAGGTCAGAAAGATGCTTCGTGCCTGAAAGCTTAAGAAAGTCCAAGCCAACAGTGAGTGGAACGTCATCTATCAAAAAGCCTATCACCGAAGAAGAAGCCGAAGAATTTTTGAAAAAGATGAAATTGCCAGAGTATTCAATATTAGACCAGCTGAAGAAAACCCCTGCTCAAATTTCCCTTTTATCTTTGTTGTTGCACTCCAAGGAGCATCGTGATGTTTTACTGAAGGTATTAAATGAAGCATATGTTCCAAGGGAGATTACAGTCAACCAGCTTGAGAAAATGGTTGGAAAAATCTTTGAGGTCAATCGGATTAGCTTTTCTGACGATGAATTGCCTGTTGAAGGTATAGGGCATAATCGGAGCCTTTACATTACAGTGAAGTGTGAAGATTTCTATGTCACTCATGTTATGATTGATGGAGGTTCAGGTGCAAATATTTTCCCTATTTCTACTTTGCAAAAGTTGAATATTGGTGCGGAGAGGATCAGGCCCAACAATGAATGTGTCAGGGCTTTCGATGGTGCAAAATCAAATTCCATTGGTGAAATAGAACTAATGTTGACCATAGGGCCTGTTGAGTTTGCCATAGAGTTTCAAGTATTGAATGTAGAATCCTCTTATAATCTGTTATTGGGAAGGCCGTGGATCCACAAGGCCAAGGCGGTTGCATCTACACTGTACCAAATGATTAAGTTTGAGCATGACAGGCAGGAAGTAGTTATTCATGGTGAAGGAGATTTGTCAGCCTACGAAGATTCTCCCTTGTCTCTTATTGAAGCAAATAACGTAGAGGAGACATTCGTCTATCAAATTTTTGATACAGTGCCAGTGAATCGTATCCTTGAATGGCAGGCTATACCGGGACCGCAATTGTCTTCTGCTTCTATCATGATGGTGAGTGAACTTCGGAAATACGAATTTGAGCCAGGAAAGGGTTTGGGAGCGTCTCTGCACGGTATAGTTCACCCCATATGTCCGAGTGAGAACCTGGGCACGTTTGGTCTGGGATTTGAGCCTACAACTGAAGATCTGAAGAAAGCTGAGGGAAGGAAAAAGGAAATATGGTCACTCCCTCGCCCAATGCCACTACTCAGTGAATTATTTGTTAAGAGCGATGTCGCGGAACATGTGGAATATGAAGTTGAATTGGTTGATGACTTCCAGAACCTTTTTATCGAAGTTGATATGGTCGAAGCAGGAGAAGGTACCAGTATGGCAGACGTGCAATTCATAGGTCCAGCTGTCCAGCTCAATAATTGGGAAGTCACTCCTCTCCCCGTCAGGAGGGAGTTTTAGTAGTCTATTTTGTTTCTCTTTCTGTTTATCCGAGTTATTTCAGGGTTGTAATTCGGACTTTAGTTTGTTTATGTTATGTTGGCGTCTGTGTTTAAACCCTTCTATCTTTTATTTAATGAAATGCAATGTCCCTTTTGTTTTGTGTCTAATGTATTTTGTTTTTCTTTTCTTACACAGTTCTCTTTATGCTGATTCTAATGACATGACATGCATGCGGAATTTTCAGCCTAATTTTAAAATCCAAACTAATCAAGATGTAATGAAGAAGGATGGGGAATATGATGAAGAACAAGCACTAGAAGAAATAAGCAAAGAGTTGGAACAGTTTGAAGACAAACCGAATCCTAATTTGAATGAAACTGAGTCAATAAATCTAGGGGATCAAGAAGATGTTAGGGAAACTAAAATCAGTGTACATGCTTTGCCACAGCTAAAAGAGGGAATGATTCAAGAATTGATTGATTATAAGGACGTTTTTGCATGGTCTTATGATGATATGCCCGGTTTAAGCACTGAATTAGTGGTTCACAAGTTGCCAATTGATCCCGCGTTCCCCCCTGTCAAACAGAAGTTGAGGAAGTTTAAAACCGATGTGAGTATTAAAATTAAAGAGGAAATCATGAAACAACTGGAAGCCAAAGTAATTCGAGTGTCTCGTTATCCCATGTGGTTATCCAATATTGTTTCCGTACCAAAGAAAGATGGCAAAATTCGAGTGTGTGTTGATTACCGCGATTTGAACAGAGCAAGTCCGAAAGATGATTTTCCGCTGCCCAACATCCACATTTTGTTAGACAACTGTGCTAAACACGAGGTTGCCTCTTTTGTGGATTGTTATGCCGGATATCACCAGATCATTATGGGTGATGAAGACGCGGAGAAGACATCTTTTATCACACCATGGGGAACTTATTGTTATCGAGTAATGTCGTTCGGTTTGAAGAATGCTGGAGCAACATACATGAGAGCCATGACCACTATGTTTCATGACATGATGCATAAGGAGATTGAGGTCTACGTGGATGATGTGATTATTAAGTCAAAAAGTCAGGTCGACCATGTTAAAGATTTAAGAAAGTTCTTTGAGAGGCTTCGCAGGTATAATCTCAAACTAAACCCGGCAAAATGTGTATTTGGAGTTCCATCTGGAAAGTTGTTAGGGTTTGTAGTCAGCCGTCGGGGAATTGAATTGGATCCCTCAAAGATCAAAGCCATTCAGGATTTACCCCCGCCCAAGAATAAAACGGAGGTGATGAGTTTGCTTGGTAGACTGAACTACATTAGCAGGTTTATTGCTCAACTCACAACCACTTGTGAGCCCATATTCAAGTTGCTGAAAAAGAGTGCTGCGGTAAAATGGACTGAAGAATGTCAGGAAGCGTTCGATCGAATCAAAAGATATTTGTCAAATCCGCCCGTGTTGGTACCCCCGGAGCCTGGTAGGCCTTTGATCTTATATTTATCAGTCATGAACAATTCTTTCGGTTGTGTCCTGGGTCAACATGATGTCACAGGCAAAAAGGAGCAATTTATTATCTTAGCAAGAAGTTCACCGCATATGAGGCCAGGTATACTCTTCTTGAAAAGACGTGTTGTGCCCTAACTTGGATAGCACAGAAGTTGAAGCACTATCTCTCATCCTATACTACTTGACTCATCTCCCGCATGGATCCTTTGAAGTATATCTTTCAGAAGCCTATTCCGACAGGTCTATTGGCAAAGTGGCAAATATTGCTTACCGAGTTTGACATCGTATATGTGACTCGAACCGCCATGAAAGCCCAAGCCTTGGCAGATCATCTTGCTGAGAATCCCATCGATGAAGAGTACGAGCCATTAAAGACATATTTTCCTGATGAAGAAGTGTCGTGTGTCAATGAAGTCGTTATAAATATTGATCCAGGTTGGAGGTTATTCTTCGATGGAGCTGTCAATATGAAAGGAGTCGGAATAGGTGTGGTTCTTATCTCTGAATCGGGACAACATTTCCCGGTAACAGCACAACTTCGATTCTACTGTACTAACAATATGGCAGAGTATGAAGCCTGCATCCTTGGTTTGAGGTTAGCTGTTGATATGGGAGTCCAAGAATTATTGGTGATGGGAGATTCGGATTTGCTCGTCCATCAAATTCAAGGCGATTGGGAGACGTGAGATTTGAAGCTCATCCCGTATCGACAATGCTTGCAGGAGCTATGTCAACGGTTTGTATTAGTAAAATTTAGGCATATTCCAAGGATTCATAATGAAATTGCTGATGCTTTAGCCACTCTGTCTTCAATGCTCCATCATCCTGACAAAGCCTATATCGATCCAGTGCATATACAGAGTCGTGATCAACATGCTTACTGTAATGCGGTTGAAGAAGAGCTCGATGGAGAACCTTGGTTTTTGGATATCAAGCGGTACATTCAGTCAGGAGAATACCCAACATATGCCACCAACGATCAAAAGAGGACTATTAGGCGTTTGGCTAGTGGATTTTTCTTAAGTGGGGGAATCTTGTATAAGAGGACCCCAGATCTGGGACTTTTAAGGTGTGTAGATGCAAAATAAGCCTCGGCAATCATGGTTGAAATACACTCTGGAGTATGCAGGTCGCATATGAACGGTCACGTCTTGTCAAAGAAGATTCTTCGAGCAGGTTATTACTGGCTTACTATGGAGAGGGATTCTATTTAGTTTGTTCGAAAGTGTCATCAATGTCAGGTGCACGGTGATCTGATACGTTCTCCTCCTGTTGAGTTGCATGCAATGGCCGCTCCATGGCCGTTCGTGGCTTGGGGAATGGATGTGATTGGACCGATTGAGCCGAAGGCATCAAATGGACATAGATTCATTTTGGTAGCCATTGACTACTTCACCAAGTGGGTGGAAGCAGTAACTTTCAAGTCAGTAACAAAGAAGGTTGTGGTAGATTTTGTTCATGCCAATATCATTTGTAGATTTGGAATTCCTAAGATGATTATTACAGACAATGTTGTCAATCTCAATAGTCATTTGATGCAAGAAGTGTGTCAACAGTTTAAGATCGCACATCGAAATTCTACTCCATATCTCCCAAAGGCCAATGGTGTTGTAGAAGCCGCCAATAAAAATATAAAAAAGATACTGCGAAAAATGGTACAAGGTTCTAGACAGTGGCATGAAAAGTTGCCGTTTGCATTGCTAGGTTATCGCACCACTGTTCGCACTTCAACAGGGGCAACTCCATATTTATTAGTGTATGGGATAGAAGCAGTCATCCCTGCAGAAGTTGAAATTCCCTCTCTTCAAGTCATTGTAGAAGCAGAGATTGATGATGACGAATGGGTAAAAACCCGACTGGAACATTTGAGTTTGATCGAGGAAAAAAAGGCTAACGTCCGTGTGTCATGGCCAGTTGTATCAGAGGAGGATGGCTCGTGCGTCTAACAAAAAGGTCCGTCCCAGAAATTTTGAAGTTGGTCAGTTGGTATTAAGACGTATCCTTCCTCACCAGGTTGAAGCGAAAGGCAAGCTCTCCCCTAACTGGCAAGGTCCCTTCGTTGTAAAGAAAGTGTTACCCAATGGAGCCTTATATTTGACAGATATTGAAGGCAAAATGGCAGAAATGGCTATCAATTCTGACGCAGTCAAAAGATACTATGTATGATATTTGATCCATTGTTGAGTTTATTGCATGTTTAGTACTTGCATTTTTGAAGATTGATATGATGAAGGCATTTTATTCTTCTATCCAAACATTATGTCATCCTTTGTTTACCCGTTTGAGCCTCGTTTATTTTTTTCTTTCATATCCCTCTTTTAGAATCAAAATAGAGTCAAAGATAAATGTCAAGAAATTAAGAATAAAAGAAAGAGATCAAAAAAAAAAAAATCAAAGCAAAGCAAAGCAAAGGACAAGCAGATGGAACTACGTGCGACCTGATTCTCCTCTCTCGGGAGTGAGATACGTAGGCTGTCCTATTTCGGGCTCGGTCCAACCCAAATAAAGATTTAAGATTCACCCAGTCAACAAAAACTGGGGCATGAGTTAACATGTTGTTTGAGTCGATTCCAAAAGTTGTAAGTCCCACCCCCACTTCAAGTATCGTTTGAGCCCCTTACCATTTTTTCTAACCTTAACCAAAAGCCAAGTTACAACCAAAGAAAGTCCTTCAGATCAATTTTTGATAGTGTTAAGGCTAAGCATGCATAGAATATGACGATACATTGCGAAGTACTGCTTGTCTCCCTCAGCATAAGAAATCAGGAAAGAAATACAAAAATGAGAGAGTCTTATTGGTGAAAACCTTTGCAGGCACCATAAGGCGATGGTGAGTTGTGAGAAAATGAAAATGAGAGAGTCTTATTGGTGAAAACCTTCGCAGGTACCATAAGGAGATGGTGGGTTGAGAGAAATACAAAAATGAGAGTCTTATTGGTGAAAATCCTCATGGGCACCGTAGGGCGATGGAGAGTTTAAGAGAAAGGCAAAAAGTGAAAAGAAAGAGATTTGTTGGCGAAAGTCTTTTTAGATGTCGTCAGTCGAATGTGATGTATGAGTCCAATGGATTTTAAGAAGCGGCTCAGTGGCAAAAGGCACGAACTCAACAACAAATGGGGAGTTTGGATAGGAAGATCAGGCAGCTCAATCCAAAATGCATGTCATACTCATTGGAGTTGGTTGTCGTATTCAGATAAGTTTTCTTTTTGAATATGGGACATTGCCCTTTTCTTTCATTTACATATTCATGTTTTTGTCTTTTCTTATGTTATTTATCAAAACAAGAGTCACCATCATTTCTTACATTTTTTAAGTCAAGTTTGTGTCAAAACAAGCGAGAAAGGATTTCAAAATTTACTACCAGTCTTTTCAATTATATGAGGAAAATCCAAGGAACAGTACAGGAAAGAAATATGATCGTAATTCAACATGAAGCAAAAGAAGTCTATCAACCGACAGGCTATTAGATTCGTGGAATCATTCAGATTTGGGAAAAGAGTGCACCTCAAAGGCATGGTAAAATAGAAACACATTGTTCGGGTCGGAAATCATTTTCCTCAATATGGGTCCGGGTCAATGATGCGGCAAGACAGGACAAGTGTCAGCGATTTGGAAGAAAGATGAAAGGAACGAGTACTGGGGCAGATACCTGAGAAGCCAAGAGCTGCAAGCCGCCACTAAGTTTTTAACTGATCAATTTTTCTTTGATTGAAACAGGGGCAAATTCGTTTCACTTGATTCAGCTACCATTGGAAATGCATATCTAAGGGATTTTATTTTATGTTCAGGACCCTCCTGAAAAATGGGAATTTACTTTATGTTCAGGACCCTCCTGAAAAATGGAATTTTACTTTTGTTCAGGACCCTCCTGAAAAATGGGATTTTATTTTATGTTCAGGACCCTCTGAAAAATGGGATTTTACTTTCAGTTCAGGACCCTCCTGAAAAATGGGATTTTACTTTCTGTTCAGGACCCTCCTGGAAAATGGGATTTTACTTTCTGTTCAGGACCCTCCTGAAAAATGGGATTTTACCTTCTGCTCAGGACCCTCCTGAAAAATGGAATTTTACTTTCTGTTCAGGACCCTCCTGAAAAATGGGATTTTACTTTCTGTTCAGGACCCTCCTGGAAAATGGGACTTTACTTTCTGTTCAGGACCCTCCTGAAAAATGGGATTTTACTTTCTGTTCAGGACCCTCCTGGAAAATGGGACTTTACTTTCTGCTCAGGACCCTCCTGAAAAATGGGATTTTACTTTCTGTTCAGGACCCTCCTGAAAAATGAGATTTTTACTTTCTGTTCAGGACCCTCCTGAAAAATGGGAATTTACTTTCTGGTCAGGACCCTCCTGAAAAATGGGATTTTACTTTCTGTTCAGGACCCTCCTGAAAAATGGGATTTTACTTTATGTTCAGGACCCTCCTGAAAAATGGGATTTTACTTTATGTTCAGGACCCTCCTGGAAAATGGGATTTTACTTTCTGTTCAGGACCCTCCTGAAAAATGGGACTTTAGTTTCTGTTTAGATATTTTTTCTTTCTGCTCAGGACCCTCCTGAAAAAATGGGATTTTGCTTTCTGTTCAGGACCCTCCTGGAAAATGGGACGATGCTTTCAAAAATGAAATACTATTTACTATAATTTTGTTGGGATATTATTCGTTCTAGTTTTAATTTTGGTTTTCAGGAGCCCGCCTGAAGAACTGGGTGATGAAATAGCAAGTCAGGAGCCCGCCTGAAGAACAGGGCGATGAAATAGCAAGTCAGGAGCCCGCCTGAAGAATAGGGTGAAGAAACGGAAAAGTCAAGCAACAAAGCAAAGTCATTGAAAGCCAAGCAACGAGGTGAAAGAAATTGCAAGTCAGGAGCCCGCCTGGAGAACAGGGTGATGAAAGTCGAGTCAAGAACCAACAGAAGCTGTTTAGATAGGATTTTTGTAATTTCCTTTATGTTTTAGCTTTTAATTTTTATTTTTGATGTAATAACAGAGCCGCGGACCGGAACCTCGATGGAACCTCACTCGACTCTCCAACTCGGTATAGTCCACCGCCATCCAAAAGTTGAGATGCTTGTCACTCGATCCTCTCGAACTTGGTTGGGTAGGCTGTCCTAATTCAAAACCCGATAGTCCTTCTTTCTTCTGTTTCTTCCTTTGAATAATGGTCAGAACAAAATTCTGTCTCGTTGTCTACTTTTTTGTCTGAAAACACTGCGTGTTTGCATTCAAAGGGGGCATGATGTAGATGCCTAATTTTGTCCCTCCCGAAGACCCAAGTTATCCATTTTTACCCTGGTCTTACCATGTGTACTACCCCATATAATAACCTCCGCACAAAAAGACAAAACAACCAACTAACAAATTTTATCCATTCTAACAACCCATACCCACTCCAATTTGCACTCAACAACAATTGGCACAGGAGGTCCCACGTATACACATATGGATTTCTATATATGAATTTTGGATATATATAGGAAGAAAAAAAGAAAAAAAAGGGGGGGGGATCGGATCTTAGGCTGAAAAAAAAGAAGAAAAAAAAAATAGGCATCATCTTCCATTTTTCTTTTGGTTCACATTCATATACAGAAAGACCATCACATATTCTGGGGGGACTCCGTTGAAGAATAACATACATATACATAGCACGCACCAAATCTCATGGAAGACCATTCTATTCTCATCTTCTACACAAAACATCACACGCACACGCGCACCTAAAAATAGAGATCGGAGAGAGAAACGGAGAGAGAGATCTGGCCGGAGTGAAAGAGAAACGGAGAGAGAGAGATCTGGCCGGAGTGAAAGAGAAACGGAGAGAGAGAGATCTGGTCGGAGCGAGGGAGAAACGGAGAGAGAGGGTCGGAACTGAGAGAGAGAAACGGAGAGATCTAGTCGAGAGAGAGGTCGAGAGGGAGACGGTAGGTTCGGACTTCGCCGGTGAGCTTATCATCCGACCAGCAGTGACGAAGAGAGCGAGAGAACGGACGGAGCTACTGTTTCCATTTTGTTTTTTCTCCGGTGAAATCTAGCCAGAAAAGCTATTTCGTGACTGTCAGGTTGGCCGGAGCTCCGGCGTGGTAGAAAAGTGATAATCCGACCTCGATTCCGGCAAGCTGCGTCAGCTTAGTTTGAAATCAGTTGATTTTGGTTTCGTTTTGGATTTTCCGTACGGGATTTTGGTTGATTATTCTTCGAATTAAGATTTTTCTAGGTTCGTTCATCAGTCTTCATACTGGTTCAAGGATTTGTTTTCTGTTTTTCCTCGATCGGTTCATCGTGGTTAGTTTGGAATTTCCATTTTTGTGTTATCGAGTTTGGGTTTGGTTCGCCGTTGAGGTTCTCTATTCGGGATTCCAAGTCCGGGTTCTCTTAAACATTATTATTATCAACAAATCTGTTCTTCGAAGGTCCATCTCTTGACTCTACTCTTTTATCTTGAAATTGGTTAATGTCATAAGTTTGTGGTGTGACTGTGAATATTTTGAGCAAAAAATATTAATTGTTGGTGTGGATGACTTGTATGTCTAAGTTCGAATCTTTGTTGGATGTATATGTTTGAAGTTGATTTTAGACTTTCGAAAAGTGTTTGATAATCGAAAAAATTGTTAACCATGGCTTGAGGATTAAACTTGTTGATTTGGGGGTCGGGATTGAAAATCTGATAATCAAATAGGTTGAAGGTTGTTTGTTTTAATTCATCACTGACTATGGGATAGTATCATAATAGGTCAAGTGGGTAGGTAATCGTAGGGTCGGGTAGGCAAAATTTAGAAATAAATGTTTTGTTGGAGTGTTTTGGATATGTGCTTGAATGACACTTTTTATTTTATTGCACGAAAAGTTTAAATTGTACTCATTTGGCCGGGGAATGCCCCGAAGGATTTGTATAGATTATCCGGGGAATGCCCCGAAGTACCTTGTACCCGGAGGACGTCCGTGATGAAGGCCCGAGGCATCGGGTAAAGCATTAGTTTAGGATTAGCGTAGGTTTATTTTCAGTTCTTTTCTATTTTCGGATTGTAATAATTGGACTGGACTTACATTTCGGTTTGTTCCGTTTTGTTTTTGTTTGATTGTTTTTGCGTGCTTTTTCTGTGGTTTATACACTTCATAATGCCAAAAATAGTCGATACACTCCACCAAGCGACCGTGGTCGAACCACGGGATCGAGGGGTGCCTAACACCTTCCCCTCGGTCAACAGAATTCCTTAATCGGAATCTCTGTGCGCAAAACGGTTTAAGAGTCAAATGGTTTCGAAAGGGATTTTTCAAAGGTGACTTGGCACACCGGATTATGCCAAGTGGCGACTCTGAGTAAAAAATGCAAATAATCCTTTTCCGAAATAAATTTTCATTTCTTGTCACTTAAATAATAAAACCCTTTCGAACTTTAAAAATGTATCCATCTTTTGGAGTACGCGTTAAAAAGGGGTGTGACAAGACTTCTATGACATTCTTTTTAGAAAAAATGGATTAGAGTAAATGTAAAAGGGGATTACAAAATTGAAAATCGAATCCTCACTAACTGAAAGTTTTGTGGTCAACAAAACTAAATTATTAAGATTCTATCTTATGTGACATTTATTTCTTTTTAATAGCTAAAAAAATGACAATTTTTTCATATTTAGTAAGTAACAATTTAACTTCAAGTTTTACATTAGCTACTAAGACTTCTATGACATTCTTTTTAGAAAAAATGGATTAGAGTAAATGTAAAAAGGGATTACAAAATCGAAAATCGAATCCTCACTAACTGAAAGTTCAGTAGTCAACAAAACTGAATTTTTAAGATTCATTTATGTGACATTTATTTCTTTTTAATATCTAAGAAAATGACAATTTTTTCATATTTAGTACGTAACAACTTAACTTTAAATTTCACATTAGCTACAGAAATTTCTACTTATGAATTATTTTATGGGCAAGTTACCCATTACATCTAACAATATTAACATTTATGAACTATTTATGAACTAAAAACGAAATACGTTTACATATAGTGAGACTCATGGAAATATTTATGAACTAAAAACGAAATAAGTTTACATAAAGTGAGACTCATGGAAATATTTATGAACTCGTTATTCCTAAAATAAAATAAATGTAATGTTAAAAACCATGAAAGTCGAGCGATCAAATTTAAATTCTATTGCTCCGTGTCAAGCGATGGAGACTCTGAAACTACAAACAGCAGCTACTACTACTACCTAGTTTAGTTCCACAAGTATTGTGCGGGGACGATACTCCTACCTCGTGAAGGTAGAAAGCCTGTTTCCGATGACTTTAAAACGGCAAAGAGGACAAGAATTACAAATGGAGAGCCATTTGGTAAGGCAATTTGCATGAAAAACATGACCACAAGGGACTTTTTTGCCATGATCATCAACATGACCTCCTTGAAAACCTTCCATACATACTATACAAAGCCCATTTTCACAATGAACCATAGGCAATAATTGAACTTGACTACTCTCATCGCGATCATCGTAATGCGTAGAACACCTCGGTGGCTCAGTCGTGTCACCGCCTGAAATTTCAATCACCGTTAACGCTAAATCAAGATCGAAATCTTTATCCATGTAGAATGAAAAATATGTAATTTGTGATATATGGTTGATTAGATATATAGTTGAATATATATAGATGAATTTGATACACTACGTGCTTGAAAGGTTAGACAACAACCCATGTTATTTAATTATATTTATATTATAGTCAATAAAATTACATATATGTCCATAAGGAATGTGTACAATTACGTAGAAAGAATCAACGTAGAATTTATGTTGATAAAAAAATTTGTTTTGTTGAAACTTGAAAGTTTGGACAAGTAAATTAATCTACACAAGGAAAGAAAAAGTCATTGTTTTCATATTTATGAGTTCAAGTAATATATATTCCCTATATAAATAAATTTTGAGTTTATTATTTGTGTAATATATAAGAGAGGTAATATTTTTATTTTATCACCGCACTGACAGCGTTTGACCAAGTTTTTTAGTATTTCTAATATGATATTGCATCAATAATAATATTTGCAGTGAAATTTTATTTAATGGGGCAATGTTATTTGGTATAATAAGTCAATGAAATGGTTTGAAATTAGGTGAACATGTTTAAATAATTTAAGTACAATTTGACAAGTGACAATACAAATCGACCAAGTCATCTAAGCTTATAAATTTGATAAACATTATATTAATTCTTGATTATACTTAAAGTCAATCTATTGGAATTCATGTTTGGTTGTCATTTTCTTCCTTTTTTCCCTTTTATACTATCTTCGTCTAAATTTATGTGACATTTTTTTTATAAAACAAATTAAGAGTAGGAGAAATGAAAGAGGGGATTACAAAATTAGGAACCGAATCCTTGCAAACTGAAAATTGACGTAGTCAACCAGCTAAGCTAAGATTCTTTTTATGTAATATCTGTTTTTTTTAATCAGTCTAAAAAACTGACTACTTTTCATATTTAGTAAGTAACAATTCAACTTAAAATTTCTCATTAGCTACATAAATTTCTAGTTATGAGCTATTTTATTGGCAAGTTACCCATTTGACCGTCCGGCTAAAAATATTTAAATTCACTAGCTAAATTAATATATAAAATATATATTATTTTGTATCAAAAATGTATTTCTATATTTTTTATACTTTAATATACAAAAATATATATTTGTTGGCTATTAGTTTGATGCGAGGTTATTTATGTCAATTTCTTATAATTTAAACCATGAGTTTCAATTTTTTAAAATGAAATTTTTGTGAAATTAAACATTTTTTTACATAAATTGAAATGAATCGAATAATTGATTTTATCGGATTAAGTTCAGAAATGACCCTAAAATGTCCTGCTCTTAGGGCTGTTCAAAACTGAACCGTAACCGTTAACCCAACCGCAAAATTAGTTTATTGGCTAATTGGTAATGGGTTATTAGATTAATGGTTGGAGAATGGATAAATTTTTTATAATTAATGGCTTATTGGTGCGGGGATGGATTACTCAGTTTTCTTATCGGTAAACCGTTAACCTATTAAGAATTATTATAATTATATTTTTACCCCTAGATATATAAGTATCTTTTGTCAATCCAACATATAAAACTCCATTTATTATTCTATTCACTTCTTAGTTTAGAAAATAACATGCCACTTCTTGTGACTTCTAATCATAAAGGGCAATTAGACTCCCTAAAATGTAAAGAAAATCTGAAATTAATTCTTAAACCAAAACATAAATTATTCTTGACAACACAAAGGAACGCAATAAAAATGAAACAACCCAAATATGTCATTCACAAAGTTTGATATAAAACATAAAAATTCAAATAATATTAAATTTTTAAATTTTTTTTTATCAATCCAGTAATTAAAAATGTTCCACATACATTTTAGCTCTAGAAGAAAATTCTTATTTGATTCGATATTTTAACCTTTTAAATACTACACGAACAAAACTCAAGAAGCCTAAAAGATTGATAAATAGATCAATCATAGTATACAAACAACTTAGTCGGTGAAGAAATGGAGGAACTACCAATAATCACTTGATATTTCATTCTCTCTTAAATTTATCCATTACACCATTCGATAACCGTCCGTTAATTGCTAATCGATACTGAATCAACTGTTATATTATTGGGTGGCTAGCGAATTAGTATATTTAAAAACCGATAATCAATAAGCCAAATCGCTAAGCATAATTATCCAACCGATCTGCAGCCCTACCTGGTCTTGATATTTTATTCCTCATTTAAAAAATCTTACAAAAATGACCTACATAAGGGTGGTCTTGATTTTATAGCCATGCTTAATAAATTTTGCCAATGAAGCAAATATTTTAACTCTTGCACATAAGGTAGATGTTCACGATATATCAAGACAATGAATCTGCACAAGTGATTAAAAATTTTATCTTATAAACAAATATTAGAACTTACTTAACGAATATAAAATTTTTAACTCACAAACTTTGAAGAAAGAAATTCAAAACCGACCACTTTAAAGGAAACTAATACTAGTAATTTGCCCTCCAAGATTGACTATGTCAAAAAGTTAGTTGAGAAATTGTTAAAGTTCAAAAAGTTTAAAGTAAAAGTGACACCTAAGAAGTCATTTTGACACTCTTCAAAACTATTTAATGTTTAGTCAATTACTATAAATTTTAGACAATTCCATTTTTTTGGTACCTTTATATTTGAAGTTTCAAACTATAGTCTAACTTAATAATTTGAATTTGTAAAATAAAAATTTTAAATCTTCAAATATGAAGAGTTTAGTAGAAGATCTTAATTACTTGAACTACATTCAAATTTTAGATCTTTAACTTTAGCCATTCAAACTTCATTCCAATGATATAAATGAAATTGCAATTAATTCTAAATCCAATCTTCGTGAGGGTCAATTTAACTAATTTACGAGAGCTAACAAGATAATATCATTTGACTTTAAAAAATTGAAAGATAAATATGACAGGTAAAAATTTGAGTAACTTACATAAATCTCTGATACTTTAAGTAATATTATATAAAATTCCATTTATTTTGCTAACTACATCCTATCCCCAAATTTTGAAATAGTGATACATATGTTAAGCGGTGATACATATTAACAAGTGATACATATGAAACAGATTAGTGAGTTATTTAAGGAAGCAACGAATTTTGTCTGATTTTAACAACGCAAATCAAGCCAAAACTGTTACAAGCGTTAAAAATGCAATTTCATTCAACAACAGTTCAACATTGAAGCAAACCAGATTAAAAGCTCAAAGTTTTTCAATTTTGGAAAAAAAAAATCGATCTTTCATCTTAACAGTTCAATATTGAAGCAAAACAGATTAGAAGCTCACAGTTTTTCAATTTTGGAACAAAAAAATCAATCTTCCATCTTAACAATTCAACATTGAAGCAAACCAGATTAGAAGCTCAAAGTTTTTCAAATTTGGAACAAAAAATTCGAACTTCCATCTTAAATTTATGAATTTCTTCAATGAAACTCGTGATCGTGTTGTCGCGTTATTCCAGGAATGGATTTCTGAAATAAGGTACGATAACTATCGAGTCGACGGTATGAAAATTATCACTTCTATGGGATTTGTGGAGAACAAATCCCATAAAAGTAGGTATTTTATGTATCTAATTTTCTATTTTCCACAAACCCCATAAAAATATTATTGGCAATATATTTTTCTTGATATTTTATCACCAATTCTTTTGATATCTAATTGATGATACATATATTGTGCTGGTATTCATATAACTGATTCTTTTAACTGGTGATTCATATGGGTGAAACACTAAAATGATATTTTAATTAGTGATACGTATATGGTGCTGGTGATTCATAAATGGTGATTCATATAACCGGTTCTTTTAACAGGTGATTCATTTAATTGCAGATTAATAAATTAACTGATTAATTGGTGATTCATATTTTTTTGGTGATTCATAGAGGTGATTCATATGGGTGTTATACTAAAATGATATTTTAATTGGTGGTACATATATTGTGTCATGGTGATTCATATGCTTGTTACTGTTATTCTCTGTGGATCATTTTTGTTGTTTATACATATGTGATAGCATTTTGTGTACTCATTTTTTTTGAAAGGCCATAGAGGTTATGCTAATTAGATAAAGGACCTTGCTGAAATGTTGTTAACTTATTTGACAATATCTGATTTTTTTGAGAAAAAAGTGTGCACAGACTGATCACTTCTAGATGCATATAAGGAAAAGATGGACCAACATGCATTCGATGTTCACATTGTTGATGGAATTGTGCAACAATCAAGAAGCACATTGTAAGTATCATTTATTCTTTTGAATATATTATTTAAAATAAGAGCTCACGGAAAAACATAAAATACCTACTTTTTATTGTGCTATTCATATATAAACAAATAAAGTCAAGGCATATTTAATGTATACTTTAACTAAGTTGATTTGCAGACTTTTTTTAACATTCTGATAACAGATGTATCAAAGTGATACATTTGGAAGTCATATGTATCATTTTGATAAATCTGTTGAAATATGCCTCCAATTGAATTTTTGTTCTTTATATTTAATTAATCTGGGTCTTTTATATTTCATATATTATGTTGACTTACATAAAACTTCATGAAATAATATTTTCAGATTAGGGAATCAACTAACTACATATACGGTGTGTATGAAGAAGGAAGAAAATACATTGTTCGGTTGGATAATAGAACATGCAACTGTGGTAGATTTCATCTTGATGAGATACCATACGCGCACGCTATTGCTGTTTTGAAAAGCAAACATGTAAAGGAAATGAAGTCATACTGTTCAGATTACTACAAGAGGGAGGCACAGGTGAAGACTTATGAAATGTCGTTGTGTCTATTGCCCGATAAACGAGACTGGCATGTACCACCGGAGGTGTTAAAAGATGTGATTTTGTCTTCAAAATATAAACGCTCACCACGAAGACCCAAGAAAGGTAGACAAAAGAAAAGTAGTGAAAAGTTTTCATCAACATCAAATCGTTGTGGCAAGTGTGGATATGAAATCCATAACAGACGCACTTGCAACTACTTTTCAATAGAGATGTGACATTTTTTTTTAAAGTTTAATTAGTCATGTTTACTTAGTTCAGAGTTATGAATTCAATAATTTGAGTTAATTATTCAAAAATTCATTGCTTGATATATTCTGTTTACAATTGAAAGAGATGTTTTTTTACGATCATTGTTTATAATTCACTAGTACTATTCTCTTATGCAGATATGTTAGAGATCATGAGGAATGTTAGTGAAAAATTTCCTATATGAAATTATAAAGTGATAATTATTAAAAAATTTAATACTTTTATATGATTCATATTAACCGTTCGTTAAAGACATGTGAATCATATCACCATTTAATCTCAACATGTTAATTGGTGATACATTTTAAACATATTGTTTTCAATTGATACATATTAAAAAAAATTAATATTGTTATATGATTCATATAAATCGTTCGTGAAAAATTATTTGATTCATATTAGTAATTAAACTTAACAAGTTAATTGGTGATACATTTTCAATATATTGGTTACAGTTTATTCAGTTTTAATAATTTTTAACTGGTGATTCATTTTAATCATTTGATAAATGGTGATTCATATAATTGTGATTCATTTAATTGGTTATTTATGAAACTGGAGATTCATATGATAACAGATTTACAGATTAAGTGGTAATTGGTGAATCATATAAAAATTGATTAATAATATAAATTGTGATTCATATGGTATTTGGTGATTCATATAAAAACAGATTAACGTAACTTCATATTGGTGATACATATTAGATCACTTGTGATTGTTAACAAATTAATAATGCTACAAATCAATAGATAAAACTGAAATTAGTGATAGATTATGTAAGATAAACTGCTCACAAAAGTACTAATACCAGAACTGCTTCTAAGATAAAATTTCATGACATTAGAAACAAAAAAAAACATTGTCACGATATATCCAGAAATTCCCTAACATAAAAAAATAAAAAAATAGAAATCCACAAACATAAGAAACCAATATCCTTTTGTCACACAATAAATACTAGACAACTACGGTTCAACATCAATCATCTCTGTATCCTCAGATTGAATGAAGGTACGTTTAGGCCTAGGCGGATCATGGTTGTCACTATCATATCCAGTGCATGTCTGTTCACACCATAGTCCCATAACAAGGATGCGTATCTTGTACGATGCTTTTTCAGATCAAACTCTGAAGATGGTATTTGATGTCGGTCACTTACAAATTCAGCATATGCTGCAACAAACAAGCCACAATCCCTAGAAAATAGAAAAGTAGATATTTTATGTGTTGCTGTGAGCTCTTATTTAAAATAATATATTCAAAAGAATAAATGATATTTACAACATGCCGCTTGATTGTTGTGCAATTCCATCAATAATGTGGACATCGAATGCATACTGATCCATTTTTTCCTTGTATACGTCTAGAAATGACCAATCCGTGCGCTCTTTTTTCTCAAAAAAATCAGATATTATCAAATAAGTTGACAACATTTCGGCAAGCTCCTTTATCTCATCAGCATGACCTCTATGACCTTTCAAAAAATGAGTACATAAAGTGCTATCACATATGCATAAACAACAAAAATGATCCACAGAGAACAACAATAACAAACATATGAATCACCATAACACAATATATGTATCATCAATTAAAATATCATTTTAATGTAACACCCATATGAATCACCTATATGAATCACCAATTAATCAGTTAATCTGCAATTAAATGAATCACTCATATAAATCACCTGTCAAAAGAACAAGTTATATGAATAACCATTTATGAATTACCAGCACCATATATGTATCACCAATTAAAATATCATTTTAGTGTTTCACCCATATGAATCATCCGTATGAATCACCAAAAAAATATGAATCACCAAGTAACCAGTTAATCTGTTAATTTGCAATTATATGAATCACCAGTTAAAAGAATCAGTTATATGAATCACTATCTATGAGTCACCAACACAATATATGTATCACCAATTAAAATATTATTTTAGTGTTTCACTCGTATGAATCACCCGTATGAATCACCAACAAAATATGAATCACCAAGTAATCAGTTAATCTGTTACTCTATAATTATATGAATCACCCATATGAATCGCCAATTAAAAGAACCAAGTATATGAATCACCATTAATGAATTAGTTGCGATAATAATACCTGCTCCGACGGGGATTTGGGGATATGTTCAATTATATACTTATCTACCATTTGCATGTCGAAAACTTGATTTTTAACAGCAAAAGCTTCTCTTAAAATCTTTAATTTTTCAAGGTCGTTCCGCTGCTTTAATCGATTTTCACTAAAACCTAATTTGGTGTAATCAAATTCGCCCGGAGTAAAACCCACGACTTGATTACTATCATGAACACCTTTTTCTGTTTCAATTTGTGAAATCCCCAAGCTGAATGAGGGTGAATCTTCATTAGCCATTGAAGATAAAATAAATTAAACAATGGATTTTAAAGCATAAACCAAAAGCTAACCTCTTTAAAGAAGTTGTCAATTTTTGAAATTAAAAGATGAACGATTATAGTTGAAATCAGTTGAAGTATTGGAGAATGAAGTTGACTCAAAATCTACTAAAATGGAAGAGATTTTAGGAGAGTAATTTGTAGGGAAAAAAAAAGGATGATGCGTGAAAGAATGAGAGAAATTGCGTGAAAAGAGGAGAGACAATAGGGTGTGTAAGTTACCGCATATGTATCATCAATAAATATTCAAATAGGGATTTTATGTAATTTTTAAAATAGTAAGGGATATTAGGTAATATGGTGTCTTAAATATGAATTCGTGTAATTTTTTCTAAAAATTTAGGGTAGTATAACAAGCTATTTGTACACTTGGCCCAAGAGTTAAAAAGGTTAGAAATGGACTTTCTCTCTCTTTTCTGTTTACTTCCTATGTTTCATTTTATTTGACTCTTGTTAACTTATCACACCTCTTAATTAAATTTTAATTAAAATTATATTTTACTAAATTAATCTTATGAATGATGTTTTGAAACCCTAAATTTAACTACTATTATTTTATGTTAGTATTTAATACTAAAAATAAAAAGAAAAAATAAATAATAAAATTCCCTATATATCATAATTGTATAAATAATTTGAAAGAGCAGTTTTTAGTATAGGGATCTAGTAAAACGAAATGTATAGGGACTAATTTGAAAAAGTTATTTTAAGGTATTCAAATTACTTTAGTTTCTTTATTTCAATATTCACTCAAATTACTTTAATTTCCTTCTTCTGTTGTTTTCTATTTTGTTTCTTTTTTGGATGATAGAGTTAATAGGTGATCAAAATTAGTTCCTTTAATAATTTATACTGAAATAAAAGGCTTTCAATATTGACTTTTTTAATAACCTTAGACTTGATGCCTCGAAATTTTTGAAAAACTTGGTGTGCACCAAATTTGTGCAATCAATAAATTTTACTAATTTAGAGAAAAATAATTGAAGAATCTTAAACTGTTTCATTATGGATGTTTGGACCTCTCTCTTATTTTGGTTTACATGAGTACAGGAGTAGATATGGTAAGTTTATCTAGATTACATAGAAGTAATGGCAGTAACAATAACAATATTTGTTTTTTTGCGTCCTTTCACGTGTTTGTACAAGTGTCATGCATATCACGCTGGATCATCAACCCTATATAAACTCTTAATGGGTTCAATTCATTTGTGCATTGAGTTTTCTTACTTCACATCCTATCTGATAGATTTGAAGAAACTCGATAAAAAAGAGGATGGCAGACCATCATGTCTCGGCTCACAATCATGTCTTTTTCATGTGTTGGCCTTTTGTCTTGCTTTGCGCAATTGAAGAAGCTGAATCTTTTACCCTATTTTGAAAAATGGAGTCTTACATAACCCAAAAAATCATTCAACAACTACTTTCTTTTTCGAACATTTGATTAATGGGCAAGTTAGTAAATACTTCTTACTTTTTATAGGGATGAATATTTTTCATTCTTAAAGGGAGTACACGAGCTAAAAACCACTAGAATGAATTTTGTGTATTTGCAGCGAATTGTTGATGGGCAATTTCTTGAACTGGAGAGGTATGTAGCCGACACCCCGGGTCGTCTCGAGAAAATTTGTGCTGTATATTTCAGTCATGCTGTCAAGTTTACTGATTTAATGGTGCCAAGGCTGTAAGTATTTGTGTCATTTTTCAACTTGTTCTCTTGCTTGGCCCTCACAGGTTTGATATGTATGTATGCAGGCAAGGACCTCCCTACAATTATCTTTCAATGGACTGGGTCCTTGATCGATATAGAGAGAAAACCTCAATGTGAGTTTTCTCTTTTCTATGTCACTGCTCCTAGTTTGTTTATTTTTCTGTCAGTCAGTATCGTCTTCGTTTTTACCAAGTGTACTCTATGTGCTTGCAGTTTTGGAGCTACAAGAGTGACACATCAAATCGATTGCATGAAAAAAAATGTAAAAGATGAAAATTTCGAAGCGTAAGATCTAAGGAGGAAATTTATATCTTTGTTATTTCTTGATGAATGTATTAGATATTAATTCAGAAATGTTAGCAGGTGCGAAATAGCATTTGAGCATATCAAACGGGAAAGTGAGTTTCTGCAGCTCAAACTGGAGAATTACCTCAAGGTTCTCTTTGAAATCGTATAATAGTTTCTTATCTTTTGTATCACTATTATATTGATATCACTCCGTCTCTAATGTATCATATTCGCATTTTGGTATTTTTCAGGTGAAGAATCAAGGTCCGCCCACTGAGATTGAGGATCAACCTGAACATGGAGATATGAATTCTGATATGTAGTCATCAGAAGGTAGTCAGTGAAGTGACTGGATTTAGAAGATTATGTAATAGAAATAAATGGGAATAAGAGGAAGCAAATTCAATCTTTCTTAGACACTATGCCAAGTCTAAATCAGACAAACAAAATAAAATGACAGAGTGTTGTATTGTAACATCCACAGACACCACTTGTGGGATGGTATAACGTGATGCATGAGAGTGTGCGCGCCGTTCGTACGGAGAAAATCATTTTTCAAAAAATATTTTATAAAAATTTTCACGTTCGGTTGATTAAAATATTTGTAAAATATGTATTTTATGAAAACAAGTTCCATTACAATATTGAAAATGGCTTTTCTAATGGAAGTCGAAAAAAAACAAGTTTCACAAGTAATATTCCATATTAATTGAGTCATCCTATAGTACATGTCTAGTTTATACAAAAATATTTTTTGGATATTATTTTCTGCAAACGTACCGAAAACAAAAGATTTAAGTAAAAATGTTTACTTATCATATGAAAAACATTTTCCTTCGTACCAAATACATCCTAATGAACAAGCTATGAAAACAATTCAATACACAAAATAATAAAAAAATTATAAGTTGATCATTTCCCCCTTTAGTTTTTTTTCAACTTATTAATCTTTTTAGTTTGATAAAATTTTTTACTATGTAATCACTTTTATTTTAATTGATTATATAAGCAAACTTTGCAGTTCATTACGAATTCATTTTTGTTCTTTGTTTATTTAATTAACTCAACCCGATCCCCCCCCCCCCTCGAAACGACCTTTCAAACGAAGATGTGTTAATAATAAAAATAATATTGAAAAAGAAACTCTCTTAATTTGCTAAAATGAGAGAAAGTAGCAATTTTACTTCAAAATTCTCATTAGCTATAGAATTTTTTTCGCTCATGTGGTTCACCGGTTCCACCATCTAGATCAAATGATGGATTTAGTTGATTTAGAGGTGGGCTTGAAGCGGAGGGTGTGTTGTCTTTTTTGGGTTGGGCCCTTTCCCGTAAGGCCCCCACAATTGGGGCATAAGTGTCCACTTGCTACCCGTATGTGAAGCATTGTCTTAGCCTTCCCTGACCACGAGCGCTCCCACACCTGTAGTGTTCGTGATCAGCTTCTTCAATTTTGTATTAATCACAAGTATTTTAAAACTTTTTATAATATATTAGCTATTTAGGCTTTAGCTACAATTCACTACTGCCTATAGCCCAAAGCCCCAAAATCCAAATACATTCAGCAACCGAAATCAAAAGTTACTTTTTGCAACCGAAAGTTAATATATAGTCCTCCATCTGATTATTTTTGCATTGGAGGTGATTATTCTCATTTTTCATCTAGAAGACTTTATAAGTTTATATTAGTTTTTCTTTAACGTAAGAAAGTTAAACTAGTCCAATTTACAAATATAATTTAGCCCATTAAACAGACCCAAAATCAAAAAATCAAAATTATTAAATCGAAACGAAATTTACATAAGCCGAACCGAACCAAACTAATTCGGTTCGATTTTTGGTATGCCTAATTTCATAAAAAAAAATAAAAAAAAATAAAAAATCCTGAACTGAAATACCAAATGAGGTCCTTCTTTTCTCAACGAACTAAAAACAAAATAAGTTTACATAAAGTGAGACTCACGGAAATATTTATGAATTCGTTGAAATAAAATAAATTTAATGTTAAAAACCTTGAAAGTGGAGCCATCAAATTTAAATTTTATCGCTCCGTGTCAAGTGGTGGAGACTCTGAAACTACAAACAACAACAACTACTACCTAGTGTAGTCCCACAATTATGGTGTGAGGAGGGTAATGCACTACTCAACCTTACTCATACCTCGTGAAGGTAGAGAGACTGTTTCCGATGACTTGAATCATACTCAACCTTACTTCTATCTATAGAGAGACTGTTTCCGATGATTTGACGCATACTCAACCTTACTCCTATCTCATGAAGGTAGAGAGACTGTTTCCGATGACTTGAATCATACTCAACCTTACTCCTATCTCGTGAAGGCAAAGAGACTGTTTTCGATGACTTGAATCATATTCAACCTTACTCCTACCTCGTGAACTGTTTCCGATGACTTGGCGCATACTCAACCTTACTCCTATCTCGCGAAGGTAGAGAGACTGTTTACGATGACTTGAATCATACTCAACCTTACTCCTATCTCGTGAAGGTAGAGAAACCATTTTCGATGACTTTAAAACGGCAAAGAGGGCAAGACTTACAAATGGAAAGCCATTTGGTAAGACAATTTGCATGAAAAACAATACCACAAGAGACTTTTTTGCCATGATGATCATCAACATGACCTCTTTGAAAACCTTCCATACATACTATACAAAGCCCATTTTCACAATCAACCATAGGCAATACTTGAACTTGACTACTCTCATCGTGATCATCATAAGACATTGAACACCGCGGTGTCTCAGTCGTGTCACCGCTTGAAATTTCGATCACCGTTAACGCTAAATCAAGATCGAAATCTTTATCCATGTAGAATGAAAATATGTAATTTTTGATGGTTGATTAGCTATATAGTTGAATATATATAGATGAAAAAAATTCAAACCTTATGCTACACTACGTGGGTGGGGGGTTGGACAACAGCCCTTATCATGAGTCTTGGTTTTCTAAGTTTTTATTATATTTATATACCATGAATTTGGTTTTCTAGTTTTATATAGACAAATATATTTCTATATAATAGAGTTTGTACAATTTCGTAGAAAGAATCAGCATTCTGTTGACCAAGAAAAATTATTTTTAAAGAAAAAAAAAAAGTAGTTTGGAAAAGTTAATATATGTAACATTCTTATTTTCTTGTCAAACCTGTCTGTACTGGATCAAGTTTTTTTATATATTTAAGACGATATTAAAATAACAACAGTAACATATTTAGTGAATTTTCATAAGTGAGATATCTGATTTAAGAAGATATTGCATACATAAAAAATCTTATAGAACATTGCAATATATAGTATAATAAGGTCACAAGTGTAACAATAATTATTCACATAAATTAGAATATTATTGGGGCAATAACTTTTGGTATAATAAGTCAATGAATGATTTGAAATTAGGTGAACATGTTTAGATAATTTAAGTACAATTTGAAAAGTGATGATACAAATTGCCCAAGTCATCGAAGCTTATAAATTTGATAACACTATTAATTCTTAGATTCTACTAAAAGTCAACCTAATGGGGTTCATGTTTGGTTTTCATAATTTTTCTTTTTTTCTTTTATATTCTTTCCGTCTCAATTTCTATGACATTCTTTTAGAAAAAACTAAATTAGAAAAAATGTAAAAGGAGATTATAAAATTAAAAATTGAATCCTCACTAACTGAAAATTTAGCAGTCAATAAAGCTGAATTAAGATTCATCTTATGTGACATTTATTTCTTTTTAATATCTAAAAAAATAACAATTTTTTCATATTTAGTAAGTAACAATTTAACCTCAAATTTCACATTAGCTACTAAGATTTATATGACATTCTTTTTAGAAAAAAATGGATTAGAGAAATGTAAAAGGGGATTACAAAATCGAAAATTGAATTCTCACAAACTGAAAGTTTAGTAGTCAACAAAACTGAATTATTAAAATTCATCTTATGTGACATTTATTTCTTTTTAATATATAAAAAATGATAATTTTTTTCATATTTAGTAAGGAACAATTTAACTTCAAGTTTCACATTAGCTACTGAAATTTCTATGACATCCTTTTTAGCAAAAAAATGGATTAGAGAAAATGTAAAAGGGGATTACAAAATCAAAAATTGAATTCTCACTAACTGAAAGTTCAGTAGTCAACAAAACTAAATTATTAAAATTCATCTTATGTGACATTTATTTCTTCTTAACATCTAAAAAAATGATAATTTTTTCATATTTAGTAAGTAATAATTTAACTTCAAATTTCACATTAGTTATTAAGATTTCTGTGACGTTCTTTTTAGAAAAAATGGATCAGAGAAAATGTAAAAGAGGATTAAAAAATCTTAAATTGAAACCTCACTAACTGAAAGTTCAATAATCAACAAAACTGAATTAATGTTTCAAACTTATAGCCTAACGTCATAATTTGATTTGTCAAAATGAAAATTTTAAACTTCAAATATGAAATAAATTTTACAGAAATAAAAGATTATGAAATGAATTCGTAATGAACTGCAAAGTTTGCTTATATAATCAATTAAAATAAAAGTGATTACATAATTAACTCAAAAAGATATTTTACAGAAATAAAAGATTATGAAGCATAAGATCTGAGGAGGATACTAGAGAAAAAAAAATCAATTTTTCTTTTTCATTGTTAAACAATTCAATTCAAGTTGTAGTGTTTAAAAAATGAAGTCATTGATCTGTTCTACCTATGATCATGTGACTTTATAATGTATTTTCATGTTGTTGTTTGATGAGAGTGTTTGGAATTTGTCTCTTTTTATGTTCCTTTTCTCCAATTGCTTTATTGTTTTGATTTATTCTACCTATCTTTAGTTCAAAATCACGAGATTCAAGTCTTTTTTACTTTTTTAAAATTCGTGTAAAAATAAAATCAGACAAATAAATTAAAATAGGAGAGTGTGGTGTTATAACGTCCACATACCCCACTTGTGAGATGATATATTGGTATGGTATTGGTTCATTATAACATGATATGTAAGGGTGTGTTTTGTATAGAGAAAAAACATTTTTTAGATTTTGTTTTGTTTTTTCATGTTCGGTTGGTTAAAACTTTTTAAAAATATGTTCTCTATGAAAACAAGTTCTTTATAAATGATGAAAATGACTTCCCTAGTGAAGTAGAAAAAACGAGTAGTTCCACAAGTGATATTTCACATTAATTGAGTTCTCCTTACCCTCCCACTGTCCCCCACCTTCCACCTCCCATTGTATATGTCTAGTTTGTGTACGTATATCTTTATGAAATATTTTTTACTTAATTATCAAATATAAGAAAATAAGTAAAAAAAAAGTTATTTATTTTATGAAAAATATTTTTCTTCGTATCGAGCACATCCTAGGTAAACACAAGCCATGTAAACCAAAGATATACACAAGTTAACAAATGACCCCACCGACCCTGCAGGCCCACAATCCCCCGCTCTTCATCCTGCCTGGGATCCCCCGATCGATTTTTAGACCAAAAATCAGCCAAGCCTCGGGCCCACCCACATAACCGTGGGCTATAGCACTCTGATTTAGCTCGAAAATGGCCCATTCGCGCTATTTCGCCCCGTGTGACCACCCAAACGTCCCCATCGACCTCACAGGCCCACACTCCCCGCTTCTCAGCCTGCCTTAGATCCCCCGATCAATTTTTGGCCTAAAACACGCCTGAGACTCAGGCCCGCCTATGGAACTGTGGGCTATAGCACACTTATTTGATTTGAAAAAGGACTGTTCGAGCCGTTTTGCCCGTTTGACCATACAAACGACCCCGCCGACCCTATAGGCCCAAACTCCCTCTCTCCTCAGCCTGCCTGGGAGTCCCTGGTCGATTTTTGGCCCAAAACACATCCGAGCCTCGGGTTCACCCACGAAATCATGGGTTATATCACTCTAAATTGGCCCAAAAATGGCCTGTTGGCACCGTTTTTCCTGTTTGACCACCAAAACGGCCCCACCGACCCTGCAGGCACAAACTCCCCCGCTCCTTACCTTGCCTGCGATCCCCTGGTCAATTTTTGTCCCAAAACACACTTGGGCCCTAGGCCCACCTACGAAAACATGGGCTATAACACACCGATTTGATCCAAAAATAGCCCGTTCGCGCTGTTTCGCCCGTTTGACCACCCAAACGGCCTCCTAGGCCCTCACTCCTCCGCTCCTCAGCCTAGGAGACCCCAATCACTTTTTGTCCCAAAACATGCCCGGGCCTCAGGCTCACCCACAGAACTATGGGCTATAGCACATCGATTTGGCTCGAAAATGGCTCATTCGTGCCGTTTTGCCCATTTGACCACACAAACGGTCTCGCCGACCCTGCAGGCCCACACTTCCCTGCTTTTCAGCCTGCCTGGAACCCCCCGGTTGATTTTCGGCCCAAAACACGGCCGGGCCCTAGGCCCACCTATAGAACCATGGGCTGTATAGCACACCGATTTGGCCAAAATTGGTCTGTTCGCGTCATTTTGCCCATTTGACTACCCAAATGGCCCCACCGACCCTACATGCCCACATTTCTCTTCTCCTCAGCTTACCCCGAAGCCTCGATCAATTTTTGGCCCAAAACACGCTCGAGCGCTGGGCCCACCCACGGAACCGTGGGCTAGAGCACACAGATTTGGCCAAAAAATGGCCATTTCATGTCGTTTTGCCTGTTTGACACCCAAATGGCTTCGCCAACCCCATAGGCCCACACTCCCCTACTCTTCAGCCTTCCTGGGAGCCTCCAGTCGATTTTTGGCCCAAAACACGCTTGAGCCTCGAGCTCACCCATAGAACTGAGGGCTATAGCACACCGATTTGGTCCAAAAATAGCCCGAGCGTGCTGTTTTGCCTATTTGACCACCCAAATGGCCCCACCGATCCTATAGACCCACACTCTCCCACTTCTCCGCCTGTCTAAGAGCCCTCGATAAATTTTTGGCCAAAAAAATGCTTGAACCTCGGGCCCACCCATGGAAATGTAGGCTATAGCCCACTAATTTAGCCCAAAAATAGTTCGATCACGCCGTTTCTCCCGTTTGACCACCCAAACGGCCCCACCGACCCTGCAATCCAACACCACCCCATTCCTCAGCCTTCCTGGGAACCCCCAGTCAATTTTTGGCCTAAAAAATGCCCTAGCCCCGGGCCCACCCACGGAATCGTGGGCTATGGCATACCAATTTCGCTCGAAAATGGCCCGTTCACGCCATTTTATTCGTTTGACCACCCAAACTGCCCCGCCGACCCCGCAAGCACACACTTCCCCGCTCCTCAGCCTGCTTGGGATCCCTAGTTCAATTTTAGACACAAAATACACCCGAGCCTCGGGCCTACCAACGGAATCGTGGGTTATAGCTCACTGATTTGGCATGAAAATGGCCCATTTGCATCGCTTTGCCTGTTTGACCACTCAAACGGCCCTACCTACCCTGCAGGCCTAAACAACCCTACTGTTCAACCTGCCTGGGAGCCCCCAGTCAATTTTTTTCCCAAAATACATTTGGGCCCCGAGGTTACCTATAGAACTTTGGGTTATAGCACATCAATGTGGCCCAAAATAGCCCGTTCGCGTCGCTTAGCCTATTTTCCCACCCAAACGGCCCTGTAAGCCCTTGGTCCTCCACTCCTAAGTCTTTCTAGGATCCCTCAATCGATTTTCAACTCAAAACACGCCCTAGCTCTAATTCCACCCACTGAATCCTACGCTATAGCACATCGATTTTGCCCGAAAATGACCTGTTCTCACCGTTTCGCATGTTCGGCCACCCAAATGGCTCCGCCGACCCTGCAGGCCCATAGTCCCCTTCTTCTCAGCCCGCCTGGGGATCCCAATCAATTTTTAGCCTAAAACACGCCCGAGCCCCAGGCCCACCTACGAAACCGTGGGCAATAACACACCGATTTGGCATGAAAATGACCTGTTTGTGCCGTTTCATCCATTTGACCATACAAACGACCTTGTCGAACGTGCAAGCCCACACTCCCTCACTCCCCAGCCTGCCTGGAAGCCCCTGGTCAATTTTTGGCCCAAAAAATTCCTGTGCCCTGAGTCCAACCACGGAACCGTGGGCTGTAGCACACCAATTGGCCCAAAAATAACCCGTTCGCACCGTTTTGCTTGTTTGACCACCCAAATGGTCCCGTCGATCCTGCAAGCCAATAATCTTCACTCCTCAGCCTGCCTAACAGTCCCCGATCAAGTTTTGACAAAAAATACGCCTGGGCTACGGGCCCACCCATAGAATCATAGGCTATAGCACACCGATTTAGTTAAAATATGGCTCGTTTGCCTCGTTTTGCCTGTTTCACTACCCAAACAGCCCCGCTGGCCCACACTCTCTCACTCCTCAATCTGCATGGGATCCCCCAATTGATTTTCCATGCAAAAAATGCTTGGGACTCAGGCCCACCCTTGGAAATGAGGTCTATAACACAATGATTTGACCCGAAAATGGCCCATTCAAACCATTTTGCTTGTTTAACCGCCCAAATGGCCCTACCGACCTCGAAGGCCCATACTCCCAAGCTCATCAGCCTGCCTAAGATCCTCCAGTCGATTTTAAGCCTAAAAAATACCCGAGCCTCTGACCCACCCATAAAACCGTGGGCTATAGCATTCCGGTTTGACTCAAAAATAGCTCGTTCACGTTGTTTCGCTCGTTTGACCACCTAAATGGCCCGTTTGCACTATTTTGCTCGTTTAACGACCCAAATGACCTCGCCGACCCCAAAATACCACACTCTCCCACTTCTTAACCTGCTTGGGAGCCCTTGATTGATTATCAGCCAGAAACACGCCTGAACCCCAGACCCACCTATGGAACCGTGGGCTATAGCATACCGATTTGGCCCAAAATGGCCTATTTGTGCCGTTTTGCCCGTTTAACAACACAAATGGCCCCACCAATACTGTAGGCCAATATTCCCCAGCTCCTCAGCCTGCCTAGGAGCCCCTAATCAGTTTTTGTGGCCCACCTTGGAACCGTGGGCTATAACGCGCCAATTTGGCCCGAAAATGGCCCAATTGCACCCTTTCGCCCGTTTGACCACCCAAATGGCCCCGCCGACCCTGCAGGACCACAGTCTCCCATTACTCAACCTATCTAGGAGCCCCTAATTGATTTTTGATCCAAAACATGCCTGGGCCTTGGGCCCACTTACGAAACTGTGGGTTATAGGCCCTGATTTGGCTCGAAAAAGGCTTGTTCACTTCATTTCGCATGTTTGACCACCTAAACAGCCCCACTGACCCCGCAAGCCCACACTCTTCCGCTCTTCAACCTGTCTTGGAGACCCCGATCAATTTTCATCCCAAAACATGCATGGGCTCCAGGCCTACCCATGGAACCGTGAGCTGTAGCACAATGATTTGGCTTGAAAATGGCGAGTTCGCATCATTTTACCCGTTTGACCACCCAAATAGCCCTACCGACCCTGCAGGCCCACACTCTTTCGCTCCTCAGCCAACCTGGGACCCTCCGATCGATTTTTAGCCCAACATGTGTTTGGGCCTCAGGCCCACCCACGGAACTATGGGCTATAGCACATTGATTTGGCCCAAAAATGGCTCGTTCACGCTGTTTCATCCATTTGACCACCCAAATGAACTCGTCGACCCCGCATGTCCATATTCCTCTGCTCCTCAGCTAACCTGGGAGACCCTAGTTGATTTTCAGCCCAAAACACGCCTGGGCCTGGGGGCCACCCATGAAATCGTGGGTTACAAACACCGATTTGGCTAAAAAATGGCTCGTTCGCATCGTTTTGCTCATTTGACCACCCAAACGGCCCCGCAGGCCTACACTCCTTCGCTCCTCAGCCTAATTAGGAGAACTTGGTCAATTTTTGACCCAAAACATGCCCGAGCTCCGGGACCACCCACGGAACCGTGGGTTGTAGCACACCGATTTGGCCTGAAAATGGCTTGTTCATATCGTTTCTCCCGTTTGACCATCCAAATGGACTCGCTGTCCCCGCAGGCCCATACTCCCTCACTCCTCAGCCTACCTGGGAGCTCCTGGTCGGATTTTAACCCAAAACACACTTGGGCCTCTTGACCAACCTCGAAACCATGGGCCATATCACACCAATTTTGCCTGAAAACTGCCCGTTCTCACCGTTTTGTCCGTTTGACCGCACAAATGGACCCGCCGACCTGTAGGCTCACACATCCCCGCTCTTCAACCTGCCTGGGAGCCCTCGATTGATTTTCATCCCAAAACACGCTCATGATCCAAGCCCACCCATAGAATCGTGGGCTATAGCACATTGATTTGGCCTAACAATGTCTTGATTGTGTTGTTTCGCCTGTTTGACCATCCAAACGGCCTCGCCGACCCCATTGGCCCACATTCTCTCTCTCTTCAGCCAGCCTGGGAGACTCCAATCGATTTTGGCCCAAGACACGCCCCAGCCCCGAGCCCACCCACAAAACCGTGATTTGTAGCACACCGATTTGACCCAAAAAATAGAGAAACACGAGAGGAAAATAATGTCGAACAAATGGAGTCTCCAAAAATATAAAGCAGAGAGCAATTTTGATTGAAAAAATGCAACACGTGTTATCATTACTGAAGCCAACAGTTGATAAGGGAGACTTCATTTGAAATTTTATCATTATTCCAAAAATACCTTTGGTAGTACACAAAAGTTTCACTTATAAAAAGTTTAAAAGTGACCAAGTGTATCAATAATTATTTACTTAGAACCCGTTTGGTATTGCTGTTACAAAACTTCTTATTTGAGAGACACTTTTATAAAATGACTTTTCTGAAAAGTACTTTTAAAAAAAAAAAACAGTTTGTGTTTGATAAATTCATTCGAAAAGTGCTTTTGATAATCAAATTATGTTTTTCAAGGAGTGCTTTTTTGAGGCAAATGACCAAAAAGGACATCTATCAATAGACTTTTATTACTAAAACAATTTATAGAGAAAAATTATTTTAAATATCTATTATAATATTTTAATTAATTTTTTTAAAATTTAATTAAAAAGTACGTACTCTAAAATTTTCAATCAATATTTATATACATAAATACATTAAAAAAATTAAATAGTGATATATTACTTAAAACATCAAACAAAAATGAATATAAAAGTTATTTCATAAATTAAATCACTATATGAGAAATATTATCTGTATTTATAGATGAAGGAGAAGGTGTACAATACGATAAAATCGTTGAATAAATAGAAGGTTTGAAGAAACGGTAAAAAAAATAATAATTAGAATCTATCTTTTTTTTTGTTACCTTATTTTTTGGATATATTTTACTGTGTCAAATTTACTAAAAGTTAGCAAACACTATATTCATGCTGACAAATATCTAAATTAGATAATATTTGTTATTTGTTAGCTTTTCTTTTGGATATGTTTTTACCGTTTCAATTCTAAAACTAAGTAACCAAATTCATATACGTATACTACATAATGACAAATATTTAAAATAAAATTCTATTTATTATTTGTTATCTTTTTTAATATATTTTTACGGTGTCAAAATTTACTATGAATAAGTAGTCATCATATTCATATATATACACACACACTATATTTTAACAAATATGTCACTTTTCATGAATTATTTATTTAAAATTAAATATTCTAGAAAAAATTTATATGTGATGTCAAAATACAATCTTGTAACGTGACTCATCTGTTAATTATTATCATTAATAATAATAAAATAATTTATATATTCTTTTGTCATCATCATCAATGATATTTTCAAATTAATTAAAGAAAATGAGTGAAAATAAAATAATAATATATAAATCATAAAGAATTATGATGTAAATATGAAATATAATTTTTTTAAAACCAAACGTTAATCAAACTTATAATGATATGTTCCCAGAAGCAGAAAAACTGCTTCTTGCTTATTTTTAAAAGCACTTTTGCAAGTTTACCAAACACCCTTCTTTTTTAAAAAATGTTTTTTTAAAAAAAATAAGTGCTTATTTTGGGAAATAAGCAATGCCAAACAGACTATTAGATTAGAATGTTATTGGGACAACAATTTTGAGTGTAATAAGTCAATGATTGATTTGAAATTAGGTGAACATGTTTAGATAATTTAAGTACAATTTGACAAGTTATGATACAAATCGACCAAGTCATCTAAGCTTATAAATTTGATAACACTTAATTAATTCTTGATTCTACTAAAAGTCAACCTAATGGGGTTCATGTTTGGTTTTCATTGTTTTTCTTTTTTCCTTTTATATTCTTTTCGTCTCAATTTCTATGACATTCTTTTAGAATTTTTTTTTAGAGAAAATGTAGAAAATGTAAAAAGGGATTATAAAATCAAAAATTGAATCCTCACTAATTGAAAGTTCAGCAGTCAATAAAACTGAGTTAAGATTCATCTTATGTGACATTTGTTTCTTTTTAATATCTAAAACAATGACATTTTTTTCATATTTAGTAAGTAATAATTTAACTTCAAGTTTCACATTAGCTACTAAGATTTCTATGACATTCTTTTTAGAAAAAATGGATTAGAGAAAATGTAAAAGGGGATTACAAAATCGAAAATCGAATCCTCACTAACTCAAAGTTCAGTAGTCAACAAAACTGAATTATTAAGATTCATCTATGTCACATTTATTTCTTTTTAATATCTAAGAAAATAACAATTTTTTCATATTTAGTACGTAACAACTTAACTTCAAATTTCACATTAGCTACAGAAATTTCTACTCATGAATTATTGTATGGGCAAGTTACCCATTACATCTTACAATATTAACATTTATGAACTATTTATGAACTAAAAACGAAATAAGTTTACATAAAGTGAGACTCACGAAAATATTTATGAAGTAAAAAACAAATAAGTTTACATAAAGTGTGACTCACGAAAATATTTATGAACTCGTTATTCCTAAAATAAAATAAATTTAATATTAAAAATCTTGAAAGTCGAGCTGATCAAATTTAAATTCTATCTCTGCGTGTCAAGCGACGGAGACTCTGAAACTACAAACAACAACTACTGCTACTACCTAGTTTAGTCCCACAAGTATTGTGTGGGGGCGATACTCCTACCTCGTAAAGGTAGAAAGCCTGTTTTCGATGACTTTAAAACGGCAAAGAGGACAAGAATTACAAACGGAGAGCCATTTGGTAAGACAATTTGCATGAAAAACATGACCACAAGGGACTTTTTTGCCATGATCATCAACATGACCTCTTTGAAAACCTTCCATACATACTATACAAAGCCCATTTTCACAATGAACCATAGGCAATAATTGAACTTGACTACTCTCATCGCGATCATCGTAACGCGTAGAACACCTCGGTGGCTCAGTCGTGTCACCACCTGAAATTTCAATCACCGTTAACGCTAAATCAAGATCGAAATCTTTATCCATGTAGAATGAAAAATATGTAATTTGTGATGTATGGTTGATTAGATATATAGTTGAATATATATAGATGAATTTGATACACTACATCCTTGAAAGGTTAGACAACAACCCATGTTATTTAATTATATTTATATTATAGTCAATAAAATTACATATATGTCCATAAGGAATGTGTACAATTACGTAGAAAGAATCAACGTAGAATTTATGTTGATAAAAAAAAAAAAATTGTTTTGTTGGAAGTTTGGACAAGTAAATTAATCTACACAAGGAAAGAAAAAGTCATTGTTTTCATATTTTTGAGTTCGAGTTATATATATTCCCTCTTTAAATAAATTAAGTTTATTATTTTGTGTATATAAGAGAGGTAGTATTTTTTTTTTTATCGCCGCACTAATGATATTTGACCAAGTTTTTAAATATTTTTAATACGATATCGCAACAACAATAACATATGAGGTGAAATTTGATTTAATACGTGTCACATGTGTAACAACAACTAGTGGGGCAATGTTATTTGGTATAATAAGTCAATGAAATGATTTGAAATTAGGTGAACATGTTTAAATAATTTAAGTACAATTTGATAACTCTATATTAATTCTTGATTCTACTTAAAAGTCAATCTAATGGAGTTCATAGTTGGTTGTCATTTTCTTCCCTTTTTTTTCCTTTTATACTATCTTCGTCTCAATTTACATGATATTTAAAAAAAAATTAACAGTAAGAGAAATTGGAGAGGGGATTACAAAATTGGTAGCCGAATCCTCGACAACTGAAAATTGACGTAGTCAACCAGCTAAGCTATTAAGTTCTTCTTATGCAATATTTATTTTTTTAATCAATCTAAAAAATTGTCTATTTTTCATATTTAGATTTTTTATATTTAGTAAGTAACAGATCAGCTTAAGATTTCTCATGACATTTGTTTCTTTTTAGTATATATGTCTAACAATATAACTTGAGACTTCTCGTGAGCTACAAATATTTCTTACTTATGAATTATTTTATAGGCAAGTTACCAATTTGGCCGGCTAAAAATATTTACATTTGCTAGTTTTATATATATATATATATATTATTTTGTATAAAAAATGTACATCTATATATTAGTTGGCTATTAGTTTGATGCAAGGTTATTTATGTCAATTTCTCTTAGTTTAAAGTTTAAACCATAAGTTTCAATTTTTTAAAATTAAATTTTGTGTGAAATTAAACACTTATACATATATTGAAATGGATGAAATAGTTGATTTTGTCGGATTAAGTTCAGAAATGACCCTAAAATGGCATCGTCTTGATTTATTTTTTATTCCTCAATAAAAAAATCTTACAAAAATGACCTACATAAAGGGTGATCCTAATTTTTTGGTCATGCTTAATAAATTTTGCACATAAAACGAATATTCTAACACTTGCCCATAGGACAGACGAAGAAAAAAAACCTACACAATTGATAAAAACTTTTACCTTATAGACAAACATTAGAATTGTCAAAAAAGTTAGTTGAGAAATTGTCAAAGTGACACCTAAGTAGCCATTTGGCACTCTTCTAAACTATTTAATGTTAAGTCAATTACTATAAATTTTAGACAATTTCATTTTTTTTGGTACCTACATATTTGATGTTTCAAACTATAATCTACCTTCATAATTTGAATAGTCAAAATAAAAATTTAAAATCTTCTAAATCTAAAGAGTCTAGTAGAAGATCTTAATTACTTGAACAATATTCAAACTTCAATTCCAACGATGTAAATTAAATTGCATTTAATTCTAAACCCAAATTAATATCGTTTTACGCTATGATAGTAAATTTAACTAATTTACAAGAGCTAAACAAGTTCATATCATTTGACTTTTGAAAAAATAAAAGATAAATATGACAATTAAAAATTAACAGTGGTAGTAAAGTTAAATGGTTAGAAATGGATCTTTACTCACTCTGTTTTCTTTTACTTGACTCTTGTTAACTTGTCACACCTCTTAAGATTAATTAGAATTGCATTTTACTAAATTAATCTTATTAATAATGCTTTAAAACTCTAAATTTAACTATTACTATTTTAAGTTGTTCTTTAATACTAAAAATAAAAAGTTAGAAACACTGTAAAGTATTTGTGTTCTGTTCTCATCACTTATCAATTTAAGATATCTGAAATTCTTGATCACTTACTTTTTTAAATTTCTTTTTTCAACACTTAATTTTTTAATTACACAACTAAAATTTGTTGATACATTTAAATAAAAGGGTTTCTAAGACGTAAGAAGTTATCCTAGGGTAGAAAAGACATTTTGCATAAATGAAAGGCTTTCAATGTTGTCTTTTTTAATAACCTTAGGCTTGATGCCTCGAAATTATTGAAAAACTTGGTGCCCATGAAATTACAAATTATCTAGGTTACATAGAAGTAACGGCAAGAAGATAGCTGTAATAGTTACAAATAACAACATTTTTTTTTTTTTGCGTCCTTTCACGTGTTTTTACAAGTGTCATGCGTATCACTCTAGATCATCAGCCCTATATAAACGCTTAATGGGTTCAATTCATTTGTGCATCGAGTTTTCTTACTTCACATCCTATCTGATAGATTTGAAGAAACTCGATAAGAAAAAGGATGGCAGACCAATTCGCTCAATACGTTGCCGATTTGCGGCAATCATTAATAGATGAGGTTTTACCTTTTCATGTTGATTCTAAATATGTAGTGTTTCACAAAATCAATAAGTCTTTTCATCTATCCTAATCGTAGTGGATAGATTTATTTGGTACGTATTGCTGGTGGGAGGTGACAGGTATTTCGTGGTATTAATCGAGATGCACGTAAACTGACCTGAAAACCACAATTATTTTTTAGAAAAAAAAATCAGTAAGGCATTGATTAGGCATTGTTTTTTTCTTTTCATTTTTACCCTATTTTGAAAAATGGAGTCTTACATAACCCAAAAAATCATTCAACAACTACTTTCTTTTTCGAACATTTGATTAATGGGCAAGTTAGTAAATACTTCTTACTTTTTATAGGGATGAATATTTTTCATTCTTAAAGGGAGTACACGAGCTAAAAACCACTAGAATGAATTTTGTGTATTTGCAGCGAATTGTTGATGGGCAATTTCTTGAACTGGAGAGGTATGTAGCCGACACCCCGGGTCGTCTCGAGAAAATTTGTGCTGTATATTTCAGTCATGCTGTCAAGTTTACTGATTTAATGGTGCCAAGGCTGTAAGTATTTGTGTCATTTTTCAACTTGTTCTCTTGCTTGGCCCTCACAGGTTTGATATGTATGTATGCAGGCAAGGACCTCCCTACAATTATCTTTCAATGGACTGGGTCCTTGATCGATATAGAGAGAAAACCTCAATGTGAGTTTTCTCTTTTCTATGTCACTGCTCCTAGTTTGTTTATTTTTCTGTCAGTCAGTATCGTCTTCGTTTTTACCAAGTGTACTCTATGTGCTTGCAGTTTTGGAGCTACAAGAGTGACACATCAAATCGATTGCATGAAAAAAAATGTAAAAGATGAAAATTTCGAAGCGTAAGATCTAAGGAGGAAATTTATATCTTTGTTATTTCTTGATGAATGTATTAGATATTAATTCAGAAATGTTAGCAGGTGCGAAATAGCATTTGAGCATATCAAACGGGAAAGTGAGTTTCTGCAGCTCAAACTGGAGAATTACCTCAAGGTTCTCTTTGAAATCGTATAATAGTTTCTTATCTTTTGCATCTATTTTGTCGTTGTTGTAATCACGCTGTCTCGTTCTCGTTTTGATCTTTTCAGGTGAAGAATCAAGGTCCGCCCACTGAGATTGAGGATCAACCTGAACATGGGAGTATGAATTCTGACAGTGAGTAGAAAGTGGCGTCGGAGTTAGCAATGTCATCAGAAAGTCAGTCAGTGAAGTGACTGGATTTAGAAGATTAAGTATGTAATAGAAATTAATGGGAATAAGAGGAAGCAAATTCAATCTTTCTTTTTCTTTGTATCTCTATTTGTAGTGTTAAAAAAATAGAGTCACTGATCTAAGTTCTAGTTTTGATCACGTGGCTTTATAATCTATTTTCATGTTGTTAATTGTTGCTTTGTGCAAGTATTTGGAACTATTTCTGTTTCAATTTATTCGTCTTACTTTCTTATTTTGTTTGTCCCAAAAAAATTATTTCTTTTCATTTTTAGCAACTTTTTAATTCTAATTTTCCGCGTGACATGTTTATTAAAATAAGGTTACTTTTATTTTTTGTTTATTTTACATATATATAATTTAAAACCACAAGATTAAAAAAATTACTTTCTTAAACAACATACCAAGTCTAAATCAAACAATCAAATGAAATGGCAGAATCTTATATTATAACATCCATAGACCCCACTTGTGGGCTGATATACAGGGTATGACATCGGTTCATAATTATAACGTGATGTATAAGGGTGTGTTCGCCATTAGATATGGAGAAAATCATTTTTCAAAAAATATCTTTTGATTTTTTCATGTTTTGTTGATTAAAATATTTGTAAAATATGTATTTTATGAAAACAAGTTCCATTAAAAAATTGAAAATGGCTTTTCTAATGGAAGTCGAAAAAGAATAAGTTTCACAAGTAATATTCCATATTAATTGAGTCATCCTATAGTACATGTCTAGTTTATACAAAAATATTTTTTGGATATTATTTTCTGCAAACGTACCGAAAACAAAAGATTTAAGTAAAAATGTTTACTTATCATATGAAAAACATTTTCCTTCGTACCAAATACATCCTAATGAACAAGCTATGAAAACAATTCAATACACAAAATAATAAAAAAATTATAAGTTGATCATTTCCCCCTTTTGTTTTTTTTCAACTTATTAATCTTTTTTGTTTGATAAAAAAATTTACTATGTAATCACTTTTATTTTAATTGATTATATAAGCAAACTTTGCAGTTCATTACGAATTCATTTTTGTTCTTTGTTTATTTAATTAACTCAACCTGACCCAACCCTCCTCGAAACGACCTTTCAAACGAAGATGTGTTCACAATACTGATTTGTTTTACTAAATTAACTTTATTAGTTATCTCTAAAACTTAAGTTTGATTATTAGTAACTAATATAGCTATTTAATAATAAAAATAATATTGAAAAAGAAACTCTCTTAATTTGCTAACATGAGAGAAAGTAGCAATTTTACTTCAAAATTCTCATTAGCTATAGAATTTTTTTCGCTCATGTGGTTCACCGGTTCCACCAACTAGATCAAATGATGGATTTAGTCGATTTAGAGGTGGGCTTGAAGCGGAGGGTGTGTTGTCTTTTTTGGGTTGGGCCCTTTCCCGTAAGGCCCCCATCTTTGGGGCATAAGTGTCCTCTTGCTACCCGTATGTGAAGCATTGTCTTAGCCTTCCCTGACCACGAGCGCTCCCACACCTGTAGTGTTCGTGATCAGCTTCTTCAATTTTGTATTAATCACAAGTATTTTAAAACTTTTTATAATATATTAGCTATTTAGGCTTTAGCTACAATCCACTACTGCCTATAGCCCAAAGCCCCAAAATTCAAATATATCCAGCAACCGAAATCAAAAGTTACTTTTTGCATTAATTTTTGCAACCGAAAGTTAATATATAGTCCTCCATCTGATTATTTTTGCATTGGAGGTGATTATTCTCATTTTTCATCTAGAAGACTTTATAAGTTTATATTAGTTTTTCTTTAACGTAAGAAAGTTAAACCAGTCCAATTTACAAATATAATTTAGCCCATTAAACAGACCCAAAATCAAAAAATCAAAATTATTAAATCGAAACGAAATTTACATAAGCCGAACCGAACCGAATCGAACCGAACCAAACTAATTCGGTTCGATTTTTGGTATGCCTAATTTCATAATAGAAAATTAAAAAAAAAAAAAAAAAAAAAAAATCCCGAACTGAAATACCAAATGAAGTCCTTCTTTTCTCAACGAACTAAAAACAAAATAAGTTTACATAAAGTGAGACTCACGGAAATATTTATGAATTCGTCGAAATAAAATAAATTTAATGTTAAAAACCTTGAAAGTGGAGCCATCAAATTTAAATTTTATCGCTCTGTGTCAAGTGGTGGAGACTCTGAAACTACAAACAACAACAACTACTACCTAGTGTAGTCCCACAATTATCGTGTGAGGAGGGTAATGCACTACTCAACCTTACTCATACCTCGTGAAGGTAGAGAGACTGTTTCCGATGACTTGAATCATACTCAACCTTACTTCTATCTATAGAGAGACTGTTTCCGATGACTTGACGCATACTCAACCTTACTCCTATCTCATGAAGTTAGAGAGACTGTTTCCGATGACATGAATCATACTCAACCTTACTCCTATCTCGTGAAGGCAAAGAGACTGTTTTCGATGACTTGAATCATACTCAACCTTACTCCTATCTCGTGAACTGTTTCCGATGACTTGGCGCATACTCAACCTTACTCCTATCTTGCGAAGGTAGAGAGACTGTTTACGATGACTTGAATCATACTCAACCTTACTCCTATCTCGTGAAGGTAGAGAAATCATTTTCGATGACTTTAAAACGGCAAAGAGGGCAAGAATTACAAATGGAAAGCCATTTGGTAAGACAATTTGCACGAAAAACATGACCACAAGGGACTTTTTTGCCATGATGATCATCAACATGACCTCTTTGAAAACCTTCCATACATACTATACAAAGCCCATTTTCACAATCAACCATAGGCAATACTTGAACTTGATTACTCTCATCGTGATCATCATAAGACATTGAACACCGCGGTGCCTCAGTCGTGTTACCGCCTGAAATTTCGATCACCATTAACGCTAAATCAAGATCGAAATCTTTATTCATGTAGAATGGAAATATGTAATTTTTGATGGTTGATTAGCAATATAGTTGAATATATATAGATGAAAAAAATTCAAACCTTATGCTACACTACGTGGGTGGGGGGTTGGACAACAGCCCTTATCATGAGTCTTGGTTTTCTAAGTTTTTATTATATTTATATACCATGAATTTGGTTTTCTAGTTTTATATAGACAAATATATTTCTATATAATAGAGTTTGTACAATTTCGTAGAAAGAATCAGCATTCTGTTGACCAAGAAAAATTATTTTTAAAGAAAAAAAAAAGTAGTTTGGAAAAGTTAATATATGTAACATTCTTATTTTCTTGTCAAACCTGTCTGTACTGGATCAAGTTTTTTTATATATTTAAGACGATATTAAAATAACAACAGTAACATATTTAGTGAATTTTTATAAGTGAGATATCTTATTTAAGAAGATATTGCATACATAAAAAATCTTATAGAACATTGCAATATATAGTATAATAAGGTCACAAGTGTAACAATAATTATTCACATAAATTAGAATATTATTGGGGCAATAACTTTTGGTATAATAAGTCAATGAATGATTTGAAATTAGGTGAACATGTTTAGATAATTTAAGTACAATTTGAAAAGTGATGATACAAATTGCCCAAGTCATCTAAGCTTATAAATTTGATAACACTATTAATTCTTAGATTCTACTAAAAGTCAACCTAATGGGGTTCATGTTTGGTTTTCATAATTTTTCTTTTTTCCTTTTATATTCTTTCCGTCTCAATTTCTATGACATTCTTTTAGAAAAAAATTAAATTAGAAAAAATGTAAAAGGAGATTATAAAATTAAAAATTAAATCCTCACTAACTGAAAGTTCAGCAGTCAATAAAACTGAATTAAGATTCATCTTATGTGACATTTATTTCTTTTTAATAACTAAAAAAATGACAATTTTTTCATATTTAGTAAGTAACAATTTAACCTCAAATTTCACATTAGCTACTAAGATTTATATGACATTCTTTATAGAAAAAAATGGATTAGAGAAATGTAAAAGGGGATTACAAAATCGAAAATTGAATTCTCACAAACTGAAAGTTTAGTAGTCAACAAAACTGAAAGTTTAGCAGTCAACAAAACTGAATTATTAAAATTCATCTTATGTGACATTTATTTGTTTTTAATATATAAAAAATGATTATTTTTTTCATATTTATTAAGGAACAATTTAACTTCAAGTTTCACATTAGCTACTGAAATTTCTATGACATCCTTTTTAGCAAAAAAATGGATTAGAGAAAATGTAAAAGGGGATTACAAAATCAAAAATTGAATTCTCACTAACTGAAAGTTCAGTAGTCAACAAAACTGAATTATTAAAATTCATCTTATGTGACATTTATTTCTTCTTAACATCTAAAAAAATGATAATTTTTTCATATTTTGTAAGTAATAATTTAACTTCAAATTTCACATTAGTTATTAAGATTTCTGTGACGTTCTTTTTAGAAAAAATGGATCAGAGAAAATGTAAAAGAGGATTAAAAAATCTTAAATTGAAACCTCACTAACAGAAAGTTCAATAATCAACAAAACTGAATTAATGTTTCAAACTATAGCCTAACGTCATAATTTGATTTGTCAAAATGAAAATTTTAAACTTCAAATATGAAATAAATTTTACAGAAATAAAAGATTATGAAATGAATTCGTAATGAACTGCAAAGTTTGCTTATATAATCAATTAAAATAAAAGTGATTACATAATTAACTCAAAAAGATATTTTACAGAAATAAAAGATTATGAAGCATAAGATCTGAGGAGGATACTAGAGAAAAAAAAATCAATTTTTCTTTTTCATTGTAAAACAATTCAATTCAAGTTGTAGTGTTTAAAAAATGAAGTCATTGATCTGTTCTACCTATGATCATGTGACTTTATAATGTATTTTCATGTTGTTGTTTGATGAGAGTGTTTGGAATTTGTCTCTTTTTATGTTCCTTTTCTCCAATTGCTTTATTGTTTTTATTTATTCTACCTATCTTTAGTTCAAAATCACGAGATTCAAGTCTTTTTTACTTTTTTAAAATTCGTGTAAAAATAAAATCAGACAAATAAATTAAAATAGGAGAGTGCGGTGTTATAACGTCCACATACCCCACTTGTGAGATGATATATTGGTATGGTATTGGTTCATTATAACATGATATGTAAGGGTGTGTTTTGTATAGAGAAAAAACATTTTTTAGATTTTGTTTTGTTTTTTCATGTTCGGTTGGTTAAAACTTTTTAAAAATATGTTCTCTATGAAAACAAGTTCTTTATAAATGATGAAAATGACTTCCCTAGTGAAGTAGAAAAAACGAGTAGTTCCACAAGTGATATTTCACATTAATTGAGTTCTCCTTACCCTCCCACTGTCCCCACCTTCCACCTCCCATTGTATATGTCTAGTTTGTGTACGTATATCTTTATGAAATATTTTTTACTTAATTATCAAATATAAGAAAATAAGTAAAAAAAAGTTATTTATTTTATTAAAAATATTTTTCTTCGTATCTAGCACATCCTAGGTAAACACAAGCCATGTAAACCAAAGATATACACAAGTTAACAAATGACCCCACCGACCCTGCAGGCCCACAATCCCTCGCTTCTCATCCTGCCTGGGATCTCCCGGTCGATTTTCAGACCAAAAATCAGCCAAGCCTCGGGCCCACCCACATAACCGTGGGCTATAACACACTGATTTAGCTCGAAAATGGCCCATTCGCGCTATTTCGCCCGTGTGACCACCCAAACGTCCCCGTCGACCTCACAGGCCCACACTCCCCATTTCTCAGCCTGCCTCAGATCCCCCGATCAATTTTTGGCCTAAAACACGCCTGAGACTCAGGCCCACCTATGGAACTGTGGGTTATAGCACACTAATTTGATTTGAAAATGGACTGTTCGCGCCGTTTTGCCCGTTTGACCATACAAACGACCCCGCCGAGCCTACAGGCCCAAACTCCCTCTCTCCTCAGCCTGCCTGGGAGTCCCTGGTCAATTTTTGGCCCAAAAAACATCCGAGCCTCAGGTTCACCCACGAAATCATGGGTTATATCACTCTAAATTGGCCCAAAAATGGCCCGTTGGCACCGTTTTTCCTGTTTGACTACCCAAACGGCCCCACCGACCCTGCAGGCACAAACTCCCCCGCTCTTTACCATGCCTGCGATCCCCTGGTCAATTTTTGGCCCAAAACATACTTGGGCCCTAGGCCCACCTACGAAAACGTGGGCTATAACACACCGATTTGGTCCAAAAATAGCCCGTTCCTCGCCCGTTTGACCACCCAAATGGCCTCCTAGGCCCTCACTCCTCCGCTCCTCAGCCTGGGAGACCCCAATCACTTTTTGTCCCAAAACATGCCCGGGCCTCCGGCTCACCCACAGAACTATGGGCTATAGCACATCGATTTGGCTCGAAAATGGCTCGTTCGTGCCGTTTTGCCCATTTGACCACCCAAACGGTCTCGCCGACCCTGCAGGCCCACACTTCCCTGCTTTTCAGCCTGCCTGGAACCCCCCGGTTGATTTTCGTCCCAAAACACGCCCGGGCCCTAGGCCCACCTATAGGACCATGGGCTGTATAGCACACTGATTTTGCCAAAATTGGTCTGTTTGCGTCGTTTTGCCCATTTGACTACCCAAATGGCCCCGCCGACCCTACATGCCCACACTTCCCTGCTCCTCAGCCTACCCCGAAGCCTCGATCAATTTTTGGCCCAAAACACGCTCGAGCGTTGGGCCAACCCACGGAACCATGGGCTAGAGCACACAGATTTGGCTAAAAAATGGCCATTTCATGTCGTTTTGCCTGTTTGACACCCAAACGGCTCCGCCAAACCCATAGGCCCACACTCCCCTACTCTTCAGCCTTCCTGGGAGCCTCCAGTCGATTTTTGGCCAAAAACACGCTTGAGCCTCGAGCTCACCCATAGAACTGAGGGCTATAGCACACCGATTTGGTCCAAAAATAGCCCGAGCGTGCTGTTTTGCCTATTTGACCACCCAAATGGCCCCACCGATCCTATAGACCCACACTCTCCCACTTCTCAGCCTGTCTAAGAGCCCTCGATAAATTTTTGGCCAAAAAAATGCTTGAACCTCGGGCCCACCCATGGAAATGTAGGCTATAGCCCACTAATTTAGCCCAAAAATAGTTCGATCACGCCGTTTCTCCCGTTTGACCACCCAAACGGACCCACCGACCCTGCAATCCAACACTACCTCATTCCTCAGCCTTCCTGGGAACCCCCAGTCAATTTTTGGCCTAAAAAATGCCCTAGCCCCGGGCCCATCCACGGAATCGTGGGCTATGTCATACCAATTTCGCTCGAAAATGGCCCGTTCACGCCATTTTATTCGTTTGACCACCCAAACTGCCCCGCCGACCCCGCAAGCACACATTTCCCCGCTCCTCAGCCTGCCTGGGATCCCTAAGGCAATTTTAGACACAAAATACGCCCGAGCCTCGGGCCTACCAACGGAATCGTGGGTTATAGCTCATTGATTTGGCATGAAAATGGCCCATTTGCATCGTTTTGCTTATTTGACCACTCAAACGGCCCTACCTACCCTGCAGGCCTAAACAACCCTACTGTTCAACCTGCCTGGGAGCCCCCAGTCAATTTTTTTTCCAAAATACGTTCGGGCCCCGTGGCTACCTATAGAACTTTGGGTTATAGCACATCAATGTGGCCCAAAATAGCCCGTTCGCGTCGCTTAGCCTATTTTCCCACCCAAACGGCCGTGTAAGCCCTTGGTCCTCCACTCCTAAGCCTTTCTAGGATCCCTCAATCGATTTTCAACTCAAAACACGCCCTAGCTCTAATTCCACCCACTGAATCGTACGCTATAGCACATCGATTTTGCCCAAAAATGACCTGTTCTCACCGTTTCGCACGTTCGGCCACCCAAATGGCCCCGCCGACCCTGCAGGCCCATAGTCCCCTTCTTCTCAGCCCGCCTGGGGATCTCAATCAATTTTTAGCCTAAAACACGCCCGAGCCCCAGGCCCACCTACGAAACCGTGGGCAATAACACACCGATTTGGCACGAAAATGACCTGTTTGTGCCGTTTCGTCCATTTGACCATACAAACGACCTTGTCGAACCTGCAGGCCCACACTCCCCCACTCCCCAGCCTTCCTGGAAGCCCCTTCGTCAATTTTTGGCCCAAAAAATTCCTGGGCCCTGAGTCCAACCACGGAACCGTGGGCTGTAGCACACCAATTGGCCCAAAAATAACCCGTTCGCACCGTTTTGCTTGTTTGACCACCCAAATGGTCCCGTCGACCCTGCAAGCCAATACTCTTCACTCCTCAGCCTGCCTAACAGTCCCCGATTAAGTGTTGACAAAAGTTACGCCTGGGCTACGGGCCCACCCATAGAATCGTAGGCTATAACACACCGATTTAGTTAAAATATGGCTCGTTTGCCTTGTTTTGCCTGTTTCACTACCCAAACAGCCCCGCCGGCCCACACTCTCCCACTCCTCAATCTGCATGGGAGCCCCCAATCGATTTTCCATGCAAAAAATGCTTGGGACTCAGTCCCACCCTTGGAAATGAGGTCTATAACACAATGATTTGACCCGAAAATGGCCCATTCAAACCATTTTGCTTATTTAACCGCCCAAATGGCCCTACCAACCTCGAAGGCCCACACTCACAAGCTCATCAGCCTGCCTAAGATCCTCCAGTCAATTTTAAGCCTAAAAAATACCCGAGTCTCTGACCCACCCATAAAACCGTGGGCTATAGCATTCCGATTTGGCTCAAAAATAGCTCGTTCACGTTGTTTCGCTCGTTTGACCACCTAAACGGCCCCGCTGACCCCACATGCCCACACTCTCCCTCTCATCAGCCTTCCTGGAATCCCTCGATAAATTTTTGGCCCAAACCACACTCGAGCCTCAAGCCCACCCACAGAATCGTAGGACATAGCACACTAATTTAGACCAAAAATGGCCCGTTTGCACTATTTTGCTCGTTTAACGACCCAAACGACCTCGCCGACCCCGAAAGCCCACACTCTCCTACTTCTTAACCTGCCTGGGAGCCCTCGATTGATTATCATCCAGAAACACGCTTGAACCCCAGACCCACCTATGGAACCGTGGGCTATAGCATACAAATTTGGCCCAAAATGGCCTATTTGTGCCGTTTTGCCCGTTTGACAACACAAATAGCCTCACCAATACTGTAGGCCAATATTCCCCAGTTCCTCAGCCTGCCTAGGAGCCCCTAATCAGTTTTTGGCTTAAAAAACGCTCGACCCTCGGGCCTACCTTGGAACCGTGGGCTATAACGCACCAATTTGGCCCGAAAATGGCCCAATTGCACCCTTTCGCCCTTTTGACCACCCAAACGGCCCCGCCGACCCTGCAGGACCACAGTCTCTCATTACTCAACCTATCTAGGAGCCCCTAATTGATTTTTGATCCAAAACATGCCTGGGCCTTGGGCCCACTTACGGAACTGTGGGCTATAGGCCCTGATTTTGCTCGAAAAAGGCTTGTTCACTTCATTTCGCATGTTTGACCACCTAAACAGCCCCACCGACCCCGCAAGCCCACATTCTACCGCTCTTCAACCTGTCTTGGAGACCCCGATCGATTTTCATCCCAAAACATGCATGGGATCCAAGCCTACCCATGGAACCGTGGGCTGTAGCACAATGATTTAGCTTGAAAATGGCGAGTTCGCATCATTTTACCTGTTTGACCACCCAAATAGCCCTACCGACCCTGCAGGCCACACTCTTTCGCTCTTCAGCCAGCCTGGGAGCCTCCGATCGATTTTTAGCCCAACATGGGTTTGGGCCTCAGGCCCACCCACGGAACTATGGGCTATAACACATTGATTTGGCCCAAAAATGGCTCGTTCACGCTGTTTCATCTATTTGACCACCCAAATGAACTCGTCGACCCCGCATGTCCATATTCCTCTGCTCCTCAGCTAACCTGGGAGACCCTAGTTGATTTTCAGCCCAAAACACGCCTGGGCTTGGGGGCCACCCATGAAATCGTGGGTTACAAACACCGATTTGGCTAAAAAATGGCTCGTTCGCATCGTTTTGCTCATTTGACCACCCAAACGGCCCCGCAGGCCTACACTCCTTCGCTCCTCAGCCTAATTAGGAAAACTTGGTCAATTTTTGACCCAAAACATGCCCGGGCTCCGGGACCACCCACGGAACCGTGGGTTGTAGCACACCGATTTGGCCTGAAAATGGCTTGTTCATATCGTTTCTCTCGTTTGACCATCCAAATGGACTCGCTGTCCCCGCAGGCCCATACTCCCTCACTCCTCAGCCTACCTGGGAGCTCCTGGTCGGATTTTAACCCAAAACACACTTGGGCCTCTTGACCAACCTCGAAACCATGGGCCATATCACACCAATTTTGCCTGAAAACTGCCCGTTCTCACCGTTTTGTCCGTTTGACCGCACAAATGGACCCGCCGACCTGTAGGCTCACACTTCCCCGCTCTTCAACCTGCCTGGGAGCCCTCGATTGATTTTCATCCCAAAACACGCTCATGATCCAAGCCCACCCACAGAATCGTGGGCTATAGCACATTGATTTGGCCTAACAATGGCTTGATTGTGCTGTTTCGCCTGTTTGACCATCCAAACGGCCTCGCCGACCCCATTGGCCCACATTCTCTCCCTCTTCGGCCAGCCTGGGAGACTCCAATCGATTTTGGCCCAAGACGCGCCCCAGCCCCGAGCCCACCCACAAAACCGTGATTTGTAGCACACCGATTTGACCCGAAAAATAGAGAAACACGAGAGGAAAATAATGTCGAACAAATGGAGTCTCCAAAAATATAAAGCAGAGAGCAATTTTGATTGAAAAAATGCAACACGTGTTATCATTACTGAAGCCAACAGTTGATAAGGGAGACTTCATTTGAAATTTTATCATTATTCCAAAAATACCCTTGGTAGTACACAAAAGTTTCACTTATAAAAAGTTTAAAAGTGACCAAGTGTATCAATAATTATTTACTTAGAACCCGTTTGGTATTGCTGTTACAAAACTTCTTATTTGAGAGACACTTTTATAAAATGACTTTTCTGAAAAGTACTTTTAAAAAAAAAAACAGTTTGTGTTTGATAAATTCATTCGAAAAGTGCTTTTGATAATCAAATTATGTTTTTCAAGGAGTGCTTTTTTGAGGCAAATGACCAAAAAGGACATCTATCAATAGACTTTTATTACTAAAACAATTTATAGAGAAAAATTATTTTAAATATCTATTATAATATTTTAATTAATTTTTTTAAAATTTAATTAAAAAGTACGTACTCTAAAATTTTCAATCAATATTTATATACATAAATACATTAAAAAAAATTAAATAGTGATATATTACTTAAAACATCAAACAAAAATGAATATAAAAGTTATTTCATAAATTAAATCACTATATGAGAAATATTATCTGTATTTATAGATGAAGGAGAAGGTGTACAATACGATAAAATCGTTGAATAAATAGAAGGTTTGAAGAAACGGTAAAAAAAATAATAATTAGAATCTATCTTTTTTTTTGTTACCTTATTTTTTGGATATATTTTACTGTGTCAAATTTACTAAAAGTTAGCAAACACTATATTCATGCTTACAAATATCTAAATTAGATAATATTTGTTATTTGTTAGCTTTTCTTTTGGATATGTTTTTACCGTTTCAATTCTAAAACTAAGTAACCAAATTCATATACGTATACTACATAATGACAAATATTTAAAATAAAATTCTATTTATTATTTGTTATCTTTTTTAATATATTTTTACGGTGTCAAAATTTACTATGAATAAGTAGTCATCATATTCATATATATACACACACACACTATATTTTAACAAATATGTCACTTTTCATGAATTATTTATTTAAAATTAAATATTCTAGAAAAAATTTATATGTGATGTCAAAATACAATCTTGTAACGTGACTCATCTGTTAATTATTATCATTAATAATAATAAAATAATTTATATATTCTTTTGTCATCATCATCAATGATATTTTCAAATTAATTAAAGAAAATGAGTGAAAATAAAATAATAATATATAAATCATAAAAAATTATGATGTAAATATGAAATATAATTTTTTTAAAACCAAACGTTAATCAAACTTATAATGATATGTTCCCAGAAGCAGAAAAACTGCTTCTTGCTTATTTTTAAAAGCACTTTTGCAAGTTTACCAAACACCCTTCTTTTTTAAAAAATGTTTTTTTTTTAAAAATAAGTGTTGGGAAATAAGCAATGCCAAACAGACTATTAGATTAGAATGCTATTGGGACAACAATTTTGAGTGTAATAAGTCAATGATTGATTTGAAATTAGGTGAACATGTTTAGATAATTTAAGTACAATTTGACAAGTTATGATACAAATCGACCAAGTCATCTAAGCTTATAAATTTGATAACACTTAATTAATTCTTGATTCTACTAAAAGTCAACCTAATGGGGTTCATGTTTGGTTTTCATTGTTTTTCTTTTTTCCTTTTATATTCTTTTCGTCTCAATTTCTATGACATTCTTTTAGAATTTTTTTTTAGAGAAAATGTAAAAAGGGATTATAAAATCAAAAATTGAATCCTCACTAATTGAAAGTTCAGCAGTCAATAAAACTGAATTAAGATTCATTTTATGTGACATTTGTTTCTTTTTAATATCTAAAACAATGACATTTTTTTCATATTTAGTAAGTAATAATTTAACTTCAAGTTTCACATTAGCTACTAAGATTTCTATGACATTCTTTTTAGAAAAAATGGATTAGAGAAAATGTAAAAGGGGATTACAAAATCGAAAATCGAATCCTCACTAACTCAAAGTTCAGTAGTCAACAAAACTGAATTATTAAGATTCATCTATGTGACATTTATTTCTTTTTAATATCTAAGAAAATAACAATTTTTTCATATTTAGTACGTAACAACTTAACTTCAAATTTCACATTAGCTACAGAAATTTCTACTTATGAATTATTGTATGGGCAAGTTACCCATTACATCTTACAATATTAATATTTATGAACTATTTATGAACTAAAAACGAAATAAGTTTACATTAAGTGAGACTCACGGAAATATTTATGAAGTAAAAAACAAATAAGTTTACATAAAGTGTGACTCACGGAAATATTTATGAACTCGTTATTCCTAAAATAAAATAAATTTAATATTAAAAACCTTGAAATTCGAGCCGATCAAATTTAAATTCTATCTCTCTGTGTCAAGAGACGGAGACTCTGAAACTACAAACAACAACTACTGCTACTACCTAGTTTAGTCCCACAAGTATTGTGTGGGGACGATACTCCTACCTCGTAAAGGTAGAAAGTCTGTTTTCGATGACTTTAAAACGGCAAAGAGGACAAGAATTACAAACGGAGAGCCATTTGGTAAGACAATTTGCATGAAAAACATGACCACAAGGGACTTTTTTGCCATGATCATCAACATGACCTCTTTGAAAACCTTCCATACATACTATACAAAGCCCATTTTCACAATGAACCATAGGCAATAATTGAACTTGACTACTCTCATCGCGATCATCGTAACGCGTAGAACACCTCGGTGGCTCAGTTGTGTCACCGCCTGAAATTTCAATTACCGTTAACGCTAAATCAAGATCGAAATCTTTATCCATGTAGAATGAAAAATATGTAATTTGTGATGTATGGTTGATTAGATATATAGTTGAATATATATAGATGAATTTGATACACTACATCCTTGAAAGGTTAGACAACAACCCATGTTATTTAATTATATTTATATTATAGTCAATAAAATTACATATATGTCCATAAGGAATGTGTACAATTACGTAGAAAGTATCAACGTAGAATTTATGTTGATAAAGAAAAAAAAAATTGTTTTGTTGGAAGTTTGGACAAGTAAATTAATCTACACAAGGAAAGAAAAAGTCATTGTTTTCATATTTTTTAGTTCGAGTTATATATATTCCCTATATAAATAAATTTTGAGTTTATTATTTTGTGTATATAAGAGAGGTAGTATTTTTTTTTTTATCGCCGCACTAACGATATTTGACCAAGTTTTTAAATATTTTTAATACGATATCGCAACAACAATAATATATGAGGTGAAATTTAATTTAATACGTGTCACATGTGTAACAACAACTAGTGGGGCAATGTTATTTGGTATAATAAGTCAATGAAATGATTTGAAATTAGGTGAACATGTTTAAATAATTTAAGTACAATTTGATAACTCTATATTAATTCTTGATTCTCCTTAAAAGTCAATCTAATGGAGTTCATAGTTGGTTGTCATTTTCTTCCCTTTTTTTCCTTTTATACTATCTTTGTGTCAATTTACATGATATTTAAAAAAAAAAAAATTAACAGTAGGAGAAATTGGAGAGGGGATTACAAAATTGGTAGCCGAATCCTCGACAACTGAAAATTGACGTAGTCAACCAGCTAAGCTATTAAGATTCTTCTTATGCAATATTTATTTTTTTAATCAATCTAAAGAATTATCTATTTTTTTCATATTTAGATTTTTTATATTTAGTAAGTAACAGTTCAGCTTAAAATTTCTCATTTTCATCTTTTCAGTTGAATAATGTGACGTCTTTTCAGATCCACCAACTGAAACTGAGGACCAACCTAACTATGGAGATGTGGATTCTGATAGCGAGTGAATGCGACGTCTCTGATTAGGCAATGCCATCAGAAAGCTATATTCCTTTTCTCCAATTGCTTTATTGTTTTGATTTTATTCTACCCATCTTTAGTTCAAAATCTCGACATTGAAGTCTTTTTCACTTAGAGCATATGGAGATTCTCGGACGGGGATAAGCGGCACTCGACATCTATTAAACAAGACCAAGAATAAAGTCATATACTTTCTTAAAATTCGTGTCAAATCAGAATCAAACAAATAAATTGAAACGGAGGAATGTGGCATTATAACAGCCACATACCCCACTTGTGAGATGATATACTGGTATGGTATTGGTTCATTACAACGTGATATGTAAGGGTGTGTTCATATAGACAAATATTTTTTAGATTTTTTTTTATTTTTTCATGTTCGATTGGTTAAAAAATTTTAAAAACATATTCTTTATGAAAACAAGTTCTTTATAAATGATGAAAGTGACTTCCCTAGTGGAAGTAGAGAAAATGAGAAATTCCACAAGTGATATTTCACATTTATTGAGTCATCCTTACCCTCAGGCCTCAACACCCCTTATCTTTACCTCACCTTCGTAGTCCCCACCTCCCACCTCTCATAGTATATGTCTAGTTCGTATACATATATCTTTATGACAATATATTTTACTTAATTATCAAATACAAAAAAATAAGTAAAAAAAAATAACTTATTTTATAAAAATATCTTCCTTTGTACCGAACACACCATAGGTAAAATAAGCCATAAAAAATAAAGATACACACAAAATAACAAATGTAACTAATCCTTTACAAATAATAGAACACATTAATTTAGTAATCCTAACAACCTTCGATAAAGAAGAGAAACAATATGTAAGAAACACACAAAAAGGAAAGTTAAAAACACAAGGTGATTCTTCCCATTTGTTCTAGCCTTGATGGATAAAGTTACCGGCAGGGCGACTCAACCTTATAAAAATATAGGTGGCCACCTTACGCCCCCAAATTTGAGGGGCCTCATTTTTTACTAATATATTATAGATTTTATTTAAAAATCCCAGTGTTTTCTTCTTGACATTGTAAGTCAGGGAAAACAAAGTGAAGAGTCCTCTTTTAACCAAGAAACGACGAGACGAACGATGCTTTAGAACTCGAAACATCTTTTGCAAAATATCACTCGAAAAAGACATAAAATTTACATCATTCCGTAATAACCAAGAGATATAAGATTTACATCATTCTATAATAATCATTCTGAGCAATTAAGTATCAACAGAGTATGAATAATAGCATCTCCAGAGAGGGTCAAATAACTTTGAATAGAGCAAATTCCGGGCAAATTTGCGCAACGTTCATCAAAGCACAAACTTAACGTCCATCATCAAACCAATCATGACACAGGTAAGATGACGGAAAAATGATTTAATGCTTCATACTCTAACAGTACCTACACTAGGGAGGAAAATTAACTTGAACATGCAAAGGGAATGCATTTTTTTTTAGCTATAGCAACTTACAACCAACAAGAAATGAATCTGTTTAGAAAATTGCAAAGAAAACAGTGAACATCTCAGCATACCAAAACGTCAATTGTCACCATATAATAGCGAGATAAAGCTGAAACATTTAAGAACTGAATGAAAAGAACGTTACTTGTTCGGAGAGCAACAAAACGGGAAAAAACGAGCTATCAACAGCGTCTCAACCACCAGAGATCAGCCCTCAATCTTTCGAACACCAAGACAAAAGAAGTGAGAACAAAACTCCCTCAAAATCCTCTTTGAAGAAAAGAAAGAGACCCCCCAGATTTTCAACTACGATTTTCGACCTAAATTTCGAAACAGAATTCGAGTTCCCAAAGCATTTTCTAAACACAATTTCTAGAACCTCCAATTCTTCCCCTCTTAGAACCCTAGAGTCAAGACCAAAAAAAAAAAAACTCCACCTCACAGTGACCTGATCGGTCTTTATATAGGGCTCCAAATTCGGGGGGAATCTAGGTGTTTCGAAAGGGGAGTAATTCAAAATTTCACTCGGATCAGGATACCCCTAACAGATTGTACCCCTTTGTACCAAATTCTTGGATGATTCCCAAATAGGTGGACCAATCACCATTGGAAAAAACGAATCCCCCCTTCCAACCACTAAAAAACACCCAAATATGTACCAGATTCGTACCCCTATCCCGAAATTCACAAAATTAAACGTTGGAGGACACCTCAACACTGTTCTAGAAGCTTCGAAATTCCTCGACGTACGCATTCACGTAGGGGTCACACAATCCGTACGAACTGATGGTGAAAGGATGTCTTTGGATTTTTTTTCGGGTTGAAAATGGGTCGAACTTGGGTCGATGAATTTGGGGTCGATTTTGCGATTGTTGCTGTTGTTCTCTGATATTCGATGTTCCTCTCCGCTGTTTGAGCGTATTGTGAAGAGAAGGGCTGAAGGATAATCGGGTATTTGGAGCTGAAGGGATTGGGTTTCACCGTTGTTGGGGAATGGGTCATTTGGTTGAGATCGTTTGTGGCTAAGGGTTTGAAAGTGGGTGTTGTTGAGAAGATAAGGGGGGGTTGGGCCGGGTTCTTGAGAGTATTGGGCCAATTTGGGGGCTGGTAACAAAAGAGTGGGCCACGGATTGGTCTTGAAATTGGGCCAATTGGTCTTGGTTTTCTTTTTGGGCTGCGGGGAAAAGATAAAAAGAAGGTATTGGTGTGGGCTAAACCTAATATGATGTCGGATTATTTCGGGTAGATTAGGGATTTGGATTATAATTTAGGTAATTAAATTTAAATTTTAGCCAAACCGAATACCAATTGGTCAATTGTATCACAGTTAAGGCCAAATTGATTCCAACTTATGGTAAAATTTAATAAATTGACCAAATCGAATTTCGATACGAATTAACACTCTGTTTAATCTTGAGCTTCTTAATTCAATAAAATTAAACAGATATTTACCCAAATAAGTTATTTTTGAGAATAAATTATATTTAAATCAAGATTTCAACTGTTTGAACTTATTTTCAAAAATAATCCTTGATTAAAATTTGATATTCCGTAAAATAATTATTTAAGTAACAAAATTACATAATTTCGTACAACTGAATACGATAATGTATAATCGTTACTCAAGAATGACAAAATTTGCACAGATGAATATATTTTGAAAAGTTTCTATTTAGACGAAATAAATATTTAGATTTTATTAACAACCGAAGAAGCTCGAAAGTAAACTCGATTTGTGGAGGGCAAAAATTAGGTGTCAACACTCCTAACAAGGTGCAGGTATCCCATGAATTTAATTAAAATGCACAAAAACTGATTCAAATATTGCGATTCGAAAAAAGTTAAAAAGAAGGCTAATACATATTGTACCGAGTCAAATTACTTGTTTATGGGAAACATTTTACACTCCAAAGTCCAAACATTCAACTTGTTAAATATTTTTAGCTTGATCCAAAAATTTATTATATTATCACTTTTATTTTAATTGTATCAAGACCTTTACATTTTATCACTTCTTTAGAACTATCATTTTAGACGGACTAAAAACAAAATAAGTTTACATAAAGTGAGACTCACAAAAATATATATGAACCCGCTAATCATGAAATAAAAGTAAATTTAATGAGAAAAACCTTGAAAGTCGAGCCGGTCGAATTTAAATTCTATCACTCCGTGTCAAGTGGCGGAGACTCTGAAACTACAAACAACAACTACTACTACCTAGTGTAGTCCCACAATTACGGTGTGGGGAGGGTAATGCACTACTCAACCTTACTCCTACCTTTTTAAGGTAGAGAAACAGTTTCCAATGACTTGACGCATATTCAACCTTACTCCTATCTCGTAAAGGTAGAGAGACTGTTTCCGATGACTTGGATCATACTCAACCTTACTCCTACCTCACGAAGGTAGAGAGACTCTCGTAAAGGTAGAGAGACTATTTCCGATGACTTGACACATACTCAACCTTACTCCTATCTCGCGAAGGTAGAGAGACTATTTTCGATGACTTGAATCATACTCAACCTTACTCCTATCTCGTGAAGGTAGAGAGACTGTTTCTGATGACTTTAAATTGACAAAGAGGGCAAGAATTACAAACCGAGAGCCATTTGGTAAGACAATTTGCATGAAAAACATGACCACAACTCCACAAGGGACTTTTTTGCCATGATGATCATCAACATGACCTCTTTGAAAACCTTCCATACATACTATACAAAGACCATTTTCACAATTAACCATAGGCAATAATTGAACTTGACTACTCTCATCGCGATCATCGTAACACGTAGAACCCCCCGGTGGCTCAGTCATGTCACCTCCTGAAATTCCAATCACCGTTAACGCTAAATCAAGATCGAAATCTTTATCCATGTAGAATGAAAATATTAATTTGTGATATATGGTTGATTAGATATATAGTTGAATATATATATAGATGAAAAACATTCAAACCTTATGCTACACTACAGGGGTGGGTAGTTGGACAACAACCAGTGTCATGAGTTTGTTTTTCTAAGTTTTATTATATTTATATTCAATAAAATTACATATATGTCCTTAAAAAATGTGTATAATTACGTAGAAATAATCAACATAGAATTTATATTGACCAACTTGAAAGTTTGGACAAATTAATTAATCTAAACAAGGAGAGAAAAAGCCATTCTGTTTAAATTTATGAGTTAATTAATTTATATATATTCCCTTTATATATAATTTGTACAAATAATTTGAAAGAATAATTTTTGGTATAGGGATTTAGTAAAACGAAATGTATAGGGCCTAATTTGAAACAATTATTCTAAGGAATTCAAATCACTTTAGTTTCTATTTTTGTTTCTTTGAAACACTTTTTTGGATGTCATGTTCATTTATCCATAATGATAGAGTTAATAGGTGGTCAAAATTAAGAGTTTTAGTTCCTTTAATAATTGATAAAAATATTCATACAAACTATGCATTACTATGAGAAAATTAGAAGTACAATATTCAGTTAAAATTAAAAAGTTAGAAACACTGTAAAGTATTCGTGTTCTGTTCTCATCACTTATCAATTTAAGATATCTGAAATTCTTGATCACTTACTTTTTTAAATTTCTTTTTTCAACACTTAATTTTTTAATTACACAACTAAAATTTGTTGATACATTTAAATAAAAGGGTTTCTAAGACATAAGAAGTTATCCTAAGGTAGAAAAGACATTTTGCATAAATGAAAGGCTTTCAATGTTGTCTTTTTTAATAACCTTAGGCTTGATGCCTCGAAATTATTGAAAAACTTGGTGCCCATGAAATTACAAATTATCTAGATTACATAGAAGAAACGGCAAGAAGATAGCTGTAATAGTTACAAATAACAACATTTGTTTTTTTTTTTTGCGTCCTTTCACGTGTTTTTACAAGTGTCATGTGTATCACTCTAGATCATTAGCCCTATATAAACGCTTAATGGGTTCAATTCATTTGTGCATCGAGTTTTCTTACTTCACATCCTATCTAATAGATTTGAAGAAACTCGATAAGAAAAAGGATGGCAGACCAATTCGCTCAATACGTTGCCGATTTGCGGCAATCATTAATAGATGAGGTTTTACCTTTTCATATTCGCATTTTGGTATTTTTCAGGTGAAGAATCAAGGTCCGCCCATTGAGATTGAGGACCGACCTGAACATGGAGATATGAATTCTGATATGTAGTCATCAGAAAGTCAGTCAGTGAAGTATGTAATAGAAATTAATGGGAATAAGAGGAAGCAAATTCAATCTTTCTTTTTCTTTGTATCCCTATTTGTAGTGTTAAAAAAATAGAGTCACTCATCTAAGTTCTAGTTTTGATCATGTGGCTTTGTAATTTATTTTCATGTTGCTACTTGTTGCTTAGTGAAATTTATTTGAAAATGTCTCCGCTTCAATTTGTTCATCTTACTTTCTTATTTGATCCGTCTCAAAATGAATGTTTCTTTTCATTTTTAGCATGTTTTTAATTCTAATTTCCACATGACATGTTTAATATCACAATAAATTTTTTTTGTTGTTCATTTTACGTATATAGTTTAAAACCAGAAGATTCAAAAGTCTTTTTACTTTCTTAGATACTATGCCAAGTCTAAATCATACAAACAAAATAAAATGACAGAGTGTTGTATTGTAACATCCACAGACACCACTTGTGGGATGGTATAACGTGATGCATAAGAGTGTGCGCGCCGTTCGTACGGAGAAAATCATTTTTCAAAAAATATTTTTAAAATTTTTTCATGTTCGGTTAATTAAAATATTTGTAAAATATGTATTTTATGAAAACAAGTTCCTTTACAATATTAAAAATGGCTTTTCTAATGAAAGTAGGAAAAAACAAGTTTCATAAGTAATATTCCATATTAATTGAGTCATCCTATAGTACATGTCTAGTTTATACAAAAATATTTTTTGGATATTATTTTCTGCAAACGTACCGAAAACAAAAGATTTAAGTAAAAATATTTACTTATCATATGAAAAACATTTTCCTTCCTACCAAATACATCCTAATGAACAAGCTATGAAAACAATTCAATACACAAAATAATAAAAAAATTATAAGTTGATCATTTCCCCCTTTATTTTTTTTTCAACTTATTAATCTTTTTAGTTTGATAAAAAAATTTACTATGTAATAACTTTTATTTTAATTGATTATATAAGCAAACTTTGCAGTTCATTACGAATTCATTTTTGTTCTTTGTTTATTTAATTAACTCAACCCGACCCCCCCCCCCCCTCGAAACGACCTTTCAAACGAAGATGTGTTCACAATACTGATTTGTTTTACTAAATTAACTTTATTAGTTATCTCTAAAACTTAAGTTTGATTATTAGTAACTAATATAGCTATTTAATAATAAAAATAATATTGAAAAAGAAACTCTCTTAATTTGCTAAAATGAGAGAAAGTAGCAATTTTACTTCAAAATTCTCATTAGCTATAAAAAAAAATTTCGCTCATGTGGTTCACCGGTTCCACCATCTAGATCAAATGATGGATTTAGTCGATTTAGAGGTGGGCTTGAAGCGGAGGGTGTGTTGTCTTTTTTGGGTTGGGCCCTTTCCCGTAAAGCCCCCACCATTGGGGCATAAGTGTTCTCTTGCTACCCGTATGTGAAGCATTGTCTTAGCCTTCCCTGACCACGAGCGCTCCCACACCTATAGTGTTCGTGATCAGCTTCTTCAATTTTGTATTAATCACAAGTATTTTAAAACTTTTTATAATATATTAGCTATTTAGGCTTTAGCTACAATTCACTACTGCCTATAGCCCAAAGCCCCAAAATTCAAATACATCCAGCAACCGAAATCAAAAGTTACTTTTTGCATTAATTATTGCAACCGAAAGTTAATATATAGTCCTCCATCTGATTATTTTTGTATTGAAGGTGATTATTCTCATTTTTCATCTAGAAGACTTTATAAGTTTATATTAGTTTTTCTTTAACGTAAGAAAGTTAAACTAGTCCAATTTACAAATATAATTTAGCCCATTAAACAGACCCAAAATCAAAAAATCAAAATTATTAAATCGAAACAAAATTTACATAAGCCGAACCGAACCGAACCGAACCGAACCAAACTAATTCGGTTCGATTTTTGGTATGCCTAATTTCATAATAGAAAAAAAAAGAAAAAAAAAAAAACAATCCCGAACTGAAATACCAAATGAGGTCCTTCTTTTCTCAACGAACTAAAAACAAAATAAGTTTACATAAAGTGAGACTCACGGAAATATTTATGAATTCGTTGAAATAAAATAAATTTAATGTTAAAAACCTTGAAAGTGGAGCCATCAAATTTAAATTTTATCGCTCCGTGTCAAGTGGTGGAGACTCTGAAACTACAAACAACAACAACTACTACCTAGTGTAGTCCCACAATTATGGTGTGAGGAGGGTAATGCACTACTCAACCTTACTCATACCTCGTGAAGGTAGAGAGACTGTTTCCGATGACTTGAATCATACTCAACCTTACTTCTATCTATAGAGAGACTGTTTCCGATGACTTGACGCATACTCAACCTTACTCCTATCTCATGAAGGTAGAAAGACTGTTTTCGATGACTTGAATCATACTCAACCTTACTCCTATCTCGTGAAGGCAAAGAGACTGTTTTCGATGACTTGAATCATACTCAACCTTACTCCTATCTCGTGAACTGTTTCCGATGACTTGGCGCATACTCAACCTTACTCCTATCTCGCGAAGGTAGAGAGACTGTTTACGATGATTTGAATCATACTCAACCTTACTCCTATCTCGTGAAGGTAGAGAAACCATTTTCGATGACTTTAAAACGGCAAAGAGGGCAAGAATTACAAATGGAAAGCCATTTGGTAAGACAATTTGCATGAAAAACATGACCACAAGGGACTTTTTTGCCATGATGATCATCAACATGACCTCTTTGAAAACCTTCCATACATACTATACAAAGCCCATTTTCACAATCAACCATAGGCAATACTTGAACTTGACTACTCTCATCGTGATCATCATAACACATTGAACACCGCGGTGCCTCAGTCGTGTCACTGCCTGAAATTCCGATCACCGTTAACGCTAAATCAAGATCGAAATCTTTATCCATGTAGAATGAAAATATGTAATTTTTGATGGTTGATTAGCTATATAGTTGAATATATATAGATGAAAAAAATTCAAACCTTATGCTACACTACGTGGGTGGGGGGTTGGACAACAGCCCTTATCATGAGTCTTGGTTTTCTAAGTTTTTATTATATTTATATACCATGAATTTGGTTTTCTAGTTTTATATAGACAAATATATTTCTATATAATAGAGTTTGTACTATTTCGTAGAAAGAATCAGCATTCTGTTGACCAAGAAAAATTATTTTTAAAGAAAAAAAAAAAAGTAGTTTGGAAAAGTTAATATATGTAACATTCTTATTTTCTTGTCAAATCTGTCTGTACTGGATCAAGTTTTTTTATATATATTTAAGACGATATTAAAATAACAACAGTAACATATTTAGTGAATTTTTATAAGTGAGATATCTGATTTAAGAAGATATTGCATACATAAAAAATCTTATAGAACATTGCAATATATAGTATAATAAGGTCACAAGTGTAACAATAATTATTCACATAAATTAGAATATTATTGGGGCAATAACTTTTATATTCTTTCCGTCTCAATTTCTATGACATTCTTTTAGAAAAAACTAAATTAGAAAAAATGTAAAAGGAGATTATAAAATTAAAAATTGAATCCTCACTAACTGAAAGTTCAGCAGTCAATAAAATTGAATTAAGATTCATCTTATGTGACATTTATTTCTTTTTAATATCTAAAAAAATGATAATTTTTTCATATTTAGTAAGTAACAATTTAACCTCAAATTTCACATTAGCTACTAAGATTTATATGACATTCTTTTTAGAAAAAAATGGATTAGAGAAATGTAAAAGGGGATTACAAAATCGAAAATTGAATTCTCACAAACTGAAAGTTTAGTAGTCAACAAAACTGAATTATTAAAATTCATCTTATGTGACATTTATTTCTTTTTAATATATAAAAAATGATAATTTTTTTTATATTTAGTAAGGAACAATTTAACTTCAAGTTTCACATTAGCTACTGAAATTTCTATGACATCCTTTTTAGCAAAAAAATGGATTAGAGAAAATGTAAAAGGGGATTACAAAATCAAAAATTGAATTCTCACTAACTGAAAGTTCAGTAGTCAACAAAACTGAATTATTAAAATTCATCTTATGTGACATTTATTTCTTCTTAACATCTAAAAAAATGATAATTTTTTCATATTTAGTAAGTAATAATTTAACTTCAAATTTCACATTAGTTATTAAGATTTCTGTGACGTTCTTTTTAGAAAAAATGGATCAGAGAAAATGTAAAAGAGGATTAAAAAATCTTAAATTGAAACCTCACTAACTGAAAGTTCAATAATCAACAAAACTGAATTAATGTTTCAAACTATAGCCTAACGTCATAATTTGATTTGTCAAAATGAAAATTTTAAACTTCAAATATGAAATAAATTTTACAGAAATAAAAGATTATGAAATGTGTAAACACCTAATTTTTGACCAAAATCTAATGTTTTACGTCATTTTTAGTGTTTAATATATATATATATATATATATATATATATATATGTGTGTGTGTGTGTAATTTTTTTTAGGTCTAAATTAGATATTTTAAGTTTATCTTATTTTACAAGGTTTGTTTAAAAGGTTTGAAAACTACAAAAATAGAGTCACATTTTTTACTAAGTTTTTATTTTATTGTAAATTTATTTATTTATTTTTAGGAAAAAATAATTCTAAATTATATTTGTTTCCTTCTTTCAACTTTTAATAAAGAATTTAGTGATATTAATATTTCTTAATCATATTTCTAAGACTAGCTTGTTAACTTATTTTTATTTTATAAGTTTTGAATAGATTTTATCATTTTTATTTTATTTAAAATACTAATTTAAAAAAAAAAAAAAGAAAAAGAAATTTTAGCCTAAATTACCCATCCCCATAACCAACATCCATTACCCCATTTTCCCACAATCCTCTCTTCCATGCACACACACGTCCACAACCTGCACCAACACACGACACACCTACACACATGCACTATATAAGCACAAGCACATAACAAGGAAGGGGGGACACGGGGGAAACGAAGAAAAACATTAAGAATTAGAGAAAAGAAACAGAAGAAGATCGAAAAGAAAAACAAAAGAAAAAAAACACACAGAAGAGAAGCATGGAAAAATTTCAAAAGAAAGAAAGCGGGTTGAGAAAAAGATGAAAAAGGAAAAGAGTTAGAGTTTAGGGTTGAGTCTCCATTTAGAGTTTTCGGTTCGAGTTCGTAGCTTCAAAAGTTAACTACTATTAACTTTGTGAATTACAAGATTGTAGCAGATCTCGTTAGAAACTTATTTTCACAAGAGGTAATCTTCGAGCCTTTTATTGTAGCATAATAATGTGTCAAATGAAGGATGTGTTGTCTGTATCCCAACGGTGATTCTGTTCGTTTTTTTTTTTCAGTTTTCGTTTAGTCAGATTTGTATTCGGTTTTAATACTTTCGTTTTCTCTTGAATATCGTTAGTTAATGGTGGGTTAATTTATTCCCTTGCTCTGTGCTCTTGGTTACTGGAAATGAGTCTAATGATTTGTTAATTTGGCTTCTAGTTTTTGTTAGTTTTGTCTCCTTGAGGTTTTTTTTACTACTATAGTTTCCGTTGATGTATTGCTTGAAATATGCATGGAGAGTTCATAAAAAAAAAGGGGGGGGGCAATAGAGACGGGAGAAGTTGAAACCTGCACAGAGATGATAGAAATATAAATAATATCATAGAATTGCTTTCTAGTTAGACTATACTAAGGTGCAATTTAAGGTGTTATATGAGATCATCACATTTTGTACTTTTCCCTCTTTCTTTAATTAGTCCAACTTAAAATAGGTATTATGCTTAGAATATTATTAGCCGGAACTTCACATCTAGCATTAGACCTAGTGGAACTAAGGGTTCGAGTTAAATAATTCCTTCTCAGACCGTGGTAGTTCAGTTGGCAAGATATTGTAGTTGCCACTATTGTGAAATGATACTTGTACACAAAATGGTTAACTATAAACTGGGAAAATTTGTGTAGATAAGTGTGCATGATATAGCAAAACTTAGTTGCGTATTTTTTTTCCCAAAATAATATTTGCATGCATTTGTAATAGGTTTAGCATGTCAAATTGTCAATGTCTTTCATTGTGGTATTATTTTTATAATCATTGTCAATGTCTTTCATTGTGGTATTATTTTTATAATCATTGTCAATGTCATCCACAAAGGAAGTTTATAATACCATTTTGTGGTTAAATATTTTAAAACACGAGCTAGCGTTGGAGTTTAAGTTAATGAATAAATTCTTCGGTGAAATTAGGGTTTATAAGGATTATGGTTAGCAAAAATTGAAAGATGTATATATATTACGGATCTATGTAGTTGTTTAGTTGGAGCCGGGAGTTGGGTTTCCCTTGAGTCACTATTGATTATATTAGAAAAATAAGAAATGAAATAACTACGTGAAGTTGAAAAGACAATAGTGATACTATAAAAGATTAGACTATGGAGTTAAATTTAGTCGATCTTTATTAGTTTCTAAAAAAAAAAATGCATTTTATACCGAGCATGTGCATGGCAAAGTTTTTATTATTATTTTTTTCTTTCTCCCTTTAACACATAATTTGTACTACTTGGAATATAATTATATTATGACAGAGTCTTGTAATGATTATGGGATTAACATACAAGTGAAACTTAACGATGGAGTTGGAAAGCGCTGCTACCGACCATTCGTTATAATAAAATTAATCTACCATTTGAAGCCGATTGGATTGGGTTGGATGGATTTCAAACTTATTAGGTTCTTATTTAAACTAGGAAAATGGGGATGACTCATAAATGCCTCAAAGGCGCGAGAAATGCATCAAAACTCGTGGTAAGGCCGAAAAGTACTACTATCGGTAAAACTTCATTAATACAGTTTTAAATATATTCAAAAATAAATAAAAAGAGGGATAGAAGTTACTTTTAGGCTAACAAATATTATGTATCCAAGAGATTAATTTAAGCCAGACGTAAGTCATTAAAGCGATCGTGCTAGAACCACGGGACTCGAGGGGTGCCTAACACCTTCCCCTCGGTCAACAGAATTCCTTATCCGGATTTCTAGTTCGCAGACCAAAAAATTAAGGGTTATTTCCTTTTGAATAGGGATTCAATAAGGTGACTTGGAACACCCAAACTCAATTCCAAGTGGCGACTCTGTAAAATGAATAATCCTTTTTCAAAACGTCACTTTAATTGAAAAAAACCCATTTTCTCCAAAACCAAATCCCTAGCAGGTTAGGGCGGCAAAAAGAGGGGTGTGACAGATGGCGACTCTGCTGGGGACTTTGCCAGAATTCGAGCTTTTATGTTGACTTGTTTGGCTTTATTTAATTTTGATATTGTATATTGTTGGCCTAAATCTGTTGTTTGCCTACATGTTTATCGCTTTGATATTATTTGAATAACAATATAAACTGTCTTCTCTCGCGCACCCATCTGAGTCTTCTGAGATACTGTATATTCGGAGATGCGGTATACGCTCCCGAGCTTGAGATACCAGAGATGCGGCAACGCTCCTGGGAAGGATTCTGTAGTCACCCATAATTTATGACGGGAAGGGACCAACAGTGAGGCCGGAAAGCCCTGCTATCGGTAAAGCTGACCCTTGCCGACTCGAGTTGTCTGCTCGTTTTACCGCCAGTCTAGAGACCTAACTCCACCAGGTTGAACCTAGCATAACTGGAACTTAGACATGGCTATCCCTAATAGACTGAGTTTTATTGGTATCACGTGCAATTTTGACTTAGTGGGGCTCGACCCGGGGGTCGGGTCCGTTTAGGTCAGGTGTCACCTTTTGAGACCATCATGTACATTTTATGTGCTACTTGTTGCATTATAGGAAATGCCATATCGAATGTTGACCGGCTTTTAAGTGAATTAATTGATCTAAAAAAAAAAAGGGTTAAATAATTTTTTTTTTGGGGGTTTATTTTAGAAAATATATAATATTTTTACATAGAACTTTTCCGAAAAGATTAAGTGGTTTTAACGTCGTGGTCTCATTATGTCCATTTTCTTTGGTTTTAAAACCTCTCTTAGAAATATCATAGAGCCCATTTTTGTCAAACACAATTAAAAAAAAAAAATTCAAACAATCTGGTCCACTATTTTGTTTTAATAATTTCATTATTTCTGATGTGTCTGGTTCAAACGTCATCAAAATTATTGTCTCTACTCTAGGATGTTTTAGAAGACTTGGATACTTCCTGTTTTGTCAGTTATTATTTTCTCATGCTCATTTTGAAATCTTATTCCGTGTCGTTCCGTCAACTTCTTTCGAAAATTATTTTTGTCTTCTTTTAGGATGTTTAAAATAGAATTCTTATTTGCCATCATTATCCTATAGGGCAATATGAACTCATCCGGAAGGAGTGACAAGAGGCCGAGGGATGATGAAGTACCCCAGTTCATGGTGTTGGATAAAGTTTCAAAGCTATTGCAGATATGGTATAACAATATGACTGACTATAGACAGGGAGAAGTATATAAACACTTGGGATTTTTAAGGAGTCTGTTGAGTGTTGAACCACGAAGAGACGTGATAGAATCTTTGGTACAGTTTTGGGATCCTTCAAACAACGTATTCCGATTCTCCGACTTTGAGCTCACTCCCACACTGGAGGAAATAGGAGCATTTATTGGAAAGGGAAAGAACCTTCACCGAGGAGAACCCATGATACCGAAGCATGTCACTTCCGAAAGATTTTTTGAGCTATTGCACATAAAAGGGAAGAACATAGGAGGCTGCCTAGAAAATGGATGGGTTCGTCTAGAATTTCTGTATGAAAGATATGGTCAGGAAAGGGGATTCGAGTTGTTTAAATCAGAACTTAACAACGGGGGGTGCTACCGAACCTGGGAAAAGCACAGTTCTGAAGCATTCATAGTGGCTTTTTTGGGAATCATGGTATTTCCGAAGAGAGGAGGAAAAATCAGCATCAATCTGGCCGCATTTATTACCGCCTTCGAAAAGAATCCTAAGGTCACCCTCGTGCCCATGATTTTGGCAGACATTTATCGGGCCCTGACGATGTGCAAAAATGGGGCGGACTATTTTGAAGGATGTAACATTCTATTGCAGTTATGGATGCTCGAGCATGTTCGTTATCATCCATTTGTTGTGGATTTTCGAGTCGAATGGAATGATTATATCAACGGCCATGAGAAGAGAATGGGGGACCAAAACTTTCCCGAAGGAATAGGAGCTTGGAAAGAGTACTTGGAGGGGTTGACGGCGGACAAGATAGTGTGGAATTATCATTGGTTCCCTTAAAAAGAGGTGATATATATGTCTACTTTCCGACCCTTCATCGTCTTAATGGGTCTCCGGGGTGTTCAGCCCTACGTGCCACTAAGAGTCATGCGACAATTCGGTCGACGTCAGCATATACCGCCAGTCGAGGATATGAAAGAGTTCATGTACGAATTCCTCCCTGACATCCCTCTGAGGAAGACTGAGATACTTAAGATTTGGGGAGGATGTGTACTTTCAGGTTTCGATCACATGGTGGAAGACCGCGACAAGGGCGAGGTAGACTATTGGTATCTGCCATGGTTTCATGACCAGCCTCCTCCTAAAGCAATGCCAGAAAGGTCAGCCAGAGAGCCAGTGGATCGAGAAGCGGAGATTGAAGTCAGAATTAAGCAGGCTCGACGAGAGGTAGAAGAGAACTATCAGTCTACTCTGCACGTCTTAAATAATGATTTGGAAAGGGCCAGAGAAGAATTGGTTCACCATGAGGCAAGATTTAAGGCCAGAATTAGGTCGGCTCGTAAGGAGATTGAGAGAGAGAACCGTGTCGCCATGCATGCCCTGCAGGAGGACCTGGATATTGCCACCGGTGCTATGGAGCAGCAATCGAGTGATTTTGAGAAAGAAAGGGCCTTGCTGACAAGTACACAGTCGAAGCTTCGGGCTCAGCTAAAAGCTTCCATGGAACGGGAAAGAGAAATAGCGAGGCGCTTCACGACTTTTCAGAAGGAAGTTGAAGTTGAGAGAAACCAGTGGATGACCGAACGACAGTTGCTTCACTATCAGATCGATGACCTTCATGAACGAGAAGAAAACCTAAAGCATACCGTCCGCACTACGCAGCATTGGGTGCAAAACTGCCATGAGAGTATGATCGAGGCCAGGGGAGAAGTACTTCAGCTCAGTGAAACCTTGATTAATGTTTATGCTAACTATCTTCACCAAGGTGATGAAAATCTGGGCCGTCAGGCACGTGCTCTCGCTCCACATCTGCCAAAAGCCTTATCCAGGATCTACTCGAGTCTGAGGGAGGATTAAGTTGCAAGACATCTTTGGAAGGCATCTTGATGATAATTATTAAAGTCCTTGTTTTCTTAGAGTTACTTTCTTTATAGGTTTTTTAGTATTTCTCCAGTATTTCGAGTCTGTTCTAGTTTTAGATAATTTTAGTTTCCTTTCATTAAAGCTTTGTTTTAAGAACAGTTGGAAATATATGGAAAGTTTCGCATTTGTTTCAAGTTTTTATTCTCTTTATTTTTATTTTTTTTATATATACATATATTTTCCATATCCATGAACTACGTGATGATCTGATTCATGTAAAACATGATACGTAGGCAACCCTCGGCGGGTGCGATCAAATATTTTTCCAAGTTTCAAGTAACAATTTTAAGATGTTGGCGTTAAATAATTAATTCACCAAAGCCGGGATGAAACAAGAGGGGTTTCCTAAGTCCATTTCAGGAAGAAAATTACTTAGGTGCATGACATTTGAGTTAATTATGAATATATCAATATTTTTAAAAGCTCTAAATCCTAACATATTTGTTTCTGTTTCAAGAGAGAGAGAGAGAGAGAATAAGGTGGTTGGTTGTGGTTAAGCTGGCCTCTCACCCGTACAACACAAGGTATAAGGGAAAAAGAAAGATGACTCAAAAAGATGGAACAGAATCTGATAATGAAGAAAGTCGAGATCAGTTAGTTCCACGAGAGTTCGCATCTTTGGAGGAGAATAGGTTATTGAAGCAACAAATTGCGGAAATGTATCAGGCCTGGGCGAATGGACAAGCTCCGCCTTCCTCGATTCCTGGTATTTCAGATGCAAATCATCCCAGTTCTACTCAAGCCCAAGTCGACGATCCACTTTATCCGCCTGGATTTGGTCCATACGCTAATGTGTCTAGCGCTGCTGGCACATCCACCATGCGTCCTCCAAATCCATCATTCACGAACAACCCGCTTTTTATTCCGGCCGTGACAACTAATATAAACCCTCCATCAATGATACAGAAGCCTATCAACGAGCTAAATCATGATCAAGTCTATCCTCCTGAATTGGCATTCAAACCCTTAAATTCATATCAGCCCACTCATCAGCCTGAGTCTCATATCGTGATTGAGAAGGCTATTATGAATGAAGAACGAGAAGAGATAGCTAGAAAAGTGAGGAGTCTGGAGCAGAGTATGAGAAACATACAAGGATTGGGAGGACACAAAAGCGTCTCTTTCAAAGACCTGTGTATGTTCCCTAATGTTCATTTGCCAATAGGGTTCAAGACCCCAAAATTCGACAAATATAGTGGTCATGGTGACCCAGTGGCCCACTTAAAAAGGTATTGCAATCAACTCAGAGGAGCAGGAGGGAAAGAGGAGCTGCTTATGGCCTATTTCGGAGAAAGTCTGACGGGAATAGCCTCCGAATGGTTTATCGATCAAGATATCTCCCATTGGCACATTTGGGATGATATGGCTCAAGATTTTGTACAACAATTTCAATATAATCTCGATATTTTCCCTGACCGCACTTCTCTCGCTAACATGAAGAAAAAACCATCTGAAAGTTTTCGAGAGTTTGCCATAAAATGGAGAGAACAGGCATCTAGAGTCAAACCGCCACTGAAGGACCAGGAATTGATTGACGTTTTTCTCCAAACTGAAGAGTCCGATTATTTTCATCATTTACTAGCCGCGGTTGGTAAACCTTTCGCCGAAGCAATAAAAATTGGGGAAATGGTGGAGAATGGCATCAAATCAGGAAAAATCGTGAGCCAAACCGCCCTCAAGGCCACTACACAAGCCATTCAGAGTGGATCAGGTGGTTTCGTAAATCGAAAGAAGAAGGAGGAAGGATCCATGATGGCATCAGGACCGGGCAATGCCCAAAGGGGACGGAACTCCCCTTACGTTCATGTCCAACAGGGACAACCCAGCCCTCCTCAACATTATTATGCACCTCAACCTGCTGTTCTTAATGCTCAAGCGTATGCCCGACCTCCTCAGCGCCCACAATGGCGGGCACCTGCGCCACAAGGTTTTCGTCCGCGGCAGCCAAATTTACAAGCCCTTCGTAATCCGTATGTTCCGGCAGACTATACAAGAGAACAGAGGCCAAGGGAAAACTTCACCCCAATTGGAGAATCATATACGAGCCTGTTGCAGAGGTTGATCAAATTAGGATGGATTGAACCTGTTTTGCCTTTCAAAGTGGATCCGAATGCAAGTTGGTTTGATCCTAATGTAAGGTGTGAGTACCATTCTAACGTCCAAGGTCACAGTACCGAAAATTGTTGGAGTCTGAAGAGAGCCATTGAAAAGTTAATCGAAAGCAAGGCAATCGTAATACAAAAAGAAGAAGCACCGAATGTCACCGACAATCCACTTCCTAATCACAGTAACACACACGTCGTGGGGATGATTTTTGACGATAGAGACTACAGGCCAACAAGCCAAGCAGTGATGGAAATAGGCACCTTGAAGGAGAACCCGGGTGAAGCGCTGAAGTCTATGCAAAGAGAACCACTGATCGTGAAAGGAGCGAGTTCCATTATAAGACCCCGAGATTCAGAAAAGATGGTATTGTATGTTCCTGCAAAGTTAAAGGGAATAGCACAAGGTGGGCCAAAACTATATGTTTCGAGTGGTCCCTCATGGTTCGACCAACAGCGCAACAGCATGAGAAAGATAACAGAGCCAATTGTCATAAGACACGCAGCACAGCTCCCAGTGACAAGCTTGAAAACCATCCCATGGAACTACAACAAAACCACGGTGATGTACAATGGAAAAGAGGTCATGGAAGAAACAAACGAAGCAGGGGGTTTGACTCGATCAGGAAGATGTTATGCTCCAGAAGAATTAAGGAGACCAAAACAGTTTAAAGATAGTCAAGGGCCAATGAAAAAACCTGTCACAGACGAAGAAGCTGAGGAATTTCTGAAGAAAATGAAAACCCAAGACTATTCCATTGTCGATCAATTGAGAAAAACCCCGGCTCAAATCTCATTATTATCCCTACTGCTACATTCTAAAGAACATTAGCAGGCATTGATTAAGTTGTTGAATGAAGCATACGTCCCGAAGGAAACTACGGTCTGTCAAATAGAAAGGATGGTTCGTAGAATATTTGAAGCAAATAGAATAACTTTCACTGATGATGAATTGCCCACAGAAGGTTCTGGTCACAATAAGGCTTTGCATCTGACTATCAAATGCGAAGGATATTACATAAAAGGGGTAATGATCGATGGAGGTTCAGGAGTAGATATCTGTCCTCTCTCTACTTTGCAAAAATTAAAAATCAGCCCAGATAGGATTCGATCCAATAATGTATGTGTTCGGGCTTTTGATGGTGCAAAACGAGACACCATTGGTGAGATAGATCTTGCTTTGGTTATTGGACCAGTTGAGTTTGTGATCACCTTTCAAGTAATAGACATGGATACTTCCTACAACCTACTTTTAGGAAGACCATGGATCCATACGGCTAGAGCCATACCTTCTACTTTGCATCAAGTAGTTAAGTTTGAACACGACAATCAGGAAATCATTGTACATGGAGAGGATGACCTTCCCATACATCGAGATCCTTCTGTACCCTGTATCGAAGCAAAAGGGGGTTGTGAATCTTCCATTTATCAGGCTTTTGAAATTGTGACAGCTGATCAAGTCGTGGAAGGCACACCAATTCCAGGGCCTCATTTCTCTTCTACTTCAATCATGGTGGCTAGCCAAATGCTACAAAATGGTTATGAACCGGGAAGAGGATTAGGGGTTTCGCTGCAAGGAATTATAAACCCTGTAGATCCATGTGGTAGCCACAACTCCTTTGGCTTAGGATTTAATCCTACCGCAGCAGATAGAAAATAGGCGAAAGAGCAGAAGAAGAAGGCTTGGAAATTGACAAGTCCGGTTCCACACATTAGCCAATCTTTCACGAAAGCTCGAAAGGAAGAAAATCAAGACCCATATGCTAACAAGGATGTGGACGAAATATGTCAAGGTCTCAAGGAAATGTTTTATGAAATAAACATGGCTCAGATGGGTGAAGGCCCTAGCCATGCAGATGTGCAGTTCGTCGGGCCAAATATCAAGCTCACTAACTGGGAAGCCACTCCCCTCCCCACAAGGAAGGAGTCTTGGTAGTTTATTTTGTTGTTTCATTTTTCTTTATTTTGCATTTTGGACTATTCTCAGGGTTGTAGTCCACATAGTTTAGTTGCTCTGCTTTCATGTTAACCCTCCTATCCTTTCCGATTCAATGAAATGAATTTCAAGTTTTCTAGTAAATTCATCTTTTCTTCCCTCTTTTAATTTTTCATTTTTTTTCTATCTTATTTCAGTTATGTTAATACTGGCTCTGATAACATGGCATACACACAGAGTTCACATTTAGATCCTAAAAAGTTGTCTAATCTCGAATCAACAAACCAAACGGTAGATGAATACAATGAAGTTGAAGCTGATAAGGAAGTCAAAAAAGGGTTGAATCAATTTGAGGATAAGCCCAAACCCAATTTAAATGACACTGAGGTAATAAATTTGGGAACTGGTGAGGAGGTTAGAGAAATAAAAATAAGTATTCATGCGGATCAAAATATCAGAAATGATATTGTTCAGATTTTATTCGAGTATAGGGATGTTTTTGCTTGGTCTTATGATGATACGCCGGGTCTAAGCACTGATTTGGTAGTCCACAAACTGCCTACATACCCTGATTTTTCACCAGTCCAGCAAAAGCAAAGAAAGTTTAAAACTGACGTGAGCGATAAAATCAAAGAGGAAATCATGAAGCAATTGAATGCGAACGTGATTAGGGTCGCTCAGTACACCACATGGTTGGCTAATGTGGTTCCCGTACCGAAGAAAGATGGAAAAATCAGAGTTTGTGTTGATTATAGGGATTTGAACAAAGCAAGCCCTAAAGATAACTTTCCGCTACCCAATATTCATATCCTTGTTGATAATTGTGCTAAACATGAGATCCAATCTTTTGTGGATTGTTATGCCGGATATCACCAGATCTTGATGGATGAAACAGATGCAGAAAAGACTGCTTTCACCACCCCGTGGGGTACTTATTGCTACAGAGTCATGCCGTTTGGTTTAAAGAATGCGGGAGCTACATACATGAGAGCTATGACTACCATTTTTCATGACATGATGCACAAGGAGGTAGAAGTATATGTTGATGATGTCATTATAAAGTCCAAGACACAAGTTGACCACGTATATGACTTGAGGAAATTCTTTGAAAGATTGCGAAAGTATAATCTTAAGCTCAATCCAGCCAAGTGTGCATTTGGAGTTCCATCCGGAAAACTTTTGGGTTTCATAGTTAGCCGTAGAGGCATTGAATTGGACCCTTCCAAAGTAAAATCCATTCGAGAATTGCCGTCTCCAAAGAATAAAACTGAGGTCATGAGTTTTCTTGGAAGACTGAATTATATAAGCAGATTCATCGCTCAGCTCAGCACTACATGTGAACCGATATTTAAGTTGCTGAAAAAGGATGCTGCTATCCAATGGACAGACGAATGTCAAGAATCATTTGATAAGATTAAAGAATATTTGGCAAATCCTCCAGTACTGGTCCCACCGGAACCTGGGAGGCCTCTATTTCTATATCTGTCAGTGGTGGACAATTCTTTTGGTTGTGTTTTAGGACAGGATGATATCGCAGGCAAAAAGGAACAAGCAATCTATTATTTAAGCAAAAAGTTCACGAGTTATGAGGTAAAATATACTCTTTTAGAAAAGACATGTTGCGCCCTAACTTGGATTGCTCAGAAGTTGAAGCATTATCTTTCGTCCTACACAACCTACCTCATATCTCGAATGGATCCTTTAAAGTATATTTTTCAAAAACCTATGCCCACAGGCAGATTGGCGAAGTGGCAGATTTTACTTACAGAATTCGACATTGTGTATGTTACTCGTACCGCTATGAAAGCACAGGCATTGGCCGATCATTTGGCAGAGAACCCAGTTGACAACGATTATGAGCCTTTGCAAACTTATTTTCCTGATGAAGAAATTAATTCAATTGAGGAAGAAGTTCAAGATGATATGTATGCGTGGAAATTATATTTTGATGGGGCAGTCAATGTCAAAGGAGTAGGAATTGGGGAGGTTCTTGTCTCACCGACCGGGCATCATCATCCCGCCACAGCACGATTTCGTTTCTTTTGTACTAATAACACAGCAGAATATAAAGCTTGCATCATGGGATTAAATATAGCAATAAATCTGGATGTACACAGGCTAGTGGTGTTGGGAGATTCCGAATTACTCATTCGACAAATTCAAGGCGAATGGGAAACGAAAGATATCAAGCTCATTCCATACAAACGGTTCTTAGAGGACCTTAGCAAAAGATTCAAGTCTATCGAGTTTAGACATATTCCCAGATCCCATAATGAGTTGGCTGATGCCCTGGCTACCCTAGCTTCCATGCTCCCATACCCAGGAAATACGCATCTCGACCCATTAGAGATACAAATACGAGATCAACATGGTTATTGCAATATAATTGATGCAGAACCAGATAATGAACCCTGGTACTATGATATCAAACGCTTCCTAAAGTCAAAAGAATACCCAATACACGCCAATGCAGATCAAAAAAGGACTATTAGGCGACTTGCTAATGGGTTTTTCTTAAGTGGGGAGATTCTGTACAAACGAACCCCAGACTTGAACTTGTTGAGATGTGTTAATATTCAGGAAGCTGAAAGAATCATGAATGAGGTACATTCGGGGGGTATGTGGTTCGCATATGAATGGCTATGTTTTAGCAAAGAAGATTATGCGGGCAGGATATTATTGGCTAACTATGGAGCGAGATTGCTTTCGCTTTGTTCGCAAGTGTCATCAGTGTCAAATCCATGGCGATTTGATTCACTCGCCACCTTCAGAGCTGCATCCTATGTCCGCTCCTTGGCCATTCGTTGCTTGGGGCATGGATGTAATCGGTCCAATAGAACCAAAAGCTTCTAATGGGCATCGATTCATACTGGTCGCTATTGACTATTTCACCAAATGGGTAGAAGCTGCTACTTTCAAATCAGTCACGAAGAAAATAGTAGTGGATTTTGTTCATTCGAACATCATATGTCGTTTTGGTATACCAAAGTCCATTATCACAGACAATGCAACCAATCTCAATAGTCATCTAATGAAGGAGGTTTGTGAGCAATTCAAGATCGTGCATCACCATTCTACCCCTTACCGTCCTAAAGCAAATGGAGCCGTTGAAGCAGCAAACAAGAATATTAAGAAGATTCTTAGGAAAATGGTCCAAGGATCTCGACAGTGGCATGAGAAATTACCGTTTGCGCTTTTAGGATATCGTACAACTATCCGTACATCGACTGACGCAACTCCTTATTTACTAGTCTATGGGACTGAAGCTGTGATACCCGCAGAAGTCGAAATTCCCTCGCTTCGAATCATTGGTGAAGCCGAGATTGACGATACTGAATGGGTCAAGTCTAGACTAGAACAATTATCGTTAATAGATGAAAAAAGGTTGACGGCAGTTTGCTTTGGTCAATTATACCAGCAGAGGATGGCGCGAGCTTACAATAAGAAGGTACGTCCTAGAAAATTCGAGGCCGGCCAACTTGTCGTAAAATGCATCCTTCCACACCAAGAAGAGGCTAAAGGAAAGTTTGCTCCAAACTGGCAAGGTCCATACATAGTTAAACAAGTACTATCAAATGGAGCTTTGCAACTTGCGGATCTGGACGGAAAAATGGCAGGAAAAGCTATCAATGCCGATTCAGTCAAAAGATATTATATTTGACACACTTGTGCTTAACATTCTCAAGTTGAGATGACGAAAGGCCATCATTCTACTTAACTAAATGTCGTTAATCCCTTGTCATCCCTTCGAGCTTTATTTACCTTTCCTTGCTTACCCTCTTTGGAGCCAAAAAAAAAAAAAAAAAAAGAATAATGTGTATAGCATTGAACTACGTTCGACCTGATTCCTAAATGGATACGTAGGCAGCCCTATTTTGGGGTTCGGTCCGACAAAAAAAAATAATAAAAAATCTCGGTATTCAAAAAAAGATGAGATATATATCCTATTGTCACTTTTATATGGCTCTCAAGTTGTAATTTATCCTAAAAAATCCTTTTCCTTTTGTCCATTAAAGACCTTCCGATCAATTTTTGAGAATGTCAAGCCTTGTGTGCTATATATATATGTAAAAAAAAAAAAAAAAAAAAAAAAAAAAGGGGCTTGTAGGTGAAAACCCATGGAGGCACCTAAAAAAAAAATAAAAAAATCTTATTGGTGAAAACCCTCAGGGGCGCCATAAGACAATGATGAACGAGACAATCGAAATTAGAGAGGTCAATTGAGAAAATCCTAGAAGAAATAACTTTAGTCAAACAAAGTTTATCACGACAGGACAAAGATCAAGAAGGATGATTTGATTTGATTGAAAGGTGCAGCCTAATTCGAGATTAGACAGTTTTGAAGGATAAAATATCTACTCCAAATTGTGTGTCACGCGTTATTGAAGTCAATATACACCTCCAAATAAGCTTTCTTACTTTACTGGTAGAAATACCTTCTATTCAAACATAATTCTTTTATTCCTTCTTTTGATTTTTCCTTATTTCATTTTTACACGCTTTGTTTTTATGGGTAAGTCTCGCACCAAATGCGAAATAAAGAAAAACGCGCAAAATTGACCATGGCTACCAGTGAAATTGAGCAGAGATTGTTGGGCGTTTGCCACCTTGACAAGGACAAAGAGCCAGTTAAGATAAGTGTTACGAGTGAAGCATTTGAAAATGAAGAGCAGAATCATACTGAAACAAACAGAGATGCAACAGAATTCGAAAGACAAAGAATCAAGCTCGCCAACCAATTAGTTGAATCAACTGTATCAAGTTGGGGCAGAGATAAGGAAAACCTCTAAGGAATTCAAGGCCACAAACCAACCACCAATCTTAAAACTCACATTTTTTTTTTCTCTTTGTTTGAACAGGGGCAAAGCAATCTTGTGAAGTTTAGTGAAAAAAAAGAAACAAATATAGCAAAGTTAAGTTTTCTTGAATTTTCTCTTTTTGTTATACTCCTATAATTCTAAGTTCGTACCAATATAATAATAATAATAATAAAATCCCTCATATTCAAGACTGGGGCATTTTTTTTTCTAACAAGAAAAAATCCTAATCTTAGTTGTCTTCATAGGGCACCATCCCCTTGTTGACATCTTTATTCGTCTTCATAGGGCACCATCCCCTTGTTGACACTTTATTCGTCTTCATAGGGCGCCATCCCCTAGTTGACATCTTTATTCGTCTTCATAGGGCACCATCCCCTTGTTGACACTTCATTCGTCTTCATAGGGCGCCACCCCCTAGTTGACATCTTAATTCGTCTTCATAGGGCGCCTTCCCCTAGTTGACATCTTATCTCGTTTTCATAGGGCGCCTTCCCCTAGTTGACATCTTATCTCGTCTTCATAGGGCGCCATCCCCTAGTTGACATCTTATCTCATCTTCATAGGGCACCATCCCCTAGTTGATATCTTATCTCGTCTTCATAGGGCGCCATCCCCTAGTTGACATCTTATCTCATCTTCATAGGGCACCATCCCCTAGTTGATATCTTATCTCGCCTTCATAGGGCGCCATCTCCTAATTGACATCTCATTCGTCTTCATAGGGCACCATCCCCTAGTTGACATCTTATCTCGTCTTTATAGGGCGTCACCCCCCAGTTGACATTTTATTTCGTCTTTATAGGGCGCCTAGTTGACATTCTAGGAAATAAACCTTCCTATTGTTCTTCTTTATGTCCTCATAGGGTATGACAATCCTTAGTCACATTTTTAGAGGCAAAAATCTTATTTCTTTTTCATGCATTATTAAGAATATGGTTCTTATCTTATCGCGCTCCTAGCCTAAATTTCTATCCATTCATTCATTTATTTATTTTTAAACTAGATTATAGTTTTTCTAATAACTCACAAAATTTTCCTAGTGTAAACTGGGGCAGAAAATTTTGTTTGTTTTGTTTCGTCTTCTTTGATGGCTTGCAGGTTTTCTGCAAAGCACAGGGTTATCCAAGAATGGAATTTCATCTCCAGTCAAAATACAGAAGAATGATCATGTTGAAGATAGTTAGAGTCAGCTCTGTATCTGTAGCGGCCCAACATCTCAAGAGACATCTTTTTTGCTTCTGATAAGGAGAATAAGCATTCAAAGTATTCTATGAACTGTTCTTTGGCAGAGTGGCAATGACTCAATCCAAGTTGCAGGTTCAAATCTCAAATCCTAACTTCAAGATCAAATCTTGATATCGAGGTACCCACCAGAAGAAGGTGAGGCGATAACTAAAGATCCAAGAGGTAGATCTGAAGCAAGAGAATCAAGACAATTAGAATAGATAGGATTTTGAATCTTTCATTTTTAGTTTCATTTTTCTTTTTCTGATGTAATAAAAGGAGCAACGAACCGGAAACTCGACGGGACCTCAACTCGACTCTCCAACTCATCCATTCATTCCACTCCAACACCCATTTGAACTACCCGTGACCTGATTCTCTTATAACCTGAGATATGTAGGATGCCCAAAGCCAGGGCTCGGTCACAACTCTTTCCTACTTATTTACGTATTACTTTTGAATAAATGGTTGAGCCAAAAATTAGTCATGCTCACTTCTTTGCTTGAAAATTCTACATATTTCAAGCAAAGAGGGGCATTCTGTAAACACCTAATTTTTGACCAAAATCTAATGTTTTACGTCATTTTTAGTGTTTAATATATATATATATATATATATATATATATATATGTGTGTGTGTGTGTGTGTGTATTTTTTTTTAGGTCTAAATTAGATATTTTAAGTTTATCTTATTTTACAAGGTTTGTTTAAAAGTTTTGAAAACTACAAAAATAGAGTCACATTTTTTACTAAGTTTTTATTTTATTGTAAATTTATTTATTTATTTTTAGGAAAAAATAATTCTAAATTATATTTGTTTCCTTCTTTCAACTTTTAATAAAGAATTTAGTGATATTAATATTTCTTAATCATATTTCTAAGACTAGCTTGTTAACTTATTTTTATTTTATAAGTTTTGAATAGATTTTATCATTTTTATTTTATTTAAAATACTAATTTAAAAAAAAAAAAAAAAAAAAAAAAAGAAATTTTAGCCTAAATTACCCATCCCCATAACCAACATCCATTACCCCATTTTCCCACAATCCTCTCTTCCATGCACACACACGTCCACAACATGCACCAACACACGACACACCTACACACATGCACTATATAAACACAAGCACATAACAAGGAAGGGGGGACACGGGGGAAATGAAGAAAAACATTAAGAATTAGAGAAAAGAAACAGAAGAAGATCGAAAAGAAAAACAAAAGAAAAAAAACACACAGAAGAGAAGCATGGAAAAATTTCAAAAGAAAGAAAGCGGGTTGAGAAAAAGATGAAAAAGGAAAAGAGTTAGAGTTTAGGGTTGAGTCTCCATTTAGAGTTTTCGGTTCGAGTTCGTAGCTTCAAAAGTTAACTACTATTAACTTTGTGAATTACAAGATTGTAGCAGATCTCGTTAGAAACTTATTTTCACAAGAGGTAATCTTCGAGCCTTTTATTGTAGCATAATAATGTGTCAAATGAAGGATGTGTTGTCTGTATCCCAACGGTGATTCTGTTCGTTTTTTTTTTTCAGTTTTCGTTTAGTCAGATTTGTATTCGGTTTTAATACTTTCGTTTTCTCTTGAATATCGTTAGTTAATGGTGGGTTAATTTATTCCCTTGCTCTGTGCTCTTGGTTACTGGAAATGAGTCTAATGATTTGTTAATTTGGCTTCTAGTTTTTGTTAGTTTTGTCTCCTTGAGGTTTTTTTTACTACTATAGTTTCCGTTGATGTATTGCTTGAAATATGCATGGAGAGTTCATAAAAAAAAAGGGGGGGGCAATAGAGACGGGAGAAGTTGAAACCTGCACAGAGATGATAGAAATATAAATAATATCATAGAATTGCTTTCTAGTTAGACTATACTAAGGTGCAATTTAAGGTGTTATATGAGATCATCACATTTTGTACTTTTCCCTCTTTCTTTAATTAGTCCAACTTAAAATAGGTATTATGCTTAGAATATTATTAGCCGGAACTTCACATCTAGCATTAGACCTAGTGGAACTAAGGGTTCGAGTTAAATAATTCCTTCTCAGACCGTGGTAGTTCAGTTGGCAAGATATTGTAGTTGCCACTATTGTGAAATGATACTTGTACACAAAATCGTTAACTATAAACTGGGAAAAATTGTGTAGATAAGTGTGCATGATATAGCAAAACTTAGTTGCGTATTTTTTTTCCCAAAATAATATTTGCATGCATTTGTAATAGGTTTAGCATGTCAAATTGTCAATGTCTTTCATTGTGGTATTATTTTTATAATCATTGTCAATGTCTTTCATTGTGGTATTATTTTTATAATCATTGTCAATGTCATCCACAAAGGAAGTTTATAATACCATTTTGTGGTTAAATATTTTAAAACACGAGCTAGCGTTGGAGTTTAAGTTAATGAATAAATTCTTCGGTGAAATTAGGGTTTATAAGGATTATGGTTAGCAAAAATTGAAAGATGTATATATATTACGGATCTATGTAGTTGTTTAGTTGGAGCCGGGAGTTGGGTTTCCCTTGAGTCACTATTGATTATATTAGAAAAATAAGAAATGAAATAACTACGTGAAGTTGAAAAGACAATAGTGATACTATAAAAGATTAGACTATTGAGTTAAATTTAGTCGATCTTTATTAGTTTCTAAAAAAAAAAATGCATTTTATACCGAGCATGTGCATGGCAAAGTTTTTATTATTATTTTTTTCTTTCTCCCTTTAACACATAATTTGTACTACTTGGAATATAGTTATATTATGACAGAGTCTTGTAATGATTATGGGATTAACATACAAGTGAAACTTAACGATGGAGTTGGAAAGCGCTGCTACCGACCATTCGTTATAATAAAATTAATCTACCATTTGAAGCCGATTGGATTGGGTTGGATGGATTTCAAACTTATTAGGTTCTTATTTAAACTAGGAAAATGGGGATGACTCATAAATGCCTCAAAGGCGCGAGAAATGCATCAAAACTCGTGGTAAGGCCGAAAAGTACTACTATCGGTAAAACACGCATTAATACAGTTTTAAATATATTCAAAAATAAATAAAAAGAGGGACAGAAGTTACTTTTAGGCTAACAAATATTATGTATCCAAGAGATTAATTTAAGCCAGACGTAAGTCATTAAAGCGATCGTGCTAGAACCACGGGACTCGAGGGGTGCCTAACACCTTCCCCTCGGTCAACAGAATTCCTTATCCGGATTTCTAGTTCGCAGACCAAAAAATTAAGGGTTATTTCCTTTTGAATAGGGATTCAATAAGGTGACTTGGAACACCCAAACTCAATTCCAAGTGGCGACTCTGTAAAATGAATAATCCTTTTTCAAAACGTCACTTTAATTGAAAAAAAACCATTTTCTCCAAAACCAAATCCATAGCAGGTTAGGGCGGCAAAAAGAGGGGTGTGACAAAATGAATTCATAATGAACTGCAAAGTTTGCTTATATAATCAATTAAAATAAAAGTGATTACATAATTAACTAAAAAAGATATTTTACAGAAATAAAAGATTATGAAGCATAAGATCTGAGGAGGATACTAGAGAAAAAAAAATCAATTTTTTCTTTTCATTGTAAAACAATTCAATTCAAGTTGTAGTGTTTAAAAAATGAAGTCATTGATCTGTTCTACCTATGATCATGTGACTTTATAATGTATTTTCATGTTGTTGTTTGATGAGAGTGTTTGGAATTTGTCTCTTTTTATGTTCCTTTTCTCCAATTGCTTTATTGTTTTGATTTATTCTACCTATCTTTAGTTCAAAATCACGAGATTCAAGTTTTTTTTACTTTTTTAAAATTCGTGAAAAAATAAAATCAGACAAATAAATTAAAATAGGAGAGTGCGGTGTTATAACGTCCACATACCCCACTTGTGAGATGATATATTGGTATGGTATTTGTTCATTATAACATGATATGTAAGGGTGTGTTTTGTATAGAGAAAAAACATTTTTTAGATTTTGTTTTGTTATTTCATGTTCGGTTGGTTAAAACTTTTTAAAAATATGTTCTCTATGAAAACAAGTTCTTTATAAATGATGAAAATGACTTCCCTAGTGAAGTAGAAAAAACGAGTAGTTCCACAAGTGATATTTCACATTAATTGAGTTCTCCTTACCCTCCCACTGTCCCCCACCTTCCACCTCCCATTGTATATGTCTAGTTTGTGTACGTATATCATTATGAAATATTTTTTACTTAATTATCAAATATAAGAAAATAAGTAAAAAAAAGTTATTTATTTTATGAAAAATATTTTTCTTCGTATCGAGCACATCCTAGGTAAACACAAGCCATGTAAATCAAAGATATACACAAGTTAACAAATGACCCCACCGACCCTGCAGGCCCACAATCCCCCGCTCCTCATCCTTCCTGGGATCCCCCGATCGATTTTCAAATCAAAAATCAGCCAAACCTCGGGCCCACCCACATAACCTTGGGTTGTAGCACACTGATTTAGCTCGAAAATGGCCCATTCGCGCAATTTCGCCCGTGTGACCATCCAAACGTCCCCGTCGACCTCACAGGCCCACACTCCTCGCTTCTCAGCCTGCCTTAGATCCCCCGATCAATTTTTGGCCTAAAACACGCCTGAGACTCCGGCCCACCTATGGAACTGTGGGCTTAATTTGATTTGAAAATGGACTGTTCGTGCCGTTTTGCCTGTTTGACCGTACAAACGACCCCGCCGACCCTACAGGACCAAACTCCCTCTCTCCTCAGCCTGCCTGGGAGTCCCTGGTCAATTTTTGGCCCAAAACACATCCGATCCTCGTGTTCACCCACGAAATCATAGGTTATATCACTCTAAATTGGCCCAAAAATGGCCCGTTGGCACCGTTTTTCCTGTTTGACCACCCAAACGGCCCCACCGACCCTGCAGGCACAAACTCCCATTGGCCAAAATTGGTCTGTTAGCGTCGTTTTGCCCTAATGGGCTGTATAGCACACCGATTTGGCCAAAATTGGTTTGTTCGCGTCGTTTTGCCCATTTGACTACCCAAATGTCCCCGCCGACCCTACATGCCCATACTTCCCTGCTCCTGAGCCTACCCCGAAGCCTCGATCAATTTTTGGCCCAAAACACGCTCGAGCGCTGGGCCCACCCACGGAACCGTGGGCTAGAGCACACAGATTTGGCCAAAAAATGGCCTTTTCATGTCGTTTTGCCTGTTTGACACCCAAACGGCTCCGCCAACCCCATAGGCCCACACTCCCCCACTCTTCAGCCTTCCTGGGAGCCTCAAGTCGATTTTTGGCCCAAAACACGCTTGAGCCTCGAGCTCACCCATAGAACTGAGGGCTATAGCACACCGATTTGGTCCAAAAATAGCCCGAGCGTGCTGTTTTGCCTATTTGACCACCCAAATGGCCCCACCGATCCTATAGACCCACACTTTCCCACTTCTCAGCCTGTCTAAGAGCCCCTGATAAATTTTTGGCCAAAAAAATGCTTGAACCTCGGGCCCACCCATGGAAATGTAGGCTATAGCCCACTAATTTAGCCTAAAAATAGTTTGATCACGCCGTTTCTCCCGTTTGACCACCCAACGGCCCCACCGACCCTGCAATCCAACACTACCCTATTCCTCAGCCTTCCTGGGAACCCCCAGTCAATTTTTGGCCTAAAAAATGCCCTAGCCCCGGGCCCACCCACGAAATCGTGGGCTATGGCATACCAATTTCGCTCAAAAATGGCCCGTTCACGCCATTTTATTCGTTTGACCACCCAAACTGCCCCGCCGACCCCGCAAGTACACACTTACCCGCTCCTCAGCCTGCCTGGGATCCCTAGTTCAATTTTAGGCACAAAATACGCCCGAGCCTCGGGCCTACCAATGGAATCGTGGGTTATAGCTCACTGATTTGGCATGAAAATGGCCCATTTGCATCGTTTTGCTTGTTTGACCACTCAAACGGACCTACCTACCCTGCAGGCCTAAACAACCCTACTGTTCAACCTGCCTGGGAGCCCCCAGTCAATTTTTTTCCCAAAATACGTTCGGGCCCCGAGGCTACCTATAGAACGTTGGGTTATAGCACATCAATGTGGCCCAAAATAGCCCGTTCGCGTCGCTTAGCCTACTTTCCCACCTAAACGGCCCTGTAAGCCCTTAGTCCTCCACTCCTAAGCCTTTCTAGGATCCCTCAATTGATTTTCAACTCAAAACACGCCCTAGCTCTAATTCCACCCACTGAATCGTACGCTATAGCACATCGATTTTGCCCGAAAATGACCTGTTCTCACCGTTTCGCACGTTCGGCCACCCAAATGGCTCCGCCGACCCTGCAGGCCCATAGTCCCCTTCTTCTCAGCCCGCCTAGGGATCCCAATCAATTTTTAGCCTAAAACACGCCCGAGCCCCAGGCCCACCTACGGAACCGTGGGCAATAACACACCGATTTGGCATGAAAATGACCTATTTGTGTCGTTTCATCCATTTGACCATACAAACGATCTTGTCGAACCTGCAGGCCCACACTCCCCCACTCCCCAGCCTGCCTGGAAGCCCCTGGTCAATTTTTGGCCCAAAAAATTCCTGGGCCCTGAGTCCAACCACGGAACCGTGGGCCGTAGCACACCAATTGGCCCAAAAATAACCCGTTCGCACCGTTTTGCTTGTTTGACCACCCAAATGGTCCCGTCGACCCTGCAAGCCAATACTCTTCACTCCTCAGCCTGCCTAACAGTCCCCGATCAAGTTTTGACAAAAAATACGCCTGGGCTACGGGCCTACCCATAGAATCGTAGGCTATAGCACACCGATTTAGTTAAAATATGGCTCGTTTGACTCGTTTTGCCTGTTTCACTACCCAAACAGCCCCGCCGGCCCACACTCTCCCACTCATCAATCTGCATGGGAGCCCCCAATCAATTTTCCATGCAAAAAATGCTTGGGACTCAGGCCCACCCTTGGAAATGAGGTCTATAACACAATGATTTGACCCGAAAATGGCCCATTCAAACCATTTTGCTTGTTTAACCGCCCAAATGGCCCTACCGACCTCGAAGGCCCACACTCCCAAGCTCATCAGCCTGACTAAGATCCTCCAGTCGATTTTAAGCCTAAAAAATACCCGAGCCTTTGACCCACCCATAAAACCGTGGGCTATAGCATTCCGATTTGGCTCAAAAATAGCTCGTTCACGTTGTTTCGCTCGTTTGACCACCTAAACGGCCCCGCTGACCACACATGCCTACACTCTCCCTCTCCTCAGCCTTCTTGGAAGCCCTCGGTAAATTTTTGTCCCAAACCACACTCGAGTCTCAGGCCCACCCACAGAATCGTAGGACATAGCACACTAATTTAGCCCAAAAATGGCCCGTTTGCACCATTTTGCTCGTTTAACGACCCAAACGACCTCGCCGACCTCGAAAGCCCACATTCTCCCACTTCTTAACCTGCCTGGGAGCCCTCGATTGATTATCATTCAGAAACACGCCTGAACCCCAGACCCACCTATGGAACCGTGGGCTATAGCATACCGATTTTGCCCAAAATGGCCTATTTGTGCCGTTTTGCCCGTTTGACAACACAAATGGCCCCACCAATACTGTAGGCCAATATTCCCCAGCTCTTCAGCCTGCCTAGGAGCCCCTAATCAGTTTTTGGCTTAAAAAACGCTCGACCCTCGGGCCCACCTTGGAACCGTGGGCTATAACGCACCAATTTGGCCCGAAAATGGCCCAATTGCACTCTTTCGACCGTTTGACCACCCAAATGGCCCCGCCGACCCTGCAGGACCACAGTCTCCCATTACTCAACCTATCTAGGAGCCCCTAATTGATTTTTGATCCAAAACGTGCCTGGGCCTTGGGCCCACTTACGGAACTGTGGGCTATAGGCCCTGATTTGGCTCGAAAAAGGCTTGTTCACTTCATTTCGCATGTTTGACCACCTAAACAGCCCCACTGACCCCGCAAGCCCACACTCTTCCGCTCTTCAACCTGTCTTGGAGACCCCGATCGATTTTCATCCCAAAATATGCATGGGCTCCAGGCCTACCCATGGAACCGTGGGCTGTAGCACAATGATTTGTCTTGAAAATGGCGAGTTCGCATAATTTTACCCGTTTGACCGCCCAAATATTCCTACCGACCCTGCAGTCCCACACTATTTCGCTCCTCAGCCAGCCTGGGAGCCTCCAATCGATTTTTAGCCAAACATAGGTTTGGGCCTCAGGCCCACCCACGGAACTATGGGCTATAGCACATTGATTTGGCCTAAATATAGCTCGTTCACGCTGTTTCATCCATTTGACCACCCAAATGAACTCGCCGACCCCGCATGTCCATATTCCTCTGCTCCTCAGCTAACCTGGGAGACCCTAGTTGATTTTCGGCCCAAAACACGCCTGGGCCTGGGGGCCACCCATGAAATCGTGGGTTACAAACACCGATTTGGCTAAAAAATGCCTCGTTCGCAATGTTTTGCTCATTTGACCACCCAAACGGCCCCACAGGCCTACACGTCTTCGCTCCTCAGCCTAATTAGGAGCACTTGGTCAATTTTTGACCCAAAACATGCCCGGGCTCCGGGACCACCCACGGAACCGTAGGTTGTAGCACACCAATTTGGCCTGAAAATGGCTTGTTCATACCGTTTGTCCCGTTTGACCATCCAAATGGACCCGCCGTCCCCGCAGGCCCATACTCCCTTACTCCTCATCCTACCTGGGAGCTCCTGGTCGATTTTTAACTCAAAACACACTTGGGCCTCTTGACCAACCTCGAAACCATGGGCTATATCACACTAATTTTGCCTGAAAACTGCCCGTTCGCACCGATTTGTCCGTTTGACTGCACAAATGGACCCGCCGACCTGTAGGCTCACACTTCCCCGCTCTTCAACCTGCCTGGGAGCCCTCGATTGATTTTTATCCCAAAACACGCTCATGATCCAAGCCCACCCACAGAATCATGGGCTATAGCACATTGATTTGGCCTAACAATGGCTTGTTTGTGCTGTTTCGCCTGTTTGACCATCCAAACGGCCTCGCCGACCCCATTGGCCCACATTCTCTCCCTCTTCAGCCAGCCTGGGAGACTCCAATCGATTTTTGGCCCAAGACACGCCCGAGCCCCGAGCCCACCCACAAAACCGTAATTTGTAGCACACCGATTTGACCCGAAAAATAGAGAAACACGAGAGGAAAATAATGTCGAACAAATGGAGTCTCCAAAAAGATAAAGCAGAGAGCAATTTTGATTGAAAAAATGCAACACGTGTTATCATTACTGAAGCCAATAGTTGATAATGGAGACTTCATTTGAAATTTTATCATTATTCCAAAAATACCCTTGGTAGTACACAAAAGTTTCACTTATAAAAAGTTTAAAAGTGACCAAGTGTATCAATAATTATTTACTTAGAACCCGTTTGGTATTGCTGTTACAAAACTTCTTATTTGAGAGACACTTTTATAAAATGACTTTTCTGAAAAGTACTTTTTAAAAAAAAAAGCAGTTTGTGTTTGATAAATTCATTCGAAAAGTGATTTTGATAATCAAATTATGTTTGGATAATATTTTTCAAGGAGTGTTTTTTTGAGGAAAATGACCAAAAAGGACATCTATCAATAGACTTTTATTACTAAAAATCAATTTATAGAGAAAAATTATTTTAAATATCTATTATAATATTTTAATTAATTTTTTTTAAATTTAATTAAAATGTACGTACTCTAAAATTTTCAATCAATATTTATATACATAAATACATTAAAAAAAATTAATAGTGATGTATTACTTAAAACATCAAACGAAAATGAATATAAAAGTTATTTCATAAATTAAATTACTATATGAGAAATATTATCTGTATTTATAGATGAAGGAGAAGGTGTACAATACGATAAAATCGTTGAATAAATAGAAGGTTTGAAGAAACGGTAAAAAAATAATAATTAGAATCTATCTTTTTTTTTGTTACCTTATTTTTTGGATATATTTTACTGTGTCAAATTTACTAAAAGTTAGCAAACACTATATTCATGCTTACAAATATCTAAATTAGATAATATTTGTTATTTGTTAGCTTTTCTTTTGGATATGTTTTTACCGTTTCAATTCTAAAACTAAGTAACCAAATTCATATACGTATACTACATAATGATAAATATTTAAAATAAAATTTTATTTATTATTTGTTATCTTTTTTAATATATTTTTACGGTGTCAAAATTTACTATGAATAAGTAGTCATCATATTCATATATATATATACACACACTATATTTTAACAAATATGTCACTTTTCATGAATTATTTATTTAAAATTAAATATTCTAGAAAAAATTTATATGTGATGTCAAAATGCAATCTTGTAACGTGACTCATCTGTTAATTATTATCATTAATAATAATAAAATAATTTATATATTCTTTTGTCATCATCATCAATGATATTTTCAAATTAATTAAAGAAAATGAGTGAAAATAAAATAATAATATATAAATCATAAAGAATTATGATGTAAATATGAAATATAATTTTTTTAAAACCAAACGTTAATCAAACTTATAATGATATGTTAAGTAATTAATAAGGTATTATATATATATATTTTGTCATAAAAAATAATTTTCTGTTTCTGCTTATTTTGAGAATTAGAAATGTTCTGCTTCTTCCCAGAAGCAGAAAAACTGCTTCTTGCTTATTTTTAAAAGCACTTTTGGAAGTTTACAAAACACCCTTCTTTTTTAAAATAAATTTGATAACTCCATATTAATTCTTGATTCTACTTAAAAGTCAATCTAATGGAGTTCATAGTTGGTTGTCATTTTCTTCCCTTTTTTTCCTTTTATACTATCTTCGTCTCAATTTACATGATATTTAAAAAAAAAATTAACAGTAGGAGAAATTGGAGAGGGGATTACAAAATTGGTAGCCGAATCCTCGACAACTGAAAATTGACGTAGTCAACCAGCTAAGCTATTAAGATTCTTCTTATGCAATATTTATTTTTTAAATCAATCTAAAAAATTGTCTATTTTTCATATTTATATTTTTTATATTTAGTAAGTAACAGATCAGCTTAAGATTTCTCATGAGCTACATAAATTTCTAGTTATGAACTATTTTATGGGCAAGTTACCCATTTGATTGGCCGGCTAAAAATATTTACATTCGCTAGGTAAATTAAAATATAAAAATATATATTATTTTGTATAAACAATGTATTTCTATATTTTTCATACATTAATATATATTCGTTGGCTATTAGTTTGATGCGAGGTTATTTATGTCAATTTCTTATAGTTTAAACCATAAGTTTCAATTTTTTTAAAATGAATTTATATCTTTTGCATTTATTTTGTCACTGTTGTAATCAATCCATTTCTATGCCTCATTCTCATTTTATTCAATCTATCCTAACTATGGAGATGTGGATTATGATAGCGAGTGAATGCGACGTCTCTGATTGGACAATGCCATGAGAAAGCTATAAGTCCGTGAAGGAATTAGATTAAGTAAATTAAGTGTGTCATGAAAATAAATGGGAATTAGAGAAAAAAAAAATTAATTTTTTAGACATCTATTAAACAAGACCAAGAATAAAGTCATATACTTTCTTAAAATTCGTGTCAAATCAGAATCAAACAAATAAATTGAAACGGAGGAGTGTGGCATTATAACCGCCACATACCCCCACTTGTGAGATGATATACTGGTATGGTATTGGTTCATTACAACGTGATATGTAAGGGTGTGTTCGATATAGAGAAATATTTTTTAGATTTTTTTTTATTTTTTCATGTTCGATTGGTTAAAAATTTTTAGAAACATATTCTTTATGAAAACAAGTTCTTTATAAATGATGAAAATGACTTCTCTAGTGGAAGTAGAGAAAATGAGAAATTCCACAAGTAATATTTCACATTAATTGAGTCATTCTTACCCTCAGGGCTCAACACACCTTATCTTTACCTCACCTTCGTAGTCCCCACCTCCCACCTCTCATAGTATATGTCTAGTTCGTATACATATATCTTTATGACAATATATTTTACTTAATTATCAAATACAAAAAAATAAGTAAAAAAAATTGACTTATTTTATAAAAATATCTTCCTTCGTACCGAACACACCATAGGTAAAATAAGCCATAAAAAACAAAGATACACACAAAATAACAAATGTAACTAATCCTTTACAAATAATAGGACACATTAATTTAGTAATCCTAACAACCTTCGATAAAGAAGAGAAATAATATGTAAGAAACACACAAAAAGGAAAGTTAAAAACACAAGGTGATTCTTCCCATTTGTTCTAGCCTTGATGGATAAAGTTACCGGCAGGGCGACTCAACCTTATAAAAATATAGGTGGCCACCTTACGCCCCCAAATTTGAGGGGCCTCATTTTTTACTAATATATTATAGATTTTGTTTTAAAAAATAAATATTATTTATAAAAAAAATAAAATTTTCATATAAAAGGAAAAAATTATTAGAAGAAATTCATATATCTAGAATATTATGTCTCAAGAAAAATTAAATGCATCGATAATATTATTACTTAAAAAAGATTAATTAGAAAAAATCGATTATATAATTTTGAACATAGAGTTTATTATAAAAGGGTTATTTTTTCTTAAAAATTTAAGGCCTCTGTTTGATTTCCGCGTTAGGCCACGAATATGGTTGAGCCGCCCCAGATTACTGGATATTTTTTGTTGGTGAAAGATACATGTATTACATGAATTTAGTTAAAATACGCAAAAGCTGACCCAAACACAACAAGTATTAAATTTTTTTTTAAAAAGGCACCATTTTACACACTGAACATTCAACTTATTAAATATTTTTTAGTTTGATCAAAATTTTTACTATACTATTACTTTTATTCTACTTGAGTTAAGAAAGATTTTACGATTTTATCACTTTTACTATCATTCTAGATGAACTAAAAACAAAATCAGTGTACATAAAGTGACATTCATGAAAATATTTGTGAACTCGTTACTAAAAACCTTGAAATGGAGACAATCAAATTTAAATTCTACCGCTCCATGTCAAGTTGCGGGGAGGAGCAGGCATAAAGGCAAATTTTAACAAGAGACTCTAAATATATACACATATGTTAAAAAAATAATACTGTAATAATTTAGAGCTGCCCTTTTTTCTTACTTTTTATTTATTTTTGGTGTAATATTTTTAAAAGAAACATAATCTTTAACTTCACATGACATATTAATATGATTATTAATAAAAGAAAGGATTATTGTAAGTTAATAAGATGTTAGCCATTTGTTTGCTATGCATATACTTGGGTGTTGTTGTTAAAAACTTTAATTACTAAAATGAAGTTTGAGTTATTTTAGTCAAAGTTTTAACATATTTTCGATAAAAATTAGATAGCTCTTTTTTCTTTATTTTATTTTAAGATAATTCTATTTTACAGTCTTCATTTTATTTCAAATGGTGTTGAAATCATAAAATTTAATATTAAAATTTTTGAGGTCTAAAATTAATACTTTATTAGCTTTACCCTTGAACTAACCTTGATTGCAGATACTCTGAAAAGACAAACAACAACTACTACTACCTAGTGTGGGGAGGATACTCCTAAGGCCTATCTCATTAAGGTAGAGAGACTGTTTTTGATGACTTTAAAATGACAAAAGGGGCAAAAATTACAAATGGAGAGCCATTTGGTAAGACAATTTGCATGAAAAACACGACGACAGTCTACAAGGGACTTTTTTGCCATGGTCCCACCTCCCACAGTATATGTCTAGTTTGTATACATATATATTTATGAAAGTATTTTTTACTTAATTATCATATACAATAACAACAAATTCAGTGTATTTCCATCAAGTAGGGTCTAGAAAATTATCTTTTATAATTATCATATATAAGAAAATAAAAAAAAAGTCACTTATTTTATGAAAATATTTTCCTTCACACCAAATACATCCTAGATAAAACAAGCCATAAAAAACAAAGATAAACACAAAATAACAAATGTAACTAACCCTTGACAAATAATAGGACACATTAATTTAGTACTCCTTGTTTTGTAGAGAAATTTTAACTTTTTGAAAGAAGAGTCGCCACTTAATTTTGAAAAGGAATTAAGAAACCTTTATAGAGTTACTTAAAACGATTCAAAACAGAAAAATCGATTTAAGTTAAGAGATTCTGAGTAAGCGGTTCCTATTAACGTTTTAGGAAGGTGTTAGGCACCTAAAACGTCCGCTAACTTGCAGTTATCCGATCTGTTTGAAAATATTTTTTTGATTAACTTTGGAAAATTGGTTTGTTGAAAAGAAATTGATTAAGGAAAAGGTTTTCGCAAAAATCAGTTTTTAGTGACTTAGTTAGGGATTTAACTAGGTTCGCAATGAGACAAGCAAAACAAGTATAAAGGAGAGGGGAAAGGGGAGTAAGTGAGGGATTTAGGCCATTGAGCCCAAACCAATAAGACCTGTCTTAGTCCAATTGGGTTTTTGACCCATTTCACCTGTCCTAGTCTAATTTTCAAGCCTTTGTGGCTCAAATCTGCTCCACCTGTATTAAATACATCTTTGGCTTCGAGGCCGAAATGAATGAATGAATAAATAAGCGAATAAAAATAAACAAGGACAACAATGATTAACTAAAATAAAATAAAATAACAAATGAGACTTTTGTCTCTTAGCCGCTTCAAATGTGGGATTTCGACCCCTCCTTCTTCTTTCGACTCCTCTTACTTGTTCTTTATAATCAGCGTTCAAAGTCTTCTAAAGGGGGTGGGCCTCAATGGCTCAATTCATAATGTGAGAGTCCAATGGGACTCCCAAGCGGGTTCATGCAAAGAAAAAGGTGAATGAATTAATGTATGTTCTCAAGAGTCCTTACATTTATAGATAAATTATTCAACAAAAAATACAACATTTTCGGCAAAGGAAAACAGTGATTCACTTGCTACCTATAAACATGTGGATTGTAAAAAATGTCTAAATACATCAATCTCAAGATTATGAAAAGTATGGCTTGCAATCGAGTCAATTAGTTAAAGAATGTGTCAATCATAACACTCACACAAATAGATCCACACACTACAATCTCCACATTATTTCAAAGCAATGTTTAGGAGCTTAATTGACCAAGTCTCCGCTACTTTTGATCACGTATGGTACCAATATAATCATAAAATTTTCAGAAAAGAGTTAAACCAGATTATTCAACGAATATATGAGGCAAATCAATTCACTGCCTTAAGTTGGGACCCAAAAAAAGAAAGCTAATCAACGATGGGAACAATCAGCTTTATGGAAACTAAGATCCTGTATTATTTGTATCAAAAGAAAGATAAGAGCATTTTCATAACATGATACTTGCAGACATTAAAGACAAAAAGTAAGGATTTGACACCTGAAAGGTAAATCCCAGTGTTTTCTTCTTGACATTGTAAGTCAGGGAAAACAAAGTGAAGAGTCCTCTTTTAACCAAGAAACGACGATTAAAATGCACAAAAACTGATTCAACTATTGCGATTCGAAAAAAGTTAAAAAGAAGGCTAATACATATTGTACCGAGTCAAATTACTTGTTTATGGGAAACATTTTACACTCCAAAGTCCAAACATTCAACTTGTTAAATATTTTTAGCTTGATCCAAAAATTTATTATATTATCACTTTTATTTTAATTGTATCAAGACCTTTACATTTTATCACTTTCTTTAGAACTATCATTTTAGACGGACTAAAAACAAAATAAGTTTACATAAAGTGAGACTCACAAAAATATATATGAACCTGCTATTCATGAAATAAAAGTAAATTTAATGAGAAAAACCTTGAAAGTCGAGCCGGTTGAATTTAAATTCTATCGCTCCGTGTCAAGTGGCGGAGACTCTGAAACTACAAACAACAACTACTACTACCTAGTGTAGTCCCACAATTACGGTGTGGGGAGGGTAATGCACTACTCAACCTTACTCCTACCTTTTTAAGGTAGAGAAACAGTTTCCAATGACTTGACGCATATTCAACCTTACTCCTATCTCGTAAAGGTAGAGAGACTGTTTCCGATGACTTGGATCATACTCAACCTTACTCCTACCTCGCGAAGGTAGAGAGACTCTCGTAAAGGTAGAGAGACTGTTTCCGATGACTTGACACATACTCAACCTTACTCCTATCTCGCGAAGGTAGAGAGACTGTTTTCGATGACTTGAATCATACTCAACCTTACTCCTATCTCGTGAAGGTAGAGAGACTGTTTCTGATGACTTTAAAACGACAAAGAGGGCAAGAATTACAAACGGAGAGCCATTTGGTAAGTCAATTTGCATGAAAAACATGACCACAAGGGACTTTTTTGCCATGATGATCATCAACATGACCTCTTTGAAAACCTTCCATACATACTATACAAAGACCATTTTCACAATTAACCATAGGCAATAATTGAACTTGACTACTCTCATCGCGATCATCGTAACACGTAGAACCCCCCGGTGGCTCAGTCGTGTCACCTCCTGAAATTTCAATCACCGTTAACGCTAAATCAAGATCGAAATCTTTATCCATGTAGAATGAAAATATTAATTTGTGATATATGGTTGATTAGATATATAGTTGAATATATATATAGATGAAAAACATTCAAACCTTATGCTACACTACATGGGTGGGTAGTTGGACAACAACCAGTGTCATGAGTTTGTTTTTCTAAGTTTTATTATATTTATATTCAATAAAATTACATATATGTCCTTAAAAAGTGTGTACAATTACGTAGAAATAATCAACATAGAATTTATATTGACCAACTTGAAAGTTTGGACAAATTAATTAATCTAAACAAGGAGAGAAAAAGCCATTCTGTTTAAATTTATGAGTTAATTAATTTATATATATTCCCTATATAAATAAATTATGAGTTATTTAAGTTCCATTTGGCAAGTGATGATACAAATCGACCAGGTGACAAATTTGAAAACACTTTATTAATTCTTAATTCTACTAAAAGTCAATCTAATGCACTTTATGTTTGGTTGTCATTTTCTTTCCTTTTTTTTTATTTTTATAATCTCTCCGTCTTAATTTATGTGATATTTTTTTAAAAAAAAAAATTGAGAGTAGAGAAAATGGGAAGGGGGATTATAAAGTCTGACATCGAATTCTCACCAGCTGAAAGTTCAGATAGTCAATCAACTGAGTGATAAAGATTACCCTTATGTGACATTTGTTTCTTTTTAGTGTATATATCTAAATAATCATTTTCATATTTAGTAAGTAACAATATAACCTGAGACTTCTCGTGAGCTACAAATATTTCTTATGAATTATTTTATAGGCAAGTTACCAATTTGGCCGGCTAAAAATATTTACTTTTGCTAGTTTTATATATATATATATTATTTTGTATAAAAAATGTACATCTATATATTAGTTGGCTATTAGTTTGATGCAAGGTTATTTATGTCAATTTCTCTTAGTTTAAAGTTTAAACCATAAGTTTCAATTTTTTAAAATTAAATTTTGTGTGAAATTAAACACTTATACATATATTGAAACGGATGAAATAGTTGATTTTGTCGGATTAAGTTCAGAAATGACCCTAAAATGGCATTGTCTTGATTTTTTTTTTATTCCTCAATAAAAAAATCTTACAAAAATGACCTACTTAAAGGGTGATCCTAATTTTTTGGTCATGCTTAATAAATTTTGCACATAAAACGAATATTCTAACACTTGCTCATAGGACAGACGAAGAAAAAAAACCTACACAATTGATAAAAACTTTTACCTTATAGACAAACATTAGAATTGTCAAAAAAGTTAGTTGAGAAATTGTCAAAGTGACACCTAAGTAGCCATTTGGCACTCTTCTAAACTATTTAATGTTAAGTCAATTACTATAAATTTTAGACAATTCCATTTTTTTTGGTACCTACATATTTGATGTTTCAAACTATAATCTACCTTCATAATTTGAATAGTCAAAATAAAAATTTAAAATCTTCTAAATCTAAAGAGTCCAGTAGAAGATCTTAATTACTTGAACAATATTCAAACTTCAATTCCAACGATGTAAATTAAATTGCATTTAATTCTAAACCCAAATTCATATCGTTTTACGCTATGATAGTAAATGTAACTAATTTACAAGAGCTAAACAAGTTCATATCATTTGACTTTTGAAAAAATAAAAGATAAATATGACAATTAAAAGTTAACAGTGGTAATAACAAGCTATTTGTATACTTGGCCCAAAAGTTAAATGGTTAGAAATGGACCTTTACTCACTCTGTTTTCTTTTACTTGACTCTTGTTAATTTGTCACACCTCTTAAGATTAATTAGAATTGCATTTTACTAAATTAATCTTATTAATAATGCTTTAAAACTCTAAATTTAACTATTACTATTTTAAGTTGTTCTTTAATACTAAAAATAAAAAGAGAAAAATATAACAAAATTCCCTTTGTATTATAATTTGTACAAAAAATTTGAAAGAATAATTTTTGGTATGGGGATTTAGTAAAACGAAATGTATATGGCCTAATTTGAAACAATTATTCTAAGGAATTCAAATCACTTTAGTTTCTATTTTTGTTTCTTTGAAACACTTTTTTGGATGTCAAGTTAATTTATCCATAATGATAGAGTTAATAGGCGGTCAAAATTAAGAGTTTTAGTTCCTTTAATAATTGATAAAAATATTCATACAAACTATGCATTACTATGAGAGAATTAGAAGTACAATATTCAGTTAAAAATAAAAAGTTAGAAACACTGTAAAGTATTCGTGTTCTGTTCTCATCACTTATCAATTTAAGATATCTGAAATTCTTGATCACTTACTTTTTTAAATTTCTTTTTTCAACACTTAATTTTTTAATTACACAACTAAAATTTGTTGATACATTTAAATAAAAGGGTTTCTAAGACGTAAGAAGTTATCCTAGGGTAGAAAAGACATTTTGCATAAATGAAAGGCTTTCAATGTTGTCTTTTTTAATAACCTTAGGCTTGATGCCTCGAAATTATTGAAAAACTTGGTGCCCATGAAATTACAAATTATCTAGATTACATAGAAGTAACGGCAAGAAGATAGCTGTAATAGTTACAAATAACAACATTTTTTTTTTTTTTGCGTCCTTTCACGTGTTTTTACAAGTGTCATGCGTATCACTCTAGATCATCAGCCCTATATAAACGCTTAATGGGTTCAATTCATTTGTGCATCGAGTTTTCTTACTTCACATCCTATCTGATAGATTTGAAGAAACTCGATAAGAAAAAGGATGGCAGACCAATTCGCTCGATACGTTGCCGATTTGCGGCAGTCATTAATAGATGAGGTTTTACCTTTTCATGTTGATTCTAAATATGTAGTGTTTCACAAAATCAATGTCTTTTCATCTATCCTAATCGTAGTGGATAGATTTATTTGGTACGTATTGCTGGTGGGAGGTGACAGGTATTTCGTGGTATTAATCGAGATGCACGTAAACTGACCTGAAAACCACAATTATTTTTTAGAAAAAAAAATCAGTAAGGCATTGATTAGGCATTGTTTTTTTCTTTTCATTTTTACCCTATTTTGAAAAATGGAGTCTTACATAACCCAAAAAATCATTCAACAACTACTTTCTTTTTCGAACATTTGATTAATGGGCAAGTTAGTAAATACTTCTTACTTTTTATAGGGATGAATATTTTTCATTCTTAAAGGGAGTACACGAGCTAAAAACCACTAGAATGAATTTTGTGTATTTGCAGCGAATTGTTGATGGGCAATTTCTTGAACTGGAGAGGTATGTAGCCGACACCCCGGGTCGTCTCGAGAAAATTTGTGCTGTATATTTCAGTCATGCTGTCAAGTTTACTGATTTAATGGTGCCAAGGCTGTAAGTATTTGTGTCATTTTTCAACTTGTTCTCTTGCTTGGCCCTCACAGGTTTGATATGTATGTATGCAGGCAAGGACCTCCCTACAATTATCTTTCAATGGACTGGGTCCTTGATCGATATAGAGAGAAAACCTCAATGTGAGTTTTCTCTTTTCTATGTCACTGCTCCTAGTTTGTTTATTTTTCTGTCAGTCAGTATCGTCTTCGTTTTTACCAAGTGTACTCTATGTGCTTGCAGTTTTGGAGCTACAAGAGTGACACATCAAATCGATTGCATGAAAAAAAATGTAAAAGATGAAAATTTCGAAGCGTAAGATCTAAGGAGGAAATTTATATCTTTGTTATTTCTTGATGAATGTATTAGATATTAATTCAGAAATGTTAGCAGGTGCGAAATAGCATTTGAGCATATCAAACGGGAAAGTGAGTTTCTGCAGCTCAAACTGGAGAATTACCTCAAGGTTCTCTTTGAAATCGTATAATAGTTTCTTATCTTTTGCATCTATTTTGTCGTTGTTGTAATCACGCTGTCTCGTTCTCGTTTTGATCTTTTCAGGTGAAGAATCAAGGTCCGCCCACTGAGATTGAGGATCAACCTGAACATGGGAGTATGAATTCTGACAGTGAGTAGAAAGTGGCGTCGGAGTTAGCAATGTCATCAGAAAGTCAGTCAGTGAAGTGACTGGATTTAGAAGATTAAGTATGTAATAGAAATTAATGGGAATAAGAGGAAGCAAATTCAATCTTTCTTTTTCTTTGTATCTCTATTTGTAGTGTTAAAAAAATAGAGTCACTGATCTAAGTTCTAGTTTTGATCACGTGGCTTTATAATCTATTTTCATGTTGTTAATTGTTGCTTTGTGCAAGTATTTGGAACTATTTCTGTTTCAATTTATTCGTCTTACTTTCTTATTTTGTTTGTCCCAAAAAAATTATTTCTTTTCATTTTTAGCAACTTTTTAATTCTAATTTTCCGCGTGACATGTTTATTAAAATAAGGTTACTTTTATTTTTTGTTTATTTTACATATATATAATTTAAAACCACAAGATTAAAAAAATTACTTTCTTAAACAACATACCAAGTCTAAATCAAACAATCAAATGAAATGGCAGAATCTTATATTATAACATCCATAGACCCCACTTGTGGGCTGATATACAGGGTATGACATCGGTTCATAATTATAACGTGATGTATAAGGGTGTGTTCGCCATTAGATATGGAGAAAATCATTTTTCAAAAAATATCTTTTGATTTTTTCATGTTTTGTTGATTAAAATATTTGTAAAATATGTATTTTATGAAAACAAGTTCCATTACAATATTGAAAATGGCTTTTCTAATGGAAGTCGAAAATAAATAAATTTCACAAGTAATATTCCATATTAATTGAGTCATCCTATAGTACATGTCTAGTTTATACAAAAATATTTTTTGGATATTATTTTCTGCAAACGTACCGAAAACCAAAGATTTAAGTAAAAATGTTTACTTATCACATGAAAAACATTTTCCTTCGTACCAAATACATCCTAATGAACAAGCTATGAAAACAATTCAATACACAAAATAATAAAAAAATTATAAGTTGATCATTTCCCCCTTTTGTTTTTTATCAACTTATTAATCTTTTTAGTTTGATAAAAAAATTTACTATGTAATCACTTTTATTTTAATTGATTATATAAGCAAACTTTGCAGTTCATTACGAATTCATTTTTGTTCTTTGTTTATTTAATTAACTCAACCTGACCCAATCCTCCTCGAAACGACCTTTCAAACGAAGATGTGTTCACAATACTGATTTGTTTTAATAAATTAACTTTATTAGTTATCTCTAAAACTTAAGTTTGATTATTAGTAACTAATATAGCTATTTAATAATAAAAATAATATTGAAAAAGAAACACTCTTAATTTGCTAACATGAGAGAAAGTAGCAATTTTACTTCAAAATTCTCATTAGCTATAGAATTTTTTTCGCTCATGTGGTTCACCGGTTCCACCAACTAGATCAAATGATGGATTTAGTCGATTTAGAGGTGGGCTTGAAGCGGAGGGTGTGTTGTCTTTTTTGGGTTGGGCCCTTTCCCGTAAGGCCCCCACCTTTGGGGCATAAGTGTCCTCTTGCTACCCGTATGTGAAGCATTGTCTTAGCCTTCCCTGACCACGAGCGCTCCCACACCTGTAGTGTTCGTGATCAGCTTCTTCAATTTTGTATTAATCACAAGTATTTTAAAACTTTTTATAATATATTAGCTATTTAGGCTTTAGCTACAATCCACTACTGCCTATAGCCCAAAGCCCCAAAATTCAAATATATCCAGCAACCGAAATCAAAAGTTACTTTTTGCATTAATTTTTGCAACCGAAAGTTAATATATAGTCCTCCATCTGATTATTTTTGCATTGGAGGTGATTATTCTCATTTTTCATCTAGAAGACTTTATAAGTTTATATTAGTTTTTCTTTAACGTAAGAAAGTTAAACTAGTCCAATTTACAAATATAATTTAGCCCATTAAACACACCCAAAATCAAAAAATCAAAATTATTAAATCGAAACGAAATTTACATAAGCCGAACCGAATCGAACCGAACCAAACTAATTCGGTTCGATTTTTGGTATGCCTAATTTCATAATAGAAAATTAAAAAAAAAAAAAAAAAAAAAAAAGCAATCCCGAACTGAAATACCGAATGAGGTCCTTCTTTTCTCAACGAACCAAAAACAAAATAAGTTTACATAAAGTGAGACTCACGGAAATATTTATGAATTCGTTGAAATAAAATAAATTTAATGTTAAAAACCTTGAAAGTGGAGCCATCAAATTTAAATTTTATCGCTCCGTGTCAAGTGGTGGAGACTCTGAAACTACAAACAACAACAACTACTACCTAGTGTAGTCCCACAATTATCGTGTGAGGAGGCTAATGCACTACTCAACCTTACTCATACCTCGTGAAGGTAGAGAGACTGTTTCCGATGACTTGAATCATACTCAACCTTACTTCTATCTATAGAGAGACTGTTTCCGATGACTTGACGCATACTCAACCTTACTCCTATCTCATGAAGGTAGAGAGACTGTTTCTGATGACTTGAATCATACTCAACCTTACTCCTATCTCGTGAAGGCAAAGAGACTGATTTCGATGACTTGAATCATACTCAACCTTACTCCTATCTCGTGAACTGTTTCCGATGACTTGGCGCATACTCAACCTTACTCCTATCTTGCGAAGGTAGAGAGACTGTTTACGATGACTTGAATCATACTCAACCTTACTCCTATCTCGTGAAGGTAGAGAAACCATTTTCGATGACTTTAAAACGGCAAAGAGGGTAAGAATTACAAATGGAAAGCCATTTGGTAAGACAATTTGCACGAAAAACATGACCACAAGGGACTTTTTTGCCATGATGATCATCAACATGACCTCTTTGAAAACCTTCCATACATACTATACAAAGCCCATTTTCACAATCAACCATAGGCAATACTTGAACTTGATTACTCTCATCGTGATCATCATAAGACATTGAACACCGCGGTGCCTCAGTCGTGTCACCGCCTGAAATTCCGATCACCGTTAACGCTAAATCAAGATCGAAATCTTTATTCATGTAGAATGAAAATATGTAATTTTTGATGGTTGATTAGCTATATAGTTGAATATATATAGATGAAAAAAATTCAAACCTTATGCTACACTACGTGGGTGGGGGGTTGGACAACAGCCCTTATCATGAGTCTTGGTTTTCTAAGTTTTTATTATATTTATATACCATGAATTTGGTTTTCTAGTTTTATATAGACAAATATATTTCTATATAATAGAGTTTGTACAATTTCGTAGAAAGAATCAGCATTCTGTTGACCAAGAAAAATTATTTTTAAAGAAAAAAAAAAAGTAGTTTGGAAAAGTTAATATATGTAACATTCTTATTTTCTTGTCAAACCTGTCTGTACTGGATCAAGTTTTTTTATATATTTAAGATGATATTAAAATAACAACAGTAACATATTTAGTGAATTTTTATAAGTGAGATATCTGATTTAAGAAGATATTGCATACATAAAAAATCTTATAGAACATTGCAATATATAGTATAATAAGGTCACAAGTGTAACAATAATTATTCACATAAATTAGAATATTATTGGGGCAATAACTTTTGGTATAATAAGTCAATGAATGATTTGAAATTAGGTGAACATGTTTAGATAATTTAAGTACAATTTGAAAAGTGATGATACAAATTGACCAAGTCATCTAAGCTTATAAATTTGATAACACTATTAATTCTTAGATTCTACTAAAAGTCAACCTAATGGGGTTCATGTTTGGTTTTCATAATTTTTCTTTTTTCCTTTTATATTCTTTCCGTCTCAATTTCTATGACATTCTTTTAGAAAAAAACTAAATTAGAAAAAATGTAAAAGGAGATTATAAAATTAAAAATTGAATCCTCACTAACTGAAAGTTCAGCTGTCAATAAAACTGAATTAAGATTCATCTTATGTGACATTTATTTCTTTTTAATATCTAAAAAAATGACAATTTTTTCATATTTAGTAAGTAACAATTTAACCTCAAATTTCGCATTAGCTACTAAGATTTATATGACATTCTTTATAGAAAAAAATCGATTAGAGAAATGTAAAAGGGGATTACAAAATCGAAAATTGAATTCTCACAAACTGAAAGTTTAGTAGTCAACAAAACTGAAAGTTTAGCTGTCAACAAAACTGAATTATTAAAATTCATCTTATGTGACATTTATTTCTTTTTAATATATAAAAAATGATAATTTTTTTCATATTTAGTAAGGAACAATTTAACATAAAGTTTCACATTAGCTACTGAAATTTCTATGACATCCTGTTTAGCAAAAAAATGGATTAGAGAAAATGTAAAAGGGGATTACAAAATCAAAAATTGAATTCTCACTAACTGAAAGTTCAGTAGTCAACAAAACTGAATTATTAAAATTCATCTTATGTGACATTTATTTCTTCTTAACATCTAAAAAAATGATAATTTTTTCATATTTAGTAAGTAATAATTTAACTTCAAATTTCACATTAGTTATTAAGATTTCTGTGACGTTCTTTTTAGAAAAAATGGATCAGAGAAAATGTAAAAGAGGATTAAAAAATCTTAAATTGAAACCTCACTAACTGAAAGTTCAATAATCAACAAAACTGAATTAATGTTTCAAACTATAGCCTAACGTCATAATTTGATTTGTCAAAATGAAAATTTTAAGCTTCAAATATGAAATAAATTTTACAGAAATAAAAGATTATGAAATGAATTCGTAATGAACTGCAAAGTTTGCTTATATAATCAATTAAAATAAAAGTGATTACATAATTAACTCAAAACGATATTTTACAGAAATAAAAGATTATGAAGCATAAGATCTGAGGAGGATACTAGAGAAAAAAAAATCAATTTTTCTTTTTCATTGTAAAACAATTCAATTCAAGTTGTAGTGTTTAAAAAATGAAGTCATTGATCTGTTCTACCTATGATCATGTGACTTTATAATGTATTTTCATGTTGTTGTTTGATGAGAGTGTTTGGAATTTGTCTCTTTTTATGTTCCTTTTCTCCAATTGCTTTATTTTTTTGATTTATTCTACCTATTTTTAGTTCAAAATCACGAGATTCAAGTCTTTTTTACTTTTTTAAAATTCGTGTAAAAATAAAATCAGACAAATAAATTAAAATAGGGAGAGTGCGGTGTTATAACGTCCACATACCCCACTTGTGAGATGATATATTGGTATGGTATTGGTTCATTATAACATGATATGTAAGGGTGTGTTTTTTATAGAGAAAAAATATTTTTTAGATTTTGTTTTGTTTTTTCATGTTCGGTTGGTTAAAACTTTTTAAAAATATGTTCTCTATGAAAACAAGTTCTTTATAAATGATGAAAATGACTTCCCTAGTGAAGTAGAAAAAACGAGTAGTTCCACAAGTGATATTTCACATTAATTGAGTTCTCCTTACCCTCCCACTGTCCCCACCTTCCACCTCCCATTGTATATGTCTAGTTTGTGTACGTATATCTTTATGAAATATTTTTTACTTAATTATCAAATATAAGAAAATAAGTAAAAAAAAGTTATTTATTTTATTAAAAATATTTTTCTTCGTATCTAGCACATCCTAGGTAAACACAAGCCATGTAAACCAAAGATATACACAAGTTAACAAATGACCCCACCGACCCTGCAGGCCCACAATCCCCCGCTCCTCATCCTGCCTGGGATCCCCCGGTCGATTTTCAGACCAAAAATCAGCCAAGCCTCGGGCCCACCCACATAACCGTGGGCTATAACACACTGATTTAGCTCAAAAATGGCCCATTCGCGCTATTTCGCCCGTGTGACCACCCAAACGTCCCCGTCGACCTCACAGGCCCACACTCCCCGTTTCTCAGCCTGCCTCAGAACCCCCGATCAATTTTTGGCCTAAAACACGCCTGAGACTCAGGCCCACCTATGGAACTGTGGGTTATAGCACACTAATTTGATTTGAAAATGGACTGTTCGCGCCGTTTTGCCCGTTTGACCATACAAACGACCCCGCCGAGCCTACAGGCCCAAACTCCCTCTCTCCTCAGCCTGCTTGGGAGTCCCTGGTCGATTTTTGGCCCAAAACACATCCGAGCCTCGGGTTCACCCACGAAATCATGGGTTATATCACTCTAAATTGGCCCAAAAATGGCCCGTTGGCACCGTTTTTCCTGTTTGACTACCCAAACGGCCCCACCGACCCTGCAGGCACAAACTCCCCCGCTCTTTACCATGCCTGCGATCCCCTGGTCAATTTTTGGCCCAAAACATACTTGGGCCCTAGGCCCACCTACGAAAACGTGGGCTATAACACACCGATTTGGTCCAAAAATAGCCCGTTCCTCGCCCGTTTGACCACCCAAACGGCCTCCTAGGCCCTCACTCCTCCGCTCCTCAGCCTGGGAGACCCCAATCACTTTTTGTCCCAAAACATGCCCGGGCCTCCGGCTCACCCACAGAACTATGGGCTATAGCACATCGATTTGGCTCGAAAATGGCTCGTTCGTGCCGTTTTGCCCATTTGACCACCCAAACGGTCTCGCCGACCCTGCAGGCCCACACTCTCCTGCTTTTCAGCCTGCCCGAAACCCCCCGGTTGATTTTCGTCCCAAAAAACGCCCGGGCCCTAGGCCCACCTATAGAACCATGGGCTGTATAGCACACTGATTTGGCCAAAATTGGTCTGTTCGCGTCGTTTTGCCCATTTGACTACCCAAATGGCCCCGCCGACCCTACATGCCCACACTTCCCTGCTCCTCAGCCTACCCCGAAGCCTCGATCAATTTTTGGCCCAAAACACGCTCGAGCGTTGGGCCAACCCACGGAACCATGGGCTAGAGCACACAGATTTGGCTAAAAAATGGCCATTTCATGTCGTTTTGCCTGTTTGACACCCAAACTGCTCCGCCAAACCCATAGGCCTACACTCCCCTACTCTTCAGCCTTCCTGGGAGCCTCTAGTCGATTTTTGGCCCAAAACACGCTTGAGCCTCGAGCTCACCCATAAAACTGAGGGCTATAGCACACCGATTTGGTCCAAAAATAGCCCGAGCGTGCTGTTTTGCCTATTTGACCACCCAAATGGCCCCACCGATCCTATAGACCCACACTCTCCCACTTCTCAGCCTGTCTAAGAGCCCCCGATAAATTTTTGGCCAAAAAAATGCTTGAACCTCGGGCCCACCCATGGAAATGTAGGCTATAGCCCACTAATTTAGCCCAAAAATAGTTCGATCACGCCGTTTCTCCCGTTTGACCACCCAAACGGATCCACCGACCCTGCAATCCAACACTACCTCATTCCTCAGCCTTCCTGGGAACCCCCAGCCAATTTTTGGCCTAAAAAATGCCCTAGCCCCGGGCCCATCCACGGAATCGTGGGCTATGGCATACCAATTTCGCTCGAAAATGGCCCGTTCACGCCATTTTATTCAATTGACCACCCAAACTGCCCCGTCGACCCCACAAGCACACATTTCCCCGCTCCTCAGCCTGCCTGGGATCCCTAAGGCAATTTTAGACACAAAATACGCCCGAGCCTCGGGCCTACCAACGGAATCGTGGGTTATAGCTCATTGATTTGGCATGAAAATGGCCCATTTGCATAGTTTTGCTTATTTGACCACTCAAACGGCCCTACCTACCCTTCAGGCCTAAACAACCCTACTGTTCAACCTGCCTGGGAGCCCCCAGTCAATTTTTTTCCCAAAATACGTTCGGGCCCCGTGGCTACCTATAGAACTTTGGGTTATAGCACATCAATGTGGCCCAAAATAGCCCGTTCGCGTCGCTTAGCCTATTTTCCCACCCAAACGGCCCTGTAAGCCCTTAGTCCTCCACTCCTAAGCCTTTCTAGGATCCCTCAATCGATTTTCAACTCAAAACACGCCCTAGCTCTAATTCCACCCACTGAATCCTACGCTATAGCACATCGATTTTGCCCGAAAATGACCTGTTCTCACCGTTTCGCACGTTCGGCCACCCAAATGGCTCCGCCGACCCTGCAGGACCATAGTCCCCTTCTTCTCAGCCCGCCTGGGGATCTCAATCAATTTTTAGCCTAAAACACGCCCGAGCCCCAGGCCCACCTACGAAACCGTGGGCAATAACACACCGATTTGGCACGAAAATGACCTGTTTCTGCCGTTTCGTCCATTTGACCATACAAACGACCTTGTCGAACCTGCAGGCCCACACTCCCCCACTCCCCAGCCTTCCTGGAAGCCCCTGGTCAATTTTTGGCACAAAAAATTCCTGGGCCCTGAGTCCAACCACGGAACCGTGGGCTGTAGCACACCAATTGGCCCAAAAATAACCCGTTCGCACCGTTTTGCTTGTTTGACCACCCAAATGGTCCCGTCGACCCTGCAAGCCAATACTCTTCACTCCTCAGCCTGCCTAACAGTCCCCGATTAAGTGTTGACAAAAGTTACGCCTGGGCTACGGGCCCACCCATAGAATCGTAGGCTATAACACACCGATTTAGTTAAAATATGGCTCGTTTGCCTCGTTTTGCCTGTTTCACTACCCAAACAGCCCCGCCGGCCCACACTCTCCCACTCCTCAATCAGCATGGGAGCCCCCAATCGATTTTCCATGCGAAAAATGCTTGGGACTCAGGCCCACCCTTGGAAATGAGGTCTATAACACAATGATTTGACCCGAAAATGGCCCATTCAAACCATTTCACTTATTTAACCGCCCAAATGGCCCTACCAACCTCGAAGGCCCGCACTCACAAGCTCATCAGCCTGCCTAAGATCCTCCAGTCAATTTTAAGCCTAAAAAATACCCGAGCCTCTGACCTACCCATAAAACCGTGGGCTATAGCATTCCGATTTGGCTCAAAAATAGCTCGTTCACGTTGTTTCGCTCGTTTGACCACCTAAACGGCCCCGCTGACCCCACATGCCCACACTCTCCCTCTCCTCAGCCTTCCTGGAAGCCCTCGGTAAATTTTTGGCCCAAACCACACTCGAGCCTCAGGCCCACCCACAGAATCGTAGGACATAGCACACTAATTTAGACCAAAAATGGCCCGTTTGCACTATTTTGCTCGTTTAACGACCCAAACGACCTCGCCGACCCCGAAAGCCCACACTCTCCCACTTCTTAACCTGCCTGGGAGCCCTCGATTGATTATCATCCAGAAACACGCCTGAACCCCAGACCCACCTATGGAACCGTGGGCTATAGCATACAAATTTGGCCCAAAATGGCCTATTTGTGCCGTTTTGCCCGTTTGACAACACAAATGGCCCCACCAATACTGTAGGCCAATATTCCCCAGTTCCTCAGCCTGCCTAGGAGCCCCTAATCAGTTTTTGGCTTAAAAAACGCTCGACCCTCGGGCCCACCTTGGAACCGTGGGCTATAACGCACCAATTTGGCCCGAAAATGGCCCAATTGCACCCTTTCGCCCGTTTAACCACCCAAATGGCCCCGCCGACCCTGCAGGACCACAGTCTCCCATTACTCAACCTATCTAGGAGCCCCTAATTGATTTTTGATCCAAAACGTGCCTGGGCCTTGGGCCCACTTACGGAACTGTGGGCTATAGGCCCTGATTTGGCTCGAAAAAGGCTTGTTCACTTCATTTCGCATGTTTGGCCACCTAAACAGCCCCACTGACCCCGCAAGCCCACACTCTTCCGCTCTTCAACCTGTCTTGGAGACCCCGATCGATTTTCATCCCAAAATATGCATGGCCTCCAGGCCTACCCATGGAACCGTGGGCTGTAGCACAATGATTTGTCTTGAAAATGGCGAGTTCGCATAATTTTACCCGTTTGACCGCCCAAATAGCCCTACCGACCCTGTAGTCCCACACTCTTTCGCTCCTCAGCCAGCCTGGGAGCCTCCAATCGATTTTTAGCCAAACATAGGTTTGGGCCTCAGGCCCACCCACGGAACTATGGGCTATAGCACATTGATTTGGCCCAAAAATGGCTCGTTCACGCTGTTTCATCCATTTGACCACCCAAATGAACTCGCCGACCCCGCATGTCCATATTCCTCTGCTCCTCAGCTAACCTGGGAGACCCTAGTTGATTTTCGGCCCAAAATACGCCTGGGCCTGGGGGCCACCCATGAAATCGTGGGTTACAAACACCGATTTGGCTAAAAAATGGCTCGTTCGCATCGTTTTGCTCATTTGACCACCCAAACGGCCCCACAGGCCTACACTCCTTCACTCCTCAGCCTAATTAGGAACACTTGGTCAATTTTTGCCCCAAAACATGCCCAGGCTCCGGGACCATCCACGGAACCGTGGGTTGTAGATGGCTTATTCATACCATTTCTCCCGTTTGACCATCCAAATGGACCCGCCGTCCCCGCAGGCCCATACTCCCTCACTCCTCAGCCTACTTGGGAGCTCCTGGTCGGTTTTTAACCCAAAACACACTTGGGCCTCTTGACCAACCCCGAAACCATGGGCCATATCACACCAATTTTGCCTGAAAACTGCCCGTTCGCATCGTTTTGTCCGTTTGACCGCACAAATGGACCCGCCGACTTGTAGGCTCACACTTCCCCGCTCTTCAACCTGCCTGGGAGCCCTCGATTGATTTTTATCCCAAAACACGCTCATGATCCAATCCCACCCACAGAATCGTGGGCTATAACACATTGATTTGGCCTAACAATGGCTTGTTTGTGTTGTTTCGCCTGTTTGACCATCCAAACGGCCTCTCCGACCCCATTGGCCCACATTCTCTCCCTCTTCAGCCAGCCTGGGAGACTCCAATAGATTTTTGGCCCAAGACATGCCCGAGCCCCGAGCCCACCCACAAAACCGTGATTTGTAGCACACCGATTTGACACGAAAAATAGAGAAACACGAGAGGAAAATAATGTCGAACAAATGGAGTCTCCAAAAAGATAAAGCAGAGAGCAATTTTGATTGAAAAAATGCAACACGTGTTATCATTACTGAAGCCAACAGTTGATAAGGGAGACTTCATTTAAAATTTTATCATTATTCCAAAAATACCCTTGGTAGTACACAAAAGTTTCACTTATAAAAAGTTTAAAAGTGACCAAGTGTATCAATAATTATTTACTTAGAACCCGTTTGGTATTGCTGTTACAAAACTTCTTATTTGAGAGACACTTTTATAAAATGACTTTTCTGAAAAGTACTTTTAAAAAAAAAAAAAACAGTTTGTGTTTGATAAATTCATTCGAAAAGTGCTTTTGATAATCAAATTGTGTTTGGATAATATTTTTCAAGGAGTGCTTTTTTGAGGCAAATGATCAAAAAGGACATCTATCAATAGACTTTTATTACTAAAATCAATTTATAGAGAAAAATTATTTTAAATATCTATTATAATATTTTAATTAATTTTTTTAAAATTTAATTAAAAAGTACGTACTCTAAAATTTTCAATCAATATTTATATACATAAATACATTAAAAAAAAAAAATAGTGATATATTACTTAAAACATCAAACAAAAATGAATATAAAAGTTATTTCATAAATTAAATCACTATATGAGAAATATTATCTGTATTTATAGATGAAGGAGAAGGTGTACAATACGATAAAATCGTTGAATAAATAGAAGGTTTGAAGAAACGGTAAAAAAAAAAATAATTAGAATCTATCTTTTTTTTTGTTACCTTATTTTTTGGATATATTTTACTGTGTCAAATTTACTAAAAGTTAGCAAACACTATATTCATGCTTACAAATATCTAAATTAGATAATATTTGTTATTTGTTAGCTTTTCTTTTGGATATGTTTTTACCGTTTCAATTCTAAAACTAAGTAACCAAATTCATATACGTATACTACATAATGACAAATATTTAAAATAAAATTCTATTTATTATTTGTTATCTTTTTTAATATATTTTTACGGTGTCAAAATTTACTATGAATAAGTAGTCATCATATTCATATATATATATACACACTATATTTTAACAAATATGTCACTTTTCATGAATTATTTATTTAAAATGAAATATTCTAGAAAAAATTTATATGTGATGTCAAAATACAATCTTGTAACGTGACTCATCTGTTAATTATTATCATTAATAATAATAAAATAATTTATATATTCTTTTGTCATCATCATCAATGATATTTTCAAATTAATTAAAGAAAATGAGTGAAAATAAAATAATAATATATAAATCATAAAGAATTATGATGTAAATATGAAATATAATTTTTTAAAAATCAAACGTTAATCAAACTTATAATGATATGTTAAGTAATTAATAAGGTATTATATATATATATTTTGTCATAAAAAATAATTTTCTGCTTCTGCTTATTTTGAGAATTAGAAATGTTCTGCTTCTTCTCAGAAGCAGAAAAACTGCTTCTTGTTTATTTTTAAAAGCACTTTTGCAAGTTTACCAAACACCCTTCTTTTTTAAAAAGTGTTTTTTTTGAATAAATAAGTGCTTATTTTGGGAAATAAGCAATGCCAAACAGACTATTAGATTAGAATGTTACAACAATTTTGAGTGTAATAAGTCAATGATTGATTTGAAATTAGGCGAACATGTTTAGATAATTTAAGTACAATTTGACAAGTTATGATACAAATCGACCAAGTCATCTAAGCTTATAAATCTGATAACACTTAATTAATTCTTGATTCTACTAAAAGTCAACCTAATGGGGTTCATGTTTGGTTTTCATTGTTTTTCTTTTTTCCTTTTATATTCTTTTTGTCTCAATTTCTATGACATTCTTTTAGAATTTTTTTTTAGAAAAAATGTAAAAAGGGATTATAAAATCAAAAATTGAATCCTCACTAATTGAAAGTTCAGCAGTCAATAAAACTGAATTAAGATTCATCTTATGTGACATTTGTTTCTTTTTAATATCTAAAACAATGACATTTTTTTGATATTTAGTAAGTAACAATTTAACTTCAAGTTTCACATTAGCTACTAAGATTTCTATGACATTCTTTTTAGAAAAAATGGATTAGAGAAAATGTAAAAGGGGATTACAAAATCGAAAATCGAATCCTCACTAACTCAAAGTTCAGTAGTCAACAAAACTGAATTATTAAGATTCATCTATGTGACATTTATTTCTTTTTAATATCTAAGAAAATAACAATTTTTTCATATTTAGTACGTAACAACTTAACTTCAAATTTCACATTAGCTACAGAAATTTCTACTTATGAATTATTGTATGGGCAAGTTACCCATTACATCTTACAATATTAATATTTATGAACTATTTATGAACTAAAAACGAAATAAGTTTACATAAAGTGAAACTCACGGAAATATTTATGAAGTAAAAAACAAATAAGTTTACATAAAGTGTGACTCACGGAAATATTTATGAACTCGTTATTCCTAAAATAAAATAAATTTAATATTAAAAACCTTGAAATTCGAGCCGATCAAATTTAAATTCTATCTCTCCGTGTCAAGAGACGGAGACTCTGAAACTACAAACAACAACTACTGCTACTACCTAGTTTAGTCCCACAAGTATTGTGTGGGGACGATACTCCTACCTCGTAAAGGTAGAAAGTCTGTTTTCGATGACTTTAAAACGGCAAAGAGGACAAGAATTACAAACGGAGAGCCATTTGGTAAGACAATTTGCATGAAAAACATGACCACAAGGGACTTTTTTGCCATGATCATCAACATGACCTCTTTGAAAACCTTCCATACATACTATACAAAGCCCATTTTCACAATGAACCATAGGCAATAATTGAACTTGACTACTCTCATCGCGATCATCGTAACGCGTAGAACACCTCGGTGGCTCAGTTGTGTCACCGCCTGAAATTTCAATTACCGTTAACGCTAAATCAAGATCGAAATCTTTATCCATGTAGAATGAAAAATATGTAATTTGTGATATATGGTTGATTAGATATATAGTTGAATATATATAGATGAATTTGATACACTACATCCTTGAAAGGTTAGACAACAACCCATGTTATTTAGTAGTTTGGACAAGTAAATTAATCTACACAAGGAAAGAAAAAGTCATTGTTTTCATATTTTTGAGTTCGAGTTATATATATTCCCTATATAAATAAATTTTGAGTTTATTATTTTGTGTATATAAGAGAGGTAGTATTTTTTTTTTTATCGCCGCACTAATGATATTTGACCAAGTTTTTAAATATTTTTAATACGATATCGCAACAACAATAATATATGAGGTGAAATTTAATTTAATACGTGTCACATGTGTAACAACAACTAGTGGGGCAATGTTATTTGGTATAATAAGTCAATGAAATGATTTGAAATTAGGTGAACATGTTTAAATAATTTAAGTACAATTTGATAACTCTATATTAATTCTTGATTCTCCTTAAAAGTCAATCTAATGGAGTTCATAGTTGGTTGTCATTTTCTTCCCTTTTTTTCCTTTTATACTATCTTCGTGTCAATTTACATGATATTTAAAAAAAAAAAAAAATTAACAGTAGGAGAAATTGGAGAGGGGATTACAAAATTGGTAGCCGAATTCTCGACAACTGAAAATTGACCTAGTCAACCAGCTAAGCTATTAAGATTCTTCTTATGCAATATTTATTTTTTTAATCAATCTAAAAAATTGTCTATTTTTTTCATATTTAGATTTTTTATATTTAGTAAGTAACAGTTCAGCTTAAGATTTCTCATTTTCATCTTTTCAGTTGAATAATGTGACGTCTTTTCAGATCCACCAACTGAAACTGAGGACCAACCTAACTATGGAGATGTGGATTCTGATAGCGAGTGAATGCGACGTCTTTGATTAGGCAATGCCATCAGAAAGCTATATTCCTTTTCTCCAATTGCTTTATTGTTTTGATTTTATTCTACCCATCTTTAGTTCAAAATCACGAGATTCAAGTCTTTTTCACTTAGAGCATATGGAGATTCTCGGACGGGGATAAGCGGCACTCGATATCTATTAAACAAGACCAAGAATAAAGTCATATACTTTCTTAAAATTCGTGTCAAATCAAAATCAAACAAATAAATTGAAATGGAGGAATGTGGCATTATAACGGCCGCATACCCCACTTGTGAGATGATATACTGGTATGGTATTGGTTCATTACAACGTGATATGTAAGGGTGTGTTCATATAGAGAAATATTTTTTAGATTTTTTTTTATTTTCTCATGTTCGATTGGTTAAAAAATTTTAAAAACATATTCTTTATGAAAACAAGTTCTTTATAAATGATGAAAGTGACTTCCCTAGTGGAAGTAGAGAAAATGAGAAATTCCACAAGTGATATTTCACATTAATTGAGTCATCCTTACCCTCAGGCCTCAACACCCCTTATCTTTACCTCACCTTCGTAGTCCCCACCTCCCACCTCTCATAGTATATGTCTAGTTCGTATACATATATCTTTATGACAATATATTTTACTTAATTATCAAATACAAAAAAATAAGTAAAAAAAAAACACTTATTTTATAAAAATATCTTCCTTTGTACCGAACACACCATAGGTAAAATAAGCCATAAAAAATAAAGATACACACAAAATAACAAATGTAACTAATCCTTTACAAATAATAGAACACATTAATTTAGTAATCCTAACAACCTTCGATAAAGAAGAGAAACAATATGTAAGAAACACACAAAAAGGAAAGTTAAAAACACAAGGTGATTCTTCCCATTTGTTCTAGCCTTGATGGATAAAGTTACTAGCAGGGCGACTCAACCTTATAAAAATATAGGTGGCCACCTTACGCCCCCAAATTTGAGGGGCCTCATTTTTTACTAATATATTATAGATTTTATTTAAAAATCCCAGTGTTTTCTTCTTGACATTGTAAGTCAGGGAAAACAAAGTGAAGAGTCCTCTTTTAACCAAGAAACGACGAGACGAACGATGCTTTAGAACTCGAAACATCTTTTGCAAAATATCACTCGAAAAAGACATAAAATTTACATCATTCCGTAATAACCAAGAGATATAAGATTTACATCATTCTATAATAATCATTCTGAGCAATTAAGTATCAACAGAGTATGAATAATAGCATTTCCAGAGAGGGTCAAATAACTTTGAATAGAGCAAATTCCGGACAAATTTGCGCAACGTTCATAAAAGCACAAACTTAACGTCCATTATCAAACCAATCATGACACAGGTAAGATGACGGAAAAATAATTTAATGCTTCATACTCTAACAGTACCTACACTAGGGAGGAAAATTAACTTGAACATGCAAAGGGAATGCATTTTTTTTTAGCTATAGCAACTTACAACCAACAAGAAATGAATCTGTTTAGAAAATTGCAAAGAAAACAGTGAACATCTCAGCATACCAAAACGTCAATTGTCACCATATAATAGCGAGATAAAGCTGAAACATTTAAGAACTGAATGAAAAGAACGTTACTTGTTCGGGGAGCAACAAAACGGGAAAAAACGAGCTATCAGCAGCGTCTCAACAACCAGAGATCAGCCCTCAATCTTTCGAACACCAAGACAAAAGAAGTGAGAACAAAACTCCCTCAAAATCCTCTTTGAAGAAAAGAAAGAGACCCCCCAGATTTTCAACTACGATTTTCGACCTAAATTTCGAAACAGAATTCGAGTTCCCAAAGCTTTTTCTAAACACAATTTCTAGAACCTCCAATTCTTCCCCTCTTAGAACCCTAGAGTCAAGACCAAAAAAAAAAAAACTCCACCTCACAGTGACCTGATCGGTCTTTATATAGGGCTCCAAATTCGGGGGGAATCTAGGTGTTTCGAAAGGGGAGTAATTCAAAATTTCACTCGGATCAGGATACCCCTAACAGATTTTACCCCTTTGTACCAAATTCTTGGATGATTCCCAAATAGGTGGACCAATCACCATTGGAAAAAACGAATCCCCCCTTCCAACCACTAAAAAACACCCAAATATGTACCAGATTCGTATCCCTATCTCGAAATTCACAAAATTAAACGTTGGAGGACACCTCAACACTGTTCTAGAAGCTTCAAAATTCCTCGACGTTCGCATTCACGTGGGGGTCGCACAATCCGTACGAACTGATGGTGAAAGGATGTATTTGGTTTTTTTTCGGGTTGAAAATGGGTCGAACTTGGGTCGATGAATTTGGGGTCGATTTTGCGATTGTTGTTGTTGTTCTCTGATATTCGATGTTCCTCTCCGTTGTTTGAGCGTATTGTGAAGAGAAGGGCTGAAGGATAATCGGGTATTTGGAGCTGAAGGGATTGGGTTTCACCGTTGTTGGGGAATGGGTCATTTGGTTGAGATCGTTTGTGGCTAAGGGTTTGAAAGTGGGTGTTGTTGAGAAGATAAGGGGGGGTTGGGCCGGGTTCTTGAGAGTATTGGGCCAATTTGGGGGCTGGTAACAAAAGAGTGGGCCACGGATTGGTCTTGAAATTGGTCCAATTGGTCTTGGTTTTCTTTTTGGGCTGCGGGGAAAAGATAAAAAGAAGGTATTGGTGTGGGCTAAAACTAATATGATGTCGGATTATTTCGGGTAGATTAGGGATTTGGATTATAATTTAGGTAATTAAATTTAAATTTTAGCCAAACCGAATACCAATTGGTCAATTGTATCACAGTTAAGGCCAAATTGATTCCAACTTATGGTAAAATTTAATAAATTGACCAAATCGAATTTCGATACGAATTAACACTCTGTTTAATCTTGAGCTTCTTAATTCAATAAAATTAAACAGATATTTACCCAAATAAGTTATTTTTGAGAATAAATTATATTTAAATCAAGATTTCAACTGTTTGAACTTATTTTCAAAAATAATCCTTGATTAAAATTTGATATTCCGTAAAATAATTATTTAAGTAACAAAATTACATAATTTTGTATAACTGAATACGATAATGTATAATCATTACTCAAGAATGACAAAATTTGCACAGATGAATATATTTTGAAAAGTTTCTATTCAGACGAAATAAATATTTAGATTTTATTAACAACCGAAGAAGCTCGAAAGTAAACTCGATTTGTGGAGGGCAAAAATTAGGTGTCAACACTCCTAACAAGGTGCAGGTATCCCATGAATTTAATTAAAATGCACAAAAACTGATTCAAATATTGCGATTCGAAAAAAGTTAAAAAGAAGGCTAATACATATTGTACCGAGTCAAATTACTTGTTTATGGGAAACATTTTACACTCCAAAGTCCAAACATTCAACTAGTTAAATATTTTTAGCTTGATCCAAAAATTTATTATATTATCACTTTTATTTTAATTGTATCAAGACCTTTACATTTTATCACTTCTTTAGAACTATCATTTTAGACGGACTAAAAACAAAATAAGTTTACATAAAGTGAGACTCACAAAAATATATATGAACCCGCTAATCATGAAATAAAAGTAAATTTAATGAGAAAAACCTTGAAAGTCGAGCCGGTCGAATTTAAATTCTATCACTTCGTGTCAAGTGGCGGAGACTCTGAAACTACAAACAACAACTACTATTACCTAGTGTAGTCCCACAATTACGGTGTGGGGAGGGTAAGACTGTCTAACGGTCCGGGCCGGTTCAACCCGGAACCGGCCCTCTCATTCTTACCGGGTTTCGGGCTGGTTACGGGCCGGGTTTGGCCTTAACCGGGCCGGGCCGGGCCGGGCTGCACAGTAAAAATATTAAAACCCACCCGGAACCGGCCCACTTAACCCAATCCGGTCAAACCCACTAAAACCCGGTCAAACCCGGTCAAACCCGGTTAAAAACCGGTCAAATATACACTATATACGCTATATACATAATATATACATTAAATATACACTTTTATAGAAGATATATACACGTGTATACATTAAATATACACTTGTATAGAAGATATTAAAATTATAAATCGTTAAATAAAAAAAAATAAAAAACAACGACTATACGTTAAATATACACGTCTATAGAAGATCTATTAACATTCATACACTCTATTCTATGTATATGTAATACTTTAAATGAGATATACTACAATATATATACATTACAATATATATTTGTATAGTTATATACTAATTTATAAAACATATACACATGTATACGTTAAATATACATGTCTATAGAAGATCTATTCACATATATACACTCTATTCTATGTATAGGTAATACTTTAAATGAGATATACTACAATATATATACATTACAATATATATTTGTATAGTTATATTCTAATTTATAAAATATATACACATATATACGTTAAATATACACGTCTATAGAAGATCTATTAACATTCATACACTCTATTCTATGTATATGTAATACTTTAAATGAGATATACTACAATATATATACATTACAATATATATTTGTATAGTTATATACTAATTTATAAAACATATACACATGTATATGTTAAATATACACGTCTATAGAAGATCTATTCACATATATACACTCTATTCTATGTATATGTAATACGTTACATGAGATATACTACAATATATATACATTACGACATATATTTGTATAGTTATATACTAATTTATAAAATATATACACATGTATACGTTAAATATACACATCTTTAGAAGATCTATTCACATATATACACTCTATTCTATGTATATGTAATACTTTAAATCCACTAAAACCCGGTCAAACCCGGTCAAACCCACTAAAACCCGGTCAAACCCGGTTAAAAACCGGTCAAATATACACTATATACGCTATATACACAATGTATACATTAAATATACACTTCTATAGAAGATATATACACGTGTATACATTAAATATACACTTCTATATAAGATATATAAACATATACACATGTATACATTAAATATACACTTGTATAGAAGATATTAAAATTATAAATCGTTAAATAAAAAAAAATAAAAAACAACGACTAAGGAGTGAATGAATTTGTGGAATTTTATTGATTGTAAAATGATCCAAAATTTATAATTTACATGAATGAAAAATCTATAAATTATGCATCATTTTTTCCAACTCATTCATGTTAATATTAATTGGAACTTGCATAGGGTAGTCGAAGTCAACGAGGGAAAAACCATGCATTGGACTTGATTCTGCTGAGTTCTCCCGTGAAGTCATAATTTCTTCAAGTTTGAGGACGTCGTTGGGCTCTGGTTCCATTCCTTGGTTTCTTCTTGCTGCTCTAATCCAATCTCTGAGGCAAACTAAAACATTCATTGCGTTGCTTCCCAATGAGTGTCGGTTGTCTCCAAGCTGCTGTCGTCCCTGACTGAAGGCGCTCTCTGATGCAACGGTTGACATAGGAACATTCAAGATATCTCTGGCTAATCTTGAAAGTACAGGATATTGTGATTCATTATTCCTCCACCAATCCAGCGTGTTGATCCGTCGTCTGCGATCCTCTGGTGGCGTCCGCAGATAATATTTCAGCTCTTCCCGATAAGTTGATGTGTAAGCTCTCTCATCCACACTGTTCCAACAAGTTAAATCATAAAACGAATCAGGAAAACCACTATGTGCCGGCCTTTTAGAAGCTGATGGCTCCTCGGGAGGATGAGGAGCGACAGTTGGAGTGATATTTGTAGGTACGGCTGAATCAAATAAATCAGCATAGTGATTATATAATTTTTCTATATAATCCTTTGCATCAGCCGTAGCCGTCCACAAATCAGGTTGTACTTGTTCAGAATCATGGTTAGTATTTATTTCTAAGTTAGTATAAATAAGAGTACTAAAGTGACACATATGATTATATTTCATGCACGGATTTAACATAGCAGCAACCAAGTAAATAGGGGGAATCGGGAAGAAATATTTTTTAAATTTCGTAAACATAGCGCCAACAGCTTCTTTATAACCTTCTTTATCTTTATATTGTCGGAGCAAACCAGAAATATCGGCTATATATGCCAAAATATTACAAACAGTAGGATAGTATGCACCGGAAATTCAACCGTAGCTACATAAAAATTTTCTAAGAACTTAACAAGATCATTAATTATAACCCAATCAGAATTATGTAGCATGCAATCAGCAGAATCAACAAATGAACCACAATATTGGTTAAAAGCTAGTGTAATAGGAATTCTATATTTATAACAAGTTTTTAAAAATTCATACGTAGAATTCCATCTAATATCAATTTCCTCAGGCATCAAAATCGGTGCAAGTCCATTTTCTTGACATTTAACTTTAAATTCTTTAATTCTAGATCTACGATTATTTCCTTGAATAAAACCAACAGCAAGACGAATTTTTTCAATATAAACCTCAAAAAAGTCAAGACCATCTTTTACAATTAAATTATATATATGACATGCACACTTAACATGAAAAATTTCAGGAAAGGGCGGAGATAGCGTAGATTTTATTTTTGTTATAGCAGTCTTGTTGTTAGAAGCATTATCAAAAGCAATACATAAAATTTTATTTTCTATACCATAATATCCGGCAATTTTAATAATAGAATCAGCAATAAATTGTCCAGTATGTTTCCGATCTTCATCATATAAAAAAGCAAGAATACGTTTTTGCATTATGAAATTACTATCCATCCAATGACAAGTAACGGTTAAATAATCATTTTTATTTACAGCACGACCAAGATCGGAAGTTAGGGACAATCTACATTGAATATTTTTTAAGAATGTTGATAAATAAAAACAATATTGTGAATGGAGTCTAAAAATATCAGACCGACAAGTAGTTCTAGGAATACTATTAAACATAGGATTATAAATTGCTTGTATATAACGAATAAAGGCATCAGAAGAAGGAAAACTAAAAGGCAAACAACCCACAGCTACCATTTTAGCTATTTCTTCTCTGTTCCTCAATTTATTATACTTTTTCGCTACTTGACCGGTTGTTGGGTCCATTCTAGTTTGCGTTGACCCACCAACATCCCCACCACCTTTTGCAATATTGAACTCTCTAGTGTGATCTTCAGCTATATGTCTCATTAACGTACCCGTACCCCCTTGCTTACCGCCACTTCTATGCTTATATTTTTGTTGACAAATATTGCACTGCACCTCAATATCTGATATACGTTCAAAAAATTGCCATGCAATACTAGTTCTTTTACGGGGTTTTGGGGCACTGGGAGGACGGGAAGGGAGATTAACTGATTCAGATCTAACGTTAGCATGTCCTACTGCGGGTGTTTCAGCAATATTTTCATCATCTTCGTCTACATTAACTGCATCTACTTCATTTTCTTCTTCTATACCGTAATTTTCCTGAAATTCTACATAATCCATATCGTGAGTACCTACACCTATTTCTTCCTCAAAAGGTGTACCAAGCGGTACCGGAGGCGAAGTCACACGGGTATATCTATTACTTGAACTACCTCTACCGCTAGTAATTCGCTTTTTACTACCACTACCGCTTCCGGGACAAAAATTTCTAACACCTTTAACAGCGAGGTTTTTTAATTTATCCATAATATAAATTAAATTAAACTAAAAATATTCAAAATACACAAATATAATAAAATTAAATATTAAACAATTAATACAATAAATAAAAATTAAACGTAAGAGATGGAACGACAATACCAAATTTTGGAAGTATCCGAAGATTGCGACTTTAGAAACTTCCGCTCGTACTTTGTAAACGAAAAATTAAAAATTTAAATTGAACACTTTAAGAAATTAAATATATTGAATATTTGAGAATTGAGAATTGAGATTTGAGAGAGAATGAGATTTGAGAGAGTGAAAAATTGTGTGAGAAATGATTTGAAGTTGTAGGGTATTTATAGATTTATTTTGGGGATTAAAAATTTTTTTTTTTTTTTTTTTTTTTTTTTAAGTTAATGGGCCCAAACTAGCCGTTTGGACCCAAAAACGGTAATATAGCCGTTGGGCCAACGGCTAGTTTGGCCCAATAATTTAATTTTTTTTTTTTTGTTTTAATGACGGGCCGGGCCGGGCCGGGCCGGTTAACCGGCGGGCCTGGACCGGGTTGGGCCGGGCCGGGTTAACCGGGCCCAGTTTAAAAAAAAAACCGGACCGGAACCCGGAACCCTAAAGCCCTAGGGCTTATCGGGCCGGGTCAAACCGGTCCGGTTTGATATGTAGGGCCGGTTCGGGCCGGGCCAGCCCGGCCCGTTTGACAGGTTTAGGGGAGGGTAATGCACTACTCAACCTTACTCCTACCTTTTTAAGGTAGAGAAACAGTTTCCAATGACTTGACGCATATTCAACCTTACTCCTATCTCGTAAAGGTAGAGAGACTGTTTCCGATGACTTGGATCATACTCAACCTTACTCCTACCTCACGAAGGTAGAGAGACTCTCGTAAAGGTAGAGAGACTATTTCCGATGACTTGACACATACTCAACCTTACTCCTATCTCGCGAAGGTAGAGAGACTATTTTCGATGACTTGAATCATACTCAAACTTACTCCTATCTCGTGAAGGTAGAGAGACTGTTTCTGATGACTTTAAAACGACAAAGAGGGCAAGAATTACAAACGGAGAGCCATTTGGTAAGACAATTTGCATGAAAAACATGACCACAAGGGACTTTTTTGCCATGATGATCATCAACATGACCTCTTTGAAAACCTTCCATACATACTATACAAAGACCATTTTCACAATTAACCATAGGCAATAATTGAACTTGACTACTCTCATCGCGATCATCGTAACACGTAGAACCCCCCGGTGGCTCAGTCATGTCACCTCCTGAAATTTCAATCACCGTTAACGCTAAATCAAGATCGAAATCTTTATCCATGTAGAATGAAAATATTAATTTGTGATATATGGTTGATTAGATATATAGTTGAATATATATATAGATGAAAAACATTCAAACCTTATGCTACACTACAGGGGTGGGTAGTTGGACAACAACCAGTGTCATGAGTTTGTTTTTCTAAGTTTTATTATATTTATATTCAATAAAATTACATATATGTCCTTAAAAAATGTGTACAATTACGTAGAAATAATCAACATAGAATTTATATTGACCAACTTGAAAGTTTGGACAAATTAATTAATCTAAACAAGGAGAGAAAAAGCCATTCTGTTTAAATTTATGAGTTAATTAATTTATATATATTCCCTTTATATATAATTTGTACAAATAATTTGAAAGAATAATTTTTGGTATAGGGATTTAGTAAAACGAAATGTATAGGGCCTAATTTGAAACAATTATTCTAAGGAATTCAAATCACTTTAGTTTCTATTTTTGTTTCTTTGAAACACTTTTTTGGATGTCATGTTCATTTATCCATAATGATAGAGTTAATAGGTGTTCAAAATTAAGAGTTTTAGTTCCTTTAATAATTGATAAAAATATTCATACAAACTATGCATTATTATGAGAGAATTAGAAGTACAATATTCAGTTAAAATTAAAAAGTTAGAAACACTGTAAAGTATTCGTGTTCTGTTCTCATCACTTATCAATTTAAGATATCTGAAATTCTTGATCACTTACTTTTTTAAATTTCTTTTTTCAACACTTAATTTTTTAATTACACAACTAAAATTTGTTGATACATTTAAATAAAAGGGTTTCTAAGACATAAGAAGTTATCCTAAGGTAGAAAAGACATTTTGCATAAATGAAAGGCTTTCAATGTTGTCTTTTTTAATAACCCTTAGGCTTGATGCCTCGAAATTAATGAAAAACTTGGTGCCCATGAAATTACAAATTATCTAGATTACATAGAAGAAACGGCAAGAAGATAGCTATAATAGTTACAAATAACAACAGTTTTTTTTTTTTTTTGCGTCCTTTCACGTGTTTTTACAAGTGTCATGTGTATCACTCTAGATCATCAGCCCTATATAAACGCTTAATGGGTTCAATTCATTTGTGCATCGAGTTTTCTTACTTCACATCCTATCTGATAGATTTGAAGAAACTCGATAAGAAAAAGGATGGCAGACCAATTCGCTCAATACGTTGCCGATTTGCGGCAATCATTAATAGATGAGGTTTTACCTTTTCATATTCGCATTTTGGTATTTTTCAGGTGAAGAATCAAGGTCCGCCCACTGAGATTGAGGATCAACCTGAACATGGAGATATGAATTCTGATATGTAATCATCAGAAGGTAGTCAGTGAAGTGACTGGATTTAGAAGATTAAATGGGAATAAGAGGAAGCAAATTCAATCTTTCTTTTTCTTTGTATCCCTATTTGTAGTGTTGAAAAAATAGAGTCACTCATCTAACTTCTAGTTTTGATTATGTGACTTTGTAATTTATTTTCATGTTGCTACTTGTTGCTTAGTGAAATTTATTTGAAAATGTCTCTGTTTCAATTTGTTCGTCTTACTTTCTTATTTGATCCGTCTCAAAATGAATGTTTCTTTTCATTTTTAGCATGTTTTTAATTCTAATTTTCCACATGACATGTTTAATATCACAAGAATTTTTTTTTTTTGTTCATTTTACGTATATAGTTTAAAACCAGAAGATTCAAAAGTCTTTTTACTTTCTTAGAAACTATGCCAAGTCTAAATCATACAAACAAAATAAAATGACAGAGTGTTGTATTGTAACATCCACAGACACCACTTGTGGGATGGTATAACGTGATGCATAAGAGTGTGCGCGCCGTTCGTACGGAGAAAATCATTTTTCAAAAAATATTTTTAAAATTTTTTCATGTTCGGTTAATTAAAATATTTGTAAAATATGTATTTTATGAAAACAAGTTCCTTTACAATATTAAAAATGGCTTTTCTAATGAAAGTAGGAAAAAACAAGTTTCATAAGTAATATTCCATATTAATTGAGTCATCCTATAGTACATGTCTAGTTTATACAAAAATATTTTTTGGATATTATTTTCTGCAAACGTACCGAAAACAAAAGATTTAAGTAAAAATATTTACTTATCATATGAAAAACATTTTCCTTCGTACCAAATACATCCTAATGAACAAGCTATGAAAACAATTCAATACACAAAATAATAAAAAAATTATAAGTTGATCATTTCCCTCTTTAGTTTTTTTTCAACTTATTAATCTTTTTAGTTTGATAAAAAAATTTACTATGTAATCACTTTTATTTTAATTGATTATATAAGCAAACTTTGCAGTTCATTACGAATTCATTTTTGTTCTTTGTTTATTTAATTAACTCAACCTGACCCAACCCTCCTCGAAACGACCTTTCAAACGAAGATGTGTTCACAATACTGATTTGTTTTACTAAATTAACTTTATTAGTTATCTCTAAAACTTAAGTTTGATTATTAGTAACTAATATAGCTATTTAATAATAAAAATAATATTGAAAAAGAAACTCTCTTAATTTGCTAAAATGAGAGAAAGTAGCAATTTTACTTCAAAATTCTCATTAGCTATAAAAAAAAATTTCGCTCATGTGGTTCACCGATTCCACCATCTAGATCAAATGATGGATTTAGTCGATTTAGAGGTGGGCTTGAAGCGGAGGGTGTGTTGTCTTTTTTGGGTTGGGCCCTTTCCCGTAAGGCCCCCACCATTGGGGCATAAGTGTCCTCTTGCTACCCGTATGTGAAGCATTGTCTTAGCCTTCCCTGACCACGAGCGCTCCCACACCTGTAGTGTTCGTGATCAGCTTCTTCAATTTTGTATTAATCACAAGTATTTTAAAACTTTTTATAATATATTAGCTATTTAGGCTTTAGCTACAATTCACTACTGTCTATAGCCCAAAGCCCCAAAATTCAAATACATCCAGCAACCGAAATCAAAAGTTACTTTTTGCATTAATTTTTGCAACCGAAAGTTAATATATAGTCCTCCATCTGATTATTTTTGTATTGAAGGTGATTATTCTCATTTTTCATCTAGAAGACTTTATAAGTTTATATTAGTTTTTCTTTAACGTAAGAAAGTTAAACTAGTCCAATTTACAAATATAATTTAGCCCATTAAACAGACCCAAAATCAAAAAATCAAAATTATTAAATCGAAACAAAATTTACATAAGCCGAACCGAACCGAACCGAACCAAACTAATTCGGTTCGATTTTTGGTATGCCTAATTTCATAATAGAAAAAAAAACAAAAAAAAAAAAACAATCCCGAACTGAAATACCAAATGAGGTCCTTCTTTTCTCAACGAACTAAAAACAAAATAAGTTTACATAAAGTGAAACTCACGGAAATATTTATGAATTCGTTGAAATAAAATAAATTTAATGTTAAAAACCTTGAAAGTGGAGCCATCAAATTTAAATTTTATCGCTCCGTGTCAAGTGGTGGAGACTCTGAAACTACAAACAACAACAACTACCTAGTGTAGTCCCACAATTATGGTGTGAGGAGGGTAATGCACTACTCAACCTTACTCATACCTCGTGAAGGTAGAGAGACTGTTTCCGATGACTTGAATCATACTCAACCTTACTTCTATCTATAGAGAGACTGTTTCCGATGACTTGACGCATACTCAACCTTACTCCTATCTCATGAAGGTAGAAAGACTGTTTTCGATGACTTGAATCATACTCAACCTTACTCCTATCTCGTGAAGGCAAAGAGACTGTTTTCGATGACTTGAATCATACTCAACCTTACTCCTATCTCGTGAACTGTTTCCGATGACTTGGCGCATACTCAACCTTACTCCTATCTCGCGAAGGTAGAGAGACTGGTTACGATGACTTGAATCATACTCAACCTTACTCCTATCTCGTGAAGGTAGAGAAACTATTTTCGATGACTTTAAAACGGCAAAGAGGGCAAGAATTACAAATGGAAAGCCATTTGGTAAGACAATTTGCATGAAAAACATGACCACAAGGGACTTTTTTGCCATGATGATCATCAACATGACCTCTTTGAAAACCTTCCATACATACTATACAAAGCCCATTTTCACAATCAACCATAGGCAATACTTGAACTTGACTACTCTCATCGTGATCATCATAAGACATTGAACACCGCGGTGCCTCAGTCTTGTCACCGCCTGAAATTCCGATCACCGTTAACGCTAAATCAAGATCGAAATCTTTATCCATGTAGAATGAAAATATGTAATTTTTGATGGTTGATTAGCTATATAGTTGAATATATATAGATGAAAAAAATTCAAACCTTATGCTACACTACGTGGGTGGGGGGTTGGACAACAGCCCTTATCATGAGTCTTGGTTTTCTAAGTTTTTATTATATTTATATACCATGAATTTGGTTTTCTAGTTTTATATAGACAAATATATTTCTATATAATAGAGTTTGTACTATTTCGTAGAAAGAATCAGCATTCTGTTGACCAAGAAAAATTATTTTTAAAGAAAAAAAAAAAAGTAGTTTGGAAAAGTTAATATATGTAACATTCTTATTTTCTTGTCAAATCTGTCTGTACTGGATCAAGTTTTTTTATATATTTAAGACGATATTAAAATAACAACAGTAACATATTTAGTGAATTTTTATAAGTGAGATATCTGATTTAAGAAGATATTGCATACATAAAAAATCTTATAGAACATTGCAATATATAGTATAATAAGGTCACAAGTGTAACAATAATTATTCACATAAATTAGAATATTATTGGGGCAATAACTTTTATATTCTTTCCGTCTCAATTTCTATGACATTCTTTTAGAAAAAACTAAATTAGAAAAAATGTAAAAGGAGATTATAAAATTAAAAATTGAATCCTCACTAACTGAAAGTTCAGCAGTCAATAAAACTGAATTAAGATTCATCTTATGTGACATTTATTTCTTTTTAATATCTAAAAAAATGATAATTTTTTCATATTTAGTAAGTAACAATTTAACCTCAAACTTCACATTAGCTACTAAGATTTATATGACATTCTTTTTAGAAAAAAATGGATTAGAGAAATGTAAAAGGGGATTACAAAATCGAAAATTGAATTCTCACAAACTGAAAGTTTAGTAGTCAACAAAACTGAATTATTAAAATTCATCTTATGTGACATTTATTTCTTTTTAATATATAAAAAATGATAAAACTTTTTATATTTAGTAAGGAACAATTTAACTTCAAGTTTCACATTAGCTACTGAAATTTCTATGACATCCTTTTTAGCAAAAAAATGGATTAGAGAAAATGTAAAAGGGGATTACAAAATCAAAAATTGAATTCTCACTAACTGAAAGTTCAGTAGTAAACAAAACTGAATTATTAAAATTCATCTTATGTGACATTTATTTCTTCTTAACATCTAAAAAAATGATAATTTTTTCATATTTAGTAAGTAATAATTTAACTTCAAATTTCACATTAGTTATTAAGATTTTTGTGACGTTCTTTTTAGAAAAAATGGATCAGAGAAAATGTAAAAGAGGATTAAAAAATCTTAAATTGAAACCTCACTAACTGAAAGTTCAATAATCAACAAAACTGAATTAATGTTTCAAACTATAGCCTAACGTCATAATTTGATTTGTCAAAATGAAAATTTTAAACTTCAAATATGAAATAAATTTTACAGAAATAAAAGATTATGAAATGAATTCGTAATGAACTGCAAAGTTTGCTTATATAATCAATTAAAATAAAAGTGATTACATAATTAACTCAAAAAGATATTTTACAGAAATAAAAGATTATGAAGCATAAGATCTGAGGAGGATACTAGAGAAAAAAAAATCAATTTTTCTTTTTCATTGTAAAACAATTCAATTCAAGTTGTAGTGTTTAAAAAATGAAGTCATTGATCTGTTCTACCTATGATCATGTGACTTTATAATGTATTTTCATGTTGTTGTTTGATGAGAGTGTTTGGAATTTGTCTCTTTTTATGTTCCTTTTCTCCAATTGCTTTATTGTTTTGATTTATTCTACCTATCTTTAGTTCAAAATCACGAGATTCAAGTTTTTTTTACTTTTTTAAAATTCGTGTAAAAATAAAATCAGACAAATAAATTAAAATAGGAGAGTGCGGTGTTATAACGTCCACATACCCCACTTGTGAGATGATATATTGGTATGGTATTGGTTCATTATAACATGATATGTAAGGGTGTGTTTTGTATAGAGAAAAAACATTTTTTAGATTTTGTTTTGTTTTTTCATGTTCGGTTGGTTAAAACTTTTTAAAAATATGTTCTCTATGAAAACAAGTTCTTTATAAATGATGAAAATGACTTCCCTAGTGAAGTAGAAAAAATGAGTAGTTCCACAAGTGATATTTCACATTAATTGAGTTCTCCTTACCCTCCCACTGTCCCCCACCTTCCACCTCCCATTGTATATGTCTAGTTTGTGTACGTATATCATTATGAAATATTTTTTACTTAATTATCAAATATAAGAAAATAAGTAAAAAAAGTTATTTATTTTATGAAAAATATTTTTCTTCGTATCGAGCACATCCTAGGTAAACACAAGCCATGTAAATCAAAGATATACACAAGTTAACAAATGACCCCACCGACCCTGCAGGCCCACAATCCCCCGCTCCTCATCCTTCTTGGGATCCCCCGATCGATTTTCAGATTAAAAATCAGCCAAACCTCGGGCCCACCCACATAACCTTGGGCTATAGCACACTGATTTAGCTCGAAAATGGCCCATTCGCGCTATTTCGCCCGTGTGACCATCCAAACGTCCCCGTCGACCTCACAGGCCCACACTCCTCGCTTCTCAGCCTGCCTTAGATCCCCCGATCAATTTTTGGCCTAAAACACGCCTGAGACTCCGGCCCACCTATGGAACTGTGGGCTATAGCACACTAATTTGATTTGAAAATGGACTGTTCGCGCCGTTTTGCCCATTTGACCATACAAACGACCCCGCCGACCCTACAGGCCCAAACTCCCTCTCTCCTCAGCCTGCCTGGGAGTCCTTGGTCAATTTTTGGCCCAAAACACATCCGATCCTCGTGTTCACCCTCGAAATCATAGGTTATATCACTCTAAATTGGCCCAAAAATGGCCCGTTGGCACCGTTTTTCCTGTTTGACCATCCAAACGGCCCCACCGACCCTGCAGGCACAAACTCCCATTGGCCAAAATTGGTCTGTTAGCGTCGTTTTTCCCTAATGGGCTGTATAGCACACCGATTTGGCCAAAATTGGTCTGTTCGCGTCGTTTTGCCCATTTGACTACCCAAATGTCCCCGCCGACCCTACATGCCCATACTTCCCTGCTCCTGAGCCTACCCCGAAGCCTCAATCAATTTTTGGCCCAAAACACGCTCGAGCGCTGGGCCCACCCACGGAACCGTGGGCTAGAGCACACAGATTTGGCCAAAAAAATGGCCTTTTCATGTCGTTTTGCCTGTTTGACACCTAAACGGCTCCGCCAACCCCATAGGCCCACACTCCCCCACTCTTCAGCCTTCCTAGGAGCCTCAAGTCGATTTTTGGCCCAAAACACGCTTGAGCCTCGAGCTCACCCATAGAACTGAGGGCTATAGCACACCGATTTGGTCCAAAAATAGCCCGAGCGTGCTGTTTTGCCTATTTGACCACCCAAATGGCCCCACCGATCCTATAGACCCACACTTTCCCACTTCTCAGCCTGTCTAAGAGCCCCTGATAAATTTTTGGCCAAAAAAATGCTTGAACCTCGGGCCCACCCATGGAAATGTAGGCTATAGCCCACTAATTTAGCCCAAAAATAGTTTGATCACGCTGTTTCTCCCGTTTGACCACCCAACGGCCCCACCGACCCTGCAATCCAACACTACCCTATTCCTCAGCCTTCCTGGGAACCCCCAGTCAATTTTTGGCCTAAAAAATGCCCTAGCCCCGGGCCCACCCACGAAATCGTGGGCTATGGCATACCAATTTCGCTCGAAAATGGCCCGTTCACGCCATTTTATTCGTTTGACCACCCAAACTGCCCCGCCGACCCCGCAAGTACACACTTACCCGCTCCTCAGCCTGCCTGGGATCCCTAGGTCAATTTTAGACACAAAATACGCCCGAGCCTCGGGCCTACCAACGGAATCGTGGGTTATAGCTCACTGATTTAGCATGAAAATGGCCCATTTGCATCGTTTTGCCTGTTTGACCACTCAAACGGACCTACCTACCCTGCAGGCCTAAACAACCCTACTGTTCAACCTGCCTGGGAGCCCCCAGTCAATTTTTTTCCCAAAATACGTTCGGGCCCCGTGGCTACCTATAGAACTTTGGGTTATAGCACATCAATGTGGCCCAAAATAGCCCGTTCGCGTCGCTTAGCCTATTTTCCCACCTAAACGGCCCTGTAAGCCCTTAGTCCTCCACTCCTAAGCCTTTTTAGGATCCCTCAATTGATTTTCAACTCAAAACACGCCCTAGCTCTAATTCCACCCACTGAATCGTACGCTATAGCACATCGATTTTGCCCGAAAATGACCTGTTCTCACCGTTTCGCACGTTCGGCCACCCAAATGGCTCCGCCGACCCTGCAGGCCCATAGTCCCCTTCTTCTCAGCCCGCCTAGGGATCCCAATCAATTTTTAGCCTAAAACACGCCCGAGCCCCAGGCCCACCTACGGAACCGTGGGCAATAACACACCGATTTGGCATGAAAATGACCTATTTGTGCCGTTTCATCCATTTGACCATACAAACGATCTTGTCGAACCTGCAGGCCCACACTCCCCCACTTCCCAGCCTGCCTGGAAGCCCCTGGTCAATTTTTGGCCCAAAAAATTCCTGGGCCCTGAGTCCAACCACGGAACCGTGGGCTGTAGCACACCAATTGGCCCAAAAATAACCCGTTCGCACCGTTTTGCTTGTTTGACCACCCAAATGGTCCCGTCGACCCTGCAAGCCAATACTCTTCACTCCTCAGCCTGCCTAACAGTCCCCGATCAAGTTTTGACAAAAAATACGCCTGGGCTACGGGCCTACCCATAGAATCGTAGGCTATAGCACACCGATTTAGTTAAAATATGGCTCGTTTGCCTCGTTTTGCCTGTTTCACTACCCAAACAGCCCCGCCGCCCCACACTTTCCCACTCATCAATCTGCATGGGAGCCCCCAATCGATTTTCCATGCAAAAAATGCTTGGGACTCAGGCCCACCCTTGGAAATAAGGTCTATAACACAATGATTTGACCCGAAAATGGCCCATTCAAACCATTTTGCTTGTTTAACCGCCCAAATGGCCCTACCGACCTCGAAGGCCCACACTCCCAAGCTCATCAGCCTGCCTAAGATCCTCCAGTCGATTTTAAGCCTAAAAAATACCCGAGCCTTTGACCCACCCATAAAACCGTGGGCTATAGCATTCCGATTTGGCTCAAAAATAGCTCGTTCACGTTGTTTCGCTCGTTTGACCACCTAAACGGCCCCGCTGACCACACATGCCTACACTCTCCCTCTCCTCAGCCTTCTTGGAAGCCCTCGGTAAATTTTTGTCCCAAACCACACTTGAGCCTCAGGCCCACCCACAGAATCGTAGGACATAGCACACTAATTTAGCCCAAAAATGGCCCGTTTGCACCATTTTGCTCGTTTAACGACCCAAACGACCTCGCCGACCTCGAAAGCCCACATTATCCCACTTCTTAACCTGCCTGGGAGCCCTCAATTGATTATCAGTCAGAAACACGCCTGAACCCCAGACCCACCTATGGAACCGTGGGCTATAGCATACCGATTTTGCCCAAAATAGCCTATTTGTGCCGTTTTGCCCGTTTGACAACACAAATGGCCCCACCAATACTGTAGGCCAATATTCCCCAGCTGCTCAGCCTGCCTAGGAGCCCCTAATCAGTTTTTAGCTTAAAAAACGCTCGACCCTCGGGCCCACCTTGGAACCGTGGGCTATAACGCACCAATTTGGCCCGAAAATGGCCCAATTGCACCCTTTCGCCCGTTTGACCACCCAAATGGCCCGGCCGACCCTGCAGGACCACAGTCTCCCACTACTCAACCTATCTAGGAGCCCCTAATTGATTTTTGATCCAAAACGTGCCTGGGCCTTGGGCCCACTTACGGAACTGTGGGCTATAGGCCCTGATTTGGCTCGAAAAAGGCTTGTTCACTTCATTTCGCATGTTTGACCACCTAAACAGCCCCACTGACCCCGCAAGCCCACACTCTTCCACTCTTCAACCTGTCTTGGAGACCCCGATCGATTTTCATCCAAAAATATGCATGGGCTCCAGGCCTACCCATGGAACCGTGGGCTGTAGCACAATGATTTGTCTTGAAAATGGCGAGTTCGCATAATTTTACCCGTTTGACCGCCCAAATAGCCCTACCGACCCTGCAGTCCCACACTATTTCGCTCCTCAGCCAGCCTGGGAGCCTCCAATCGATTTTTAGCCAAACATAGGTTTGGGCCTCAGGCCCACCCACGGAACTATGGGCTATAGCACATTGATTTGGCCTAAATATAGCTCGTTCACGCTGTTTCATCCATTTGACCACCCAAATGACCTCGCCGACCCCGCATGTCCATATTCCTCTGCTCCTCAGCTAACCTGGGAGACCCTAGTTGATTTTCGGCCCAAAACACGCCTGGGCCTGGGGGCCACCCATGAAATCGTGGGTTACAAACACCGATTTGGCTAAAAAATGGCTCGTTCGCAATGTTTTGCTCATTTGACCACCCAAACGGCCCCACAGGCCTACACTTCTTCGCTCCTCAGCCTAATTAGGAGCACTTGGTCAATTTTTGACCCAAAACATGCCCGGGCTCCGGGACCACCCACGGAACCGTAGGTTGTAGCACACCAATTTGGCCTGAAAATGGCTTGTTCATACCGTTTCTCCCGTTTGACCATCCAAATGGACCCGCCGTCCCCGCAGGCCCATACTCCCTTACTCCTCATCCTACCTGGGAGCTCCTGGTCGATTTTTAACTCAAAACACACTTGGGCCTCTTGACCAACCTCGAAACCATGGGCTATATCACACTAATTTTGCCTGAAAACTGCCCGTTCGCACCGATTTGTCCGTTTGACTGCACAAATGGACCCGCCGACCTGTAGGCTCACACTTCCCCGCTCTTCAACCTGCCTGGGAACCCTCGATTGATTTTTATCCCAAAACACGCTCATGATCCAAGCCCACCCACAGAATCATGGGCTATAGCACATTGATTTGGCCTAACAATGGCTTGTTTGTGCTGTTTCGCCTGTTTGACCATCCAAACGGCCTCGCCGACCCCATTGGCCCACATTCTCTCCCTCTTCAGCCAGCCTGGGAGACTCCAATCAATTTTTGGCCCAAGACACGCCCGAGCCCCGAGCCCACCCACAAAACCGTAATTTGTAGCACACCGATTTGACCCGAAAAATAGAGAAACACGAGAGGAAAATAATGTCGAACAAATGGAGTCTCCAAAAAGATAAAGCAGAGAGCAATTTTGATTGAAAAAATGCAACACGTGTTATCATTACTGAAGCCAACAGTTGATAATGGAGACTTCATTTGAAATTTTATCATTATTCCAAAAATACCCTTGGTAGTACACAAAAGTTTCACTTATAAAAAGTTTAAAAGTGACCAAGTGTATCAATAATTATTTACTTAGAACCCGTTTGGTATTGCTGTTACAAAACTTCTTATTTGAGAGACACTTTTATAAAATGACTTTTCTGAAAAGTACTTTTTAAAAAAAAAAGCAGTTTGTGTTTGATAAATTCATTCGAAAAGTGATTTTGATAATCAAATTATGTTTGGATAATATTTTTCAAGGAGTGTTTTTTTGAGGAAAATGACCAAAAAGGACATCTATCAATAGACTTTTATTACTAAAAATCAATTTATAGAGAAAAATTATTTTAAATATCTATTATAATATTTTAATTAATTTTTTTTAAATTTAATTAAAATGTACGTACTCTAAAATTTTCAATCAATATTTATATACATAAATACATTAAAAAAAATTAATAGTGATGTATTACTTAAAACATCAAACGAAAATGAATATAAAAGTTATTTCATAAATTAAATTACTATATGAGAAATATTATCTGTATTTATAGATGAAGGAGAAGGTGTACAATACGATAAAATCGTTGAATAAATAGAAGGTTTGATGAAACGGTAAAAAAATAATAATTAGAATCTATCTTTTTTTTTGTTACCTTATTTTTTGGATATATTTTACTGTGTCAAATTTACTAAAAGTTAGCAAACACTATATTCATGCTTACAAATATCTAAATTAGATAATATTTGTTATTTGTTAGCTTTTCTTTTGGATATGTTTTTACCGTTTCAATTCTAAAACTAAGTAACCAAATTCATATACGTATACTACATAATGATAAATATTTAAAATAAAATTTTATTTATTATTTGTTATCTTTTTTAATATATTTTTACGGTGTCAAAATTTACTATGAATAAGTAGTCATCATATTCATATATATATATACACACACTATATTTTAACAAATATGTCACTTTTCATGAATTATTTATTTAAAATTAAATATTCTAGAAAAAATTTATATGTGATGTCAAAATGCAATCTTGTAACGTGACTCATCTGTTAATTATTATCATTAATAATAATAAAATAATTTATATATTCTTTTGTCATCATCATCAATGATATTTTCAAATTAATTAAAGAAAATGAGTGAAAATAAAATAATAATATATAAATCATAAAGAATTATGATGTAAATATGAAATATAATTTTTTTAAAACCAAACGTTAATCAAACTTATAATGATATGTTAAGTAATTAATAAGGTATTATATATATATATTTTGTCATAAAAAATAATTTTCTGTTTCTGCTTATTTTGAGAATTAGAAATGTTCTGCTTCTTCCCAGAAGCAGAAAAACTGCTTCTTGCTTATTTTTAAAAGCACTTTTGGAAGTTTACAAAACACCCTTCTTTTTTAAAATAAATTTGATAACTCCATATTAATTCTTGATTCTACTTAAAAGTCAATCTAATGGAGTTCATAGTTGGTTGTCATTTTCTTCCCTTTTTTTCCTTTTATACTATCTTCGTCTCAATTTACATGATATTTAAAAAAAAAATTAACAGTAGGAGAAATTGGAGAGGGGATTACAAAATTGGTAGCCGAATCCTCGACAACTGAAAATTGACGTAGTCAACCAGCTAAGCTATTAAGATTCTTCTTATGCAATATTTATTTTTTAAATCAATCTAAAAAATTGTCTATTTTTCATATTTATATTTTTTATATTTAGTAAGTAACAGATCAGCTTAAGATTTCTCATGAGCTACATAAATTTCTAGTTATGAACTATTTTATGGGCAAGTTACCCATTTGATTGGCCGGCTAAAAATATTTACATTCGCTAGGTAAATTAAAATATAAAAATATATATTATTTTGTATAAACAATGTATTTCTATATTTTTCATACATTAATATATATTCGTTGGCTATTAGTTTGATGCGAGGTTATTTATGTCAATTTCTTATAGTTTAAACCATAAGTTTCAATTTTTTTAAAATGAATTTATATCTTTTGCATTTATTTTGTCACTGTTGTAATCAATCCATTTCTATGCCTCATTCTCATTTTATTCAATCTATCCTAACTATGGAGATGTGGATTATGATAGCGAGTGAATGCGACGTCTCTGATTGGACAATGCCATGAGAAAGCTATAAGTCCGTGAAGGAATTAGATTAAGTAAATTAAGTGTGTCATGAAAATAAATGGGAATTAGAGAAAAAAAAAATTAATTTTTTAGACATCTATTAAACAAGACCAAGAATAAAGTCATATACTTTCTTAAAATTCGTGTCAAATCAGAATCAAACAAATAAATTGAAACGGAGGAGTGTGGCATTATAACCGCCACATACCCCCACTTGTGAGATGATATACTGGTATGGTATTGGTTCATTACAACGTGATATGTAAGGGTGTGTTCGATATAGAGAAATATTTTTTAGATTTTTTTTTATTTTTTCATGTTCGATTGGTTAAAAATTTTTAGAAACATATTCTTTATGAAAACAAGTTCTTTATAAATGATGAAAATGACTTCTCTAGTGGAAGTAGAGAAAATGAGAAATTCCACAAGTAATATTTCACATTAATTGAGTCATTCTTACCCTCAGGGCTCAACACACCTTATCTTTACCTCACCTTCGTAGTCCCCACCTCCCACCTCTCATAGTATATGTCTAGTTCGTATACATATATCTTTATGACAATATATTTTACTTAATTATCAAATACAAAAAAATAAGTAAAAAAAATTGACTTATTTTATAAAAATATCTTCCTTCGTACCGAACACACCATAGGTAAAATAAGCCATAAAAAACAAAGATACACACAAAATAACAAATGTAACTAATCCTTTACAAATAATAGGACACATTAATTTAGTAATCCTAACAACCTTCGATAAAGAAGAGAAATAATATGTAAGAAACACACAAAAAGGAAAGTTAAAAACACAAGGTGATTCTTCCCATTTGTTCTAGCCTTGATGGATAAAGTTACCGGCAGGGCGACTCAACCTTATAAAAATATAGGTGGCCACCTTACGCCCCCAAATTTGAGGGGCCTCATTTTTTACTAATATATTATAGATTTTGTTTTAAAAAATAAATATTATTTATAAAAAAAATAAAATTTTCATATAAAAGGAAAAAATTATTAGAAGAAATTCATATATCTAGAATATTATGTCTCAAGAAAAATTAAATGCATCGATAATATTATTACTTAAAAAAGATTAATTAGAAAAAATCGATTATATAATTTTGAACATAGAGTTTATTATAAAAGGGTTATTTTTTCTTAAAAATTTAAGGCCTCTGTTTGATTTCCGCGTTAGGCCACGAATATGGTTGAGCCGCCCCAGATTACTGGATATTTTTTGTTGGTGAAAGATACATGTATTACATGAATTTAGTTAAAATACGCAAAAGCTGACCCAAACACAACAAGTATTAAAATTTTTTTTAAAAAGGCACCATTTTACACACTGAACATTCAACTTATTAAATATTTTTTAGTTTGATCAAAATTTTTACTATACTATTACTTTTATTCTACTTGAGTTAAGAAAGATTTTACGATTTTATCACTTTTACTATCATTCTAGATGAACTAAAAACAAAATCAGTGTACATAAAGTGACATTCATGAAAATATTTGTGAACTCGTTACTAAAAACCTTGAAATGGAGACAATCAAATTTAAATTCTACCGCTCCATGTCAAGTTGCGGGGAGGAGCAGGCATAAAGGCAAATTTTAACAAGAGACTCTAAATATATACACATATGTTAAAAAAATAATACTGTAATAATTTAGAGCTGCCCTTTTTTCTTACTTTTTATTTATTTTTGGTGTAATATTTTTAAAAGAAACATAATCTTTAACTTCACATGACATATTAATATGATTATTAATAAAAGAAAGGATTATTGTAAGTTAATAAGATGTTAGCCATTTGTTTGCTATGCATATACTTGGGTGTTGTTGTTAAAAACTTTAATTACTAAAATGAAGTTTGAGTTATTTTAGTCAAAGTTTTAACATATTTTCGATAAAAATTAGATAGCTCTTTTTTCTTTATTTTATTTTAAGATAATTCTATTTTACAGTCTTCATTTTATTTCAAATGGTGTTGAAATCATAAAATTTAATATTAAAATTTTTGAGGTCTAAAATTAATACTTTATTAGCTTTACCCTTGAACTAACCTTGATTGCAGATACTCTGAAAAGACAAACAACAACTACTACTACCTAGTGTGGGGAGGATACTCCTAAGGCCTATCTCGTTAAGGTAGAGAGACTGTTTTTGATGACTTTAAAATGACAAAAGGGGCAAAAATTACAAATGGAGAGCCATTTGGTAAGACAATTTGCATGAAAAACACGACGACAGTCTACAAGGGACTTTTTTGCCATGGTCCCACCTCCCACAGTATATGTCTAGTTTGTATACATATATATTTATGAAAGTATTTTTTACTTAATTATCATATACAATAACAATAAATTCAGTGTATTTCCATCAAGTAGGGTCTAGAAAATTATCTTTTATAATTATCATATATAAGAAAAAAAAAAAAAAGTCACTTATTTTATGAAAATATTTTCCTTCACACCAAATACATCCTAGATAAAACAAGCCATAAAAAACAAAGATAAACACAAAATAACAAATGTAACTAACCCTTGACAAATAATAGGACACATTAATTTAGTACTCCTTGTTTTGTAGAGAAATTTTAACTTTTTGAAAGAAGAGTCGCCACTTAATTTTGAAAAGGAATTAAGAAACCTTTATAGAGTTACTTAAAATGATTCAAAACAGAAAAATCGATTTAAGTTAAGAGATTCTGAGTAAGCGGTTCCTATTAACGTTTTAGGAAGGTGTTAGGCACCTAAAACGTCCGCTAACTTGCAGTTATCCGATCTGTTTGAAAATATTTTTTTGATTAACTTTGGAAAATTGGTTTGTTGAAAAGAAATTGATTAAGGAAAAGGTTTTCGCAAAAATCAGTTTTTAGTGACTTAGTTAGGGATTTAACTAGGTTCGCAATGAGACAAGCAAAACAAGTATAAAGGAGAGGGGAAAGGGGAGTAAGTGAGGGATTTAGGCCATTGAGCCCAAACCAATAAGACCTGTCTTAGTCCAATTGGGTTTTTGACCCATTTCACCTGTCCTAGTCTAATTTTCAAGCCTTTGTGGCTCAAATCTGCTCCACCTGTATTAAATACATCTTTGGCTTCGAGGCCGAAATGAATGAATGAATAAATAAGCGAATAAAAATAAACAAGGACAACAATGATTAACTAAAATAAAATAAAATAACAAATGAGACTTTTGTCTCTTAGCCGCTTCAAATGTGGGATTTCGACCCCTCCTTCTTCTTTCGACTCCTCTTACTTGTTCTTTATAATCAGCGTTCAAAGTCTTCTAAAGGGGGTGGGCCTCAATGGCTCAATTCATAATGTGAGAGTCCAATGGGACTCCCAAGCGGGTTCATGCAAAGAAAAAGGTGAATGAATTAATGTATGTTCTCAAGAGTCCTTACATTTATAGATAAATTATTCAACAAAAAATACAACATTTTCGGCAAAGGAAAACAGTGATTCACTTGCTACCTATAAACATGTGGATTGTAAAAAATGTCTAAATACATCAATCTCAAGATTATGAAAAGTATGGCTTGCAATCGAGTCAATTAGTTAAAGAATGTGTCAATCATAACACTCACACAAATAGATCCACACACTACAATCTCCACATTATTTCAAAGCAATGTTTAGGAGCTTAATTGACCAAGTCTCCGCTACTTTTGATCACGTATGGTACCAATATAATCATAAAATTTTCAGAAAAGAGTTAAACCAGATTATTCAACGAATATATGAGGCAAATCAATTCACTGCCTTAAGTTGGGACCCAAAAAAAGAAAGCTAATCAACGATGGGAACAATCAGCTTTATGGAAACTAAGATCCTGTATTATTTGTATCAAAAGAAAGATAAGAGCATTTTCATAACATGATACTTGCAGACATTAAAGACAAAAAGTAAGGATTTGACACCTGAAAGGTAAATCCCAGTGTTTTCTTCTTGACATTGTAAGTCAGGGAAAACAAAGTGAAGAGTCCTCTTTTAACCAAGAAACGACGATTAAAATGCACAAAAACTGATTCAACTATTGCGATTCGAAAAAAGTTAAAAAGAAGGCTAATACATATTGTACCGAGTCAAATTACTTGTTTATGGGAAACATTTTACACTCCAAAGTCCAAACATTCAACTTGTTAAATATTTTTAGCTTGATCCAAAAATTTATTATATTATCACTTTTATTTTAATTGTATCAAGACCTTTACATTTTATCACTTTCTTTAGAACTATCATTTTAGACGGACTAAAAACAAAATAAGTTTACATAAAGTGAGACTCACAAAAATATATATGAACCTGCTATTCATGAAATAAAAGTAAATTTAATGAGAAAAACCTTGAAAGTCGAGCCGGTAGAATTTAAATTCTATCGCTCCGTGTCAAGTGGCGGAGACTCTGAAACTACAAACAACAACTACTACTACCTAGTGTAGTCCCACAATTACGGTGTGGGGAGGGTAATGCACTACTCAACCTTACTCCTACCTTTTTAAGGTAGAGAAACAGTTTCCAATGACTTGACGCATATTCAACCTTACTCCTATCTCGTAAAGGTAGAGAGACTGTTTCCGATGACTTGGATCATACTCAACCTTACTCCTACCTCGCGAAGGTAGAGAGACTCTCGTAAAGGTAGAGAGACTGTTTCCGATGACTTGACACATACTCAACCTTACTCCTATCTCGCGAAGGTAGAGAGACTGTTTTCGATGACTTGAATCATACTCAACCTTACTCCTATCTCGTGAAGGTAGAGAGACTGTTTCTGATGACTTTAAAACGACAAAGAGGGCAAGAATTACAAACGGAGAGCCATTTGGTAAGTCAATTTGCATGAAAAACATGACCACAAGGGACTTTTTTGCCATGATGATCATCAACATGACCTCTTTGAAAACCTTCCATACATACTATACAAAGACCATTTTCACAATTAACCATAGGCAATAATTGAACTTGACTACTCTCATCGCGATCATCGTAACACGTAGAACCCCCCGGTGGCTCAGTCGTGTCACCTCCTGAAATTTCAATCACCGTTAACGCTAAATCAAGATCGAAATCTTTATCCATGTAGAATGAAAATATTAATTTGTGATATATGGTTGATTAGATATATAGTTGAATATATATATAGATGAAAAACATTCAAACCTTATGCTACACTACATGGGTGGGTAGTTGGACAACAACCAGTGTCATGAGTTTGTTTTTCTAAGTTTTATTATATTTATATTCAATAAAATTACATATATGTCCTTAAAAAGTGTGTACAATTACGTAGAAATAATCAACATAGAATTTATATTGACCAACTTGAAAGTTTGGACAAATTAATTAATCTAAACAAGGAGAGAAAAAGCCATTCTGTTTAAATTTATGAGTTAATTAATTTATATATATTCCCTATATAAATAAATTATGAGTTATTTAAGTTCCATTTGGCAAGTGATGATACAAATCGACCAGGTGACAAATTTGAAAACACTTTATTAATTCTTAATTCTACTAAAAGTCAATCTAATGCACTTTATGTTTGGTTGTCATTTTCTTTCCTTTTTTTTTATTTTTATAATCTCTCCGTCTTAATTTATGTGATATTTTTTTTAAAAAAAAAATTGAGAGTAGAGAAAATGGGAAGGGGGATTATAAAGTCTGACATCGAATTCTCACCAGCTGAAAGTTCAGATAGTCAATCAACTGAGTGATAAAGATTACCCTTATGTGACATTTGTTTCTTTTTAGTGTATATATCTAAATAATCATTTTCATATTTAGTAAGTAACAATATAACCTGAGACTTCTCGTGAGCTACAAATATTTCTTATGAATTATTTTATAGGCAAGTTACCAATTTGGCCGGCTAAAAATATTTACTTTTGCTAGTTTTATATATATATATATTATTTTGTATAAAAAATGTACATCTATATATTAGTTGGCTATTAGTTTGATGCAAGGTTATTTATGTCAATTTCTCTTAGTTTAAAGTTTAAACCATAAGTTTCAATTTTTTAAAATTAAATTTTGTGTGAAATTAAACACTTATACATATATTGAAACGGATGAAATAGTTGATTTTGTCGGATTAAGTTCAGAAATGACCCTAAAATGGCATTGTCTTGATTTTTTTTTTATTCCTCAATAAAAAAATCTTACAAAAATGACCTACTTAAAGGGTGATCCTAATTTTTTGGTCATGCTTAATAAATTTTGCACATAAAACGAATATTCTAACACTTGCTCATAGGACAGACGAAGAAAAAAAACCTACACAATTGATAAAAACTTTTACCTTATAGACAAACATTAGAATTGTCAAAAAAGTTAGTTGAGAAATTGTCAAAGTGACACCTAAGTAGCCATTTGGCACTCTTCTAAACTATTTAATGTTAAGTCAATTACTATAAATTTTAGACAATTCCATTTTTTTTGGTACCTACATATTTGATGTTTCAAACTATAATCTACCTTCATAATTTGAATAGTCAAAATAAAAATTTAAAATCTTCTAAATCTAAAGAGTCCAGTAGAAGATCTTAATTACTTGAACAATATTCAAACTTCAATTCCAACGATGTAAATTAAATTGCATTTAATTCTAAACCCAAATTCATATCGTTTTACGCTATGATAGTAAATGTAACTAATTTACAAGAGCTAAACAAGTTCATATCATTTGACTTTTGAAAAAATAAAAGATAAATATGACAATTAAAAGTTAACAGTGGTAATAACAAGCTATTTGTATACTTGGCCCAAAAGTTAAATGGTTAGAAATGGACCTTTACTCACTCTGTTTTCTTTTACTTGACTCTTGTTAACTTGTCACACCTCTTAAGATTAATTAGAATTGCATTTTACTAAATTAATCTTATTAATAATGCTTTAAAACTCTAAATTTAACTATTACTATTTTAAGTTGTTCTTTAATACTAAAAATAAAAAGAGAAAAATATAACAAAATTCCCTTTGTATTATAATTTGTACAAAAAATTTGAAAGAATAATTTTTGGTATGGGGATTTAGTAAAACGAAATGTATATGGCCTAATTTGAAACAATTATTCTAAGGAATTCAAATCACTTTAGTTTCTATTTTTGTTTCTTTGAAACACTTTTTTGGATGTCAAGTTAATTTATCCATAATGATAGAGTTAATAGGCGGTCAAAATTAAGAGTTTTAGTTCCTTTAATAATTGATAAAAATATTCATACAAACTATGCATTACTATGAGAGAATTAGAAGTACAATATTCAGTTAAAAATAAAAAGTTAGAAACACTGTAAAGTATTCGTGTTCTGTTCTCATCACTTATCAATTTAAGATATCTGAAATTCTTGATCACTTACTTTTTTAAATTTCTTTTTTCAACACTTAATTTTTTAATTACACAACTAAAATTTGTTGATACATTTAAATAAAAGGGTTTCTAAGACGTAAGAAGTTATCCTAGGGTAGAAAAGACATTTTGCATAAATGAAAGGCTTTCAATGTTGTCTTTTTTAATAACCTTAGGCTTGATGCCTCGAAATTATTGAAAAACTTGGTGCCCATGAAATTACAAATTATCTAGATTACATAGAAGTAACGGCAAGAAGATAGCTGTAATAGTTACAAATAACAACATTTTTTTTTTTTTTGCGTCCTTTCACGTGTTTTTACAAGTGTCATGCGTATCACTCTAGATCATCAGCCCTATATAAACGCTTAATGGGTTCAATTCATTTGTGCATCGAGTTTTCTTACTTCACATCCTATCTGATAGATTTGAAGAAACTCGATAAGAAAAAGGATGGCAGACCAATTCGCTCGATACGTTGCCGATTTGCGGCAGTCATTAATAGATGAGGTTTTACCTTTTCATGTTGATTCTAAATATGTAGTGTTTCACAAAATCAATGTCTTTTCATCTATCCTAATCGTAGTGGATAGATTTATTTGGTACGTATTGCTGGTGGGAGGTGACAGGTATTTCGTGGTATTAATCGAGATGCACGTAAACTGACCTGAAAACCACAATTATTTTTTAGAAAAAAAAATCAGTAAGGCATTGATTAGGCATTGTTTTTTTCTTTTCATTTTTACCCTATTTTGAAAAATGGAGTCTTACATAACCCAAAAAATCATTCAACAACTACTTTCTTTTTCGAACATTTGATTAATGGGCAAGTTAGTAAATACTTCTTACTTTTTATAGGGATGAATATTTTTCATTCTTAAAGGGAGTACACGAGCTAAAAACCACTAGAATGAATTTTGTGTATTTGCAGCGAATTGTTGATGGGCAATTTCTTGAACTGGAGAGGTATGTAGCCGACACCCCGGGTCGTCTCGAGAAAATTTGTGCTGTATATTTCAGTCATGCTGTCAAGTTTACTGATTTAATGGTGCCAAGGCTGTAAGTATTTGTGTCATTTTTCAACTTGTTCTCTTGCTTGGCCCTCACAGGTTTGATATGTATGTATGCAGGCAAGGACCTCCCTACAATTATCTTTCAATGGACTGGGTCCTTGATCGATATAGAGAGAAAACCTCAATGTGAGTTTTCTCTTTTCTATGTCACTGCTCCTAGTTTGTTTATTTTTCTGTCAGTCAGTATCGTCTTCGTTTTTACCAAGTGTACTCTATGTGCTTGCAGTTTTGGAGCTACAAGAGTGACACATCAAATCGATTGCATGAAAAAAAATGTAAAAGATGAAAATTTCGAAGCGTAAGATCTAAGGAGGAAATTTATATCTTTGTTATTTCTTGATGAATGTATTAGATATTAATTCAGAAATGTTAGCAGGTGCGAAATAGCATTTGAGCATATCAAACGGGAAAGTGAGTTTCTGCAGCTCAAACTGGAGAATTACCTCAAGGTTCTCTTTGAAATCGTATAATAGTTTCTTATCTTTTGCATCTATTTTGTCGTTGTTGTAATCACGCTGTCTCGTTCTCGTTTTGATCTTTTCAGGTGAAGAATCAAGGTCCGCCCACTGAGATTGAGGATCAACCTGAACATGGGAGTATGAATTCTGACAGTGAGTAGAAAGTGGCGTCGGAGTTAGCAATGTATTCGTTGTTGTAATCACTCCATCTCTAATGTATCATATTCGCATTTTGGTATTTTTCAGGTGAAGAATCAAGGTCCGCCCACTGAGATTGAGGACCGACCTGAACATGGAGATATGAATTCTGATATGTAGTCATCAGAAAGTCAGTCAGTGAAGTATGTAATAGAAATTAATGGGAATAAGAGGAAGCAAATTCAATCTTTCTTTTTCTTTGTATCCCTATTTGTAGTGTTAAAAAAATAGAGTCACTCATCTAAGTTCTAGTTTTGATCATGTGGCTTTGTAATTTATTTTCATGTTGCTACTTGTTGCTTAGTGAAATTTATTTGAAAATGTCTCCGCTTCAATTTGTTCATCTTACTTTCTTATTTGATCCGTCTCAAAATGAATGTTTCTTTTCATTTTTAGCATGTTTTTAATTCTAATTTTCCACATGACATGTTTAATATCACAAGAAATTATTTTTTTTGTTCATTTTACGTAAATAGTTTAAAACCAGAAGATTCAAAAGTCTTTTTACTTTCTTAGATACTATGCCAAGTCTAAATCATACAAACAAAATAAAATGACAGAGTGTTGTATTGTAACATCCACAGACACCACTTGTGGGATGGTATAACGTGATGCATAAGAGTGTGCGCGCCGTTCGTACGGAGAAAATCATTTTTCAAAAAATATTTTTAAAATTTTTTCATGTTCGGTTAATTAAAATATTTGTAAAATATGTATTTTATGAAAACAAGTTCCTTTACAATATTAAAAATGGCTTTTCTAATGAAAGTAGGAAAAAACAAGTTTCATAAGTAATATTCCATATTAATTGAGTCATCCTATAGTACATGTCTAGTTTATACAAAAATATTTTTTGGATATTATTTTCTGCAAACGTACCGAAAACAAAAGATTTAAGTAAAAATATTTACTTATCATATGAAAAACATTTTCCTTCCTACCAAATACATCCTAATGAACAAGCTATGAAAACAATTCAATACACAAAATAATAAAAAAATTATAAGTTGATCATTTCCCCCTTTAGTTTTTTTTCAACTTATTAATCTTTTTAGTTTGATAAAAAAATTTACTATGTAATCACTTTTATTTTAATTGATTATATAAGCAAACTTTGCAGTTCATTACGAATTCATTTTTGTTCTTTGTTTATTTAATTAACTCAACCCGACCCCTCGAAACGACCTTTCAAACGAAGATGTGTTCACAATACTGATTTGTTTTACTAAATTAACTTTATTAGTTATCTCTAAAACTTAAGTTTGATTATTAGTAACTAATATAGCTATTTAATAATAAAAATAATATTGAAAAAGAAACTCTCTTAATTTGCTAAAATGAGAGAAAGTAGCAATTTTACTTCAAAATTTTCATTAGCTATAGAATTTTTTTCGCTCATGTGGTTCACCGGTTCCACCATCTAGATCAAATGATGGATTTAGTCGATTTAGAGGTGGGCTTGAAGCAGAGGGTGTGTTGTCTTTTTTGGGTTGGGCCCTTTCCCGTAAGGCCCCCACCATTGGGGCATAAGTGTCCTCTTGCTACCCGTATGTGAAGCATTGTCTTAGCCTTCCCTGACCACGAGCGCTCCCACACCTGTAGTGTTCGTGATCAGCTTCTTCAATTTTGTATTAATCACAAGTATTTTAAAACTTTTTATAATATATTAGCTATTTAGGCTTTAGCTACAATTCACTACTGTCTATAGCCCAAAGCCCCAAAATCCAAATACATCCAGCAACCGAAATCAAAAGTTACTTTTTGCATTAATTTTTGCAACCGAAAGTTAATATATAGTCCTCCATCTGATTATTTTTGCATTGGAGGTGATTATTCTCATTTTTCATCTAGAAGACTTTATAAGTTTATATTAATTTTTCTTTAACGTAAGAAAGTTAAACTAGTCCAATTTACAAATATAATTTAGCCCATTAAACAGACCCAAAATCAAAAAATCAAAATTATTAAATCGAAACGAAATTTACATAAGCCGAACCGAACTGAACCGACCCAAACTAATTCGGTTCGATTTTTGGTATGCCTAATTTCATAATAGAAAATTTAAAAAAAAAAAAAAAAAAAAAACAATCCCGAACTGAAATACCAAATGAGGTCCTTCTTTTCTCAACGAACTAAAAACAAAATAAGTTTACATAAAGTGAGACTCACGGAAATATTTATGAATTCGTTGAAATAAAATAAATTTAATGTTAAAAACCTTGAAAGTGGAGCCATCAAATTTAAATTTTATCGCTCCGTGTCAAGTGGTGGAGACTCTGAAACTACAAACAACAACAACTACTACCTAGTGTAGTCCCACAATTATGGTGTGAGGAGGGTAATGCACTACTCAACCTTACTCATACCTCGTGAAGGTAGAGAGACTGTTTCCGATGACTTGAATCATACTCAACCTTACTTCTATCTATAGAGAGACTGTTTCCGATGACTTGACGCATACTCAACCTTACTCCTATCTCGCGAAGGTAGAGAGACTGTTTACGATGACTTGAATCATACTCAACCTTACTCCTATCTCGTGAAGGTAGAGAAACCATTTTCGATGACTTTAAAACGGCAAAGAGGGCAAGAATTACAAATGGAAAGCCATTTGGTAAGACAATTTGCATGAAAAACATGACCACAAGGGACTTTTTTGCCATGATGATCATCAACATGACCTCTTTGAAAACCTTCCATACATACTATACAAAGCCCATTTTCACAATCAACCATAGGCAATACTTGAACTTGACTACTCTCATCGTGATCATCATAAGACATTGAACACCGCGATCCTCAGTCGTGTCATCGCCTGAAATTCCGATCACCGTTAACGCTAAATCAAGATCGAAATCTTTATCCATGTAGAATGAAAATATGTAATTTTTGATGGTTGATTAGCTATATAGTTGAATATATATAGATGAAAAAAATTTAAACCTTATGCTACACTACGTGGGTGGGGGGTTGGACAACAGCCCTTATCATGAGTCTTGGTTTTCTAAGTTTTTATTATATTTATATACCATGAATTTGGTTTTCTAGTTTTATATAGACAAATATATTTCTATATAATAGAGTTTGTACAATTTCGTAGAAAGAATCAGCATTCTGTTGACCAAGAAAAATTATTTTTAAAGAAAAAAAAAAAAGTAGTTTGGAAAAGTTAATATATGTAACATTCTTATTTTCTTGTCAAACCTGTCTGTACTAGATCAAGTTTTTTTTATATATTTAAGGCGATATTAAAATAACAACAGTAACATATTTAGTGAATTTTCATAAGTGAGATATCTGATTTAAGAAGATATTGCATACATAAAAAATCTTATAGAACATTGCAATATATAGTATAATAAGGTCACAAGTGTAACAATAATTATTCACATAAATTAGAATATTATTGGGGCAATAACTTTTGGTATAATAAGTCAATGAATGATTTGAAATTAGGTGAACATGTTTAGATAATTTAAGTACAATTTGAAAAGTGATGATACAAATTGCCCAAGTCATCTAAGCTTATAAATTTGATAACACTATTAATTCTTAGATTCTACTAAAAGTCAACCTAATGGGGGTTCATGTTTGGTTTTCATAATTTTTCTTTTTTCCTTTTATATTCTTTCCGTCTCAATTTCTATGACATTTTTTTAGAAAAAAACTAAATTAGAAATAATGTAAAAGGAGATTATAAAATTAAAAATTGAATCCTCACTAACTGAAAGTTCAGCAGTCAATAAAACTGAATTAAGATTCATCTTATGTGACATTTATTTCTTTTTAATATCTAAAAAAATGATAATTTTTTCATATTTAGTAAGTAACAATTTAACCTCAAACTTCACATTAGCTACTAAGATTTATATGACATTCTTTTTAGAAAAAAATGGATTAGAGAAATGTAAAAGGGGATTACAAAATCGAAAATTGAATTCTCACAAACTGAAAGTTTAGTAGTCAACAAAACTGAATTATTAAAATTCATCTTATGTGACATTTATTTCTTTTTAATATATACAAAATGATAATTTTTTTCATATTTAGTAAGGAATAATTTAACTTCAAGTTTCACATTAGCTACTGAAATTTCTATGACATCCTTTTTAGCAAAAAAATGGATTAGAGAAAATGTAAAAGGGGATTACAAAATCAAAAATTGAATTCTCACTAACTGAAAGTTCAGTAGTCAACAAAACTGAATTATTAAAATTCATCTTATGTGACATTTATTTCTTCTTAACATCTAAAAAAATGATAATTTTTTCATATTTAGTAAGTAATAATTTAACTTCAAATTTCACATTAGTTATTAAGATTTCTGTGACGTTCTTTTTAGAAAAAATGGATCAGAGAAAATGTAAAAGAGGATTAAAAAATCTTAAATTGAAACCTCACTAACTGAAAGTTCAATAATCAACAAAACTGAATTAATGTTTCAAACTATAGCCTAACGTCATAATTTGATTTGTCAAAATGAAAATTTTAAACTTCAAATATGAAATAAATTTTACAGAAATAAAAGATTATGAAATGAATTCGTAATGAACTGCAAAGTTTGCTTATATAATCAATTAAAATAAAAGTGATTACATAATTAACTCTAAAAGATATTTTACAGAAATAAAAGATTATGAAGCATAAGATCTGAGGAGGATACGAGAGAAAAAAAATCAATTTTTCTTTTTCATTGTAAAACAATTCAATTCAAGTTGTAGTGTTTAAAAAATGAAGTCATTGATCTGTTCTACTTATGATCATGTGACTTTATAATGTATTTTCATGTTGTTGTTTGATGAGAGTGTTTGGAATTTGTCTCTTTTTATGTTCCTTTTCTCCAATTGCTTTATTGTTTTGATTTATTCTACCTATCTTTAGTTCAAAATCACGAGATTCAAGTTTTTTTTACTTTTTTAAAATTCGTGTAAAAATAAAATCAGACAAATAAATTAAAATAGGAGAGTGCGGTATTATAACGTTCACATACCCCACTTGTAAGATGATATATTGGTATGGTATTGGTTCATTATAACATGATATGTAAGGGTGTGTTTTGTATAGAGAAAAAACATTTTTTAGATTTTGTTTTGTTTTTTCATGTTCGGTTGGTTAAAACTTTTTAAAAATATGTTCTCTATGAAAACAAGTTCTTTATAAATGATGAAAATGACTTCCCTAGTGAAGTAGAAAAAACGAGTAGTTCCACAAGTGATATTTCACATTAATTGAGTTCTCCTTACCCTCCCACTGTCCCCCACCTTCCACCTCCCATTGTATATGTCTAGTTTGTGTACGTATATCTTTATGAAATATTTTTTACTTAATTATCAAATATAAGAAATAAGTAAAAAAAAGTTATTTATTTTATGAAAAATATTTTTCTTCGTATCGAGCACATCCTAGGTAAACACAAGCCATGTAAACCAAAGATATACACAAGTTAACAAATGACCCCACCGACCCTGCAGGCCCACAATCCCCCACTCCTCATCCTGTCTGGGATCCCCGGTCGATTTTCAGACCAAAAATCAGCCAAGCCTCGGGCCCACCCACATAACCGTGGGCTATAGCACACTGATTTAGCTCGAAAATGGCCCATTCGCGCTATTTCGCCCCGTGTGACCACCCAAACGTCCCCGTCGACCTCCTGTCACACCCCTTGTTTTTCACCGCATCCAACCCCGCTAGGGAGTTGGTTTTAGAGAAAATGGGTTTTTCCAATTAAAGTGACGTTTTGAAAAGGGATTATTTTATTTACAGAGTCGCCACTTGGAATTGAGTTTGGGTGTTCCAAGTCACCTTATTGAATCCCTATTCAAAAGGAAATGACTCTTTATTTTTTTTTATTTTGATCTGCGAACTAGGAATTCGGATAAGGAATTCTGTTGACCGAGGGGAAGGTGTTAGGCACCCCTCGAGTCCCGTGGTTCTAGCACGGTCGCTTTTATTGACTTATCCTGACTTAAATTAATCTCTTGGATACATAGTATTTGTCAGCCTAAAAGCTACTTACATCCTACTTTGAATTTATTTTAAATTATTTAAAACTGTATTGATGTGTAGCTTTCCAATAGTAGTACTTTTCGACCTTACCACGAGTTTTGGTATATCACTCCCGTCTTTGAGACATTTATGGATCGCTCCATTTTTCAGAGTCTAAATAAGCACCTAATATGTTCAGAATCTACCCGACTCGATTAGATCGATTTTAAAGTGATAAGTTAGACTTTATTATAACGAATGATCGATAACAGGGCTTTCCAACTTCATCGTTAACCTTCATTTGTATATTAAACTCTTAGTTTTCTAAAGATTAAGAATCTAAATCATTCTTTTATGAATTATGAAAAAGCTCTCAATACTGGAGTTTTCAAAACTGATTCGCTACTCAAAACTTCTTATTTTCCTCATGCTAATGAATAGGTTCAAAATAAATTAAAATCTTAATGTATATAAATAAAACATTACCGAAATATGCAGCTTAAGACCTTATAGGAGTTTTTTTTTTAGGGAAATATAATCAACTTTATTCTAAGAAAGGCAAATAAGTGTAAATTCAAGACACACCTATCCTGATCGGCTAGGCAATTAATTTATTATTAGTCCATCATTATTATTATTACTAAATCATGTTTGGGGGACTTCCGGTTAAGCTCCATCTTTCATGTTAAAATATCTAAGCAACATTTTATCTCAAATAAATAAAGCTAATTTATTATCTCATAACAGTAAACAAACCACTTTTTTTTTTTTTTACATGATAGGAATAAACATATATTATCGTTTGAGACCAAATACATTATCTTTCAAGTAATGATAAACTTCTAATATTTATATCTAAATCTCAAAAGGTAAAATTATGTTGTGAGGGGGGAGGGGGGTTACATGCAAAGTGAGTAAGTGTCCCACTGACTCAACTATTAGAATGGTAGTACTAATATTTAAGCAAACATAGCATGTTGTATTAGCCAAACATGACCGCGATTAAGAGTTTATAACCATTTCTTTCATTGTTTTTCTTTCTCATTCTTTTATTTCTATATTCTGATTCTTTTCTAATTTATTCTTCTGTCTCGTTTTTCATTTATTTTTTTTTACTATTTATTCTTAAAATTTTATTTTTTCTATATATAGCATGTGTATCATCATATAGTAGGAAATTTAAATGCATAAAATCAACAAAGAGCGTGTTAAACATCAAATCTACGCGTAAAATATGAGTGCTTAGTAACTTAAACATATAGCTCACGTCAAGAATAAAGACTAACATAATTAATCAACCACACATATTAAATAACCTAACAAATCATCTAGACAACTTTATTCATAATTTGGTTTACAATAAAACCTATAAAAACAAAAGTGTTGAATCAAATGAGAACCTGTGTAGCAAATTAAATCAAGTAATTTAGCGAAGAAGCCTTCACCGAAAACGTCAAACGGGACTCCAAACTCTAAAACCCAACTCTTCTTCTCTTCTATTTTTTGTTTGTCCCCTCTGTAATCTTTTTTTCTCTTTTTTTTTTTTGGTTTGTGTTGTTGGTTTACTGAAGAATGTTTTCTTCTTTCGTTTCTTTCGTCATCCCCCCCCCCCCAGACTTGTTGTGCGTGTGTTTTTATATTGTGCATGTGTGTGTGTCATGGGTTGTGTGGAGGAAAGTGGGAGAGGTTAAGTAGAAGTGGAAATTGTGGGGTGGTTTGGGTAGTTTAGGTCTCTTTCTTTTCTTTTATTATTATTATTATTAATAATAAAATAAAAATGATTAAAAACTAATAAAATATAATATAAGTTAATAACAGTCTTAGGAATATGATTAAGAAATATTAATATCACAACATTCTTTATTAAAAGTTGAAAGAAGAAACAAATATAATTTAGAAAAAATTCTTTTGTTTTTCTAAAAATAAATAAACAAATAAATAAACAATAAAATAAAACTTATTTAAAATGTGACTCTATTTTTGTAGTTTTCAAAATTTTTAACAAACCTCAAAAATAAGATAAATTTAAAATGCCTAAAAAAATTAATTGAACATTAAAATGGTATAAAAACATTAGGTTTGGTTCAAAAATTAGGTGTTTACAGAATGCCCCTCTTTGTTTGGAAATATGGAGAATTTCCAAGCAAAGAAGTAAACATGACTAATTTTGGCTCAACCATTTATTCACTAGTAAATAAGTAGAAAAGAGGTGCGACCGAGCCTTGGTTTTAGACATCCTACATGTCTCGGGTTATAAGAGAATCAGGTCACATGTAGTTCAAATGGGTTTGGGAATGAATGGATGAGTTGGAGAACTGATTTGAGGCCCCGTCGAGTTTTTGGTTCGTGGCTCTTTTTATTACATCAGAAAAAAGAAAAATGAAACTAAAAATGAAAGATACAAAATCCTATCTATTCTAATTGTCTTGATTCTCTTGCTTCAGATCTTCTTCTTGGGTCCTCAGTTATCGCTTCACCTTCTTATGGTGGGTACCTTGATCTCAAGATTTGATCTTGAAGTTAGGATTTGAGACTTGAACTTGCAACTTGGATTTTGTCATTGACACTCTTCCAAAGGATAGTTGATAAAATACTTTTGGATGTTTGTTCTCTTGATCAGGAGTTATGCAGATTATTCTTGGGATGTTGGGCCGCTACAGATGCATAGATGACTCTGTGTTTTCAAACTAATCATTCTCCACTACTCAAATCAGAGATGGAATGCCATTCTCGGCATTAAACCTGTGTTTTGCTGAAAACCTGCAAGCCATCAAAGAAAACAAAACAAAACAAACAAAATTTTTCTGCCCCAAGTTTGCACTAGGAAATTTTTGTGAGTTATTAGAAAAACTACACAACAATTTAAAAATAAATAATTAAAAATGATAGAAATCAAAGCCAGGCATGCAATAAAATAAGATTCTTATTCTCAATAATGCAACCAAAGGAAGTTGTGCCTTATGAATGCATGAAAAAGAGTTAGGATATTTGCTTCTTAAAATACAACTAGATTTTGTATGCCCTATGAAGACATAAAGAAGAAAAATAGGAAGGTTTGTTTCCTAAAATATCAACTAGGGGATGGCGCCCCATGAAGACGAAATAAAAATGTCAACTAGGGGATGGCGCCTTATGAAGACGGATAAGAAAAATTAGGAAATGGTGTTTCCTAAGATGTCAACTAGGGGATGTCGCCCTATGAAGATGAGATAAGATGTCAACTAGGGGATGACGCCCTATGAAGACGAATAAGATGTCAAATAGGGGATGACGCCCTATGAAGACGAATAAGATGTCCACTAGGGGATGGCGCCCTATGAAGACGAATAAGATGTCAACTAGGGGGTGGCGCCCTATGAAGACGAATAAAATATCAACTAAGGGATGTCGCCCTATGCAGATGAGATAAAATGTCAACTAGGGGATGGTGCCCTATGAAGGCGAGATAAATTGTCAACTAGGGGATGGTGCCCTAAGAAGACGAATGAGATATCAACTAGGGGATGGCGCCCTATGAAGACGAATAAGATGTCAACAAGGAGATGGTGCCCTATGAAGACGAATAAGATGTCAACTAGGGGATGGCGCCCTATGAAGACGAATAAAGATGTCAACTAGGGGATGGTGCCCTATGAAGACGAATAAGATGTCAACTAGGAGATGGCGCCCTATGAAAATGAGATAAGATGTCAACTAGGGGATGGCGCCCTATGAAGACCAATAAGATGTCAACAAGGGGATGGTGCCCTATGAAGACGAATAAAGATTAGGATTTTTTTTTCTTGTTAGAAAAAAAAATGCCCCAGTCTTGAATATGAGGGGTTTTATTATTATTATTATTATATTGGTACGAACTTAGAATTATAGGAGTATAACAAAAAGAGAAAATTCAAGAAAACTTAACTTTGCTATATTTGTTTCTTTTTTTTTTTTCACTAAACTTCACAAGATTGCTTTGCCCCTGTTCAAACAAAGAGAAAAAAAAAATGTGAGTTTTAAAATTGGTGGTTGGTTTGTGGCCTTGAATTCCTTAGAGGTTTTCCTTATCTCTGCCCCAACTTGATACAGTTGATTCAACTAATTGGTTGGCGAGCTTGATTCTTTGTCTTTCAAATTCTGTTGCATCTCTGTTTGTTTCAGTACGATTCCGCTCTTCATTTTCAAATGCTTCACTCGTAACACTTATCTTAACTGGCTCTCTGTCCTTGTCAAGGTGGTGAACGCCCAACAATCTCTGTTCAATTTCACTGGGAGCCATGGTCAATTTTGCGCGTTTTTCTTTATTTTGCATTTGGTGCGAGACTTACCCATAAAAACAGAGCGTATAAAAATGAAATAAGGAAAAATCAAAAGAAAGAATAAAAGAATTATGTTTGAATAGAAGGTATTTCTATCAGTAAAGTAAGAAAGCTTATTTGGAGGTGTATATTGACTTCAATAACGCGTGACACACAATTTGGAGTAGATATTTGATCCTTCAAAACTGTCTAATCTCGAATTAGGCTGCACCTTTCAATCAAATCAAATCATCCTTCTTGATCTTTGTCCTGTCATGATAAACTTTGTTTGACTAAAGTTATTTCTTCTAGGATTTTCTCAATTGACCTCTCTAATTTCAATTGTCTCGTTCATCATTGTCTTATGGCGCCCCTGAGGGTTTTCACCAATAAGATTTTTTTTTTTTTTTTTTTTTTATATCTTGTGGTGCCTCCATGGGTTTTCACCTACAAGCCCTTTTTTTTTTTTTTTTTATACATATATATACAGCACACAAGGCTTGACATTCTCAAAAATTGATCGGAAGGTCTTTAATGGACAAAAGGAAAAGGATTTTTAGGATAAATTACAACTTGAGAGCCATATAAAAGTGACAATAGGATATATATCTCATCTTTTTTGAATACCAAGATTTTTTTTTTTTTTGTCGGAACGAACCCCAAAATAGGGCTGCCTACGTATCTATTTAGGAATCATGTCGAACGTAGTTCAATGCTATACACATTATTCCTTTTTTTTTTTTTTTTTTTTTGGCTCCAAAGAGGGTAAGCAAGGAAAGGTAAATAAAGTTCGAAGGGATGACAAGGGATTAACGACATTTAGTTAAATAGAATGATGGCCTTTCGTCATCTCAACTTGAGAATGTTAAGCACAAGTGTGTCAAATATAATATCTTTTGACTGAATCGGCATTGATAGATTTTCCTGCCATTTTTTCGTCCAGATCCGCAAGTTGCAAAGCTCCATTTGATAATACTTGTTTAACTATGTATGGACCTTGCCAGTTTGGAGCAAACTTTCCTTTAGCCTCTTCTTGGTGTGGAAGGATGCATTTTACGACAAGTTGGTCGGCCTCGAATTTTCTAGGACGTACCTTCTTATTGTAAGCTCGCGCCATCCTCTGCTGGTATAATTGAACAAAGCAAACTGCCGTCAACCTTTTTTCATCTATTAACGATAATTGTTCTAGTCTAGACTTGACCCATTCAGTATCGTCAATCTCGGCTTCACCAATGATTCGAAGCGAGGGAATTTCGACTTTTGCGGGTATCACGGCTTCAGTCCCATAGACTAGTAAATAAGGAGTTGCGCCAGTCGATGTACGGATAGTTGTACGATATTCTAAAAGCGCAAACGGTAATTTCTCATGCCACTGTCGAGATCCTTGGACCATTTTCCTAAGAATCTTCTTAATATTCTTGTTTGCTGCTTCAACGGCTCCATTTGCTTTAGGACGGTAAGGGGTAGAATGGTGATGCACGATCTTGAATTGCTCACAAACCTCCTTCATTAGATAACTATTGAGATTGGTTGCATTGTCTGTGATAATGGACTTTGGTATACCAAAACGACATATGATGTTCGAATGAACAAAATCCACTACTATTTTCTTTGTGACTGATTTGAAAGTAGCAGCTTCTACCCATTTGGTGAAATAGTCAATAGCGACCAGTATGAATCGATGCCCATTAGAAGATTTTGGTTCTATTGGACCGATTACATCCATGCCCCAAGCAACGAATGGCCAAGGAGCAGACATAGGATGCAGCTCTGAAGGTGGCGAGTGAATCAAATCACCATGAATTTGACACTGATGACACTTGCGAACAAAGCGAAAGCAATCTCGCTCCATAGTTAACCAATAATATCCTGCCCGCATAATCTTCTTCGCTAAAACATAGCCATTCATATGCGAACCACATACCCCCGAATGTACCTCATTCATGATTCTTTCAGCTTCCTGAATATTAACACATCTCAACAAGTTCAAGTCTGGGGTTCGTTTGTACAGAATCTCCCCACTTAAGAAAAACCCATTAGCAAGTCGCCTAATAGTCCTTTTTTGATCTGCATTGGCGTGTATTGGATATTCTTTTGACTTCAGGAAGCGTTTGATAGCATAGTACCAAGGTTCACTATTTGGTTCTGCATCAATTATATTGCAATAAACATGTTGATCTCGTATCTGTATCTCTAATGGGTCGAGATGCGTATTTCCCGGGTATGGGAGCATAGAAGCTAGGGTAGCCAGGGCATCAGCCAGCTCATTATGGGATCTGGGAATATGTCTAAACTCGATAGACTTGAATCTTTTGCTAAGGTCCTCTAAGAACTGTTTGTATGGAATGAGCTTGATATCTTTTGTTTCCCATTCACCTTGAATTTGTCGAACGAGTAATTCGGAATCTCCCAACACCACTAGCCTGTGTACATCCAGATTTATTGCCATATTTAATCCCATGATATAAGCTTCATATTCTGCTGTGTTATTAGTACAAAAGAAACGAAGTCGTGCTGTGGCGGGATGATGATGCCCAGTCGGTGAGACAAGAACCGCCCCAATTCCTACTCCTTTGACATTGACTGCCCCATCAAAATATAATTTCCACGCATACATATCATCTTGAACTTCTTCCTCAATTGAATTAATCTCTTCATCAGGAAAGTAAGTTCGCAAAGGCTCATAATCATTGTCAACTGGGTTCTCTGCCAAATGATCGGCCAATGCTTGTGCTTTCATAGCGGTACGAGTAACATACACAATGTCAAATTCTGTAAGTAAAATTTGCCACTTCGCCAATCTGCCTGTGGGCATAGGTTTTTGAAAAATATACTTTAAAGGATCCATTCGAGATATGAGGTAGGTTGTGTAGGATGAAAGATAATGCTTCAACTTCTGAGCAATCCAAGTTAGGGCGCAACATGTCTTTTCTAAAAGAGTATATTTTACCTCATAACTCGTGAACTTTTTGCTTAAATAATAGATTGCTTGTTCCTTTTTGCCTGTGATATCATGTTGTCCTAAAACACAACCAAAAGAATTGTCCACCACTGACAGATATAGAAATAGAGGTCTCCCAGGTTCCGGTGGGACCATTACTGGAGGATTTGCCAAATATTCTTTAATCTTATCGAATGATTCTTGACATTCGTCTGTCCATTGGATAGCAGCATCCTTTTTCAGCAACTTAAATATCGGTTCACATGTAGTGCTGAGCTGAGCGATGAATCTGCTTATATAATTCAGCCTTCCAAGAAAACTCATGACCTCAGTTTTATTCTTTGGAGGCGGCAATTCTCGAATGTATTTTACTTTGGAAGGGTCCAATTCAATGCCTCTACGGCTAACTATGAAACCCAAAAGTTTTCCGGATGGAACTCCAAATACACACTTGGCTGGATTGAGCTTAAGATTATACTTTCGCAATCTTTCAAAGAATTTCCTCAAGTCATATACATGATCGACTTGTGTCTTGGACTTGATAATGACATCATCAACATATACTTCTACTTCCTTGTGCATCATGTCATGAAAAATAGTAGTCATAGCTCTCATGTACGTAGCTCCCGCATTCTTTAAACCAAATGGCATGACCCTGTAGCAATAAGTACTCCACGGGGTGGTGAAAGCAGTCTTTTCTGCATCTGTTTCATCCATCAAGATCTGGTGATATCCGGCATAACAATCCACGAAAGATTGGATCTCATGTTTAGCACAATTATCAACAAGGATATGAATATTGGGTAGCGGAAAGTTATCTTTAGGGCTTGCTTTGTTCAAATCCCTATAATCAACACAAACTCTGATTTTTCCATCTTTCTTCAGTACGGGAACCACATTAGCCAACCATGTGGTGTACTGAGCGTCCCTAATCACGTTCGCATTCAATTGCTTCATGATTTCCTCTTTGATTTTATCGCTCACGTCAGTTTTAAACTTTCTTTGCTTTTGCTGGACTGGTGAAAAATCAGGGTATGTAGGCAGTTTGTGGACTACCAAATCAGTGCTTAGACCCGGCGTATCATCATAAGACCAAGAAAAAACATCCTTATACTCGAATAAAATCTGAACAATATCATTTCTGATATTTTGATCCGCATGAATACTTATTTTTATTTCCCTAACCTCCTCACCAGTTCCCAAATTTATTACCTCAGTGTCATTTAAATTGGGTTTGGGCTTATCCTCAAATTGATCCAATCCTTTTTTGACTTCCTTATCAGCTTCAACATCATTGTATTCATCTACCGTTTGGTTTGTTGATTCGAGATTAGACAACTTTTTAGGATCTAAATGTGAACTCCGTGTGTATGCCATGTTATCAGAGCCAGTATTAACATAACTGAAATGAGATAAAAAAAATAAAAAATTAAAAGAGGGAAGAAAAGATGAATTTACTAGAAAACTTGAAATTCATTTCATTGAATCGGAAAGGATAGGAGGGTTAACATGAAAGCAGAGCAACTAAACTATGTGGACTACAACCCTGAGAATAGTCCAAAATGCAAAAGAAAGAAAAATGAAACAACAAAATAGACTACCAAGACTCCTTCCTTGTGGGGAGAGGAGTGGCTTCCCAGTTAGTGAGCTTGATATTTGGCCCGACGAACTGCACATCTGCATGGCTAGGACCTTCACCCATCTGAACCATGTTTATTTCATAAAACATTTCCTTGAGACCTTGACATATTTCGTTCACATCCTTGTTAGCATATGGGTCTTGATTTTCTTCTTTTCGAGCTTTCGTGAAAGATTGGCTAATGTGTGGAACCGGACTTGTCAATTTCCAAGCCTTCTTCTTCTGCTCTTTCGCCCATTTTCTATCTGCTGCGGTAGGCTTAAATCCTAAGCCAAAGGAGTTGTGGCTACCACATGGATCTACAGGGTTTATAATTCCTTGCAGCGAAACCCCTAATCCTCTTCCCGGTTCATAACCATTTTGTAGCATTTGGCTAGCCACCATGATTGAAGTAGAAAAAAAATGAGGCCCTGGAATTGGCGTGCCTTCCACGACTTGATCAGCTGTCACAATTTCAAAATCCTGATAAATGGAAGATTCACAACCCCCTTTTGCTTCGATACAGGGTACAGAAGGATCTCGATGTATGGGAAGGTCATCCTCTCCATGTACAATGATTTCCTGATTGTCGTGTTCAAACTTAACTACTTGATGCAAAGTAGAAGGTATGGCTCTGGCCGTATGGATCCATGGTCTTCCTAAAAGTAGGTTGTAGGAAGTATCCATGTCTATTACTTGAAAGGTGATCACAAACTCAACTGGTCCAATAACCAAAACAAGATCTATCTCACCAATGGTGTCTCGTTTTGCACCATCAAAATCCCGAACGCATACATTATTGGATCGAATCCTATCTGGGCTGATTTTTAATTTTTGCAAAGTAGAGAGAGGACAGATATCTACTCCTGAACCTCCATCGATCATTACCCCTTTTATGTAATATCCTTCGCATTTGATAGTCAGATGCAAAGCCTTATTGTGACCAGAACCTTCTGTGGGCAATTGATCATCAATGAAAGTTATTCTATTTGCTTCAAATATTCTACGAACCATCCTTTCTATTTGACAGACCGTAGTTTCCTTCGGGACGTATGCTTCATTCAACAACTTAATCAATGCCTGATAATGTTCTTTAGAATGTAGCAGTAGGGATAATAATGAGATTTGAACCGGGGTTTTTCTCAATTGATCGACAATGGAATAGTCTTGGGTTTTCATTTTCTTCAAAAATTCCTCAGCCTCTTCGTTTGTGACAGGTTTTTTCGTTGGCCCTTGACTATCTTTAAACTGTTTTGGTCTCATCAACTCTTCTGGAGCATAACATCTTCCTGATCGAGTCAAACCCCCTGTTTCGTTTGTTTCTTCCATGACCTCTTTTCCTTTGTACATCACCGTGGTTTTGTTGTAGTTCCATGGGATGGTTTTCAAGCTTGTCACTGGGAGCTGTGCTGCGTGTCTTATGACAATTGGATCTGTTATCTTTCTCATGTTGTTGCGCTGTTGGTCGAACCATGCGGGACCATTCGAAACATATAGTTTTGGCCCATCTTGTGCTATTCCCTTTAACTTTGCAGGAACATACAATACCATCTTTTCTGAATCTCGGGGTCTTATAATGGAACTCGCTCCTTTCACGATCAGTGGTTCTCTTTGCATAGACTTCAGCGCTTCACCCGGGTTCTCCTTCAAGGTGCCTATTTCCATCACTGCTTGGCTTGTTGGCCTGTAGTCTCTATCGTAAAAAATCATCCCCACGACGTGTGTGTTACTGTGATTAGGAAGTGGATTGTCGGTGACATTCGGTGCTTCTTCTTTTTGTATTACGATTGCCTTGCTTTCGATTAAATTTTCAATGGCTCTCTTCAGACTCCAACAATTTTCGGTACTGTGACCTTGGACGTTGGAATGGTACTCACACCTTACATTAGGATCAAACCAACTTGCATTCGGATCCACTTTGAAAGGCAAAACAGGTTCAATCCATCCTAATTTGACCAACCTCCGCAACAGGCTCATATATGATTCTCCAATTGGAGTGAAGTTTTCCCTTGGCCTCTGCTCTCTTGTATAGTCTGTCGGAACATACGGATTATGAGGGGCTTGTAAATTTGGCTGCCGCGGACGAAAACCTTGTGGCGCAGGTGCCCGCCATTGTGGACGCTGAGGAGGTCGGGCATACGCTTGAGCATTAAGAACAGCAGGTTGAGGTGCATAATAATGTTGAGGAGGGCTGGGTTGTCCCTGTTGGACATGAACGTAAGGGGAGTTCCGTCCCCTTTGGGCATTGCCCGGTCCTGATGCCATCATGGATCCTTCCTCCTTCTTCTTCCGATTTACGAAACCACCTGATCCACTCTGAATGGCTTGTGTAGTGGCCTTGAGGGCGGTTTGGCTCACGATTTTTCCTGATTTGATGCCATTCTCCACCATTTCCCCAATTTTTATTGCTTCGGCGAAAGGTTTACCAACCGTGGCTAGTAAATGATGAAAATAATCGGACTCTTGAGTTTGGAGAAAAACGTCAATCAATTCCTGGTCCTTCATTGGTGGTTTGACTCTAGATGCCTGTTCTCTCCATTTTATGGCAAACTCTCGAAAACTTTCAGATGGTTTTTCTTCATATTAGCGAGAGAAGTGCGGTCAGGGACAATATCGAGATTGTATTGAAATTGTTGTTCAAAATCTTGAGCCATATCATCCCAAATGTGCCAATGAGAGATGTCTTGATCGATAAACCATTCGGAGGCTATTCCCGTCAGACTTTCTCCGAAATATGCCATAAGCAGCTCCTCTTTCCCTCCTGCTCCTCTGAGTTCATTGCAATACCTTTTTAAGTGGGCCACTGGGTCACCATGACCACTATATTTGTCGAATTTTGGGGTCTTGAACCCTATTGGCAAATGAACATTAGGGAACATACACAGGTCTTTGAAAGATACGTTTTTGTGTCCACCCAATCCTTGTATGTTTCTCATACTCTGCTCCAGACTCCTCACTTTTCTAGCTATCTCTCCTCGTTCTTCATTCATAATAGCCTTCTCAATCACGATATGAGACTCAGGCTGATAAGTGGGCTGATATGAATTTACGGGTTTGAATGCCAATTCAGGAGGATAGACTTGATCATGATTTAGCTCGTTGATAGGCTTCTGTATCATTGATGGAGGGTTTATATTAGTTGTCACGGCCGGAATAAAAAACGGGTTGTTCGTGAATGATGGATTTGGAGGACGCATGGTGGATGTGCCAGCAGCGCTAGACACATTAGCGTATGGACCAAATCCAGGCGGATAAAGTGGATCGTCGACTTGGGCTTGAGTAGAATTGGGATGATTTGCCTCTGAAAGACCAGGAATCGAGGAAGGCGGAGCTTGTCCATTCGCCCAGGCCTGATACATTTCCGCAATTTGTTGCTTCAATAACCTATTCTCCTCCAAAGATGCAAACTCTCGTGGAACTAACTGATCTCGACCTTCTTCATTATCAGATTTTGTTCCATCTTTTTGAGTCATCTTCCTTTTTCCCTTATACCTTGTGTTGTACGGGTGAGAGGCCAGCTTAACCACAACCAACCACCTTATTCTCTCTCTCTTTGAAACAGAAACAAATATGTTAGGATTTAGAGCTTTTAAAAAATATTGATATATTCATAATTAATTCAAATGTCATGCACTTAAGTAATTTTCTTCCTGAAATGGACTTAGGAAAACCCTCTTGTTTCATCCCGGCTTTGGTGAATTAATTTTTTATTTATTTATTTTAACGGCAACATCTTAAAATTGTTACTTGAAACTTGAAAAAATATTTGATCGCACCCGCCGAGGGTTGCCTACGTATCATGTTTTACATGAATCAGATCATCACGTAGTTCATGGATATGGCAAATATATGTATATATTAAAAAATAAAGAGAATAAAAACTTGAAACAAATGCGAAACTTTCCATACGTTTCCAACTGTTCTTAAAACAAAGCTTTAATGAAAGGAAACTAAAATTATCTAAAACTAGAACAGACTCGGAATACTGGAGAAATACTAAAAAACCTATAAAGAAACTAACTCTAAGAAAACAAGGACTTTAATAATCATCATCAAGGTGTCTTCCAAAGATGTCTTGCAACTTAATCCTCCCTCAGACTCGAGTAGATCCTGGATAAGGCTTTTGGCAGATGTGGAGCGAGAGCACGTGCCTGACGGTCCAGATTTTCATCACCTTGGTGAAGATAGTTAGCATAAACATTAATCAAGGTTTCACTGAGCTGAAGTACTTCTCCCCTGGCCTCGATCATACTCTCATGGAAGTTTTGCACCCAATGCTGCGTAGTGCGGACGGTATGCTTTAGGTCTTCTTCTCGTTCATGAAGGTCATCGATCTGATAGTGAAGCACCTGTCGTTCGTTCATCCATTGGTTTTTCTCGACTTCAACTTCCTTCTGAAAAGTCGTGAAGCGCCTCGCTATTTCTCTTTCCCGTTCCATGGAAGCTTTTAGCTGAGCTCGAAGCTTCAATTGTGTACTTGTCAGCAAGGCCTTCTCTTTCTCGAAATCACTCGATTACTGCTCCATAGCACCGGTGACAATATCCAGGTCTTCTTGTAGGGCATGCATGGTAACACGGTTCTCTCTCTCAATCTCCTTACGAGCCGACCTAATTCTGGCCTTAAATCTCGCCTCATGGTGAACCAATTCTTCTCTAACCCTTTCCAAATCATTATTTAAGACGTGCAGGGTAGACTGATAGTTCTCTTCTACCTCTCGTCGAGCCTGCTTAATTCTGACTTCAATCTCCGCTTCTCGATCCATCGGCTCTCTGGCTGACCTTTCTGGCATAGCTTTAGGAGGAGGGCTGGTCATGAAACCATGGCAGATACCAATAGTCTACCTCGCCCTTGTCGCGGTCTTCCACCATGTGATCGAAATCTGAAAGTACACATCCTCCCCAGATCTTAAGTATCTCAGTCTTCCTTAGAGGGATGTCAGGGAGGAATTCGTACATGAACTCTTTCATATCCTCGACTGGCGGTATATGCTGACGTCGACCGAATTGTCGCATGACTCTTAGTGGCACGTAGGGCTGAACACCTCGGAGACCCATTAAGACGATGAAGGGTCAGAAAGTAGACATATAAATCACCTCTTTTGAAGGGAACCAATGATAATTCCACACTATCTTGTCCGCCGTCAACCCCTCCAAGTACTCCTTCCAAGCTCTTATTCCTTCAGGAAAGTTTTGGTCCTCCATCCTCTTCTCATGGCCATTGATATAATCATTCCATTCGACTCGAAAATCCACAACAAATGGATGATAACGAACATGCTCAAGCATCCATAATTGCAATAGAATATTACATCCTTCAAAATAGTCCGCCCCATTTTTGCACATCGTCAGGGCCCGATAAATGTCTGCCAAAATCATGGGCACAAGGGTGACCTTAGGATTCTTCTCAAAAGCGGTAATAAACTCAGCCAGATTGGTGCTGATTTTTCCTCCTCTCTTCGGAAATACCATGATTCCCAAAAAAGCCACTATGAATGCTTCAGAACTGTGCTTTTCCCAGGTTCGGTAGCACCCCCCGTTGTTAAGTTCTGATCTAAACAACTCGAATCCCCTTTCCTGACCATATCTTTCGTACAAAAATTCTAGACGAACCCATCCATTTTCTAGGCAGCCTCCTATGTTCTTCCCTTTTATGTGCAATAGCTCAAAAAATCTTTCGGAAGTGACATGCTTCGGTATCATGGGTTCTCCTCGGTGAAGGTTCTTTCCCTTTCCAATAAAGGCTCCTATTTCCTCCAGTGTGGGAGTGAGCTCAAAGTCGGAGAATCGGAATACGTTGTTTGAAGGATCCCAAAACTGTACCAAAGATTCTATCACGTCTCTTCGTGGTTCAACACTCAACAAACTCCTTAAAAATCCCAAGTGTTTATATACTTCTCCCTGTCTATAGTCAGTCATATTGTTATACCATATCTGCAATAGATTTGGAATTTTATCCAACACCATGAAATGGGGTACTTCATCATCCCTCGGCCTCTTGTCACTCCTTCCGGATGAGTTCATATTGCCCTATAGGATAATGATGACAAATAAGAATTCTAAAACATCCTAAAGCAAAATAATTTTCAAAAGAAGTTGACAGAACGACATGGAATAAGATTTCAAAATGAGCATGAGAAAATAATAACTGACAAAACAGGAAGTATCCAAGTCTTCTAAAACATCCTAGAGTAGAGACAATAATTTTGATGACGTTTGAACCAGACACATCAGAAATAATGAAATTATTAAAACAAAATAGTGGACCAAATTGTTTGAATTTTTTTTTTAATTGTGTTTGACAAAAATGGGCTCTATGATATTTCTAAGAGAGATTTTAAAACCAAAGAAAATGGACATAATGAGACCACGACGTTAAAACCACTTAATCTTTTCAGAAAAGTTCTATGTAAAATATTATATATTTTCTAAAATAAACCCTTAAAAAAAATTTATTTAACCCTTTTTTTTCAGATCAATTAATTCACTTAAAAGACGGTCAACATTCGATATGGCATTTCCTATAATGCAACAAGTAGCACATAAAATGTACATGATGGTCTCAAAAGGTGACACCTGACCTAAACGGACCCGACCCCCGGGTCGAGCCCCACTAAGTCAAAATTGCACGTGATACCAATAAAACGCAGTCTATTAGGGATAGCCATGTCTAAGTTCCAGTTATGCTAGGTTCAACCTGGTGGAGTTAGGTCTCTAGACTGGCGGTAAAACGAGCAGACAACTCGAGTCGGCAAGGGTCAGCTTTACCGGTAGCAGGGCTTTCCGGCCTCACTGTTGGTCCCTTTCCGTCATAAATTATGGGTGACTACAGAATCCTTCCCAGGAGCGTTGCCGCATCTCTGGTATCTCAAGCTCGGGAGCGTATACCGCATCTCCGAATATACAGTATCTCAGAAGACTCAGATGGGTGCGCGAGAGAAGACAGTTTATATTGCAATTCAAACAATATCAAAGTGATAAACAGGTAGGAAAAGAACACATTTAGGCCAATAATATACATTATCAAAATTAAATAAAGTCAAACAAGTCAATATAAAAGCTCGAATTCTGGTTATTTTCCCCAGCAGAGTCGCCATCTGTCACACCCCTTGTTTTTCACCGCATCCAACCCCGCTAGGGAGTTGGTTTTAGAGAAAATGGGTTTTTCCAATTAAAGTGACGTTTTGAAAAGGAATTATTTTATTTACAGAGTCGCTACTTGGAATTGAGTTTGGGTGTTCCAAGTCACCTTATTGAATCCCTATTCAAAAGGAAATGACTCTTTATTTTTTTTTATTTTGATCTGCGAACTAGGAATCCGGATAAGGAATTCTGTTAACCGAGGGGAAGGTGTTAGGCACCCCTCGAGTCCCGTGGTTCTAGCACGGTCGCTTTTATTGACTTATCCTGACTTAAATTAATCTCTTGGATACATAGTATTTGTCAGCCTAAAAGCTACTTACATCCTACTTTGAATTTATTTTAAATTATTTAAAACTGTATTGATGTGTAGCTTACCAATAGTAGTACTTTTCGGCCTTACCACGAGTTTTGGTATATCACTCCCGTCTTTGAGACATTTATGGATCGCTCCATTTTTCAGAGTCTAAATAAGCACCTAATATGTTCAGAATCTACCCGACTCGATTAGATCGATTTTAAAGTGATAAGTTAGACTTTATTATAACGAATGATCGATAACAGGGCTTTCCAACTTCATCGTTAACCTTCATTTGTATATTAAACTCTTAGTTTTCTAAAGATTAAGAATCTAAATCATTCTTTTATGAATTATGAAAAAGCTCTCAATACTGGAGTTTTCAAAACTGATTCGCTACTCAAAACTTCTTATTTTCCTCATGCTAATGAATAGGTTCAAAATAAATTAAAATCTTAATGTATATAAATAAAACATTACCGAAATATGCAGCTTAAGACCTTATAGGAGTTTTTTTTTTAGGGAAATATAATCAACTTTATTCTAAGAAAGGCAAATAAGTGTAAATTCAAGACACACCTATCCTGATCGGCTAGGCAATTAATTTATTATTAGTCCATCATTATTATTATTACTAAATCATGTTTGGGGGACTTCCGGTTAAGCTCCATCTTTCATGTTAAAATATCTAAGCAACATTTTATCTCAAATAAATAAAGCTAATTTATTATCTCATAACAGTAAACAAACCACTTTTTTTTTTTTTACATGATAGGAATAAACATATATTATCGTTTGAGACCAAATACATTATCTTTCAAGTAATGATAAACTTCTAATATTTATATCTAAATCTCAAAAGGTAAAATTATGTTGTGAGGGGGGAGGGGGGTTACATGCAAAGTGAGTAAGTGTCCCACTGACTCAACTATTAGAATGGTAGTACTAATATTTAAGCAAACATAGCATGTTGTATTAGCCAAACATGACCGCGATTAAGAGTTTATAACCATTTCTTTCATTGTTTTTCTTTCTCATTCTTTTATTTCTATATTCTGATTCTTTTCTAATTTATTCTTCTGTCTCGTTTTTCATTTATTTTTTTTTACTATTTATTCTTAAAATTTTATTTTTTCTATATATAGCATGTGTATCATCATATAGTAGGAAATTTAAATGCATAAAATCAACAAAGAGCGTGTTAAACATCAAATCTACGCGTAAAATATGAGTGCTTAGTAACTTAAACATATAGCTCACGTCAAGAATAAAGACTAACATAATTAATCAACCACACATATTAAATAACCTAACAAATCATCTAGACAACTTTATTCATAATTTGGTTTACAATAAAACCTATAAAAACAAAAGTGTTGAATCAAATGAGAACCTGTGTAGCAAATTAAATCAAGTAATTTAGCGAAGAAGCCTTCACTGAAAACGTCAAACGGGACTCCAAACTCTAAAACCCAACTCTTCTTCTCTTCTATTTTTTGTTTGTCCCCTCTGTAATCTTTTTTTCTCTTTTTTTTTTTTGGTTTGTGTTGTTGGTTTACTGAAGAATGTTTTCTTCTTTCGTTTCTTTCGTAATCCCCCCCCCCCCCCCCAGACTTGTTGTGCGTGTGTTTTTATATTGTGCATGTGTGTGTGTCATGGGTTGTGTGGAGGAAAGTGGGAGAGGTTAAGTAGAAGTGGAAATTGTGGGGTGGTTTGGGTAGTTTAGGTCTCTTTCTTTTCTTTTATTATTATTATTATTAATAATAAAATAAAAATGATTAAAAACTAATAAAATATAATATAAGTTAATAACTAGTCTTAGGAATATGATTAAGAAATATTAATATCACAACATTCTTTATTAAAAGTTGAAAGAAGAAACAAATATAATTTAGAAAAAATTCTTTTGTTTTTCTAAAAATAAATAAACAAATAAATAAACAATAAAATAAAACTTATTTAAAATGTGACTCTATTTTTGTAGTTTTCAAAATTTTTAACAAACCTCAAAAATAAGATAAATTTAAAATGCCTAAAAAAATTAATTGAACATTAAAATGGTATAAAAACATTAGGTTTGGGTCAAAAATTAGGTGTTTACACCTCACAGGCCCACACTCCCCGCTTCTCAGCCTGCCTTAGATCCCCCGATCAATTTTTGGCCTAAAACACGCCTGATACTCAGGCCCACCTATGGAACTGTGGGCTATAGCACACTAATTTGATTTGAAAATGGACTGTTCGCGCCGTTTTGCCCGTTTGACCATACAAACGACCCTGCCGACCCTACAGGCCCAAACTCTCTCTCTCCTCAGCCTGCCTGGGAGTTCCTGGTCAATTTTTGGCCCAAAACACATCCGAGCCTCGGGTTCACCCACGAAATCATGGGTTATATCACTCTAAATTGGCCCAAAAATGGCCCGTTGGCATCGTTTTTCCTGTTTGACCACCCAAACGGCCCCACCGACCCTGCAGGCACAAACTCCCCCGCTCCTTACCATGCCTGCGATCCTCTGGTTAATTTTTGGCCCAAAACACACTTGGGCCCTAGGCCCACCTACAAAAACGTGGGCTATAGCACACCGATTTGGTCAAAAATTGCCCGTTCGCGCTGTTTCGCCCATTTGACCACCCAAACGGCCTCCTAGGCCCTAACTCCTCCGCTCCTCATCCTGGGAGACCCCAATCACTTTTTGTCCCAAAACATGCCCGAACCTCAGGCTCACCCACAGAACTATGGGCTATAGCACATCGATTTGGCTCGAAAATGGCTCGTTCGTGCCGTTTTGCCCATTTGACCACCCAAACGGTCTCGCCGACCCTGCAAGCCCACACTTCCCTACTTTTCAGCCTGCCTGGAACCCCCCGGTGGATTTTCAGCCCAAAACACGCCCGAGCCTTAGGCCCACCTATAGAACCATGGGCTGTATAGCACACCGATTTGGCCAAAATTGGTCTGTTCGCGTCGTTTTGCCCATTTGACTACCCAAATGGCCCCACCGACCCTACATGCCCACACTTCCTTGCTCTTGAGCATACCCCAAAGCCTCGATCAATTTTTGGCCCAAACCACGCTCGAGCGCTGGGCCCACCCACGGAACCGTGGGCTAGAGCACACAGATTTGGCCAAAAAATGGCCATTTTATGTCGTTTTGCCTGTTTGACACCCAAACGGCTCCGCCAACCCCATAGGCCCACACTTCCCCACTCTTCAGCCTTCCTGGGAGCCTCAAGTCGATTTTTGGCCCAAAACACGCTTGAGCCTCGAGCTCACCCATAGAACTGAGGGCTATAGCACACTGATTTGGTCCAAAAATAGCCCGAGCGTGCTGTTTTGCCTATTTGACCACCCAAATGGCCCCACCGATCCTATAGACCCACACTCTCCCACTTCTCAGCCTGTCTAAGAGCCCCCGATAAATTTTTGGCCAAAAAAATGCTTGAACCTTGGGCCCACCCATGGAAATGTAGGCTATAGCCCACTAATTTAGCCCAAAAATAGTTCGATCACGCCGTTTCTCCCGTTTGACCACCCAAACGGCCCCACCGACCCTGCAATCCAACACTACCCCATTCCTCAGCCTTCCTGGGAACCCCCAGTCAATTTTTGGCATAAAAAATGCCCTAGCCCCGGGCCCACCCACGAAATCGTGGGCTATGGCATACCAATTTCGCTCGAAAATGGTCCGTTCACGCCATTTTATTCGTTTGACCACCCAAACTGCCCCGCCGACCCCGCAAGCACACACTTCCCCGCTCCTCAGCCTGCCTGGGATCCCTAAGTCAATTTTAGACACAAAATACGCTCGAGCCTCGGGCCTACCAACGGAATCGTGAGTTATAGCTCACTGATTTGGCATGAAAATGGCCCATTTGCATCGTTTTGCCTGTTTGACCACTCAAACGGACCTACCTACCCTACAGGCCTAAACAACCCTACTATTCAACCTTCCTGGGAGCCCCCAGTCAATTTTTTTCCCAAAATACGTTCGGGCCCCGAGGCTACCTATAGAACTTTGGGTTATAGCACATCAATGTGGCCCAAAATAGCCCGTTCACGTCGCTTAGCCTATTTTCCCACCCAAACGGCCCTGTAAGCCCTTGGTCTTCCACTCCTAAGCCTTTCTAGGATCCCTCAATCGATTTTCAACTCAAAACACGCCCTAGCTCTGATTCCACCCACTGAATCGTACGTTATAGCACATCGATTTTGCCCGAAAATGACCTGTTCTCACCGTTTCGCACGTTCGGCCACCCAAATGGCTCCGCCGACCCTGCAGGCCCATAGTCCCCTTCTTCTCAGCCCGCCTGGGGATCCCAATCAATTTTTAGCCTAAAACACGCCCGAGCCCCAGGCCCACCTACGAAACCGTGGGCAATAACACACCGATTGGGCACGAAAATGACCTGTTCGTGCCGTTTCGTCTATTTGACCATACAAACGACCTTGTCGAACCTGCAGGCCCACACTCACCCACTCCCCAGCCTGCCTGGAAGCCCCTGGTCAATTTTTGGCCCAAAAAATTCCTGGGCCCTGAGTCCAACCACGGAACCGTGGGCTGTAGCACACCAATTGGGCCAAAAATAACCCGTTCGCACCGTTTTGCTTGTTTGACCACCCAAATGGTCCCGTCGACCCTGCAAGCCAATACTCTTCACTCCTCAGCCTGCCTAACAGTCCCCGATTAAGTTTTGACAAAAAATACGCCTGGGCTACGGGCCTACCCATAGAATCGTAGGCTATAGCACACCGATTTAGTTAAAATACGGCTCGTTTGCCTCGTTTTGCCTGTTTCACTACCCAAACAGCCCCGCCGGCCCACACTCTCCCACTCCTCAATCTGCATGGGAGCCCCCAATTGATTTTCCATGTAAAAAATGCTTGGGACTCAGGCCCACCCTTGGAAATGAGGTCTATAACACAATGATTTGACCCGAAAATGGCCCATTCAAACCATTTTGCTTGTTTAACCGCCCAAATGGCCCTACCGACCTCGAAGGCCCACACTCCCAAGCTCATCAGCCTGCCTAAGATCCTCCAGTCGATTTTAAGCCTAAAAAATACCCGAGCCTATGACCCACCCATAAAACCGTGGGCTATAGCATTCCGATTTGGCTCAAAAATAGCTCGTTCACGTTGTTTCGCTCGTTTGACCACCTAAACGGCCCCACTGACCCCACATGCCCACACTCTCCCTCTCTTCAGCCTTCCTGGAAGCCCTCGGTAAATTTTTGGCCCAAACCACACTCGAGCCTCAGGCCCACCCATAGAATCGTAGGACATAGCACACTAATTTAGCCCAAAAATGGCCCGTTCGCACCATTTTGCTCGTTTAACGACCCAAACGACCTCGCCGACCCCGAAAGCCCACACTCTCCCACTTCTTAACCTTCCTGGGAGCCCTCGATTGATTATCAGCCAGAAACACGCCTGAACCCCAGACCCACCTATGGAACCGTGGGCTATAGCATACCGATTTGGCCCAAAATGGCCTATTTGTGCCGTTTTGCCCGTTTGACAACACAAATGACCCCACCAATACTGTAGGCCAATATTTCCCAGCTCCTCAGCCTGCCTAGGAGCCCCTAATCAGTTTTAGGCTTAAAAAACGCTCGACCCTCGGGCCCACCTTGGAACTGTGGGCTATAACGCACCAATTTGGCCCGAAAATGGCCCAATTACACCCTTTCGCCCGTTTGACCACCCAAATGGCCCCGCCGACCCTGCAGGACCACAGTCTCCCGTTACTCAACCTATCTAGGAGCCCCTAATTGATTTTTTATCCAAAACATGCCTGGGCCTTGGGCCCACTTACGGAACTGTGGGCTATAGGCCCTGATTTGGCTCGAAAAAGGCTTGTTCACTTCATTTCGCATGTTTGACCACCTAAACAGCCCCACTGACCCCGCAAGCCCACACTCTTCCGCTCTTCAACCTGTCTTAGAGACCCCGATCGATTTTCATCCCAAAATATGCATGGGCTCCAGGCCTACCCATGGAACCGTGGGCTATAGCACAATGATTTGGCTTGAAAATGGCGAGTTCGCATAATTTTACCCGTTTGACCACCCAAATAGCCCTACCGACCCTGCAGGCCCACACTCTTTCGCTCCTCAGCCAGCCTGGGGGCCTCCGATCGATTTTTAGCCCAACATAGGTTTGGGCCTCAGGCCCACCCACGGAACTATGGGCTATAGCACATTGATTTGGCCTAAAAATGGCTCGTTCACGCTGTTTCATCCATTTGACCACCCAAATGAACTCGCCGACCCCGCATGTCCATATTCCTCTGCTCCTCAGCTAACCTGGGAGACCCTAGTTGATTTTCGGCCCAAAACACGCCTGGGCCTGGGGGCCACCCATGAAATCGTGGGTTACAAACATCGATTTGGCTAAAAAATGGCTCGTTCGCATCGTTTACCTCATTTGACCACCCAAACGGCTCCGCAGGCCTACACTCCTTCGCTCATCAGCCTAATTAGGAGCACTTGGTCAATTTTTGACCCAAAACATGCCCGGGCTCCGGGACCACCCACGAAACCGTGGGTTGTAGCACACCGATTTGGCCTGAAAATGGCTTGTTCATACCGTTTCTCCCGTTTGACCATCCAAATGGACCCGCCGTCCCCGCAGGCCCATACTCCCTCACTCCTCAGCCTACCTGGGAGCTCCTGGTCGGTTTTTAACCCAAAACACACTTGGGCCTCTTGACCAACCTCGAAACCATGGGCCATATCACACCAATTTTGCCTGAAAACTGCCCGTTCGCACCGTTTTGTCAGTTTGACCGCACAAATGGACCCGCTGACATGTAGGCTCACACTTCCCCACTCTTCAACCTGCCTGGGATCCCTCGATTGATTTTCATCCCAAAACACGTTCATGATCCCAGCCCACCCACAGAATCGTGGGCTATAGCACATTGATTTGGCCTAACAATGGCTTGTTTGTGCTGTTTCGCCTATTTGACCATCCAAACGGCCTCGCCGACCCCATTGGCCCACATTCTCTCCCTCTTCAGCCAGCCTGGGAGACTCCAATCGATTTTTGGCCCAAGACACGCCCGAGCCCCGAGCCCACCCACAAAACCGTGATTTGTAGCACACCGATTTGACCCGAAAAATAGAGAAACACGAGAGGAAAATAATGTCGAATAAATGGAGTCTCCAAAAAGATAAAGCAGAGAGCAATTTTGATTGAAAAAATGCAACACGTGTTATCATTACTGAATCCAACAGTTGATAAGGGAGACTTCATTTGAAATTTTATCATTATTCCAAAAATATCCTTCGTAGTACACAAAAGTTTCACTTATAAAAAGTTTAAAAATGACCAAGTGTATCAATAATTATTTACTTAGAACCCGTTTGGTATTGCTGTTACAAAACTACTTATTTGAGAGACACTTTTACAAAATGACTTTTCTGAAAAGTACTTTTAAAAAAAAAAAAAAAGCAGTTTGTGTTTGATAAATTCATTCGAAAAGTGATTTTGATAATCAAATTATGTTTGGATAATATTTTTCAAGGAGTGCTTTTTTTAGGCAAATGACCAAAAAGGACATCTATCAATAGACTTTTATTACTAAAATCAATTTATAGAGAAAAATTATTTTAAATATCTATTATAATATTTTAATTAATTTTTTTAAAATTTAATTAAAAAGTACGTACTCTAAAATTTTCAATCAATATTTATATACATAAATACATTAAAAAAATTAAATAGTCATATATTACTTAAAACATCAAACAAAAATGAATATAAAAGTTATTTCATAAATTAAATCACTATATGAGAAATATTATTTGTATTTATAGATGAAGGAGAAGGTGTACAATACGATAAAATCATTGAATAAATAGAAGGTTTGAAGAAACAGTAATAATAATAATAATTAGAATCTATCTTTTTTTTTGTTACCTTATTTTTTGGATATATTTTACTGTGTCAAATTTACTAAAAGTTAGCAAACACTATATTCATGCTTACAAATATCTAAATTAGATAATATTTGTTATTTGTTAGCTTTTCTTTTGGATATGTTTTTACCGTTTCAATTCTAAAACTAAGTAACCAAATTCATATACGTATACTACATAATGACAAATATTTAAAATAAAATTCTATTTATTATTTGTTATCTTTTTTAATATATTTTTACGGTGTCAAAATTTACTATGAATAAGTAGTCATCATATTCATATATATATACACACACTATATTTTAACAAATATGTCACTTTTCATGAATTATTTATTTAAAATTAAATATTCTAGAAAAAATTTATATGTGATGTCAAAATACAATCTTGTAACGTGACTTATCTGTTAATTATTATCATTAATAATAATAAAATAATTTATATATTCTTTTGTCATCATCATCAATGATATTTTAAAATTAATTAAAGAAAATGAGTGAAAATAAAATAATAATATATAAATCATAAAGAATTATGATGTAAATATGAAATATAATTTTTTTAAAACCAAACGTTAATCAAACTTATAATGATATGTTAAGTAATTAATAAGGTATTATATATATATATATTTTGTTATAAAAAATAATTTTCTGCTTCTGCTTATTTTGAGAATTAGAAATGTTTTGCTTCTTCCCAGAAGCAGAAAAACTGTTTCTTGCTTATTTTTAAAAGCACTTTTGCAAGTTTACCAAACACCTTTTTTTTTTAAAAAGTGTTTTTTAAAAAAAAAAAAATGCTTATTTTGGGAAATAAGCAATGCCAAACAGACTATTAGATTAGAATGTTATTGGGACAACAATTTTTAGTGTAATAAGTCAATGATTGATTTGAAATTAGGTGAACATGTTTAGATAATTTAAGTACTATTTGACAAGTTATGATACAAATCGACCAAGTCATCTAAGCTTATAAATTTGATAACACTTAATTAATTCTTCATTCTACTAAAAGTCAACCTAATGGGGTTCATGTTTGGTTTTCATTGTTTTTCTTTTTTCATTTTATATTCTTTTCGTCTCAATTTCTATGACATTCTTTTAGAATTTTTTTTTAGAGAAAATGTAAAAAGGGATTATAAAATCAAAAATTGAATCCTCACTAATTGAAAGTTCAGCAGTCAATAAAACTGAATTAAGATTCATCTTATGTGACATTTGTTTCTTTTTAATATCTAAAACAATGACATTTTTTTCATATTTAGTAAGTAATAATTTAACTTCAAGTTTCACATTAGCTACTAAGATTTCTATGACATTCTTTTTAGAAAAAATGGATTAGAGAAAATGTAAAAGGGGATTACAAAATCGAAAATCGAATCCTCACTAACTCAAAGTTCAGTAGTCAACAAAACTGAATTATTAAGATTCATCTATGTCACATTTATTTCTTTTTAATATCTAAGAAAATAATAATTTTTTCATATTTAGTACGTAACAACTTAACTTCAAATTTCACATTAGCTCCAGAAATTTCTACTTATGAATTATTGTATGGGCAAGTTACCCATTACATCTTACAATATTAACATTTATGAACTATTTATGAACTAAAAACGAAATAAGTTTACATAAAGTGACACTCACGGAAATATTTATGAAGTAAAAAACAAATAAATTTACATAAAGTGTGACTCACGGAAATATTTATGAACTCGTTATTCCTAAAATAAAATAAATTTAATATTAAAAACCTTGAAAGTCGAGCCGATCAAATTTAAATTCTATCTCTCCGTGTCAAGCGACGGAGACTCTGAAACTACAAACAACAACTACTGCTACTACCTAGTTTAGTCCCACAAGTATTGTGTGGGGGCGATACTCCTACCTCGTAAAGGTAGAAAGCCTGTTTCCGATGACTTTAAAAAGGCAAAGAGGACAAGAATTACAAACGGAGAACCATTTGGTAAGACAATTTGCATGAAAAACATGACCACAAGGGACTTTTTTGCCATGATCATCAACATGACCTCTTTGAAAACCTTCCATACATACTATACAAAGCCCATTTTCACAATGAACCATAGGCAATAATTGAACTTGACTACTCTCATCGCGATTATCGTAACGCGTAGAACACCTCAGTGGCTCAGTCGTGTCACCACCTGAAATTTCAATCACCGTTAACGCTAAATCAAGATCGAAATCTTTATCCATGTAGAATGAAAAATATGTAATTTGTGATATATGGTTGATTAGATATATAGTTGAATATATATAGATGAATTTGATACACTACATCCTTGAAAGGTTAGACAACAACCCATGTTATTTAATTATATTTATATTATAGTCAATAAAATTACATATATGTCCATAAGGAATGTGTACAATTACGTAGAAAGAATCAACGTAGAATTTATGTTGATAAAAAGAAAAAAAAATTGTTTTGTTGGAAGTTTGGACAAGTAAATTAATCTACACAAGGAAAGAAAAAGTCATTGTTTTCATATTTTTGAGTTCGAGTTATATATATTACCTATATAAATAAATTGAGTTTATTATTTTGTGTATATAAGAGAGGTAGTATTTTTTTTTTATCGCCGCACTAACGATATTTGATCAAGTTTTTAAATATTTTTAATACGATATCGCAACAACAATAATATATGAGGTGAAATTTGATTTAATACGTGTCACATGTGTAACAACAACTAGTGGGGCAATGTTATTTGGTATAATAAGTCAATGAAATGATTTGAAATTAGGTGAACATGTTTAAATAATTTAAGTACAATTTGATAACTCCATATTAATTCTTGATTCTACTTAAAAGTCAATCTAATGGAGTTCATAGTTGGTTGTCATTTTCTTCCCTTTTTTTCCTTTTATACTATCTTCGTCTCAATTTACATGATATTTAAAAAAAAAATTAACAGTAGGAGAAATTGGAGAGGGGATTACAAAATTGGTAGCCGAATCCTCGACAACTGAAAATTGACGTAGTCAACCAGCTAAGCTATTAAGATTCTTCTTATGCAATATTTATTTTTTAAATCAATCTAAAAAATTGTCTATTTTTCATATTTATATTTTTTATATTTAGTAAGTAACAGATCAGCTTAAGATTTCTCATGAGCTACATAAATTTCTAGTTATGAACTATTTTATGGGCAAGTTACCCATTTGATTGGCCGGCTAAAAATATTTACATTCGCTAGGTAAATTAAAATATAAAAATATATATTATTTTGTATAAACAATGTATTTCTATATTTTTCATACATTAATATATATTCGTTGGCTATTAGTTTGATGCGAGGTTATTTATGTCAATTTCTTATAGTTTAAACCATAAGTTTCAATTTTTTTAAAATGAATTTATATCTTTTGCATTTATTTTGTCACTGTTGTAATCAATCCATTTCTATGCCTCATTCTCATTTTATTCAATCTATCCTAACTATGGAGATGTGGATTATGATAGCGAGTGAATGCGACGTCTCTGATTGGACAATGCCATGAGAAAGCTATAAGTCCGTGAAGGAATTAGATTAAGTAAATTAAGTGTGTCATGAAAATAAATGGGAATTAGAGAAAAAAAAAATTAATTTTTTAGACATCTATTAAACAAGACCAAGAATAAAGTCATATACTTTCTTAAAATTCGTGTCAAATCAGAATCAAACAAATAAATTGAAACGGAGGAGTGTGGCATTATAACCGCCACATACCCCCACTTGTGAGATGATATACTGGTATGGTATTGGTTCATTACAACGTGATATGTAAGGGTGTGTTCGATATAGAGAAATATTTTTTAGATTTTTTTTTATTTTTTCATGTTCGATTGGTTAAAAATTTTTAGAAACATATTCTTTATGAAAACAAGTTCTTTATAAATGATGAAAATGACTTCTCTAGTGGAAGTAGAGAAAATGAGAAATTCCACAAGTAATATTTCACATTAATTGAGTCATTCTTACCCTCAGGGCTCAACACACCTTATCTTTACCTCACCTTCGTAGTCCCCACCTCCCACCTCTCATAGTATATGTCTAGTTCGTATACATATATCTTTATGACAATATATTTTACTTAATTATCAAATACAAAAAAATAAGTAAAAAAAATTGACTTATTTTATAAAAATATCTTCCTTCGTACCGAACACACCATAGGTAAAATAAGCCATAAAAAACAAAGATACACACAAAATAACAAATGTAACTAATCCTTTACAAATAATAGGACACATTAATTTAGTAATCCTAACAACCTTCGATAAAGAAGAGAAATAATATGTAAGAAACACACAAAAAGGAAAGTTAAAAACACAAGGTGATTCTTCCCATTTGTTCTAGCCTTGATGGATAAAGTTACCGGCAGGGCGACTCAACCTTATAAAAATATAGGTGGCCACCTTACGCCCCCAAATTTGAGGGGCCTCATTTTTTACTAATATATTATAGATTTTATTTTAAAAAATAAATATTATTTATAAAAAAAATAAAATTTTCATATAAAAGGAAAAAATTATTAGAAGAAATTCATATATCTAGAATATTATGTCTCAAGAAAAATTAAATGCATCGATAATATTATTACTTAAAAAAGATTAATTAGAAAAAATCGATTATATAATTTTGAACATAGAGTTTATTATAAAAGGGTTATTTTTTCTTAAAAATTTAAGGCCTCTGTTTGATTTCCGCGTTAGGCCACGAATATGGTTGAGCCACCCCGGGTTACTGGATATTTTTTGTTGGTGAAAGATACATGTATTACATGAATTTAGTTAAAATACGCGGAAGCTGACCCAAACACTACAAGTACTAAAAAAATTCAAAAAGGCACCATTTTACACACTGAACATTCAACTTATTAAATATTTTTTAGTTTGATCAAATTTTTTACTATACTATTACTTTTATTCTACTTGAGTTAAGAAAGATTTTACGATTTTATCACTTTCACTATCATTCTAGATGAACTAAAAACAAAATCAGTGTACATAAAGTGATATTCATGAAAATATTTGTGAACTCGTTACTAAAAATCTTAAATAGAGACAAAGTTAAATTCTACCGCTCCATGTCAAGTTGCGGGGAGGAGCAGGCATAAAGCCAAATTTTAATAAGAGACTCTAAATATATACACATACGTTAAAAAAATAATACTGTAATAATTTAGAGCTGCCCTTTTTTCTTACTTTTTATTTATTTTTGGTGTAATATTTTTAAAAGAAACATGATCTTTAACTTCACATAACATATTAATATGATTATTAATAAAAGAAAGGATTATTTGAAGTTAATAAGATGTTAGCCATTTGTTTGTTATGCATATACTTGGATGTTGTTGTTAAAAACTTTAGTTACTAAAATGAAGTTTGAGTTATTTTAGTCAAAGTTTTAACATATTTTCGATAAAAATTAGATAGATCTTTCTTTCTTTATTTTATTTTAAGATAATTCTATTTTACAGTCTTCATTTTATTTCAAATGATGTTGAAATCATAAAATTTAATATTAAAATTTTTGAGGTCTAAAATAAATACTTTATTAGTTTTACCCTTGAACTAACCTTGATTGCAGATACTCTGAAAAGACAAACAACAACTACTACTACCTAGTGTGGGGTGGATACTCCTAAGGCCTACCTCGTGAAGATAGAGAGACTGTTTTTGATGACTTTAAAATGACAAAGGGGCAAAAATTACAAATGGAGAGCCATTTGATAAGACAATTTGCATGAAAAACATGACCACAGACCACCTCCCACAGTATATGTCTAGTTTGTATACATATATATTTATGAAAGTATTTTTTTACTTAATTATCATATACAACAACAATAAATTCAGTGTATTCCCATTAAGTAGGGTCTAGGAAATTATCTTTTATAATTATCATATATAAGAAAATAAAAATAAAAGTCACTTATTTTATGAAAATATTTTCCTTCGCACCAAAACCAATGTAACTAACCCTTGACAAATAATAGGACACATTAATTTAGTACTCCTAACAACCTTCATTAAAGAAGGTGTAGGTATCCCATGAATTTAATTAAAATGCACAAAAGCTGATTCAAATATTGCAATTCGGAAAAAGTTAAAAAGAAGGCTAATACATATTGTACCGAGTCAAATTACTTGTTTATGGGAAACATTTTACACTCCAAAGTCCAAACATTCGACTTGTTAAATATTTTTAGCTTGATCCAAAAATTTATTATATTATCACTTATATTTTAATTGTATCAAGACCTTTACATTTTATCACTTTCTTTAGAACTATCATTTTAGACGGACTAAAAACAAAATAAGTTTACATAAAGTGAGACTCACAAAAATATATATATGAACCCGCTATTCATGAAATAAAAGTAAATTTAATGTGAAAAACCTTGAAAGTCGAGCCGATCGAATTTAAATTCTATCGCTCCGTGTCAAGTGGCGGAGACTCTGAAACTACAAACAACAACAACTACTACCTAGTGTAGTCCCACAATTACGGTGTGGGGAGGGTAATGCACTACTCAACCTTACTCCTACCTTTTTAAGGTAGAGAAACTGTTTCCAATGACTTGACGCATACTCAACCTTACTCCTATCTCGTGAAGGTAGAGAGACTGTTTCCGATGACTTGAATCATACTCAACTTTACTCCTACCTCGTGAAGGTAGAGAGACTCTCGTGAAGGTAGAGAGACTGTTTCCGATTACTTGACGCATACTCAACCTTACTCCTATCTCGTGAAGGTAGAGAGACTATTTCCGATTACTTGAATCATACTCAACCTTACTCCTATCTCGTGAAGGTAGAGAGACTGTTTCCGATGACTTTAAAACGGCAAAGAGGGCAAGAATTACAAATGGAGAGCCATTTGGTAAGACAATTTGCATGAAAAACATGACCACAAGGGACTTTTATGCCATGATCATCAACATGACCTCTTTGAAAACCTTCCATACATACTATACAAAGCCCATTTTCACAATTAACCATAGGCAATAATTGAACTTGACTACTCTCATCGCGATCATCGTAACACGTAGAACCCCCCGGTGGCTCAGTCGTGTCACCTCCTGAAATTCCAATCACCGTTAACGCTAAATCAAGATCGAAATCTTTATCCATGTAGAATGAAAATATGTAATTTGTGATATATGGTTGATTATATATATAGTTGAATATATATATAGATGAAAAACATTCAAACCTTATGCTACACTACATGGGTGGGTAGTTGGACAACAACCAGTGTCATGAGTTTGTTTTTCTAAGTTTTATTATATTTATATTCAATAAAATTACATATATGTCCTTAAAAAGTGTGTACAATTACGTAGAAATAATCAACATAGAATTTATATTGACCAACTTGAAAGTTTGGACAAATTAATTAATCTAAACAAGGAGAGAAAAAGCCATTCTGTTTAAATTTATGAGTTAATTAATTTATATATATTCCCTATATAAATAAATTATGAGTTATTTAAGTTCCATTTGGCAAGTGATGATACAAATCGACCAGGTGACAAATTTGAAAACACTTTATTAATTCTTAATTCTACTAAAAGTCAATCTAATGCACTTTATGTTTGGTTGTCATTTTCTTTCCTTTTTTTTATTTTTATAATCTCTCCGTCTTAATTTATGTGATATTTTTTTTTAAAAAAAAATTGAGAGTAGAGAAAATGGGAAGGGGGATTATAAAGTCTGACATCGAATTCTCACCAGCTGAAAGTTCAGATAGTCAATCAACTGAGTGATAAAGATTACCCTTATGTGACATTTGTTTCTTTTTAGTGTATATATCTAAATAATCATTTTCATATTTAGTAAGTAACAATATAACTTGAGACTTCTCGTGAGCTACAAATATTTCTTACTTATGAATTATTTTATAGGCAAGTTACCAATTTGGCCGGCTAAAAATATTTACATTTGCTAGTTTTATATATATATATTATTTTGTATAAAAAATGTACATCTATATATTAGTTGGCTATTAGTTTGATGCAAGGTTATTTATGTCAATTTCTCTTAGTTTAAAGTTTAAACCATAAGTTTCAATTTTTTAAAATTAAACTTTGTGTGAAATTAAACACTTATACATATATTGAACCGGATGAAATAGTTGATTTTGTCGGATTAAGTTCAGAAATGACCCTAAAATGGCATCGTCTTGATTTTTTTTTTATTCCTCAATAAAAAAATCTTACAAAAATGACCTACATAAAGGGTGATCCTAATTTTTTGATCATGCTTAATAAATTTTGCACATAAAACGAATATTCTAACACTTGCCCATAGGACAGACGAAGAAAAAAACCCTACACAATTGATAAAAACTTTTACCTTATAGACAAACATTAGAATTGTCAAAAAAGTTAGTTGAGAAATTGTCAAAGTGACACCTAAGTAGCCATTTAGCACTCTTCTAAACTATTTAATGTTAAGTCAATTACTATAAATTTTAGACAATTCCATTTTTTTTGGTACCTACATATTTGATGTTTCAAACTATAATCTACCTTCATAATTTGAATAGTCAAAATAAAAATTTTAAATCTTCTAAATCTAAAGAGTCTAGTAGAAGATCTTAATTACTTGAACAATATTCAAACTTCAATTCCAACGATGTAAATTAAATTGCATTTAATTCTAAACCCAAATTCATATCGTTTTACGCTATGATAGTAAATTTAACTAATTTACAAGAGCTAAACAAGTTCATATCATTTGACTTTTGAAAAAATAAAAGATAAATATGACAATTAAAAATTAACAGTGGTAATAACAAGCTATTTGTATACTTGGCCCAAAAGTTAAATGGTTAGAAATGGACCTTTACTCACTCTGTTTTCTTTTACTTGACTCTTGTTAACTTGTCACACCTCTTAAGATTAATTAGAATTGCATTTTACTAAATTAATCTTATTAATGATGCTTTAAAACTCTAAATTTAACTATTACTATTTTAAGTTGTTCTTTAATACTAAAAATAAAAATAGAAACACTATAAAGTATTTGTGTTCTGTTCTCATCACTTATCAATTTAAGATATCTGAAATTCTTGATCACTTACTTTTTTAAATTTCTTTTTTCAACACTTAATTTTTTAATTACACAGCTAAAATTTGTTGATACATTTAAATAAAAGGGTTTCTAAGACATAAGAAGTTATCCTAGGGTAGAAAAGACATTTTGCATAAATGAAAGGCTTTCAATAGTTGTAATAGTTACAAATAACAACATTTGTTTTTTTTTTTTGCGTCCTTTCACGTGTTTTTACAAGTGTCATGCGTATCACTCTAGATCATCAGCCCTATATAAACGCTTAATGGGTTCAATTCATTTGTGCATCGAGTTTTCTTACTTCACATCCTATCTGATAGATTTGAAGAAACTCGATAAGAAAAAGGATGGCAGACCAATTCGCTCAATACGTTGCCGATTTGCGGCAATCATTAATAGATGAGGTTTTACCTTTTCATGTTGATTCTAAATATGTAGTGTTTCACAAAATCAATAAGTCTTTTCATCTATCCTAATCGTAGTGGATAGATTTATTTGGTACGTATTGCTGGTGGGAGGTGACAGGTATTTCGTGGTATTAATCGAGATGCACGTAAACTGACCTGAAAACCACAATTATTTTTTAGAAAAAAAAATCAGTAAGGCATTGATTAGGCATTGTTTTTTTCTTTTCATTTTTACCCTATTTTGAAAAATGGAGTCTTACATAACCCAAAAAATCATTCAACAACTACTTTCTTTTTCGAACATTTGATTAATGGGCAAGTTAGTAAATACTTCTTACTTTTTATAGGGATGAATATTTTTCATTCTTAAAGGGAGTACACGAGCTAAAAACCACTAGAATGAATTTTGTGTATTTGCAGCGAATTGTTGATGGGCAATTTCTTGAACTGGAGAGGTATGTAGCCGACACCCCGGGTCGTCTCGAGAAAATTTGTGCTGTATATTTCAGTCATGCTGTCAAGTTTACTGATTTAATGGTGCCAAGGCTGTAAGTATTTGTGTCATTTTTCAACTTGTTCTCTTGCTTGGCCCTCACAGGTTTGATATGTATGTATGCAGGCAAGGACCTCCCTACAATTATCTTTCAATGGACTGGGTCCTTGATCGATATAGAGAGAAAACCTCAATGTGAGTTTTCTCTTTTCTATGTCACTGCTCCTAGTTTGTTTATTTTTCTGTCAGTCAGTATCGTCTTCGTTTTTACCAAGTGTACTCTATGTGCTTGCAGTTTTGGAGCTACAAGAGTGACACATCAAATCGATTGCATGAAAAAAAATGTAAAAGATGAAAATTTCGAAGCGTAAGATCTAAGGAGGAAATTTATATCTTTGTTATTTCTTGATGAATGTATTAGATATTAATTCAGAAATGTTAGCAGGTGCGAAATAGCATTTGAGCATATCAAACGGGAAAGTGAGTTTCTGCAGCTCAAACTGGAGAATTACCTCAAGGTTCTCTTTGAAATCGTATAATAGTTTCTTATCTTTTGCATCTATTTTGTCGTTGTTGTAATCACGCTGTCTCGTTCTCGTTTTGATCTTTTCAGGTGAAGAATCAAGGTCCGCCCACTGAGATTGAGGATCAACCTGAACATGGGAGTATGAATTCTGACAGTGAGTAGAAAGTGGCGTCGGAGTTAGCAATGTCATCAGAAAGTCAGTCAGTGAAGTGACTGGATTTAGAAGATTAAGTATGTAATAGAAATTAATGGGAATAAGAGGAAGCAAATTCAATCTTTCTTTTTCTTTGTATCTCTATTTGTAGTGTTAAAAAAATAGAGTCACTGATCTAAGTTCTAGTTTTGATCACGTGGCTTTATAATCTATTTTCATGTTGTTAATTGTTGCTTTGTGCAAGTATTTGGAACTATTTCTGTTTCAATTTATTCGTCTTACTTTCTTATTTTGTTTGTCCCAAAAAAATTATTTCTTTTCATTTTTAGCAACTTTTTAATTCTAATTTTCCGCGTGACATGTTTATTAAAATAAGGTTACTTTTATTTTTTGTTTATTTTACATATATATAATTTAAAACCACAAGATTAAAAAAATTACTTTCTTAAACAACATACCAAGTCTAAATCAAACAATCAAATGAAATGGCAGAATCTTATATTATAACATCCATAGACCCCACTTGTGGGCTGATATACAGGGTATGACATCGGTTCATAATTATAACGTGATGTATAAGGGTGTGTTCGCCATTAGATATGGAGAAAATCATTTTTCAAAAAATATCTTTTGATTTTTTCATGTTCGGTTGGTTAAAATATTTATAAATATATTCTATGAAAACAAGCTCCTTAAAAATGTTGAAAATGACTTTCTCAGTAAAAGTAGAAAAACGAGTTTCATAAGTGATATTCCATAATAATTGAGTCATCCAAGTCCTCCAACACAACTTATTTTAACCTCACCCTCGTAGTCCCCTTTCCCACCATCCCTTGCCCCTACCTTCTATAGTACATGTCTAGTTTATATAAAGAATTAGTTAATTTCAATCATACTATTTTCATCTCAATTTATGTGACATTCTTTTTAAAAAAAAAAAGAATGAGAGTACGATAAATGAGAGAGGGGATTACAAATTTGGGAATCAAATCCTCACAACTGAAAATTAACTTAGTCAACCAGCTAAGCTAATAAGATTCTCCTTATGCAATATTTGTTCTTTTTAATCAATCTAAAAAACTGTCTATTTTTCATATTTAGTAAGTAACAGTTACATTTTAAGATTTCGGATTAGCTACATAAATTTCTAGTTATGAACTATTTTATGGGTAAGTTACTCATTTCTATTTTATGACTTATTTAAAAGTTTAGTCAACTACTATAAATTTTAGACAATTCCATTTATTTTTTTTGGTACCTTCATATTTGATGTTTCAAACTATAGTCTACTTCATAATTTGAATTGGCAAAGTAAAAAATTTAATCTTCAAATATGAAGAGTTTAGTAGAAGATCTTAATTGCTTGAACTACATTCAAAGTTTCAAACTTCAATTCCAACGATGCAAATTAAATTGCAATTAATTCTAAACCCAATTTCATATCGTTTTAGGTTGTGATAGTAAATTTAACTAATTTTCAAGAGCTAAACAAGTTCATATCTTTTGACTTTTGCAAAATAAAAGACAAATATGACAAGTAAAAGTTAACAGTGGTAATAACAAGCTATTTGTACACTTAGTCCAAGAGTTAAATGGTTAGAAATGGACCTTTACTCACTCTGTTTCATTTTACTCGACTCTTGTTAACTTGTCCCACCTCTTAAGATTAGTTAGAATTGCATTTGACTACATTAATCTTATTAATGATGCTTTAAAACTCTAAATTTAACTATCAGTATTTTAAGTTGTTCTTTAATACTAAAAATAAATAGACAAAAATATAACAAAATTCCCTTCATATTATAAATTGTACAAATAATTTGAAAGAATAATTTTTAGTATAGAGATCTAGTAAAACGAAATGTATATGGCCTAATTTGAAACAATTATTCTAAGGCATTCAAATCACTTTAGTTTCTATTTTTGTTTCTTTGAAACACTTTTTTGGATGTCAAGTTAATTTATCCATAATGATAGAGTTAATAGGCGGTCAAAATTCAGAGTTTTAGTTCCTTTAATAATTGATAAAAATATTCATACAAAACTATGCATTACTATGAGAGAATTAGAAGTACAATATTCAGTTAAAAATAAAAAGTTAGAAACATAATAAAGCATTCGTGTTATGTTCTCATCACTTATCAATTTAAGATAGCTGAAATTCTTGATCACTTAATTTTTTAAATTTCTTTTTTCAACACTTAATTTTTTAATTACATGCTAAAATTTGTTGATACATTTAAATAAAAGGGTTTCTAAGACATAAGAAGTTATCCTAGGGTAGAAAAGACATTTTGCAGAAATGAAAGGCTTTCAATGTTGTCTTTTTTAATAACCTTAGGCTTGATGCCTCAAAATTATTGAGAAACTTGGTGCGCACCAAATTTGTGAATAAATTTTACTAATTTGGAGAAAAATAATTGAAGAATCTTAAACTGTTTCATTATAGATTTTTGGACCTCTCTTATTCTGTTTACGTGAGTGTAGGAGCAGATATGGTAAATTTTATCTAAATTACATAGAAGATAGCTGTCATTCGTTACAAATAACAACATTTATTGTTTTGCATTCTTTCACGTGTTTTTACAAGTGTCATACATATCACCTTGGATCATCAATCCTATATAAACACTTAATGGGTTTAATTCATTTTTGCACTGAGGTTCCTTACTTCACATCCTATTTGGTAGGATGGCAAACCAATTCGCTCAATACGTTGCTGATTTGCGGCAATCATTATTAGATGAGGTTTTACCTTTTCATGTTGATTCTAAATATGCAGTATTTCCCAAAATCAATGTCTTCTCATCTATCCTAATCTCAGTGGATAGACTTATTTAGTATTTGTTGTTGGTGGTAGGTTGCAGGTTTTCGTAAAATTAGTCGAAATGCACGTAAACTGGCCTGGACGGTTATAAAATAAAAAATAAAAAAATCAATAAGGCATTGATTAGACATTATTTTTTTCTTTTCATTTTTACTCTATCTTGATAAATGGAGTCTTACATAACCAAAAAAAGATCATTCAAGAGCTACTTTCTTTTTCAAACATTTGATTAATGGGCAAGTTGGTAAAAACTTGTTACTTTTTCTTAGGCATGAGTATTTTTCTTAAAGGGAGTGCACGAGCTAAAAATCACTAGAATGAGTTTTTCCTATTCAAAATGGAAAGTAATATTTTATGTATTTACAGCAAATTCTTGATGGGCAATTTCTTAAACTGGAAAGGTATGTAGCCGACACCCCCGGGCCATCTCGAGGAAATTTGTGCTGTGTTAAGTTTACTGATTTAATGGTGCTACGCCTGTAAGTATTTGTATCCTCCAAATTTCATTTTTCAATTTCTTTCTCTTGCTTGGCCCTTACAGGTTTGATGTGTATGTATACAGGCAAAAACCTCCCTACAATTCTCTTTCGATAGACTGGATCCTTGATCGATATAGAGGAAAAACCTCAATGTCAGTATCGTCTTGTTTTTACCAAGTGTACTTACTCTGTGTGCTTGCAGTTTTGGAGCTACAAGAGTGACACATCAAATCGATTGCATGAAAAAGAATGTAAAAGATGGAAATTTTGAATCGTAAGATCTGAGTAGGAAATTTATATCTTTATTATTTCTTGATGATTGCTTTAACTTCGGAAATTGATAAAGAAATGAACTTTGGGCCTAAGGATTGTCCAATACCATATAAGTTAGCTCATGAGGGGAGGATTGTCCAATACCATATAAGGAGACCAAGGATCCTTTAACCCATCGATGTGGGACTCCAACACCCCTCTCCCCTCCCCATACGTCCAGGGCTGGACATCTGGAGCGTGGACAATATAAGACGAGGGGCCCAACATTGGAAACAATGAATTGGGTGGGCCTAACTCTGATACCATGACAAAGAGGAAGCAAATTCAATCTTCCTTTTTCTTTGTATCCCTATTTGTACTGTTAAAAAAATAGAGTCACTCATCTAAGTTCTAATTTTGATCACGTGACTTTGTAATTTGTTTTCATGTTGTTACTTGTTGCTTAGTAAAATTTATTTGAAAATGTCTCTATTTCAATTTGTTGGTTTTACTTTATTATTTGGTCCGTCTCAAAATAAATATTTTTTTCCATATTTAGCAATTTTTAATTCTAATTTTCCACATGACATGTTTAATACCACAAGATAAACCTTTTTTTGTTCATTTTACGTATATATAATTTAAAATCACAAGATTCAAAAGTCTTTTTACTTTCTTAGACACTATGCCAAGACTAAATCAAACAAATAAAATTAAATGGTAAGAGTGTTGTATTATAACGTCCACAAACCCCACTTGTGAGATGATATACAGGGTATGACATTGGTTCATTATAACATGATGTATAAGGGGCGTGTTTGCTGTTCGATATGGAGGAAATCATTTTAAAAAAATATTTTTTATTTTTTTCATGTTCAGCTGGTTAAAATATTTGTAAAATATGTTCTCTATGAAAACACATTCCATAAAAATATTGAAAACGATTTTCAGTGAAAGTAGGAAAAATGATTTCACTAGTGATATTCCATAATAATTGAGTAATTAAAGTCCTCCAACACACCTTATTTAACCTCACCCTTGTAGTTCCATTTCCCACTGTCCCTTGCCCCTACCTCCTATAATACATGTCTAGTTTATATAAAAATATTTTTTGGATATTATTTTTTACAAAGTTACCTAACACAAAAGATTAAGTAAATATTTGTGTTTATTATATAAAAAATATTTTACTTCCTACCGAACAAATCCTAATGAACAAGCTATGAAAACAACTCTATACACAACATAATCAAAAAAAACTTAAGTTGATCATTTCCACCTTATGTTTTTTTTCAACTTATTAATATTTGTAGTTTGATAAAAAAAAATTACTATGTTATCACTTTTATTTTTATTGATTATATAAGCAGATTTTACAGTTTATTACGAATTCATTTTTGTTCTTTGTTTATTTAATTAACTCAAATGTCCTGACCTACCCACCCTCCACTCGAAACGATTTTTCAAAGGAAGGTGTGTTCACAATAATGATTTATTTCACTAAACTAATCTTAGTAGTTATTTTTGAAAATGTAAGTTTGACTATTAGTAACTTATATAGCTATTTAATAATAAAGATAATATTGAAAAAGAAACTCTCTTGACTTAGTAAAATGAAACGAAGGAAGCAACAATTTTACTTAAATTCTCATTAGATATAGAAATTTTTGCGCTTATATGGTTCACCGATTTCATCAACTAAGACCAAAAGAGTGATTCTGTCGATTCAGAGGTGCGCTTGAAGTGGAGGGTGTATTGTCCCTTTTGGGTTGGGCTCTTCCCCATAAGGTCCTGATACGGGACAAATGGTCATCTTATCTTTTGATGACATTTTTGGAGGCCAACACATAGAGGCTCAAGACTTGGTCACCTCGAGAATACAAGAACATGCATGGAGGACCCGTTTTGAGCATAACTTAAAGCAATCTCGCGTGTGGAAGATTGCTTGGAGCATTTAAGGTTGAGGACTCACGATTTTAGACCTTAATTAAGGGCATTTTGGACATTACACATGGTGTATTTACACACCATGGTCGCCCCTCTCATTAAGGGCAAAGTGGTCTTTTTATCTTCATTTGTAATATATTATAAATAGGCCCCCTTAGTCTTAGTTTCACTAGATTTGGAATGATGAAGAATTGAAAGACATATTTTCTCTCTTTTGAGAGTGTAACACCCTTAGTTGTAGGGCTTGGAAAAGTCATCCTAGCATAGGGCTTGGAAAAGCCAATATTGATCTTTGCTTGGAAACGGTAGATCTTGAGGTGAGTTCATTCCCTTGGTGGTCACCGTAAGAGTGTGGTTTTGATTGTTACATTCATTAGGGGTTAGTGTTGAAATACACTTGGTTCTTAATCTTGTAATAATCTTGGTTTTACTATCTATCTTTAGTTTCTTGCAAATCGTGTATGTGTTGTGTAGTGGACTGTTTTGGGGTCTTCATTGAATCCAAAACTTGTATTATTGTTGTTCATCTTGTTCATCACGTTTTGTAGCTGTTTTGGTGTTAAAATATACTCTTGTATCTTGTATTCTTGTTGTTGGTAGCGAATCCGAGTGTGGTCTCCATCTTGGTCCTCGAATCCTTAAGATTAGTGGACTGATTTGATGTTTGTTTCGTGCTTCCCTTGTCTTTCCCGTATCAGGTCCCCACCATTGGGGCATAAGTGTCATCTTGCTACGATCGCTGACCACGGTCTCTCCCACACCTATAGCGTTCATGGGCGGTCTCCTCAACTCTGTATTGATCGTGAATATTTTAAATTATAAATTTCAAAAATAATTATTTTTTTACTTGTATGTCAAATTAGACACCTTCATATAAATTAAATCGAATAGAATAGTGATTATGTCCTTTCAAGATTGTGGGCTTTTTGAACCAGTTTGATTAGATCCCAAACCCATATACTTAACAAATGACACCTTATTTAAAATATATTCTCTTCTTCAAAATTATTTAAAGTTTAATCACATATGACAAAATTTTAGATAATTCTAACTATTTATTCCTTTTTTTTTTTTCGTACTTTTATGTTTGATGTTCCGAAGTCTAAACTATCAAAGTATACCTTCATAATTTGAAGTCTGTAATTTGAATTGTCAAAATGAAAATTTTAAATTTAAAACTACATTCGAACTTTATACTTTTAGATTTAATCGTTCAAACTTCAAATTCAATGATGTAAAGTAAATTGAAATTAAGAGATGTTAATTTTGACTCATTTCTCTACATTGGGTTATCAGATAATTTCTTAACTATTTTTTTGAAATTTGAAATCAAATTCTATTTTGTGAAAAAATGTGGTCAGAAGATCACGAATTCACACCATGGAAATAATCTTTGACAGAAATACAAGGTGAAATTACGTATAATAAACCCTTGTGATTCGATACTTCTCTAAACCCCTCGCATAACGAGACTTTAGTGCACCGTATTGTCTTTTATGCATAAGTTAAATTTGAATTCCAAAAGAATATATTCAGTGGAAAAACAAGGTTCTCCCAAATGAAAAATAACTCATGGTCCCATCTTGATTTGTCATTTTCTGTTTTGCACATTGTATATGAGCATATTCCATCTTTGCTTTAGATAAAATCGTCTTTTTATTATTTTTTTAATATTTAAAAGTTAAAATTAATTAAATATAATTATGATAAAACTTTTTCCTGTTAAAAGTCATCAGAATTAATGAAAATTAATACTTTTTACATTAGTTTAAAAATTCTAAATCAACTATATTTGATTTTAAGAAAATTTAAAAAATCTAGAAATAAATATAAAAGCGTTAGAATAAGAAAAACTTAAGAAGTACCAAATTTTTAAAAGTTTTAAGTACATAATAAGAATGTAATCAATGATTTATAAGGATTTGACTTTAAAAATAAGGAAATATTTTAAATATTGAAAAAAAAATCGCACTACAAATATGGTTCAAATTTATGCGTCTCTCTTAGCCTCTGACAGCAAAAAAAGAGGTATTGCATGACAAACGCAAAAGTGATGATCCATCAACCACTTAAACAGGAGAATATGAATTCTGACAGTGAATAGAAAGTGACAGGAAATGCTATTAGAAAGTCAGTCAGTCAAGTGACTAAATTAAGTATGTAATGGAAAGAGATGGGAACGAGAAGAAGAAAATTCAATCTTCTTTTTCTTTGTATCCCTAATTGGAATGTTAAAAAAATGGAGTCATAGATCTTGAGTTCTACTTTGTAATCTATTTTCAGAGTTTGCTTAATGCAAGTGTTTGAAATTATCTCTATTTCAATTTGTTCGTCTTACTTTCTTCTTTTGTCCATTTAAAGAAGGATGTTTCTTTCCATTTTTAGCTACTTTTAAATTTAACTTTAATAATGAAGATAATATTCAGAACGGAAATCTCTTGATTTGCTAAAATGAAAACGAAGGAAGTAGCAATTTAACTTCAAAATTCTCTTTAGCTATAGAATTTTTTGCGCTCACATGGTTCACAGTCAATATGGAGGTGCGCTTGAAGTGGGGGTTATATTGTCCCTATTGAGTTGGGCCTATAGCGTTCATGATCGGCCTCAACTTCGTATCGATTGCGAGTATTTTAAACACAATTTTTTAAAGTCTTTAGTTTTTTTTCAATTGTATGCCAAATTAGACACTTTCACATAGATTGAAGCGAACAGAATAGTTTATTATGTGCGGCCAAGATTGTGGGTTTTATGAACAAGTTTGTTTAAGTATCCCAAGCCTATATATATATATATATATATATATATATTTGGCCCAACAACGGCCCGTTTCCGCCGTTTCGCCCGTTTGACCATCCAAATGGCCCTGCCGACCTCCCCGACTAACACTTGGCCGCTCCTCAGCTTGTCTTGGGGCCCAAATCAATTTTTGGCCTAAAACACGCTCGGGCCCTAGGCCCACCCCCGGAACCGTGGGCTATAGCATACGATTTGGCCCAAAAATTGCCCGTTCAGGCTATTTTGCCTATTTGGCCACCCAAATAGCCCCACCGACCTCGTCGGCCCACATTAGGCCGTTTCTCAGCCTGCCTGAGGCCCCCAATCAATTTTTTGCCTAAAACACACCCGAGCCTCGAGCCCTCCTCCGGAACCATGGGCTATAGCACACCGATTTAACCCAAAAAAGGCTATTCTCGTCGTTTCGCCTACTTGACCATACAAATGGCCCCGCCGACCCATAATAGGCCGCTCCTCAGCTTGTCTGGGAGCCCCCGATTGATTTATGGCCAAAAACACACCCCGGCCCCAGGCCCACCACCGGAACCGCGGGCTATAGCACACTTATTTGGCCCAAAATAGATCACTCGTGTTGTTTCGACCGTTTGTCCACCCAAATGGCCCCGTCGACCCCACCGGCCCACACTAGGCCGCCCCTCAGCCTGCTTGGGGGTCATCGAATGATTTTTGGCCCATAACAAGCCTGTGCCCCAGGACAACCCCCGGAAACTTAGGCTATAGTGCACCGATTTGGCTCAAAAATAACTCGTTCGTGCCGTTTTGCCTATTTGACCATCCAAATCGCCCCGCCGACCCCATAAGCCCATACTAGGCCGCTCCTTAGCCTGCCTGGGTGGTCCAGTTTATTTTCATCCCAAAACACGCTCGGCGTGGGCTATAGCACAGTGATTTAGCTAAAAAATGATCCGTTCGCGCCATTTTTCCCATTTAACCACCCAAATGTCCCCGCTGACCACACCGACCAATACTAGGCCGCTTTTCAGCATGCTTGGAGGATCCGATCAATTTTTGGCCCAAAACATGCCTGGGTAACGGGTCCACCCCCGGAACCGTGGGATATAGCACACCGATTTGACTAAAAAATGGCCCGTTCAGGTCGTTTCGCCCGTTTGACCACCCAAATGGTCGCGCCGACCCCGTTGGCCCACACTAGGTCGCTTCTCAGCCTGCCTTAGGACCCTCGATTGACTTTCGACCAAAAAATATTTGGGCCCTGAGCCTACCCTCGAAACCATGGGTTATAACACACCGATTTGGTCCAAAAATGGTCCGTTCGTGCTATTTTGCTCGTTTGACCACCCAAATGGCTCCGCCAACCCACACTAGGCTTCTCATCAACCTGCTTGGGGAGACCTGATTGATTTTTGATGAAAAATACACCGGAGACCCCCCCCTCCCCGAACTGTGGGCTATAACACACTGATTTGGCTCAAAAATGGTCCGTTCATGCTTTTTTGCCTGTTTGACAACCCAAATAACCTCTTCGACCCCGTTGTCCCACACTAGGTCATTCCTCAGACATTTTGAGGGTACCCCATCAATTTTTAGCAAAAGATACACTCAAGCCCAAGCCCACCCCCGGAACAAAAATGGCTCGTTCGCATCGTTTTACTCTTTTGACCACCCAAATGGCCCCGCTGACCCATACTAGGTCGCTTCTCAGACTATCTGGGGGCACTCGATCGGTCCAAACGCCTTCGATCTCTGGTTCCACTCCCTAAACTGTTGGCTATAGCACACCGATTTTGCCCAAAAATAGCTCGTTTGTGCCGTTTCACTCGTTTGACAATCCAAATGGCCTTACCGCCCAATACTTGGCTGCTCCACAGCCTACCTGGGGGCTCTTGATCGACTTTTGTCCCAAAATACACCCGCGCTTTAGGCCCAACCTCAGAACCATGGGCTATAGCACACCGATTAGGCCCGAAAATAGCCCGTTCATGTTGTTTCGCCCATCTGACTACCCAAATGGCTCTGCCGGACTATACTATGTCTATCCCCGCTTGCCTGGGGGGCCCAGTCTATTTGCGGCACAAAAGACATATGTACCCCAGGCTCACCCCTTAAACCGTGGGTTATAGCACACTGATTTATCTCAAAAATGGTTCGTTTGCGTTGTTCTGCCCATTTGACCACCCAAATAGCCCTGCCGACCCATACTATACTGCTCCTCAGCTTTCTTGAGGGGCCTAGTTGATTTTTGGTCAAAAATATGCCCGGGACCTAGGACCACCCCCGAAACCATGGGCTATAGCATACCAATTTTGTGCTAAAATGGCTCGGTCACGCCGTTTTGCCCGTTTGACCACCCAAATGGCCCCATAGACCTCGTCGGTTGACACTAGGTCGCATCTCAGCCTGCTTAGGGGTCTCCCATCAATTTTTGTCCTAAAACACACTATGCCTTGGGCCCACCCCAGGAACCGTGGGATTTAGCACAACGATTTGGCTCAAAAAGGTCCGTTCACGCTGTTTCGCCCTTTTGACCACCCAAATAGCCCCACCAACCCCTCCAACCCATACTAGGCCACTCTAGAGTTTGCTTGGAGTCCCCCAATTGATTTTTGCCCAAAACACGCTCAGGCCTCGGGCCCACCCCTGAACCTTAGGCTATAAAACACCGATTTTGCCCAAAAATTATCCGTTTGCGTTGTTTTGCCCGTTTAACCACCGAAATGGCCCCGTTGGCCCACACTAGGCTAGGGTTGTGCATTGATCGGTTTGGTTTGGTTCGGTTTTACGTATTATTGGTTCGGTTTATCAATTTTTGAGTTTTAAATATGTAAAACCAATAACCAACCAATAAGATATTTTCTTATCGGTTTCGGATTTTTTGATTTTTGGTCCTTAAAGATTTGTTTTTTGGTTTAACCAATAAGAAAATACTTATAAAATAGAAATAGTAACAACTAACATAAAAAAATAAAATCTGAATTACCGCCAAAACCTACGCAATGCATTTTAGTTTACAAGAATCTTCAAACTTGAACTGAATGTTAGTTAGGAAACAAATTGAATCCTAATTGGAAGCTATAAATGCTTCAAGCTTTTTATTACGATAATAAACGAACTTTATATTGTGCCTTTGTTGCCCTGAATACGTGTCACACCCCTTTTCTGACCAAAAGATTCGTTTTAAGGTTTGAAAGGGTTTTTATTATTAAAGTGACAAAATGAAGATTCGTTCCGAAAAAAGGATTATTTTTACATTCAAAGTACAGAGTCGCCACTTGGCATAATCCGGTGTGCCAAGTCACCTTTGAAAAATCCTTTTCAAAATAATTTGACTCTTTAAACTGGCTTGCGAACAGAGATTCCAGCTAAGGAATTCTGTTGATCGAGGAAAAGGTGTTAGGCACCCCTCGATCCCGTGGTTCGACCACGGTCGCTTGATGGAGCGTATTGGCTAATTTTGACACTACGAATGTACAAACCACAAAGAAGCACATAAAGCAATCAAACCAACAAACCAAACAAAATGAATAAAAGTATAGTGTTCAGTCCAATTATACAGTCCCAAAAATAAATAAAAATGCGAAAATAAATCCTATCTAACCTATACTAATCCTAACTACGCTCTCCGGCTTTACCCGACGCCTCGGGCCTTCCTCACGAACGTCTTCCGCCAACATAGTACGTCGGGGTATTCCCCGGTGAATAAATACATCAATCTTCGGGGCATTCCACATCCAAATGAATACACTTCAATCCGAAAACATAAACCAACGCATTTCAACAAAACACTTTCATCATTTAACGATCGCAAGTCATAAACTTTGCCTAACCCACTTATATTTGTCTATCAATTGTCGACCTAAACATGATACTATTGCATTTAATAACATCCATGAATCAAAATTAACAATCCAAATAAACAAAATGAAATTTTTGATTAGACAATTTTCCATACCATCCCAAAATCATGATTTACCCCAAATTAAGTCTGATTCATTTAATTATCTAATTCATCCAATCAATCGATCGCTATCAACAATCATTTATGATGATTCAAATGTGTCCAAATCAACTAAAACAAAATTCAAACACCATAAATCCAAGTCACGGAGTATCAATAACTTAAAGATTAGTGAAGGAAGAGATAAGGAATGGACCTTAATGTGGCTTTCGATTTCAATTCACAAACTCGAATGGAATAAATGTGATTCTGAATTTAATCCATGAACCAGATTCATAGTTGAGCAAGATGAAATTGACGACAAGCCAGAAACTGGAATCAAGAACCTCGACTAATGACCTCAACTGAAAAAGCTCTTCGAACTCGACATCGAAACCTAACAGCAACGACGAAAAAGAAAATGAAAATGGGTCCCCTTTTTGGTGTGTTTATCTTCTACCTAAAAGGAAAAGGGGTTGAAGGTCATCAGCCCCTGTTTGCGTGTGTTTTCTGTGCACGAAGAAGAAAAATATCCCAAAAGAAAAAAAGGAAAAAGAAATGGCGTGTTCCCCCTAGCTCTCATATTTGCGTTTATCCCCCTCTCTCTCGTCTTCTGTGAGGGTGTATAACGAGTGATGGGTCTGAAATGGGTGCGAGATGGATGGAAGAGTGTCGTATGCATGAGGATAAGTGAAGAAGAAAAGGAAGAACAAAACCTCCTGGTGCCTATGCTGTGTGAAAACGTGAAGGAGAAATCAATCTTGTGTCCTCCCTCCTTTGTTACTGGATGTTAATTATATCAATATAAAAATGGAAGATGCCTTCTTATTTTCCATGGACCTTCCTGGAATTGTCGATAAGAATCCAAAGAAGAAGCAAAATGGCCTCCCCCAATTGATTATGATGTTCCTCTATATATGCCTTTCTCCAATTCTGTTAAGGGGTTAGGATGGTGGGGTCACGTGGAGTAGGTAGGTAGTGAGGTGAGGTGTTGCCATTTGATAGGGTAGGTTGTTGGTTTGTTATTTTTTTTTGTGTTTTTGCGATGGGATTATCATACGGGGTAGGGTACACAGTAGGATAAGGTAATATGGGTGAAAATAATATCGGGGAGGGACGAAATTAGGTGTCTACATCATGCCCCCTTTGAATAGAAACACGAAGTATTTTCAGACAAAGAAGTAGACAACGAGACAAAATTTTGTCCCGACCATTATTCAGATAAGCAAAAGGAAAAAGACCAACTGAGTTCTGACTTAGGACGTCCTACCCACCCAAGTTATGGAGGAATCAAGTGACGAGTATTTCAAAAGATTTGAAAAAGAGGGACAATACCGAATTGGAGAGTTGAGTGAGGTTCCATCGAGGTTTCAATTTTTGGCTCTGTCATTACATCAAAAATAAAAATTATAAGTTAAAAACATAAATGAAATTACAAAAACCTATCTACGTAACTTATTTTGGACTCTTGACTTGAGTTTCATCACCCTATTTTTCAGGTGGGATCCTGACTTGCAATTTCTTCAACTTGTTGCTTGCCTTTTAATTTCTACACCCTGTTCTCCAGGCGGGTTCCTGACTTACTATTTCATTAATTTGTTGCTATGCTTTTCAATTTCTACACCCTGTTCTCCAGGCGGGTTCCTGACTTGCTATTTCATCAACTTGTTGTTATGCTTTCAATTTCTTCACCCTGTTGCTTGGTTTTCCATTTATTCACCCTGTGCTTCGGGCAGGCTCCTGAAATCACATCAAAACTGGAAAGAAGATTATCCCAAACAAAAATTAGTATACAGAGAAATTATGTTTGCCAGAAAAGTAAAGTTCCAAAAACAAGAATTAAATTTTGCCCCAGTTTATCATCAAAGGACTTTTGTGAAAGTCATATCATTATAGGAATCAAGGAGAATGACTCGACTATAAGGTACGTATGATAGGAATCAATGGAATTGACTCGACTAAAAGGTACGTCTTCTAGGGGTCAAGGGGAATGACTCGACTAAAAGGTACATCTTATAGGAATGAAGGGGAATGACTCGACTAAAAGGTACATCTTATAGGAATCAAAGGGAACAACTCGACTAAAAGGTACGTCTTATAGGAATTAAAGGGAATGACTCGACTAAAAGTTACGTCTAGGGGTCAAGGGAAATGACTCGACTAAAAGGTACGTCTTATAGGAATCAAGGGAGATGACTCGACTAAAGGGTACGTCTTATAGGAATCAAAGGGAACGACTCGACTAAAAGGTACGTCTTCCAGGGGTCAAGGGAAATGACTCAACTAAATGGTACATATTATAAGAATCAAGGGAGATGACTCGACTAAAGGGTACGTCTTATAGGAATCAAAGGGAACGACTCGACTAAAAGTTACGTCTTCTAGGGGTCAAGGGAAATGACTCGACTAAAAGGTACGTCTTATAGGAATCAAGAAAAATGACTCGACTAAAAGGTACGTCTTATAGGAATCAAAGGGAACGACTCGACTAAAGGGTACGTCTTCTAGGGGTCAAGGAAAATAATTCAACTAAAAGGTACGTCTTATAGAAATCAAGGGAGATGACTCGACTAAAGGGTACGTCTTATAGGAATCAAAGGAAGATGACTCGACTAAAAGGTACGTCTTATAGGAATCAAGGGTGATGACTCGACTAAAAGGTACGTCTTCTAGGAATCAAGGGAATGACTCGACTAAAAGGTACGTCTTATAGGAGTCAAGGGTGATGACTCGACTAAAAGGTACGTCTTATAGGAATTAAGGGGAATGACTCGACTAAAAGGTATGCCCTCTAAGATTCAAAGGGGATGACTTGACTAGAAGGTACGTCTTCTAGGAGTGAAGGTTCAATTTAAGAAGTGTATCACTCAGCAAATGAAAACTGAAATCCCTAGACAAGAAAGTGTGTCTCCGAGGGATATAAGATGATGAATTTTTACCATGATTTAATTATTAAACCTATGCAGCAACATTGCTTCCTGCAATTGTAAAAGTAAGAAATTACAGGTCTTAATGTTTAGGCTTTGAAATCCTTGATTTGAAGGTAACATGTGTTCCTGTTTCATGCAAAGAAAGGTTGTGAGTTTAAAAACATGGTGGTTGGTTTGTAGATTTGGCTTTCGTGGAAAACGCTCTTGCCGTCATCACATTTAACCTTGCTTCCAACCATTATATATATCATTGACTTGATGCATCATTGACCCAAACTCAGATTATTAAAAGTGACTTTGCAATAGATATAGTATCTTTGCTTTGCCATGCTCTTCAGATAAACCCTTTGAACTTTGGTATTTCCATGAGTTCCCAAACTTGTCTGTTGACAGAACTTTCTGTATGCCTTATTTCGTCTCACAATCATGTCTCTTTCATGTTTTGGCCTTTGTTTCGCTTTTTGCAATTGAAGAAGCTGATAGCCAGTTTTGAAATCTTTTCTCACTTGTTTTGATATGGACTTGACTCAAAGACTAGAAAAATGACAATAATTTTTTTATTTGGATAACTGACTCAAGAAAATAAAATAAAAATAAAGAGAAAAAAGGAAGACAATGAATGTCCTCATTTAAAACAAAGAACTGAAAATTTGATTAAAAAAAATGACAATCAACTCTAATGATTATGTCATGCATTTTTTATTAAGCTTCCTGATCTTTCCATACAAACCTTCTACTAGTTGTTGTTGAGTTAATGGTCTTAAAACTGAGTTGCTTCCTTAAGTCAATTATATTCAAGACCTCATTCGTCTAGTGACACCTTGAAGGGTTTTCTCCATCAAGCCTCTCTCATTATTCTCTCGGCTCACCATCGCCTTATGGTGCCCGTGAAGGTTTTCACCAATAAGACTCTCTCATTTTTATTTTTCTCAACTTACCATCGTCTTACGGTGTCTGTGAGGGTTTTCACCAATAAGGATCTCTCATTTTTATTTCTCTCTTAATTCCTTATGCTGAGGAAGATAAGTAGTTCCCTAAATGCATCCTCATATCCATTGCATGCTTAGCCTTAACATCCTCAAAGATTGATCTGAAGGTATTTCTTTGGTTACAACTTGGCTTTTGGATAGGGTTAGAAAGGAAGGATGGCATGAGGCCCAAACGACACTTGAAGTGGGGTAGGACTTACAACTTTTGGAATCGACTCAAACAATGAGGATTAACTCATGCCCCAGTTTCTTTTGACTGGGCAATTCTAACTTGTTTATTTGGTTAAACCGAGCCCAGAGTAGGGCAGCCTACGTATCTCACCCCCGAGAGAGGAGAATCAGGTCACGTGTAGTTCTGGCAACTTCTTCTTTCTTTTGATCTATTTTTTTCTCTTTTTTGGGGTCTTTTCTCTTTGGGATTTTTTTTCTGATTCTATTTTTCTTGCTACTCATCTTTTCTTTGTTTTTCGACATATTTTTTTTTGGAATTTTGTTGACTCTATCTTGATTCCAAAAGAGGGGTATGAAAGAAAATAGGACTAAAGTTCAAATGGGGTAAACAAAGGATGACGCGATGTTTGGATAGCAAAATGAAATGCCTTCGTCATGTCAATCCTTGAAAATGTAAGTACATATCATGCAATATGAAATGAAAAATGAAGATCATTTGACACTTTAACAACACTATCCTTAATTGAGCATGGTGCTACTTCTTCCTCTATACTTGTCAAACATACAACTCCACCTTCGTTGTATGTCTATCACATTGAATGACTCATGCTTTTGTGGAGTTGATTTTCTTTCCGTTCCTCTTGATAGGATTACATAGACACTTTTTGACCTAATTAAGACATGTTTTTCAATTGATGACCAAGTTATTCTTGTGATTCTCAAAATAATTTCCTTAATTTTCAAAGAAGGCTTGAGCTTGTCACCAAATGTCTCAGCACACTACCTATTTTCTCAGATGCTCTCTTTTCTAACTTTAACCCTCTGATTCAATGTTCATGCTTAAACTGGATTTTAAGATCTGACTGAAAATTCCGCAGGCATGTCATATCACTAGAATCAACATAAAATGTACTGTATAAAGAAAACAAACAAACAACACATATTTGAAATATAAAAGGAAAGGGGAACTTCATTTAGTTGAAATAAAAGATAAAAGAGTTTGAACATAAACGACAAAGGGACAAAACAAGATAGATCCCGAACTACAACCCTGAAATGCTTCGGAAAATAGAAAAGAAAACAAAATAAACTACCAGACCTCTTCCTAGTAGAGAGAGGGGTGACTTCTCAATTGCTCAGCCTGACAACTTAGCCACTAGTTTGCATATCAACATGACTAGAGCTTCTCTCACTGTCAATGTTCTGCACCATAATCATTCCATCTTGAATCATCTTTTCAATTTCCCTTTTCAAATCTCGACAATCTTCAATACTATGACCCTGAGCATCAGAATGATATGCACATCGTACATTAGGGTCAAAATTTCTTGAACGCCGATTAAGAGTGCACCCAAGAAGAGGAGTGATCATGCCCTCCTGTACCAATCTCTGAAATAAACTGGCATATGACTCTTCAATTAGTGTGAAGCTATCTCTCGACTTCTGCCTCATTTCATTGTTTGGCTTGGATAGAAAATCTGGCCTAGAAGGGTTTTGGTATGTTTGTGAAGTTAGAGGATGACTCTGGGGCATTGGGGTATGCCATTGTGGGTAAGATGAGGGTTGAACATATGGTTGTGCATTATACACTGGATATGGATATGGAGGAACAGAGTATAATGGATTTTGGGAGTGATTATGTAGAGTTTGGGCATAAACTTGAGCTTGAAACTGAAAGCGACGATGACGTGGTCTTCTTGACCTATCCTGCTGTCCAACTACAATAGCAGATGCATCTTCCTCATTCTTTTTCTCATCAACACTTCCTGAACCCTTTTGAATTGCTTGAGTAGTTGCTTTCAATGTTGCAAAACTCACAATACGACCAGTCTTAATTCCCTATTCTATCATCTCCCTCATTTTAAGGACCTCAATGAACGGCTTGCCTAATGCAGGCAGCAAGTGTTGATAATATGTTTCGTCCTGCGCTTGAATAAATACCTCCATTATCTTACTGTCTTTCATTAGTGGTTTCACCCTAGCAGCTTGTTCATGCCATCTGATCGCATACTCCCTGAAACTCTCAGTATTCTTCTTTTTTATACTAGTTAGGGATTTTTTTCGTCAGGGATCAACTCCACATTGTATTGAAATTGTTGCACAAATTCATTAGCTAGGTCATCCCAACTAATTCACTTGTCAATGTCTTGGTCAACAAACCATTCTGAAGCTAGGCCTGAAAGACTCTCCCCGAAATAAGTCATGAGTAGTTCTTCCTTCCCTACAGCGCCTCTTAATTGGTTACAATAGCACCTCAAATGTGCCACTGGGTCCCCATGTCCATCATATTTCTCAAACTTTGGTATTTTAAAGCCAGGAGGAAGGTTGACACCTGGAAACATGCATAAGTCCTTATATGAGACACTTTTGTAACCCCCAAGTCCTTGCAAGTTCTTCATAGCCATTTCCAAACTTCTCAATTTTCTAGTCATTTCCTCTTGTTCTTCTTTCATAACAGGCTTCTCAGTGTTGGGAGGAAATTCAGGCGGGTGAGTGTCACCGTAAAGACCAGTCAACTTGAATATAGGTTCGGAAGTGTAACGCTGATCACCAGTAATATTCAATGCAGGCTCTCTTGTAGAGTAGGGAGGCACAACTTGTGGATGAACATCAAAAGTAGGAGCTTCAGGTGGGGGTGGCGCCGCAAAAACATGAACAACAGGTGGAGCCGAGTATGTAGTAGTCTTGGATTGGGGAGTGAGGAAATAAACATTGGAAGTGGTTGCATATTGTTGCCCCGGAGTCGATCCTGATGCATGTTGTGGCATATCAACAAAAATGGAAAATTGTGCATATGACACGGGAGGCAAGCTAGAAAGATATTTCAGATTATCAGTAGGAACTGGAGGAGGAGGCAGCCCATTAGCCCAAGATCGACGTATTTCTATCATTTGCTGCCTTAATTTCCAAATCTCTTCACTAGATCCTAAATTCTCATTTCCCGAACTCCCTATCTGGTTAGTGATGTCACAAACTCGGTATCCTTGTTGGCCATAACGTTCTCTGTGACTTGGTGCAATATAGAGGACCAGCCAAAATGCCACAAACCAACCACCTTAAACTAACTGAACAAGAGATAAAAAAATGTGTTAGAGTTCAACACTTTTTCAAAACCTCTTTTTTTTTTAAAAGGTCACCGAACCCGAAAAGGGCGCCTACGTATCTCACTCCCGAGAGAGAAGAATCAGGTGTGCGTAGTTCGTGAAGTCTTGCCAAAATGACCAATCAAACTCATTTTTTTCTTTCTTTTTTTTTCTCGAAACTTTAAGAAGAAAAGAAAATAACAATTTGTCAAAAGAATTGACGAAAATATTTTTGAATTTTTCAGCTTTAACATCCCTATACAAAGTGAAATCTATGATTACCAAAGAATTTTTTTCTTTTTTTTTTTTTGGGGGGGGGGGGTTTCAGTTTTAAATTTCATATGAAAATGAAACTTGAACCTATTAAAGGAAAATCTTTTTGCAATTTTCTTTTAAAGATGTACATGAAACACTTACTCTAAATAAAGAGTGAGAAAAATCTTTTTGGATTTTTTTCAAATAAGATTCCCGAACCAACAATAGGCTGCCTACGTATCTCACTCCCGAAAGAAGAGAATCAGGGGTGCGTAGTTCGTCCAGATTGGACAATTGAAGATTAAATAATGAACTGAACCCTGACTTAAGAGATACGACCAAAGACAGATGATGAACAATGTAAATAAAATCTTTTCGAGTTTTCATTTAGACAATTCACATAAGACTGTCACTAACAACTATGAAAGAAAAATCTTTTTGGCATTTTCATTTTATGAAATGGACACAACTACTACCATTTTTGAAACTTCTAAAGATTTATTTTTTTTTGGAATTTCTGAATTATGAATGCATGCTAAAGGAGATAAAGGGAAAATCTTTTTGAAATTTTTTTTTTTTGAGAAAATGAGTGCGAAAGGTAAAAAATCTTTTTGAATTTTCGTATTGTGAAAAACTAAAGCCATAAAGAATACTAAAAGCTACGAAACCCTTTTTGACTCATTTTTCTTTTTCTTTTTTTTTCAAACACACCTTACTTCTAACACATGCTTTTCCCGAATCAGTCCGTCAAATGACCCCTTACCCTCAAAAGTGCAACAGTTAGCATGTAGAGATGCCTTATGGGTGAGCCTCCTATGAAGAACCAAGTGGGCCCCACTAGGTCTCAATATGATGCACATAAATATGACCTAAAAGCTCACCTATGCTGGGGTTCACTAACAAGGCTGTTCAGGGAAGCGTATGGTCAATAGTGGCTGCGACAGCTTTCCACCCACTCCATACGTTCGATGACTCCTCCTCCTAAAATAAGGGTGACTCAACTAGAGTTCGTGTACACGACGTGCACTTCGAGACTTGTTGCAGAAAGAATTGACTCGAGTTATGCAAATGATGCCAGATATAAAGCGTCAACACAAAGAAAAATCGTAAATAAAGAGCACGTAAGCACTCAACAATGATAAAATAAACACAAACGATAACACAAACAATTTCTATACACCCCTAATGTCAAACTAAGCCGATAGAACTCCAAAAATAAGCTCGAATTCTGAAAATGATTCCCCACCAGAGTCGCCAGAGCTGTCACACCCCTTTTCTGACCAAAAGATTCGTTTTAAGGTTTGAAATGATTTTTATTATTAAAGTGACAAAATGAAGATTCGTTCTGAAAAAAGGATTATTTTTACATTCAAAGTACAGAGTCGCCACTTGGCATAATCCGGTGTGCCAAGTCACCTTTGGAAAATCCTTTTCAAAACAATTTGACTCTTTAAACTGGCTTGCGAACAGAGATTCCGGCTAAGGAAGTCTGTTGATCTAGGGGAAGGTGCTAGGCACCCCTCGATCCCGTGGTTCGACCACGGTCGCTTGGTGGAGCGTATCGGCTAATTTTGACACTACGAATGTACAAACCACAAAGAAGCACGTAAAGCAATCAAACCAAACAAAACGAATAAAAGTATAGTGTTCAGTCCAATTATACAGTCCCAAAAATAAATAAAAATGCGAAAATAAATCCTATCTAACCTATACTAATCCTAACTACGCTCTCCGGCTTTACCCGACGCCTCGGGCCTTCCTCGCGAACGTCTTCCGCCAACATAGTAGTCGGGGCATTCCTCGGTGAATAAATACATCAATCTTTGGGGCATTCCCCAGCCAAATGAATACACTTCAATCCGAAAACATAAACCAACGCATTTCAACAAAAAACTTTCATCATTTAACGATCGCAAGTCATAAACTTTGCCTAACCCACTTATATTTTCCTATCAATAGTCGACCTAAACATGATACTATTGCATTTAATAACATCCATGAATCAAAATTAACAATCCAAATAAAAAAAATGAAGTATTCGATTAGACGATTTTCAATACCATCCCAAAATCATGATTCACCCCAAATTAAGTCCGATTCATTTAATTATCTAATTCATCCAATCAATCGATCGCTATCAATAATCATTTATGATGATTCAAATGTGTCCAAATCAACTAAAACAAAATTCAAACACCACAGATCCAAGCCACGGAGTATCAATAACTTAAAGATTAGTGAAGGAAGAGATAAGGAATGGACCTTAATGTGGCTTTCGATTTCAATTCACAAACTCGAATGGAATGAATGTGATTCTGAATTCAATCCATGAACCAGATTCATAGTTGAGCAAGATGAAATTGACGACAAGCCGGTAACTGGAATCAAGAACCTCGATGAACGACCTCAACTGAAAAAGCTCTTCGAGCTTGAAATCGAAACCTAACAGCAATGACGGAAAAGAAAATGAAAATGGGTCCCCTTTTTGGTGTGTTTATCTTCTACCTAAAAAGAAAAGGGGCTGAAGGTCATCATCCCCTGTTTTTGTGTGCTTTCTGTGCATGAAGAAGAAGAATATCCCAAAAGAGACAAAAAAAGGGTGTTCCCCCTAGCTCTCGTATTTGCGTTCGTCCCCCTCTCTCTCATCTTCTGTGAGGGTGTATAATGAGTGATGGGTGTGATATGGGTGCGAGATGGGTGGAGGAGTGTCGTATGCGTGAGGATGAGTGGAGAAGAAAAGGAATAACAAAACCTCCTGGTGCCTATGCTGTGTGAAAATGTGAAGGAGAAATCAATCTTGTGTCCTCCCTCCTTTGTTACTGGATGTTAATTATATCAATATAAAAATGGAAGATGCCTTATTTTTTTCCATGGACCTTCCTGGAATTGTCTATAAGAATCCGAAGATGAAGAAAAATGGCCTCCCCCAATTGATTATGATGTTCCTCTATATATGCCTTTCTCCAATTCTGTTAAGGGGTTAGGATGGTGGGGTTATGTGGAGTAGGTAGGTAGTGAGGTGAGGTGTTGCCATTTGATAGGGTAAGTTGTTGGTTTGTTATTTTTTTTTGTCTTTTTGCGAAGGGATTATCATAAGGTGTAGGGTACGCAGTAGGATAAGGTAATATGGGTGAAAATAATATTTGGGAGGGACAAAATTAGGTGTCTACAATAAGTTAATACTTTGTGAATCACTGAATTATGAATTAGTAGTGCATATAATCTATACACACACACGCGCATATATATATATAGGGATATATAGATAGATAGATAGATAGATAGATAGATAGATAAATAGATAAAGAGAGAGAGAGAGAGAGAGAGAGAGAGATTTAAATATATAACATAAATAGGGATAAAACAATAACTTAGTGTATCCTTATTAGGTTATCGGTTTAACCGATAACCTAATAAGCTAAAACCGATACCGAACTATTTACCCAATAAATTTTTTTATAAAACCAATAAAAAATGTTAACCCGATAACCCAATACCAATAACCTAATAACATTTTTGTCGGTTCGATTTATCAGGCGGTTCGATTTTTGCATGGCCCTACACTAGGCTGCTCTCAGCCTCCCCAGGGGCCTAGTCGATTTTTGGGCTAAAATACGCCTAGTCTTCGGGCCCACCCCAGAATCATGGGCTATAGCACACCAATTTGGCCCGAAAATGGTTTGTTCGCGTCGTTTCGCCCTTTTGTCCACCTAAATAGCCCCACTGACCCGCACTAGCTCACTCCTCAGCCTACAAGGGGCTCCCGATCAATTTTTGGCCCAAAACACTCTCGGATACCAGGCCCACTCCCAGAAACGTAGGCTATAGCACACCGATTTGGCCCGAAAATGACCCGTTCACAAGGTTTCGCCTATTTAACCACCCAAATAGCCTAACCGACCCACATAAGGCAGCTCCTCATCCTACCTGGGAGGCCCCAATCAATTTTTGGCCCAAAACACATTCGAGCCCCGGGCCCACCCTCAGACCGTGGGCTATAGCACACCAATTTGACCCAAAAATGGCCCTTTCACGTTGTTTTGCCATTTGACCACCAAAATAGCCCCGCCGGCCCACACTAGGCTACTCCTTAACTTGTCTGGGAGGCCCAGTCAATTTTTGGCCTAAAATATGCTCGGGACCCAGGACCCCCTGGAATCGTGGGCTATAGCACACTAATTTGGCCTGAAAATAGCTCGTTCGCGTCGTTTTGCCCGTTTGACTATCCAAATGGCCCCGTTGACCCACACTAGGTCGCTTTTCCACCTGCCTGTGGGCCTTCAATAGATTTTTGGCATAAAAAACGCCTGGGCCCCGGGCCCACCCCTAAAATCGTGGGCTATAGCACACCGATTTGACCCAAAAATAACCCATTCACAGCGTTTTGCCTGTTTGGCCAGCCAAATGGCCCCATCAACCTATATTAGGCCTCTTCTTAGCCTGCCTGGGGTTCTCCAATCAATTTTGAATCCAAAACACTCCTGGGCCCAGGGCCCACCCCTGGAATCAGGGTCTAGAGCGCATCGATTTTGTTCAAAAATAGTCCGTTCGCATCGTTTTTCTCATTTGACAACCCAAATGGCCCTGCCGACCCACACTAGGTCGTTCCTCAGCTGCCTGAGAGGCCCCGATCAATTTTTGACCTAAAACACGCCCGTGCCTCGGGCCCACCCTGGAACCATAGGCTATAGCACACCTATTTGGCTTGTAAATGGCCCATTCACACCGTTTCGCCCGTTTGACTACCCAATTGGCCCCGTCGGCCCGCACTAGGCCGCTCCTCAGTCTACCTGTGGGGGCTCAGTCAATTTTCGACCGAAAATACGCTTGGGCCCCGGGCCTACCCCTGAAACCGTGGGCTATAGCACACCGATTTGACCCAAAAATGGCCTATTTGTGTTGTTTCACCCGTTTGACCACCCAAATGGCCCCTTCGACCCATACTAGGCCGCTTTTTAGCCTGCCTGGGAGATCTCGATTAATTTTTGGCCCAACACACGCCCAAACCCTAGGTTGACCTCCGGAACCGTGGGATATAGCACACCGATTTGGCTCAAAAATTATCTGTTCATGCTATTTTGTCCGTTTGACCACCCAAATGGCCTTGTCGGCCCACACTAGGCCGCTTCTCAGCCTACCTAAGGGCCCCTGATCGATTTTTAGCCCAAAACACACCCGAGTCCCGGGCCCATTCTCGAAACTGTGGGATATAGCACACCAATTTTGCCTGAAAATAGTCCGTTTGCGTTGTTTTGCCCGTTTGACCACCCAATGGCCCCGCCGGCCCACACTAGGCTGCTTCTCAGCCTGCCTGGGGAGCCCCAATTGATTTTTGGCTCAAAATACACCCGGGCCCACCCCTGGAATCGTGTATATATATATATATATTTCAATAATATTACCCTCTATAAAAATAAAAAAAATCTAGATATAACAATTATAATTATCACGACTCGAGCCTAGGTCTTAGAGGTTACGAGATCCCAAGCCAGTGAAAACTTGAGAGAACCCCTTATCATAACATCATAAGCATTTCATTTTGAACATGTACGAAAACATTTACGGGAGAATATCCCATTCAGGAAATCCATTTAATACATATTGAAATTTATACAAGTTTGAATTAAAACATTTAGACTACATCTACATAAAAATTAAAATATTTAGACTACATCTAACATAAGAATTAAAGCTGAAGTCGGGACATAGCCCCGCTAATACCATAAAACTGAAAATGAAAAGTCTAACATGAAAATCATATTGTCTTTCAAAAGATAGAGGGTTCAACACTTGCTGAAGTTATCCAAGGAGGTTGTAATACTGCACAGAATTATGATAAAATGCCTCTGAACCTACACCATGAAAAGATGCAGCGTCCGAAATGGTCAGTACCACGAGTACTGGCATGCAGCCAAGGGAAAAGACAAATCAATTTATAAAGTAAGTCATAAAATGCATAGCATAAATCACAATAGAGAAAACTATGGGATAAGGAACTCAAGATATGAAATCATAATCATTTATTAACTTTATTCATGAACTAAATAGCTCCACCGACCTTAGACAACCCACGGGCTATATGGGTATGGTATTTGCCCAACAGTAGGTTCCCAATCTATGTTTGCAGCATGAATCGAGATGAACGAGATTTGGCCATCATTAAATACCGTCCTCATAAGAAAACGTGAATAAGGTTGTCCTTTGGGGGAGTTAACCACCCATACATCGGTAAAACATAGGTTTCGGGCATTGGTCACTAGGACTTACACCTTCTCGGTGAACTATATAATCCTCTTTAAGACCAATTAAAATATTTTTCGTAAACATTTATTTATAGAGTCTTTCGTTAAGGCATTCACATTTTGATATCGGCATACCAAGACTTGCAAGTCATCCATATCATGTAAAAATCATCATAATAAAACACTATTGATTCTTAAACCCGTCATTCAAAATGATAAACATAATCATCGTTAAATTTTCATAGGAGTCTTAAAACATGTCATAAAGTTCAATACGTTCATCAGTTCAAAGGACGTACGGGTGACATACCCATTAGCATCGTTTTTATTATTTTTGAATTTATAAATTACTTTAATAATATTTCTTAGGGGAGCTTAGTATCAGTCTCTACTCTGTTAAAAGAAAACCCTATAGAGATATTTTTCAAAAAAACGTATCTTAGTTTTGTTTAGTTATTAAGGTATGTTAATTTTGACTCATTTCTCTACATTGGGTTAATAGATAATTTCTTACTTATTTTTTTAGTCTTCGAAATCAAATTCTATTTTGTGAAAAATTGTTCAATTGTCAATTTGATTGAAGAGCATTTATAAAGTAATATCGAGAAGAAATTCTGCTTCTAAACTTTCAAAATAATTGAATCTTGTGAATTTAGGGATTGTTTTGTAAAGTATCAAAGTATTTTGTCCTTATTTGGAAATTTAGATACTTTTAAGGACAACAATTGTAATTTTCCACATTCATTAAAAGTAAAATGACAAAAATACCCTTTTATCTGCCACGTACATTTAAAACGTAAATCGCAATGTCGAGTGCCCGATTTACATGTGTTTCGTATTTTCCAAAAAAATTACATATTCTATCAATTTTGTAGTAAACAAAAGACATTTTAAAATATAAAAAATTCTTTAAAATTTAGTGATATATTCCAGAAAGAGAAGAGAAGTAAATTTACTTGTTTTGGAAGTTCTTTTTTTTTGTGTGTGTGTGGAAGTTCATGTGTACATTGATTATAATTAAAAATACTTTATAAAACTTTGATTTATTTTTAGTAAATCTTTTTGTATGATGAGTGAAAAGTGTAGTTTGAGTAATGAAAATGTAAAAAGATGTGTTTGACAAAGGAATAAAAATGAAGGGGTGAAATCATGAATTCTATTTGTTAGAATTTATATTGTAAATTAAATGAAGGTGAAAATAATCATAAATTTTGTACTACTTTATATATATATATATATATATATATATATATATATATATATATATATATATATATATATATATATATATATATATTGTATTCAATGTGCATCCTTACATGAACCGATACGTTCATTTCTACGCAAATTAATTTTCAATATAGATTTTGTCATACTTAGTGTATTTGTGGAAGCTTCTATTTGATCATCTCAATTATTTAACCACCAAAAACATGCTACGTTGTTTTGGCTCTTCATTCATTTATTTCTTAAGAATTATAATTTCAAATTCAATTTTAGCTTGCCTTCACCTTTTAGTTACTTTAAGAATTGATAATTTTTTCATACAAAACTATGCATTACTATTGGAGAATCAGAAATACAATAGACCATTACAAATAGAAAGTTAGAAACATAGCAAAGTACTCGTGTTATGTTCTCATCACTTACCAGTTTAAGGTATCTAAAATTCTTTTCATTTACTAAATTCATTTAATCATACAATCTACAATTTGTTGCTACATTCAAAATTTAAAATTACGGGGCAATTGGAGACAAAAGAAGTTCTCTAGGGGTCGAAAAGATAATTTTGCAGAAATGAAAGACTTTAATATTGTCTTATTTAATAACCTTGGGCTTAATGCCTTGGAATTATTGGAAAACTTGGTGCACGAGATTTGTGCATTCAATGAATTTTAATTACTAAATGTGGTTGTACCTTTTCTTTTTGATTCTAAATGTGAAGTGGTTCACAAAATCAATAATGAGACATTCTACCCATCTATCCTAAACTTAATTACTGATAGAGTTAGTTAGTATTTATTGTTGGTGGGAGGTGGCAGGTATCCCGTGGAATTAGTCGAGGTATCCTAAACTAATATTTTGTGCATTTGCAGCAAATTCTTGATGATCAATTTCTTGAACTAGAAAGGTATGCAACAAACACTCCGGGCCGTCTAGAGGAAATTTGTTTTGCATATTTTAGACATGCTATTAAGTTTGCTGACTTAATGGTGTCACACCTGTAAGCACTTGTGTCCTCTAAATTTCTTTTTTCAACTTCTTTGAGGTTCTCTTTGAAATCGTATAATAGTTTCTTATCTTTTGCATCTATTTTGTCACTATTATAATCACTCCATCTCTAATGTATCATTCGCATTTTGATATTTTTCAGGTGAAGAATCAAGGTCCGCCCACTGAGATTGAGGACCGACCTGAACATGGGAGTATGAATTCTGATAGTGAGTAGAAAGTGGCGTCGGAGTTAGCAATGCCATCAGAAAGTCAGTCAGTGAAGTGACTGGATTTAGCAGATTAAGTATGAAAGGGAAAGAGATGGGAACAAGAAGAAGCAAATTCAATCTTCTTTTTCTTTGTATCCCTAATTGTAATGTTTAAAAAAAAAAAATGGAGTCATAGATCTTGAGTTCTATTTAATAATCTATTTTCAGAGTTTGCTTAATGTAAGTGTTTAAAATTATCTTTGATTCAAATTGTACGTCTTACTTTCTTCTTTTGTCCTTTTCAAGAAGGATGTTTCTTTCCTTTTTTTAGCAATTTTTAAATTTAACTTTAATAATGAAGATAATATTAACAAAGAAAATCTCTTGATTTGCTAAAATGAGACGAAGGAAGTAGCAATTTAACTTCAAAAATCTTCATTAGCTATAGAATTTTGCGCTCACATGGTTCACTGGCTCCACCGACTAGCACAAAAGATTGATTTAGTTCATATAGAGGTGCGATTGAGGGGGGGGGGGGGGGGTATATTGTTCCTATTGGGTTGGGCCCTTCCCCATAAGGCCCCACCGTCGCAGCGTAAACGCCCTCTTTCGACCCATATGTGAGGCGTCATCTTAGCCTTTCTTGACCACGAGCACTCTCACACCTATAACATTCGTGATCAGCCTCAACTCCGTATCGATCACAGTTATTTTAAATAAAAAAAAAAATTAAAGTCTTTATTTTTGTCAATTTTATGCCAAATTAGACACTTTCACAAACTCATCCAATGTTAATTTAATTAAGGAAAAGGGTAAAAGAATATTCTTTAACATATTGAATATGACTCACAAATGCCTCGAGATTTTAGTAAACCTAATTGTAAGGTCACTTCAAATTAGTGGGGCCAGAAGGAGATCGACCCTCGAATGTAAAGGCGGAATTGAACTTTACATTCACTATCAAGTAAAGACGAAACTCGACCTTAGTGATTAGATAAGAAAAATAACAATAAGCTCCTAATGATCACGTGATTAGTGAGAAATCATAAAACTTGATATGAGGAAGAACTTATTGCAAAGGCAAGTGGACAAATTATCTTTCCTCCTATTTCCAGATTTGGCCATCACAATTTGTGGCAGCGGTACGAACAACATACACGTTATCCACCGAGTATTTGACACCATTTTTTTTCATTAGCCACAAGTTAAAATTTCTCAGCCCAAGGTTTCAACAAGTACAATAAGCACAACACATTCCTTCTAATACTGAAACATCAGGTCTTAGAGGATTCGTGTTCAGGTGATTCATATAATTCGAAATATCACAAATTCCCTTCGATAATTAATGGTATCTCTCCATACGCCTCATTTCATATGTTAAATGAAACCATAAAACAACTCACGTGGTCAATCGTAACAATCTAAAAAAATTGCATCTTTGTTGGATATATCAAGAGATAATTATGTATTCCAAAAGATTCAAAATCGTCGACAAATTCAAAATCGAAATTTCCAATAATTATACAGAATGTTGAGATTTATGTTACTTGCCCTTAGTTGAAGCAACCTTCAGGGTTTTTTGGGGGGCAGACGGACGCTAGCCCATTATCCTTCCTCTGCACCGAGTGGAAGCTATTCGTTGCCTTTGATTGGGCCACAAGACCCAACTCTGTGGCTGAACAGAGCAGGCCAGGTATAAAGCCCACCAGACCCTATCTTCTGGGTCAGCCCATATTGCAATTAAAAGTAAAGAAAGAGAAGGTGCAAATCAGATAAAATAATTTAAATCAAATATGGCGATCATGTAAATATACCCGACAGGGAGAATAGGCACTTGAGATTTTCTTTTTTTCTTTTTATTACAGAGAAGTGTTGATTTCATATATATATATATATATATATTAACAAAAGGAGTTGGAAAGAGTTGAGAAGTGTTAATTTCAGAAAAAAAGACAACTCGATACGATATATTAAAAATTATAGTGTATAATATAACACTTGGGGAGCGGGGCCGATGACCCAACATCGATTATATTTAGAGTATTTACTATAAAAAGTAAATATTCAGAACTTCGACACCAATCAGATGCTAATTGTAAGAATGTATAATAACTTGGAAAACATTTTAAATTAACTATTGTAATTTATAATATTTTTATGTTATTTTTAAATAATATACGTTTATTCTCCTTGTCCAAACGTTTGTGGCATTGATAGTCAATTACATTTTTAAAATAATTTAAGTATTTTAATTATTGTGATTTATAGTACCTTTCTTCTATTTCAATTTAAGTGGCACTGATATAATTTTGAGAGTTAACCAAATATTTTATATATTTTAATTTTAAGTAGTTAATTATCGTGATTTATAGAAATTTTTATATTTTTTGAAAATATATAACAGATTAAAAGAAACAAATTAAAATAGAGGAAAAAATGAAGGCAGTGGGAAGGACCAATGAAGTTGTGACAAAGCAAAAAAGTTACCTTTAAATTTTGTAGGTTCTTAATTATTTTGATTTATATTTTTTTTACGTATTTTTATTTTTTTTGAAATATGTAACTGATTATTATTTTTTTATAGATATTTTAAGGTATTAACTATTATAATTTATAATACTTTTTATATAATTTTAAAATAATATATATTACTTTTCTTGTTCAAATTTTTGTGTCATTGGAAATTAATTATATTTTTTAAAATAATTAAAAAATTTAATTATTGTAATTTACAATATTTTTTCTTCTATTCCAATTTAAGTGACACAATGCTTAGATGACCATAATAATTAATTATGAGTGATATAGTAAAATCACGATTGAAGCAGCGAAACAGTCATGTCTTAAATGACTTACAACAACTAATTAGAAGTGAAATAACAAAATTACTATAAAAAATATTTGTGAAAAAATTTAAGTGGACTTCGTATAAGACATCAAGTTTATTTAAAACATCAAAGTTAATATCTTATTAAATATTATTAATGTTTTAATACTTAGACGACTTATAATAATTAATTAGGGCTGATATTTAGTAAAATTACAGTTGAAGTAGCTGAAGCAGACATGTCATAAATGTCATAAGACACCAAGTTAATTTAAAACATTAAGAGTTAATTTATCATTTTATATCTATTTTATTTTTTTATTAAATATTATTAATTATTAATTTTATTATTATTTAAATGACATATAATAATTAATTAGGGATGATATGATAAAATTATAGTTGGAACAGCTAAAACAGATAAGTCATAAATTTTTATTTTACTTTTTTATTAAATATCATTAACTTTTTAATATATAAATGACTTATAATAATTAATTATGACTTATGAGTGATATAATAAAACCACGACTGAAGCAAGCACCTGAAGCAGGGGCGTCAAAACCAGCTTCTTCAACCCGTGCTTCTATAATATAGAAAAAAAAATTACAACAAACCTAATATATTCCCACATAGTGGGGTCTGGGAAAGGTAGAGTATACGCAGTCCATACCACTACCTCTAAAGAGGTAGAGAGACTGTTTCTGATAGACCCCTGACTCAAGATAAAAGACAGTATGCAAAGGTATCAAAAATATAGAACACGATAAAATAACATAGGTACGACATCCACAAAAAATTGTACATTTCCAAACAAAGGACACCAAAATCCACCTAATTACTGGCTACAATTCATCCACACCCTTAGCCCTCTATCCTAATGTTTTTCCTCCATATCTTCCTATCCAGGGTCATGTCCTCAATCAGCTGTAACTGCTCCATGTCACGTTTAATCACTTCTCTCCAATTTTTCTTCGGCCTACCCCTAAACCTTCCAAGGACAACCTCTCGCACCTACGAACTGGGGCATCCGCGCCTCTCCTCATCACATGACCAAACCATCTCAACCTCACTTCCCACATTTTATCCTCCACTGACACCACTCCCACCTTCTCCCGAATAATTTCATTCCTAACCCTGTCAGCCCTTGTGAATCCACACATCCAACGCAACATACTCATTTCCGCCACCTTTAACTTTTGGATATGAGAATTCTCAATCGGCCAACACTCCGCTCCATACAACATAGCAGTCCGGACTGCTAACTCTATAGAATTTATCTTTCAGCTTGGGGACACCTTCTTATCACATAATATAGAAAAAAAAATTGTGCCAACAAATTTATAACAGCACTGTGTATCAAAAATTATAGTGTATAATATAACATTTGTGTGCCAACAAATTTATAACAGCATTGTGATTAAAAATATTATTTCAAGCTTAATACTCCGCAAAAAATAACAAGGATTCCTCGGATGGCAGGCACCCTCCACCTCCAACCCAACATTCCCTCATGCTATGGAACTCCGACACTTGGGCCTACTGGATTGGGTGGCCGGTTAGCACCCCTTGTCGCTTCTGTACTGGGAAAAGATGTGTTGCGCAGACTCTTCACTTACCGCACCCGTGTTGGATTCTCCGAAAATACACTACTTTCCGAGAATTTGACATTTAAAAAATGTCAACAAGCAACATAGCGCACTAACCAGCGCCTAACCCTGTCTCCCGATGTTGTTTAAAGCAAAGACTTCTCTGAACTCTGCATTTGATAAAACAAAATCCGTTTCTGCTTTCAAGGATTCCTGGAATATCTGTTCCATTGTCTCCTGGATAAAGCATGAGAATGTGAAGCAGAGAAGAGAAATGCAAAAGAATGCAACTCGGGTACACAAACTGTTTATTATCCTGTGACAACTACTATTTTAGGACAATGATGTCATGATAAAAGCTACTCCCTCCGTTCCAATTTACATGAGATACTAGTCGATCGTTATTAATCTTGACAAAAACAACTGATTAAGAGAAATGCTAACTATCTAAATCAATTTACATAATAAAACTCAAAGCTGTGATACCATCTATTAGAGTGCAAGCATTCGACCGGCTCATTTTGATGAAATTTGACTTGATATATGTGAATTACAGCTTTATGAATGGAATTGTCCAACATTGGCTTTAATACATGGTCAAATGTCTGAAGTTACGGTCACGTAAAGAATGAATCTAAAATTTATTGGGCAAGAGTAATGGTACATAAGCAGAATCCATTTCTTCAACAGAACAAACTACAACGAAAGAGAAAAAAGGGTGTCGAGAAAGAATATTCAGTAATGAAGGAAAAAGCCAGTCAGGTTCTTTGTCTACACAGACTGCTTAGCCTTAGCATTGCGTGGTTTGAGGTAAACGAGGATAAGAGTCGACTTACGTTGATGAAGAGAAAAAGGTGTTAGCCCTTCCTCTGAATTGCTGCTCTGGATATTGCTACTTTCACCTAACTTGATAAGGAAAATGAATCAAATTGCCAATCTATAGAAGGAAAAAACAAAAGGATCAGAAAAAGAATAGAAAATACATAAACTACATTGAACAGCATCCAATTTTCAGTCTAGGAAAACATGTGTTACAGTAAACTGCAAATTGGAAAGCACTAGATCTAGAGATTCTCACATGAAATCTTGATGATCGAAGTCTTTAACGTCTACAAAAATAACAAACACTTTAGATATTATGAAGTGTTTAACACTATATGTAAAATTTAAGTCCTAATAAGGATTACGAATATCTTGGAAGAAAGCACATGAACAACTTCCAGATAATAACCTTGAGACTGTATTACAAATGCTGGATGTTGCCAGCGCCAATAAGTCATTTGCCATATTATGATAAATAAAACACGTCTATTTCAAGCCCACTGACCAGAGATCAGAAAGAATCATGGAAGAAAAGGAAGAGACTGTTTTGAAATAGGAAAAGAGTACTCACTTGCAATAAACCATTGGAACAACAGCAAAAAGCTATCAGGAGCAACAAAATGGCTTCTGTTGGTTGGAATTTCTGATGTTGAAGGTTAATAGGGATGAGAATAATAAGAAACACAAATAACTTCTTAACAGATAGGAAACATAGCACAACAACAACAACAACAAACCCAGTGTATTCCCACCAAGTGGGGTCTGGGGAGGGTAAAATGTACGCAGTCCATACCGCTACTTCCGAAGAAGTAGAGAGGTTGTTTCCGATAGACCCCCGGCTCAAGATAATGAATAGTCAACAAGGTCATAGTAATATATGACACGGAATAGGTGGCGTAAACGAAATAAGAAATGAGAAATAATAACAATAGAGCTAAGCGAGCCACGAAAAAAGAGCAATATAAAAATTTTAAAAACAGGAAATAAGAAATAAGAAAAGGGAAAGGAAGAGAAAAGGAGAAAAGGGCGCCCCCTAGTAGTAGCATACACTAGTGGCTCCTACCAATGTACACAATCGTAGGCTTACTAACCCGACTACAACCAAGCTCCCTAACTACTAGTTACAACCCACCCACGCACTAGCCTTCTACCCTTATTCGTGACCTCCACACCTTCCTATCTAGGGTCATGTCCTCAGACAGTTGTAACAGCTCCATGTCATGTCTAATCACTTCTCTCCAGTACTTCTTCGGCCTACCTCTACCCAAAGCTAGCCGCTCGCACCTACGCACTGGGGCATCCGTGCTCCTTATCATCACATGCCCAAACCATCTCAGTCTTCTTTCCCGCATCTTGTCCTCCACCGAAGCCACTCCCACCTTCTCTCGAATAATCTCATTCCTAACTCTATCTCCTCTAGTAAGTCCACACATCCAACGCAAGATTCTCATTTCCGCTACCTTAAATTTTTTAATGTGGGAGTTCTTGACTGGCCAACACTCCGCACCATACAGCATAGCCGGACGGACTGTCACTTTGTAAAACTTGTCTTTAAGCTTTAAGGGAACCTTCTTATCGCACAGCACTCCCGGGGCGAGCCTCCACTTTATCCAACCTACTCCAATACGTTTAGAGACATCCTCATCAATCTAGCCATACCCCTGAATCATAGACCCAAGATACTTAAAACTGTCCCTCTTACAAACATCCTGGGAATCCAACCTCACCACCACTCCGTCCTCCTACTTCGATTCACTAAACTTGCATTCCAAATACTCCGTCTTGGATCTACTCAACCTAAACCCCTTAGATTCGAGGATTTGCCTCCAAACCTCCAATTTATCATTGACACCCCTCCGCATCTCATAAATTAGCACCACGTTATCTGCAAATAACATACACCAAGGCACCTCATCTTGAATACTCTGCGTCAAAACGTCCATCACCAGCGCAAACAAAAACGGGCTGAGAGTCGATCCCTGATGCAACCCTGTCGCAACCGAAAAATGATCTGAGTCTCCCACCACCATCCTCACCCGAGTCTTCCCTATATCGTACATGTCCTTAATAGCTCTGATGTACGCCGTCGGGACCCCTCTCACCTCCAAGCATCTCCAAAGCACCTCCCTCGGGACTTTGTCATAAGCCTTCTCCAGGTCGATGAACACCATGTGTAAGTCCATCTTCCTTTCCCTATACTTCTCTACCAATCTTCTCACCAGGTGGATTGCCTCTGTCGTCGAGCGACCAGGCATAAATCCAAACTGATTCTCCGAAATGGACACGACCCTCCTCAATCTTCGCTCAACCACCCTCTCCCAAATCTTCATAGTGTGACTCAACAACTTAATGCTCCTATAGTTGTTGCAACTCCGAATGTCACCCTTGTTTTTATACAACGGAATCAGTTACTCCATCTCCACGCCTCAGGCATTTTCGCAGTCTTGAAAATGTCGTTAAACAAATTTGTCAACCAGCTCAAACCCGCTTTACCAGTAAACTTCCAAATATCCACCGGAATTTCGTCAGGCACTGTCGCCCTGCCCCTCCGCATCCTACGAATAGCCTCTCTGACCTCCTCTACCTTAAAACGTCTACAGTAACCAAAATCCCGATTCTTCTCCGAGTGCTCCAGCTCCCCTAGCTCAAAGCTTCAGTCCCCCTCCTCGTTCAATAAGCCACGAAAATAATCCTGCCATCTCTTCTTAATGTGAACATCCTCCACCAAAACCCTCTCGTCCTCCCCCTTTATGCACTTCACTTGGTCAAGGTCACGCCCTTTTCGCTCCCTAGCTTTAGCCAGTCTATACAATCGTTTTTCCCCACCTTTCTCCTCTAACCCCGCATACAAGCTCTCAAACGCTGCTGTCTTAGCAGTTGTAACTACTAACTTAGCCTCCTTTCTTGCTACTTTGTACGCCTCCCTATTCACCCGCTTCTCCTCTTCATCCTTACTCTCAATTAACTTTACATACGCCCCCTTCTTACTTTCCACTTTCTTTTTAACTTCTTCATTCCACCACCAATCCCCCTTATGTCGTCCTGCCCGACCGCTCGAAACACCCAACACTTCTCTTGCAGTCTCCGTGATGCAGCTAGCATCCCTATCACATATAACATCCACGTCCCCCCTGCACTCCCACACCCCCATTCCCGCCACCTTCTCCCCTATCTCCAACGCACTACCTGGCGTCAAGCCTCCCCACTTAATGCTAGGGTGACCTCCCCATTTATAGTCAGTAGCCATAAATGATACATATGGATTTACTCAAGGAAGCAACAACCATCAGAAGACTTATAGAGCCACAGAGTTCATAAAGCATAAAATTTAAAATATGAATTCTCTTGGAGATCTCATAAAATATAATACTTCACAAGGAAAGAAAAGAAAGAGACAGACATGAGTCATTTCACATGACATATACTATAAAAATGTAGCGTGGTCCATTGGATAAAGGACAGACATAACAAATTTTAACCAGCTGGAGGGGAGCTCAAGGGCCAGTTAAGCTTTCTTGATTAAGAGCAGCTATATGTCCCATAAGTCAGAAGTCATGCAGATTACGTAATCGAAGTGTTTGTAACTCAACAACAAGTACACAAGGAAGCTAGTAACCCAGTTTAACCAGCTGATACACATTTTTTTGGGTAAGGGAAGCAGCTGAGATACATTACAGAAGTCTAAAACTACCCTCCCCCAAATAATTTACTTTGCTAAATTACCGGCGGTCCCTGATTAATGCAGCTGGAAAGTAAAGCTGAAGCACCAACAATACGAGATACTTCCAGCAGCTAGTCTAGCTGAAAATTATTTGTTCTACAATGAACCAACTTCTAATAAACCATCTTTTCTTAGTGTTACTCCCATCCCTTATGTGTGGACTCAGGAGTTTAGTGAAGTAGCCCATCTTGGTTCTGCCAGCTGCAAATGACAAGGAGTTTTAACTTCTAACCTTCATTGGTTCTGCGAGCCGAGAAAGTGTCTTCATCATGAGCAGCTAAGCAGTGACTAACTCAGAGGTCATGCAATTTCATAAACAGAACAGGAAAAATTTACCTTTTGCAGATTAAAAGTTTAAAAACTTTCAAGCTTTAATTGGAAAGTATTCATGCAAAAACAATCATATAATCAAATTCACAGAAATCTGCAGAAAGTAAGCTTGAAAAGCAAGAAGGCTAAAAAGAAACAACAACAACAAACCCAGTGTATTCTCACATAGTGAGGTCTGGGGAGGGTAAGATGTACGCAGTCCATACCTCTACCTCTAAAGAAGTAGAAAGGCTGTTTCCGATAGACCCCCGGCTCGAGACACGGAATACTAAACAAATTCATAGTAAAGCATGGAACAAGATGGCATAACATAAATACGACACCCACAATTAATAGTAAACAGAGAAAAGTAAACAGATTCGTAATAAGGCAAGGCTAAAAAGAAAGAACAGCAATAAAAGTAGCAGCATAGTATAACCTATATAACTACACAAATATCATGTGAGATGAAGTACCTCCAATGCGCAAGTACTTTATAATACATAGAGGGAGGGAGAAAGAAGGGGTGGGAGAAAGTTAAAAACTGAAAAGAAAAAAAAAGACACTTTATGCAAGCCTCACCGTTCAGAAAGAAACCAACTCACAGGTGGGATGGACTTCCAAACTATTCAGCCCGCCACTCAGCACCTGAAAATATGAAGCGTCGAGCTGGTAATAGACAAAACAGGTACAAATATGCAAAACAATAGACCAAGATAGCCAGGAGTGAGGAGGGATATCATCAAGAGTGATGCCCTATTGAGCAGTTTCAAAAGTATCCGAAAGCAGGGGAGGGGGAGGAAAAAACATGCTTACCCACTAGCGCTGTCAGGAAATCCTGAGATATGTGAGCATGAGACCTCTGTAGGTCCATTTACTACCGGAAGAAATAAAGTGTTGGTCAAATATCTGCAAAAGGGAGTAATATCCAAAACTAGATTATAAGCTCAAAAGATAGTAAATACTCTCGCGGAAACTAGAGTGGAACAGAAATTGATCCAGATATCTATCCTATATGTTACTACCTTTTAATTTGCACTAAAATCCTGGGGCATATCTCCCTTATATAGTTCAATGTGATCTTGTAGACATGTGAAGTTTTTTACTAGTCGAATAGCTATAACAAAAAGTGCCTAGCATTTGATTTAAATTTCCTCTTACCCTAGCTGCTATAATGTTCATGTTTTATCCAAGTTGAACCTATTAACTCAACTTGAACGTACTAACAAGCTCTAAATGTATCAAATGTCTTTCTCATTTGTGCATTAAGGAAAGGGGAAATTCAAAATAACAGATGTTTGAACTTTGAAGACAGTAGTATGTGAATTATCACACAAATGCAGCCTTTAATCTCTATTTTCAACATCAAAATGGCAAAAAAAAAAAAAAAAAAAAAAAAAAAAACTCATACATTCTGAAGAGCACTAAACACAAACGGGACATAGCCATGTACCTGGTCTTTAGGTCTCGTGATCACAGCACTGCTTGCTTAGCTACGTCAGGAGCACCAACTCTTTTCTTTTCAGTATTACCTAGGTATGTGGTTCTTCACATTAAATTGAATATTTACCATCTCCTGCACCAGAACAATTATTTGGTGATTTCAATCAAAAAATGCAGAAACACAACAACTTAAACACAAAGATTCCCTAGCATGCAACAATCTGCGCCTCGCCAAACTAAACTAGATAAACCTGCAGCCTTAAGATCAAAACAGATAACTGAACCCTGCCAACACCAGGAACTGTGGCATGATACCCCAAAACACACAAGAAAAAAAAAAAGATAAAGGAGGAGATATAGCAGGAGATGAGTAAAGGGAACTGCATCTCCCTACAAAATAGGGTAATAATGACTATATTAAATGTAATGTGTTGAACTTGAACATACCTCTGATTTTTGGCAGAATTATTGTGATGCCTAAGGTGCAACTTTTTGGCCGTTATGATTCCATGATGTAATGCTGAGATGGTGTGGCTATCTGGTTGTATTCCCTTTCTCCACATCTTATTCACAAGGTCTTTAGCCTTCTCAACATGTCCTTGCTTACAATAGCCACATATCAGAGCTGTGTACGTAACACTATCAGGTTCTAAGCCTTTATCAATCATTTCAGTGAAAAGGCAAATAGCATCATCAATGTTATCTGATTTACATCGACTGTCAATCAAAACAGTGTAGCAAATGACATCAGCTGTCAATTCCGCCTCGTTCATTTCACTCAAAAAAACTGAAGGATCCATCTTTTCCTCAATACTCAACCCTGTATCATTTCTTTCTCCGACATTCCTCCTTGTACTTGATGACAATCGATCTCTCTTTATATTCTTCGAATGGCCATCAAGCATAACTGTATAAGTGATAACATCAGGAGAAATGCCCCGTTTCTTCATATCATCAAAAAGATTAAGGGCTTCCTGCAAGCTATTCGACCTGCAATAACCATTTAACATCACAGTATAGATGACCACGACAGGTGCTAATCCTCTCCAAATCAGATTATCGAACACCCACCTGGCGCTTTTCATATCTCCAGCACTACATAAGGAAGCTATTAGTTTGCTGTACATTATTTTACAAGTGTCGTCACCTAAAGCCAACACTATCTCGAACAACTTCAACGCTTTTTCATATTCTCCTTCGAGACATAGGTTACTTAGAAGCTTCAAACGAGATTTCCTTTAAGTAAAACACCTTGTTTTGACAGTCTAACAAAAAGCCCAAAGGCACCTTTGGTGTTGCCTAACTCACAATACCCATTCACCAGGGCAGCATAATTTTCTGTGGATTTATTCTCCAAGCTATTGATAAATATTTCAGCCTCCTCTGCATAACCTCCAATGCATAAACCCTCAATAATCATATTATGTGTGACTGTTGTTGGTGTCAACCTTTGTCCCTTCATATGGTCCAAAAGGTGAAGTGCTTCTTTAAGAAGGCCATTTCTAGAAAATCCACCAGCAAGCACATTATAAGTAATAACGTCGGGTTTCAAGCCTTTCTCTTTCATTTTGTCAAATAAACCCATCGCATCCAAAATTCTTCCATGGAGGCAATACCCATTTATTCTAGTAGTGTAATGCACGATGTCAGGTGTCATCCTCTTACCCTTCATCTCATCAAGCAACTTCTCAGCCTCTTCAAACCTACCGAGTTTGCACAAAGCATCAATTACACCATTATAAGCCACCTCATCAAGAAAAATACCTTTATTCTTAAAACGACTGAACTGATCAACGGCATCACTTGCCTTGCCATTTTTGCACAAGCACTGAAGAATTGAACTAGCAATCACACAATTACTTTTGATACCCTTTGTTTCCATCTTGTCATGGAAAGCCGGAGCTTTAGACATATTCCCTGTGTTGCAGTAACCATTAATTACAGCTCCATAACAAAAGGCATCAGGGACCATTCCTTGCTCCTCCATGTCAAGCAGCACTGTTTCTGTCACGACCCGAACCAGGGCCCTGGCCGTGACGGACATCCCGAACCATGAAGGCCCGAGAGCCCTTCTAACTTGTAATCATATACACCATTCATATATAAATAGGAAATGCGGAAATAAAATCTGCAACGGAAACATGGTCATAATCTAAATTTAGTTTAACAATGAGGAACAAAATCCAATATCAACTAAACACCGTCTGAAAACCGTCTGCCTACATGATCAAATAACAATTGTCTGAAAACTGGGACAAGGCCCCAGTAGACCAAAACTATAATAAATAATAACTGTCTGAAAGAAACTAGGCCTTCTGAAATATAGAAGGCTCACCAACTAGTACTCTTCACTCCTGTCTGATGAAATCTACTGCTTATCAGGACCCCTAGACTGTGCCTCAGAACCTGGAGGGAGGGGGGTTAATACAGATGTACTAGTACGCAGAGCAATCCAAAATAAAGCTTTTATATAAATAAAATAGTTGAGAGCTAGTCATAAACATCATGAAAGATATAATTTTCAAAACACATGGGCATTCTTGAAAAAACATAAAAAACCTTTCTGTCAAAGGCTGTTTCTGATCTTTGTATTACTTCTGAGTTAGGTGGCACTCCCCTACAAGTCTAATATTCCACGGGCTATATGGAATCAGCCATTGACTCGGCGGGGAAGCCCCCAACCCAAGTGTGCCGCAAAGATTGGAGTGTCTGATCTGATACGCCACAGGGCACTAGGCCAGCGTATAATAATATACCCGGATCGGCAAATCACGGTTTTGGGCAATGAGTTGTCTGAACTAATGCCTTCTTCGGGGAACAACCTAAGCTCTCTTTATGCCCAATTTTATCTTGTTCTGAATCATGCATTATTCTAGTTTCAACATCTGAAAAATCTGACTTCAAACATGCATCCTATTCTGTTCTGAATTACTATGGCATTATCTGGATTGGTGTCATCACACCAAGACTTGCAAGTCCTATTTCTGTGCCATAATGCATCATGCATGATTCGTTCATTAAAACATAGTTCAGACCACCCAAACATGCAATTTAACAAAGGGAATTCATGTTCCGAAAACATAAGTTAAAACTATGCAAAATTCCCATCCTTTCAATAAACAAATGGTGGTCATGTAATCTTTAACAAACCATGCAGCCCTTCTCATTATATAATTATGTTCAACATTCATCAACATAAACAACCCTCTCTCTTTTGAAATCAAAATCATAATCCAAATATAACATTATTCAAGACATTTCATAACATGCTTTTCAAGATGCATTCAAACGATTTCATAGTATATCATAAGTAAATGAAAATCATCACAAGAGAGGGATTTTTCATGAATCATGCTCTCAATTCAATCATCAACCTTAAAACACATTCTTACAATATATATATAATTTCAAATCAATTTGGGGGAAAGCCTAAAGGCCAAAACAATATCATCAATGCTTCTAAAGCATGAATATATTCATAAATCTGAAAAACCCTTTCTTAAAATCAAGATTTCCATACCGATGAGATTTTAGGAAAACCCCGCGTACCTTAAATTAGAAGCTTTTGAATGAACTCTAGCTTTTGGGATGCTATACGTACGATTGATGGGTGCCTCTTATAGCCCTCGCAATGGGGATTCCGAATCTTGAAGAATTAAGGAAAACCCACGATTAAATCTTGAGATATTTGGGTTTTTAGTTTGAAACCCTAGGGTGAGTTCTCGATGAATTTGAGAGAAAAGAATCATATTTTGGTGTTTTGGGAGTTTAATCCCGTGTTATAGCTGGATAAGGGATGGAAGATACCCATTTTTCCCATAAAAACGCGAAAACAGAACCTAAATTTTGGTGCGTGCGATAGGGCGTGCGTCGCACGCTTATCGCATGATGCTACTATCTCAGTCACTAAAATGGCCATAACTTTTCGCTCGGGTATCGAATTTAGGCGAAATTGGTATCGTTGGAAAGATCATTCGAAGAGCTTTCATTTGATATATAGTAGGCCCTCTAATTCATTATATACAAAGAGTTATGGTTGATTGAAGTTGACCCAAGTTTCGACGCTCACTCAAACTCGAATGATAGGAAAGCTTTCAACTCGTCCTTGAGTTAGGGGACCTCTATGATCTCAATTCATGCTTAAATAGGTTCACACACTACATAATTGATTAACATGCCAAATTCGCATAGGATTTATGGCTTTTGGATCATCTATGCATAGAAACGACGGTTTTTATTCTAGCCCGAAATGCAGGGTGTTACATTATCTCCCCCTTGGGATCATTCGTCCCCGAATGATGGGTAGGAATGTTGAAGTCTTAAAGGTATGGACTAACGTGGACATGATATGTCTTCTAAGAAAGAATATACTGATCTGAAACATTTAAATTTCCATCATGAAACTGAATTCTGAGCTGACTTCCCCTTACTTGCTTTAAGGAGCTGATTCATCCTGAGAATTAGGATTCCCTTGAGGTGTTCATGATCCAATCATACGTATCGAATTGAGAAGTGATAACTTATGTAAGTACGAATCTTGAGACAACAAGATTTAGATCGTACAAAGGTATTACACTGTCTGAGCTAAAATGCCTAGAGAGATTTGAGACTATGCGCTGAACTCTTATGAACTGAGTCATGACTAAATAGCTGAATCTGAAACATGATGTTCGGACTGAACTGAATTCGCAATTTACATAGATGGAATAGATTATCTCTTGGGATGGTCATACACATGGGACTTCGGATAGCAGAACTGGGTGTAAAGGTGGAAAACCATAGTAACTTGTCTGCCTGACTGTTAAACTGAACTGCTGGTTATACTAGCTGAATTATAATGGAAACTTATACTTAACTGGAGTATCTCTTCAACACTCTTTCTAAAGAAGTTCTAGCAGCATTCGGGAGCAAAGAATCTTGGGCATGAGTTACACAAGACACCCAACTAAGGAATCACAACAGTGACACTACTCTATAGCATGAAATATAGACATATAACTCATAAACTAGGATAGAATTACCAGGCCTTAGGCAATGCAACTTCTTACTTTCAAGCTTAGCGCACTTCTCGAATACTCCCTTAACTATATTATTCCCTTTAAATACCATACTCATTTGATTCAACTTAGAATTCTTATATGGGCATTGATAAATCTTTCAACTAATGCCTAAAGTAACATAAGTCCTCTCACCATGATCAAGCCTAACTTCGAATCACAAAATACAACATGCCACACCACGATACTAGTCTAAATCATATGATTCAATCTTCTATATATATATATATATATATATATATTTTAGAGATCACACCCTAAGCATATCGTGCCTTACCACTTCAATGACTAACTCTGATCTCTTACTATGGATTCACTAGCGCATATTGCGTTCCTCCACTTAAATCTTAACATGTTATTCAAGCCTATCTTTATAACTACATATGAACTCCAAGACAAACACCTATAAGGACATACTTCACATATTCTCTAATCCACTATCAATATAACTCCCACGCGCTACCCCAAGAACATACACACACAAATTTCCACTAACCATCATATATATCAAAGACTTGGTCCCAGATCTTACTTCACACTTATGGCCTTATCTAAAACAAGCATACTATGATCTTCCATTAACAAGAAACATTTACTCATCACCACTATCATCACATAAGGAGGAGTCACTAAAAGGTTAGAACATAAGACCTTGAAGCATGGGAGGATATTATACGAGACTTGACACTTAACTGAGGCCGAAGGAATAGCAAATCAACATCAAGGATTCATCAAAGTGATCTAAATTGGGGCATACATGACTATAAGCTGAATCTCGTCAATCATAAAGAGTATAGCATGCATTATGGGAACTGAGCACACTATAAAGCGTGAGTACATGAGTCATGAGCTGCATGACCTCAATTTGAAGTTCATAACATATGGAATGTGATTCCGACTACTGAATGAACTGGAACTCCTCATTTTAGAACTGGAAAAGCACATGGTTCTCTATCATATACATGAACATGAACTATGATCATAGAACTGAAACGTAAGGCATGAGTAGGTATTGGGATCACTGAAAAATACTGAGATAAGAATGGGTTAAGTCTCACCCTCACTTTCTGATGTTCTATATCATACTGACATCACTACTAGAATCTGAGAGCCTGACTTGGTTACTTGTTCTATCATCTCCCCCTTAGCTTTAAGTCATCATCTTAAGTTCGAGAGATACCTTACTAGACTCTAAACTGAACTACACTCACTGCACTCTGGGGTCTTGAATACAACAATACACGTAATTAATAGAACTTAATCTGAATGGCTACACCTGGAAGGGGTAAACCCACTGCTAATTCTACCTTCTGAGACACACTTTATTTTTCTATAGCCCCAATAGTCAATCACATAATACTTGAACACTTACTAACTTCGAATCCTCGTGAGTATTCCCATAGTCGGAGTACACACCCTATAGCGCTTCAACTCTTATTTCTGTCGGTTCAACCTTCAAAAATTCAAACTTAGATTATAACACTTAATCATGGATATCGCTAAGCCTTTGACGAATCATACTACTAGTCTTTCTCCACCTAGCAACTCAACGGTACTACTATGTCCACTAGCCACACGCAACATGTAATAGTCTTAGAAAATGCCGCAACTCCATATCACTTTGGGCATACTTCTACCTCATACATACAACATCATACTTTGTTACTAATCAAATAAACTTAATCTATTGCATACACCATTCAAGCCTATTAGATCACTTCCATATAACTAGTATCATTAACCAAGAAATCATCACATCCACCTTTATGGACATCAACTGTTCAAACTTAATGTCTAGTGCTAAGCATGATTTACAACCCAACCTGACACACAATTCTCACAAAACATTCATCATTAATCTTAAGCCACTATTCTTACATCCACATCCTACATTAAATTCAAGCCAATAGTCTAGCATCAATCATCTACCACCAATGAAGAAGGCAACATAATATACTAGTCCATCAAATTGGGACATTCTATCCAAATACCTCAAAAATCTACTACATACCTTCCCACAAGTAGTACTAGTTTACAACTACCAACGAAAAGAAGGTCAAGGGGGTAAAGTCACATAATAGACATGGTCAACCTTAATCTTATATTATAACCCCATACAATCTTATCTACTTATAAGGCTTTCTCATATCACACTTACTTACCCAAGCGTACATTTAGACTACCTTCAAATTCCATAAACAACCATGAGTCTATAATTATAACTTATTGGCTCATCTAGCCATTTTCATACTTCAAGCAGAAAACAATTCACCTTAACTAATAACTCCTTCTCTACCTTCTACTAAACTAACACACAAGGACGTATCACTTCATTACCAACTCAATCTCATGCGAAAAGATTCGACTATACATATATTCAACCAACACAAGAACAACAAGTTGTTAGTGAATCGAAATAGGCCTCACACGGCTTCACTAGAATTTGATTTTTGTGTTTTGAACAAGAAAATGAAATGAATAACAAAGAAACTATGCTAGTGAATCGAAAGAGCCCCACACGGCTTCACTAGACTTTGATTTATTTTTTTGCAAAAACACTATGATAACAAGATTACATATTACAAGAGATAGAAAATTGACACACAATATTCAATGATCTAAGGATACACATCTTACTCTATATAAATAAAAATCTGAGTCAAACACTTCCCCCACAGACTATCATACAATCCACACATGCTACTAGCTACCACATTAGTCTATCACTATAAAGTGGTAAATCATCCTCAAACATCGATTATTCAACTAAAATATTTATTTACACAAAAGTCACCCTCACTCTGACTTCTAACTTTGTGACTTCATATCACCAACCTCTTGGTCTAATCTCACTATCAATAGGTCATGACACCGAGACTTTAACTTATACTACTAATCGGGTGGAAATACAGTTCCAACATTCTGCTACACATCATTCCCCCTGAAGCATGACATCTGCAACATAAATTTTTGAAAAGAGACGGAATACTCTTAATACCGTAGGCTGAAAAGCACGATTTCATCAGAATCAAAGTTCACACAAAAATCAATACACTCTGAAGCTCTAACGGACACTTCTCAAGTCCTTGCAAAAATTTTAAACTCTTATATGGCTCAATCAGAAAGGACCATACCATTTAGACTCTAAACTTCTGCACTTGAATCACCCCAATAACGAGACATATCTGGGCACATCAAAGTAAGAAAAGAATTGGGATAACTTTACTTTCGTATGGGCGACACCATAGCACGAATTAGAGTATGGAAGAGGAACCTTCTGGCTCAATAGCACGAACTAGAACATGAAGAAAGGAAAACATTCCTAAACGCCTAGGAGGCCTAGTAGCCTCCTGCTTATAAGTGTGGCGCGCTACACACCCATAAACAAGACTACCCGACGCGATTTCGCAGACACCGTGGGACCATGAACCGTGCTCTGATACCAAGTTTGTCACGACCCGAACCAGGGCCCTGGCCGTGACGGACATCCCGAACCATGAAGGCCCGAGAGCCCTTCTAACTTGTAATCATATACACCATTCATATATAAATAGGAAATGCGGAAATAAAATCTGCAACGGAAACATGGTCATAATCTAAATTTAGTTTAACAATGAGGAACAAAATCCAATATCAACTAAACACCGTCTGAAAACCGTCTGCCTACATGATCAAATAACAATTGTCTGAAAACTGGGACAAGGCCCCAGTAGACCAAAACTATAATAAATAATAACTGTCTGAAAGAAACTAGGCCTTCTGAAATATAGAAGGCTCACCAACTAGTACTCTTCACTCCTGTCTGATGAAATCTACTGCTTATCAGGACCCCTAGACTGTGCCTCAGAACCTGGAGGGAGGGGGGTTAATACAGATGTACTAGTACGCAGAGCAATCCAAAATAAAGCTTTTATATAAATAAAATAGTTGAGAGCTAGTCATAAACATCATGAAAGATATAATTTTCAAAACACATGGGCATTCTTGAAAAAACATAAAAAACCTTTCTGTCAAAGGCTGTTTCTGATCTTTGTATTACTTCTGAGTTAGGTGGCACTCCCCTACAAGTCTGATATTCCACGGGCTATATGGAATCAGCCATTGACTCGGCGGGGAAGCCCCCAACCCAAGTGTGCCGAAAGGGTTGGAGTGTCTGATCTGATACGCCACAGGGCACTAGGCCAGCGTATAATAATATACCCGGATCGGCAAATCACGGTTTTGGGCAATGAGTTGTCTGAACTAATGCCTTCTTCGAGGAACAACCTAAGCTCTCTTTATGCCCAATTTTATCTTGTTCTGAATCATGCATTATTCTAGTTTCAACATCTGAAAAATCTGACTTCAAACATGCATCCTATTCTGTTCTGAATTACCATGGCATTATCTGGATTGGTGTCATCACACCAAGACTTGCAAGTCCTATTTCTGTGCCATAATGCATCATGCATGATTCGTTCATTAAAACATAGTTCAGACCACCCAAACATGCAATTTAACAAAGGGAATTCATGTTCCGAAAACATAAGTTAAAACTATGCAAAATTCCCATCCTTTCAATAAACAAGTGGTGGTCATGTAATCTTTAACAAACCATGCAGCCCTTCTCATTATATAATTATGTTCAACATTCATCAACATAAACAACCCTCTCTCTTTTGAAATCAAAATCATAATCCAAATATAACATTATTCAAGACATTTCATAACATGCTTTTCAAGATGCATTCAAACGATTTCATAGTATATCATAAGTAAATGAAAATCATCACAAGAGAGGGATTTTTCATGAATCATGCTCTCAATTCAATCATCAACCTTAAAACACATTCTTACAATATATATATAATTTCAAATCAATTTGGGGGAAAGCCTAAAGGCCAAAACAATATCATCAATGCTTCTAAAGCATGAATATATTCATAAATCTGAAAAACCCTTTCTTAAAATCAAGATTTCCATACCGATGAGATTTTAGGAAAACCCCGCGTACCTTAAATTAGAAGCTTTTGAATGAACTCTAGCTTTTGGGATGTTATACGTACGATTGATGGGTGCCTCTTATAGCCCTCGCAATGGGGATTCCGAATCTTGAAGAATTAAGGAAAACCCACGATTAAATCTTGAGATATTTGGGTTTTTAGTTTGAAACCCTAGGGTGAGTTCTCGATGAATTTGAGAGAAAAGAATCATATTTTGGTGTTTTGGGAGTTTAATCCCGTGTTATAGCTGGATAAGGGATGGAAGATACCCATTTTGCCCTTAAAAATGCGAAAACAGAACCTAAAATTTTGGTGCGTGCGTCACACGCTTATCGCATGATGCTACTATCTCAGTCACTAAAATGGCCATAACTTTTCGCTCGGGTATTGGATTTAGGCGAAATTGGTATCGTTGGAAAGATCATTCGAAGAGCTTTCATTTGATATATAGTAGGCCCTCTAATTCATTATATACAAAGAGTTATGGTTGATTGAAGTTGACCCAAGTTTCGACGCTCACTCAAACTCGAATGATAGGAAAGCTTTCAACTCGTCCTTGAGTTAGGGACCTCTATGATCTCAATTCATTCTTAAATAGGTTCACACACTACATAATTGATTAACATGCCAAATTTGCATAGGATTTATGGCTTTTGGATCATCTATGCATCGAAACGACAGTTTTTATTCTAGCCAGAAATGCGGGGTGTTACAGTTTCTGCCTCTTGCAGCTTCTTCTCATTAACAAACCCACAAATTACAGCAGTGCAGGCATAGCCATCAACGGGTACATTTACCCCTTTCCATGCCCGCAAAACATCGTAAGCCAAATCCGATCTACCATGCAAGCAAAGTCCTTCAATGTATGTAGAATAAGTAAACTCATTAGGAGTTTCACCGGCTTTCTCCATCTCCTCAAATACACCAACTGCTTCTTCCAGATCGTCTTTTCTACATAACGCCTTGATCACTATTCCATAAGTATACACATTCGGAGTCACTGAAATCATCTTAAACTGTTTATAAGCCGCCACTGCCATATCTACTTTCCCACACTCAACAAGATGATTCATGAGATAATTACACGACAACACACTCAACCCAAAACTACACCTTTTCGTCTGGAACAAAACATCAATGGATTCGTCAAACATCCTTAAACTAGCATAAGCCTTAACCAATGCATACAAAGCCCGAACAAACGAATTGGGGCCTTCCGCATTCAACCCCTCCACCAACTGCTCAAACAAGTTCGAAACTTCAAAACCCAAACCCTCCTTTCCCGCATTTATAACCTCTAGAAACAAAGAATCCAACTTCATATTCATACCCCAATAACAAAAGATCCTAATTATACCCTTATACGTCTGAATATCATGCTTAAATCCACTATCTTTCAACTGACGAAAAAATGACAAAGCGTCATTAGGTTCTTCCCTCAAACTGTTAAGCATTTCAGTAACCCAATACGAGTTCACCTCAACAGCATTGTTAATTAACGCATTATTTTTCATCAGGGTACTTCGAATTTGTTCATCGGAACTCAAATCAGACAAATATGGGCTTAACTGAGCTACTGAAGAAATCGATGTCAGTCGAATAAACTGGATATTCTTGAAGACATTTCTGTAAGAAGCGGACCTTATTGCTGGAACCCACATGGAAAAAAGATTCAAACTCGCATTTAATTGAATTCTATCTGATTTTTTCTCTATCTTTCAGTAACCCAATACGAATTTACCTCAACAGTAAATGACCCTTTGGTGCACTAAATCTCCCGCTATGCACAATGGTATTGTTGATTAACTCGTTATTTTTCATGTGGGTATTTCCAATTTGTTCATAAGAACTCGAACCCTACAAATATGGGCTTAACTGAGCTACTTAGGAAATCGATTTCAATCAAATAAATTGCGTGTTATTGAAGATTTTTCAGTAACCCAACACGAATTTACCTCAACAGTAAAGGGTCAGGCCACTTGGTGCACTAAAGCTCCGTTATTTTTTGGTGTGTATTTCCAATTTGTTCACAAGAACTCGAACCCGATAAATATGGGCTTAACAGAGCTACTGAGGAAATCGATTTCAATCGAATATATGGAAGATATTTCAGTAACCCCACATTGAAAAAATATTCAGAAACGCATTTAACAGTCTAATAGAGTTAATTTGAGCTACTAAGGAAACTGGTTTCAATGGAATAAATTGGATTTTCTTGATAATGTTTTTTTGTAAAAAGCTGACCTTATTGCAGGGCCCAAATGCAAATTAGATATGCATTTTGATTGGAGTGTAGCTGGTTGAAGCTGACCTTGTGTGAAGAGCAACTATCAGGAGTGACTGGTGATATGCTCTTAAACCCTAAACCCTATTTTACTTTATTACTAATATTTAGAACAGGTGGAGGTTGTCCTGCCAGCAGCTTCCAGGGCTATTTTCCGAATTTCATCGATAAGGGCAAATTGGTATTTTAAATTTCAGTTGCTGCATGTAGACAACAGCATCTTTCCATTTTTCCTTTTTGATGAAAGTTTGTTCCTTTCCATTGAAGAATTCTCAGAATCTTATTGTTGTCCCCTGATAATCTTCTTGTACTCCTCAGATCTTCAATCAGATACTGTAAGTTTTTTTCATTCGTATTTTTGCGTTTTCAAATTTCAATTTTTTCTTCAAATTTTGAAAAAGATTCAACAAAAAGGAGCTGAAGTTGTTGTTTTAGCTATATGAGTGTCCTTTTTTTCGTTATTCTTCGTGTATTTTACTATACCCATAAAACCATTTTCGGTTTACAAATTGTTTTCTTCCTTGTGGAGTTTTTGCATTTAATGAACTGTTTCTATAAATTTCCCAAATTGCGTTGCAGTTACTGTAGTTCTGTTTCTTAAAATGGCAATCTATTGAGCAATCTTGAGCTTCAAAGCTGATTAGCAAAATTTCAGGTTCGATTTTCTTAATTTGTCTTTTATATCTTTCGACAAATGCTGTGATATTGCTAAAGTTTGATCCTTTTGGGTTTCTGATAGTTATTGGAGTAGTTTTGGGCAATTAAGAGAAGACTAACAAAATTTTAGCTTCTACTTTCTTAATTTGTGTCTTGAATCTTTTTAAGGAATAGTATGATGTAGCTCAAGTCTAATCATTTTTTTTATTTCTGGGGAGGTAGAGAGATTATCCTGCTCTATCCACTAGAGAAAAATGGGAAAAAAAAGGAGATTTTGTGTAAAATTTTTTAACTAATTTGTTGAATGTTTCTTTCTTGTGTCAATAACTATAACTGTATGAGAACAATCACACCTGAAATAAATGAAAATATGAAAGCTGCAATTGCAAGTACTAAGCTTGAACAGAAAGTTGAGGCGAAGAGAAATGTTCTGCCAAGAAAGGCAGCAGGACAGACTTGGAAGATCCTACTCTTGCAGTCTGGCCAGAGAGTAAGCCGACTTGGTTCATTTAATTCTTTTTTCCGGTTAGATTTTGTGTCCAATAGTTTAATTCTATTTACTTTATTCTGTTGGTGGTCTGGTGTTGTTCTCATTTGGCCTTTTGTAGTCCCAAATAGTTTAGGAGATGAATTGAGGAAAGCAAAAATTACGAGTCCGGATCAGACTCCAACCATGCTAACTTGATGCTTACGGTGGGTAGTTTTGAAAATATGCTGTGAATATACTCTCGATTCTGTTGGTTGGGTAATGGCAAACAAGTATAGTAAATAGATTTAAAAGTCCAATATGTCATTGATTGTATTTGGACGAAAACTGAAAATGATATAATATGAAATAATCTTTGACAAAAAACATTCTCAACAGATAAAAAGGATTGCTCTTCTTGTGTTTAACAGAGGAAAAGAGATAGAGACCATACAAAGGCATCTTAAAAGATTGCCACGTTTCTTGCAGCACTAACTTTCACTTAATTATCCACTTTTTGCATCTAAAAAACATGAATATAAGTATTTATTTCCACTTTGATATGCTTTTTCTTGAGCTGAGGGTCTATCTGAAGCAATCTCTCCACCTCGCAAGGTAGGAGTAAGGTTTGCGTACACTCTACCCTCCCCAAACACCACTCGTGGGATTACATTGGGTTTGTTATTGTCGTTGTTGTTGTCAGAGAGTACTACCGGCTAATTCTATTAGTAGTTTGTCACAATCAGAATACAAGCATCACTCTTGTTATATAATATATAGTATCGTCCACCTCAAAATCTGACCACATTTTCTCTTGAACTAGATACCAATAGTTATTTGGTGAGACACTTGGAAAGAAATACAAGAATTTCATATAGTAAAGATTATATCTGCTTCTCAGTCGTATGTGTCATTTGCATCTTGGTTCCACTTCTGTTCTTAAAAATCTGTCATCTCTTTTAATCTATAGAAAGTTCATTTGTAATTACTGCAAACCCAAAAGGATATCAATAATGGTGTTTCGTTTGAAACTTTTGGTGCATCTAACAGTTTCAGGAAGTGGTTTGGAATTAAGAGTTATGAAGCTAGCAACCGTGAATCATATGTATAACTGATACAGGTGGTTGATACTATTTAGGTTTTTTCAGATAAATATGTAGTGGTAGGGGTGCATAATAACGCCTGAACGTTAACCAAAAAATCTTGTGTTGCAGGAAATTTGATATGTTGAATGATTATTATCTTTTGACCGATAGTGTTGATAGTAATAGAACGCGTAAAAGGTCTGCATTTGTAGTTTCATATAGGAAATTGAGCGAGTTTTCTTCAGTTTCCTGGTGATAAAGAAAGAGTATATCACATTACGGTTAATATTTGTAGGTAGATAGATAGAGAGAGAGAGGGGGGAGTTACCCGATTATACATGATCTGCAAATGATTTTATTTTGAATGGAACTTGGTATATGTTCCTGCAGGTATCTGAATTTTGAGGAAGAGTGGAAAAATCTTTATGAAGCTTTCGGTGGCCTCCTTGTTATCGGTTTTGTAAGAATTTCAAGAGTAAGTCATTTACCAGATCAGCAAAAGGAAAAGAAGTAGAGTGTGAATCCGCAAATGACTGGCAACAAATGTACTGGGAAGCACTTTTGCAAAGGTACGAACATCAAATTATCAACTTCTTAGGGCTAACAACTATTTTACACGGCTTCAGTTAACCTGCCATTTTAAAATTCCACATTTTTTAATAAACAGTTGCCTGGACAAAACAGCAGCTTGCTATATTCCCATCTTTTGATGCTCGGATTAGTGAAATAGAAGTTCCAGATAAAAGATTCATGTTGATTGATCTTTCTTATCATCAGTTGCACCACTTATGTTGATGCAATTTTAGGTACGAGTAGGGATCTGCACAATCTATGGTTACATTCTTTCGCACTGGCTTAGTACAAACATTTATAAAAATAAAATTGCACCACTTTCTGGCAAGTCAATTTATGACAGCCATGCCCAGATCCTTCTTTATGCACTCTATCTTTGACATTTGTATACCCAAAAGAAGAGATGTGCTTAGCTACTGTGTTTTAGTTTTGTTGCTTTGATTAAATATTACTTCCTGTTTCATCTCTTTGATTGATTGCTTCTAGCAGGGTACACATCTTTCTTCCAAAAACTTAAAAGAAAAACTGGTATTTTCCAGGCAAATCTTCTCTATATTTGGTCACTATAAAAATATGGCCCCTCTATCTACACAAGGTAGGAGTAAGGTGTAAGTATGCTCTATAAGTCTACCCTTCCCAGACTCCACATGTGGGAATACACAGAATATGATGTTGTTGTTGTATACCGATACCCAACCCAGCACTTCATCTTTATGCAAAGTCAATATCTTTGAACCAACGAAAACCATTTGTCAGTTAGTTTTCTTTAGTTTTGCTGCTTCGATTAAGTGTTACTCACTGTTTTATCTCTTTGATTGATTGGTTGTAGTGGCGTTTCGATTATTGCATTAATTTTTTGTTTGTTATGATTTCATTGTTAGTTGCTTTGTTCGCGTCACTGTTGTATTAATTTTTGAGGACGATATAGTAAAATTAATTTGGTGCAGGGATGCTGGACTCTGGAACATGCAAAACTTAAGGCCAGACTTGAGATTCTGCAGAGGAATCAAAAGTACACACATTTAAAGAATTCTATGTTTGCAGAGATTATGCAAAAGAAGAATTGGATTCGTTAAACAAACTTGAAATCTTTAATTTCTTTACAGGTTTGTCAAAACAGACATAACATAATGATACACTTGGATCCTACATATTAATAAACATGATATTGTCTGCCTTGAAGCAGAATTGGCAAAACATTCATAGTTTCCTCCCAGGATGGAACTTGAAGATTGGCTTTATGTAACAAACACCTTCTCATATCATCTACCTCAGGTTAGTTGTTGAATTTTGTATGGTCTGAGCTCTTTGAAAATTACTTTCTTAAATTTGAATTAAACTAGCTGATTTCAAGGACAAAAATAGCACCAATCCACCAATTATTTAGTTTGCTATAAACGAATATTAAGCCACTTCGATTACGTGCAAGATCTTGATAGACAAAAGAATAACTCTTTGCTTAACAAAATGTGGTATCTAATTCTGTTATGAACCAATTGTCCCACATTGGAAAAAAATAGAGAAATGCTAAGGGGATTATAAGACCAACGAGGTCGTTGGTTCTCAAGCGGAGGCGATTGTTATGAACCAATTGTCCCACATTGAAAAATTAGGTCCAGGCCACCACTCCTGGCGCACAGGCCACCACTCTGAGTCGTGGCTCCACGTGTGGATCGATCCTCGTTGGTCACGGCTATGCCCAGTTGGTGGAACCCCTCTTGGGTCCAGGCCACCACTGCTGGCACACAGGCCACCACTCTAAGTCGTGGCTCCACGCGTGGATCGATCCTCGTTGGTCACGGCTATGCCCAGTTGGTCACAGCTGGCACCCCTCTTGGGTCCAGGCCACCACTCCGAGTCACGGCCCAACGCGCGGCTCCCACACGTGGATCGATCCTCGTTGGTCACGGCTAGCACCCCTCTTGGGTCCAGGCCACCACTCTGAGTCACGGCCCAACGCGTGGGACTCTCAATGACAGCACTAATGTTATAAACCAAACGAGAGAGCCCAACCCAAAAGACTAGTCTAATAGATGGGAGAACCCATTTGGCTTATAATCCCCTTAGCATTTCTCTATTTTTCCAATGTGGGACAATTGGTTCATAACAAATTCTTCCGCTGATCTTATGTCTTTTTTTAAAAAAAAAAAACATTCTTCAGAGACAAAAGAATAGCTCTTTGCTTAACAAAATATCGATGTCTAATTCTTCATCTGATCTTCTGTCTTTTTGTTTTCTAAACATTTTTGTCTGTTATATTCGCGAGGTGATTTACTGTTGAGGATAGTAATACAGGAGATAGCATAAATTTCAAGTTAATTATATCATCACTGTACTGCATGCGACTTAGAAAAAACTTGTACTTTGGTTCTTTGGAATTTGGTTCTTTGGAACATCTGAGTGATGTTAAAAGCTTGGGTCAATAAGCTGCATAAAGTATTTTTCTACCTCTCTATTTGATCAATGTAATTTTATCCTTCAAATACAACGGCTGTTGGGGGTTCATTTGATTTTTATTTTCCTGAAGATAATGTAACAGGAAACACATAATTTCAATGCTAAATTGCTTCCATTTTGTTTTGTGTATGCATCAGTTCATGTGTGCCTTGACATATGTTTTATGGTGGATGATTGAAGACATTATTTCTATTTTATGTTAAATGATTATTCTTACCAGCAAAGTTGCACTTATGCAATTGAAAAGTGGATTGTCTGATATCACATTCTGCTGCCGATGGCAAATACAGCAAAGGACTATGATGTTGTTTTGAAGTGCTTAGTTTGAGGTCTAAATATGTGCTTGTGGACTGGTGAGTAGGCTATGAACTTGCTCACGTATAGAGGAATTTTCTTTGTAAGGGCTCTTTATTTTTTATATGTCACCGGAACTAATAGTAAATGTAGCCATTTCATTTGAATGCACTATGTGTTTGAACTATTAAAATCAGTTGAAGAACAAGTACTTTGTTCTTTATTTTAGCGACAGTTAAGGAGCTGAAATCAACATCTTAGCTTTAAGTCTGTGTTTTTGTCTAGGGGTGTCTTGGACTAAACTGTGTGAACTCTCCATATTCGATGCCATGTCCGTGTCAGGTTATACAAAAATGCATTACTTTTGAAAAATGTGGCATACACCAGAGTCCGCGTGACATAGACCTTGGACATTTTCTCCTATCTAATGATGCAAGGCAGAATGTGATTACTGCTAATTAGTTCTTGATGATAGTCTGATTTGTTCTTTGGATCAGTACATGAATGTCTATGATTATTACATTTATGGTAGTCTGGTTGGTCTTATCTGATGTATTTTACTTATGCACAAACATTTTCGATATATCTTTCGTTTAGTAGCTCCCAGTAATTTCTTCATTTCTATACACACAGGTTTTGTCAAAACAGACATAACATAACGATACACTTGGAAGCTCCTTTCTGTAAGTTGCTCAGCTACTGTCTTTCCTCGAATAAAGTTTACCTGAAACTCCGTGGTTCCTCCTTTTCCACCAACCATGCTGAAAAAGAAAATGGTAATGGTTATCTTGTTCGTCCTCTTTAAGATTTCACGTCATGAATATACTTAAATATCTCCTATGCCCAATTAAGTTGGCCAAACTATTCTATCTGACGATATTTATCCTTCTTTTCCATTTATTAGGTCCTTACAATCACTGTCCGTTTTGACTTTTCTTAAATAGGTCCAGGAGAACTTGTGACATCTCGTCAGTAATGTCACTATGGCATCCTACATCTGTGAATTCATCCGCCCAAGCTTAAAGGCAAATTCTATAGGGTGGCAGTTCGTCCGGCCATGTTGTATGGAGCGGAGTGTTGGCCAGTCAAAAACTCTCACATCCAAAAATTGAAGGTGGCAGAAATGCGAATGTTGCGTTGGATGTGTGGGCTTACTAGGGGTGATAGAGTTCGGAATGAGACCATTCGGGAAAAAGTTGGAGTGGCTTCGGTGGAGGACAAGATTCGGGAAGTTCGATTGAGATGGTTCGGGCACGTAATGAGGAGGGGCACGGATGCCCCGGTTCGTAGGTGTGAGCGGCTAGCATTGGATTTTAGGCGGGGTAGGGGTAGGCCGAAGAAATACTGGAAAGAGGTGATTAGGCAGGACATGGAGCAGTTGCAGCTCACTGAGGACATGACCCTAGATAGGAAGATCTGGAGGACGCGAATCAGGATAGAAGGTTAGTGATAGTTTGGGTCGTTGGGGTAGGGCAATACTGGGTGGGTGTACTTTTCTTGTTATGCCACATTGTTGCATGCCTTATTACGTATTTGTTTACTATTCTTTGTTTATTATCCTTTGTGGGTGGATTAGTTATGTCTTTTCATCTTTTCCCATGCTTTATTTCAGATTTAATTAGTATCTCGTGTCGTGAGCTGGGGGTCTATCGGAAACAGCCTCTCTACCTCATCGGAGGTAGTGGTATGGACTGCGTACATCTTATGCTCCCCAGATCCCACTATGTGGGAATACACTGGGTTTGTTATTGTTGTTTTGTTATTGTTGTTGTAAATTACGTCATCAGCTGGTTGTTGGTTTATGGGTCCTCCCACTTGCTGGCAATTGCTGCAACTTTCTGACACTATTCAACAGATGTAAGTGCAAAATTTCTAGGTGACCCATTGGGTCTTTTGTATTTGTTATGTATTCCAAACTGATATTGATACTGATTGTATCTTCCTCTCAATGCAACAGCATTCATGCTACTCTATACAGTTCCTGTTCTTTAAGATAAAAATGTGTCCATTTGTTGAGAAAGCAATGCAAAAGATCAAGAAACAATACGTTGTCCATTTGTAGATTTTTTTTTTTCTTTCTTCTTTTCTCATTTTTATTTATTTTATTATATTACTTTATAAAATATTAAAAATTAAAGATTCACGTAAATTAAATTTATGGATAACGGCTCAAAGTTTAAATTATGTGCTAGTTGTTGATGTGCATAAAACTTTTAAAAGTTCAATACTTCTTAGCTTTCTCTTATTCTAACCTTTTTATATTTAATTCTAGATTTATCAAATCTTCTTAAAAATAAGTTTAGTTGATTTACAATTCTGAAACTAATGATAAAAGATACTTGTTGTTATCAGAGCTGTCAAAATGGGTTGGCCTAAACCAACTCAACTCAATCTTAGAAGGCTACAGAATTAAATGGGCTAGCCCTTTTAACTAAAGGCCTTTAAAACAGTGGCCCAACTCTGCCCTAAGCGGGCCGCAGGTTGGGGCAGATTGCCCCTCAGAAAAAATAAAAGCAACTCGAAACATGATAAATAAAAATATTGTAAGTACTAGACTATCACCAACTTTTATGGTTTTACTTTAATATGTCTTCTACTAGTTTTTAGCGTGTTATAGGCATCTACTAATATACCTTTTAAGGGTTGTTAGGTTGGGAAAGAGTTATCCTGGGATAATTAATCTCGAAATTAGTTATTTCATTATGTATACGGATAATTTATCTCATCACTATGGCGAAAATGGTGCAATAGATAATGCGGTACTAACTAATACCTCACATCAAACATGGAATAAAATAGTCCTTCATTTTATCTCGGACTATTTATCCTTTATACCTCACACCAAACGATCCCTTGGTTGTAGTTAGCACATGACATTTATTGTATTAAGCAAAAAAATGATGATTAGCTACAAATTTCATAGAAAAATTCTAATATGATAAGATAATAAATATAGATATACACAAAGTATCTACATAAAAGAAGCAAGATTATAACAGAAGAGAGCCTAAAATTAAAGAACAGAATATTGCATTAAGCGAAGGCAACAACTACTAAAACATCACGAGTAAAAACAACTTTTTGAAGTTCACAACTAAAAGCAGCTTACCAGCTAGGACTGTGCACTTTTCGGTTTAAACCGTTAACCCGAACCGATAACTTGTTTATCGGGTTAATGGGTCGGTTTCTAGATTTTTCGGGTCGGGTTTCGAGTTTAGTGTGTACGTGAATGGTTTATCAGTTTGGGTCTCGATTTGTATATTTTTATTATCAGGCTACCCGATATCCCGATAAGAAATAGGCCCACTTAAATTTTCCAATACCCATTAGTCATTACATACCCAGTTACCCTGTCCGGCTGGCCCAAAAGGCAACCCGAACCCAAATCCGAAGGGAAAGGGTGATAGGGTTTTCACTTCACGATTTCACTCACTCACACTGTTAGTGTCTCTCTCTCTCTCCCTTCTCATATCAGTCTCTCTCAGATTAACTGCGCAATTTTTGCTCAATTTCGCTCAATTTTCGCTCGTCTGCTCGACTGTTGCTAGCTTGTTCGCTTGCTGCTCACAATCATTCACTCAGGCAATAATTTTTCTCCACTCTGGGTCTGGGATGGAGTTGATTGTCTTGCATTTTGGGAAATTAACCTTGGTTGTCTTCTTTGTTTTGTAGCTAGTAGTCTGAATTGCCTTTCAGGTTGGAATTTTTTCACCGTTTGTGGAAAGTTGCGTCGCCAAACAAAATTACAAAAGTGAAAAAGGTACATCTTCCCTAACCACAATCTAGGTACATTAACAATTGAAGCTTGAATTATGCAGTTTTGATTTTTGTCTGTAGATTTACTCTCTTGATTTTCTTTAGGATATCCATTCTTAATGTAGGATATTGGGAAATCTTATTTTTAACATGAATATCTATTTCCCTCATGAAGTTTTCTGTATTCTTTTGTTGTTGGACACTCCATTAGATCTAGTATGCCAGTCAGAAAACATTGTCCAGACTACTAGTTACTATTCTTTTGTGTTGATTAAGGTATGGAGTCAAAAGGTCATCTGAAAGTCAAAAAAGTTTTTTTATTAATTGGTAATTTACATACTGCACTTCCTCCCCTTCTCAGTTTTTTTTAGTTTATATGTTTTATTTTTTAGTCGTTTGCTTTGTTAATATCTTGAAAGATGTTATGAGTTCCATTATTATGTATTGTGTTTCTTCCAGTTTTATGCAATTCTCTTTAATACAAAGGAGTAAGAATTAGTAAGAACACAACTTGTAAGCCATGGAAAAAGCCACAGTTTACTGTTCTTTTAATAGAGTACTGAATCCACCAGCCAGCTACATACTGAGATCCCATAGACATTTTATTTGTTGTTCGTTGTTGTTGTTGGCATATTGTTTGTGTTGGAAAATATTTTGAATGTTAACGGTTTAACCCGATAACCGAACCGATAACAATCAACAACCGATAAACCAATATCTTAATGGTTCTAAATGGTTTAGCTTTATTACAAACCGATAATTAATATGTCAAACCGATAAACTTCAAAACCAAACCAAACCGATCGATATGCAGCCCTATTACCCGCCATTTCAAACACACACTAAGAACTTTCAAAAAATTAGTATCAATCAAACAATGGATAAAAAAATAAGTAGCTAGTTAGAAAAGATTGACAAAATTCTAATTCCTAATTAATAAATGACCAACTTAAAAATATTTAATAATTAGGTTTAATGTCCCAGCCCATGGGCTGGCCTCTGAGGCTGACGGGTTAGGCTTTTGAGGCCGGCAGGCCAAGTGAGGCTGGACTTATGAGCCTCATTTCTAAATGGGCTAAAAAAAACTTGCCCCAAACCCACTTAATTAAAGGGTTGGGTTGGGCTGACCTCAAGGACCAAGCCCATATTGACAGCTCTAGTTGTTATCAATTCCGATGACTTCTAATAAGATTAAGTTTTATCATAAATATATTTAATTAATTTTCAACTCTTGAATATTAGGAAAAAATAGTGAAAAGATGAATTTGTAAAGACTTTTAATGAAGGGCAAAAAGTTCAAACAATATTTCTAAGGCCCTTCATACTTTTAATATATTGTAGATATAGATATAGATTATAGAATATAAATATAGGATTTAAGTCATTGACAGACACTTAAAGTTGTCCCAAAAATTCACTTAGACCCCTCAACTAAGGCCTGTACCTATCAGGCCCCTAACCCACCCGAATTTTAATCGAATCAGGCCTTTTTTTGTCAATCAGCTAAAAGTTGAAGTGTGTGCAACACCTGCAATGATGTGGCAAAAATGACAAATTAAAAGGTGACACGTGGCATTAAATTAAAAAATAATTTATTTATTTTTATAACTAATTAAATTATAATTTAAAAAGAATTATAATATTTTCTTCAAAAAAATTAAAAATAAACACCCCTGCCCCCCCCCCCCCCCTTCATCTTCTTCTCCAGCCATCCTTATTCTTATTCCCTTTTTAAGTTGCCATGTCCGTTTGAGTTTTATGTCTCATTGGTTCATTCAAAGGACTCTCGTTATCTTCTTCTAATTCTTTTTCTTTGTTCGGCGTGAGTGGGAGTGGGAGTGGGTCTTGTCAACCTCTTCCCAAGTTGTTGAAATATCTATTGACAATTAAGTCTGCACACAAGAAAGGAGCTGGTAGCACTAAGAATGGTAGAGATTCACCTGGACAGCGCCTTGGTGTCAAGATTTATGGTGACCAAATCGCTAAGCCCGGCTCTGTCATTATCACAAATCGTCAATAGGAACAAATTCTTTTTGACAAAAATGGTTAATTAAGAAGTAAAATAGAATCAAAGTGAATACTTAGACGAAGTTCAAACTTGAATAAGGATGATGAAGAATTTAATGTCAGTTTGAAATTTGAGGTCCAAATCGCTAAGCCCGTCTCTGTCGTTATCACAAATCGTAAATAGGAACAAATTCTTTTTGACAAAAATGGTTAATTAAGAAGTAAAATAGAATCAAAGTGAATACTTAGACGAAGTTCAAACTTGAATAAGGAGGATGAAGAATTTAATGTCAGTTTGAAATTTGATGTTGTTTCATAGTGAGTTTTGAAGTAAAGTTTCTAAGTGTAGTTTTATTAAGAATTTAATCTATGATGAAACCTATGGGTCAGTTTTGAAATTTAACTTCAACCAAACTTAAATTTCACACCTTCATTAAGAATTTAAAAAGAAAAAAAATACATATTAAGAAGGTGATGAAGATGGCGGGTGGGGTGGGGTGGTGGGTGAGGGGCGAAGGAGGGGGCAGATTTTTCTTTTAATTAAAATATGTTATTATTAGAAATGTATTAAATAAATTGTAATGTGATTTTTTTAACCAAAAAAAAAAATCATTTGAGACTCTATTCACGCGCCCAAAGAGAGTGTCTCCTTGCCAAATCAGCATTTTGTGCCTGATAGGTATCAATTTTAGCACTCGAGGGCCTGATAGGTACATGCCTTAGTTGAGGTAGAGTTGTGCATATTTCGGTACAAACCGTTAATTTGCTTATCAGGTTAACGGGTCGGTTATTTTAAATATCGGGTCAGGTGTCACGTTAATAATTTCTGTTATTGGGTTATCGGTTTGGGCCACGGTTTAATTGTTTTTTTTATCGGGCCACCCGATAACCCGATAAAATAATAGGCGCTGGGCTGCTACTAGTGGCCTGTTAAATTATCCGCCTAAAATTCCTAATGCGGCTCAAGTCCACCATACCCACTTGCCCAAGTCCACCAATTATTCACAATTCACAATAGGGTTAGGGTATTAGGTCTCTTTCAGACTTTCACAATCGCCTCTCATTCTCAATCTCTCACTCTCTCTCAGTCACTACTCACTACTCACATCTTCGATCTCACTCTCTCTCAGTCACGAAAAATTGTTGTTGCTGACAATATTCCCAGAAGAATTGAAGATCGAACTTCGAAGGTCAAAAAATTTCAGGTAATCCTTTTTCTCCATCTCATTTGCATGTTCAATTTCTGTTGTTGTTGATAGTATTCTTCTTCATCTTCACTTTTTGTCTAATCTCGATCTTGTCACCGCTATTGCCTCTTGAATAGCTGTTGTTAGCTTCTTTCAGTTTTTTAGTATGGATTGGGTTGTGTGAAATACTGTGGATTTTGGTGAATTTTGCTAAAAGTTATTGATTTTGTACTATTTGATTGTTCTGAACGTCTGATGGTTTGATGTATTTGAATAATTTCTTGAGTTAGCGGCTTAGCGCGGAGCCTTAATTTTTACTAAGGAGGTTCTGAATATGAAGAAATGAATTGAACACTCGTATAAGTTTTTGAGTTGCAGAAGTCATGCAAATAGAAATTTAATCCAATGATTGGAGATTCTTATCTCAATATGTTTCCTTAATAAAGATTCCTAGATAGCAAAAGTAAACATTTTTTACAACACAATAATGTAGAATTTATCATACCGTACTCAAGAGCTTAGCTATGATTGGACTATGTGTAATATGAAGAGAAATATTCTAGCACAATTTAATATTTTTAGGTGGGGCTGTATATCGGTCGGTTCGATTTTGAAAATTATCGGTTTTACTTGTTCGTTATCGGTTTGTATATATGCTAAACCGTTAAGATATCGGTTAATCGGTTATCGGTTTATTGGTTTTTCATTGTTATCGGTTCGGGTTAACCGTTATCATTGAACATATATAATTTAAAGTCCAAAGCTAGTAAGTAAGCTACTTCGGACTACCAGGCTTAGTGCTTACTGCTTAGTGCTCACTGCCTACTGCTTAGGCCTTAGTGCCTATTGCTCTTTCCATGCAAATAGCCACAAATATAATACAAAGTAACAAAACATTCAAACTAAAGTCACAATTCATAAATTTAAAACTGTCTAGTATCTACTGGTCTTAGCACAAATAGAGTAGGAAAAATCCAAAGTAACAGTCACACAATTTGAAAATTAAGTTCAAATTCCAAACATGGTAATAATACTAATTACTACTCAAGTCTTATACTACGTGCACGATAATCCATCCTCTCTAAACAACGATCAACATGAGCCCTCAAAAAGGAAGTCTCGGTATGTCATGGATAGTAATTATAAACATTACCGCAATGAATACACCTCACTTTACACCCTCCATCATCATTTTCTTCAAGGAAAATTTATACTAGTGTTCTTTGATGCCATACTCATTTATAGCCCCAGCTGGTTGGATCATCCAACACACCTGGAAGCAGCCTTCAAGGTGTTGAGAGCTCATGCTTTGTATGTAAAGAAAAGCAAGCGTGCTTTTGGAGTTAAGCAAATTAATTACCTAGGTCATGTTATCTCTGAAGATGGAGTAGCTATGGATGGACATAAGGCGGATTCAGTGGTTAACTGAACTCAACCTACTACACTAAAGGGTTTGAGAGAGTTTTTAAGCTTGTCAGGCTACTACAAAAGATTTATTCAAGGTTTTTGTGCCATTGCTAGGCCCTTGAATAATCTCCTATAGAAAGAAAACTTCCACTGGTCTGATGCAGTATCACATGCCTTCGAACAACTTAAGCATGCCATCACTTCAGCTCTAGTTTTGTCCTTTCCATATCCTCAGCTGAGTTTGTTGTTGAAACTGATGCCTCTGGTAGTGGAATTGGAGTTTTGCTGACTCAATTCAAGAGGCCAATAACCTTCTTTAGTCAAGGTCTATCTGTGAAAAATCAAGCTCTCTCAGTAATCGGAAACAACCTTTCTACTTCTTTAGAGGTAGAGGTATGGACTGCGTACATCTTACCCTCCCCAGACCTCGCTATGTGGGAATACACTGGGTTTGTTGTTGTTGTTGTTGTCAGTATACGAGAAGGATCTCCTTACTGCAATGCAAAAATGGAGGCCCTACTTGTTGGGAAGGAAGTTCATAATCAAAATGGATCATCAAAGCCTCAAATACTTATTAGAGCATAGAATATCTACACCAAGTCAACATAAATAGCTGATTAAATTGCTTGGTTATGACTATACTATCTCCTAAGATAATATTATAGCATATGCATTATCCAGAATGAAAGGTTTCATCCAACTTAACAACATTCCAGGGGTGCAGTCAGCATTACTAGATGTTGTGAAGGATTAATGGAACTTAGATCCTCACTTGAAGCAACTAGTCACCACCATTCCAACTACTGGTCCACCTAAACACTACTACCAGCTCCACAATGGTATCTTGAGCAGAAAAGGAAAGGTGATGGTGGGAGCTATGCCAGAGGTTAGAAAGAATCTCATTTCTTTTTTATAATGATAGTCCTAATGGTGGACACTCTGGCATCACTGCTACACTACACAGGCTGAGGCAAGAATTTTATTGGAAAAAGATGGAAAAAGGATTTTATACTTACGTGAGACATTGTGATGTTTGTCAAAGGTGTAAGAATGACAATGTGGCTTTCCCTGGGCTTCTGCAACCTCTTCTTATCCCTGAGAGAGTATGGTAGGATGTATCAATGGACTTCATAGAGAGCCTACCTAAAGCAGTAGGTAAAAAGTCATTTTTGTGGTTATTGACAGATTGAGAAAGACTGCTCATTTCATGGCCCTTAAACATCCATATGTAGGCTGTAGCCCTTGATGTTGCTCAGTTATTCGTGTCTAAAATGTTTAGGTTGCATGGGATGTCTAAAACAATTGTGTCTGATAAGGATGTATTTTTCACTAGCAATTTTTGGAAGAAACGTTTCAAATTGCAGAAGGTGTCTTTATTAACCTCTACAGCCTACCATCCTCAACCTGATGGTGATGGTCAGACTGAAGTGGTTAACATGTGTTTGAAATATTTCTTAAGGTGTATGACCTTTGAGAAATCGAAGGAATGGCCTCAGTGGTTACCTTTAACTGAGTGGTGCTACAATACCATTTTTCACTCTACTATTAACAGAACCCTTTATGAAGTTGTGTGTGGGCGGAAGTATTCCCCCCTTCTACCTTATATGGCACTTGACTCTCAGTTGGATTTGGTGGATAAAAGTCTTCAGGCTAGAGAAACTACCTTGAAGATCTTGAAATTTCAGTTGCAAAGAGCTCAAAATAGAATGAAGTCTCAGGCAGCTAAGAGAAGGACTAACAGGTCATTTTCAGTAGGTGATTGGGTTTACATCTAACTTCAACCATACAAGCAATTGTCTCTCAAATCTTATGCCTTCCGAAAGCTTCCTGCAAAGTTTTTTGGCCCTTTTTAGATCACTGCCATAGTTGGTGTTGTTGCTTACACCTTAGCTTTGCCTCCTGATTCCAAAATTCACCTAACTTTTCATGTCTCAGAGTTGAAATAGAAGTTGGGACCACATACTGCTTCACCTACTCTTCCAGTGGTGTATTCAGATGCTGGCCATGTCTTACTGACCCCCGAGTCAATCCTCGATTTGGTCAAGAAACATGGTTGACCTGTCACTCAATTGCTTGTCAAAATGGTTTAATGCCGCTGAGGAAGATAGTACTTGGGAGTAGGGGTGGGCATACATACCGGAAAATTGAACTACCGAACCGAACCAAATTAATTCGGTTTCGTTTTTTCGGCTTTTCGGTTCGTTTTTTTTTTTCAAAATAAACTCGGTATTCGGTTCTTGGGCCACCGTAATTCGGTAATCGGTTTAACCAAAATTTTATAGGGTAAACAACATAAATCCCAACACTTTGCTACCTAATTACCCTCTCTCCCAACTTTTATATTAATTACATGATATTCCGGATATGATACATTAGTTAACCTCCCGATAAATAAGCTTATGATACATTACTAACCAATTAGTTGGAGATAAAAAAGGGTAAAAGTGCCTACAATTGAGGAATTAACACACACAATTTAAGATTTTTTTCATTTAATTACATAAAATCCTCAACAACTTCATTATTTGAAATTTGAATAATCAAATCAATCTTCATTTATCATAATCTTCCAAAACTAATTTCTTCTCCAATCGTTCATTCCCTGCGTTTAGAAAAAAATTGAACATACTATAAGAATCTGATGTATCAGGCGAATCCCATATATATATATATATATATATCTTTATATGTATCAGAAAACGAATTTAAAACTTAATTTCTTTATATTTATGTATCAGAATAAGAAATATATATTGAATGTATCAGAAATCATTGATTACCTCTGTCAGAAATAGTTTTATGTATCAGAATGCATGTAATATCTCTGTCAAAAAAATATCTATGTATCAGAAATAATATTTACAGTTCCATTTGTTTCATTGAACATTATGATACATAAATAGAATGTATATGGACGAAATTTATCAATCTGATACATAAAAATTATACCTTTGGTAATGAGTCTCTTTTCGCATTTTTTTTTTCTCTTTGCAACATCAACAACAGACTTATGAAGAAGTATGTTAATGAAGGTTGTTTGTGAAATTTTTCTGGCGGCCAATGGCCATAACACACATACTACGAGTTTTTTTTGGGTCTCTTTTCACAACTTTTTATTTTCTCTTTGCAGTTTCAACAACAGACTTACGAAGAAGTACGTTAATGAAGGTTGTTTGGAATTTTGTCAATGAGAGTTAATTGCAGATGAATTTATTGCTAACTTTTATTGCTTAATGATTTAATAGCCATATTTTCTAAGGAAAACAAAATTTTCCTTATCTGCAACAATGTCAACGTGATTTAAGGCTTAAAAATAGGACTTGTGTGTTATGTAGCTGATAAAAAACTTGTTTAGAGATTTAGAAAGGATTTTTGTAATTAGTTTTGTGGGATGGGATTTGAAGTAATATAGGATACTTAAGGTGTTATTTTATGTAATTTATCCAATTTTATATACCAACCTAAATATTTTAGCCCATTAACAAACCGTGTCTAGCCAGTGGCTACTAACCGTAACCGGCCCAAAATATGGGCTTCAGCCTACAGCTGTACAGCAGCCCACACCCAAATCCAAATAAAAAATCCAATTATAATTTGTAAATTAGGTCATAGTCATACCGAAGCTTTAGTTTGCAATTGCATCTGCTCCTCACTCCTCAGCCGCCTTCAGCAAAAACTAGGTCAAAACTCGAAAACGAAGAACGAACGAAACGACGAATGGGCGAAGGGAATCAGTCACCGGTCTAACGAGAAACGGTAACGGCGGCGAACGAAGGTACTTTTCTATTTTTTTGTTTTTCTTCTTCCCATTCTCTCAATTGATTTTCATGTTGTATGTGATATCTTGGTTGCATAATTTCTCCGATGAGAAAAGATCGATGAGAAAACATCTTCGCTTGATTCCAATCTGTTCTACTCATTTACTGTTACAATGATTCTTTTCTAACAATAAGTTGACATACTATTTAAATACTAGTGAATTCTACTTTACTTCCAAAATACTAGTACTAGTAATAAGGTACATGACATATTATTCATTATTTCCTTACTGGAATGAAATCTGTATTGTCCATTTTCTAGAATCAAGTGATTAGAAGAAGTCCCTTTCTGTACAACACTGGAAATGATCTAAGGTACTTTACTTCCAAAATACTAGTACTAGTAATAAGGTACATGACATATTATTCATTATTTCCTTACTGGAATGAAATCTGTATTGTCCATTTTCTAGAATCAAGTGATTAGAAGAAGTCCCTTTCTGTACAACACTGGAAATGATCTAAGGGTTCTTGGCATGTGACATTTGCAACGCAAAATGGAAAATGGGACATAGCATAAGTGGAACAGTTGCTGCAAGACTTCATAAGTGGCTCATACAGTCATACATTTATAGAAAATGCAATAATCAAGGCGCTAAAATGGAACAGATGCAAAACCGAAAACATAATTTATTAACTAGAAACATAACTGAACCGAATTGAAAAAAACGAACCGAACCGAAATAATTCGGTTCGAATTATGGTATACCTAAATCAAAAACCGAAAAAAACGAATTAAAAAAACCGAAAACGAACCAAATTCCCGAACGCCCACCCCTAATTGGGAGGATTATCTCTCTTTTTGTCAGCAATTTCCACATTTCAAACCTTGAAGACAACGATTGTTTGATGGGGGAGGCATTGTTACAAGTCTTTTGGGAATGATTCTTCTATGATTTCCTATTTTAGTTTTAAACATTTCATTAGCAGATAAGCGGTGTACTGTAGTTAGTTAAGTGGCACGTGACTTGCACGCGTTCCGAAAATTAGTTAGAGTTGTTAGTGAGTTAGTTCAATAACTAACTTGTAGAACGTTCCGTCTCTACTTCATTAACTGAATTGGTTTTCCTTTAATCAATATAAATCCTTTTTTCTCTCTTAGAATCTCACTTGTTCTTTTTCGGGCTTAACTGTCAAGGGCAATTCTGCATTTTGCCTTTAGGAAAAGCTCAATTCTCTTTCTAATTTGGTGTGGGTAGTATCAAACCTCCTCTTCTACACTCAGCCCTAGCTCTCATCCCCCACCTATAGTATTCGTCTAGATCATATATAGAGGGTATTTTTAGGATAGTATATTTTATTCACATATCAAACATAAGAAAATATTTAACAAAAGTCACTTATTTTCTTAGAATGCATTTTCTTTCACACCGAACGCACCTTTATTCTTTTCCTTTTTTTTCATATGTCAGAAAAAATAGTTGCCGGTGAGTTATGTGAATACTAATAATGCGGTAGTAGTTATCTATGTATTACTAATCTTTATATTAGTCATTTCATATTCTACTCCGAAGATAATATATAAATTGACATTGGCTCATAACTTATACTGCTTGTTTTATTTAAGTGGGATTGTAAATTGACATTGACTCAACTTATACTGCTTGTTTAATTTAATTGTAAATGATAACCAAACACCAAGTTGTTAAATTTTGTACAAAACAACTAAAAAGTTATTAAGCATGTACTACTATGTATATTAATTTTTTACTAATACATAGATAACTTCTTTTCTAACTAGCAAAACAAACGACCCCTAGTGTTGGTTGAACCAAAAAGATGTAGCAGAATCTTTCAACGACTTAGTCGTGTTATTTGGTACTATAAAATTCAATTTTTATTGGTTGGATCCTCTTTTTATAAGAGGGAATAAGAAGAATTTGTAATATAACCTCGACATTGAATTTGATCTCGTGATACAATGAAAGTCAGACAGATTGTTGTCTCCTAACCATTACATAGTCCCATATGATATGAGATGGACTTTAGTTTATGATTGTGTCATATGTTTTTTGGAAAAAAGATGAGCAAATTTAAAATGTCCATGTTACTGCATCTCCACAAAATAAAACTTCACAGAAGCACACAATTAGCATTGACATCATATTTGTGTTAGCCAATAGGTGGTATGGTTCCCAATTCCACTGTCCACAGGCCATTTTGTCAGTCAGTAAATCAAAACCCACCCACCCACCCATCCACCCTCGAAGAACAGATACAAAAGTCCTTGACAGTAAATTTGCACAATCCCATAATGAAGCTCCTTTTATGGATTAGAAGATTGTCTTGTCTTCGTTCTTCAACTTTTGGGTCTCTCGTATCGAAAATCTCCGCTTTTAGTAATTTAAGACATATACACCTTAATAAGCTGGCTCTGCCGGAAGCTGGAGCAACTCACGTATCCCTTCACAAACCTGAATTCGAGTGTTTTTCCATAAAATATACATTAGTTAGTGTAATTTAATTAGGAACATAAAAGAAAGCTCCGGTTTATCTCTCTCACGACTTGATATTATGTGTGTGTCCTTGAGAGCCCGGAAGCATATGCTTAGGAGGAAGGTGAAAAAGGAGAACAGTTAAACCACATACCATCTTGATCTGGGCCTTAATTGATGCAATTAGACGTGTATATCCCTCTATCTGCCTGCACGTTTAATTGCAAAAGATTTATATTTAGTTTAAGGCAAGAAACATTACTCAGAATATTTTCCACTCGAAACATGGAAAATATCAGTCACAAAACATGCGGAGAAGGTTTCTTCTCTTTCTTGAGTGTGAAAGGTTCAAAAAAACCCACAAGAGCTGAACTAGTTGGCTCCAATACCAAGACAAATAAAGTGAAAATAGAGAAGACATGGGAGCTAAATAAGCACAAATATCAGAGCTGATTAGACACTGATATCCAAATCCTCATATTCGGTCTTCCTATCTTTTAATCCATAGCAGTCTGATTAAAGTTTATCCAAAATAGGAAACAAAATCACGATTGAGCTAAACAATTTGGAGCTACTATATCCGGCGCTGGTTGCCGTTAACTTCCTTCGTCTCCGGTAACTTCCATTCTCTTTCCTCCATTTTTTTTAATCAGAAAGTCCAAGAACAAAGTTTTATTTTGAGCTTTTTCTTTTTCTATATGTAATCGATGAATTTGAGAACCAAATTTAGTGAATTGCCCACAAAGTATAATTTTTCCCGTTGCTGAGTTTCGTTAGTGAATTGCCCACAAAGTATAATTTTTCCTGTTGCTGAGTTTCGTTTACTTCACTTTAGGTAGAAATTTGCGAAGGTGATAGCTTCTTTTGGAATTATATTCTTGTTTTTTTTAAGCTGAAAAAACATATATTTGGAATAGTATATTCTTGTTTTGTCTGTTATAGTATATTGAATCCCTATTGTTAAAGCTTAATATGTGCTGGTACTATGTGCGGGCAGGGAAAAAATATGTTGCACAGGACATGGGTGGAGCCAGAATTTTCATTAAGGAGGGTCAAATTCTAAAGAAGTAAATACAAGAACTAGCTGAAGGGGTTGAACATGTACTATGTATACATGAAGAATAATTTTCCGTTGAAGGGATAAGTTGGCTATGCCCCTGGAAGGGCGGATCCCAGTTCCTTTGTAGCAGAGCATAAATTTATGAGTGAAAATTCTGTAAAATTACAACAAATTGTAGATATGAACCCGTAGCCTTAAAAATCATAATGGGTAAATGCTAAGAACCTCAACTGGTTGTTTGGTATGCGGGATAAGATGGGGTATTGCAGGCTTAAGCCTTGAATTTAATTTATATTGCGTTTTTGTTGATGGTATGAATTTATACCAACCAAATGCAGTATATATTTTTATCCCAAGCTTAATCATGAGGTATCCCACCTCATCCCGTTCATCTTGAGATTATTTTATCCTATCTTCCCAAGTGGGATAAATTGATCCTGGAGTTTAGTCTGCTTACCGAACGACCCCTAAAAGTTGAACCCATAGGAGTTCTAAGTCTTGGATCCGCTTCTGGGTGTCTCCTACCCTCTGGTTTGTTTGTTTTACATGCCTCATCGGTCTATAATGCCTCTTTAAACTCTAATAGTAAGTGTATATTAGGGTTCTATCTAGGACTCTTCACCGTCTCTGGATGCTTTAACATTATTTCTTGGTTTCTTGTAGTCTATGTATGATGGGATACTTAAGCTTATTCTAGCACAATTTGATCTTGTAACAGGATTGCAATGGACACTATTAAACAAGAGAAAGTAAGGAGATTTGAGGAGTTTGTTGATCGCCGTCTGAAACCAGATCTTGTTCACGCAATTGCTCACCGGTAATAATAAATATTTCATTCTCTTCAGTTTCCCTGAATTCGCTTTTTATTACATGTCTCTTTATCCGTTTTGAGGACTTCTTTTTCTCACCATTAACTGTTCCCCTATCCTTGAATGACAAAGATGTCTTTTTTCTGCTCAACACTTGTCTTAATATTAATGGGAATGAATCTTTATTGACTTATATTTAAAAGGTTCTTTCAAGAAAATTCTTGTTTTGGTGGTTTACTTAAACTATTTAGCTTGCTCCTTTAAGCTGATAGTAGTATGAACTATTGGTGCTTTTCAAGACTTATTTGCCATGTTGTTTTAATAGCCAAATTGTGTAGTGGAATAAAAAAAAAAACTAGGTGTATTCTTGTCCTGACTCCTGGTTAAAATTTGGTCATCTATTAGAGGCTTAAATCTGCAATGTTGTAAAAGTAAGTTTTAACATTTATAGATGTGAAGAACAGCAACGTCCAAACTATTGCATAAGAAGTAATGGAGTGATTTAAACCCAACATTGCTAAATTACTTATGTAAGAGAAAAGATGTAATAAGATTTTCTGCACAAAATCATATGGTGGCCTAACTCGTTTTATCCTCTTTCCTTCCTTTTTATGGCTGCAGGGACAAGGTCTTTGAACAGCAAAAGATTTTGTATCCTTCTAAAGTTATTATATTGTTGCATTACCAACATATAGTTGGATCTTTCTTTCGATCTTTAGAGTTTTAGTAGTAGTAAGCACTCACAGGCATGTGGGTTGAATTGTGTAATTGCTTGTATGAAAATTGACTTTGGAATGAGGTCTATAATCTTTTCTTAACCTTATCTGTTTTTAGCTCTGATTTAAGAAGTAATATAGAGAATTTGGAGAAGAACAGTGTAACTAATCTGAAGACATTGGTTAATCTTGGCTCTGAAGTATACATGCAAGCTAATGTGTAAGTCTTTCTTATCTTTTTTAAATTTTAGCAGAACATTGTTGAATATATAAATGTTAAGTGATGTCTGCTTTTAATTTGAACATTTATTGGCATATTTTGCTTTCTTTTTCATTTATAATTTAAATTTTGTATCTTGACGATTTCTAATACCCCAGTATTTTTATCATCCACTGCATATTGATATTTCTTCCTGAGTTGATCTGACAGGCCAGATGCAACACATATATTTGTTGATGTCGGACTTGGATTTCATGTGGAGTTCACTTGGTCGGAAGCTCTAAACTATGTATCAGCAAGGGAGGAGAAGATAGCCAGGTACTACAATCTCTGCTTCTAGTTGTGTTTTATTTCCATTTGAGCGTTTAAATTCAAGTAAGTCCCTTTCAAAATCTTAACGATGGTTTAAAGGATGAGTAAATCCATCTTCTGCTCTTAAGATTTGGAAAAGAAGTGTAAATGATAAAAATTGAGATTCAGCAAATTGGTCATCTTAATAATAGATCAAACACCTCAAGGAGCATTCTATAGGATGTGTTTCCCAAATCTAATTACTGATAAATCAGACACTTGAGTAAATGGGATGAGAATGTTCGAGTGCGATATTCCAGTGCCAAAAGCATGTATGTTTTAATAGCCATCATGCCCTTTTTCATGTAATGGACCGAGTCTGGCTAAATGGAGAAACATGCACGAACGCACGAGGAAATAGCAGTCTTGGAAGATTTGTATAGCTAACACTTCAATTACAATCCACTGACAGCATAACTCAAGTAGTAGCTCCAAATATTTTTGCTCAATCGTGATTTTGTTTCCCATTCTGGATAAACTTTAATCAGACTGCTATGGATTAAAAGATAGGAAGACCGAATATGAGGATTTGGATATCAGTGTCTAATCAGCTCTGATGTTTATGCTTATTTTGCTCCCATGTCTTCTCTATTTTTACCTTATTTGTCTTGGTATTTGAGCCAACTAGTTCAGCTCTTGTTGGTTTTTTTGAACCTTTCACACTCAAGAAAGAGAAGAAACCTTCTCCGCCTGTTTTGTGACTGATATTTTCCATGTTTTGAGTGGAAAGTAATGTTTCTTGCCTTACACTAAATATAAATCTTTTGCAATTAACCGTGCAGGCAGATAGAGGAATATACACGTCTAATTGCATCAATTAAGGCCCAGATCAAGATGGTATGTGGTTTAACTGTTCTCCTTTTTCACCTTCCTCCTAAGCATATGCTTCCGGGCTCTCAAGGACACACACATAATATCAAGTCGTGAGAGAGATAAACCGGAGCTTTCTTTTATGTTCCTAATTAAATTACACTAACTAATGTATATTTTATGGAAAAACACTCGAATTCAGGTTTGTGAAGGGATACGTGAGTTGCTCCAGCTTCCGGCAGAGCCAGCTTATTAAGATGTATATGTCTTAAATTACTGAAAGAGGGGATTTTCGATACGAGAGACCCAAAAGTTGAAGAACGAAGACAAGACAATCTTCTAATCCATAAAAGGAGCTTCATTATGGGATTGTGCAAATTTACTGTCAAGGACTTTTTTATCTGTTCTTCGAGGGTGGGTGGGTGGGTGGGTTTTGATTTACTGACTGACAAAATGGCCTGTGGACAGTGGAATTGGGAACCATACCACCTATTGGCTAACACAAATATGATGTCAATGCTAATTGTGTGTTTTTGTGAAGTTTTATTTTGTGGAGATGCAGTAACATTGGACATTTTAAATTTGCTAATCTTTTTTCCAAAAAACATGACACAATCATAAACTAAAGTCCATCTCATATCATATGGGACTATGTAATGGTTAGGAGACAACAATCTGTCTGACTTTCATTGTATCACGAGATCAAATTCAATGTCGAGGTTATATTACAAATTCTTCTTATTCCCTCTTATAAAAAGAGGATCCAACCAATAAAAATTGAATTTTATAGTACCAAATAACACGACTAAGGCGTTGAAAGATTCTGCTACATCTTTTTGGTTCAACCAACACTAGGGGTCATTTGTTTTGCTAGTTAGAAAAGAAGTTATCTATGTATTAGTAAAGGATTAATAGACATAGTAGTACATGCTTAATAACTTTTTAGTTGTTTTGTACAAATTTTAACAACTTGGTGTTTGGTTATCATTTACAATTAAATTAAACAAGCAGTATAAGTTGAGTCAATATCAATTTACAATCCCACTTGAATAAAACAAGCAGTATAAGTTATGAGCCAATGTCAATTTATATATTATCTTCGGAGTAGAATATGAAATGACTAATATAAAGATTAGTAATACATAGATAACTACTACCGCATTATTAGTATTCACATAACTCACCGGCAACTATTTTTTCTGACATATGAAAAAAAAGGAAAAGAATAAAGGTGCGTTCGGTGTGAAAGAAAATGCATTCTAAGAAAATAAGTGACTTTTGTTAAATATTTTCTTATGTTTGATATGTGAATAAAATATACTATCCTAAAAATATCCTCTATATATGATCTAGACGAATACTATAGGTGGGGGATGAGAGCTAGGGCTGAGTGTAGAAGAGGAGGTTTGATACTACCCACACCAAATTAGAAAGAGAATTGAGCTTTTAAGGCAAAATGCAGAATTGCCCTTGACAGTTAAACCCGAAAAAGAACAAGTGAGATTCTAAGAGAGAGAAAAGGATTTCTATTGATTAAAGGAAAACCAATTCAATTAATGAAGTAGAGACAGAACGTTCTACAAGTTAGTTATTGAACTAACTTACTAACAACTCTAACTAATTTTCGGAACGCGTGCAAGTCACGTGCCACTTAACTAACTACAGTACACCGCTTATCTGCAAATGAAATATTTAAAACTAAAATAGGAAATCATAGAAGAATCATTCCCAAAAGACTTGTAACAATGCCTCCCCATCAGACAACCCTTGTCCTCAAGGTTTGAAATGTGGAAATTGCTGACAAAAAGAGAAATAATCCTCCCAAGTGCTATCTTCCTCAGCTGCATTAAACCATTTGACAAGCAATTGAGTGACAGGTTAACCATGTTTCTTGATCAAACGCCTGTCGAGGATAGACTCAGGGGTCAGTAAGACATGGCCAGCATCTGAATGCACCATTGGCAGAGTAGGTGAAGCAGTATGTAGTCCCAACTTCTATTTCAGTTGTGAGACATGAAAAGTTGGGTGAATTTTGGAATCAGGAGGCAAAGCTAAGGTAACTCTGGCACTGATCTAAAAAGGGCCAAAAAACTTTGCAGGAAGCATTTTGAAGGCATAAGATTTGAGAGACAATTGCTTGTATGGTTGAAGTTTGTTGTAAACCCAATCACCTACTGAAAATGACCTGTTAGTCCTCCTAGCTGCTTGAGACTTCATTCTATTTTGAGCTCTTTGCAACTGAAATTTCAAACTCCTCAAGGTAGTTTATCCAGCCTGAAGACTTCTATCCACCAAATCCAACTGAGAGTCAAATGCCATATAAGGTAGAAGGGGGGAATACTTCTGCCCACACACAACTTCATAAAGGGTTCTGTTAATAGTAGAGTGAAAAATGGTATTGTAGCACCACTCAGTTAAAGGTAACCACTGAGGCCATTCCTTCGATTTCTCAAAGGTCATACACCTTAAGTAACATTTCAAGCACATGTTAACCACTTCAGTCTGACCATCAGGTAGAGGATGGTAGGCTGTAGAGGTTAATCAAAACACTTTCTGCAATTTGAAAATTTCCTTCCAAAAATTGCTAGTGAAAAATTCATCCCTATCAGACACAATTGTTTTAGACAATCCCATGCAACTTAAACATTTCAGACACGAATAACTAAGCAACATCAAGGACTACATATGGATGTTTAAGGGCCATGAAATGAGCAGTCTTGCTCAATCTATAAATAACCACAAAAATGACTTTCTTACCCACTGCTTTAGGTAGGCCCTCTATGAAGTCCATTGATACATCCTACCATACTCTCTCTGGGATAAGAGGAGGTTGCAGCAGCCCAGGGAAAGCCACATTGTCATTCTTACACCTTTGACAAACAATACAGTGTCTCACGTAAGAATAAACGTCCTTTTTCATCTTTTTCCAATAAAATTCTTGCCTCAGCCTGTGTAGTGTAGCAGTGATGCCAGAGAGTCCACCATTAGGACTATCATGATAAAAACAAATGAGATTCTTTCCAAACTCTAGCACAGCTCCCATCATCACCTTTTCTTTTCTACTCAAGATACCATTGTAGAACTGGTAGTAGTGTGTAGGTGGACCTGTAGTTTGAATGGTGGTGACTAGTTGCTTCAAGTGAGGACCTAAGTTCCATTAATCCTTCACAACATCTAGTAATGCTAACTGCACCCCTGGAATGTTGTTAAGTTGGATGGAACCTTTCAGGTTATAAAGATAGGCTTGAATGACATGTTGGGATTTAAGTGGAGGAACACAATATGCGCTAGTGAATCCATAGTAAGAGTTCAGAGTTAGACATTGAAGTGGTAAGGCATGTTATGCTTAGGGTGTAAGCTCTATAAAGATATAGAAGATTGAATCATATGGTTTAGACTAGTATTGTGGTGTGACATGTTGTATCTAGTGATTTGGAGTTAGGCTTGATCACGGTGAGAGGATTTAATTTACTTTAGACATTAGTATATAGATTAATCAATGCCCATGTAAGAATTATAAGTTGAATCAAATGAGTATTGCATTTGAAGGGAATAGTATAGTTGAGGGAGTATTCGAGAAGTGTTGCTAAGCTTGAAAGTAAGAAGTGCATTGCCTAAAGTCTGGTAATTCTATACTAGCTTATGAGTTATATGTCTATATTCCATGCTATAGAGTAGTGTCAATGTTGTGATTCCTTAGTCAGATGTCTTATTTAGATCATTTCCCAAGATTCTTTTCTCCCTAATGTTACTAGAACTTCTTTAGAAAGAGTGTTGAAGAGATACTTCAGTTAAGTATAAGTTTCTAGGATAATTCAGTCAGTATAGCCAGCAATTCAGTTTAATAGTCAGACAAATAAGTTCCTGTGGTTTTCCACCTTTTCACCCAGTTCTACTATCCGAAGTCTCATGCGTATGACCATTCCAAGAGATAATCTATTCCATCCATGTAAATTGAGAATTCAGTTCAGTCCAACCATCATGCTTCAGATTCAGCTATTTAGTCATGACTCAGTTCATAAGTGTTCAGCACATAATCTCAATTTTCCAAATATTTTAGCTCAGACAGTGTAATACCCCTTGTACGATCTAAGTCTTGTTGTCTCATGATTCGTACTTGCATAAGTTATCACTTCCTAATTCAATATGTATGATTGGATCATGAACACTTCAAGTGAATCCTAAACTCTCAGCATAAATCAACTCCTTAAAGCAAGTAAAGTCAAGTCAGCTCAGGATTCAGTTTCATGATAGAAGTTTAAATGTTTCAACTCAGTTATATTCCTTCTTAGTAGACACATCATGTCTAAATTATTACATACTTCTAAGACTTCAAAAAGTTTCTATCCATCATTCGAGGACGAATGTTCCCAAGAAGGAGATAATGTAATACCCCGCATTTTCGGGCTAGTCTTTAAACTGTCGTTCCGATACGTGTAAGCTCTAATACAAATGATTTCCATGTGTATATAAGTTTCATTATCTTTATCCTCATGTTGATGAGCTTTAGAGATGAAAAATGTTCGTAGAAGTCATTTAAAGCTAAGTTGAGCTAAGAGCCTTTGATTTGGCTAAATCTTCCTACTCGATTCTGCAAGGGTCAACTTTGAATGTGTATAACTTTTTTTATACGTGTAATTTTTTATCTCAAGACCCACCAAATTGTAGATAATTGAATTAGCTTTCCAACGATACCAATTTCGCCAAAATCCGACACCTGAGTCAAAAGTTATGCCATTTTTCGTGTGAGGCAGTAAGGGTTCGCGATAGACCCACGACGCGATGTCTGCTTGACCCAAATAGGGGTCCCGTCGTGAGGGCTACTTAACCCAACTAGGGGCCGCGACACGGGGGCTATTCCCGCACAGTTTTAGATTCTTAAGGTTCAAGGAGCACTTTGGTCCTTTCACCTCAACCCCAAACGTCTAAGGGACGATTTATAGCATCCAAAAGGGCATTACTTGCCCATCTTCCTCAATTTTTCTCACGTAAAAACCCTCCCATTCCCCCATGAATGAGTTTCAAGCTTTTCCTCTCAAGAACATAAGAATTCAAGTCATCCTTTTCAAGAAAGAAACCAAGAATTAAGCATCACAATTCAAGAATTTCAAGAAAGCATTCAAGATCATGATGATTATTATTTCAGTATTTTAGATATTCCAGCTTATGTGAGTCATTTACATTTAGCATGCATTGTCTTATAAATGATGATTATGAGGTATGTTTTTACTTATGCATCCACCCCCTTATACTCAGTACATCCTCAAAGTACTGATCCACATATACGTCTATGTGCTACATTATCTCATAATGTAGGTACAAGTTTTAGTATGCACATTCAGATTCAGACAGTTGCAGATTAGTATGCATATTCAGATTCAGACAGTTGCAGATTCCAGCATGCGAGATGATGAGTCCTCCTACTTCGGGGTTTTCAGTTATACTTATTTATATTCTTTACTTTCTTATTCATATGTATTGATTAGCGATAGTTGGAGTAGCTTCCCAACTATTTATAGTCAGTATAGTAGAGGCTTCACAGATGTCAGTTAGAGTCTGTTATGTAATTTTCAGTCCCTCTTTTCAGACTTTATCAGAATGTAAAAGTTGTATCAGTATTGTATTTTACAGATTCCATCGCTGTTATATTTCCACACAGTAAACTTAGTCATTTTATACATATTTATTCAGTTGCTTATAAGTTGTGCCAGTAGACGGGTTAGCTTGGGATCACTTGTGGTCCTAAGCACCGTGTGACGTCTCGGGACAGATTTTTGGGGCGTTATAATGTGATACTGCATCAGACCAGTGGAAGTTTTCTTTCTGTAGTAAATCATTCAAAGGCCTAGCAAGGGCACCAAAACCTTGAATAAATCTTTTGTAGTAGCCTGCCAAGCCTAAAAACTCTCTCAAACCCTTTAGTGTAGTAGGTTGAGGCCAGTTAACCACTGAATCCACCTTATGTCCATCCATAGCTACTCCATCTTCAGAGATAACATGACCTAGGTAATTAATTTGCTTAACTCCAAAAGCACACTTGCTTTTCTTTACATACCTTGAAGGCTGCTTCCAGTGTGCTGGATGATCCAACCAGCTGGGGCTATAAATGAGTATGTCATCAACAAACACTAGTATAAATTTTCCGAGATAAGAGTAGAAAATCCTATTCATGAGGTTTTGAAAAGTGGAGGGGGCATTAGTGAGGCCAAAAGACATGACCAAGAACTCAAAGTGGCCATGATGAGTTCTGAAGTTATTTTTGAGACATCAGGTTTATGCATTTTGATTTGGTGGTACCCTGGTCTAAGATCCAACTTAAAAAAATACTTAGCTCCATGTAATTCATCCAGCAACTCCTCGATCACAGGAATTGGAAACTTATCATTTATAGTGTGGTTATTCAATTCTCTATAATCCACACACATCCTCCATGATCCATCTTTTTTCTTTACCATGACAATTGGTGAAGAAAAAGGGCTAATACTGTGCCTAATCACCCTCGACTCAAACATCTCATCAACTATTTTTTCAATTTTATCTTTCTGTATTATAGGATACCTGTATGGCTTGATATTGATAGGAGAAGTCCCTTCTTGTAATGTAATCTTGTGGTCTTGTTCTCTTGCTGGAGGTAGCCCCTTTGGTGCTTCAAAAAGATCCTTGTATTGATCTAAAAAAGGGGGTAAATTATCTTGGTGACTATACTCATCAGTAGCAGGCTCCATGGACAGCAGACTACCACTGGTTCCATCCTGATTATACTCCTTAAGTACTCGTTCAGATACCATGCAAAGTTTAGCTAGCTTTGCTAGTAATTTTTCCATGTTGTTCTGTTGTATCATCTTCATAGTAGCCGGTTGGATTCCTCTCAATGACACCTTGTGTCCAACAACAGTAAATTCCTTCTTGAGCTTCCTAAAGTTCCACATAATATCGCCCAAAGTGATTAACCATTGTATGCATAATACCATATTACACCCTCCAATAGGCAACACCAACATATCAGATTTAAAAGCTACCCCTTACATTTCCCAATCCACCATTTTGCTAATAAATTGACTCTGCACTTTTTTTCCATCAGCTACTGACACAACAAAAGGAGTGATAGGAGTTAGTGCACACCCAGTCTCTTGGCAGTGTTCAAATTCAAGAAATTATGGGTGCTGCCAGTGTCTATCAGCACATGTACAGACTTTTCCTTGACACTCACAGTGACTCTCATGGTCCTAAAATCGCTTACAACATTTATAGCATGGACAGACACATGTGGCAAGATTACTCTCTCTTCATCATTTTCCCACTTGTGCCGAGTCATTGTTAAAAATTCAGCAGTCTAGTACCATTTCATTCCTTATTTCTGTGATTTCTTCAGCTTCTTTGATTTCCATGGAGAATAACTGTATTTTTCCTTTACAAACATGACCATAAGAGCATTTCTCATCACAATTGAAACGCAATCCCTTGCTTTTTTTTCCCTCCATCTCAGTTGAGGTCAACAATTTTGCTCTTCTGGGATTTAATTTAGGGTTGGAAGCAGTAGAAAAAGTGGGTGGTATTTTGGAATGAGTAGTGTTTGGTTTAGTGTTTTGAGAGGTTCCATATGAAAAAGAGGGATAAGAGGAGGTATACCTAACATTGTTTTTAGGAAGAGAAATGGAGTTGGTAAAATGTTGCTTCTGTACTTCCAAAGTATGTTCCTGAATTCTACAGCCTTGACCAAAGATCTCGGAGTTTAACATTTTCACTAGCAAGCCAATCTCCGGCTTTAATCCTCTTAGAAAGTAACTAACCATATAATCTTCAGAAAGTTCTACCCTAATGATTAGTTCATCAAAAACGTCAACATAATAATCCTGTACAGAGTTTATCTGACGAAGATCTTTGAAATCCCCCATTGGGTCATCGAATAATTCTGCCCCAAATCTTGCGTACAAGCATCGAACATACTCGCCTCGTTTTAGCCACTCCCTTGTTAACCTATGCTTTATAAAAGATTGATGCCACTGAAGTGCCCTGCTATCCAATTTGCAAGAAACAAGTTTTACCCTCAGATCTTTCGGGGTTTCGTACACGTCAAAAAATTGCTCGCAACTATAGAGCCAATCCTTCAATCCCTGACCATCGAACCCGGGCATATCTATCTGAAATTTCTGATTATAACTCTGACAATTTCCCATTTCGTTATCATCTCGAACCCCAACCACCTCTGGGGTCTCATTTTCCCCAACATTGCCATGAGGAGTGAGAGCTCCTGGTGGGTTTAAATTCCCTGCGAGCAACCTCCTGATATCTTCCATATCTTGCGCAACCTTCACGTTAATGGCAAGCTGAATCTCTGTGACAGAGTTCACAACTCTTTCCATGGAATTCTTTAACACATCGACTTCTCATCGTAATTCTTGCATGCGAGCATTGTGATCACCCATGGCAGCAGGTCAGAGGAAACCTGGTTCTGATACCAATGATACAACCCACACCAAATTAGAAAGAGAATTGAGCTTTCCCTAAAGGGGCAAAATGCAGAATTGCCAGTTAAACCCGGAGAAGAACAAGCGAGATTCTGAGAGAGAAAAGGATTTCTATTGATTACAACTGAATACTTACAATTGGGAAAGATGAATCCATATTAAAGCAAAATCAATTCAGTTAATGAAGTAGAGACAAAACCTTCAAGAAATTAGTTATTGAACTAACTCACTAACAACTCTTAATTAATTATCGGAATGCGTGCAAGTCACGTGCCACTTAACTAACTGCAGTACATCATCTATCTGCTAATGAAATGCTTAAAGATAAAATAGAAAATCATAGAAGAATCATTCCAAAAGACTTATAACAAAGTGGGTCGGCGGATAGAAAACACATAATCGGTAAGAATTACTACTTGTAAAACTTATTAATCTTGTTGTGGGTGATGCAATTTTATTAAATTTAAATTCGTACTAAATTCGGATTACATTAAATTCAAAATATATTAGTCCCAAATAAATATTACGAATTAATATAATTGGATTAATTATTTAATTTCAAACATATATAGATTTAATTAAAGTCCAATTTTTATTGGATTAATCCATTAATTTGGGCTACAAATGATGAGTCCACTTTACTAAGCCCAAAATATTGTCATAGTCTAGAGGCCCAAATAAGCGTCATGTGTCAAATGACTTGGCATGCCAAGGAGCCAATAGGACCGTGCCACATGTCAAACTGATGCAGCAGACCCATGAAATAAAAATCCATAAAAGGCGCCACATCACTTAAATCTGATTGGTCAAAGGAAGTTTCTATTCATCATGACTCTTCCTTTCCTACAACTATAAATAGGGGTCTCATAATTCAGAAGAGGGACCCAGAACCCAGAATTCTAACAAGTAGCAAGAGAAAACTTGTGGATCAAACGCCATAATTTCTCTAAAAAGCTCACCGCAATATTCAAGAACAAACTCAAAAGCGCTTGAATTCAAGCATAAGCAATATTTAAGAACAAACTTAAAAGCCCTTGAATTCAAGCATAAGACAAGATCAAGTCCCTCAAGTCCAACAAATCAAGTTTAAATTCAAGATTAAGCTTCAAGACGAATTAGAGGATTCATAGAGATTGTAGCACTCGCATTTAAATCAATAAATCGATTGTTGCAATATTTTTCTTGTCTCAAATTATTTATTTTTCGATCTCAAAATTTTATTGCCCAACACTTGCTTCTATTAAAAAGTTATTTTACTTATTCTCATAAAGCTTATTTTTTTAGAAAGCCATTTTAAATTCTTTTTGACGAAGGTGAAAAACTGAAAAAAAATCCATGGTCGACACCCTTAAAAAGCACTTTTTAAGGAAAATAGAGTTAAATTTACTCTATTTACTTTTAAAAATTAGTTAAATATACCCCTTGTCATATTTTGGAGGTAAATTTATCTTCTATTTCATACTTTGGAATCATATTTACCCTACGTTGTTAAGAAACTTAATAATATTGGAAAAATTTGACCAACAATACTGAAGGGGTACATTTATTTGTGTGTGTTTGTTTTTGTGGCTTGATGTAGGCAGGACAGGTTAGATTAGGGTGTGTTTTTATTTTTTAAAAATAAGATATTTAAAGTTGATTTAAGTTTTTGTATTAAAGGAAGGGTCAATGTGAAAAATTTATTAACAATGAGAATATGACATTAAAGGTAAATTTGACTCAAAGTATGACAAAAATTATATTTAGTCAATTTTCTAAAGCAAAGTGATAAATTTGACTCCAAAATATGACAACAAATGATATATTTAATTAATTTTTTAAAATCGTTTAACCCTTCTTTTTAAAATACCAACCAAAAAACCCACTGATTTCGGCGCCAATTCCAAATTTCTGCAAATTTTCTCCTTTCCTCTCCCATCCCACTGGTAAAGTTTCATTTTTTAAATTAATTTTTTAATTATAAAGTTAGAATATTAATGGTGAATTATTTACGAATGCTTTGTGTCTTTATACCAATACCAGTAAATAATTAATTTGTTTTTTTCTTGATTAATTATCAGAATAGTTCTTCTCCTAGAGTTTTTTCTTGTGTCACAAAGAGTTCAATGGCTTGGTGGGAGGGTCTAAATGAAGCTCGTGTTCTTATTGCACCTGGTACTTTCTTAGTACTCTCTCTGTTTTAATTTGTTTGTCTGGTTTTGACTTGATAAGAAATTTAAGAAAACTCGCGTTTTTATTGCACAACTGTGTTTCAATTTGTTTGTGTGGATTTGACTTGGTACGGAATTTAAGAAAGTAAATAAGACTTTGGAATCTTGTTGTATTAGATTAAAGATATGTATAAAATGCCCTTTAATCTTGTATGCCACGTGGAAAGTAAAAATTAAAGAGTTGCACAAATGAAAAGATGCATTCTTTCAATTTGTTTGTGTGGTTTTGACTTGGCAAGGAATTTAAGAAAATAAAGAATACTTTTGAATCTTGTTGTTTTAAAGTAAAGATACATGTAGAATGGAACATGCCATGTGGAAAGTTAAAATTAAGGAGTTGCTAAAAAAGAAACATTCTTTTTGAAACGGATTAAAATTGAAAATAAAACAAACAAATTGAAACGAGGGAATATACAAGTTTCTTTATTTGTGCTTCATTTGCATCTCTGGGCTTGAGTTTGTGTGTATTTTGTCTTGCTGCTGTTTTTCTTTTGGAATTTCAGATGTATTGCTTTGTTGATTACACCTTCATTATGTTTTGTCAGCATTAAAAGAAGAAAATTGGGTACTATGGTTCTTAATTTTTCCTCTTGGCTTGGGTTTGAGTGTCTTTTGTCTTGCTGTTGTTTTTCTTTTGAGATTCAGACATAGTACTATGTTGATTACATCTTCATTATCTTTTGTTAGCAGAAACGGAGGAAACTTTCAGTTGAGTACTATGGTTCCTTTTTTTTTTTTTGGGTGCACGTTCATTTGCATATCTTGGCTTGAGTTTGTGTGTCTTTTGTCTTGCTGTTGTTTTTCTTTCAAGATCTCAGATGTAGTGCTGTGTTGATTACACCTTCATTATATTTTGTTAGCAGAAAAGAGAATACCTTTGAATTGGGTACCATGGTTCTTGATTCCTGTTTCTTGATTGAATAATCTACATCATAGGAAATTTGCATAGGTTGTATTTTGGTGGGCAAATTGAGTTCATTATGTGCGTGATGTTTACTTTTTGTTGAATATCTTTCAACTGGGTACTAAGCATGTAAATTACTGCTGCTTAGGAATCAGTAGCTACATGTAAGCTTCATCTTCAAGGATAGAGACGAATATTGAAGATTTCATGACTTTTCGGTTCTTGCAGATTCGTCTTTAAACTGATAGACTTATCATATAGCTGAAAAAACAAAGAAAAACTCATCTTTACATATCTCTTGCTGTGTCTCTGGTGCATGGGAATAATGATGTGTCAAACTCTTGGACTACAGAGCCAGAATCTTCTATATTCACTTGAATTCAATATGACGAATCTCAGGTTGACATTGCAGAGCCTTCTAAGGATGGGAACAAGGTAGAACAGCTATTATCTCTCCGACATCCCAAATCTGGTAAATCTCTGCACTTTTCATACAGCTGCCTGTCTTAGATGCCTTCCACTTTTGGTTATAATGCTTTCAAGACAGTGGCTGACATTGTTTTTGTGGATCAATCAAAATTGTTATGGTCATCTTTTGTTAGCCATGCTCTGACCTCTTGCTGATTAGTCAGACAATCTTTTGGGAACTGGGTGTGCAACTAAGATTGTATTAATAGGCCAGTAGCATGATGTTTATATTTTTATTCACTTTTTCAAGCAATCTTATGGGTCTTTGGTTCCTTGGGGATTATGTATGTGAAGGTAAATATTCGTCTGAGCTTGGTGTAACTAACCCTTTCAACAGCTGAGAAGTATGCGTTTGCCATGGTTGCACATTACTTGTCTTGATGAACCAATCTCTTCAAGGATAGTAGTTTACAGGAATTAAGATTTTATTTTTCCAAATGATAACCATTAAGAGGAAGAATGTGATCCTTGCAGTGGCTTCACTTCATAGAACAAGAAACATTGAATTAAAAAACATCCTTCATAATGTCAAGTTTGATTTTCTGTTTGTGCTTTGTTCTTGCATGCTAAAGATTTGATGTAGGCAGTAGGAGGATCAAGCCTATCTCTCAAGAAGCATTCTAGAAATTTAAACCTACCTGCAAGGAGGACTAAAGCTACCTCTCTAGAACAATAATTATCTGAAAAAAAGCTAAAAATCTTAGCCCCACATGAAAGCTGGTAAGGTGTTTGGTCCATCTCAGTTATTTTTGCGTAGTTCAACTAACCTATTAAATGTACAACTCGGGCTTTGCCGTACACAGATGAGATGATACTCCTATGTCTTGCTCCAATTCCACCTGCAATGTCTCAATCAAGCAAGGTTGAGGGTTTTTCTCCATGTGTGCACTTGTTGTTGTGTATAACAAAAGCCAAATTGGATGTATAGTAGGGTTCGTTAGGCTATGCCAAAAATAAATTAGATAGGCCAAACACCCAGCATGCATTCAAGTCGACCTAAGATAGGCCAAGCACCTAACCTGCATTCAAGTAGACCTAAAACTTTTGGATTATTTCTCTCTTCGTTTCAATTTATGTGACTAAGTTTGAATAGGCACATAAACAAGAAAGAACACAAGAATTTTGGAACTTGTGGTCATAAACATGGTATAAACATTTTGTCAATGGTCTTAGTTGCAATATCTGTTCAAAAACATGAGCTTTGGGGATAAGTGGATTGGGTGGGTCAATTGGTGCATTTCAACTGGAAAGTTTTAGTGATTGTAAATAGGACCCCTGAAGATTCTTTCTCACACACATGGGTTTGAGACAGGGAGACCTACTTTCTCCCTTATTCATCCCAGCAATGAAAGAGGCTTAGTCTAATGTTATGTAAGGCCATGTCTCCATCAGATCAAAGGTTTCGGTATTAGGATAGGGGGATCTAATGGAGTTGACGTATGTCACATACTTTATGCTGACGACACACTAATCCCTTCCCTTGTGGGATTGAGGCGAACTAACTGAGGTATCTTAGAGTCATTTTGTTATTATTTGAAGTTGTATCTGGGTTGAAGATCCACTTGGGAAAGAGTTCACACGTTTCCTGTCAGTGAAGTGGAGGATTTTCCGCCATAGGGCGATAATTTAGGGGTGCCAAACAGGTGAGCTTCCTGTCAATTCCACTTTGTGGGATTACACTAGGTATGTTGCTGTTGTAAACAGGTGAGCTTCCCACTACCTATCTTAGCATGCTTTTCGGTGCTAGATACAAGTCTAAGCAAGTGTGGCAAGAGATAGGAGAGGTTTGGAAAGAAGCTTGGTACTTTGGAAACACAATACCTATCTCAAGGGGGCAGAGCTATCCTTATTAATAGTGGACTTGGCTCTCTTCCGACCTATCTTATGCCCTTCTGTCGTATGCCTGTCAGTGTAAGGACAAAGGAAGAGTCTTGACAGGATCAAAGAAACTTTATGTGGAAAAGAAAGGCTTGCAACTTGGGAAAAGCAGTGTCTAACTTGATGCAATTTACAACGAAGGGGAATGTCAATTTGCCAGAGCTGCTACTTATATAACAAGGAAGAGGAGTTCAACAGTCACCATTTTTTGCACTGCAAAATGGCTAGACAGCTTTGGAATCTATTTGTGAATCTGTTTGTTGAAGTGTATGACCATCTCATCTAAACACTTAAGATGTTGGGAGATAACACAATTTCTTTTTTAATTAATTACACCTTCAACATGTCCCTTCACGTGTGCGCTGAATTTTTTATTTTATTTTTTTGTGGTCAAGCACGTGGAAATTTTTTGATAATGGGTGGCAGTGAGACTTGAACTCAGGAGTTCTGCATGCACTATTATCACGTTGAAGTGTGTGACCGACCATCTTATTTAAAAGCTTAAGTGGTTAGAGAGTGCACTTTTATTTAATTAATTAAATCTTCAATATCTCAACTTGCCTTTGGTTGTGCTTGTAACTTACCTTTTGTACTCTTGCTAGAAAAACCTATTAGTTTTAACTTTTATGTGCTACTTTTTAAATCTATCAATGCTATTAATCTTTGATTTCTAGAGGAAGCATTAGTGGTAGTTTTTCTGTATTCATTTATTTCTTGAAACAAATGGCCGTTTGTACACTACACTGCAACTCCAGTGGATCCAGTTTTTGTTTTGTTACCTATTTTTGAAGAAGCAAGAATGAAGGTATTAATTTCTAACTTCTGAGTGATGTATCTCACAGCAATAAGTTTCTTATATGAAGCAACTGCTAGCTAAAATCATGTAGTAGAGAAGTGTAATACTTGCAAGTATGCCACATGCCGACATTTGATTTAAAAAAAAGAACTTGCAAGTATGTAGTTTACAAAGTGCTATTGCTTTATGCAATATTTATACACAAAAGAAGTGCTTCTTAACTACGTAAGATTCAGATTGTGTTCCCGCTTGACGAGCTGGTTTCTAATTGTTATTTTGTTTATTGTGACAAATGCAGAAACAGGATGATCCAGGAAAGTTTAGGCAAGTGGATGAAATAATTTATGTTGTGGGCTATCCTGGATACCAGCATCTTTCTTCTGTTGCTGAGAACTGCATGCAAGTGGTTTGTGATGTCAAAGGTGATAATAGACTGTTGTCGCGTACTCAGTTTTTATTGTCTCATTATGCTAGATGACGTGAGATCTCATATTATGGAATATGGAGTGTTACATAGAGATGTTATCCATGTACCTCACCTCAAATCCTTCTGTTTATGTATCTGACTTGAAGTTTTGCAAATAAATTTTAGGAAAAGGTCATGTGAAAATGGTATGCGATCTAAAATGGTGTAAATGATAAAGCATTTGACACTGTCACACTATCACATTTACTTTTGTGTTGGTGGTGACTATCTAATGCTTAATATTTTTCCTTCCCCCTCTTTTTTTTTTCTTTTCCTGTAAACAGATATCGGAATGACAAAAATTTTCAGGCTTAATGATGAGAAGGTGCTAAAGTGGTTATGCTTGAAGTTCAGACTTCATCTTTTACAAGCCCATATATGGGGTGGTTATTTTCTTTGGTATAATGTGTGGTGATGATCTTGTTCTAGCATTCAGAGTAAAAATCAAAACTTTCTGGAAATTAGAAGTTCAATAGTTCCTTTCTTGTGATTAGTTTCCAGTATCTGATTGGTCCAATCTGCAAGAAGTATGAAAAGCAACATATAATTTTATCCGGTTAATGGCCTGTAATAGTTTAGCTAAAGATGGATCTCCCGTTAGTTATGCCTACATTTAGTTGTGAAGATGGTCCTACGAGTTATGATAACTATGACGTAGTGCATATAGTTACATAAAAAATATTTTTCCACATGATCTGGCAGCCACTCTGATTCCTCACAGTGTAAGTAAACTTGATTGTTTGATATCCTATAACTCGCTCCCAGCTTAGTCATTTGGTTTGAGCAACGATTTATAATATCTAAGAGAAACAACTTAGGACAGAAGTTGATATTCTTATCATCTAGCTTGGACCTGGAATTCTTCAAATGGAAACGGAGCAGCTTGGGTGTAAAATGTGTCATATTTATTTTTAAAAAAGGCTAAAGGGCAACACCCAACCAGAGTCTTACATAAAAGGAACTAATAGATCTCTTATTTTGTTGTTATAAAGGTATTCTTATATTTTGGTTAATTATACTTGTTAGAAGATTTTCGTGGATCCAAGAGGAAAAGCTTGGATTTGAATTGTTGAATGAATTTGAACAACACAGAAAGTAGAGAGAGAAAGGGCATGCCTGCCACTTTATGGATATGATCCTATGCAGAATACGTTCTACTTCATATACTAGTATGAAGTATCTGTTTGCTTGTCAATTCTAGAGTCAAATCACTTGTAGTCAGATGAAAAAGGAATGGCTAGTATGACCTTGATTAAATGTGAAAATACTCTCCTGTTAATTTGTTTTCCGTTTAAGTAGAAAGAGAGAGAAATGGAAGCTTTCCAGAAATATGAGTTGATCTTGATATTTGCGTCTTAAGTAAATCTGGTTGTCTAATAGAAGTGAGTATACATAAGCTTTTACAATGATACTGCCACTTTAAGATATCACAAAGAGATTAAGAGTACATTTGGTTGGTAGTGTCTTGTTCATATCTAGTAACCTCTTCTTTGTCTACAATGGTCTATCCTTCTTAGAAATTGAGTAGTCTCTCAGACAATTTTCATTATTTTCCATGTCTCCATTCTAACTCTTAAGGTATTTGTAGGTAATCCAATTAAAGAAGACATTGCTGACACTGGATAAGAACTATGCTGCTCGAGATAAGAAAGAAATATGTATGTCTCTTTTTGAAATCGTTATATTTTTGTACAGTTAAAAAGGTTATGATTCTCATAGCCAACTATGGTCCATCAAAGACATTCTCGCATTGTTCTTTGTTTGAGGAACTCTTCAAGTATCTTTTCAGTTCAAGTATCTTTAATGTATTCTTGGTTTTTAAAGAACCAGGAACGAAATTGGTTTGACCAATTCAGCTCGCTTATCATCTTAAATATGTGGTTGAGCGAAGATTGAGAAGGGTCGTGTCCATTTCGGAGAACCAGTTTGGTTTTATGCCTGGTCGCTCGACGACAGAGGCAATTCACCTGGTGAGAAGATTGGTAGAGCAGTATAGGGAAAGGAAGAGGGATTTGCACTTGGTGTTCATCGACCTGGAGAAGGCATATGACAAAGTCCCTCGGGAGGTCCTTTGGAGATGCTTGGAGGTGAGAGGAGTTCCGGTGGCGTACATCAGGGCTATTAAGGACATGTACGATGGAGGGAAGACTCGGGTGAGGACGGCGGGAGGTGACTCAGAGCATTTTTCGGTCGAGACAGGATTGCATCAGGGTTCGACGCTTAGCCCTTTCCTTTTTGCGTTGATGATGGACATGTTGATGCGGAGTATTCAAGGTGAGGTGCCTTGGTGTATGCTATTTGCGGACGATGTAGTGCTGATTGATGAGATGCGGGGTGTGTGTGAATGAGAAATTGGAGGTTTGGAGGCAAACCCTTGAATCTAAGGGTTTCAGGTTGAGTAGGTCCAAGACAGAGTATTTGAAATGCAAGTTTAGTGAAGCGAGTCTGGAGGATGAATTGGTGGTGAGGTTGGATTCCCAGGATGTTTGTAAGAGGGATAGTTTTAAGTATCTTGGGTCTATGATTCAGGGGAATGACGAGATTGATGAGGATGTCTCTAAACGTATTGGAGCTGGGTGGATAAAGTGGAGGCTCGCCTCGGGAGTGTTGTGTGATAAGAAGGTGCCCCTCAAGCTTAAAGGCAAATTCTACAGAGTAGCAGTCCGGCCGGCCATGTTGTATGGAGCGGAATACTGGCTAGTCAAGAACTCCCACATTCGAAGATTGAAGGTGGCGGAAATGAGAATGTTGCGTTGAATGTGTGGACTTACCAGAGGAGATAGAGTTAGAAATGAGACTATCCGGGAGAAGGTGAGAGTGGCTTCGGTGGAGGATAAGATGCGAGAAGGAAGATTGAGATGGTTTGGGCATGTGATGAGGAGGACTGGAGGGAGGTGATTAGACAGGACATGGAGCAGCTTCATCTTTCTGAGGACATGACCCTAGACAGGAAGGAGTGGAGGTCGCGGATTAGGGTAGAAGGTTAGGGTGAGTGGGTGGGTTGTGGCAAGGTATTAGGACAAGCTTGTTTAGCCGGGCAGTAATTCTAGGTCTGTGTCCTTGAGTAGGAGCCTCTAGTCAGGTGAGTTTGGGGGGGGGAGGGTGAGTGTATGGTACTAGGTCTGTGTCCTTGAATAGGAGCCTCTAATCTGTGAGTGTTTGTTACTACCAGGTGGGTGTCCTAGTTCTTATTTCTTTTTCGAATTGCTCGTAATTTCTCTTTTTTCATACTTCTGTGATACTTATTTCTATTATTTCTTGTTTCTTGTCTCTGTTTGCCATCCATTCCTGTTACATGTTTTATTACGATCTTTGGTGTACTATTCTCTATCCTGAGTCGGGGGTCTATCGGAAACAGCCTCTCTACTTCTGCGGAGGTAGCGGTATGGACTGCGTACATCTTACCCTCCCCAGACCTCACTTTGTGAGAATACACTGGGTCTGTTGTTGTTGTTGTTGTTGTAATGTTCATATGAAAGCTGAAAAAGATTATACTAATTAAGACTGTCTAACGGGCCGGGCCGGTTCAACCCGGAACCGGCCCTCTCATTCTTACCGGGTTCCGGGCCGGTTACGGGCCGGGCCGGGCCGGGCTGCACAGTAAAAATATTAAAACCCACCCGGAACCGGCCCACTTAACCCAATCCGGTCAAACCCACTAAAACCCGGTCAAACCCGGTTAAAAACCGGTCAAATATACACTATATACGCTATATACATAATATATACATTAAATATACACTTTTATAGAAGATATATACACGTGTATACATTAAATATACACTTGTATAGAAGATATTAAAATTATAAATCGTTAAATAAAAAAAAATAAAAAACAACGACTATACGTTAAATATACACGTCTATAGAAGATCTATTAACATTCATACACTCTATTCTATGTATATGTAATACTTTAAATGAGATATACTACAATATATATACATTACAATATATATTTGTATAGTTATATACTAATTTATAAAACATATACACATGTATACGTTAAATATACATGTCTATAGAAGATCTATTCACATATATACACTCTATTCTATGTATAGGTAATACTTTAAATGAGATATACTACAATATATATACATTACAATATATATTTGTATAGTTATATTCTAATTTATAAAATATATACACATATATACGTTAAATATACACGTCTATAGAAGATCTATTAACATTCATACACTCTATTCTATGTATATGTAATACTTTAAATGAGATATACTACAATATATATACATTACAATATATATTTGTATAGTTATATACTAATTTATAAAACATATACACATGTATACGTTAAATATACATGTCTATAGAAGATCTATTCACATATATACACTCTATTCTATGTATAGGTAATACTTTAAATGAGATATACTACAATATATATACATTACAATATATATTTGTATAGTTATATTCTAATTTATAAAATATATACACATATATACGTTAAATATACACGTCTATAGAAGATCTATTAACATTCATACACTCTATTCTATGTATATGTAATACTTTAAATGAGATATACTACAATATATATACATTACAATATATATTTGTATAGTTATATACTAATTTATAAAATATATACACATGTATACGTTAAATATACATGTCTATAGAAGATCTATTCACATATATACACTCTATTCTATGTATAGGTAATACTTTAAATGAGATATACTACAATATATATACATTACAATATATATTTGTATAGTTATATTCTAATTTATAAAATATATACACATATATACGTTAAATATACACGTCTATAGAAGATCTATTAACATTCATACACTCTATTCTATGTATATGTAATACTTTAAATGAGATAAACTACAATATATATACATTACAATATATATTTGTATAGTTATATACTAATTTATAAAATATATACACATGTATACGTTAAATATACACATCTTTAGAAGATCTATTCACATATATACACTCTATTCTATGTATATGTAATACTTTAAATCCACTAAAACCCGGTCAAACCCGGTTAAAAACCGGTCAAATATACACTATATACGCTATATACACAATGTATACATTAAATATACACTTCTATAGAAGATATATACACATGTATACATTAAATATACACTTCTATATAAGATATATAAACATATACACATGTATACATTAAATATACACTTGTATAGAAGATATTAAAATTATAAATCGTTAAATAAAAAAAAATAAAAAACAACGACTAAGGAGTGAATGAATTTGTGGAATTTTATTGATTGCAAAATGATCCAAAATTTATAATTTACATGAATGAAAAATCTATAAATTATGCATCATTTTTTCCAACTCATTCATGTTAATATTAATTGGAACTTGCATAGGGTAGTCGAAGTCAACGGGGGAAAAACCATGCATTGGACTTGATTCTGCTGAGTTCTCCCGTGAAGTCATAATTTCTTCAAGTTTGAGGTCGTCGTTGGGCTCTGGTTCCATTCCTTGGTTTCTTCTTTCTGCTCTAATCCAATCTCTGAGGCAAACTAAAACATTCATTGCGTTGCTTCCCAATGAGTGTCGGTTGTCTCCAAGCTGCTGTCGTCCCTGACTGAAGGCGCTCTCTGATGCAACGGTTGACATAGGAACATTCAAGATATCTCTGGCTAATCTTGAAAGTACAAGATATTGTGATTCATTATTCCTCCACCAATCCAGCGTGTTGATCCGTCGTCTGCGATCCTCTGGTGGCGTCCGCAGATAATATTTCAGCTCTTCCCGATAAGTTGATGTGTAAGCTCTCTCATCCACACTGTTCCAACAAGTTAAATCATAAAACGAATCAGGAAAACCACTATGTGCCGGCCTTTTAGAAGCTGATGGCTCCTCGGGAGGATGAGGAGCGACAGTTGGAGTGATATTTGTAGGTACGGCTGAATCAAATAAATCAGCATAGTGATTATATAATTTTTCTATATAATCTTTTGCATCAGCCGTAGCCGTCCACAAATCAGGTTGTACTTGTTCAGAATCATGGTTAGTATTTATTTCTAAGTTAGTATAAATAAGAGTACTAAAGTGACACATATGATTATATTTCATGCACGGATTTAACATAGCAGCAACCAAGTAAATAGGGGGAATCGGGAAGAAATATTTTTTAAATTTCGTAAACATAGCGCCAGCAGCTTCTTTATAACCTTCTTTATCTTTATATTGTCGGAGCAAACCAGAAATATCGGCTATATATGCCAAAATATTACAAACAGTAGGATAGTATGCACCGGAAAATTCAACCGTAGCTACATAAAATTTTTCTAAGAACTTAACAAGATCATTAATTATAACCCAATCAGAATTATGTAGCATGCAATCAGCAGAATCAGCAAATGAACCACAATGTTGGTTAAAAGCTAGTGTAATAGGAATTCTATATTTATAACAAGTTTTTAAAAATTCATACGTAGAATTCCATCTAATATCAATTTCCTCAGGCATCAAAATCGGTGCAAGTCCATTTTCTTGACATTTAACTTTAAATTCTTTAATTCTAGATCTACGATTATTTCCTTGAATAAAACCAACAGCAAGACGAATTTTTTCAATATAAACCTCAAAAAAGTCAAGACCATCTTTTACAATTAAATTATATATATGACATGCACACTTAACATGAAAAATTTCAGGAAAGGGCGGAGATAGCGTAGATTTTATTTTTGTTATAGCAGTCTTGTTGTTAGAAACATTATCAAAAGCAATACATAAAATTTTATTTTCTATACCATAATATCCGGCAATTTTAATAATAGAATCAGCAATAAATTGTCCAGTATGTTTCCGATTTTCATCATATAAAAAAGCAAGAATACGTTTTTGCATTATGAAATTACTATCCATCCAATGACAAGTAACGGTTAAATAATCATTTTTATTTACAGCACGACCAAGATCGGAAGTTAGGGACAATCTACATTGAATATTTTTTAAGAATGTTGATAAATAAAAACAATATTGTGAATGGAGTCTAAAAATATCAGACCGACAAGTAGTTCTAGGAATACCATTAAACATAGGATTATAAATTGCTTGTATATAACGAATAAAGGCATCAGAAGAAGGAAAACTAAAAGGCAAACAACCCACAGCTACCATTTTAGCTATTTCTTCTCTGTCCCTCAATTTATTATACTTTTTCGCTACTTGACCGGTTGTTGGGTCCATTCTAGTTTGCGTTGACCCACCAACATCCCCACCACCTTTTGCAATATTCAACTCTCTAGTGTGATCTTCAGCTATATGTCTCATTAACGTACCCGTACCCCCTTGCTTACCGCCACTTCTATGCTTATATTTTTGTTGACAAATATTGCACTGCACCTCAATATCTGATATACGTTCAAAAAATTGTCATGCAATACTAGTTCTTTTACGGGGTTTTGGGGCACTGGGAGGACGGGAAGGGAGATTAACTGATTCAGATCTAACGTTAGCATGTCCTACTGCGGGTGTTTCAGCAATATTTTCATCATCTTCGTCTACATTAACTGCATCTACTTCATTTTCTTCTTCTATACCGTAATTTTCCTGAAATTCTACATAATCCATATCGTGAGCACCTACACCTATTTCTTCCTCAAAAGGTGTACCAAGCGGTACCGGAGGCGAAGTCACACGGGTATATCTATTACTTGAACTACCTCTACCGCTAGTAATTCGCTTTTTACTACCACTACCGCTTCCGGGACAAAAATTTCTAACACCTTTAGTAGCGAGGTTTTTTAATTTATCCATAATATAAATTAAATTAAACTAAAAATATTCAAAATACACAAATATAATAAAATTAAATATTAAACAATTAATACAATAAATAAAAATTAAACGTAAGAGATGGAACGACAATACCAAATTTTGGAAGTATCCGAAGATTGCGACTTTAGAAACTTCCGCTCGTACTTTGTAAACGAAAAATTAAAAATTTAAATTGAACACTTTAAGAAATTAAATATATTGAATATTTGAGAATTGAGAATTGAGATTTGAGAGAGAATGAGATTTGAGAGAGTGAAAAATTGAGTGAGAAATGATTTGAAGTTGTAGGGTATTTATAGATTTATTTTGGGGATTAAAATATATATATATATATATATATATATATATATATTTTTTTTTTTTTTTTAAGTTAATGGGCCCAAACTAGCCGTTTGGACCCAAAAACGGTAATATAGCCGTTGGGCCAACGGCTAGTTTGGCCCAATAATTTTTTTTTTTTTTTTTTTTTAATTCCGGGCCGGTTAACCGGCGGGCCTGGACCGGGTTGGTCCGGGCCGGGTTAACCGGGCCCAGTTTTAAAAAAAAAACGGACCGGAACCCGGAACCCTAAAGCCCTAGGGCTTACCGGGCCGGGTCAAACCGGTCCGGTTTGATATGTAGGGCCGGTTCGGGCCGGGCCAGCCCGGCCCGTTTGACAGGTTTAATACTAATTAATGCTTTTTGAAGTAAACAGTATCTGATGCAGTATCTATAATTGGAGAGTACTTGAAGGAAGAGCCTTGGTTGAAGCTCCTTTGCCGCAAATTGAGGTATTTCCTTTAACTGATAAATGGCTGAGTTCTTCTGATTGTTTTTAAAATTATTTGTCTAGGTATCATTAGGTAGACGTTATTGTTTTACTCAACATCCTAAAAGGAAAAAAATGCAATGATATGCCTTGATTTGGGGAAAACAACTCTCAGGACCTATTCTCTTAGTTACGTGCTGGTACAAATTATAAGCTTCAAGTATAAACAATGATAGGAAGATCTGGAGGACGTGAATTAGGGCAGAAGGCTAGGGCCAGTTTGGGTCGCTAGTGTAGGGAATTACTTGGTGGGGGTATTATTCTTGTTATGATACCTTGTTCCATGTTGTATTACGAATCTGTGTGCTTTTCTCTGTTTTTATTACTTGTGGGTGCCGTATTTATGTTATGAAATCTTGTTCTGTGTTTTACTATGTATTTGTGTGGTATCTCGTGTCTTGAGCCTGGGGTCTATCGGAAACAACCTTTCTACTTCTTTAGAGGTAGAGGTATGGACTGCGTACATCTTACCCCCAGACCCCACTAGGTGGGAGTACACTGGGTTTGTTGTTGTTGTTGTTGTTGAAGTATAACAATGATAGTTTTGATCACAACTATTTGGTATCGCTCATAGGATTCTTTTCTGCCATCATGTCCTATAATTGGAGAGTACTTGAAGGCCGGAGGACTTTCTGGCTTAGAGAAGGTGCTTGGCTGGTCTTGTTTAGAGGGCCTATGTTCCTAGTTAAAGTATTGCTCTTGATGCTAACCGACAATACATTTTAAATTGGTGGTGGTTGTGTGGCAAAACCCCCATGTCTTCTCTTTACAAGTTATCTAATTTAACCAGTTTATTGTTATCATTATGATTACAGCATAGACTTGCAAGATGAGACGAAAGCGCCAAATTCTGAAATTCATTCATCACCAATGGAAAATGGTTTCGAGTCCTATCATGAACACAGGTAAGCAACCATTTTTAAACTGGCTCTGATCCCATGACTTGGTGCTTAGGAAGTATTCTCTTCTACGGCACCAGGAACGAGGATAATAAACTGTGCAAGAACAGTATCATCCTGTCTTGATGCATGGTTAAAAAAAAATAGAAATTGAATCTTATGTTTACAATATGTTTCTCTCCCAGGCTGTGCCGTGCCTACTGTAATATTTGTAATTTTGTGTTTGGGCAAAGCCTACATGTGCATGAAGAACTAATTTTTGATGTTACGGATTCTTCTTTTCCATTTCTTTTCTGCTTGGGAAGATAATAGGATAGATTAAGTTGAACACCCTTTGTCGAAAAATTATATTATACATAAAGAAAACTATATGAAGTATATAGATCAAAAATTACTTTTCGTTCGTATATATTAAATCTTGAACACACTTGATAAAATTTCTGGCTTCGCCATTGCTTGTTGGTATTGTTGATGGGCGCTATAATAGAGAAATAGTATATTGCTGCAGCAATGACATATATACTCTATTAGCTGCTTAGCATGCTGACATAACAGTAGACAACCAAAAACGAAATCACAACAGATAGCCATGAACTTGTCTATGTCACATCTTTGGTCTACCCGGTCTTCGAATCAGCAACCTACATTTATCAATGATAACATTATACTCCCTCCGTTTCATAATAAATGAATTGTTGGATTTTGACGCATATATTAAGGAAAAAACATTAAAGACATAAATTTAACACAACTTTCCATTTTTACCCCCCAAAAAAGGAAAAAAGTTGATCTTGTAATATCTTTTCAAAAGTTAATTGGTTGTCAAATCATAAGGGCAAATTTGGAAAAAAATTCAATAATTCACTTATTTTGAAACATCAATAATTACCCCAATAATTCACTTATTCCGAAACGGAGGGAGTACTATAGGTTACCTTCTTTAAGCATGAGGATTACTTCTTTATAATCTATGATTATTTCAATGTGGAGGAGGTTGTTTCCTTCTACATTTTTAAGGCCCTCCATTAGAACACTCAACTCCATTAGCTATGGGAAAGCTTCTAGAGAACCAAGGACATGCTTGTCAAGTCATCAACTACCTTTTCTTTTTATTATATACTCCCTTCGTTTTATATTACTTGGTATGTTTGTGTTTTTACACAATTTCTAAGGAGAAATTAATAAAACGTACAAATTGACCAATATAACCCTATTAATCTCACATTAGATATTGTCATTAATTATTGAAGTTGATTACTCTTCCATTAAATTACTAAGGGTAAAGTTGGAAAAAGATATTCAATTATCTCTTGATTCTTTAAACATGTCAATTATTTTGAGATAATTTTTTTTTAGCAAACACGTCAAGTAATATGAGATGGAGGAAGTATATGTATTTAATTGTCAATATCAAACAACATTAACTTGCAATCGTCTATTACTCTCTCGTTTTGTTTTAGCTGAGCTTCTTTCTAAAAAATTTTGTTTCAATTTAGTTGTTCCTTTAATGAAATCAAGAGGATTCTATTATGTTCTTCTAATACTACCCTCAACATTAAATGACTAAACAAAGTGTATTTACTCAAATTTATATTTTCAAAGCATAATTAATAAGACTAATTTGATAAAATAAATTCCTGATAAATATTTTCTTAAGGAGAGTGTTAAGTCAATAATGGCCAATTATTTTGAAACGGAGGGAGTAGTATTGACTTAATTATGCTAGTAGCTTTGAAGTTGTTCATTACTATAAATTTTGAATTTTTTGCTATGACTTTCTCAAAGTTTGAATTTCTATATTTTTTTTGACTCAAACTAATAAAGCCTAACAACATTTAATTAAGGGAAAATATTCAAATTTACCCTTTAATTATGCCAAGTGGTTTATATGCATCAAATGGTATTGAAATCCTCCCCATGTTGAAAAGGTGAATAAATATCGAATTCAATTTCATATTGCTTCAAATGAAATTAATTTGTGCCTTCTAATTAAATCCCTACGTGTTGCGATATAGCTTTCCAAATTCTCCAACTTTTGAAATCAATAAAGACTCGAGAGGTCAAATCAGAATTTAAAATTTATGAACGCTAGATTTTAATATTTTTAAGTTACTCAACACGGTAATTTTGTAATGAACACACTAGCTCCGCCCCAAACTAAGATAGCTTGCTTTCATGTATTAGTTTTTGGAGGAATAATACAACTTTAGGGCATGATGGTCATTCGACTTTTAATGAGTAAATTGATAATTTGTGACATTTTTAATCTTAGTATAAAATTGTATATATTAGTATCATTTTAATTTCAAAATAGAGGCGAAAGATCTATTTGAGATCAATGTCAAGATTCTAAGGATCATAAAGGTCTTGGTCTTTGATCCAATGGGGATTAGCTGGGACACGAGGAGCTCAGCCCCTCAAAAATCCTCGTACCGCTACGGGAGAGCATTCCTTAGAAAATCCCATACTGAAAAGGGTAAAAAATATCCCTCTACTTTGATAAATTGACTAAGTTTGCCCTTCGTCATACTAATGGGTCAAGTATACCTCTGATGTTGTACTATAGCGCCAAATATACTCATGTCATTAGAAAAGTTATAAAAATACCCCTCTTTTTAATACTTCTCTATCATGGCAAAATGTGAGTCATGTGACGTGACATTTGGATGAGGTGGATGCCACGTGACACGCCACCTAAACATCAAATTTTTTTCCTTCTTTATCATATATTTTTTGCTTCAAATTTTATTTACTTAACTATTTAATTTATCATTTAAAAAAAAATATATGAGTAATTAACTGTAATACCCCGTAAATTTTTCTAGTCGTTAAAACTCTTTAAAGCATGAGAAGAGAAGCTTAACACTTAGAAAATTTGGCTAAGTGTTGGAACTTCTTCATTTCATAAGCCTTCGAACTTTGATGAATTATTTCACGATCTTCCCGATCTCCGTTTGTCGATTTTATTGTTGATTCATGATGGGGCAAGTCAGTAGTACATCTCGGGTGAGTTTCAGAATTTTTAGACCAGCTTAAGGGGGTGTTTGGTTGCCCAAATCAGTAGCTCGGGGCGATTAGCCCGCGTTGCCCTGGCTAGTCCCCCGGGATAAGCAAGGCGCCGCCCTAGCTAGTCCCCCGGGATAAGCAGGGCACCGCCCTGGGTACTCCGCTTGGGCCAAATTCTACACTTCAACTCCGTCCTCTAAAGGGCAAAAGGGTCAAATTCCACCCCTATATAAGCCTATAACACGAGATTTAGCCTTATTTCACCCAAATATTGTTGTTTTCTCTCAAATTTCCTCAAGAACAAGCTTAGGGTTTTCAATATAGGATCCAAGTTCAAGACTCAAATTCAAGAATATCTCCGTCAATCTTCGTTAAATCGAGAACTAACGTATGCTAGATGTTGATTCTTGGGTCTCTTCCACCCAAGAAGTTCAAGAATCCTTTTCTAAATTTAAAAATTATATAATTATGAGTTTTCATGATTTATGTGAATCGGAATCCATATTTATGTTGTTGTTGGGTGTTAATTCATGTTTTGATTACAAAGTGCCAAATTTTGATTCTAGTATGTGATGAATTTCATGATATCCGCGATAAACCCTTCAAGTTGCATGTTAATTGATATAGTCATGTTAATTTGATGTATAGATTGTTGTATAACCAAAGTATGATCTCCATATATTTGATAAAATGCTTATTTGAATGAGATAGTGCCATTATAGCATGTTAGCATGAAAATTCTCAATTATGTATAAGTTAATGCATGTTAAGTGTTTGATGAAAGACCTTATTAGATGAATTATGAGACATTAGTGTGCATTTCTATGCATGTACAAGTTTATGAATTTCAAGTGCTTGATGAAATGCTTCATTGATTGTATTGTGAGTTGTTGACCATTGTCAAGTATTCAAGAATTGTCATGTCTTATTTCTATTTATGCTATCGAGTCCTGGAGGTATTTATCCCCGACAATTTAGCGGTATACCTAGAGCCAAGTGTCAGTTTCAAGATAACTCTCAGTCAAGCCATGATCAGTAGTTTTCAGTCAGTTATAGAACTCAGGAAAAGTCAGTAGATTCAGAAATCAATCTCAGTCTAGTATTCAGATCAAGAACTCAACAAGCTCAAGTATCAGTCCAGTCCACTTCAGACCTCAGTAGTATTCAGTTCAGACCTCAGTAAACTCAGTGAGATAACATAACTCAGCAGCATTCAGTCAGTTAACGGATGTTTCAGTAGTATTCCGTCAGTCAACGGAACTCAGTGAAATCAGTCAGTTAAACAAACATAATCAGTTAATAGATTTAGCCCAGTCAAGTACAGTCTAAGAATCAATATTTAGTGTCTATTCAGTTGGGAGTAAGAACTAGCACCGAGCGAGTGCAGGGATGACGACTTTCCTGTTAGAGAGGCAGAGTCGTTAGTAGTAGTCCTTGTTCTCCATAACTGCATAGCTATGATGATAGGCGAATTTACGCACCTATATCAATATATTTTGCCCATATTTTAGCCTAGTTTTGAGAACAAATTATATATTTCATGCACTTTTAGTCCCTTTTCCTGTAAATGAGCTAACGAACATGATTAGTAAAGTTTCAGGTATAAATGATGCATAATTCAGCATTTTATGGCTTACTTGACGCTAAAGAAAGCTCACGAAGGAAGGGAAGGGAGTTTACACGCCTAAGGACCAAAACTGCTGCATGGAAAATCTGTTCCGGGCTAAAACAGCATTTCTGAAGACTTTGGGGGACCAAAACTGCTGCATGGAAAACCTGTCCCGGGCTAAAACAACAATTCTGAAGACTTTGGAGACTTACAGACACAAAGCTGAATTTTGACAATGATACATTAACCTAGTACAATTAGGTTATGTATTTCATTATTTTAAGTGGATTATGATAATGTTACCTTAACCTAGTACATTTGGGTTAAGGATTTCATTAGTCTAATAGGATTTGGTTATTTATTTCATTAGCTTAGTAGGATTAGGATATGGGTATTATAAATACCCTATCATGCTAGAGATTTTAGAGAAGAAGGAGGGAGGAAGGAGGGAGAACACAATACTTCCTTCCATCCCTCACATCTTCTAACATCTTCTATCATCTTTTTTACATCTTCTAAACTCTTCTAATCTTTCCATTAATTCTATTTTTCTTCTTCTACTCTTCCATTCTTAAATTCCACAACAAAAGAATCGTTACTTGCTAAGGAATCACGCTTCATGCCTATCACTTGATCTACACGCCATTACTCAATATCGTGATATAATAATAATGTCAATCGTGATTTCCTTCGCATTCATGGGTAACTAAACTTCTCTGTTGGGGTTATGGAAGCCGTATGAGATACTATCTATTGCTGTGAGTTTGTGAGTTCGAGGCACGTATATTGCTTATATCATTATTCTCTTCATCTTAATCTACATTCTTTGCGGTTGCAAACGCAAGAATACGCCAGTCTAACATTTAACTTGTTCGAGAGAAAAGTTATTTGTCTGGAAAAGAGATAATGTCAAGGTAGTAGGACACCCTTTCCTATTAAAAAGCTAGTGCCGTAACTGGACTAACCTCTTGGAGAATTCGTACCGTTAGACACGCTTTAAGCTCGAGAGAGTTAAAGTGAAATAGTCCTTGTTTAGGTCGAGAGACGCTTGGATTTACCATCGACTACAATCCTCTATAAGCAATTGCATGCCAGAATTCTACACACTCATAGCCAATAGAGACGTATACCTCAGAAGGTGGACATAACCCCAACTTCTCAATTCTCATTGTTTACATCTCACTAAAACATTCTTTCTCTTTTTACTTTGCTATTGCCGTTTTTAGATCTTATTTTGGTTACATTACTTGCACGACAAGACTCCCCCCTTTTTTACGAGACTTGCACTAAAAGTCTAGTAATCTTTACTTACTTGTTGACCGAGCTATTCCCTGTGGGATCGATACCCAACCCAGTTGGGTTCTATATTTGCTAACGACCGCTTTACACTCCTACGAGAGCTGTAGATTGAGCGTTATCAAGCTAGCGCAAGATGAGGAGTCACCCGTTAGATTAAGGCTTGGCTACCTCCCAGGAGTCACCCGTTAGATTAGGCTTGACTTCCTGTTTAGGGTCACCCGTTAGAGAGGCTTGACCATAGTAGTGTCTTTACCCGTGGCACGGTATTGACACCTTTCTAGCTGGGGTTACAAGCTGGACCCTACTAGTTCAGATAAGGGGCATGTCGGTTAAGTGAGAACTCCCATAGTTCCAGTTTCAGATTCAGTCTTCAGAGTAGAACTCAAAAATCAGGGTTGTTAGATACAATTACTCTGTTCAGTAAGAAACTTAGATAGTTCAACAGATTCAGAGATCACCCGCTAAATAGGCTGGGTATCAGATACATTCAATCATTGTCCTTATCAATATATCCAGAGATCACCCGCTAGATAGGCCTGATCTCCGATACAGTCAATTAGCATCAGTAAACTCATATATCAGTTTCAGTAGCTTCAGTTACTCAGTATCTTAGTATTAGTAAACTCATATGTTAGTACTCAGAACTCAGTAATCAGAACTTAGTATTCAGTGTTACTATGTTTTCAGTTATAGTCTATGCATTCATGCATGTATCCTCATTCAGTATATTCATGTTATTCAGTCAGTATAGTTCATGCATGTAGCCCTTGCATTCAGCCTTACCCCATCTAGCACACCAGTACATTCAAAGTACTGACGCATTGCGCTATGGAGTCTTATACCATAGGTTCAGGAGTGCGAGATCCAGAGCACCCATAGCAGTTCAGTTACAGTCAGCAGCAGTAGACCTAGCAGTGAGTCTTCATCATTCGAGGATGGTTCTTATTTCATTATATTACTAGATTCATTATTTTAGTAGACGGAGTTAGTTGAGGGATTGTCCCATCAACTCTACATTTTAGACAGTTTAGAGGCTTTCAGACTAGATTTTCAGACAGTTGTATTAATATTCAGTTTTCAGTTGTATTTTCAGTTTTGGACCTTATGGTAATTTTTCCGCCAGTTTTTCGCATTTTTACAGTGTATCATGCAGTGCTCAGTTACAAGTATCAGTTAAGGGTTAGCTTGTGGTCCTTCGGGATCATGAGCACCGTGAAGGGTCCGAGGTACCAGACTCGGGGCGTTACATTAACACACACACAAAAAAACTAATCACTATCACTATTAGTAAACATCCATAGCAGTGTCTAACTTTTTCTAGCATTTCGCTAACCTTAAACCCCCATTTCTGACACCTTTCCACCGAACTTTTCAAAATCCACCACTTTTTCCGGCAACTCAGTTTTTAAACTCACGACTTTTTTCTCTTTACAACTCAATATGTGGCACTTCCTTCTGCCGCCTTTGGTGGAGGTTTACTTTCGTTTGATGAGGAGATATCGACATTTATTAACGATGACAGTTATTTTAAATAACTAAAATATGTGAGTATTTAAATTGTCATTTTTTTTATAATAAGTAATAAAATTTGAAGCAAAATGTTTAAAATAAAAAAGGAAAAAAAAATCTAATGCTGAGGTAACATGCCATGTGGCATTCACCTGACCCAAATGTCACGCCACATGGCTATCACTTTGCCATGGTGGAGAAGTGTTAAAAAGAGGTACTTTGATAACTTTGCTAATGACAGGGTATATTTGACCCTATAGTATAACAACAAGGGTATATTTGATCCAATAATATAACGAGGAGCAAATTTTGCTAATGACAGGGGTATATTTGACCCTATAGTATAACAACAAGGGTATATTTGACCCAATAATAAACTTAGCCAATTTATTAAAATAGAGGGGTATTTTTGACCTTTTTGTGCAAAAGCTACAAAGAAAATATCTTGGAGTCATCCTATGAGTTAAATTAGACCGTTGGATTTAAAACTTCATACGCATATTAGTCTTGTAAAAAAGAAGATCTAATTTCAATAGCTAGATTTTTTAAGGGTAAATTTGAAGTCTCCCAATAGACATTAATTGGAATGACATTGCAATCAATTGATTTTCATTGCAATTGAAGCATAAGTTAACGCGTGTTGGAGTATTTCAAGTCTTTCTTATGTTATTCTAAAAAGAAATTATAATATGATATTTTAGATTATTATATAAATTAGATAACTCGATCGCGCTTTGCACGATCATATAAAATCTACTAAATTTATGAATAATCATTATTAATACATGAGTATTAAAAATAATTTTTAAAAATATCTTTTTTTGTGAAAATTAACGAATATTAAAAATAATTCAATCTTAATTAAATAAGAGGATTATAACACCTAACAAATGATATAAAATTAGAATTAGTTGGAAAAAATGAGGTGATTAAATCTGAGAGTAGATACTTGGCTCACTATGTGTTGCCGATATTTTGATATTAAAATATTTACCACAGATTTAGAACAATGAAAATTATCCCTTACACTTTTTCAAATATTAGTTTAACCACACGTGCTTCGCACGTGTAACATTTAATTATTTAAAATTAGACGATTTTGTTTATGGCAAAGATTTTTAATGAAATTTAAAAAGTTTAAATCACTTCTTAAAGATCTTTCACACTTCAATATAATAATGTAAACATAACATATATTTTATTGTAAGCACAAATATATTTTTCCCCAAAAGTTTCAAGTGGTTAATGGATCGTAACTTTTGCATTTGTTATGTAATACCTCTTTTACTTAATGTTAGCTAGAGGCTAAGAGAGACGCATCGATTTGAACGATATTTGTAGTACGATTATTTTTTATATATATTTAAAATCTTTTCTTATTTTTAAAGTTACATCTTTAGAAAATCTTTGATTACTTACATAAAACTTGTAAAAATTTGGTCCTTCTTATATTTTTCTTTTTCTCACTCTTTCATATTTATTTATAGATTTTTTAAATATGCTTAAAGTGAACTTTAATTGACCTAGAATTCCTAAACTAATTAAAAAGGTATTAATTATCATTAATTCTGATGACTTTCAAATATTTTACTATAAATATTTAAATAATTTTCAACTCTTAAATATTAGGATAATAGTGAAAAGACGATTTTGTCTAATAGCAAAGACTTTTAATGAAGGACAAAAGTTCAAATAATATTTTTAAGGTTCTTTACACTTTTAATATAGTATAGATATATATTAATGTTATATACATCTACATCTACAATATATTATTTACTATTTTCTCAAATTATTATCCTTTAATTATTTTTCTAATATTTAATATTTTAAAATCAACTAAAATTTAATTTTTGCAAAGTTGTCCAAATATTAGTATAGTACGTGTTACTACTATTTATGATGTATAATATTTTTTCTTTATAAAGAATTAGGATTTGATTTATTTATTTTACAAAACTGCTTTTTATGTCTTCTGTTTTGGACTTGAGGAAGAAGCAATTCATGATAGAGTTTATTTACACCATATTGACTACTCTAGTTTCAATTTCTTAGCTATTTCTTTAACTTTACAAATGTTATTTTGCATATTTCAAATAATAAAGAATTTAATACATAAATTTAGTGGATTTCAAAGTCATAAATATAAAAAAATAATTAAATTCCTACATAGAAGAGAAGATTATAATATTAGCATGAACACAATTTTTATTGAGTAAATTTAATAAAACTATTAACATAGGCTTATAAAACGACTTGAACATAAATAGAAAAAGGGACACGAGATGCCTATCTTTTTGATGTTGACGTGTATGCCAATGTCCAAAGCAAAGTTATAGTCATGCGACAGTTTCAATTAGAAATTTTCAATTAAAAATTTGAGAAAATTATTAAAAAGGGAGAATTCATTGTCAAAGAAACATTAATTATGTATGATTCATATATAATCCTTAAATTTAATAACTAAAAAAAAAAAAATAGAAAAAAATGATGATAATGAATTTTTTTTAAAAAGAGACTTCAATCAAAACCAAAATATAATTAAAAAAAAAAACATAGAAGTAGAAGAAGTCATGCGAGGAATCTATGCTCTTATACTTGATTAGTACAACATATACACATAAATAACTTAAGTTATAATATTTTTGACTATTCTACCTTTTCCTAGTGCTTGGAGGAGAATTAATAACTCAATCATGAATTTGTGGTCGTATGATCATGATATCAGTTGAATTCAATGCAATAACAAGGTCAATTTTTCTACAATAGCCAAAGACACAACGTTAATATAATATTTATTGGTATAAATGAATTCAAAACCTAAATAATTAAATTCTAATAAATCTAATAAACAAAAGATGCACAAATTTTAGTGGTAGAGCTATCTGTCTAAGAAAATGTACTATATTATTTTCTTTGGTACAAATAATTACTAATTAATTGTATCATTGTATTTCAAATGATATACACCATGAACATAAAAATATCATATGTTTAAATTTTAGAACTTCTTATAACTATAAAAAGAACTGTTCAATTTTTCTACAATAAGCAAAGACACAACGTTAGTATAATATTTATTGGTATAAATGAATTCAAAACCTAAATAATTAAATTCTAATAAATCTAATAAACAAAAGATGCACAGATTTTAGTGGTAGAGTTATCTGTATAAAAAAAAATGTATTATATTGTTTTCTTTGGTACAAATAATTACTAATTAATTATATCATTGTATTCCAAAAAATATACACCATGAACATAAAAATATCATATGTTTAAATTTTAGAACATCTTATAACTATAAAAAGAACTGTACCACTTACAAAACAAAAACAAATAACAAAATATTAAAAAAAATTAGCAATTAAAAGCAGGAATAAACAGACAATATCAAGCAAATTGAAACCACCTTATTAAAAAATTATTAGCTAATATCAAGACATAACTGAGGAGAACCAAAAAAACAATGACCGAAAGTTTAAAACATGGTAAGTATCCTCAAATCCTTTTATAATCACATTTAGTAGAATTTGTCTTATTCAATGACTCTTGAATATATTCTTTTAAAATTATATTTCAAAGGATGAAAAGTTTAAAATATGGTAAGTATCCTTTTATAATCACTTTTTAGTAGAATTTGTCTTCTTCAACGATTCTTGAATTTATATCCTTTTAAAATTGTGTATCAAATCCAACTAAATTCAATTGCGTTTAGAATTACGGTCCATACAAATTTTAAAAGTAAAAGAACAATTTTGTCTAATGTGGATTGTCATTAATTCTAGTGATTTCTAATTAGAAAAGATTTTATCATAAATATATTTAATTAATTTTTATTTTTTATATATTAGGAAAAAATAGTAAAAAGATGATTTTGTCTAAAGCGAAGACTTTTAATGAAGGGCAAAAAGTTCAAACAACATTTCTGAGGCCTTTCAAACTTTTAATATATTATAGGTGTAGCTTCATGTGAATCCATGATAAAACCCTTGAATAGTGAAGTTAGAGTTGATTCATGATGTTTACTTGTTGTGTGATGTTGTCTACATATACCATGCTCACCATGTGTTTGATTAAATGTCTATATGTGAAGGAAAAGTGCCCTACTAGTATGATAATATGAAATCTCCATTCATGTACAAGTTCATGCATGTCAAGTGTTTGATGAAATGCCTTAGTCAATGAATTATGGAAGTATGTGTGGCCATTGCGGTGCTTTAGAACTTGTACTTTGTGAATTCTCCAACTTATTATATTATGGAATGATGATGTGATTATGTATTCAAGAAAGTCATGATTTGTCAGTTTCTTTCCATCGAGTCCTGGGGGTACTTGTACTCAAAAAATATAATTGTGTGACTAGAGCCAATATCATGTTTTCACGATATTCTCAGTCAAGCCATGTTTAATAGACTTCAGTCAGTCATGTAACTCAGGAAATTTCAGAAATCTCAAGAACTCAGTCAGTTAACTAGAATTCAGTAATATCTTGTTAGTCAACAGAATACATTGATCTCAGTCCAATTCAGTTCAGTAATCCATGTTCAGTGTCTATTTAGATAGGAGTGTGAGTTAGCACCGAGTGAACCCAAGGATGGGAACACATACTGTCAGATGAAGGTGTGATTCTTAGAAGTCATCCTTGTGTTCCAGAACTATGTAGCCAGCATAGGTTGAGACATCAATACTGTCAGATGAGGGTTGATGATGTGGATAAGCACTGCCAGATAAGGGCCTCACCGTTCTCTTTTGGGGACACTGTCAGATGAGGGTTACCCACAGTTTGTCTTTATCAGTGGCACGGTATTGACACCCTTCCAATCAGGGCAAAGATTGGACTCCAGCTCAGCTATAATAGCATGTATGTGGCATGTCGATTAAATAACTACTTCCCACAGTTTCAGTATCAGTCTCAGTAAAAAAGCTCAGATAGTTCTTCAGATTTTAGGACTGTCAGATACAGTCAACTCAGATACTGTACGAAACTCAGATAGTTTCGTCATATTCAGGACTGTCAGATACAGTCACCCATATTATCAGTTATATAAGTCATGTTAGCTATTAGTACGCACATTTTATCAGTACTCAGACTCAGTAATCATGTTATCACGAACTCGGTTACAATTATTATGTATTCATGCATGTATTCTCACGCTCATGTTAGACAGTCAGTGTAATGACTCTTACAATCATTTTCCAGTATATTTATATTATTTTAGTATTATCTAAACATTTCATGGTTTATTTAATTTAATTTGGCATTTGATTGAAATATAATTTAGTACCCTTATAGAATATTTTCGATATTGATAAAATTCTTTAAGTGGCGATATATTTATATCACTTCATAATGGATTTTTATGATTTATTAATATTTTAGGCGGAGATAGTAATTTTAGAAATGTTAAAATATTATTATTATTATAAAAGAGATTTTGTTAGAAATAATTTTCTATTAATTATGGTATATTCCAAATATTATAATTATTTTACCAAGAATTTATACAATATTTGAATATGTACGCGGTGAAGAAAATTATTGCTTGTGGCTAATTACCACCACACATGTGGGAAGGATGTGGACAACAACATGTTATTTGGCAACCGTACACATGTCCCTTGACCATTTGAATGTGTCTTTTTCTTCTTTCATATATATTGACTCTTATGCATATATATATATATATATATACACACTTAGTAGTAGTGCTATTCAATAAAAATTTTCTTTTAACAAAAAGGCTAATCAAGTGTTCTTATACATGCATGTTTATATATATTATGTAGCAAAGTTTTTGGGCAAAAATATTTTGCATCATTTCACCATCAAATTAAAATTTATTATTTAAGTTCGGATCTTAGTAGCGTTATTCGGAGGCTTCGCGGATAGATATTCTAGCTTTGGCTCCCAGGTAGGCTAGGTTTACCCTATTTTTTTAGATTGAGCTTACTTACCAAAAATGTTAACTATTATGTTAGCTTTGGATAAGTTCTTGTAGATACGTATTATTTGATATGTATAAACTGTCTTATTTATTCGGATTAGGACCCCGTTGTAGTAGATTTTGGTATTTTACCTTTCAATATAATATAGCACCTATCACTTTGGGACATAAAAATTAATTACAAAATCTTTAATTTAGCCTTTTTTAATTAAAATTAGTGGATGATTATTTAAACGTTGACATTGTTATAATATGGAATGGATTTTAATATTATCGGTGGGTTATGGTTACTATAAGTTTCGGTTTGAGTCCGGCAATTGATTATTATGATTACTATGAGTTTCAGTTCGAGTCCGGCAATTGATTATTATGATTACTATGAGTTCCGGTTCGAGTCCGACATTTGGCTATTATTGTTACTATGAGCTTTGGTTTGAGTCTGACATCTGATTATAGTTGGGGTTACTCTGAGTTCCGATTCGAGTCCGGCATCTGATTATTTATGTTTACTTTCACCACTTGTGTGTCCCACCGGCTTATGGGGGTACAGTTGGGTTAATTGTCTTCTTCAGTGTGCCTAGCGGGCTTATGGGGGCTCAGTTAGGTTATGTTTGATTTATTTGTTATTACTGAATTATTATTTTTCCGTATTGCACAAGTTTATTCATTTACAGCCGTTGCATAGCTTGGTAGTTGTTTACCTTTCCATCCCTATTTTCTAATAACTCAGATTACGCCCTCGCATTATAGTTATACCTTTTCTGTATTGAGCTCAGTCGGTCGATGATGCCTACTGAGTATCCGTTGCTTTGGTACTCATGCTACACTTCTGCATCTTTTTCCTGATGCAGATCCGGGTACTAGCAGTCGATGCTGACGTGACTCCTACTTTCCAGTACTAATTCAGAGCAGAGTGAGCTTGCTGTCGTCCGAGGCTGATCCTCCTCTATCTACTCTTGTTAGTCTTTTGCACTCGAGACTGCTTGTGTATATTGTGTACATTTTAGATTTTTGTCTAGTACTCTGGGTACCTGTTAGTAGTGGCTCTAGTACTGACCTTATCAGGTCTTGGGAGGGATTCATTTGTATAGTTGGTCCTTTTTCCTCCTCTCGTTTTGATATAATACATATGCTATCTTCTTAGTTTTCACTTACTATTGTGGTTGTTATCATCATACGTGATCTTTTATTTTGTCTCTACCTATTAGCCCGTTACCTATCATTCTGGGCTATGGTTTGGATTGTCTACTGGTGGGATAAGGTAGGCGCCATCACGACTTGAGAAATCGGGTCATGACAGATTGGTATCAGAGCCTAGGTCTTACTGGTATTGTTAGTACTGGAGCCGATGTTTAGTAGAGTCCCGCGGATCGGTACGGAGACGTTTGTATCCCATCCTTGGGAGGCTACAGAGCATTTTTAGGAAAAAAATCTTATTTTCTTAATCCATTTTGTGCTTTGAGTCTGGGCTGGTTGTAATCTTTTTTATTGGTTCACTCTTTACGCAGATGGTTAGGACACGAGGTTCGAGAAAAGGTGGTCGGGACCGTGGGTCCGCTTCTAGAGTTCTATGTTGGGGTCGAGATCAACCCAGATATCAGGGGTAGGGTAGAGTAGCAGCCCCTATCCAAGATCAGGCCAGAGTTTTGTTACCTGATCCTGTTATAGCTCCGGGGATTGAGAGAGCTCCAGTTATTCCGCCATATCAGCAGGTGGGCCAGGTGGCAGCCCAGGCTCTACCAGACTTTATATCTTCTTTGGTTATTCGGGATACATTAGTTCAGTTATTTGGGTTAGTTGGCGGTCCATCGATCGTGGGAGCTCAGCCAACAACACAGGGTGGTGTAGATTTAGGGGCACAGCCTGCGTCAGCGACGCCTAGGGTAGAGGTTCCTCCAGAACCAGTAGTCCCATAGCCGGCAATAGCCCAACCACTTATGTCTATAGAGGAGCAGAAGATGTTGGATAGATTTTTAGATTGACTCCACCCAGATTTGTCGGGACTCCGGGAGAGGATGCTTATGAGTTCCTATCCAGTTGCGAGGAGCGATTGCGTAATTTAGGGTTGGTTGAGGCACGAGGAGTAGACTTTGTCTCTTAACTTTTTGACATGGCATCGATGAGGCGGTGGAGAGGTTATCTTGATTCCAGGCCAGCTGGATCTTCACCAGTGACTTGGACTCAGTTCTTCGAGGCCTTCTTGGGAAAGTATATGCCTCGTAGCATGTGTGAGCATCTCCAGGATGAGTTTACCGCATTGAGGCAGGGCTCTATGACGGTGGATGAGTATGAGGCGAGGTTTCATGAGTTAGCCCGACACGCCACTATGATTCTGGATACAGAGTACGAGCAGATTCAATGCTTTGTTAGGGGATTGAGATTGTTACTCCGTAGGGCTACTCAGAGTTTGGTGACTTTAGGAAAGTTTTTTTCGAAGATAGCCGAGCATGTTTATTCCATAGAGGAGATGAATCGTGAGGCCCAAGGGGGTACCGATAAGATACCATGCTACCAGGGCAGTTATAGTGGTTCACAGTCCTCAGGCTGAGGATTTCACCATCGGTACCCTCATCAGCAACCTTCTCAGCATCAGGGTCAGCCTAGTCGTCCAGTTCAGGCATCACTTCAGATATCCGACAGGGGTCAGCCCATCTTTTATAGTTCCGGTGGTCAGAGCAGCAGCCAGCCTCAGAGGGTTATTCAGTCAGGATCGTCGAGTAGGGGTGGTCATTCTGGATTCGCTGGACTTTTTAGTCAGAGCAAGGTTCCCAAGGCATATTATGCCTGCGGGGTTATTGGTCATTTCGCCCGTGAGTGTCCTTGATGTAGGATGATTGAGCCTTCAGTTCTGGCTGTGTAGGCGATCAGATTAGTGTCGCAGTTAGGTAGGGGTGGTGTACAGGGTCATGGAGGTGGTTTCCAGGGTTCTAGAGGTTGTTCGCAGGGAGATAGGGCAGGCGATCGGGCAGGTACCCAGTCTAGTAGTGGACAGGGTAATTTGTATGCTATTCTAGGTAGATCAGGGGCTGAGGCTTCGGATGCTGTGATCACAGGTATGATTTTCGTGTTCCATCATCCAGCTTCTGTTTTGTTTGATCCCGGTTCCACCTTTTCATATGTTTTTACTTATTTTGCATCGCGACTAAGTTTATGTTCTGAGTCTTTATCTGTGCCATTACGTGTGGCTACTCCAGTGGGTGAATTTTTAGTAGTGGATCGGGTATATAGATCTTGTTTGGTGACTATTCGAGAGTTTGATACTCAGATTGATCTCATTGTACTAGATATAGTTGATTTTGATATGATTCTAGGTATGGATTGGTTGTCTCCTTACCATGCGGTCTTGGATTGTTTTGCTAAGACCGTTACTTTAGCTTTGTCTGGCATACCCCTAGTTGTGTGGCAGGGTTCTGTTAGCCATGCACCGATGGAGATTATTTCGTACATCCAGGCTAGGAGACTGATATCGAGGGGTTGTGAGTCATTTCTTGCATATATTCGGGATGTTAGTGCTGAGAGTCCCCTACTTGACTTCTTCCCTGTTGTTCGCGAGTTTTCTAATGTATTTTCGACCGACCTACCTAGACTTCCTCCTGAGCGTGATGTAGAGTTTATTATTGACCTCGAGCCAGGCACCCGACCTATTTCTATGGATCTGTATCGTATGGCTCCTGCTGAGTTGAAGGAGCTGAATAGTCAGCTTCAGGATCTTCTGGGTAAGGATTTTATCAGACCGAGTGTATCTCCCTGGGGTGCTCCAGTTCTATTTGTAAAGAAGAAAGATGGCTCCTTGCGTATGTGTATCGACTACGGGCAGTTGAATAAGGTTACTGTGAAGAATAAGTATCATATGCCTCGCATCGATGATTTATTTGATCAGCTTCAGGGTGCGGCAGTGTTTTCTAAGATTGATTTGATGTTTGGTTACCATCAGTTGAGAGTTAGGGTTATGGACATCCCTAAGATAGCCTTCAGGACTCGTTATGGTCATTATGAGTTCCTGGTGATGTCTTTTGGGTTGACCAATGCTCCAACAGCTTTTATGGATCTGATGAATCGCGTGTTCAGGCCATATTTGGAATCCTTCATGATAGTATTTATTGATGACATTCTGGTATATTCGAGGAGTAAGGAGGAGCACGAGCAGCATTTGAGGACTGTACTTCGCACTTTGAGAGACCACAGGCTTTATGCCAAGTTCTCAAAATGTGAGTTTTGGCTTGAGTCTGTAGCTTTCTTGGGGCACGTAGTGTCCAATGATGATATTATGGTGGACCCATCTAAGATTGAGGCTATTCATAGTTGGGCTAGGCCTACGTCACCTTCTGAGGTTCGCAACTTTATTGGGCTGGCCGATTACTACAGGCGGTTCATTGAGGATTTTTCTTCTATTGCAACCCCTATGACTAGCTTGACCAGGAAGGAGGTTCCATTTCAGTGGTCTGCGAGTTGTGAGGCGAGCTTTATGAAGCTCAAGGATTTTCTTACTTCAGCTCCTATTCTAACTCTTCTTGTTGAGGGCGAGGGTTTTACTGTCTATTGCGATGCGTCTGGTGTTGGTTTGGGGTGTGTTCTGATGCAGCGTGGCCGTGTTATTGCATATGCATCGAGGTAGTTGAAGGTGCATGAGCACAACTACCCCACTCATGACTTAGAGTTGGCAGCGGTAGTATATGCGCATAGGATTTGGAGGCACTATTTGTATGGGGTCCGCTGCGAGATATTTACTGATCACCATAGTCTTCAGTATATTATGACCCAGAAGGATATTAATTTGAGGAAATGCAGGTGGATTGAGTAGCTGAAAGACTATGATATCTCTATTCTCTACCATCCAGGTAAAGTGAATGTGGTAGCAGATGCCTTGAGTCGGAAGTCAGTAAGTATAGGTAGCTTAGCTTTTATTTTAGCTTTTCAGTGGTCGTTGGCTTTGGAAATTCAGTCCTTAGCTCACATGATAGTTCGTTTGGATATTTCTGACCCTCGGAGAATCATTGCTAGTGTTGAGGCCAGATCCACCTTGTTGGAGCAGATTCGGAGTCGTCAGTTCAAGGATGACAGGCTTCGCAGCCTTCGAGAGCAAGTGTTGAGGGGTGAGTCTTAGCGAGCTACCCTAGATTCTGAGGGTGTCTTGAGGTTTGATGGTCGTATTTGTGTTCCAAGGGTTGGAGATTTGATCTAGTTAATTCTTTGTGAGGCTCATAGCTCCAGATACTCTATTCACCCCGGGACAGCTAAGATGTATAGGGATTTGAGGCATCATTATTGGTGGAGTGGTATGCGAAGAGATATAACAGGGTTTGTGGTTCAATGTCTTTGTTGTCAACGGGTAAAGGCTGAGCATCAGAGACCTGGTGGATTGCTTCAGCAGCTACCCATTCCTGAGTGGAAATGGGAACGAGTTACTATGGATTTCATAGGTGGATTGCCTCGTACATCGCGTGGTTTTGATAGCATTTAGGTCATTGTGGATTGATTGACCAAGTCTGCACATTTTATCCCCGTTCGAGTTTCCTACAGTGCTGAGAGGTTAGCTCATGTTTACATTCAGGAGGTGATTCGCCTATATGGAGTTCTTGTGTCCATTATTTTCGGCTGAGGCTCTCAGTTTACTTCTAGATTTTGGAGGGCATTTCAGGAGGAGTTGGGGACCCAGGTTGACCTTAGCACAACTTTTCATCCCCAGACTGATGGGCAGTCAGAGTGGACTATCTAGGTTCTAGAGGATATGCTCCGTGCTTGTGTGTTAGATTTTGGAGGTCAGTGGGACCAGTTTCTACCTTTGACAGAGTTTGCTTATAATAACAGCTTTCACTCGAGTATTCAGATGGCCCCATTTGAGGCATTGTATAGTAAGAGATGTCGATCTCCTGTTGATTGGTTTGAGACTTCTGAGGCTAGGCCTCGTGGCACAGATTTGCTTCATGATTCTTTGGATCAGGTTTGAGTAATTCAGGACAGGCTACGAGCAGCTCAGAGTAGGCAGAGGAGTTATGCTGATCGCAGACGTCGTCCATTGAGTTTCATAGTTGGTGATAGGGTCTTCCTACGAGTATCGCCCATGAAGGGTGTGATGAGGTTTGGGAGGAGGGGCAAGCTTAGCCCTAGATATATTGGACCTTTTGAGATCCTACAGAGAGTTGGAGAGGTAGCTTATGTGGTGGAATTACCGCCTGCCTTCTCATCCATTCACCCGGTGTTTCACGTATCTATGTTACGGCAGTATATCCTAGATGAGTCACACGTACTTCGGTGGGATTCGGTTCAGTTAGACGATGGATTGACGTTTGTAGAAGAGCCAATATCTATTTTGGCGAGGGATGTCCGGCGGTTACACTCCAGGGATATTCCGGTAGTTAAGGTTCAGTGGCGTCACCGTCCAGTCGAGGAGGCTACCTGGGAGATCGAGCGTGATATGCACGCCCAGTATCCCTACCTGTTTGAGTCTTCAGGTATGGCCTTATCTTTTACTTTCGCGGACGAAAGTCCGTTTAGTAGTGGATGTTGTAATGACCCTTACGATCATTTTTCAGTATATTTAAAAATTTTAGTAATATCTAAACGTTTCGTGGTTTATTTAATTTAATTTGGCATTTGATTGAAAAATAATTAGTACCGTTATAGAATATTTTTGATATTGATAAAATTCTTTAAGTGAAGATATATTTATATCACTTCATAATGGACTTTTATGATTTATTAATATTTTAGGCGGAGATAGTAATTTTAGAAATGTTAAAATATTATTATTATTATAAAAGAGATTTTGTTAGAAATAATTTTCTATTAATTATGGTATATTCCAAATATTATAGTTATTTTACCAAGAATTTATACAATATCTGAATATGTACGTGGTGTAGAAAATTATTACTTGTGGCTAATTACCACCACACGTGTGGGAAGGATGTGGACAACAACGTGTTGTCATTTGGCAACCGTACACATGTCCCTTGACCATTTGAATGTGTCTTTTTCTTCTTTCATATATATTGACTCTTATGTATATATATACACACACACTTAGTAGTAGTGCTATTCAATAAAAAATTTCTTTTAACAAAAAGGTTAATCAAGTGCTCTTATACATGCATGTTTATATATATTCTGTAGCAAAGTTTTTGGGCGAAAATATTTTGCATCATTTCACCATCAAATTAAAATTTATTATTTAAGTTCGGATCTTAGTAGCGTTATTCAGAGGCTTTGCGGACAAATATTATAGCTTTGGCATCCAGGTAGGCTAGGTTTACCCTATTTTTTTAGATTGAGCTTACTTACCGAAAATGTTAACTATTATGTTAGCTTTGGATAAGTGCTTGTAGATACGTATTATTTGATATGTATAAACTGTCTTATTTATTCGGATTAGGACCCCGTTGTAGTAGATTTTGGTATTTTACCTTTCAATATAATATAACACCTATCACTTTGGGACATAAAAATTAATTGCAAAATCTTTAATTTAGCCCTTTTTAATTAAAATTGGTGGATGATTATTTAGACGTTGACATTGTTATAATATGGAATGGATTTTAATATTATTGGTGGGTTATGGCTACTATAAGTTCCAGTTCGAGTCCGGCAATTGATTATTATGATTACTATGAGTTTCGGTTCGAGTCCGGCAATTGATTATTATGATTACTATGAGTTCCGGTTCGAGTCCGGCATTTAACTATTATTGTTACTATGAGCTCCGGTTCGAGTCCGACATCTGATTATAGTTGGGGTTACTCTGAGTTCCGATTCGAGTTCGGCATCTGATTATTTATGTCTACCTTCACCACTTGTGTGTCCCACCGGCTTATGGGGGTACAGTTGGGTTAATTGTCTTCTTCAGTGTGCCTAGCGGGCTTATGGGGGCTCAGTTAGGTTATGTTTGATTTATTTGTTATTACTGAATTACTATTTTTCTGTATTGCACAAGTTTATTCCTTTACAGTCGTTGCATAGCTTGGTAGTTGTTTACCTTTCCATCCCTTTTTTCTAATAACTCAGATTACGCCCTCGCATTATAGTTATACCTTTTCTGTATTGAGCTCAGTCGGCCGATGATGCCTACTGAGTACCCGTTGCTTTGGTACTCATGCTACACTTCTGCTTCTTTTTCTTGATGCAGATTCGAGTACTAGCAGTCGACGCTAATGTGACTACTACCTTCCAGTACTAATTTAGAGAAGGGTGAGCTTGCTGTCGTCCGAGGCTGATCCTCCTTTATCTACTCCTGTTAGTCTTTTGCACTCCAGACTGCTTGTGTATACTGTGTACATTTTAGATTTTTGTCTAGTACTCTGGGTACCTGTTAGTAGTGGCTCTAGTACCGACCTTATCAGGTATTGGGAGGGATTCATTTGTATAGTTGGTCGTTTTTCCTCCTCTCATTTTGATATAATACATATGCTCTCTTCTTAGTTTTCACTTACTATTGTGGTTGTTATCATCATACGCGATCTTTTATTTTGTCTCTGCCTATTAGCCCGTTACCTATCATTCTGGGCTATAGTTTGGCTTGCCTACTGGTGGATAAGGTAGGCGCCATCACGACTTGAGAAATTGGGTCGTGATAGTCAGCTAGTATTACTCATGTATGTGAACCCTTGCATTTAGCCTACCTCACATGCATACTCAGTACATTCAAAAGTATTGATGCATTTGCGCTATGGTGTTTTTTTTATTTTACACCATAGTTTCAGAGACACGAGTTCCAGATCAGCAATAGCATTCCCGTATTCAGCAGTGAGTCCTTATTCCTCGAGGACACGATTATTACTTTGTTATTTTAGTTCAGTTTTGCTAGACGGAGTTAGTTGGGGACACGTCCCATCAACTTCTTATTCAGATTATTTAGTTATAGAGGCTTTCTAGACTAGCATATTTCAGACAGTTATTTCAGTTGTTTTGTGTATTCGATACCCCACTCAGATGTCGTGTTTTAATTGATTTTATAACAACATTGAACCTTATGGCTTTTCAGTTCATGTTTTCGCATTTATATACATATATTATGCAGTGTACAGGTACAAATATCAGTCATGGGTTAACTTGTGATCCTTCGGGGTCATGAGCACCGTGTAGCATTTTGGGCACCAGACTCGGGGCATTACAAACTTGGTATCAGAGCCTAAGGTTCAATAGAGTCCTAGAAAGTCTGAAAGCCGCGTCTAGTAGAGTCTTGTACATGGGTGTGTTACGCGCCACGTTTATGTACAAGAGGCTATGAGATATTTTAGGAATAGTTTCTCTTCTTTCAGTATTCATGTCGTGCCAGTGAGCATAATCTCAAGTCAATCTCTTAGTCTAATCCGTTTCTCCTCTTGATTTCAGAACATGCCTCCCAAGAGAAGAAATTAGCCTGTCCAAGAAGATCCCTTGGGCGAACACATTTCTCATGCAGAGTTTAGTGTTGCATTTACTACTCTTGGTCAGTCAGTTGCTGCTCAGAATGAATGACCAGCTGTCGTTTAGGCCAACCCAGTGGTCAATTCAGCCGTAGCCAAGATTCAGGACTTCACTTGGATGAATCCTCTATCCTTCTTCAGGTCTAAAACAGATAAGGACCCTTAGGAATTCTTAGATAAAGTTCAGAAGGTTATCAATATCATGGGGGTGTTAGCTGTTGAGAGTGCGGAGCTAGCCACATATCAGTTGCAGGATGTGGCTCACACCTGGTTCAAACAGTGGAAGTCAGAGAGGTTAGATGAAGCAGGGCCAGTTGAGTGGGAGGAGTTTGTCACTGCATTCTTAGATAGATTCTTTCCCCAAGAGCTGAGAGAGGCTAAGGTGCTAGAATTTATCAACCTCAGGCAGGGAAATATGATGGTGAAAGAGTATTCTCTTAAGTTTACTCAATTAGCCAGATATGCCCCTCATGTGGTTGCAGATAGCAGGGCCAAGATGAGTAATTTCATTTCAGGGGTGAATGATAGTGTGGTAAATAAGTGCAGATTTTCCATGCTGAACAGTGACATGATATTAACCAGGCTTATGACTCATGCTCAGCAGATAAAGGAGCAGAAGATTAGGATGAGAGAGAGGTAGAATAAGAGAGTTAAGACAAGTAGTTCATCTTTGTTCAGCCTAAGTCAGAGGGTGGTAGCCATTCTTAGTATAGTCAAAAGTTTTCAGTCTCAGCCCCATCTTCAGCTAGTGTACCAGTACCCAAGTACAGAAATGACCGTCATGATGGGCCGCCAGGCTCCGAGGCCCAGGGTAGTAAGAACAGGAGTCTTACTTATCCATTTGCGAAGAGTATGGTAGGAATCACCTAGGTGCATATAGAGCAGGCAGTGAAGTATGTTTGGGTTGTGGGAAGCCAGGCCACAGTCTACGGGAATGTAGAGTAAGGGCTCAGAGGGGAAAAGATTTGCACCAGTAGGGCGTCACTTTCAGTACCACTAGTGGCTAGCGTCAGAACAGGTTTTATACACTTCAGACTCTCCATGATCCGGGAAATTTACCTAACACGGATTTGGGTACGTTATGAATCTTTTATTTTCATGATAAGCTTTATTAGACCCTTTGTTTCGATTTAGCTTAAGGTTTTCAACATGAGTTAGACATTCAAACTCCTATGGTTTGTTTTACAACTTTTCATCTAGTCATACTATCCCAAGTTTCATGAATAAAACCATTTTAAGATAACACATCCTGGTGATTGTAAGTTTAGCTTAATTCCGGTGTCATGTCTTAGTCACGAACCCCAGATATTCAATCACGATTTAGTTCATTGATGCCCTGTACATCTCCCCAGTATCTCTGTAAGGTGAGCGTTCTTAGAGAGACATAGTGTCTCAAGGGGGAGATACCCCATCATTCCTCAACGCTCTTATGTCTTAAATTTTTCAGTTTCTCTTCGCATAACAAATCCATTTTAGAGTAGAGGGTACCCGTAAGTTAACCTTCAAGGTTCCAACTTTAACTGTAAGCCAGAAGTTCAGAGGCTCAGTTCAGTTCATGATGTTCAGTTCGTATGTCACGTATAAGACTCAGTTAGGTTCTCATATTTCCGCTCATGCTTGTTTAGTAAACGATCTTAGGTTCATTAGCATTTCCATTTAAGGTAACAGTTCTCCTTAAGCTTATTCAGTTCCATGTTCAGAGTTCCATTATAAATTTGGTATTAAATGTCAGTGCATATCTAGTTATATGTTCATGCATCATGTCAGTCACGTAATCATGCATCAAATATGTATTCTCATTGTGAGAAACTCAGTTTATCAGAAATCTCAGTCATGCATTCATGAATTAGTTAACTATGCATCAGATATGCATGTTCAGTATGATATGTTCAGTTATCAGTCATGAGATCATATTTCAGTCATTCATATTCAGTTCATGTTCAGCTTATTGTTTCCCCTCTCAGTCAGTCTCATTCGAGGATGAATGTTCTCAAGGGGGAGATATTGTAATACCCCGTACTTCTACCTAGCTTGAAGTCATCCCAAAAATGTTAGAAGTTTTCTTTGAAAGATGAATACACTTTTATATACGTGGAATTTTTAATATTTTCACTTTTAGTCATTCAGGAAATTGAATAAGCTTTCCATCGATACCCGTTTCATCCAAATCCAGTATCGGGGGAAAAAGTTATGGACATTTTACGAAAGCAGTTTGGACTGCCCAGAACAGACAGACAGGTCGATAGACCGTCGCTAGGGAGACGGAACGTCGAGCCGGCCGTCGCAACTAAGGCAGTGGACCTGCTTTCTGCCTAAAAACAACGGTAGCAGCCAACGAACTGTCGGTATATAGACGGACCATCGAAGCCTGCCATCGTATTGAGGCAGTGAGACTCGTTTCTACCCAGGTCCGACGGTCAGGACCAACGGACCGTCGTAGTAGCGATGGACTGTCACCCTAACCCGTCGCACCATACGTTTAGTATTTTCAGGTGATTTTTAAAAAGAGTATTTTGATCTTTTACCACCCGTTTATGTACCTAGTTAAATTCGGCTAGAAATTATATTCTCATTATTCATTTATAACATCAAATTAGGGTTTCTCTAAGAAATCAATCCCCAAGGACAAGAAACCCTAGGTTCTTGATTCCAAGACAAGAATTTAAGTTTTTCTCCACAGATCTTCAAGAAATCACTCAGCCCAGGTATGCAAAGTGTTCATTCATGGGCTCCTTTCGTCCATGAAGCCCAAGAATCTCTTTTCAAAGTTTAAGTGTATGAATTTTTATGAATTCCATGTTGGGTATGTTCTTGTTCATGTTGATAATGATCAATTAAATTCTATTCCATGTTTAGTGAAAAATCTTAAGTGGAATTAATTATTATAGGTGTAGCTTCATGTGAATCCATGATAAAACCCTTGAATGGTGAAGTTAGAGTTGATTCATGATGTTTACTTGTTGTGTGATGTTGTCTACATATACCATGCTCACCATGTGTTTGATTGAATGCCTATGTAAAGGAAAAGTGCCCTACTAGTATGGCAATATTAAATCCCCATTCATGTACAAGTTCATGCATGTCAAGTGTTTTATGAAATGCCTTAGTCAATGAATTATGGAATTATGTGTGGCCATTGTGGTGCTTTAGAACTTGTACTTTGTGAATTCTCCAATTTATTTTATACAGGACTGATGATGTGATTATGTATTCAAGAAAGTCATGATTTGTCAGTTTCTTTTCATCAAGTCCTGGGGGTACTTGTATAGAAAAATATAGTTGTGTGCCTAGAGCCAGTGTCATGTTTTCTCGATATTCTTACATGTTCAATAGACTTCAGTCAGTCATGTAACTCAAGAAATCTCAGAAATCTCAAGAACTCAGTCAATTAACTAGAATTTAATAATATTTTGTCAGTCAACGAAACACATTGATCTCAGTCTAGTTCAGTTCAGTAATCCATGTTCAGTGTCTATTTAAATGGGAGTAGGAGTTAGCACCGAGTGAACCCAAGGATGGGAACACACACTGTTACATGAGGGTGTGATTCTTAGAAGTCATCCTTGCGTTCCAGAACTGTGTAGCCAGCATAGGTTGAGACATCAACACTGTCAGATTAGGGTTGATAAGGTGGATAATCACTGTTAGATGAGGGGCCCACCATTCTCTTTTGGGGACACTATCAGATGAGGGTTACCCACAGCTTTTATTTACCAGTGGCGCGGTATTGACACCCTTCCAATCAGGGTAGAGATTGGACCCTAGCTCAGCTATAATAGCATATATGTGGCATGTCGATTAAATAACTACTTCCAACAGTTTCAGTATCAGGCTCAGTAAAAGAGCTCAGATAGTTCTTCAGATTTTAGGACTGTCAGATACAGTCAACTCAGATACTGTACGAAACTCAGATAGTTTCGTCATATTCAGGACTGTCAGATACAGTCACCCATATTATCAGTTATATAAGTCATGTTAGCTATTAGTACGCACATGTTATCAGTACTCAGACTCAGTAATAATGTTATCACGAACTCGGTTACAATTATTATGTATTCATGCATGTATTCTCACGCTCATGTTAGACAGTCAGATAGTATTACTCATGCATGTGAACCCTTGCATTTAGCCTACCTCACACGCATACTTAGTACATTCAAACGTACTGCTGCATTTGCGCTATGGTGTTTTTTTTATTTTACACCATAGGTTCAGAGACACGAGTTCCAGATCAACAGTAGCATTCCAGTATTCAGCAGCGAGTCCTTATTCCTCGAGGAAATGATTATTACATAATTATTTTAGTTCAGTTTTGCTAGACGGAGTTAGTTGGGGACATGTCCCATCAACTCCTTATTCAGATTATTCAATTATAGAGGTTTTTTGGACTAGCATATTTCAGACAGTTATTTCAGTTGTTTTGGGTATTCGATACCCCAATCAGATATTATGTTTTAATTGATTTTATAACGACATTGAACCTTATGACATTTCAGTTCATGTTTTCGCATTTAGATGCATATATTATGCAGTGTACAGGTACAAATATCAGTCATGGTTAGCTTGTGGTCCTTCGGGGTCATGAGCACCATGTAGCGTTCCAGGCACCAGGCTCGGGGCATTACAGTGGGCCCAGAGTTCGGGCTTGCTATAGGCCAAAAATCAATCAGGGCGTGCTAGAAAGGTTGGGGATCGTCCTAGTGTAGTCCATTTCAATATTTGAGGCATTTGGATCGACAAATAGGAAAAAAGGCAAGAATCGATCATTTTCGAGCTAAATCAATGTGTTATAGCCTAAAATTTTAGGGGTGGGCCAGGGGTCCGAGCGTGTTGTGGACTGAAAATCAATCGGGGCATGCCAAGGAGTTTGGGAATCGTCCTAGTGTGGTCCATTTCAATATTCTCAGATATTTGGGTGGACAAACGGGCGAAACGATGCAAACAGGATATTTTTCGGCCAAATCAATGTGCTATAGCCAACGATTTTGGGGGTGGTATCAGGGTCTGGGAATGCCATGGGCCCAGTGTCATAGGTGAAATTCGACCGGGGTGTGCCAAAGAGGTTGGGGGTCATCCCAACGTGGGACGTTTCAATATTCGAGACCATTTGGAAGGATAAACGGGTGAAACAACATGAACGGAGTATTTTTCAAGCTAAATCAGTATGCTATAGCCCGCGATTCCGGGGATGGACTTGATGTCCAGGCATGCTATGGGCCAAAAATTGATCAGAGCGTGCCAGTGAGGTTTAGGATAGTTCCAGTGTTGTCTGTTTCAATATTCGAGGCTATTTTGGTGGACAAATGAGCGAAACAGCACAAACGGGGTATTTTCAAGCAAAATTGGTGTGTTATACCCCACGGTTCTAGGGGTGGCGCGGGGTTCGGGCGTGCTGTGGGCCGAAGATTGATCGAGGCGTGTTAAGGAGGTTGGGGATTACCTCAGTGTGGTCCGTTTCAATATTTGAGGCCATTTGGGTGGATAAAAGGGTGAAACGACGCAAATGGGGCATTTTTGGGCTAAATCTGTGTTCTATAGCCCACAGTTTTGGGGGTGGGCTCGGGGTCCGGCCGTGTTATGGGTCAAAAATTGATCGGGGCATGCCAGGAAAGTTGGGGATCGTCCCTGTGTGGTTCGTTTCAATATTCGAGGCTATTTTGGTGGATAAATAGGAAAAACGGGGTGAACGAGGCATTTTTAGGCCAAATCAGTGTGCTATAGCCCACGGTTCCGAGGGTGAGCCTAGGTTCTGGGCGTGTTGTGGGCTAAAAATCAATCGGGATGTGCCAAGGAGGTTAGGGATCATCCTAGTGTGGTCCATTTTAATATTTGAACCCATTTGGTGGACAAATAGGCGAAACGGACTGAACAGGACATTTTTGGGCCAAATCGGTGTGTTATAGCCAACGATTCCGGGGGTGGCCTCGGGGTCCGGACGTGCTGTGGGCAAAAAATCGACCGGGGTGTGTCAGGGAGGTTGTGGATCATCCCCGTGTAGTCCGTTTAAATTTTCGAGGTTATTTGGAAGGACAAATGGGTGAAACAAAGCAACCAGAGCTTTTTCTAGTCAAATCGGTGTGTAATAGCCTACGGTTTTGGGCGTAGGCCTAGGGTCCGGGCATGCAGTGGGCCGTAAATTAATCGAGGCATGCCAGGGAGGTTAGAGATTGCCTAGTGTGGTCCATTTCAATATTTGAGGCCATTTGTATAGACAAACGGGTAAAACGACGCGAATGGGGCACTTTCGGGCCAAATCGATGTCCTATATCTCACGTTATAGGGATGGGCTTGGGGTCCAGGCGTGCTATGGGCCAAAAATCAATCAGGGTAGGCCGGGGAGGTTTGGGATTATTCCAGTGTGGTCCATTTCAGTATTCAAGGCCATTTGGGTGGACAAACAGGCAAAACGGCGTGAATGGTGCATTTTCGGCCCAATTAAATGCACTATAGCCTACGGTTTTGGGGATGGGCCTGGGCCCAGGCATGATGTGGTCCTGGGCCCAGGCATGATGTGGGCCAAAAATCAACCGAGGCGTGCTAGGGAGATTGGGGATCATCCCGGTGTGGTCCGTTTTAATATTCGAGGCTATTTGGATGGATAAATGAGCGAAACAGGGCCAATGAGGCATTTTTGAGCCAAATCAGTATACTATAACCTATGATTCTGAAGGTGGGTCCAGTGTTCGAGTGTGTTGTGAGCCAAAAATTGATCGAGGCATGTCGGGGGGTTGAAGATCATCCTAATGTGGTTCGTTTCAATATTCGAGGCCATTTGGGTGGACAAACAGGTAAAACGGCACAAGCAAGGCATTTTTGAGCTAAATCGATGTGCTATAGCCCATGGTTCAGGGGGTGGGCTAGGGTTCTGGGCGTGCTTTGGGCCAAAATGGATTGGGGCATGTCAGAAAGGTTGGAGATCGTCCAAATGTGGTTCATTTAAATATTTGAGGCCATTTGGGTGGCCAAACGGGCAAAATATCACGAATGGAGCATTTTCGTCCAAATTGGTGTGCTATAACCCACGATTTTGGGAGTGGGCCCGGGGTTCGAGCGCACCGTGTGCCGAAAATCTACCAGGGCATACAAAGGAGGTTGAGGATCGTTCCAATGTGGTCCATTTCAATATTCAAGACCATTTGGGTGGAAAAATAGGCAAAATGACGAGAATAGGGCAGTTTTAGGCCAAATTAGTGTGTGAGATAGCCCACGATTTCGGGAGTGTACCCGGGGTCCGGGCATGCTGTGGGCCAAAAATTGATCAGGGCATGCTAGAGAGGTTGGGGATTATCCCAGTGTGGTCTGTTTTAATATTCGAGGCCATTTGGATGGAGAAACAGACGAAACAGCACAAATGAGTCATTTTTGGGACAAATTGGTGTGTTATAGGCCAAGTTTTTAGGGGTGGACTGAAAGTTCGGGCGTGCTGTGGGCTAAAAATCGATCGAGGCATGCCAGGGATTTAAGAATCGTCCCAATGTGGTACGTTTTGATATTCGAGGCCATTTGTATGGACAAACGAACGACAGGAACGGGGCATTTTGAGCTAAATCGATATGTTATAGCCCACGGTTTTCTGGGGTAGGCCCGGGGTCTGAGCATGGTGTAGGGCAAAAATTGATCGGAGCATGCCAGAGTGGTTGGGGATCGTCTAAGTGTAGTCTATTTCAATATTCGAGGCCATTTGGGTGGGCAAATAGGAAAAACACCACGAACGAGGCATTTTGGGCAAATCAGTGTGCTATAGCCCACGATTCTGGGGTGGGCCCGGGGTCCAATAGTGATGTAGGTCGAAAGTCGATCGAGGCATGATAGGGAGGTTGGGGATCATCCTAGTGTGATCTGTTTCAATATTCGAGGCAATTTGGATGGACAAACGGGCGAAACGAAACTAATAGGGCATTTTCAGGCCAAATCAATGTGCTATAGCCCACGATTTTGGGGGTAGGCTCGGGGTTCAAGTGTACTGTGGGCCAAAAATCGATTGGGGCATGCCAAAGAGATTGGGTTTTGTCCCAGTGTGGTCTGTTTTAATATTCGAGGCCATTTAGATGGACAAATAACCAAAATAATGTGAATGAGGTATTTTCGGGTCAAATCAATGTGATATATAACCTACATTTTTAGAGGTGGGCCTTGGTCCGGGTGTGCTGTAGGCCGAAAATCGATCGGGGCATGCCAGGGTGGTTAAAGATCGTTCCAGTATGGTTCGTTATAATTTTTGAGGATATTTGGGTAGACAAACAGACAAAATGGCTCGAATGGGGCATTTTCAGACTAAATCGGTGTGCCATAGCCCACGATTTTGAGGGTGGGCCCACGGTCAGGGCGTGCTGTAAGTTAAAAATAGATCGACAAATGCCAGGGAGGTTGGGGATCGTCCTAGTGTGGTCCATTTCAATATTCGAGGCCATTTGGGCAAACAAACGAGCGAAACAACGCGGATGGGGCATTTTTGGGCCAAATTATTGTGCTATAGTCCTTGATTCAGGGGGTGGGCCTAGGATTCGGGTGTGTTGTGGGCCAAAAATTGACCGGGGCATGCCTAGGAGGTTAGGGGTCATCCCAGTGTGTTCTGTTTCAAAATTCAAGGCCATTTGGGTGGGCAAACAGGTGAAACAATGCGAATGGGGCATTTTTGGGCCCAATCACTCTGCTATAGCCCACTGTTCCGGGGGTGAGCTCGGGGTACGAGCGTGTTGTAGGCCAAAAATTGATAAGGGCGTGCCAGAGAGGTTGGAGAACATCCCAGTGTGGTCCGTTTCAATATTCAAGGATATTTGGGTGGACAAACGGGCAAAACAGTATGAACGAGGCATTTTCAAGCCAAATCGGTGTGCTATAACCCACGATACCGAGGGTGGGCCCATGGTCCGAGCATGTTGTAGGTCAAAAATAGATCAGCAAATGTTAGGGAGGTTCGTCCTAATGTTGTCAGTTTCAATATTCGAGGCTATTTGGACAAACAAACAGGCGAAACGATGCGGATGGGGCATTTTTGGGCCAAATTGGTATGCTGTAGCCCACAGTTTGGGGGTCGGCCTGGGTTCGGGCGTGCTGTGGGACAAAAATTTATCGGGGCATGCTTGGGAGGTTAGAGGTCATCCCAATGTGGCCTGTTTCAAAATTCAAGGCCATTTGGGTAGGCAAACGGGTAAAACGGTGCGAACAGAGCATTTTCGAGACAAATCAGTCTGCTATAGCCCATTGTTCCGGGTGTGGGCCCAGGGTCCGGCGTACTTTGGGCCAAAAATTGATCAAGACATGCCAGGGAAGTTGGGATTGTCCAAATGTGGTACGTTTCAATATTCAAGGCTATTTGAGTGGACAAATGGGCGAAACGGCATGTACGGGGCATTTTCGAGCCAAATTGGTATGCTATAGCCCACGATTTTGGGGATGAGCCTAGGGTTCGGGAGTTTTGTGGGCTAAAAAATAACCGCGCATGCTAGGAAGGTTGGGCATCATCCCAGTGTGGTCTGTTCTAATATTCGAGGCCATTTGGATGGACAATCGGGCAAAATGGTGTGAACGGGGACATTTTTAGGCTAAATTGATGTGTTATTGCCCACGATTCCCAAGGTGGGCTCGGGTCTGAGCGTGCTGTGGTTTGTTTCAATATTCGAGGCTATTTCGGTGGATAAACGGACGAAATAGCACGAACGGGGCATTTTTAGGCCAGATTGGTGTGCTATAAGCCATGATTCCGGGGCTGGGGCCGGGGACTGGGAATACTATGGGCTAAAAATTGACCGAGGCATGCCAGGAAGGTTGAGGATCATCCCAGTATGGTTTGTTTCAATATTTTAGGCCATTAGGGTGGACAAACGAGTGAAACAGTGCGAACGGTGAATTTTTAGGCTAAATATAGCCTACAATTCTGGGGGTGGGCTCGGCGTCCAAGCATGATGTCAGCCAAAAATTGATCGAAGCATGCTAGGGAGATTGGGGATCATCCCAGTATGGTCCGTTTTAATATTCGAGGCCATTTGGATTGATAAATGAGCGAACAAGGCATTTTTGAGCTAAATTTATGTGCTATAGCCCACTATTCTAGGGGTGGGCCTGGAGTTCGAGCGTGTTGTAGGCCAAAAATTGGTCGGAGCATGCCAAGGAGGTTGAGGATCATTCTATTGTGGTCTATTTCAATATTCGAGGAAATTTGGGTGGACAAACGGGCTAAACTGCGTGAACAAGGCATTTTCGGGCCAAATTGGTGTTCTATAAGCCCATGATTTTAGGGTGGGTCTGGATTTCGAGAGTGTTGTAGGCCAAAAATTGATCGGGGCGTGCGAGGGAGGTTGGGGATCATCCAAGTGTAGTCCATATCAATATTCGAGGCTATTTAGGTTGACAAACGACGTGAACGGGGTATTTTTGGGCCAAATCGATGTGCTATAGCCAGCAGTTTAGAGATAGGTCCTAGGTCCGAGTGTGTTGTGGGTCAAAAATCGATTGGAGCATGACTGGGGGTTGGGGATTGTCCTAGTGTGGTCCGTTTCAATATTCGAGGCCATTTACGTAGATAAACAGGCAAAATGCCGCGAATGGGTATTTTTGGGCCAAATTGGTGTGGTATAACCCACGGTTTCGGGGGTGGTCTCGGGGTTTGAGCATGTTGTGGATTAAAAATCATCTAGGGTTTTCCAGGAAGATTGGGAATCCTCTCAATATGGTCTAGTTCAATATTCGAGGCCATTTAGGTGGACAAACGGGTGAAACGGCACAAACAAGGTATTTTCAAGCCAAATCGGTGTGCTATAGTCCACAATTCTGGGGGTAGGACTGGGGTCCAAGCGTGCTGTGGCCTAAAATTGACCGGGGCATTCCAGGGAGGTTGGAGATCATCCCTGTGTAGTTCGTTTCAATATTCGAGTCTATTTGGGTGGACAAACGGGAAAAATGGCAAGGATGAGGAATTTTCAGTCCAAATCGGTGTTCTATAGCCCACGGTTCTAGGGGTGGGCCTGGGGTCCGGGCGTGCTGTGGACCAAAAATCGACCAGGGCGAGCCAGGGAGGTTGGGGATCATCCCAATTTATTCTGATTCAATATTGAGGCCATTTTGGTGGACAAACAGGCAAAACAGCGCGAACGGGGCATTTACGGACCAACTCGGTGTGCTATAGCCCACGATTCTGGAGGTAGGCCTGGGGCTCGGGCGTGTTGTAGGTCAAAAATCAATTTGGGCGTGCCAGGGAGGTAGGGGATCATCCCAGTATGGTTTGTTTCAATATTTGAGTCCATTTGGGTGGACAAATGGGCGAAACAGCGTGAACGAGGTATTTTAAGGCCAAATCAATTTGCTATAGCCCCCAGTTCCGAGGGTGGGCCTGATATTTGGGCTTGTTGTGGGGTAAAAATTGACCAAAACGTGTCAGGGAGGTTAGGGATTATCCAAGTGTGGTCCGTTTCAATATTCGAGGCTCTTTGGGTGGACAAACGAGGAAAACGGCGCGAACAGGACATTTTAGGGCCAAATCGATGTGCTATAGCCCACGGTTCCAAGGGTGGGCTCGTGGTTCTACTATGGGTAAAAAATTGATCGGGGCGTGCCAAGGAGGTTGGGAATTATCCTTGTGTTGTCCTTTTCAATATTCGAGGCTATTTAGGTGGACAAATGGGCAAAATGGCACAAACGGGGCCTTTTATCCAAATCGGTGTGCTATAATCCACGATTCTGAGGGTAGGTTCGGTAGTAGGCTCAGGGTCCGGGCGTGTTGTGGGCCAAAAATCGATTGGGGAGTGCCAGGGAGGTTGGGGATTGTCCCAGTGTGGTCCGTTTTAATATTCGAGGTTATTTGGATGGACAAACGGCCGAAACAGCGCGAATGAGATATTTTCGGGCCTAATTGACGTGCTATAACCCACATTTTTGGGGTGTGCCCAGGGTCCGGGCGTACTGTAGGCAAAAAATCGATCAGGGCATGCCAGGGAGGTTGGCGATCGTCCCAGTGTGGTCCATTTTAATATTCGAGGATATTTGGATGGATAAACGAGCAAAATGATACGAATGGAGCATTTTTAGGTCAAATCGGTGTACTATAGCCCACGGTTCCGAAGGTGGGCCCATGGTCCGGGCGTGCTGTAGGTCAAAAATAGATCGGCAAATGTCAGGGAGATTTGGGATCGTCCTAGTGTGGTCTATTTTAATATTTGAGGCCCTTTGGATGAACAAACAGGCTAAATAACGCGGATGGGGCATTTTTGGGCCAAATCTGTACGTTGTAGCCCACGGTTCGAGGGGTGGGCCCGAGTTTTGAGCGTGTTGTGGGCCAAAAATTAATCGGGGCATGCCTTGGAGGTTAGGGGTCATCCGAGTATGATCTGTTTCAAAATTCAAGGCCATTTGGGTGGACAAACGGGTGAAATGGAGCGAATAGGGTATTTTTGGGCCAAATAAATTTGCTATAGTCCATTTTTCCGAGGGTGGGACCAGGATTCGACCGTGTTGTGGGCCAAAAATTGATCGGGGCGTGCTAGGGAGGTTGAAGATCATCCCAGTGTGGCCCATTTCAATATTTGAGGATATTTGGGTGGACAAACGGGAAAAACAACATAAACGGAGCATTTTCAGGCTAAATCGGTGTACTATAGCCCACGGTTCCGAGGCTGGCCCCATGGTTCGGGCGTGCTGTAGGTCAAATGTGGGATCGACAAATGCCAAGAAGGTTGTGGATCATCCTAGTGTGATCCGTTTATATATTTGAGGTCATTTTGGCGAACAAATGGGCAAAACGATGTGGATGGGGCATTTTTAGGAAAAATCTGTTTGTTGTAGCCCATGGTTCGGGGGGGGGGGGCCCGCGGGCGTACTGTGGGCCAAAAATTAACCGAGGCGTGCCTGGGAGGTTAGGGGTTATCCCAGTATAGTCTGTTTGAAAATTCAAGGATATTTGGGTGGGCAAACGGGTGAAAAGGTGCGAACGGGGCATTTTTAGGCCAAATCAGTCTGCTATAACCCATTGTTTTGGGGGTGGGCCCGGGGTCCGGGCGTGCTGTGGGCTAAAAATTGATCGGGGAATGCTAGGGAGGTTGGGATTTTCCCAATGTGGTACGTTTCAATATTCAAGGATATTTGAGTAGACAAACGAGCGAAACGGCGTGAACGGGGCATTTTCGAGCTAAATTAGTGTGCATTAACCCACGGTTTTGGGGGTGACCCTAGGGTCCGGGTGTGTTGTGGGCCGAAAAATGATTGAGACATGCTAAGGAGGTTGGGGGTTGTCCCAGTGTGGTCCGTTGCAATATTCGAGGCTATTTGGATGGACAATCGGGCGAAACGACGTGAACGGTGCATTTTCAAGCCTAATCGATGTACTATAGCTGTCACACCCCTTTTTCGACTCCAAAAATAATATATGTATTTTAAGTTCGAAAGAGTTTTATTATTAAGGTGACAAAAATAAAAAATTTATTTCGAAAAAAAAAGGATTATTTACATTATTTTTTTCTTATTCAGAGTCGCCACTTGGCATAATCCGGTGTGCCAAGTCACCTTTGGAAAATCCTTTTCGAAACGATTTGACTCTAAAAACTGATCCGCGAACAGAGATTCCGGCTAAGGAATTCTGTTGACCGAGGGGAAGGTGTTAGGCACCCCTCGATCCCGTGGTTCGACCACGGTCGCTTGGTGGAGCGTATCGGCTAATTTGACATTACAAATGTACAAACCACATAAACACACAAAACAAGCAAACAAACAAATCACACAAAATTCAAAACAAACCAAAATAATGTTCAGTCCAAATTATACAATCCAAAATAAAAGAGGTGCTGAAATATAAAACCTATTCTATTCTAAACTAATCTAAACTAAACTCCACCCGACGTTCCGGGCCTTGATCACGAGCCTCCTTTGCATACATGCTACTTCGGGGCATTCCCCGGATAAATCAATACAAATCCCTCGGGGCATTCCCCGGCTAAATGAGTACAATTTAAACTTTTCGTGCAATAAAGTAGAAAGTACCATTCACGCACATATTCAAACACTCCAACAACTCGTTATTTCTAAATTTGCCTACCCGGCCTATGTTTGCCTACCAAGTTTAACGCATCACAATTCTATCATGTTTAACATTATCAATACATCAAAATTAATCAATATTCATTTTTCTCCATTTTTAATCCCCACCTTAATTCATTCTCAACCACGTGATTAACCCATTTCAATACACAATCCACCAATCGAGAATAACAAAAATTCACCAATCATGCTTAGCACATCACACACCCAAATGTCACCAACAGTTCACATCAACAAAAAAAACCACGGTATCAAATCACACGCAATCACAATCATATAAGAATTAAATGAAAGAGAAGAAAGAATTGGACCTTAAATTTAAAGCTTTCAAACTCAAAGTTATTCGAATAAAGAGAGTCCGCACCCGGAAACCTCGAGCCGAACCTTAACACCAACAATCCAACTCGACAAATAATGACCCGTTCACCGTCACTTTTCACGCTGTTACTGTTCACCGGTACTGTTCGCCAGTACTGTTCACCGGTGCCCTTTTTTTTTTTTTTTTTTTGTTGTTGTTGTTGTTCTTGTGAGAAAGATTATTTTGTGATTGTTGTTATTGTGGAGAAGATGATGATTAAAGAATGAGTCTCCTCTTTTTCCTCTTAGAATTTTTCTTTTATAATTAGCATGGATTTTTTTATGATGTGGGAATTTTGGTGGGTCCCCCATATATTCTTTCTTTGTGGACAAGAAAAAGGAGGGGAGGATCACATGGGTAGTTAGGGTAGGTGGAAGCTTTTGATTGGGTAGGTTGTTAGGATAAGATAAATTAGTTAGAGGTATTTTTTTATTTATTTTTGTATTTTTGTGGGATATAATTACATGGGGTTGGACACATGGTAAGGTGAACTAAAAATGAATAAAATTAGACTTCGGGAGGGACAAAATTAGGTGTCTACATCATGCCCCCTTTGAATGTAAACACGGAGTGTTTTCAGACAAAGAAGTTGACAGCGAGACCAAATTTTGACCCGACCATTATTCAAAGAAAGAAACAGAAGAAAAAAGGACAACCGGGTCTTGACTTAAGACATCCTACCTACCCAAGTTATGAGAGAATCATGTCACGGGTATTTCAAAAGATTGGAAAGATATGGACTATACCGAGTTGGAGAGTCGAGTGAGGTTCCATCGAGGTTCCAGTCCGCGGATCTGTTATTACATCAAAAATGAAAATTACAAGTTAAAAACATAAATGAAATTACAAAATCCTATATATGCAGTTTCTTCTGGACTTTTGACTTGAGTTTCATCACCCTATTCTTCAGGCGGGCTCCTGACTTGCTATTTCTTTAACTTGTTGCTTGCCTTTCAATTTCTTCACCCTGTTCTCCAGGCGGGTTCCTGACTTGCTATTTCATCAACTTGTTGCCATGCTTTCAACTTCTACACCCTGTTCTGCAGGCGGGCTCCTGACTTGCTATTTTTATCAACTTGTTGCTATGCTTTCCATTTCTTCACCCTATTCTGCAGGCGGGCTCCTGACTTGCTATTTCATCAACTTGTTGCTATGCCTTCAATTTCTTCACCCTATTCTGCTTGGTTTTCAATTTATTTGCTCTGTGCTTCGGGCATGCTCCTGAAATCACATCAAAACTAAAAAGAAAATTAACCCAAATAAAGAAATGCAATTTCTATGAGTTAATTGGAATGACTCGATTAAAAGGTACGTCTTTTAGGAATCAAGGGGGATGACTCGACTAAAAGGTACGTCTTATAGGAATCCAGGGGGATGACTCGACTAAAAGGTGCGTCTTATAGGAATCAAAGGGGATGACTCGACTAAAAGGTACTTCTTATAGGAATCAAAGGGGATGACTCGACTAAAAGGTACGTCTTATAGGAATCAAGGGAAATGACTCGACTAAAAGGTACGTCTTATAGGAATCAAAGGGGATAACTCGACTAAAAGGTACATCTTATAGGAATCAAAGGGGATGACTCGACTAAAAGGTACGTCTTATAGGAATCAAGGGAAATGACTCAACTAAAAGGTACGTCTTATAGGAATCAAAGGGGATGACTCGACTAAAAGGTACGTCTTATAGGAATCCAAGGGGATGACTCGACTAAAAGGTACGTCTTATAGGAATCCAAGGGATGACTCGACTAAAAGGTACGTCTTTTAGGAATCAAAGGGGATGACTCGACTAAAAGGTACGTCTTATAGGAATCAAAGGGGATGGCTCGATTAAAAGGTACGTCTTATAGGAATCAAAAGGGATGACTCGACTAAAAGGTACGTCTTTTAGGAATCAAGAGGGATGACTCGACTAAAATATACGTCTTATAGGAATCAAAGGGGATGACTCGACTAAAAGGTACGTCTTATAGGAATCCAAGGGGATGACTCGACTAAAAGGTACGTCTTATAGGAATCCAAGGGGATGACTCGACTAAAAGGTACGTCTTATAGGAATCAAGGGGGATGACTCGACTAAAAGGTACGTCTTTTAGGAATCCAGGGGGATGACTCAACTAAAAGGTACGTCTTATAGGAATCAAAGGGGGATGACTCGACCTAAAGGTATGTCTTATAGGAATCAAAGGGGATGACTTGACTAAAAGGTACGTCTTATAGGAATCACAGGGGATGACTCGACTAAAAGGTACGTCTTATAGGAATCACAGGGGATGACTCGACTAAAAGGTACGTCTTATAGGAATCAGAGGGGATGACTTGACTAAAAGGTACGTCTTATAGGAATCAGAGGGGATGACTCGACTAAAAGGTACGTCTTATAGGAATCAGAGGGGATGACTCGACTAAAAGGAACGTCTTATAGGAATCAGAGGGGATGACTCGACTAAAAGGTACGTCTTATAGGAATCAGAGGGGATGACTCGACTAAAAGGTACGTTTTATAGGAATCAGAGGGGATGACTCGACTAAAAGGTACGTCTTATAGGAATCAGAGGGGATGACTCGACTAAAAGGTACGTCTTATAGGAATCAGAGGGGATGACTCGACTAAAAGGTACGTCTTATAGGAATCAGAGGGGATGACTCGACTAAAAGGTACGTCTTATAGGAATCAGAGAGGATGACTCGACTAAAAGGTACGTCTTATAGGAATCCAAGGAAATGACTCGACTTTAAGGTACATCTTCTAGGGGTCAAAGTGAATGACTCGACTAAAAGTTATGTCTTATAGGAATCAAAGGGGATGACTCGACTAAAAGGTACGTCTTCTAGGAATCAAAGGGGATGACTCGACTAAAAGGTACGTCTTATAGGAATCAAAGGGGATGACTCGACTAAAAGGTACGTGTTTTAGGAATTAAGGGGGATGACTTGACTAAAAGGTACATCTTATAGGAATCCAAGGGGATGACTCGACTAAAAGGTACGTCTTATAGGAATCAAAGGGGATAACTCGACTAAAAGGTACGTCTTATAGGAATCAAGGGAAATGACTCGACTAAAAGGTACGTCTTATAGGAATCAAAGGAAATGACTTGACTTTAAGGTACGTCTAATAGGAATCAAGGGAGATTACTCGACTAAAAGGTACATCTTCTAGGAATCAAAGGGGATGACTTGACTAAAAGGTACGTCTTCTAAGGGTCAAAGTGAATGACTCGACTAAAAGGTACGTCTTATAGGAATCAAGACTTAAGTTAGGAAGTGCATTACCTAAGAATAAAAATTTGAATTACCCAATCAAGGAAGTGTGTTTCCTTACCAATGTTGTTTGAATTATCAAAACAATGAAGTGCTTCTCCTTACCAAAGCTGCTTGAATTACAAACCTGTGCAGTAACCTTGCCTCTTACATTTGTTGAGGTGAGAAATTACGGCCTTTGATGTTTAGGCTCTGAAATCCTTGATCTGAATGCAACATGTATTCCTATTACATACAAAGAAAACTTGTGAGTTTAAAAAAACATGGTGGCTAGTTTGTGGCTTTGGCTTTTGAGGTAATTGCTCCTGCCCCCGTCACATTTAGCTTTGCTTCCAACCATTAGCATATGTCATTGACTTGTTGTATCATTGACCCAAACTCCGGTCATTAAGAGTGACTGAAACGAACACAGTATCTCTGTTTTCCCATGTTTCTCAGATAATCCTTTGAACCTTGGCATTTACATGAGTTCCCTGACTTCTTTGTTGGAAAAACTTTCTACATACCCTTTTTGGCTCACAATCATGTCTCTTTTATGTGCTAGCTTATGTCTTGCTCTGTGCAATTGATGAAGCTGGTAGCCAGTTTTGAAATCTTTTCTCACTTGTTTTGACACGGACTTGACTCAAAGACAAGAAATAAAAAAAAGAATGACAATTTTTGTTTTGATAATTGACTCAACAAAGATAAAATTAAAATAAAGATAAGAAAAAAAAGACAATGAATGTCCCCTTTTAAAATAAAGAAATGAAAAATTCATCTAAAAATGACAGTCAACACTAATGATTATGCCATGCATTTTGGATTAAGCAACTTGATCTTTTCATCCAAACTTTCTACCCATTGTTGTTGAGTTAATGGCCTTGAAACTGAGTTGCTTTCTTAGGTCAATTGCATTTAAGACCCCATTCGGCTAGTGGCGCCTTGAAGGGTTTTAGCCAACAAGTTTCTTTCATTTTTCTCGGCTCACTATCGCCTTATGGTGCCCGTAAGGGTTTTCAGCAATAAGACTCTCTCATTTTTATTTCTCTCTTGATTCCCTATGCTAAGGAAGACAAATAGTTCCCAAATGCATCATCATATCCCTTGCATGCTCCGCCTTAACATCCTCAAAGATTGATCTGAAGGTCTTTCTTTGGTTGTAACTTGGCTTTTGGATAAGGTTAGAAAGAAAGAATGGCATGGGGCCCAAACGACACTTGAAGTGGGGTAGGACTTACAACTTTTGGAATCGACTCAAACACTGAGGATTAACTCATGCCCCAGTTTCTTTTGACTGGGTGACTCTAAATTATTTATTTGGTTGGACCGAGCCCTGAGTGGGGCAGCCTACGTATCTCACCCTCGAGAGAGGAGAATCAGATCATGCATAGTTCTGGCAGCTTGTTCTTTTTGCCTGATTCGAACTTTTTTTTTTTTGACTTTTTTTTTCTTTGGGACTTTTCTGACTTTATTTTTCTTGACACTTTTTTTTCTTTTTGGACACATTTTTCTCTTGTTTCTTTTTGAAACTTTCTGACTCTATTGTTTTGCTCGATATTTTCTTTTGAGCTTTGCTGACTCTATCTTGATTCCAAAAGAGAGATATGAAAAGAAAATAATGCTAAGGCTCAAATGGGGTACACAAAAGATGACACAATATATGGATAGCAGAATGAAATGTCTTCGTCATATCAATCCTTAAAGATACTAGTACATAGCATGCAATGTGAAAGTACACAATTAATATCACTTATGACATGTTGTACAACACTAACTTGCCCCGAGCATATGTGTCACCTCTTCTTTTACACTTGTCGAACATACAACTCCACATTTGTTGTACATCCCTCACATCAAATGAATTATGCTTTTGTGGAGCTGCTTATCTTCTTGTTTCTCTTGATATAGCGATCACACATCCACTATTTGACCTAATTGGGACTTGCCTTTCGATCGATGACCAAGTTGTTCTTGTGATTCTCAAAATAATTGCCTTAACTTATCACCAAATGTCTCAGCACTCTATCTATTTTCTCATATGCTCTCTTTTTTTAACTTTAACCCTCTGATTCAATGTTCATTCTTAAACTGGATGTTAAGATCTAGCTGTAAATTTTACTAGCATATCATATCACTAGAGTCAACATAAAATGTACTATGTAAAAAAAACACATATTTAAAACACAAAGAAAAAGGGGACACTCCCTTTAATAAAAATGAAAGATAGAAGGGTTTGAACATAAATGACAAAGGGAAAAAACAAGATAAATCTCGAACTACAACCCTGAAATAATTTGGAGAACAGAAAATAAAACAAAACAAGCTACCAAACCCCTTCCTGGTAAGAAGAGGGGTGACTTCTCCATTGTTCAGCCTGACATCTTAGCCACTGGTTTGCATATCAGCATGACTAGAGTTTCCCTCACTATCAATGTTCTGCACCATAATTGATCCATCATGAATCATCTTTTCAATTTCTCTTTTCAAATCTCGACAATCTTCAATACTATGACCCTGAGCCTCAGAATGATACGCACATCGTGCGTTAAGATCAAAATTTCTTGAACGCCGATTAAGGGCGTGCCCAAGGAGAGGAGTGATCATTCCTTCCTGTACCAATCTCTGAAATAAACTGGCATATGACTCTCCAATTGGTGTGAAGCTATCTCTCGACTTCTACCTCATTTCATTGTTTGGCTTGGATAGAAAATCTGGCTTAGAAGGGTTTTGGTATGTTTGTGGAGTTAGAGGATGACTCTGGGGCATTGGGGTATGCCATTGTGGGTAAGATGAGGGTTGATCATGTGGTTATGCATTATACACTGGATATGGATGTGGAGGAACAAAGTACAATGGATTTTGGGAGTGATTATGTGGAGCCTGGGCATAAACTTGAACTTGAGACTGAGATTGACGACGACGTGGTCTTCTTAACCTTTCTTGTTGTCCAACTATAATTGCAGATGCATCTTCCTCATTCTTTTCCTCCCCAACACTTTCTGAACCCTTTTCAATTACTTGAGTAGTCGCTTTCAATGTTGCAAAACTCACAATGCGACCAGTCTTAATTCCCTCTTCTATCATCTCCCCCATTTTAAGGACCTCAATGAACGGCTTGCCTAATGCAGGTAACAAGTGTTGATAATATATTTTATCCTGCGCTTGAATAAACACCTCCACTATTTTGCTTTCTTTCATTGGCGGTTTTACTCTAGCAGCTTGTTCGCACCATTTAATTGCATACTCCCTGAAATTCTCAGTATTTTTCTTTGTTATACTAGTTAGGGATTTTTCATCAGGGATCAACTCCACATTGTATTGAAATTGTTGCACAAATTCGTTAGCTAGGTCATCCCAACTAATCCATTTGTCAATGTCTTGGTCAACAAACCATTCTGAAGCTAGACCTGAAAGACTCTCACCGAAATATGCCATGAGTAATTCTTCCTTCCCTCCAGCGCCCCTTAGCTGGTTGCAATAGCTTCTCAAATGTGCTACAGGATCGCCATGTCCATCATACTTCTCAAACTTCGGCATTTTAAAACCAAGAGGAAGATGTACACCAGGAAACATGAACAGATCTTTATATGAGACACTTTTGTACCCCCCAAGTCCTTGCAAGTTTTTCATAGTCAGTTCCAACCTTCTCAATTTTCTGGCTATTTCCTCTTGTTCTTCTGTTATAACAGGCTTCTCTGTGTTAGGAGGAAATTCAGGCGGTTGAGGGCAATCGTAAGGACCAGTCAACTTAAATGTAGGCTCGAGAGCATAATGTTGATCACTAAAAATATTCAATGCAGGCTCTCTTGTAGAGTAGGAAGGCACAACTTGTGGATGAACATCAAAAGTAGGAGGTGGGGGTGGCGCCGAAAAAGCATGAACAACAGCTGGAGCCGAGTATGTGGTAGCCTTGGATTGGGGAGTGAGGAAATGAACATTGGAAGTGGTTGGATATTGTTGCCCCGGAGTTGATCCTGATGCATGCTGTGCCATATCAATAAAAATGGGAAATTGTGCATGTGACACGGGAGGTAAGCTAGAAAGATATTCCATATTATCTGTGGGAACTGGAGGAGGCGGCAACCCATTAGCCCAAGCTCGAAGCATTTTTATTATTTGCCGTCTTAATTTCTGAATCTCTTCATTATCTCCTACATTCTAATTCCTCGAACTCCCTATCTGATTAGTGACAACTAACTCGGTATCCTTGTTGGCCATAACTTTCTCTGTGACTTGGAGCAATATGGAGGACCAGCCAAAATGCCACCAACCAACCACCTTAACAACCACCTTAAACTAGTTGGACAAGAGATAGCAAATGGTTAGAGTTCAACAGTTTTTCAAAACCTCTTTTTTTTCTTGAAAAGATCACCGAACCCAAGAAAGGCGCCTACGTATCTCACCCCCGAAAGGGGAGAATCAGGTGTGCGTAGTTCGTGAAGTTTTGTCAAAATGGCCAATTAAAATCTTTTTTTTTCTTTTTCTTGAAACTTTAAAAAGAAAAGAAAATAACAAATTATCAAAAGAATTGACGAAAATCTTTTTGCATTTTTAGGTTTAAACTCCCTATACAAAAATGGAATCTATGATTTCCAAAGAAGAATCTTTTTGGGTTTTCGGTTTAGAAGTTCATAGGAAAATGAAACTTGAAACTATTAAAGAAAAATCTTTTTGTAGTTTTCTTTTAGAGATGTATATGAAACACCTACTCTAAGTGAAAAGTGAAGAAAATCTTTTTAAATTTTTCAGATTCCTGTACAACATGAAATCTATGGTTACCGAAGAAAATATTTTTGGATTTTCGATTTTAAATTTCATACGAAAATGAAACTTGAACCTATTAAAGGAAAATATATTTTTTTGCTTTCTTTTAAAGATGTACATGAGACACCTACTCTAAATGAAGAGTGAAGAAAAACTTTTTTGAATTTTTGAAATAAGATCAACCAAAAATGAAACCTACGACTATTGAGGAAAATTCTTTTTTTTTTCTTTTTTTTTGTATTTTTCTTTTCAAGTATGTATGAAACACCTACTCTAAATAAAGAGTGAAGAAAATCTTTTTGAATTTTTTAAATAAGATTTCCGGACCCACAATAGGTTGCCTACGTATCTCACTCCCGAAAGAGGAGAATCAAAGGTGCGTAGTTCGTCCAGATTGGACAATTAACGATTAACTAACAGATTGACCCTAACTTAAGGGACACAACCAAAGACAAACGAATAAAAACTTTTTAAATTAGACATTTCAACTAAACTGACACCAACAATTATGAAGGAAAATCTTTTTTGGTATCTTCATTATATGAAATGAACAAAACTTCTACCATTTTTCATTTTCTTTTACAAAAACTACTAAAAAAGATCTTTTTTGAAAATTTTGAATTATGAATGCATGCTAAAGGAGACAGTGAGAAATCTTTTGATGTTTTGGTTTTTGAAAGAATGAGTGCAAAAACTAAAGAAATCTTTTTGAATTTTTGAATTGTGAAAAACAAAAGCCATAAAGAACACTAAAAGCTACGACACTCTTTTTTTTTTCTTCTTTTCGACTCACTTCACTTTTTTTTCTCTATTTTTTTCAACAGTTCTTGCCTACGCACCTTACTTCTAACACATGTTTTCCCCAAATCAGTCCGTCAAATGACCCCATTACCCTCAAAGATGAAACATTTAGCACATAGGGATGCGTTAGAGGTGAGTCTCCTACAAAGGACCAAGTGGGCCTCGCTAGGTCTCAATATGATGCACATAAGCATGACCTAAAGGCTGACCTACGTTGGGGTTCACTAACAAGGCTGTTCGGGGGAGCGTATGGTCGATAGTGGCTGCTTTGCTTTCCACCTACTCCATAACACTGACGGCTCCCCCCCTAAAATAAGGGTGACTCAACTAGAGGTCGTGTACAACACGTGTACTACGAACTTGTTACAGAAAAAAGGCCTGGGGGTAGACACATGATGCCAGATATAAAAGCGGTAACACATAGGATAAATACTGTACACAAAAAGCACGAAAACATTCCACAATGATAAAACAATAACACAAAACAGCACAAACAAAATGTTTATACACCTATAGTGCCAAACAAAGCCGATACGACTCCAAAATAAGCTCAAATTCTGAACAGTTCCCCAGCAGAGTCGCCAGAGCTGTCACACCCCTTTTTCGACTCCAAAAATAATATATGTATTTTAAGTTCGAAAGGGTTTTATTATTAAGGTGACAAAAATAAAAAATTTGTTTCGAAAAAAAAAGGATTATTTACATTATTTTTTTCTTATTCAGAGTTGCCACTTGGCATAATCCGATGTGCCAAGTCACCTTTGGAAAATCCTTTTCGAAACGATTTGACTCTAAAAACTTATCCGCGAACAGAGATTCTGGCTAAGGAATTCTGTTGACCGAGGGGAAGGTGTTAGGCACCCCTCGATCCCGTGGTTCGACCACGGTCGCTTGGTGGAGGGTATCGGCTAATTTGACATTACAAATGTACAAACCACATAAACACACAAAACAAGCAAACAAACAAATCACACAAAATTCAAAACAAACCAAAATAATGTTCAGTCCAAATTATACAATCCAAAATAAAAGAGTTGCTGAAATATAAAACTTATTCTATTCTAAACTAATCCTAAACTAAACTCCACCCGACGTTCCGGGCCTTGATCACGAGCCTCCTTTGCGTACATGCTACTTCGGGGCATTCTCCGGATAAATCAATACAAATCCTTCGGGGCATTCTCCGGCTAAATGAGTACAATTTAAACTTTTCGTGCAATAAAGTAGAAAGTACCATTCACGCACATATTCAAACACTCCAACAACTCGTTATTCCTAAATTTGCCTACCCGGCCTATGTTTGCCTACCAAGTTTAACGCATCACAATTCTATCATGTTTAACATTATCAATACATCAAAATTAATCAATATTTATTTTTCTCCATTTTTAATCCCCACCTTAATTCATTCTCAACCACGTGATTAACCCATTTCAATACACAATCCACCAAATGAGAATAACAAAAATTCACCAATCATGCTTAGCACATCACACACCCAAATGTCACCAATAATTCACATCAACAAAAAAAACCACGGTATCGAATCACACGCAATCACAATCATATAAGAATTAAATGAAAGAGAAGAAAGACTTGGACCTTAAATTTAAAGCTTTCAAACTCAAAGTTATTCGAATAAAGAGAGTCCGCACCCGGAAACCTCGAGCCGAACTTTAACACCAACAAACCAACTCGACAAATAATGACTCGTTCACCGTCACTTTTCACGTTGTTACTGTTCACCGGTACTGTTCACCGGCGCCCTTTTTTTTTCTTTTTTTTTTATTGTTGTTGTTGTTGTTCTTGTGAGGAAAATTATTTTGTGATTGTTGTTATTGTGGAGAAGATGATGATTAAAGAATAAGCCTCCTCTTTTTCCTCTTAGAATTTTTCTTTTATAATTGGCATGGATTTTTTTATGATGTGGGAATTTTGGTGGGTCCCCCATATATTTTTTCTTTGTGGACAAGAAAAAGGAGGGAGGGGATCACATGGGTAGTTAGGGTAGGTGGAAGCTTTTGATTGGGTAGGTTGTTAGGATAAGATAAATTAGTTAGAGGTATTTTTTTATTTATTTTTGTATTTTTGTGGGATATAATTACATGGGGTTGGACACATGGTAAGGTGAACTAAAAATGAATAAAATTAGACTTCGGGAGGGACAAAATTAGGTGTCTACAATAGCCCACGATTTTGGAGGTGGGCCTGGGGTCCGAGCGGGATGTGGGCTGAAAATTGACTAAGCATGCTAGGGGGTTGAGGATCATCCAAGTGTGGTTTGTTTTAATATTCGAGGCCATTTCGGTGGACAAACAGGCGAAACAACACGAACGGGGCATCTTTTAGCCAAATTGGTGTGCTATAACCCACGATTTCGGGGGTGGTTCCGGGGTCTAAGTGCATTATGGGTCAAAAATTGATCGAGGCGTAGCAGGGAGGTTGGGGATCATCCCAGTATGGATCGTTTCAATATTCAAGACCATTTGGGAAATGGCGCGAACGGGATATTTTCAAGCCAAGTCGGTGTACTATAGCCCACAGTTCTGGTGGTGGGCCAAGGTCTAGGCGTGTTGTGAGCTAAAAACTGATCGCGGCATGTTCGGGAGGATGGAGATCATCCCAGTGTGGTCCGTTTCAATATTCTAGGCCATTTGGTTGGACAAATGGGCAAAACAACGTAAACAGGGCATTTTTAGGCCAAATTGGTGTGCAATAGTCTACGGTTTTTGGGGTGAGCCTGAGGTTCGGGTGTGCTGTGGGCTGAAAATCGACCACGACGTGGTAGTGAGGTTGGTGATCATCCTAGTGTGGTTCGTTTCAATATTCGAGGCTGTTTGGGTGGATAAACTGGCGAAACGGTGCGAATAAAGTATTTTCAAGCTAAATTAGTATGCATTAGCCAACGGTTTCGAGGGTGAGCCAGGGTCCGAACGTGTTGTGGGTGGAAAATTGATCGGGGCATGCCAGGGAGTTTGAGGATCATTCCAGTGTGGTCTGTACCAATATTCGAGGCCATTTGGGTGGATAAACATGCGTAACGGTGCGAATAGGGCATTTTTGGGCCAAATTGGTATTTTATAGCCTACGGTTCTAGGGGTAGACCTAGGGTACGGGCGTGTTGTGGGGTAAAAATCGACTGGGGTGTGCCAGGGAGGTTGGGGATCGTCCCAGAGTGGTTTGTCTAAATATTCGAGGCCATTTGGGTGGACAAACAGGCGAAACAACATGAACAGGGTCTTTTTTGGCCAAATCAGTGTGTTATAGCCTATATTTCTGGGGATAGGCCTGGGGTCCGACGTCTTATAGGCCAAAATTGATCGGGGCATGCCAAGGATATTGGGATCATCCCAGTGTGGTCTGTTTCAATATTCAAGGACATTTGGGTGGACAAATGAGCAAAATGGCACGAACTGGCATTTTTGGGCAAAATTAGTGTGCTATAGCCCACGGTTCCGACGGTTGGCCCGGGGTTCGAGCATGCTGTCGATCAAAAGTTGACCAGAGAGTGTCAGGGAGGTTGGGGATTATCTCAGTATGGTCTATTTTAATATTCGAGGTCATTTGGGTGGACAAATGGGTGAAATAACGTGAATGGGGCATTTTTGGGCAAAATTGGTATGATATAGCCCACGGTTCTGGGGGTGGGCCCGAGGTCCAGGTGTGATGTGGGATAAAAATTGATCGAGGCATGCCAGGAAGGTTAGGGATCATCCCAGTATGGTTTGTCTCAATATTCGAGGCCATTTGGACAAACGGGCAAAAAAGCGCGAATGAGACTTTTTCTGGCCAAATCGGTGTGCTATAACCCACGTTTTTGGGGGCGGGCCTGGGGTCCAAGCGCGTTTTGGACCAAAAATCGACCAATGAATGCCATGTTGGTTGGGGATTGTCCTAGTGTGGTCCGTTTCAATATTCGATGCTATTTGAGTAGACAAATAAGCGAAACGGCGCTAGTGGGGCATTTTCGAGCTAAATCGTGTGTTATAGCCCACAGTTTTGGGGTGGTCCTGGGGTCCGTGCATGCTGTGGGCCAAAAATCGACCGGCTTATTTCAGGGGGGTTGAGGATCGTTCCAGTGTGGTCTGTTTCAATATTTGAGGCCATTTGGATAGACAAATGGGCGAAACGGCGCGAACGAGGCATTTTCGGGCTAAATCAATGTGCTATAGCCCACGTTTTTGGGGGTAGGCCTATGATACGGGCGTGTTGTGGGCCAAAAATTGACCGGAGCATGCCAAGGAGGTTGAGGATCGTCTCAGTGTGGTTTGTTTAAATATTCAAGTCCATTTGGGTGGACAAACGGGCGAAACGGCATGAACAAGATATTTTTAAGAAAAATCAGTGTGTTATAGCCCACAGTTTCAAGGGTAGGCCTGGGTTTCGGGCATCTTGTGAGCTAAATATCGATCGGAGCCTGCTAGGGAGGTTGGTATCATCCCAGTGTGGTCCGTTTCAATATTCAAGGCCATTTGGGTGGACAAACGATCAAAACAAAATGAACAGGGCATTTTTAGGCAAAATTGGTGTGCTATAGCCTACAATTTGGTGGTGGGCCTGGGGTCCGTGCGTACTGTGGGCCAAAAATCGATCGAGGTGTGCTAGTGAGGTTGGGGATAATCCCAGTTTGGTCCATTTTAATATTTGAGGCCATTTGGGTGGACGAACATGCGAAACAACGCAAACTAGTCATTTTCGAGCCAAATCAGTGGGCTATAGCCCACGGTTCTGAGGGTGAGCTTGGGGTTCGGGCATGCTCTGGGCTGAAAATGGATCTGGGCGTGCCAGGGAGATTGGGGATCATCCCAAGAAGGTCTATTTTAATATTCGAGGCTATTTGGTTGGACAAACGGGCAAAACGGCACGAATGGGGTATTTTTCAGGCCAAATCAGTGTGCTATAGCCCACGGTTCTAGGGGAACTCGGAGTCCAGGTGTGCTATGGGACAAAAATTGACCGAGGCATGCCAGGGAGCTTGGGGATCATCCCAGTGTGGTCCGTTTCAATATTCGACGCCATTTGGATGGACAAATGGGCAAATCAGTAAGATTAGGGCATTTTTAGGCCAAATCGGTGTGCTATAACCCACGGTACTGGGGGTGGGCCCGGGGTCAGGGCATACTGTGGGCTAAAATCGATTGGGGCATGCCAGGAAGGTTGGGGATCATCCCAGTGTGGTCTGTTTCAATATTCGAGGCCATTTGGGTGGACAAACAGGCAAAACGATGCGAACGGGGCATTTTCGGGCTAAATCGATGTGCGATAGCACACGGTTCTAGGGGTGGGTCCTGGGGTCCGGGCGTGCTGTGGGTCAAAAATGATTGGGGCATGCCAACGAGGTTTGAGATTATCCCAGTGTGGTCCGTTTAAATATTCGAGGAGATTTGGGTGGACGAACGGGCCAAACAGTGCAAACGGGGCATTTTTGGGCCAAATCGATGGGCTATAGCCCACGGTTCCGAGGGTGGGCATAGGGTCTGGGCGTGTTGTGGGTCAAAAATCAACTGAGGCATAACAGGAAGGTTCCAAATCTTCCTTGTGTGGTCCGCTTCAATATTCAAGGCCATTTGGGTGGACAAACGAGCGAAACGGGCGAACGAGACATTTTCAGGCCAAATCGGTGTGCTATAGCCTACAGTTTCGGGGGTGGGCCTGGGGCCCGACGTGTTGTGGGGAAAAAATTAATCGAGGCATGTCAAGGAGGTTAGGGACCGTCTCAGTATGATTTGTTTCTATATTCGAGGCCATTTGGGTGCACAAACAAGCAAAATGGTGCGAGCGGGGCATTTTCGGGCTAAATCGGTGTGCTATAGCCCACGATTCTAGGGGTGAGCCTAGGGTCCGAGCGTGTTGTGGGCCAAAAATCGATCGTAGCATGCCAAGGAGGTTGGGGATTATCCTAATGTGGTCCGTTTCAATATTTCAGGTCATTTGGGTGGAGAAATGGGCGAAACGGCATATACTGGGCATTTTTTGACCAAATCGGTGTGCTATAGCCCCTGGTTTTGAGAATGGGTCTGGGGTCGGGTCATGCTATGGGCCAAAAATTGGCATTTCAGGAAGGTTGGAGATCGTCCCAGTGTGGTTCATTTTAATATTCGAGGCCATTTGGGTGGACAAATGGGCAAAATGGCGCAAACGCGGAGTTTTCGAGCCAAATTGGTGTGCTATAGCCCACGATTTCTGGGGTGGGATCGAGGTATGAGTGTGTTGTGGGTAGAAAATAGATCGAGGCGTGTTTGGAGCTTGGGGATCATCTCAGTGTGGTCTGTTTCATTATTTGAGACCATTTGGGTGGACAAACGGACGAAACGGCGTCAACGCAGAATTTTTTAGCCAAATCGATATGCTATAGCCTACGATTTGGAGAGTGGGCTCGGGGTTCGAGCGTGCTGGGGGCCGAAAATTGGCTAGGACAGGCCATGGAAGTTGGGGATCGTCCCAGTGTGGTCCGTTTTAATACTTTTAGCCATTTGGGTGGACAAACGGGTGACACGATGCGAATGAGGTATTTTCGGGACAAATTGTTGTGCTATAACCTATGATTCTAGGGGTGGGCTCGGGTCCGGGCATGCTGTGGTCTGAAAATTGATCGGGGCATGCCAGAAAAGCTGGGGATCGTCCCAGTGTGGTCCATTTGGATATTCGAGGCCATTTGGTTGGACAAACGAGTGAAACGGCACGAATGGGGCATTTTTGAGCTAAATTGGTGTGTTATAGCCCCCAGTTCCGGGGGTGGGCCTAGGGTCCGATGTGTTGTGGGCTAAAAATTAATCGGGGCATGCCACAGAGGTTGGAGATCATTCTAGTGTGGCCCATTTCAATATTCGAGGCCATTTGGGTGGACAAACTGGCGAAATAGCACAAACGGAGCATTTTTAGGCCAAATTGGTGTGCTATAGCCCACAACTCCAGGGATGGGCCTGGGGTCCGGGTATGTTGTAGGCCAAAAATTGACTGGGGTGTGCTAGGGAGGTTGGGGATTGTCCCAGTTTAGTCCGTTTCAATATTTTAGGCTATTTGGGTGGACAAACTGGTAAAATAGTGCGAACGGTGCATTTTCAACCTAAATCGGTTGCTTTAACCCACGATTTTAGAGGTGGGCCAGGGGTCCAAGCGTGCTGTGGGACGAAAAATGATCGGGGCATGCCAAGGAGGTTGAGATCGTCCTAGTGTAGTCCATTTTAATATTCGAGGCCATTTGGGTGGACAAACAGGCGAAATGGGGCGAACGGAGCATTTTCGAGCCAAATCAGTGTGTTATAGCCCTCAGTTTTGGGGGTGGGCTCGGGTTCGAGCATGCTCTGGTCCAAAAATTGACCTGCACATACCAGGGAGGTTAGGGATCGTCCCAGTATGGTCCGTTAAACGGCGCAAATAGGGTATTTTCAGGCCAAATCGATGTGCTAAGGCACACGGTTCCGGGGGTGGGCCCAGGGTCCGGGTGTGCTGTGGGCCAAAAATTGATCGGGGCGTGCCAGGAAGGTTAGGGATCAACCCAGTGTGGTCCATTTCAATATTCGAGGCCATTTGGGTGGACAAACGGGCAAAACAGCGCGAACAGGCCATTTTTTAGCCAAATCGGTGTGCTATAGTCCACGGTTTCGGGGGTGGGCCCGGGGTTCGGGCGTCCTGTGGGCCGCGAATCGACCGGGGCATTCCAAGGAGTTTGGGGATCGTCCCAGTGTGGTCCGTTTCAATATTCAAGGCTATTTGAGTGGCAGATTATGTTGAAGCTTTGACTTAGTCTATATTCTCTCATCTCTCCTTCAATGATCTATTATCTCATCTCCTTCTAGTTACCTTCTTCCTTTGTTAGACGTAGATTTTTCATTAGTGTTGTTCATTGTTACTGTGTTGCTCGAATTCTTATTTGTATTCAGATTTGGAAGTATAGTATATATATTTGAGTTGTGGTGTGAAATTCAGGTTGTTACACATTCACATTTTGGTATCGCCATATCAAGACTTGCAAGTCATCTATATCATTTCAAAATCATCATAATAAAATATTATTGGCTCTTAGCCCCATCATTAAAAATCATAAACGCAATCATCGTTAAATTTTCGTAAGAGTCCTAAACATGTCATAAAGTTCAATACTTTCATCAGATCAAAGGACGGATGACATACCCTTTAGCACCGTTTTTATTAAAGGCATCAAAACCACCCTGAACTATACATAAAAAGTCACTTACACACCTAAACTAACGTGACGACCTATTACACACCTATTCTTCTCAAAAGTGAATTTAATTCCATGCTGAATCTAACGTGGAAATAACATTATTTTTTATTTTTTTAAAAGGCGCTTCTGGAGAAAAAAAAAGCCAAAAAATCTTTAAACCCCTAACCTCACCCCTGCGCACACTCTCTCTTCTCACCCATCTTTAATTTTTTTTCCTCGCTCAATCTTCCTTTCTTCTTCATCACAATCACTCCTCCTTTGCTATGGTTGATGAGAATAATTTTTTCATGATAGTTTTCAAAGAAAAAAATAGAAAAGATTGAGGATAAAATTGTTGCCAATCAAAAAATTTTCCGATGAGACGTTTGAAATTAATCAAATGTTATTGCTCCCACATTGAACATCAATTTTTCAATTTATTTTTGTATTTATGTTCTTTTTCTATAAAATTTTATGAATTTTGCTCAAAAGTTAATTTTTTAACACTACTTTTTGTAGATCTATCTTGTCTCTATAAAAATCTTCTTTTAATTTTTCTCAATTAATAATACTATATTAAAATTGCTCAAAATTTATTTTGATGTCGGGTGGTGAATTAGTGGTGAGGCATATTGATTTTTGGTGACTGTAATTGTGTGTGAATTTGATGATGGGTGGTGCAATTAGGTGGTGATAGTGTTGTAAATTTTGGTGTCGTATAACAAAGAAGATTGAATTGAATGAAGTTATTGCTTAGGTGTATTGATTTTATATCAACAATGGAAGAAGAAGATGGCATTATGGTCGTTGAAAAATTGAAGAAAAAGAAGAAGAAGATTTTGGACATTGAAGAAATTGAAGAAAAAGAAGAAGAAGAAGATGATATTGAATTTGAATAAAGTTATTGCTTGGGTGTATTGATTTTATATCATCTTCCCATTAAGAATATGATCCCATTAATTTTCTTTTTTCTTTTTGGAAATTGAAGAAAAAGAAGAAGATAATTTTGGACATTGAAGAAGAAGAAGAAGAAGAAGAAGAAGAAGAAGAAGATGATGATGATGATGATTTTGGACATTGAAGAATTTATTGAAGAAAAAGAAAAAAAGATGGTTTTGGACATTGAAGAAAAATTTAAAAAAAATTGAGCTCATAACAATGGAGGTTTTGGATATTGAAGAAAAAGAAAAAAAATTGACTTCATAACAATGGAGGTTTTAGATATTGAAGAAAAAAAAAAGAAATTGCAGAAGAAAGAAAAAGAATTTAAATTAAAAAGAAAAAAGAAAAATTTACGAAAATAATAAATTTATTATTTTTTTCATCTCATGTTGACGTGGCGCTGATGTGGCAGGCACGTGTGCAACACCACACCACATGCAAGTGGTATAATGCTTTACAGGGTGTAAAAAATATTACTTTTTTATAGTTTAGGTGTGTAATAGGTCACTAATATAGTTTAAGTATAGCTTCGACTTTTCTTGTATAGTTTGGGGTGGAAACGATGTTTTTTCCCTTTTTGAATTCATAAATTACTGTAAAGAATTTCTTAGGAGAGCTTAGTATCAGTCTCTCCACTGTAAAAAGAAAATTCTATAGAGATATTTTTGGAAAAAAACATATCTTAGTTTTGTTTAGTTATTAAGATATGTTAATTTTGACTCATTTCTCTACATTGGGTTATCAGATAACTTCTTACTTATTTTTTTGGACTTTCAAATCAAATTTTAGGGAAAAGGCATCGTTTTCACCCCAAACTATACCCGAAAAGTCGAAGTCACACCTAAACTATACTAGTGACCTATTACACACCTAAACTATAAAAAAGTGAAACTATTTACACCCTGTCAGGCTACCACCACTTGCATGTGGTGTAGTATTTTACACGCGCTGCTACGTCAGCACCACGTCAGTAAAAAGTATCATTTTTTTATAGTTAAGGTGTGTAATAGGTCACTTATATAGTTTAGGTGTGGATTCGACTTTTCGACTATAGTTTGGGGTGGAAACGATGTCATTTCTCTTAATGTTTTTAGCCGTTTACTTTTGTTATTTAATAGGCTGGACGCGCCTAAAATAAGTGTAACACACGCGCCTTAGAATGGGGGTCGCAGGGAGGTAATAATATCACTTTTATATAGTTAAGGTGTGTAATAGGTCACTTATATAGTTTAGGTGTGACTTAGACTTTTCTTATATAGTATGGGGTGGAAATGATGTCTTTTCCCCAAATTCTATTTCGTGAAAAATTTGTTCAGTTGTCAATTTGATTGAAGACCATCTATAAGTAGTATCAAAAAGAAATTTTGCTTCTAAACTTTCAAAATAATTGAATTTTGTGAATGCAATGCATAGTTTAATATTATCTAAGGATGCATTGGAAACTATGTTTAATAGTTTATAACATGCTGCTATGTGTTTGGTTCTTCATTCATTTATTCTCAAGAATTAGAATTCCAAATTCAATTTAAGAATTTTAGTTAGTATGCATTACAATTGAAGAATCAGAAATACAATAGACCGTTACAAATAGTAAGTTAGAAACATAGCAAAGTACTCGTGTTATGTTCTCATTACTTATCAGCTTAAGATAACTAAACTTCTTGTCATTTACTAAATTTTATTTTATTTTTAATCATACAATCTACAATTTGTTGATACATTTAAAATTTCAAATAAAGGGGCTATTCGAGAAAAAATAAGTTTTCTAGGGGTCGAAAAGATATATTTTCCAAAAAAAAAAAAGACTTCAATATTATCTTATTTAATAGCCCCGGGCTTGATTGATGCCTTGAAACTATTGGAAAACGTGGTGCACGCCAGGTTTGTGCATTTAATGAATTTTAATTACTAATTTAAAGAAAAACAATTGAAAAAACCGTTTCATTATGGATTTCAGGATCCTGCAGAAGTAGATACGGTAAATCTACTTAGATTATACAACAAGCAAATGGTTGTCATTCAGTTACAAATAACAATATTTATTTTTTTTTGTGTCCTTTCACGTGTTTGTACAAGTATCATGAATATCACCCTGGATCATCTACTCTATATAAACGCATAATGGGCTCAATGCATTTCTGCACTGAGTTTCCTTCCCTCACATCCGATCTATTAGATTTCAAGAAACTCGATACCAAAAGAGGATGGCAAACCAATTCGCTCGATACGTTGCCGATTTGCGACAAGCATTATTCGATGAGGTTTTACTTTTTTTCATTTTTAGAATTGACTTTTTTCTATTCAAAACGGAGACTAATACGTCGTGTATTTGCAGCAAATTCTTAATGATGAGCAATTTACTGAACTGGAAAGGTACGCAGCCGATACTCCAGGACGTCTTGAGGAAATTTGTGTTGGATTCTTCGGACACATTGTTAAGTTTACCGACTTCATGGTGCTGGAACTGTAAGTACCTGTGTCCTCCAAATATCATTTTTCAATTTGTTCTCTTGGTTGGCCCCTTACAGGTTTGATATGTATGTATGCAGACAAGGACCTCCCTACGATTCCCTTTCGATATACTGGCTTCTTGATCAATTCAGAGGAAAAAACTCAGTGTGAGTTTTCTCTTTTTCTCTTTTCACCGCACCTAGTTTGTTTGTTTGTTTGTTCGTTTTACATTGCCTAGTAACCAAGTGTACTCTGTGTGCTTGCAGTTTTGGAGCTACAAGGGTGACACATCAAATCGATTGCATGAGGAACAACTTGAAGGATAGAAATTTTGAAGCGTAAGATCTAAGGATAAAATTTACATATTTATTATTTGATTTGTTGATGATTGTATTAACTTCGAGAATGTAAACAGATGTAAAATTGCATTTGAGCATATCAAACTGGAATGTCAGGTTCTGCAGCTCAAACTGGAGAATTACCTCAAGGTTCTCTTTGAAATCGTATAATAGTTTCTTATCTTTTGCATCTACTTTGTCTTTGTTGTAATCACTCTATCTCTAATGTATCTCATTCTCATTTTCGTCCTTTCAGGTGAAGAATCAAGGTCCGCCTGCTGAGATTTAAGACCGACCTGAGCATGGGGATATGGATTCTGACAATGCCATCAAAAAGTCAAGTCAGTGAAGTGACATGTAGATTTAGTAGTGTCAGAAAAATGAAGTCATTGATTTGAGTTATACTTTTGGTCATGTGATTTTGTAATTTATTTTCATGTTGATTAATGCAAGAGTTGGAATTTTCTCCGTTTCAATTTCTTCGTCTTACTTTCTTCTTTTATCCATTCCAAAACGAATAATTCTTTCTATTTTTAGTAAATTTTAAATTTTAACTTTTCACATGACATATTTAAGAGCATAAGATTAAAAAGATATGTTGGTTCACTCTACATATCTTTAGTTTAAAACTACAAAATTCAAAAATCTTCTTACTTTCTTAGATTTCGATCGAATCAAAATTAGACAAACAAATTAAAACGCGATATATTAGAGTGTGTCCCATATGGAGGAAAACATTTTTGAGAAAAAAAATTATTTTTTCATGTTCGTTTGGTGAAAATTTTTGAAAAATATATTTTATATGAAAATAAGTTCCTTAAAAATGATGAAATAACTAGTGAAAGTAGGAAAAAAGAGTTTCACAAATGATCGAATTTGGCCTTTTATTTCTATGTTATTTACGCATGTCATAAATATTTAAAGTACTTATAAACTAAAATTAATCAAAAATGATAAATCGGTTATTTCCATCATATATTTTTCACCTTATTAAGCATTTTTAGTTTCACTTAAAAAAGATTACTATGTTATCACTTTTATTTTAATTAGATCAACATTTTTATGATTTTATCATTTTTCTTAGGACTATTATTTTAACCTTTATTTATTTTAATTATGTTTATTTAATCGTATAAGTAGATTACCCGGTCCTCAAAAAAATTATTTTCTGTTCTTTATTTATTTAAATTGACTCAAATGCTAACCACTTTTCAACAGCAAAAGATGTGTTCACACAATTTTTGTTGGTTGTGTCTCATTCAAAATAAAATTTGTAATATTCGCAAAAGGATTATTCCTACCATATTTAAAAGTACATATTTAAAAGAGATGAAACAATATTCCTACCATATAAGAGAATTTATTTATTTTCCCTTCAAAAAAGTACTAAGAAAACAATTTAGGATTATAATGGAATTACTGATTATCTTTAAATATCTTGATATAAAAATTTATACCTAAAGTGCTTTATAAATTGATAGCTCACTTCTCACTAAAATTATTGTTTTAAAAAATACTTTGAAAAATAATTTTTTAAAAACATAAGTTGATTTTAGAAATTTAGTCAAATGAGAAACTTTTGACTTAATTTGTTTCAAAGCTAGAATGCTATCATCCTTTTCGGAGCTAGGAATCAAAATATGCCATGGAACTAAAAAAAAAATGTCATATTTTTAAAGTGTAATCAAAATATGCTTAACTCTCTTAGAGTTATATGATTGTTTTTAACGGAAGTAACCAAACGGAGTCAATTTTCAGAAAATGTGCATAACTCTCTTAAAAAGAGAGTGATGCATCTTTTTTAACATAACTCTCTTTTAAAGAGAGTTGTACATTTTTTTTTTAACATAACTCTCTTAAAAGTTTAATTTGCTTTTTTCCTTTACGTAAATATAATAAAAATTATATAACTCACTTTATAAAAATTTACATATTATGTGAACAATTAATTTATCTTTTAAAGTTTTATTTTTTTAGAAAGAAGGCAAACTATTATGAAACGGAGAGAGTAAAACTCACTGATTATATAAGTCATGTAGAAATAAAATGCATAACTCACTATTTAAGTGAGTTATCCATTATATGAATATAACTCTACAAATATATGAGTTATGTGCAAATAACTTTTTCCACCAACATTCATATTTCTCCTATTTAAACAGAAGTATACATTATAGACTCTTCATTCTTTATTCACTCATCTCCTCTTTTGAAACTGCATTGTACCAGATGATATTGAAAATGGTGACCAGCCAAATTATGGTGAATTGTCACAGGGCGATGATAGTGAGCCTAATAATGCTGAGGGCGGTGAATGCCCTTATGACTCATCATCGAGTGACGATGATGTAAGGACATGATAATTTAGGGGCGGGCGTTCGATTTTGTCACAGTTTGATTTGATTCTTCCATTTTCGGTTTTGAAAAAAAATGAGAACCGAACACTGAACCGAACTAATTTGATTTGGTTTGATTTTTTGAACTTCGATTCGGTTTAATTCGTGTTTCTAAATCAATTTTTGGGTGCAAGTGAAAACAAAATCATTAATTAAAATGTATTTTTGATTAATTAGTCCCAGTATCACATTCCCAAATATGCAACAGGCAACAATAAAGGTTGCTAATCAATTTCTGAATCACAAATCTGCAATAAGACCTGATGGGTCTATAATTATTTATTGGGCCAGGCCAGTATATTAAATGTAAAATAAAAAAAAAATTAAAATACTTAATTAATAAAAGTTTGATTTTTCGTTACCCTTAAACCAAACATCGAACCAAAGAACGAAAGTACCGAAAAAATATCAAAACCGAACCGAAGATTCAAACTAATTCGGTTTGGTTTGGTTTTTAGTTTTCCGGTTTTTATGCGCAACCCTACATGATATGGATAAGTTTTACCATCATAGGATGTGGTCTAGTGTATGGGGTTACTCAGGTCTCGAGTTAGAGCTCTGGGTATAGAAACATTCATGGTAGGGAGCGCTTCCCCCCAAATGGGTCTTACACGGCAAATCCGAATTAGTCGGACTCTAATGTGGCTACCGAATTAGAAATGTCATAGCTATTGGACGAAGGAGAGCCTTGATGTAACTAGTAAAATTATTGTCACGTGACTAGAAAGTCACGGGTTTGAGTTGTGAAAACAGACTCTTACAGAAATGCAAGCTAAGCTAAGATTGCGCACAATAGACCCTTGTCATCTGTACCTTCCCCAAACACAGTGCATAGCAAAAACGAAGTCCACTTTGAGTTCTAAAAGCTTCAATGAATATGCTTTTACCTCTACCAGTATCTATGTATGTCCATTGCACGTGTATCCTCAGTCAAATCGTTTTACATGAAATATACTTTAGAAGTTCAGTATCGAAAGAGATGCACCTGCGCATTTGAGGCTCGTGTAGTTATATAACGTTCAACTGGGGCTCTCATTCAACGCATATCGACCTCTGATACCTTGACGCGTAGACATTGAAGTCCTGCTACTGCTTCGGATGGATAATACGACATTACAGCTCTCCTTCCTTCAAGAAGTTGTCGCGACATTTTCTCCACAGAGATAATTAAAGACCTGCTTGACATTCCCTCTTGACGGGCGAGCATTCACAGCAAATTGACAGATGAATACCAATCGTCGCCTCAACTCCAACTTAGTGATTCGTGTCTCGCTAAAAAATCTCCCTTCATCAAAGCGCCCTAAGGAAAGTCGACAAAAATTAGAATATTTGCTTGAAACTTCGAGAAGAGCTACATTTTTGAGGTTATCGAGACAATTTAGCATCATTTCGTTCTAGTTATAAAAGCGCGAGTTGAAATAAGATACCCAAACGTACCTCTGTCGTCAAATAATGACGTCAAGATAGCTAAACACACACAGATGCTAATATCTTCACCTGAGAAACACAACGAAATAACTTTGTCAACGATGATCTTGTCTTTTGCGACTTCAGTTAAAACGACAGCACAATGATCAGTTGACGTATTGAGAAGAAATAAGACAAGTCGCCATACGTCTCTCATTAAAAGCATAATATAACTAACATTATTACTGTAAAGTCTTTAGTCAGTGGATTTGCCGAAATTGGTGAAAATGGAGACAGAAGTAGATCTAACGCCCCCTTCCCACCCTATTTTCTGACTCGCGCTCATGCTAGACTTGCTACATAGTATCGTCTTCAAAGCCCCGCCCGCCCACCCCCACCACCCACCCAAACACACACACACACACACACCGCGTCTTATTAACCTCAATCAAGAAAGTTAATGAATATATTCAGTAAGCACAAGTCGAATGGCACGTGAGAAACCAACTCGGCAAAACCATACTTACCACTACTGCAGCAAACTAGGAGTCTCTTCCCTTTTCTCAAGTTGTTCTTTGCAAAATTCACCGCGGAAGGAAGATTTCTTAATAAAGAAGACCGATCAAACTTCGAGCTCTGTATTGTTCAAAACCCCAAAAAGACAAAATAAAGCAAAGCAAAGACAAAAGCGAATAATTATTAGCTAACGATTAAGTAAATGGGCCAATAGACATTTAAGGAAGTCATACACACCACAATCGACAGATTTAGATGGGCTTCAAACTCCTCGAGACAAGGAGAATTAGTCTCCGAATCACAATTCAATACACAATCAACACCAGATGCATCCTTAGCTGCACGTAAATCTCCAATCAGAACGACCATTGCAAGAGATTCGTGAAAACCAATGGCACCAAATAAAGATTAGAAAATAAATTAAAAAACGAGAAAGAAATGACATGAATATGCAATGGACATGCAATCTATTCGAAAAGCATTCTACGGAGAAATAAAAAGGAGATTTTATGCTCCGAACAGTGGCATTATTTTACTCGTGAATGAATAATATCCAGTAAATGTGGTAATTCTGCAGCGAAAGTACACGAACTTACACTCTCTAAAGGGAAAAGAATCTATGCAGTCGAAAGAGAAAAGAAAACACAAAGCAGTCAACGCGGCGCTTAAGCACTGAAGCAAGCTCAAAACATGTTGAGCATTTCGCCTAGATTTATGGGCGCTTCAGTGTCGTCATCAAGGCTCTAAGGCATAATTTTGTTGCCAATGAGGCATGAGCATAATCCTGACAACGCTACACTAAACAATTGGTATTTCAATTTATAATATTCTTTTTCAATTTCTTTGTCCACATATTTGTTATTCATTTTTATGATTATTAATCTTGAACTACACATACATATTTGTATTTTTTTTCTTCTATTGTGCCTTTTTCCAATAAAGCTCACACTTTATTTGTGCTTTGCGCTTGAACCCCCAAAAGGACTTTATAAACTTACAACTGAAAATTACAAGTGGAAAAAATATAAAAAACTATCTTCTTTTTCGGCTGAGGCGCGGAAATCTCACTCTCTTTAAGGAGATTCAAGTCCACTGCAGCAAATGTTTCACCGGTCCAGCAGTTATCTTCTTGACTTGTCACCTCCAGGATACAACAGCCTTCTCACAACAACTCAACAACTCTAGACAAGAGTTGAGTTCAGAGCTCCACAATAAGAACACCTCCCCTCAACTAATAAACTCTTGTTTGACAAATTTTTTGTGAACTCTACATTAACTTGTATTGGTATTCTAGTGTATTGAAGAGAGGTGAAGCTGCCTCTATTTATAGGCAGAAATCTTGTGCAATACGTATGCACTTACTTCATAAAATTTTTCAAAGTTGTCAATTTTGAAAAGAAAAAGTAAGCAACCAAAGTTGAAAAAATGCAGGCAACCAAATTGCCATGCACATAATAGTATTAAATAATAATATTACTGCTGCCAAATTTGAAAGAATGCAGGCAGCTAATGAAGAAACGTAACAGCAACACTAATGCACTATAATGCTGCCTAACTTTCAAGAATCATGCATAATAATATTAAATAATATTAAAATGCAACATCAATTCCCCACTCATTTTAATATTATCAAGAGAGTCGCTGAAGGAAAACTACCATGCATAATGAAGGTGTGCTCTGCATTGAACCTTCACTTAGTAAAACAATAATTGCTACTTCAGAGTCGTAGTGGGAGATGTCGAGTTGAGGTTTTACTTTTGGAAGGGTGTTAATTTTAAAAGATGTACTTTATACTCCTTCTATGAGAAAGAATTTGATGTCTAATTTTCTTCTTAATAAAGCAGGCTTCAAACATATTATTGAATCTGATCAGTATGTGATTGTTAAGAAAAATATTTTGTGGGAAAAGGGTATGCATGTGATGGCATGTTCAAATTGAGTGTTGAAATGAATAAAACATCTACTTTTGTTTACATGCTTTCTTCCACTAATTTTTGGCATGCTCGTTTGTGTCATGTAAATGAACGTTATGTGGGAATCATGAGTAGTTTAGGATTAATTTCAATGATCAAAAAGAACTTTGAAAAATGTGAGGGTTGTAGTAAAGCCAAAATCACAAAAAACCCTCATTGTCAAGTTGAAAGAAAAACTGAATTATTAGAATTAATTCATACTGATATTTGTGAACTTGGTGGAATTTTAACTCGTGGAGGAAATAGATATTTTATCATTTTCATTGATGATTTCTCTAAGTTTACATAGGTTTATTTAATGAAAAATAAAAGTGATGCTCTTGAGAATTTTAAAACTTTCCTCCATGAAGTTGAAAATCAGTTTAATAGAAAAATAAAAAGAATAAGAAGTGATAGAGGTCGTGAATATGAGTCAATTGAGTTCAATTCTTTTGTTAGATCATTGGGTACAATTCATGAAACTACTCGTCCTTATTCTCATGCATCTAACGGTGTAGCGGAAAGGAAGAATAGAACTTTGGTTGAGTTAACTACTGCCATGTTAATCGAGTCTTGTGCACCTTTACGTTTTTGGGGTGAAGCTCTTTTGACTGCTTGTTATGTGTTGAATCGTGTACCTCATAAAAAGATCAAATTAACGCCTTTTGAGTTGTGGAAAGGTCATAAGCCAAATTTGGGATATCTAAGAGTTTGGGGTTGCTTAGCCTATGTAAGGTTAATGGATCAAAAATCTCTTAAGTTGGGTAAAAAAAGGTACTGCTTGTGCTTTTCTTGGTTATGCTTCAAATAGTACAGCCTATAGATTTTTTAATCTTGACAAAAAAATTGTCAAATAAATTTTCTTTTGATTCTAAAAATAGTGGGGGTTTAAGGACTAAAGAAAATATTTTGTCACTACCTAGTTCTTCTACTTCTACTTTAAAAAATAAAGAAAATGATGATTTTGAGTTAAGAAGAAGTAAACGAGCTAAAGTAGAAAAAGATTTTGGTCCTGATTATTATGTTTTTAACATTGGAAATGACCCACTCACTTTAAAAGAAGCTTTGTCTTCACATGATTCTATTTTCTGGAAAGAGGCGGTAAATGATGAAATGAAATCGCTAATTTCCAATAAAACTTGGATGCTAGTTGATTTACCACCGGGTTGTAAAACAATTGGATGTGAATGGGTTTTACATAAAAAATTAAAACCGAATGGATCTGTTGATAAATACAAAGCTAGGCTAGTGGCTAAAGGTTTTAAACAACTGGAAGACCTAGAATTTTTTGATACTTTTTCACCGGTTACTAGAATTACATCCATTAGATTTTTAGTTGCTATTGAGGCAATTTTTTATCTACAAATTCATCAAATGGATGTAAAAACTGCTTTTTTAAACGAAGACCTAAATGCGGAGATTTACATGGAACAACCGAGTATTTTGTTGAGGCTAGCCAAGAAAGCAAAGTGTGTAAACTTAATAAATCCCTATGTGGCTTGAAACAGGCACCAAAGCAATGGCATGAAAAGTTTGATTCTTGCATGATTGATAATGGGTTTAAAACAAATGAGTGCGATAAGTGCATATATCATAAGTCTTGGAATAATTCGCATATTATTATTTGCCTATATGTTGATGATTTATTGATCTTTGGCTCTAACATGAATATTATTGATGAAACTAAAAATATTCTTAGAAGGCATTTTGAAATGAACGATCTTGGTGAGGCAAATTTTATTCTAGGAATAAAAATTACTAGAACATGTGATGGAATTTTCCTTGACCAGTCACAGTATGTTGAGAAAATATTGAAAAAATATAATTTCCTTTATTGCAAGCATGTTGTAACTCCATTTGATTCTAGTGTTCACTTGTTTCCTGTTGAAAGTGAAACTGATGTAATAAATCAAAAGAAATATGCTAGCATAATTGAAAGTTTGAGATATGTGACTGACTGCACTAGGCCTGATATTGCATATGCAGTAGGAGTACTTGGCAGGTTTACTAGCAAGCCAGGAAGTGAACATTGGCATGCTATAACGAGAGTAATGAGATATTTAATTGGAACGAAAAATTATGGTTTGTTCTATACAAAATATCCTGTTGTACTTGAAGGCTTTTGTGATGCGAATTGGAACACTTTATCAGGTGATTCCTTATCCACTGTTGGTTATGTTTTTACTTTGGGTGGTGGTGCTATTTGTTGGAAGTCTAAAAAGCAAAAAAATATTGCTAACTCTACCATGGAGGCTGAACTAATTGTTTTAGCTTCAGCTAGTGAGGAAACGAATTGGTTGAGAGATTTGTTATTTCAAATACCTTATTTTGAAAAATCAATTCCTCCTATATTAATTCATTGTGATAGCACCGCTGCAATTGGTAGAGTTCAAAACCATTATTACAACTGTAAATCCAGACCTATAAGGTGAAAGCACAGTAGTGTGAGATCATATTTGACAAATGGTACCGTTAATGTTGATTATGTCAAAGCTTGTGATAATCTTGCAAATCAATTGACTAAAGCCTTAGCAAGAGAAAAGGTCTGGAGCACATCGAGGGGGATGGGATTGACGCCTATTGAATCTTGAGTCATATGTGAGAAAACCCAACCTGGGGACTAGAGATCCTATAACCAGGTTCAGTGGGAAAAACGAATCATATGATGACTTGTTGTGAAAAATGCACTATTTTTTTTATCCCTTCCTATGATGTAAGTGCATTTGCCTGTAATGATTGTGAGGTTGAGCTTATTAAACTCTTAATGAAAAGTTGTAGCTCGTATGAGTGGGGTGCTGAATTACAGGAGCACTCTCGATGGATTTCACCTAGGTGAGTGTAGAGGTAGGCCACTACCTATGAGAATTAGGCTCATTCTCAAAAAACACTCATTAAAACCGGGATAGCACAAATCCGTAACGTGCTGGCTAAAAAGCTCATGTCAACACCTTGACTATTATGTGTAAGCAGTAACTTTTTATTTCTCCTAAGCAGTCATAGTTCAAGTCTAAGACCACTACGACTCTGGAGTAAAAATTACTGTTTTACTAAGTGGAGGTTCAATGCAGAGCACACCTTCATTATGCATGGTAGTCTTCCTTCAACTAGTGGACTCTCTTGTGTTGATATTAAAATGAGTGGGGGATTGTTGTTTTTATGGGCATTTTACTATTAATTTCAATATTTTTTAATGCCTAATTCATTATTATAATAGTCTCTTTAAGACCTTACATTGTGGAAGGTTGCAGCAGTTATACTTGTTAGCAATTGCTGCCAACCTTAATGCCATCAATTGGCAGCAAACCCCACACGTTACATGGCTGCAATTTTCAGCCTCCATAACTTCCCATCATTTCAACAATTGTTGCATTTGTTTTTCTTTTCAATTTGGCTGCAATTTTGAAGTCAAAAACAAGGTACTACTTTTTTGTTTCAAGATTGGCAACTGTAAAGAAATGTCACTAATGACATCATGAACCAACATACTACTGCTATAAATAGAGCTCTTCCCAGCTCATTTAATGATTAACAAGAACACCAGAACACCAATACAAGTTAATGTAGAGTTCACAAAAAAATTGTCAAATAAGAGAGTTTCTAAGTTGAAAGGGAGGTGTTCTTATTGTGGAGCTTTGAACTCAACTCTTGTTCAGAGTTGTTGTAAGAAGGCTGTTGTATCCTGGAGGGGACAAATCAAAAAGATAACTACTGGAACGGTGAAAAATTTGCTGCAGTGGGCTTGAATCTCCTTAAAGAGAGCGAGATATCCACGCCTCAGCAAAAGAAGAAGAAGAAAGTCTTTTATATTTTCTTCATTTGTAATTTTTCAGTTGTAATTTTATTGCAATTTCACCAAATTGATGTTGCATTTTAGTATTATTTAATATTATTATGCATGATTCTTGAAAGTTCGAAAGTTAGGCAGCATTATAGTGCATTAGTATTGTTGTTACGTTTCTTCATTAGCTACCTGCATTCTTTCAACATTGGCTGCCTGCATTCTTTCAAATTTGGCAGCAGTAATATTATTATTTAATACTATTATGTGCATGGCAATTTGGTTGCCTGCATTTTTTCATCTTTGGTTGTTTACTTTTTCTTTTCAAAATTGGCAACTTTGAAAAATTTTATGAACTAAGTGATACGTATTGCACAATATTTCTTCCTACAAATAGAGGCAGCTTCACCTCTCTTCAATACACTAGAACACCAATACAAGTTAATGTAGAGTTCACAAAAAAATTGTCAAATAAGAGAGTTTATTAGTTGAAAGGGAGATGTTCTTATTGAGTTGTCCAGGATACAACAGCCTTCTTACAATAACTCTGGACAAGAGTTGAGTTCAGAGCTCCACAATAAGAACACCTCCCTTTCAACTAATAAACTCTCTTATTTGACAATTTTTTTGTGAACTCTACATTAACTTGTATTGGTGTTCTGGTGTTCTTGTTAATCATTAAATGAGCTGGGAAGAGCTCTATTTATAGCAGTAGTATGTTGGTTAATGATGTTATTAGTGACATTTCTTTGCAGTTGCCAATCTTGAAACAAAAAAGCAGTACCTTGTTTTTTACTTCAAAATTACAACCAAATTGGAAAGAAAAACAAATGCAACAATTGTTGAAATGATGGGAAGTTATGGAGGCTGAAAATTGCAGCCATGTAACGTGTGTGGTTTGCTGCCAATTGATGGCATTAAGGTTGGCAGCAATTGCTAACAAGTATAACTGTTGCAACCTTCCACAATGTAAGGTCTTAAAGACACTATTATAATAATGAATTAGGCATTAAAAAATATTAATGAATATCTGTAGCTCATATAAATAGGGTGCTAAATTACAGGAGCACTCTCGGCGGATTTCACCTATATGAGTGTGGAGGTAGGCCGCTTCCTATGAGAATTAGGCTCATTCTCAAAGACACTCATAAAACCGGGATAGCACAAGGCCATAACGTGCTGGCTATAAAGCTCACGTCAACACCTTGACTATTATGTGTAAGCAATAACTTTTTAATTTCCCTAATAAGTGATAGTTCTAGTCTGAGACCACTACGACTCTGGAGTAGAAATTATTGTTTTACTAAGTGAAGGTTCAATGCAGAGCACACCTTCATTATGCATGGTAGTTTTCCTTCAGCTAGTAGACTCTCTTGATAATATTAAAATGAGTGGGGGATTGATGTTGCATTTTAATATTATTATGCATGATTCTTGAAGTTAGGCAGCATTATAGTGCATTAGTGTTGTTGTTACGTTTCTTCATTAGCTGTCTGCATTCTTTCAAATTTGGCAGCAGTAATATTATTATTTAATACTATTATGTGCATGGCAATTTGGCTGCCTGCATTTTTTCAACTTTGGTCGCTTACTTTTTCTTTTCAAAATTGGCAACTTTGAAAAATTTTATGAAGTGCATACATATTGCACAAGATTTCTCCTATAAATAGAGGCATTGGTGAAACTACAATAAACTTACAACTGAAAATTACAAATGAAGAAAATATAAAAAACTATCTTCTTCTTCGGCTAAGGCGTGGATATCTCGCTCTCTTTAAGGAGATTCAAGCCCACTGCAGTAAATGTTTCACCGGTCCAGCAATTATCTTCTTGACTTGTCCCCTCCAGGATACAACAGCCTTCTCACAACAACTCAACAACTCTGGACAAGAGTTGAGTTCAGAGCTCCATAATAAGAACACCTTCCTCAACTAATAAACTCTCTTGTTTGACAAATTTTTTGTGAACTCTATATTAACTTGTATTAGTATTCTAGTGTATTGAAGAGAGGTGAAGCTGCCTCTATTTATAGGCAGAAATATTGCGCAATACGTATGCACTTACTTCATAAAAAATTTCAAAGTTGCCAATTTTGAAAAGAAAAGGTAAGCAACAGAAGTTGAAAAAATGCAGGCAGTCAAATTGCCATGCACATAATAGTATTAAATAATAATATTACTACTGCCAGGACTTAGACCCACATGGCTTTAAAACGCGTCACTAGAATGAAAGGTCAGCATACTTATATACCAGCCTCTCTCCTGGATTTTGCCGATGTGGGACTCCTTATCCTAAGTTGGGATGTTACAATGACACAGCAGAAACTCAAACCACATGCAGAAATATAGCGAAGGGTCAGCCACTCACAAACTCGATAAACTACACGCTATATTGCTAGATTCAGACGTAATATAAAATTCAATAACAGGACGGATGAAGCATACCAAGCTGAGTTGCGCCAACTACTAAATTCGTTTCCCCCAGCCAAGATATGGAATCACTATCATACGACTTCTCATCTATGTTCATACGTAGACGCTCCAGGTCTAGTTGTTCTCGAACAGGAAGATGGCCGCTACTTCCAGAAGATTTCGAAGGCTTAATAGATATTTGAGGAGCATTTTCTCCCCGTTGTGCACGGTACACCCTATCCTTTTCGATAATATCAGCTACCTTCTTATTACACGTATCGGGACCCGAACTTATGAGATCATAAGCATGTCTCCAGAAAAGATTTGGTGACAGACCTCTTGCCCAACTTTCCTCGTCGTCTCCAGCTCCAGCTATGTACCTCCAACTAAATTCCGAGGTTGTTCTTTGCTGAAAATTGCTACTTGGGGAGGACGTAGAAACAAGTATTATTGGAGTGAAATCCCAAGAATCACAATCGGGTACTTCATTTAACCAAATCACAGTTTTTTGTGAAATCCATAATGGACGTAGCGGTTTCTTCAGCGACAAAGCAATGGAGGCAATATCAGCACCACTCGCCTCCAGATCCTCGGTCCATCCGTCTAAACGCTCCTCTATAAGCGCTCGTTCAGTATTCGAGACCCATAAAGGGAGATGCAAGGAACAATCCCAGCTATATGAGTCCTCATTATTAGTATTACCACATTCAACGGAATCATTTGACTCCTGTCCAAACAAATTAACAGAAAATATCAATCAGCACGTGAACACGTAAGGCATTTGTTTGTGTATACGGATGTGCATATGAAGGGGCATAATTACAACCTATCCTAAACAAGTCTACGTTGCAAAGTATGCATAAAGTTTCAAGCCTGATGCAGTCATTGACGATATAGACAAGCAAAAAGCCCGATAGATCACAAGCCTTGAATTTCTTTTATAAAAATCGAGATATTTTACTTTCACCGTATCTTTTTCCCCTTTAAGTAAGTATATGGCCTCTAATCTTTCAAAGAACAACAACATTTGTTGACGGATAATCCCTCCATCCCATTCTATGCGAAGTTGTTTGACTAGGCAATGGATACGTCTATCCAGATTATAAGTACACATGTTACACAAAAATGCTTGATTTTCATGACATCATTCACAGGTGAGAGGACACCACCAATATAATTTTATTCAGGAGAAAGAAGATATCAAAAAAATTCCGCAACTTGAGCAATCAACTAAAAAAGTTATCATACATCAAAAGCGTAAGTCGTTACTTACATTTTTTTCTGCACTTCTAGTCGATCCAAATTTCACTCTGTAGTTCCAAATGGCACGATTCAATACACAGGTCCAAATAGGTATTGTCTTCGACATACTATCCGGAAACCTCTTCCCTTTCCTCGTTGAATCAACAATCATACAACCTCCCTTCTGTCCTAACCATCAATTAGAAATTAGCTTTCAACTATATCATGTATATAAACAAAGATAGTACACCGCCAACCATCAAAGTAAACAAAGATATTATATATGTTTTATAACGCTGTTAAATGCAAATTATAATTAAAAAAAGGGCAGACCGATGCACAAAGCACCATGCATTTGAATGATTCTGCAATTGAGTTTAGCTGAACAACTGATTTTGTAGACTTTCCAATGACTTTTGGATCGATATGGAATATGATCGTGACTCTAGTGGTGCATGATATAGCTAATCAAGCCACAGACAAACCGCGTTTTCAAGCAAGGAATTGACTCAATGGGGTTTTTCACCTAATGCCCTTGGAGTGTATCTCAAACATTGTAACCAGTTAACTTCGTCATAAAAGATGGAACAGAAAGACTTATTTACCAACTTACTAGGTGACATAAGAGGCTTTAAATTTATACACGTATTCATAATACATATTTAAATATTTAAAGCAAAACAATGGAGATAAGGAAGGTTACCAGCAAGCAGGGCAACGTGGAGGTTAAGACAAGAAGTATTGAAAGACCAATCATTGGTGTGTCCATCAGTCGACTTGAAATAGCAAGTAGCATGGAATTTTTGAAAGTACCAAAGACCATAAACAAAGGTTTGCTATTTAACAATTAAACTTTTAGCGTCCAATCAAATATCATAATATAATAAGTTATGGTCTAAATTCTTCAATTAATTAAGGAGGCCTTAAATATATAATTCATAAGAGACCTTAAACAAATACACATATTTATAAGAGATCCAAACAAACGAATTATTGTTTGTTTACCAGCAAGGAGGGCACCATGGAGGTTAAGCCCAAAAGTATTGAAAGACCAGTTATTGGTGTGTCCATCAGTCGACTTGAAATAGCATGTTGAGTGGAATTTTTGATGGTAGCAAAGACCACAATAGACGTTTGCTATATAACAAGGTCCAATCAAATGTCGTAATATAAATGGAATAGATATATATTGAAAAGGCCTTAAATAAATACACATATTCATAAGAGACCTTATATATATACACATATGCATAAGAGAACTAAACAAATGAATCATTATTTGTTTGCCGGCATGGAGAGAAAAGTGGGGGTTAAGGCAAAAAGTATTGAAAGACCAGTTATTGGTATATGCATCAGTCAACTTGATATAGCAGGTACAGTAGAATTTTTGATAGTACCAAAGACCACAATAGAGGTTTGCTATTTAACAGTTAACTTTCAGCGTCCAATAAAATGCAATAATACATTAAGTTATGTATCTAAGTTCTTCAATTAATTATTAAAGATGTCTTAAATATATAATTCACAAGAGGTCTTTTATATATACACATAGTGTATATGAAAATCAAACAAATGACTCACTGTTATAGGGTAACATGGATGTTAACTGTAGAAGCATTAAAAGACCAGTTATTGGTTAACTTTCAGAATTCAATCGAATGTTATAATAAAATAAGTTATGTATCTAAATTCTTCAATTAATTAAAGAGACCATTAAATATATAATGCATCAGAGACCTTAAATGTATATACACATATTAATAAGAGAATCAGGGAGGTTAAGGTGAGAGGTTAAGGTGAGAGTATAAAAGACCAGTTAATGGTGCATCCATCAATCGACTTGAAATAGCATGTAAGAGTGGAATTTTGATAGAAGCAAAGACCACAACGGAGGTTTGCTAATGTCATCTAATAAGTTTATGTATCTAAATTCTTCAATTAATCAAAGAGATCTTAAATATATATACTCATAAGAGAGCTTAAATATATACACATATTTATAAGAGAATCAAACAAAAGAATCATTGCTTGTTTGTTACCCTTTACTAGCAAGGAAAGTATTGAAAGACCAGTTATTGGTGTGTCCATCAAACAAAGGGATGCTATTTAATTGTTCAATCAAAGAGGCCTTGAATATATAACTTACAAGAAATCTTAAATATATACACATACATATTTATAAGAAACTTACAAGAAATCTTAAATATATATACACATACATATTTATAAGAGAATCAAACAAAAGAACCACTATTTGTTTACCAACAAAGAGAAAAACATGAAGGTCGATCCGAGAAGGAATTTTTGTGAGAACCAAAGGTTCGTTAGGTCAGAGTATTTATGAGTCGAGATTCTTCAATTAATATATGTTTATAAGAGGCCATTTGCAGCAAAGAGAGCAACATGGAGGTTGATACGAAAAGGAATTTTTCCGAATACCAAAGGTTTGCTATTTAACATGGTACATGGTCAGTGTCGAGATTCTTCAATTAATATATGTTCATAAGAGGCTTATGTACACATATTCATAATTAAACAAGTGAGTCTTACGGCAAGAAGAGCAACATGGAGATTAAGCCGAGAAGTATTGAAAGATCAATTATTGGTGCATCTATCAAACAGAGGTTATCAAGATTTGCTATTTAATAGCAATCGGAGAGTATTTATGTGTCAGAGATTCTTCAATTAATATATACTCATAAGAGGCCTTGCCAGAGGTTTGCTATTTAAAAACCAATCAGAGAGATTTTTCAATTCAAATAATATATATTCATAAGAGGCCTTACATACAGTAAACCTTACCGGCAAGGAGAGCAACATGGAGATTAAGCCGAGAAGTATTGAAAGACCAGTTGTTGGTATGTCCATCAGTCGACTTGAAATAGCAAGTCGAGTGGAATTTTTTATAGTACCAAAGACCGCAACGGAGATTTGCTAACAGCGGAAGCTCAGGCCATAGCTGAGAAATCTCACCAACGAATACAGAATCTTCGTATATTGATCTTAAGGCATTGTATAGAGTATTCTCTCTTCTTTTTATGGTTCTTGAAGCTTTGTATATGCTCAAGTTTGCTGGTGAATTCTCCATTGAAATACAGAGTTTTCACATCACAAAATTGGTAAATAGCAGTTTGTGCTTGTGTTTTAGGTTGTTGATGTCATGTAATAAGGGGAAGTACGAGTTGGGCTTTTATTATAGTTGGGCTACTTTGTGTGTCCAAACTATTCTAGTTGGGCTAGTACTTAAACAAGGGAAAATTTCGTAAAGGGCAAACAACATAAATACCGACAATTGTATAAATAACATAAATATCAACCCTTTTGAAAGTAATTCACTCTCTCCCACTTTTTTAATTACTTTACTCTCTCTCATTATTAATATACATAACATAGCCGACATATACATAACATTCTATGAATATGTTGGGATTTTTTGTAATATTGAAAACATAAGTTGCGTATTTGTGTAATTTGTAGTAGTTTTATTATAGTAATACAGTCTACTTTGTATTTGGGCCACTTGGGAGTTGGGTGTCCAAACTATTCTACTTGGGTGATTTTGAGAATATTTAGAAAATATTTAAGGCAAAACAACATAAATCCTAACAGTTTGAAGCTTAATTACACAAAAATTTGATATTTTGTATAATTATTGAAAATCTCTATTTTGGATCTGTCGATATACATAATTACCTCTCGATACATCCAACAAAAATACATTTGTTTTCCTTTATAAAGATACATAATTAGCTTTTGATACATTTTTTTTCGATTTTGGGTCCGGCGAGATATATAATATAACGAAGATACATTTTTTTCTTCATAAAGATACATAATTAGCTCTCGATATATTTTTTTTGATTTTGGGTTTGTCGAGATACATAATACATCCAACGAACATACATTTTTTCTTTATAAAGATACATAATCAACCCTTGATATATTTTTGTAATTAGTTGTAAGAGTGAGGATTTGTGTAAACATGGTAAGTTAAGGCGTATTTTATCTTATTTTTTCATAACACTATTTAAGTCCAGATTTGTGAAAAATAACGAGATTTTACTTAATTAAGTAATATAGTAGCATTTTAGCTCCAAAACAATTCGAACGCATAATGATATCACACATTATAACCGCATGAATAACAATTGTAAAATACATTGTATGCATTCGTATAATAAGGGTATCCGCACATATATAATATCTCTATAGCTGAATAAATATCACTCACGTACATAATAATAGTGAAATACATTGTATTCATTCGCATAATAAGTGTATCTGCGCATATACAACATCTCTGCCTAATTGTATCCGCATGGATAATAAGTATACATGTGCATATTTGCAATAAAATCTCAAGGCATAATACATAAACACGCCCTTTAACTTGACCTCAGATTTACATCTATGACCTTCAACTTTGGTTGTACACAAGTAGACACTTAAACTTGTATAAAGTTGAACAAATAGACACATATGTCCTATCTGGCATACTACGTGGCCAATTCTTGTCCTACATGGCGTCCTACGTGTATTATGTCATATAAGACGTGTGTGCCTACTTATTCAACTTTATATAAGTTTAAGTGTTTACTTGTACACACTCAAAGTTGGAGGTCATAGATGTAATCTGAAATCAAGTTAAAGGGTATGTTTATGTATTATGCCAAACCTCAAACTATGCCTATATTTGTGTAGTATTTTCTAAAACTACTACAATAAAAGGTAACTGGTAAAATTGTTGTCATGTGACCAGGAGGTCACGGGTTCAAGCCTTGAAAACAACCTCTATGCAAGGTAAGGTTGCGTACAACACATTCTTGCGGTGGAATCCTTCTCCAGATACTGCGCATAGCGGCAACTTTAGTGCACCGAACTTCCCTTTTTACTATAAAGGGTAATTAGAGGGCTTAGTTAGCTAAGCCACCCATTGTAATGATTCAAATTGTGAAAATATTTTTCAAGCAACTTGGAAAACAATGTCATTTCCATTCCTTCAATGTGTTGCAACAACTTACTTTTTTCCTTTCCATATAGTAAACAACCATATAATATCATAGCTAGTTTAATCCCATGAGTAGGATATGAAAAGAGTAAAATGTACGCAATCCAATAGAATCCTCATTTTTCTTCATAAGTTTTAGAGATAAGCATCCAGTACCCTCGGAACTATGACCAAAGTTGTTTCGACACACTCCAACTTCACAAGAGTCCTATTACCCTTGAACTCAATTTTAACATATTTTTGTCACCCTTTTGTGCTGACATGGTGCCTTTATTACATAAAATGGAGTTCACGTCAAAGGTATCACGTCAGCTAAAAAGGATGACCAAAATATGCTAAAATTTAGTTCAGGGAATAATAGGACCCCGTGAAGTTCGAGCGTGTCATAGCGAATTTGGTCATAGTTATTTTAGTAGTAACTATTTTCTATTTTTTGCAGCATTGAGTGCACCAGAGGTTACAGAAGAAGCAGGATTAAGTGCCTTCCTAATTTTGAATACATTCCAAGCAGTTCCTGCACAATGCCCTACTGTTGCTAATGCATCTTCTGTTGCCTCACCTGCATTCTCACCATACCTGTTTCTCATTCAAAAGTAAAAAAAATTACTAAAACATATATATATTTCATTTGTGAAAATAAACCATATTGAAACATTACGGGTAGCCGTGGATTAACTGGTAAAGTTGTTGTCATGTGACTAGGAGGTCACGGGTTCAAGCATTGAAAACAGTGTCAGAAATGCGAAGTAAGACTGCGTACAATACATCCTTGTGGTGAGGCCCTTCCCCAGATCCAGCGCATAGCAGGAGCTTTAGTGCACCCGGTTGCCCTTTATTAAACCATATTGAAACATGAAGGGGCCAGAGCCTTGGGGTAACTGGTAAAGTTGTTGTCATTTGACCAAGAGGTCACAAGTTCAAGCATTGGAAATAGCCTCTGACAGAAATGCGAGGTAAGACTGCGTACAATACACCGGCCCTTTCCCGAACCTAGTGCATAGCGATATCTTTAGCGCACCGGACTGGCCTTTTCTAAACCATATTGAAACATGATCTTATAACCACTGATCCTACTATGTGAAAATAAACAATGTTATATACTCTAATGAAGCGACAACAACATATCCAGTGTAATCCAACAAGTAGGGTCAGTCTTATATTACCCTATTGTGAAGGTAGTGAGGTTTTTCTGATATAGACTTCATATGACATGTTTCCATAATTAAGTGCCAAGAACCTTTCGTTATTTCTTAAATTTTGTGTTCAGTCAAATACGATCATACAAAATAAATCGAAGAAAATATTTAGCATATCTGTTTTCTTGCTCGTTAGCGTTGTTTTTGGAAAGAAGGTATACCTATTAGTGACCATCCTAGTCACAGCACCAGAAGTTGCAGACAATGTTTGTTTTTCAGCAGCTTCAGCAGCATCTAATATCTTGTCTGCATTTTCAATCAGAAAAAATTATCATTAAACATTCTTGAAATGGAAAAATAGAGAGAATAAGGAGTTGTTTGGACATATACTTTTTTTTGCTTTTTTCAAAAATAAATAAAAAAATCTGTCGTTTGATTATACATTAAATTGATTTTGTAGGTAGTTTTTGAAAATGAGTTATACAGTGAAATTTTTCGAGATAAGCATCCAGTAACTTCAAATTATGGCCAAAATTACTACGACACACTCCAACTTTTCAGGAGTCTTTTTACCCCTGAACTCAAACTCAATTTTAGCATTATTTTTGTCACTCTTTTGTGCTAATATGACACATTTATTACATAAAATGAGATTCATGTCAAAGGTGTCACGTCAGCTAAAAAGTTTGACAAAAATACGCTGAAATTTTGTTCTGGGGTAGTAGGATCCCCGTGAAGTTGAGTGTGTCGTAGAAAATTTGGTCATAGTTCAGGAGTACTAGATGCTTTACTCAAATTTTTTTCCAGTAGCATAAATTTAATATTTTTTTCAAGTGAAATGCATTTCCAAACATAACTTCATCTTTAATTTTATTTATTTTTTCAAATTTCAAATATGTATGTGCAAACGAGTCCTTAGGGCCTGTTTGGACATGAATTATCTTTTTCAAGTAAAATTCTTATTCACTCACGACGCTTCGACTTTTTTTTTTAAGTGAAATACATATCCAAATACAATTTCAATTTTCAAACGTCGTTTTTTTCTTGAACTTTAAAAACTCTTTTTTACAAATTTCAATCAAATCTATGTCCAAACGCCTATTGACAATGTTGGCTAGTAACTATGTTGCTCCGACTTTACAAAAATGTTGTTGAGTGTGTGTCAAATTATTCAAAAATGGCACAATACATAAACATGTCCTTTAATTTGGCCTCAGATTACATATATAACCTCCAACTTTGGGTGTGCACAAGTAGACACTTAAATTTGTATATAAATTTGAATAAGTAGACACATATGTCTTACGTGGCATTCGACGTGACCAATTCTTGTTCTACATGACGTCCTACGTGTATTATGCCACATAGGACGTGCGTATGAACTTGTTTAACTTTATACACCCAAAGTTGGAAGTCATAGATGTGATTTGAGACCAAATTAAAGGGCATGTTTATGCATTATGCCTTCAAAAATAATACATTTTTGAATGATTCGACACAATCACGAAAGTATTTTTGAAGAGTCTGAGCAACGTTCCGGTGGATACTTACTGACAGCATCAAGTGAAGCCAATAGAACTTCACCAGGGACCATGGCTAAGAATTTCTTGCCAGCTTCTGACCTAACCATAGGCCCCATAACTGATCCAGTTGCAATTCCAACTCCATTAAGCATTGATTTGCTCATTTTTTCTGTCATTTTTGACAGCTTCCTCACACTACAAAAACATATTCCATGACAGCTTTCAGTACAATCTTTTTGACTTTGTGGACACTAGATAAAAAAACATAGGCACAATTCGTAAACATTCTTTTAATTTGATCTCAGATCACGTTTATAATCTCTAATTTTGGGTGTGTAAGTAGGCACTTAAACTTGTATAAAATTAAACAAGTAGACACATATGTCTTATGTGGCGTCCTACGTGGTCAATTCTTATCCTGCGTAGCGTTCTGTGAAGATTATACCACATAGGACGTGTGTGTCTACTTGTCCAACTTTATACAAATTTAAATGTCTACTTGTGCACATCCAAAGTTGGAGATCATAAATGTGATTTAACGTCAAGTTAAAGGTCATGTTTATGTATTATGCCAAAAACATAATACATAATCGTGTCCTTTAATTTGGCCTCAGTTCAGATCTATGACTTTCAACTTCAGATATATATAAGTAGACACTTAAATTTGTATAAAGTTGAACAAATAGACACACGCGTTCTATGTGGTATGATACACGTAGGATGTCACGTAGGACATGAATTGAACACGTAGAATGTCACATAGGACGCATGTGTCTTCTTGTTTAATTTTATACAAGTTAAAGTGTCTACTTGTGTACACTCAAAGTTGGAGAGCATAGATGAAAGTTAAAGTCAAGTTAAAGGACACATTTATGAATTATGCTAATAAAAAAACACCCTTTCTCTTTTAACTTTTCGAAGAATGCACGACAACGGTAAAGACTTTTAACGACAATAAATATGGACGTTAACAAAGTGCATTAAAAGCTTTTAACAACATTAGTTAATTGTCATCGAATTCAATATCATCATAGATTTTAGAGGCGTTTACAAAGAGCACTAACATGCACTTGTTGCAAATAATTGCCTCAAAAAAATAACTTAGCGCCATTTAAGTTATTGCCGTTAACTAATTGCCGCTAAATATCTTTTCTGGTCTAGTGATGGTCTCCGCATTTATTCTTTTACTGTGTGAAATATCTTAGTAGACGCTAGAAGTTGAAATCGAAAAAGGGTATTTGAAAATTAAAGTTGTGTTTGAACATGAAGAAAAAGTTGAAGTTTTACGAACGAAAACTTGAAAAACTCCACAAACCTAATTTTCAAACCTCAAATTCTATATTTCGAGTTTGAAGTTGAAAGGTCAGTTTGATAAACAAACAATTCATCAAATAATTCCAACTTCACAAGGTCCTATTATTCCTGAACTCAATTTTAACATATTTTTATCACTTTTTTTACGCTGGCATGGCACCTTTATTACATAAAATAGGCCCCACATCAAAGAGTGTCATGTGAGCTAAAAAGGTTGACAAAAAGTGTCATGTCAGCTAAAAAGGATGACAAAATACGTTAAAATTTAGTTAGGGAGATAATAGAACCTCTATAAAGTTGAAATATATCGTAACAAATATGTTCATAATTTAAGAGGTACTACATGCTTTGCTTTACTCTATAATATATCTAGTTTTTTTTAACCTTTAACCTTTTTAACTTTTTGACATATTGAGAATAATAAAGAGATAAAAGAACAATTATTGAGTAGACATAACTATGTTATTTTTCTTTAGCTTTTTGACTAAATGATCATAAAAGATAATGAGAAAGGAATTTTTAGTATATAGTACCGTTTTAGGCTTTCATTGACTGAATTATTTTTATTTGTGGCATTGCCTTTCTTTTTGGTAATAGTAGAACCATAGTTCTCTACTGCTGGAATTAAGATGGTTTCACCTCCCTTTTGCACCTGCATTTCACGCAAAAATTAAAAAAAAATTAGTATTGAATTTCGGGCTTAATTCAATTTCAAAAGTTAACTATAAAGCGATGATTGTTCAAGACTATACAAGAGCGGAACAGACTGGGTATTCTTTCAACCAATGTGCGACATTCAAACACACCTTTGGCACGCTTAGGCTTGGACATCTGAAACATGGATAACGTATGAATCCGGACTTTGAGAAGAAAACAAAGTGTTTTGAGTAAAACATCTAGTACCCTCTAAACTATGATCAAATTTGTGACAACAAACACTCCAACTTCGCGAGGGTCTTATTACCCTAAACTAAATTTTAGCATATTTTTGTCAATCTTTTTTTAGCTGACATGACACCTTTTGTCACCCTTTTTAATTGGTGTAGCCCCATTTTATGTAATAAAGGTGTCACGTCAGTATAAAAGGGTGACAAAAATACGCTAAAATTGAGTTCAGGACGTAATAAGACCCCTGTGAAGTAGTTGAAGTGAGTTGTAACAACTGTGCAATAATTCAGGGGCACTGGATACTTATCTCTAAAGTTTTTAGCTAACCTAACTTCAAAAGCGAACTCATCCTAGCTTGTACGCTATGGAGTCACGTGATATGTATTAAGAAATTCATCAAATATTATTGAGATAATACATCAAAAAAACCCAAACTTATCACCAAAACTTACTTTAGCACTTAAACTAATATTCTATTTATTTACCCCCTTAATATCTGTAAAGTGAATTAATTTCACCCCTTAATATATAATACCACTCTCATAACAGAGAGTGCATCACACTCGCTGAAACATCAGCGCCACGTCAGAGCCACGTAAATAAAGGAATTTTTTTTAATATTTTATATATATATATATATATATATATTTACATATTTTTAAATATATATAAAATATTTTAAATTTAAAAAATACCCCACCCCCCATTTTACATCTTCTTCATAACCACCCACCCCTCCTTCCCCTCCCCCTCCCATCCACTCCCACACCTGCACACACACCTCGTCCACCCCCTACACTGCCACACCTGCACACACACCCATCCACCTCCGTCCACCCCTACACAACAACACATGCACACACGTCAGATTTTCCGGCAAATTTTCGCCGAAAAACGCCATTACCATCATTGAAAAATACCTTAAAATAGTGATAAAAAACTCAACCCACCTGATAAATTTGATCAAATCAACACCAAATTCTCTAAACTCAACAACCAATCATTTCCAACATAGAAAAAGACGTAAGACTTAGATAAGTTTATTAATTCTACAGTATCAATTTTATTTTACCAAATTATCCTGGAAAAAAAAACACAATCAAAGATGACTATCAGCCATAGAGGGGGGAACTAATTCACTTTAAAGTTGTTAAGGGGGTAAATAATTGCCCGATTAGTTTAGGATCTAAAGTAAGTTTTGGCCACAAGTTCAGGAGTGTTTCGATGTATTATCTCAATATTATTTACAAATTTAGACTATAAACTCAGTTATTATATACACATATGAACTTGATGAGATCGTTGTAAGAATTTATAAACTTTAAATTCTGAATCTAACTTTCCAATTCTAAATATGACATATTCATACTATCTAAGAGTAAGTTTTGAGTGCTTGGAAGATATTCATACAAGTCTTGAAGATCATATAAGGAAAACACATTTTAACAAATAAAAGACAATGCAACAACAATAACATCAACAGCAAACAACATACCTGGTGTAATCCCATAAGTGGGATCTGAGGAGCGCAAAGTATATGCAAACCTTAAAAAGGTAGAGAGTTTATTTTCGATAGAGCCTCGACTCAAAAGGAGATGTAAAAGAAAGCAGAAGCAGTCAAAAAAAGTAAAGCATCTGGTACCTCTGAACTATGACCAAAGTTGCTACGACACACTCCAATTTTACAGGAGTCCTGTTATCCCTGAACTCAATATTAGTATATTTTTGTCACCCTTTTTAGCTGACGTGACACCTTTGACGTGGGCCTCATTTTTATGTAATAAAGGTGTCATGTCAGCACAAAAGGTTGACAAAGTACGCTAAAATTGAGTTCAATGGATAATAGGACTTGGAGTATATCGTAGCAACTTTAGTCATAATTTGAGAGTACTGGATGCTTATCTCAGACAAAAACAAAAAACAAGATAGTACGCTAATCGAGGCTAAAGAAACAAGAAGCAGTAATAAAAATCTAACCATACAAAAAAAACTACATAAGGTAAATAAAGAAAACAGCCAAACCTGATTAGTATAAGCATTGCTGCATTTGAAAATCCCTTTAACAATTTGACCAGTACCATTAGCAATTGCCTTAGCCAAAACATCATTATAATCTTCAATTCTTGGTGCAAATTCCTTCCAATCAATATCACTTTTCCTCATTGATTTTGATGAACAAGTAAACAATGCATTTTCTTTAAGAAATGCATCTAATAATCCAAGATTTCCACTACCCTTTTCAGAAAATGTCACACCATAACTCAATGGATGTCCATTTTTAACAAGCAAAGTGAACAAATAATGTAATGAATCAAGTTTTACTACTGGTTCATCTTTGGTTAATGGCCATTGAAGTTCATCACCAACTTTTATGATTGTAGCTACACAAACATCTTCTTCTAATATTGAAAAAATTGTGAAAATTCCATTTGAAAGTTCTATAGATTCTCCTTCATCCATTAGATGAACTTTGCATGATGGAATCTGTAAAAGAACTTCATGTTTGATGTTCTTGATTTGTTGTGTTTGTGTTTGTGTTTGTGAAGGTTGTTTGGCTATGGGGAAACTTTTGGATCTCTTTGTCTTAAAGCAACTCATTTTTTTTGGTGTTGTTTTTTTCTTTGTAGCTTGGAAGAACTTTGAGGTATAAAAAGGAATGGAAAGGGTGAAAAAACTATTCTTCTACATATATTAATAATGGCATAATATATATAAATGTCCTTTTAACTTAGTGGCGGAGTCGGGATTTTCATTGAGAAGGTTCAGTAGTAAATATATGGACTAGTCGAAGGGGTTCAACATCTACTATATATACATAAAAATATTTTCGACCATGTAAAAATAGTACAATTTTCTGTCGAAGGGGATTTGAATGAACCCCTGGATCCAAGGTGGCTCCGCTACTGCTTAGCCTCAGATGTCAGCGACGCCCTCCAACTTTGATGTGCACAAGTAGATATTTAAACTTGTATAAAGTTGAATAAATAAACGTACGCGTCCTATGTGGCATCTACATGACAATCTCACGTGAATTGTCACGTAGATGTTACATTGTGTGTTTACTTATTCTACTTTATACATGTTTAAGTGTTTACATGTACATGCTCAAAGTTTGAGGCATAAATGTCAACTGAGACCAAGTTAAAAGACACATTTATGTATTATGCCTATTTTGATTGAGTTAAAGTTATATACGTCGTCACTATACACAATTTTTATGTTATCATGTCACATTATTACATGTTGTAACACATTATTACATGTCACTTACGAGACGACTTGCTAATAACAAGGATAAGAATGACCTTAGGGGTCGTTTGGTTTGAAGACAAGTTATGTCGGAATTAGTTACGTTGAAATTAGTTATCCCGATATTATTTTTAGTGATTGTTTAGTTTGTGATGCTAAGAATAATATGCATTTCGTTCTTTCTAAGAGTATATTGTTTTCACCTTATATATGTGAAAAGTGATAATCAAAAGATTTGGAGGGCAATTTTATCGTTTTATAGCTTTATCCCAAGATAAATTATCCTGAGATTATTATATCATCAAAAGGATGGGATAACTTATCCCGGTACTATATAATAATCTCGGAATAAATTATTCCAAACTTGGCAATCAAATAAAACACCAATAATTTTATCCCTAAATTATTTTTTTATTCCAAAATTATTTGTTTTAATAATTTTAACCTTTTAACTAAAAGAAGGATGATGGAACAAAAAAAGAATACATGAAAGGTGTAATGGAGATTGTTAATAGAGAAAGTTTAGTACTTTAATTTATTCTGTATATTGTTATTATTCTATTCTTCTTAGAGAAGTTGTTTAGGTATCATTTACTTTCGGTGGCCAAAAATTCAAATCAAATCTTAATAAAAGGGTTAAGGAGTTTTAACAAGGGAGATTAAAATTTTAAAAAGTTTTCATACGAACAAGTTGAAGGGGTTCAACATATATTATATATACGTAAAAAGTAATTTAAATCATGTATAAATAGGACTCATATGATTTTCTGTAGAAGGAAGGTTTGAATGAACTCTCTAGTCTCAAGCTGGCTCCGCCCCTGATTGTAGGCTTTCAATTTAGAAGTTAATCGAGAAGTATAAGGGGGATAAAATACGAGAGAGATGAAAAAGGTCTTAATTCCTAGTGAATAGAGCCGTCAATATAGGTCAGGCCTGTTGGGTCGGCTCTACCCATCCTGTAATTTGATGGAGTTTAGCTTCGATTTTTGCAGTCCATTTAAGAACAAGGCTTTTTAGCCCTGCCCGTATAAGTTTGTTGGCCATGGGGCTTGAGCAATGTTGGTTGGGTTAGCCCGTCGCCGGCTCGTAAGTCAAATACATGCAACTATTTTGATTGTTTATTAGTATTTTTATTTGGTTCGAATGATATCATGTCAAAAGTTATTTAATTTCGCTATTAGGAGTATTTTTTGGGGGTGTTGGAGACTTGATTAATAGGTATTAACACTATGTAATATTGTCTGGTAATATTTATGTTTATTAACATTCTAAAATTAAAATATAAATATTTTTTTTAAAAAAAAATGGCTAGCTCGTGAGGCCCGCAGCCCATAGAGTAATGATGTGGGTTTGGTGTTTTTTGGCCCATCATCTTGATGGACTAGCCTGGCCTGACCCGTCAAACTTAAAGCCCGTGAGTTAGCCCGGATGGATTGGATCGGCCCGTATTGACAGCTCTACTGGTGAAGCATTTTAAGGTCGTGCAGACTTAGCCACTTACGCCATAGTTGAAATATATGCATTTTTATAAGTTTAGCTAGGGGTGGGCATGGTATGGTATATACCAAATACCATATCGAAATCAAAAAATTTTATACCACGATATGGATGTTATGATATTTGGTATGGTATATGATAGGAGTTTTAAATTATTATGATATTTGGTACGGTATTTGATATTTATGCAATAAATACCAAAATACTATATACCGCACCGAATTTTTTTAATAATATATAAAACTCATATATATTAAATTTAAGATTATTAAATATATTTATATATCATCCATTAGTCAATTGAACATAAAAGTAACTTTTATTCAGAAATAATTTTTTTGGAAGCTTATTATTTAGGAGTATAATGCTTAAGTTTAGGTAATATTGTTCATAGTTTGCATCTTGGACTACTCAATCATTATTGAAATGTTCTTTTTTTGTTATTAATTAGCAAATAATAGTTGTTAGTTTGATATGTTTGAGACGTTTTTAAAGTTTAAAGTAATAGTTTTTTATATGAATATATGTAAGTCGAAATCAAATAAACTATGGTTACCGAATTACCATACCGTAAAATACCAAAATCAATTTTAAAAATACCGAACCATACCAAACTACTTTGGTATGGTAATGATATTGTTCTTTTAAATACCGAAAACCGAAGTTACCATACCGAAGTTTAAAATACCGTACCACGCTCACCCCTAAGTTTAGCCATTTTAGAAGTTACACTAGAGTTACGAAATTGAAATTTATGTCTCTTCATTTCGCTCGTGATATCCCCATTGTATTTTTCTTAAGGAAAAATAACATAAACATACATCTTAAGGAAACATTCCATCCTTACAAAGTAAGGAGCTAATTATGTATCTCGACAGACCCAAAATTGGAAAAAAAGTATCGAAAACTAATTATGTATGTATCTTTACAAAGGAAAAAATATATCTTTGTTGGATATATTATGTATCTCGACAGAGCCAAAATCGAAAAAATATATTGGGGGCTAATTATGTATCTTTACAAAGGAAAAATGCATTTTCGTTGAATGTATCAAGAGCTAATTATGTATCTTGACAGACTCAAAATTAGAATTTTCAGTAATTACGCAAAATATTGAATTTTTTTGTAATTAAGTTCCAAACTATCGAGATTACTTTGTTTGCATTTTTTTTTTTTATGGTAAAGGAGGAACATACTTTTGTCTGCAATTTGCAAAATTGGCCACCGATAAATGAATCTATTTTATATCTATAATCTATAATCTATATCTATTCTATATTTATATCTATAATATATTAAAAGTGTGAAGACCCTTAAAAAGTGATTTGAACTTTTTACCCTTCATTAAAAGTCTCCGTAATAGATAAAATTGTCTTTTCACTTTTTTATTTTATTTTATTATTTAATAAAATTAAGAATTCCTAAAAATATATGGATAGAAATTAAGCACTCCTAATATATAAGGGATATAAATTAAGGATTTTTGATATATATGAAAAGAAATAATAGTAGAATATGTATGGAATCCTTCTTTCATTTTTTTCTTTCTTCGTGTTTTTGGCTTTCTTTTCGTGTAGGAATTCTTAATATTAACCTTTTAATTTACTTTTTTGGTTTAGAGTCTTCGATATATATAAAATAATATTATTACACTATCTCATTCATGAACTTCATAGTCAAAGTTGTTTTTTTTTCTTTAAGATTTTTTTTTTATAATATTTGTCTTATTACTTTCTCTTATTCTTTTCGCCATAAATATATTATTCATATGTTTTTATCAAAATTGCGTTCTTGAAGTGAGTTTGTGTAGAGGTATGTTTTTCTAAAATTTGAGATTGATTTTGAAGTTTACAATAATAAACGATATATTTTTGATAAATAATTGCAAATTGAGAAAACTTCTTTATTAGTTTTGTGTATAGTGTTTCATATACAACTAGTGATTTGAAATTGACTTATTTATAATTTTGAACAGATTATTTAGATCGTCGCATTTAATCACGAGAAATTGATTGGTCACTTTGAATTCATAATAGTTAATAATGAAATTGACTTATTTATAATTTGGACAAATTATTTGGATCATCTCATTCACGAAAAAATGATAGGTCATTCTAAATTCATAATAATTATTAATCTTATTAATTTAAGATTTTCTTTATCTAATCTTTAAGGTTAAAAAAATTACGTGTACTACGCTCTGAGGATTATACGTGTTAGGATATTTGATTTTTATTTATTAGTTGTTTGACTTATCGTTAATTTTTTTTCATCATTGATTGTTGGTGTTTGCTTAGGCAGAAAGAGGTCATCAATAATTTCGAGAATTGCTCCTTGTGATTTGAGGTAAACTTAAGAAACTTTTCTTATTTTAATGCAAATCTGTATATATACCTTCTCTTTATTTATTTATTTATTTATTTATTTATTTGCATTATAATTTAAAGTGTTCAGTATCTGCATTGAACCTCGACTGAATTTGAATTCACATAAAAAAAATCATATTAGAGGTTAAGCGCTCTCTATCAAATTTGACTTAGGACTTATTGCTCAATTTTAAGATTGTCGAGAAATTGAGGCGCAATACAATAAAGTGATAGTAGCTTATATTATGATTAAGAACTATGTCTTTGTTGGGTGAACTTAGTGAAAATATCAAAAACATAATATGCGAAAACATAGAAATAGATGAAATAGTAAATTTATGTGAACCGGCTCATTATAGGTCACTAATTATATGCATGAAATTTTCTTACAAAGTGCTTGCATGGTTTTATGTTTAAGTGACCTGCGTGATTTATGACATTTGAAGCATAATTTTATGAGCGGGCTATTTGAATAAGTGACCTACCAGTTGCTATTGCTCTCCGGTCACTTCATGTCTGACCTTACTCTTCCCACCTTATAAACAAACAAAACACAAACATTCATTTAGTCTCAAATAAAAAGAGTCTCAATTAAAATGAGGAGTACTATTTTAAAACTCTGTAAGACACGAAACCTAAAATTCTCAAAAGAAAGGGTATTTGTCGGCTCAAGCAGTTGCCGATGTGAAAGAAATTACATAAAAAAAATGTCTTTTCATATATATATACACCCCAACACACCAATATCTTACTTTATCCCAGTTGTTTGTTTTATTTTTTATTCTTAGTTCGTTTTGAAAAACAATATCTCTTTTCTTTCTTGAATACTCTATTTCTAAATTTTCATATAACATATTTAAAATTACAAGATTAAAGTATATTTTAATATATTTTACATGTTTATAACTTACGTCTATAATATTTAAAGAAAATATTAGAAAATGTATGGTGAATTATCATGTTCTTCATTATGTACATTTTTTATCTTAAATTTTAATGTTCTTTTAAATCTTTTAGTTAATAATATAACGTGCGCACAATAATTTATTCTTTTAATATACATGTATTGTTAATTAATGTTATATACACGTGCAAAGCACGTACACCTAAACTAGTTTTTTCAAAAGTGGCTATCAAGTGCAAATACTACCATATATATAAGTCCATCGACCCGGCCCAATAACCCGGGCGATATATATATATAGTCCATAAAACACTCCGTCAACTAACAGTCCACTCAGGTGAATCTCACTTCGCCGGTAAATCAAGATTCCGGTGAGCTCCGGCATCCACATTCGTCGCCGGTAATCACTCCAACTTTAATATAATATTATAATTTTATAATATAATATGGTCCAAATTTTCTAATTCTTTTTTTGGTCCATTTGTTGAATGATAGAGCTAAAAATTGAGATATGGATGTTACTTTGGCGACAATATTGTTGGGTGTATTGCTAGCTGTGCTCATTGTTATACCTCGACTTCGTAGTAAATCTGGTGAGTTGTTAGCTGATCCTGTATGTTTTTTGTTAGAGTGGATTAGAGTTGGTTGGGGAATGGACGGTTGGTTTGTTTATATGCATTTGGGCACTCGTCCCCTCATGAGTTAGCTTTTGGTGTTGAGCAGGGGTGGAGCCAGCTCTTTGGTAGGGGGTTCATCCGACCATTTATACATGACTAAAATTATTTTTATGTATCTACAGTAGGTGTTGAACCCCCTTCGGCTAGTTTATCTTCAAATATTGAACCCCCGTAGTTGAAATCTTGGCTCCGTCTCTGTTGAGTTAGGCTCAAATGTACATATGTTTACATAGTATCAGTGTCTGGTTCATCCTGTTTGGACTCCTAGTACATGCTCTAGTTGGGTCTGTACATGAAGGGGTGTTAGTGTGAGTTAGAGTTCCATATTGGTTAGGGAATAGATTGGTTATTTCGTCCTTCACGAGCCAGCTTTTTTGGCTTTGAGTTAAGCTCAAATGTCATATCTTTACATAGTATCAGTGTCTGGTTCATCTCGTTTAGACTCCTAGTATATGCTCTAGTTGGGTCTGGACATGAAGGGGGTGTTAGTATGAGTTAGAGTTCCATATTGGTTGGGGGATAGATTGGTTATTTGCTCCTTCGTGAGCCAGCTTTTTTGGCTTTGAGTTAGGCTCAAATGTCATATCTTTACATAGTATGTTCATCCTGTTTGGACTCCCTAGTACATGCTCTAGTTGGGTTTGAACATGAAGGGGCTGTTTGTGTGAGTTAGAGTTCCATATTGTTTGGGGAATAGATTGGTTATTTGCTCCTTCATGAGCCAATTTTTTTGGCTTTGAGTTAAGCTCAAATGTCATATCTTTACATAGTATCGGAGTATGGTTCATCCCATTTGGACTCCTAGTACGTGCTCTAGGTGGGTCTGGACATGAAAGGGGTGTTAGTGTGAGTTAGAGTTCCATATTGGTTGAGGAATAGATTGGTTATTTGCTCCTGCATGATCCAGATTTTTTGGCTTTGAGTTACGCTCAAATGGCATATCTTTACATAGTCTCAGTGTCAAGTTCATCCTTGTCTGGGGTCTAGTGGGGCCTGGGCGTGAAGCAGATGTTACAGTGGGTTAGAATCTCACATTGGTTGGGGAACAAATTGGTGTTTTGCTTAGATGGACTTGCCGGATAGTCCTCTTATGAGCAAGCTTTTCGGGTTGAGTTAAGCTCAAATGTCATATCTTCACGTAGTAGTGAGGTCCATTCACTTTTGGGCTCTAGTTAGGCTGGGCGTGAAGAGGGTTTAGGTGGATTAGAGTCCCACATTGGTTGGAGAATGGACTAGTGGTTTGTTTATATGGACTTGGGCAATCTTCCCCTCCTGAACCAGCTTTTGAGGGTGAGTTAGGCTCAAATGTCATATTATTTTCATAGTGTCAGAGCCAAGTCCAGGCCTGTTTGAGCTCCAGTTGAGCTTGGGCCTAGGCGTGAAAGGGTGTTAAAAGTGGGTTAGAGTCCAACATTGGTTATTGGTTGGGGAATGGACTGGTGGTTTACTTGTATGGACTTGGGTAATCCGCTCCTCATGAGCCAACTTTCGGGATTGAGTTAGACTCAAATGCCATATCTTGACATAGTATCAGCGTTAGGTTCATCCCCATTTGGGTTTTCGATCCACACTCTAGTTGGGCCTGGGCGCGAAGGGGGTGATAAGAGAGGCTTAAGTGGCATAGCTTTACAAGTTTCAAGTTTATAATGTTCTTATACTCTGAAAGAATTTGATTTTTGCTATTGTCCTTTGTTCTACTACAGATCAGCCCAAAAAGGTTGCCTCAAAAACTCAGAACAAGGTACTTTAACTTACATTCATATATAAACTTTTTGGTTATTTGTTTATGTCCTTGACAAGTTCTCTTGTTGTTAAATTTTAGGCAGTTCATTTCAGTTGTTCACTTAATAACTATGCTTGTAAAGATAATAGTTTTAGGTTCTTACGGTGTGAAAAAATTCCCTCTTGGTTCTGACTCAACTCCACTAGCCAACTCAAGTTGCGAGGATTTCCCTATATCATATAAACTACAACTCATATACTACACGGATTTTAATACTGTAAGATGACATGGATGGCCCAACTGGGTAGCCGAACTCTAGGGATACTTCTACCGCTGATACCATGTTAAGGAAATGGACCTTGGCCTAACTTGAAGTTAGCTCAAGTTGCAAGGATTACCCAAGAACATATAAGGCGACTACTATCCATACAATTAATTAACTGATCTGAACATTTGGAAACGACAAAGAAGCAGAGACTGTTGTTAATGGTTTGATATCTCTCAAATTTCTCCTGTTTATTTGCAAAACACATGGATATATTAGTTTACTTTGTAGATTACTCATATATTTGACTTCTCTTTATAGATGATAGGTGATGCCCTGCATGATCTATTCTTTTTCTTAAACCTTGTTGATAGGGCTAAGTTCTTCGTACACTCTACACTCCCTAGATCCGACCTTGTGTGAGTACACAGAGTGTGGTGTTGTTGTTGATAGTGGTGGGCTACGGTGAGGGGAGGGCGATATGTGTTTAAGAAAGAAGGGTAAAACTTAAACGAAGGAAAGTCCTTTAAGAGCAATAAATTGTATGTTGGTGTTTAAAGCAATTGACAAGTCTTGCATCTATCATGTTGTTTCATGTTAGCGGATTATTTTGCGCGGTAACTGCACAAAGCTTCATAACTGACCGATATGATAATTTTCTTTTCTTGTGCATATTGTTTGTGCACCAGTAGTTGTCCAATCTCTTTCTCGTCTTTAAATTTTCTTTATGTTCTGTGACTGTGCTGATTGTTTTTCTTCCTATCTTTTCGGATATGTTCTTTTAAACTGAAGGGAGTCCAAACGTATAGCAAAGCTGAAGTTGCACGGCATAACAAGAGAACTGATTGCTGGATTATTATCAAAGATAAGGTCATTTAGATTCTCTACTTGACCACATAAAGCATACATAAACTTGTAGAATAATAATCTTTCCTCGTCATGTTCTTTTCCTAATATCTTCTCTTCTCATCTTTTACTGTCTTAGGTGTTTGATGTTACCTCGTATGTCGAAGAACACCCTGGGGGTGATGCCATCCTAGATCATGCCGGTGATGATTCGACTGTAGGTTTTTATGGGTAAGCCCTTCTCAAATGCCATCCTAAAGAGACTTTCTTCTGTTCTAGGTTTCCACAAAGCGGTATCAGGGTAAGAGAACGCCTTTCTCCTTTTAGCTTTAGTTGGTCGAGTAGCTTATTCGAACGTTGTGAACTCATTCCTGCCTTTGCAATACCAGCGCATCTTGTGCCACAGAATCGGTTGTGGAGAGATAGATGATCAAAAAAAAAAAATGTCCATATTTGTCTCTTTGTTCCTGTATCCCTCCGGTAATCCCTTATGACTTGTCACTAGGGGATTTTACTTTTCCTACTTGACCTTCATATTCTTAGAATCTTTGGGAAAGTTTTTATCGTCTTAGTTTACTAATGCTCATCTTCTTATACTGAATCCATTCATTGTCCTCTTCCGTTTTCTCAAAGATAGGAGATTTTAAGTAGCCCCCTTAACCATATAATCATCGAGCATACTCGATTCTATTATATTTGTGGTCCTCGATATCCTCCACTGCCTTTCCTGTTGTATTGGCCATACAAATCACGGTCACATTCTTGTTGCAGGCCGCAACATGCTACACGAGTATTTGAAATGATTGATGACTTCTGCATCGGAAATCTGGAAAAGTAATTGCTTACTCCCGTTGATTGCTATGGAAATGTTCATCTGCTACGAAATTTAAGGAGAGCTCGCGTGCCGCATGATAAAGCATCCATATTTATGTCTACGACGACCTGTTGTTCGCCTTCTATATACTCAAGTTCTGCAATGCTGACTTTCCCAATTTCAGTTTTGCATACTTGGGATATGGTCCAAATTTTGCTATTTGAACTCCCTATTTGATGTATTGTATTTTTATTGTTTTGCAACTGCAATTTAGTATTGACAATGACTTTTGTCATGGAATCAAGCAGGCAACTTATAATCTTTCTTTTTTCGATTTTCCACCTGGTGTTCAGTACCCGAATTGGAGCCCGACTAAGTCGGGGTTCATGTCGGGAAGTCCCACATTGGGGGTTTAAAGCACTCCCTAACAAAGCCGACTCTGTACCCATGGGGACTCGAACCTGAGGCAAATAGTCGGGATTGAGTCGAGTAGTCGATAAGATGCGTTCAGTAGTTGATGTGATTAAGGAAGCTGAATTGAGTCCCGAATAAAGGTCTGGTCCTGAGTCGGGGTTGGGAGTCGAATTAGGCTTGGGAGTAGATCTCAGATCAAGGGTCATGTCTGGATCGAAAGCTCGAGCCTCAATGGAGGCTGGGGAAGGGTTGAACCCTGGATCGAGTCAGGGTTGGGAGTCAGGCTCGGATCAAAAGTCATATCAGGGTTGAAAACTCGAGCCTCAATGGGGCTAGATCGAATCGGGATTAGGAGTCGATCTCGGATCAAGGGTCATGTCGGGGTCAAAAGCTCGAACCCTCAATGGAGGGTGGGGAAGGGCTCGGCCCTGGATTCTTTCGACCCCTCAATGGAGGGTGAGGGAAGGGCTCGGCCCTAGATCGAGTCGGGTCGAAGGCTCAGGGCCGAGGATTCTTTCGACCCCTCAATGGAGGGTGGGGGAAGGGCTCGGCCCTGGATCGAGTCGGGTCGAAGGCTCGAGCGTCAATAGAGAGTAAAGAAAGGGTTGGCTTGACTCTTGAGTAGGAATGGCAATGGGGCGGGGCGGGTGCGGGGCGGGTTTTAAGCTATGCAGTGCGATGCGGGTTTTAAGTTATGCGGTGCGGGTTAAAGTAATTTTTTTTTAAAATGGTGCGGTGCGGTGTGGGTTGCGGGTATATGCGGGTTTAAAATAACAAAAAAGCTAAAAATTAATATTGTTCTCGTATACCTAAAATTATATGTGTTCTTTACTTAAATTTTATGATACTTAAAACTACATGCATAACACTACAAATAAATAATTTTATAGTAACTTTTTTAACATCTCTATTCATTTGAATAAAAATATGATATTTAATCATTACTTGTACACGTTATACTTTTTGACAATTTTTTAGTGAAAAGTGCTATAATAGAAATTAGTTATTATTTTCTAGTTGTAGATTTGAAAATATTATGATTTTCAATAAAGTTACAAATTTTTCAAAAAAAAAGGAAAAAATAAAAACATGGGGCGGTGCGGTGTGGTTATCCGCGGATATGAATGTGGGGCGGGTTTATGCGGGTTTAAATATCATGCGGTGCGGTGCGATTTTAAAACTTGCAGGTTTAGTGAAAACCCGCACCGCACCCGCACCATTGCCATCCCTACTCTTGAGCATAGGGCTGGGATCGAATGAGAAAGAAAGTTTTTGAAAATATTTTTTCCTACTTTATGTAGGAAACTTATTTTTATTAAATTTAAGCCAAATCAAAGAAAATTAAAAATGTTTTTCTTACCTTTTTTATAATTTTAATAATTTTATTTTTGGTTCTTTCTTGGAAACAATTAACTAACCTTTTCCTTATTAAATTCGGATTCTTAATTTGAGTTAATTTAGGATTTGCCTCAACTCTTATAAATACATATGACATCATCACCATTGTCAGTCATCACCATTACAGCTACCAAATAAAAAAAAATACACCCATTATTTGGAATACTATGGTCCCTCTTCTGCAGCTACTGCCATAATTGGTCAACAAAAATCACCACAAGAAGAATTAAACATCAATAAATATAGCAATATTTCTTCTTCTTCTTCTTTACCAATTTTATCAATTCAATTTGACCTTAATACATATGATCAACCATATTTGAATAAATTACCTCATAACCATGCACAATACCAATATCATTGTCCTACTCATGACGATTCGCTTCGATTTGAATATTCCTCTTGTGTATACATGTCATACGACTTGTTCTACCGCGCCATTCATGAAATTCTGGAGAATTTGGGAGATGAGTTTGAGAAGAACTATCGTCCTCTTGTCATTGATGATGTGATAAGCAAAGTATGCGAAATTGTTGATGATGAATCTAACAAGGGCCGCGAAAGATTGAAGATATTTATCGGCGTAGCACTAGCCGTTGAACTCTTGCTAGATGAAAGTATTTTGAATGATGATTGTGTGATTTGTTTAGAAGAGCTTGGGAGGAAGAAGCGCTTGTCGTACGCACCTTGTTTCACGCAGATTGTATGGCAACATGGTTAGAGCATCGTCTTTCTTGCCCTATTTGTCGTTGTGATCTCTCTCCTATTAAGCTGAATAGCTTTGTGTTGCACTTTCTTCTTCAAAATATGTGTGTAAAGAAAGAGGAGCTTAAGCTGAATAGCTTTGTGTTGCACTTTCTTCTTCAAAATATGTATGTAAAGAAAGAGGAGCATTAGTAAGATTATCTTTGTTTGAGACAAATAATACTCTATTATATGTTCAATAGGTGATGTAATTAAGGAACAAGTTGGCAATTCCAAGCTCACTTTGCATAATGTTTTTTTTTTACATTTCATTGATATTTGTACAACAACAAACCCACCTAGTGGAGTTTGGGGAGGGTAGAATGTACGCAGTCCATACCACTACCTCTAAAGAAGTAGAGAGGTTGTTTCCGATATACCCCCGGCTCAAGACACAGGACAATATACAAAAATATTCAAAGCATGAAACATGATATTTCATTGATATTGTACTGCACCAAAATAGCATTGGGTGGGCGTGCAGTATTCAATTTGATATTTTCAAAGTTCAGATGTGATAATTCGGTAATTGATGTTTGAGAGTAGATACCACATACCATACTTTTACACATCAGTTCAATAATTCAATAGTCAGTAAATTAAACTTCGATTCAATATGGTATTGGTAATACCATATTAAAATTGGAGACGTTCAAACTATGTGTAAACTTCAACAAAGTATATTTAATAGAAAACCTATTCTGTATTATTTTTTGTGCTTTTTACAAATATATTACCAACGTCCAAGAGATTCTTTGGAATAACTAACTAATACTGTTGCCTATTGGGTTAGTTAGACATATCGTGTGTGTATATATATATATATATCAATATTCGGCAAGTACCGAATACCAAACGGTATTAATATCTTGTTCCCGAATAACAAAATGTTGAAATTTTACTCCCAAATACCATACCGAATACCAATAACCAAATTTTTCGATTCGATTTGGTAATTCAGGTATCTTATGCCCAGGCATAAGCATTGCAACTACATAAACCAGCACAACATGCACATGAATGAGAAGAATGAATTGATGAATTTAATACCCAGAAACAACATAACCTTACACTTGTTAACTATTGGTCAGCCAACTCACAAAATACACCTTAAGCTAACTTTGAAAATGGACATCAAATTACACAATAACATTTTACAATTACAAAAACCAGCCCAAGGGATGGTAGACCTGAGTGAGAAGAATGAAGTGGATGAATCAAATAGCCAGAAACAATAACCCTTACACTTACCAACCTATACCGATGATGTGCTCCTTATATCGAAGGGATAAATAATCCACGAAAAAGAATTGGACATGCAAATCCTCGGTCACTACCACCAAGGGAGCAAAAGAATCACATAATTTACCACCTGATTGGATCTCTTATCTAAACGTCGTATTTCTTTGGTTGTCGCCATTGCGCTAGAGTTCTGGACAAAGAACTAATAATCGCAACCTTAGGTATCGAACCTTGTTTTCCAAGCAAATCTTTTCCTGCCAAATCTGTAATTTTAGGAACCAAATGCTTGTGTCTGTCGATCTGCAAAAGAAAAACGGAGAGATGATGGCCTCCATTGTGATTATGCACTGTTAGACGCCCACGACATGTTTAAATTTCACCGCTAGAGCATTCGGCATAAACATAAGATACTAGACCAAGGACAATAGGAGGGTCTCAATAACATACTAGGGGTCGTTTGGTTGGGAAAGAGTTATCCTGCGATTAGTTATCCCACCATGTATATAGGATAACTTATCCCATCACTATGGTGTAAATGGTTGGATAAATAATTCCGATACTAATTAATAGCTCATACCAAACATGGGATAAAATAGTCCTTCATTTTATCTCGGAACTATTTATCCCTTATACCTCACACCATGTCATGTGATGAGGAGGGGCACGGATGCCCCAATGTAGAGGTGCGAGCAATTGGCTAGGGATGTTTCCAAGCGAGGTAGAGGTAGACCGAAGAAATATTGGAGGGAGATGATTAGACATGACATGGAGCAGCTCCAACTTACCGAGGACATGACCCTAGATAGGAAGTTGTGGAGGAGGTGAATTAGGGTAGAAGATTAGTATGAGCTTAGAATGTTGTATTATTTGGTGTATCCCGTCTTTGGTATTATTGGATATGTTGATTTCTATTGTATCTTGTTCTGTTACTATTCCTTATCTACATTGTTTTATTTCGAGTCGGGGGTCTATCGGAAACAACCTCTCTATCTCACATTCTGAGGTAGTGGTATGGACGGCATACTCCTACCCTCCCCAGACCCCACATGGTGGGAATATACTGGGTATGTTGTTGTTGTGCCTCACACCAAACATAAGTTGTTCAGACTCTCCAAAAATATTGCCGCACCTGTTTGGGATCATCCGAAAATGTACTACATTTGAAGGATCTGACCCGCACCCCATGACATCTTTGAAGAGTCCGAGCAACTTAACGACCCCTAGTGTTATTGGAAGCTAGTGGAAGTTTCTTATTCCTGATCCAACAAAAAAGTGCTCCCTTTTAACACAGTAGAAAACATTTCTCTATGCTTCACGCAGCTTTTCTTTCAAGTAATTAGCCCGATGGATAAAGAGAACCGCGAATGCTAGAACAAGTAGATGTATATGAAAGATTAAAATGCTGCTCTGAAAGCAGAAGAGTGCGTTAGGAAGGTATACCTTGCATATTTTTCCATCCTTCAAATGATATCGGATGCCAGACCAATTGATTGACTGAGAAAGATGAGAACGCATTGCAGACAGCGGGTATAAGAAATTGTCAACCAGCATTGCAATGAATACCTGCTCAATAAGACATCAAATAATAAAACAATTCTGACTACGGTATTGTGATTAAAAAAAAAAAAAAACTACGCAAACAGGACCATACAGTATTTTCATACTGAAATCTAGATCCTTTTTAAACCACATTGTTCCAACGATTATTCTGCAATTCCGAACTACTCGAACTTGACTATGTGAATCCTTTGTTTTCCAATACATAACAAACAAATAGACTTCTTGCGCAACACATTTTAACCACTTGTGGTTATCCGATTCAAATGTAAACGTATCCACTTTTTAATCTTGTATTTACTAGCAAGACCAAGTTCAGCAGAAATCTTTTAGTCCATGAAAAATAGCAAACCTTCAACAGAAAGAGGGAAGAAAAGGAACTGTTCGGTTGGTAGGCGAAGTCTGAATGAACTTACAAGACACCAATTATATGAAGCAAGTGATAGTTGAGGTGCCTCGGGAGACAACATATTGCACAAGTGAACTTCAATTCTCGTCAAGTTCCACACGGAAAGGAGTTCAATCACTGTGCATATGGCAAGGCATCCAGAAAGCAACAACCCTGGCAAAGTACAAAAGATATGTGCATCTAAGAGGGTGAAATATATAACCGAATAAGCAATAACTGGATAACAAGCGACCCGTTCCCAAATAAAAAATATTAGTTTCATTGTAGCATAAATATATTTCTTTTCGGAGAAGCAATATACTAAACTAATAATAAGATAGAGAGATTTTCAAGAACTATGAGCTACTTAACATATAGCAATGATAAATATACAGTCCAATACCAAGATTCAGAATCATATCGGAGCATTATATTAAAATAATGAGGAAATGGCAAGGTTTTCAGCAAGTAAAAGTTCTGAGAAAAGGAAAAAAACATGTGCCCAATTGGCTACCGATGCACTCTATTTCTACTTACACAAGAAGTGTGCTCACCACCACTACATGTCATGACTGTATCCTCGAGAGAGTATTCTTTAAGATAACATCTCAGTGCTGCTGCCAAATGAATCCCCGCCATGATGTATGGAGATACAAAACCCCAAGACAGATAGCAGTGGGATGTAAATAAAGCCCGATTCATGATCCAGTTAACCTTTGTTGTATATGATTCCAGTACGAATGTCTGCTTCCTCAAATAATTCCAATATCTACATGCAACCACAAGAAAGTATAACGTGAGCCAACAGCAAACAGTTAATCACAATGTATATGAATATTTCATAGAAGATTTTAATCGATTTTTCAGAAACCTAGGGAACGTAAGATCGGTTGCAAGAGGATGTGGAAACACTGCAACTGGTGGCGATGTAATGAGCCGCTTGTGTGCCCCTAGAAAAAAGTAGCCAAAAAACAAAAAAAAAGGATAAGGAAATGATAGCTTCCAACAAAAAGAGAGATTTTGCAAAGAATCACAAGTCACAACTAGTCCCTAGACCACCTAAAGCTAAAAACGAGAAGTATCAAAGCACCGCAGTGCCAGTGGACACTAAGATCGATTTTGGCTTTCCCAGCGGCAGTGAAGGGGATATGCGCCAGTTGCATTCCCAATTGTGCGGTAATATTTATTTAGCGGTGAGCAACTGGAAGTAAATTTTACCAGCTATAGCTGCTAGAGTCATGTCATCTGAGTAGCCCCCATCTCGAAGCCCAGACACTACACAATGGCGGTCGGTTCTAAAATCGTCTGCATGCATCTGGAATTAAAAAGGTACAAAGTAACTTGTAACTAGATGCTATATAAGTAAAATGTTTGTCAAATAGAGAACACGGCTGTACTCATGAAACACGAACAAATTCGACGTAAAAACTAACCATCATGCATCCTCCCCAGAGGAAGAATGTTTGTCCACCAGTAGCAAATCCCATAGAACATGGCTGTAAATAATTGACAATGAACCAACAAGGTAAAGAAAGTCAGTGATGCTACAAGCTAAGTTAAAAAAGGACCTTTATAAAGCAAATCATTTGCTCTGAAGACATACATGCAAAGGCAACATAGCTGCATAACGCTAAATCTTATAGGAAGCTCATAAACCATCAGAGTTTAGAGGAGAAGATTCAACTTAGCCAGGAAACAACATTTAAGAGCTGGAGTCCATTTCCATACAAGATATAAAAACAAAAAAGAGCCTCATAAAAACTTATTGTAGATGTCGTGTCTAGCTCGCTATATCTTCACTTAAGATAAAAATTTATGGAAAATAAAAGCCTCAACCAATAATAATACAAAAAAGCCTCAATTCCAAGCAAGTTGGGTCAACCAGGATCTAAAACTAAAAACAAATAGTCGAGTGACCAAAGTACTAATTTAACACCTTTCAATAATGAGAACAAAGACTACAACTAGTATTTGATAGACCAGCTTACTCTAAAATCTCCCTCCATATTACGCGGAGATGAACTACCAAAAATAGAAGAAAAAACCAAAAAAGAAAAAAAAGACAGACAATAAATATAGAGATAAGGGCATGAATGTCGTGATACCATGTGATATGCATAAATGCAGTAACTTCCCAAAGTTCCAGATGGTAAATCAAGAGGATATCCCGTTTGAATAAAGATCTGGCAAGCATAAAGACAAAACATCACATTCCTCTATCATAACACATGAAATGAAGATTTAATTAGTGAGCTGGCATACTGTGCCAGACCAAAAGGTTGCTTCGGGATAGTAATTACATCTGGATTCTTCTCCATTTCAGTAGTAAGTGCTCCAATTGACCCGGGGTGCAACCTAACATCGTCGTCAAGGAATAAGACATACTTGGTGTCTTTGTGCATTTTCTTAACCCCAACCTGCAAAAAAAAAAAAAAAAAACAGCATTGTTTTAGGTAAGGAAGTCTGAAGAACTACTAGTTCATAAAACAATCTATCTAAAGCGACCACCCAAATGCTAAATTTTGATTCACAAATGCCGCGTGTGTTCATCAGACGCATCAAATGGGTTATATAACCTCGAACAAGAACTGACTGCAATCTGGCTCTTTTAAGGAACAATGGTTCAAATTGCCCCTCAACAAAAACTGAAGAACCATAATTTGGAAATTGGAAAGAAGAGCGAGAAAGAGAAACAGAGCAGAATCGGAGAGAAATGGAAAGGATTTCATGCAGGTAGATGACTTCTTTCTTTACCTAAACAAGTATAGAGGCAGTTGAAACAGAAAGCAGAAAGTCGTTTACTCGCTTTATTGCCTTCCCTTTCATCAGTTTGTTCATCCTACCATGAAATGCTTTCAGTTTTTCAAGACTTTCATACTCACAGTAGCAAAGTATATGAGATTTAAGATTTTATTTAATTGTTTAATCCGAATGGGAGTTCTCTTGATGATAAGTTGTTTGGATGGTAAGCACTAAGCACCCTCCACCTCCAGCCCTGAGGCTACGGGTTCGAGTCACCAAAGGAGCAACAGCGGTGGGAGCTCTAAGGGAGGGGGTTTAAGAAGAAAGAGTATCATCTCTCGTAACTCATGCATCAATAAGAAAAACACAACATTAAACTCTGCTAACACAAATTGCTCCATCTTAGAAAAGCAAAGAATGATAATAAAGATGCATGTAACCTCCATTCCAAAAGAGGTAAAGCTTGGTTTGTTGCCTCATCAATATAGAGAACAAAAAGTCCCAAAAGGATCTTCTCGAAATTTCTAAAGGTAAAAAATAAAATCATGAATACATACCAATTGATTGTGAATTTTCTGACTACAAGTTGTTGACAGACCAGCTACAACAACCTTAGCATCAACAGCATCCTGCATGCAGAATATGAAACAAATGAAGAGTTTAAGAAGATATAAACAGATACCAACACTTCGAACGCAAAAGAAGCCCTAATACCACACCTTAAAATCCGCTAATAATCTCTTCACAGCATGATAAGCAGGATCAGCGGTACTTTCAACCACAAAGAGGAACTCCAAAGGACCACCATAAAGAGACGTGATCTGCACCATTCACAAAGGGAACATAAGCAGACCCAGCAGACTATAAATTTATCTGGACAAAGTGAGAAAAAAATGGAGCATGTAACTCAAGGTCTTCATCACACATCCAAAACAACATGAATATAAATTAAACTCCAAATGGAGAGCTAAAACACAATATTTTTCTATGTTAAGAAAAAATTCATTAAAAACGGCAAAAATGCCCATATACAAGAAGTATACCAAAAAGTAGAAAAACTTAACAAAAAGACTTAAAGACACAACAATATGTGACTGAGCCCACTATGTTGTATGTAATGCAAGGCTTCTCAGAAGCAACAAAGAAGAATTAGGTCCCAAACTTGAGATTATATTTTATAGCTGAAAAGATGCCATAAAGAAACCGTAGCATAAAGTCAAGTACCTCAGCTTAATCGAAAACTCAAAGATAGCTCCATGCCAAAAGGTTTCTTGTCGTTTACCTGGCTTCTCCAATTGTGTAGATTGTGCTCGCCAAACCCTTTTAAAGGCATTACAACTGTGACTCGAGGCAAATTGACCTGATTTGAATGCTCAAGATCATTAATGTCCAATGTAAGGAATGCAAAGTTATTTCCACTTTTCATACTACTCTTCATGCGTCGAATCTCCCTGCCCCTGAAAAAAAAAAAAAAAGGTGCATGCAAATCACCAATCTTAGAGTCCATTCACCATCTAAGTCAACAACAACAACATACCCAGTGTATTCCCACATAGTGGGGTCTGGGGAGGGTAAAATGTACACAGTCCATAACACTACATCTGAAGAAGCAGAGAGGTTGTTTCCGATAGACCCTCGGCTCAAGACGGAAGACAGTAAACAAGGTCGTAATAAAACATGAAACAAGATGAAATAACAGAAATAAAACACCCACAAACTAGTACTCAGCACTATCAAACCGGGAGCACACCCCTCAACCCAACCCTCCTACGACTACTAGCACGGCTACACCAAAGCACTCCTATCTACTAGCTACGCCTCCCCCACCCACACTAGCCCTCTAACCTAATTCGCGTCTTCCGCAACTTCCTATCTAGGGGCATGTCCTCAGTAAGCTGTAACTGATCCATATTACAAATAATCAGCAAGAAAAATGTCCACCATAAACAACTAAGATAGATTATAAGATCTCATACCTTACATAAGCAGCCAAAGCCCATCCAAGACCCAGTAATAAGACAATTATACATCCCTGCAGACACAAAGTCCCATAAAAATAGAAGAAAAATAGATAAAGAAACAAGACATGGAAAGTAGAAAAGTGTGATAAGTAAGTAATACAGTTTTCTTACTGTCGATAACAGACCAAATACTAATCACACGCTGATAGAACGCAGAGCAGTTGAGCATAAGGAAAGAGATTTATTCATGTTAAACACATCGCCAAATATTAATAAACAACTGCAAATTTATACATATTTTTCATTTTGTCTTCAGGCATATCAAGCCATTTTATTCCCATTCAAACAAAAGAGATATAGAAGACAAGCTTAAATAGATAAGACTATTTATTAGTAACCTTAAATAGATACTTACTCAAGTCCCAATTCCTAATTCCTGTGGAGTCAATTTGACTAATCGTTATAGTTTAAATTGAATTCGATCAACTCAATATTTTAAAATAAAAATTTAGATATCAAAAAAGTATATAAGTATTATAACTTGTTGGTCTTCTCATGTCAATATGATTAAAAAACAAAATACATTTCAAAATATTGATCAAAGTTCACATAGTTTAGATCTCGAGAAGTCAAAAGAGGTCATATAAATCGGGACGAAGGTAGTAGCTTTCATGTGCACTTTATAGTATAAGCCAGCATGACTTGACATAATTTAAATCATGTCACTCGGCAATCTGCACCCGCACCCTAATAACTTCCCTTTTTTTTGGTTAGATTCACACTATAATAATTGTGCATGCAGTAGGTTATCGACTTATCGTAGGTATTTTCTTTCTTGGTTCATCCATTTAGCAGTTGATCAAAACTACAAACACGAATGAGCTACTTTTGTCGAATTCTTTCTCCGTTTTATCACTAAAGTCAAGCTGAATAAAACGAATTTATGCAGAGCAACTTGTCGCAGTCATTCACAGCAAAGGCATACGAAACGTTCTGTTACAGCTGTGGAGCCATTGAAATGTGATGAGCGCTTATTAATTTCTTCGAAAAAATTCTTTTCTACTTAAACACGAAACCATAGGAACGTACAAACCAAAGGTCTTGCCAAATAAGCTTCTCCAGCAATCGATTACCAAAGAACTTGTAACGAAAGTGAAATAACAAAGGCATACTCCCTCATTTCACTGCATTTTTTCTTACTTTCTTTTTTAGTCCATTTCAAAAAGACTGGTCTTTACTTTTCTGGCAACTCTTTAATTTCAGTTTTACACATGACATGATTAAAGACCACAATATTAAAGAATATTTTGGTACATTAGTATCTTTATTCTGAAAATTCTCTTTACTTTGTTAAACTCCGTCAAGTCAAAACCATAAAAACAAATTGAAATGAGGTCAAAACATACCTCAAGTGTCCCGGTTTGATGAGTTTTTTAAAAAAGTTTCATACCTGAACTATCAGGTATGCGAGTTTCCTATCTAAACTATCACCAATTATTTGTCAAAAAACACACCTCAACTATCGTTTCTTCCCTTTTCCTACGTGAAATATCACCAATAGTTCAAGTATAAAACTCGCACACCTAATAATAGACATAAAACTCCTAAAAACACAATACTTTACATATACTTTAGACGCTTCTTTCTAAGTTAAATTAACATAAAAAAAAAAAATAACCAATGAATGCAGCATGATACAATACAAATTGAAAATTCAAACTTCAGCAATATATTATCAACAAAATTCTTCATCAAAAAACTGACAAACAACAAAACTCAAACCAAATTAAACTCTGACCACTAGATCTGAACCGTGCCAAACAATTTATCGCACATTTTCCAAATAGGACAAAAATAAAAATAAAAACAAAAAACAGGCAATCCAAAACCAAAAAAATAAAAAATAAAAAATAAAAAAATCGTACCTGGATCTGAATAAATACTGCAAGAGGACTACACAATGCTCTACTAGCATTGAATAAAAACGCATCAAACAAATCAAACTCCACCATTTTTTTTCCTCGACACACACAATATATATTTATATGTATATATATATAAAAAAAATTCTATGTTCGTTTTTTAATTTTAAAATTTTATGAGATATATACATGTATATCTCTTCTTCTCCTATATATGTGTCTATCGCTCTCTCTTTAATGGCGGGTGAAAATGTGAATGTTCTAGGGCAAAATGATGCCCTAGATCTGAGAGAGAGAGCTTTTGAATATGGAATTTGTAATTATTGCGTGTATTTGTTCTCTCTCAGATGAATTTTCACCATCATGTATGGGGGGAGAGAAATGTAGAGAGAGAGAAAGAGGGGGGAATGTAGAGAGAGAGAGAAAGAGAGAAATGGAAGGAGGAGGAAAAAAAGATGAAATGTGAGAGACCGCGTAATTTTATATTTTGAAGGGGGGAAATTATTGGATTTTGTTGTGATTAGTGAAAAGAAAGAAAGAAAGAAAGAAAGAAAAAGAATATGCTTTCATTTTGTCCTCCTTATTTTATTGAGAAAATTAAATTTTTTTATTTTTTTTTTGGGGAGGGGGGGAATCAACAAAATTTAGATAGTTTAGAATTTAACTAGAGAAAATCTTGATATTCTATATAATTATTAAAAACATCGATTTTGAGTGAATCGAAATATTGAACTAGCTTTTGATACATTCAACGAATATATATTTCTTCTTGTGTAGAGATATATAATTAGCTCATATATTTTATTTTTTTATTTTGAGTTTGTCGAGATATAAAATTAATTTCTGATATATTTTTTCGATTTTGGATCTGTCGAAATATATAATTAGCTCCCGATACATTCAATGAAGATACATAATTAGTTGAAATTTTTGTAATTACTTTATAAGGATGGAGATTTGTGAAAAATATAGTAAGTTAAGGTGTATGTTTATATTTTTATTTTGGTCTGCTATAATTGAATGGAAGAAAATAATATTTTTAGATTTTTTATATGGAGATTTTGTTGTGAATAGTGAAAAGAAAGAAAGAAAGAATATGTTTTCATTTTGTCCTCCTTATTTTATTGAGAAAATGATTTATTTATTTTTAGTTTGAAACTTAATTAAAAAAATATATATATATTATTTTAGCTCCTCATACATTCGAGGAAGATATATTTTTTCGTAAAGATACATAATTAGCTGCATATGCATTTATTTTATTTTGGATATCGATATAGAGCAGTTACAGCTTACGGAAGACATGACCCTTGATGGGAAGGGATGAAAGACACAGATTAGGGTAGAGGGTTAGAGGTGAGAGTGTGTCGGTAATAATGAGGGAGCGTTCTTTTTTGTGGCTGAAGTTTCTTGATCATGGTGTTGAGTGTTGTGTATGATTTTGGATAGATATTTTTAAGTGGTAACTTGTGGATGTAGGATTGTTTTATGGTTAGTGGTATTATTTTATTTTGCAGATTGTACTAGTTTGTATGTATTTATTTTTTGTTTGTTATACTGTTATCGGTCCCAAGCCGGGAGTCTATCGGAAGCAGTCTATCTACTTCATATGAAGTAGTGGTATGATCTGCGTACACTCTACCCTCCCCAATCCCACTTTGTGGGAATGCATTGGATATGTTGTTGTTGTTGTTGAGATACATAATATATCCAATAGAGATGTATTTTTTTATTTGTAAAGATACATAATTAGCTACAATATATTTTATGATTTGAATCTGTCGAGATACATCTTTGCCAAAAACCCTCCTTCCGACTTAGTTAGAAATATCAACTCTAAATAGCTTTAGCATTTCTTGAGTTGAAAAGATATTAATAGATTCTAGAACTCGGAGGGAGGTTTGGAACCCTAGTAGCAGAATGGAACCAGTGTATTGGACTGACTTTCATGTCAACACGAGTAGTTTAACTCATCACTACCTCGTAAGGGCGTTGAGAATTTTTAATTTTTTTTTTTGCTAAAAACTTTGGAAAAAGTATTCAAAGAGCCTTTGCATAGTTTATGAATTCTGCTTAGTCCGATACATCTAATGAAGATACATTTTTTCCTTTACAAAGATACATATTTAGCTATATATACATTTTTTCTATTTTGGGTCTGTTGAGATACAAGTTTTGCCTGTACAAGTTTATATGCATTTTATATTTTGTGTCTGCTATACTGTTATTGATCCTAAGCCGGGGGTCTATCGGAAACAACCTCTCTACTTCACTGAGGTAGTGGTATGGTCTGCGTACACTCTACCCTCCCTAAACCCCACTAGGTAAGAATACACCGGATATGTTGTTGCTGGTGTTGTATAGAAAAAATATGTTTTCATTTGTCCTTGTTGTATTCGGAGGAAATGAATTCTCTTTGACACTTACAAATTGATAAAATTATCAGCTTTTTATGTTTAGTAACAACGATCTAGAGTAAATAACAATAACAAACTTAGTATGATCTCATAAGTTGGGAGAGGGGAGGGGAGGAGGGCTGGGGGGGCGTCTACAAAAGATAAAAATGTATGTAGGTGTTGCCCCTACCTACCTCGAGAAGGCAAAAACGATATTCTTGGAAGACATTCAGCTCGAGTAACGAACATTTAAAAGAAAAGTATAGAAGCAAAAGGGTTATAAAATTTATAAAGAAAAATTGGAAGTGGCTTACAAGATTAATTTTCTCCATTAGTGAAATAACTTACTTGTGTTAATTAGTAATAAGGAAAAAAATATTATTTAAATGTTAATTCGAGGATAAGATATTTGTATTGATTTATTTTCCTAATTTGTATGTTCTTAGTGCATTTGTACAAATATATAACTTGTGATGTACCTTCCCAAAAGGAAAAAAACATATTGAAAACAAATAAATTAAGATTCTTTTTGTCTAATGTGACAATATATGAAATTTCTCATGATATTTCATTAAATGATATATTTATGCTTTCAACTTCATAACAGACGAATTCAGAATTTTAATTTAATTGATTTAATGTTCAAAACAGTCATTTAAGAAGAGTTTTCATCGATTGGTGTAGGTAGACTTAGCTTAAGTGATTAAAAGTTTAAAATAAATATTTATAAATTATGCAGATAAGTGTTTGGATAGAAGTGCTGAAACTGAAAAAAAATAATATTATTGATGTGTTTGGTAAATAAGTGATGTTAAACATTTTTTTTGTTAAAATGATTTAAATGTCCTTAAAGTTGTTAACACCATAAATAAGGTGAATTATTTATAATTTTTAATTTTAAAATATATATATATTTTTTGAATAAACCTCCGATGTAATGATGGATTCGATGAAAATAAAGAAGGAAAATGAAGAGGAAATTGGAAGAAAGAGATGAGGCGAAACGGCACAGGAAAAAAGAATTGTTTTTTATATATTTAAGGACCACAAGTTTAGAATATTGTTGAAATTGGAGAAAAGTATAAGGGATAAAAAGGTAAATATTTTGGTCAAACCTAAAAGAATTTCAATCTAAAAAATAAAAGTTGGGGTACTCAGCTTCTCACTTTTTAACTTTTTTAATCAGTTTTTAGCTTTCTTTTAAGCACTTTTAAATTTTACCAATCACATTAAAAAACTAAAAATAAGATTAAAAAATAATTTGACCAGATTTTAATACTATTCAAACGGGCTCTTAGCCATTTTCATCCTTAATGCAAAATAAATCTAAAACTTTTAGACTTGTTTTAGATTTATAATCTATAATCTATATCTATAATATCTATAATCTATATTGGACTATAACTATATTTTTAGTTATACAAAAAATAATTATCTATAATCTATATTTATATCTATAATATAATATATTAAAAGTATGAAGACCTTATAAAAGTGATTTAAACTTTTTACCCTTCATTAAAAGACTTTCTTTAGACAAAACTATCTTTTCACTATTTTTTAAATTTATTATTTAATTATTTTTTATTATATTAACTAAACTTCCTAAAATATATTGGACTCCTAAAATATACGATAAGAAAATTAATTAATATTTTTCTTTCTACTAGACTTCTTAAAATATATGGTAAGAGAATTAATTAATATTTTCTTTTCTATTGTTCAATTAGAAAAATACTCTAAAATAGGACTCTATTAAGAAAATACTTCTATAAATATTGAGATGTACGTTAAACTAAAGAATAAACCGATTTGCCCATTGGGAAGATATGGTTGATGCTCATCTAACTTGATTCGATTGCATGTTTAGACAGTGGATGCTTGATTTTCTAACCCGCAACTTATTCACTGTTTTTGTCAGGATAATAGAATTCAACATGTGCGTATATATATATCTTCTTTGTTTTCATTCAAAATCATTCTTTAGGGTCACAATTTCCGCTCATTAAAAAATTAGTTGGATCAGAATCGAAACTTTATAATTTTTTTTATAGTTTACAGGTCGTAGATGAATGTCGATTGGCTTTGAAGAATTTCTTGTCTAAAAGTTAGGTTTAATTGTATTGTTTTGATATCTTTATTATCTTTTTGTTTTATTTTAATTTACAGATGCTAGATGAATGTGGGTCGGCTTTGATTTTTTTTTTTAGGTAGAGATTAGGTTTAATTGTATTATCATAATATCTCTAATGGTTTGTTATTTTGTGGTAGATTACAGTTCGTAGCTGAATCTCGATCGGCTTTGAGAATTTTTTGTGTGTAAAACTTAAGTTTAGTTGTATTGTTTTAATATCACTTTTATCGTATTATTTTGTTGCAGTTTACAGGTGATAGATAAATGTTGGTCGACTTTGAGGATTTTTTTTTATGTAAAGTTTAGGTTTAGTTGTATTATTTTGATATCTCTATTATCGTATTATTTTTTTATTGTTTACAGGTGGTAGATGAGTGTCGGACGACTTTGCAAAAAAATTTGTGTGTAAAAATTAGATTTAATTATATTATTTTGATGTCTCTATTATTGTATTGCTTTGTTGCAAATTACAGGTGGTAGATGAATGTCGATAGACTTTTAAAAATATTTTTGGTAAACATTAGGTTTAATAAATAAATTCTCTATCTTTACATACTCAAAAGATATTAAATTTAATTATTATATTTATCTTTATTATTTAAACAAATAGTATCTTATTTAACGTAATGTTTGAACTCACTAAAATAAGGTACACGCGCAAGGCACATACACCTAAACTAGTATAGAAATAGTTATGTAACGTAAAGTTATTTATGTATTTTATTTTTTATGCTTTATGAATTAATACTAAATAAATCGACTCATAATTTGGGCAAAATTCAGAAATAGCATCTCATCCCCTTAATTATGAATTTCATAGCAACGGTTTCATAATTACATAATATAGCAAGTTGTATTTTGTATTTTTGCAAACTGTTGCTACAAAAATACAAATACACACAAATACATATGCTACAAAATGTAATTTGATAAAAATGTTGTTATTTTTTGTAATTTAATACTTAAGTATGCTACTTTATGTATTTTTTCCTAATTTTTATACTACACGTTTGTTACGTTGAATTATAAATTGATAATCAAACATTGTATTTATAGTATTGATATCTATACATGCGAATTAAAATATCATCAAACATGATTGTACTAGCTGTGTTTGTTTAACTAGACGTCGAGGATTTGACCCTGGGCTTAGAGAAAACTCTGTTAGGAGCGCTACCCCTCGAATGGGGCCCTACCTGACGCGAATCCAGATTAGTCGAGCTTCAATGCGGGTACCAAACACCGAATGAGAAACCAAAAAAAGCTAGCTATGTTTGTTTTACTAATATAAATTCTTCACTTTCTAATTATCAACCTAACCATCTATGTCGAAGTCTGGCTGAATTTAGCTTTTGTGTATTGCATGATCTATTTTCGAGAAAAAATATTTTCAGCAGAAACTTTTTTAATTGCAAAAATTTAAACTCGAAATCTCTAATTAAATGCTGAAGTATCTCAAATCATCCGCCACAATTCTATGTTGGTTCAATATTCTACATTTCCTTTTTATTTTATTTTTTTAATTCCAGTTCTGTTCGAATTGAGGTCGACTAAATTTAGATTCATATATTGCATGATTTATTTATGTAGACAACTATTGGTGCAATAATTTAATTTCTACTCATGTGAAACACGTAGTTCAAGAAAAAATCTAAATAGTAATTTGGACCCCTACCACTTTTATTCATTTTTATTTTATATTTCTTTATCGATTTTCCCAGATTTGGTCTCGATTTAGTCAACTACTTAAAAGGGATCTTCAATAATTTTAAAAAATAGTTTAAGGTCTTAATTAAATATAAATACATATAAACCAAACTATTTAATTGGGAAATTAAAGCATAGATAAGTCAAATCATAGGTTATGAAGTAGGTAGGTTTTCACCGATGGAATGAATCGAAACGATTGCAGCAAAGAACCAATATAAAACGAAGCATTTTATCTATAGGCATTGCAGAAATGAGAGTATGCGCCTAATCTCTTTGCAAATGCTCCAGTACGATGGATCGTGGTGGGGGTGACGTATCAAATTAAAGCATAAATAAGTCAAACCATACGTTATGAAGTAGGTAGGTTTTCACCGATGGAATGGATCGAAGCAATTGTAACAAAAAACTGATATAAAACGGAGCATTTTGTCTATAGAGATTGCAGAAGATTTCACATGCGCCTAATTTCTTTACAAATGCTCCAGTACGATGGATTGGGGTGGGGGTCACGTATAAAATTAAAGCATAAATAAGTCAAACCATAGGTCACGAAGTAGGTAGGTTTTCACCGATGGAATGGATCGAAGCAATTGCAGTAAAAAACTGATATAAAACGAAGTATTTTGTCTATAGACATTGCAGAAACGAGAGTATGCGCCTAATCTCTTTACAAATGTTACAATACGATAGATCAGGGTAGGTGGGGGTATCCGTCAGAGAAAATGCAACACGATTAGAAGATTTCGCTCTACCGCATAAGATCTTCAAATCAAAATCAACCACGACTATCATCTACGATCTATTTTCGTTCTCTTCCCTACCACTGAAGTGTTGTATGATCGATATTCTTGCACTTTTAACAAGAAATCTCGGGTTGGATTTTACAAATGGAGTACTTTTTGTGTAAATTGTTTTATACATCTGAATTAATCACGTTGGTAATTTTCAGATATTTACCGATTAAACAAGAAAAAGAATATGAAGGGATTATCTATCTAAAAACTCCATTTTAAATTTTAAATTCGATTTTTTTTTATTAAAGGTGAAAGAATATTTACCATTCTATCGACCTTTGTGGACCACACTAAAAATAGTTGCGTGAAGAATATTTGCTCAGCTCAATGGTGTAAGTTGTAACCAAATGGCACTAATCAAAATGAAGTATACCTTTAAATTCTTTCTCCATGGCTTTATTAATTAAGCCGCAAATATGGGTTATGGTAGAATGATTAAGATTATTTTCCTTTTAATAGAAGGTTTCGTATTTGAGCCACAACAACAACATATCTGGGGTTAGTGGCTGAGTCAGAATTTCCACTAAGGAGGTTCAAAATTGAAAGAAGTAGATACACAAACTAGCTAAAAGGGGTTCAACATCAATTTTTTTTATTTTTTTATATATATATATAATAATTTTAACCATATAGCAGGAGGGGCCCTAACCATAAGTTGGCTCCGCCCCAGCCTAGTGTAGCTCCGCATAATAAGATTCGAGGAAGGTAGAGTGTACGCAGACCTTACCACTGCCTCAGAGTGAGGTAGAGACACCGTTGAGCCATGAGTATGAAAATTTTTGTTGGTTGTGAAAAAAATTGTTGGAAACATCGCCTATGTAAACGAGTCTTGCAATGTGCAAATTCAGATTAATAGGACTTCAATGCGAGTACCAGACATCGATGGGACCAGAAAAGGAACTTTATAAACTAAGCCAATACAACATTTCATTTTTCATACAACTGGCACAGCCTGTACTTGTCAGCTACCATACTGATATACAATATAACGTATCATATTTGTCATCAGCCAAATAGTTTAGTATTGGTCATAGTCATTTTAGTGTTTGGCTATGCTCATTTCATATATAGCTTGTTTTTGGTTTAATCATTAAAAAAAAGTAGTTCGATGCATTAATGTTGTTATGCGAGGCGCCATGCAGTTGCAAATTAAGGATTTAGGGATCGTGGGTGTTCGGGAACTTCATTTTGACGCTAAAAATCTTAAAGTTCTACCTGAAAACTAAAGCATTCATCTATATTCTTGATTTACTGAGTGTTTTTTTAAGTCTTATATCAATTTTAATACTATATTTTTTAATTATACTTGGTCCATATCAAATTTAACGGGTGTCGAAGCACTCAAAATTTAGCCTTAGGTCCGCCCCTTGAAAGGGTTTATTGTATGCAATCTTATCCTACATTTCTTTAAGATACTATTTTCACGGCTTGAATCTGTGACCTTCCGGTTACACGACAATAACTTTTTCAGTTACTTCAAGGTTTTCTTTCTTTGGTTTAATCATTTGATGTTTGAAATTCACATGCTTAAGTAAGACTAGATTATACGATTCAATTTATTTTGTTTTGTTAAGTTTCGTATTAAATTGATATCAGACAAATAAATTGAGACGGAGCGAGTAACTTTGTGCATACTTTAGCACTGGCACAAAGCAGTGGGGCAGCCTGGAGCAAGAGAAGTATCATTCCTTGCAGAAATGGCTATGTATTTGACCACTTAGCTACTGACCCATGTGCCAAAGTGGTCCATTTTTTGCTCTTATTTAGAGTAATTAAAAAGTTTTGAATTCAAGCTCTAAAAATAAAATAAGTACATGAGTATGTTGAAATAATTTATTTTTAGTGTGTCTAACTTGACGTAAATTAAAATTTCTGATAGAATTATGGAGATTTTTTTAGTTTTAGTGGATCGTGAATAGGATTGTGGAGACTCTTTACTTATAGTGGGCCGAACTTGATGTGAATCAAAATTTCTGATAGGGTTGTGGAGACCCTTTACTTTTAGTGGACTGAACTTGACGTGAATCAAAATTTCTGATAAAGTTGTGAAGATTTTTTATTTTTAGTGGATCGAACTTCACGTAAATCAAAATTTCTGATAGGGTTGTGGAGACTCTTTACTTTTGGTGGATCGAACTTGACTGTGGATCAGAATTTCTAATTATGGTTGTGGATATTTGATTTTGTTGTTGCCAGTAGCGGAGCTATCTTTATTCGAAGGATGTCAAATTGATAGGTTGACAGCATTCTTAATTGAAAAATTATATTGGGTAAATACAAAAAAGAAAAAGTGAAAATTCTTACTTTGCCGCTATTTTTTTCCTAGGAATTCCCTTCCTTGCAAGCATTATGTTGTTTATTGGCCTCGTCGAAGATTTTGTCTAGAAATAAAAGTCAGAAAAAAGAATTTTAGAATTCACGCGTGACATAAGAATGAAACGATGTTGAATAGTACTATAACAACAAATTAATGCGATCTCAAAAGCGCAGTATGGAGAGAATAAAGTGTATATATACCTTACTCCTACCTAGATAATTTGAGGTTGTTTTCAATATACCTTCTTCTCGATGAACATATTTTTCAAAATATGTTTGAAAATACAAAAGTAAAAAGTGATTTAAGAAAATTGTACATATGATACATAAGGATTTTGCTAGCATGTGCTTCATTTATCACTTATAATTTTCTCTTTGATACATATTTATATTATATGATACACTTGTACTTGGAAAATAAAAAAAACATGAGATATTTTTTTTTCTTATAATCTATATCTATAATCTATAATCTATAATCTATAATCTATAATCTATATCTATAATTTATATTTATAATATATTAAAAGTGTGAAGACCCTTAAAAATGTGATTTGAACTTTTTGCCCTTCATTAAAACAGTCTGCAATAGATAAAATTGTCTTTTCACCTTTTTCTTAAATTATTATTTAATTATATTTATAATATTTTAAAGTAAGAAATCCTAATATATATGGTAAGTTTTACAAAGTAAGAAGTCCTAAAATATATAATAACAACTAACAACAAATATATGGTAAGAATTATTTGAAAAACTATTAATAATTAAGGAAGTAAACGTTTTTTTTTTTTTAACTAAAAAAGCACACAAAAAAATTTGGTTAGTTAAAATGTGGGAGGAAGTTAGCGGTACATACGTTTTTTATAGATTTAGGATTAAGGACTTTCTTTTTATTTTATTTTTATCAAAACTTATTTTTGCGACCGATTTAGGATTATTATTAGATTTTTTAAATTATTTAAGATCTTTATTTGAACAAGGTAAGAAATCATGAATTTAACACTTTTAAATTAGTTAAAATTTATCTTAAATAAAAAAAAATTGAAATTCTATTTAAGTAATATTTTTATCAAATTTGCCAAGAAACATCGGCTTCTTCTACTTTTATGTTTTCTTCTTATTCTTATTTTGTTATCGTTTCAATTAGTCATCTTCTTTCATTCACTATCATCATCTTTTCTGATTTTTATTTTTATTAATAGTTTTAATAATCAACAATTGACAATGGATTCTTTTATTTTAATAATTTTTCATATATTTTTTTTCAGTTGAAAATTTCAGATAAAAAAATTGGATGAAACAAGCATATTGTTGTGTTCGAATAAAGTAGCCAAAAAATCAAGGTAAAAATTCTATTCAAGTAATATTTTCGATTAAATTTGACAAGAACATCGGTTTCTTCTACTTTTATATTTTTTTCTTATTTTGTTATCGTTTTAATTAGTCATCTTCTTGCATTCACTATCATCATCCTTTTTGTCTTTTTGTTTTTCCCCCTTTTAGTTAATAATTTTAATTTGAATTATAGTAACAATTCTTAAACATGAAAAATTTAAGAATTTCATGTTTTCTTTTTATTATCGTTTTAATTTGACGAATAAAGTAGCCAAAAAAATCAAGGTTTATCTCATTCATTTTTTTTTTATTTAATAATAAAATTTGCTTAAAGTGAAGGGGGAGGAGAGAGGGGCGATAATACTTAAATATAATTATAATAATAATAATAATAGTAATAATAATAATAATAATAATAATATATTATTTATTCTCTAATCTTTGAATGAATATCTAAGATTTGCATAATCTAATTAAACTTGAAACAATGATTTCTTCCGCGTAGTTGATTTCTTTCTTTAAGCGAAGGTCCCGAAAAAGTAACTAATGAGATACTATGTTTAGAAACTTATTTTGAAATCTTATTAATAGAGCTTTTATCTCAGCTTAAAAGTTATGTTCTACTATGAAAAGAAAAGTGGAAAAATAAAATCTAAGAGTGGTAAGAACGAAAATTAGTGAGATTACATAGTTCGTGATTTGCTTTCTAAAGAAACAAAGGCTTTGATGACAAATGTTATGGCGTGTTTTTGTCTCACTTTTTTTTTCTTTTTCAAGATGTCTTTTTTAGAATACTTTTAATACAAATTTATAATCTTTCTATAGTTAATTTTAAAGAGTTCCATCATGTAACTTAGGTAACTTGTAATCAATTTTAAGTAATGAATTTTATTTTTTTTAGCTTTTCGGTTTATACATGAAATTTTAGTCATTATTTTATTACTTTATATTGGTTAATAATGGTTAAGAGATTTTGTGCTTTGTGCATGATCAAAGTCTCATTTAAATAGATACAACATTTATCATAAAGTCAAAATCATTTTTAAATTTTTTTAATAATTTTTTGTGTATTATTTTATTAATTAACACGAGACACACGTGCAAAACACGTATATTAAACTAGTCTATTGAGTAATATGAAGGAACTTGATTAAAATTTGTCCCTTGGGCCGGCCCACTTACCGAACTAAACTTTTGGGTCCATTATATATAGCCCAAGTAAAATGTTCTAACTCAGCCCACATACAAATGAGAAAAAAATAGGGCAAACAACATAAATTCCGACAGTTTGAGTCAATTTCTCATATTGTCACTTAACTTAGGAAAATATTCTACTAAAGTCACTTATCGTTTTTTTATTCCAATAATATCATTCAACTTTGTACATTTTCCTCTCGAACTAAGAATTGCTAAAATAGTCCTTATTCTTTGTGGGGAAAATGAGCAAAATAGTCCCTTAAGTTAAACCGTGAATTTAAATAGTCTTTATTCTTTTACTTCAATATTAATATGCCTCCAACTATATTTCACATTTTTACTTCATTACATTCTCCCTCTATCCCTCTTCAGTTGGGCACTCCATTTTACACGGTGATTAAGAAATAAAAAAATTGAATGAAATTTTATTATTTTACCCTTTAGCAATATTAATGATATGGGCAATGAATATTGAAATTGAAATTATTCACATTTTAATGTATACTATGAATTGTAGGGGTATCATGAAAAAAAAAATGATTCTATTTTGATCTAGTAAGTGATCAACAAACATGAGTCATTTATTTTTAGTAGGACGATCAACTAAAATGGGACGGAGGGAGTAATGAAATTTAAAAAGACATATCACAATATTATAAAGCAAAAAATAAAATAAAATTGAGAGATGTATTTAGTTTTTAAAGTCAATTTGAAGAGGTAATATAGTTTTTTTCCCATATAATATTACAAGATTGACAAAAATAATATTTAAATTTTTTTAACATTTTTAATTACACAATGGTTATATGAATTTTTCTAATTTTATTTGATGTTGATTGATATATGATATTATCATGATGTCCTGCGACAATATTTTAATTTATTATAGAAATTCTTTAAAATACTTATATATGATTATTTTTCTACTAGCTAGAGAGTCGTAAGGTTGAAGAAATTCACCGTCTTCTATATGAATTATGATTTTTCTGACATTTCTTTTTAGAAGAAACTAACAATTAACTTTGAACTATTACAAAAATTAATCTTAAAATAAATAAATCTAAAATATTATTTTAGCGTTTACTACTAAGTACCAATCACATTTTTTGGCGGATTACATATATTAATATTACAACTAGAAGTTGAATTAAAATTATACACACTATTTTTTATAGTTAAAAAGTTATTAGTATTTCATATTGTTAAAGAACATGGATCATTTCAATTCAAAAATTAACTTAAGAGACTATTTTGGTTATTTTCTTTTAAAGAATAAGGACTACTTTAACAATTATTAATTTGTAAGGAAAATATACAAAGTTGAATGGCATTATTGGAACAAAAAAAAGATAAATGACTTTAGTGAGATACTTTCCTAAGTTGAGTGACAATATAAGGAATTGACTCCGACAGTTTGAAGTTTAATTACAGAAATTTTTGATATTTTGCATAAGTCCGGCAATTGATATCGAAGAGTATGATTTATTACGAGCAATATGAAAATGGCGAAGTGATAGCATGCGGCTCAAGTTACTACTACCTTGACCATACCATACGTAGTTTGAAAGACATGATACATAAACATACCCTTTAATCGAGTTGCAATTTGTATTTATGTCCTCGAACTTTGTATGTGCACAAGTAACAACAACATACCCATACCTAATGTATTCCCACAAAGTGGGGTCTGAGAGGGTAAAGTGTACGCAGTCCATACCACAACCTCGGATGAAGTAGAGAGACTGTTTCCGATAGACCTCTGGCTCAGGACATATAACAGTATAACAAACGAAAAACACAAAAGCAAAAGCAGGGACCTACATAGACACTTAGTAGCCGTTTGGCCTTGAAATTTTTTACTTTTTTTTTGAAAAATTATTTCATTTTAGTGAAAAAAGTGAAACAGTACGTGTTTGTCCATGAGAATTCCAAATACAATTCTGGAAAAAGTGAAAACAAGTTTTACTTGTTATCACTTTTTTCAGTCATACTTCTCTTACAAAAATTTAAAAACAACTTTAATTTATATTCACAGTCAAACACAACTCCAACTTCTACTTCAATTTCAACTCCAAAAAATTATGATTTTCATGGCCAAACGGGGCCTTAAATTCGTATAAAGTTGAATAAGTAAACACATGCGTCTTATGTGGCGTCCTACATGACTAATTCGTATCCCACGCTGCACTCTACGTGTATCATGCCGCATAGAACACGTATGCCTACTTGTTCGACTTTACAAGTGTCAACTCGCAGCTATCCAAAATTGGACGTCATAGATTCAATCTGAGATTATATTAAAAGACATATTTATATATTATGAAAATTTCAAAATTTGATTCGAGAAAAAAACATGTGAATCATGATGATGGACTTGATCAATGATGTGAAAAATAATTCTAGAAGGTGACCATTGGATTAATAATTTGCTTAAAGGAGAATATAATGATGTAGGCAAAAAGATTAGGATGATGTATATAATATGATATTTATTCAAAGTTTGAACTTTGAATTGGTAATAAGTAAACGTGTCAAAAAGGATCTTTATTTTTTTCCTAGTTTGGAAAAAGGTGCATAGGACTTTTCGTATGGATTTATTATAATGTTGACGTAGAGGTGATAAAATTAATTCATAAAATCAAGACTCGTTAAATTTATTTTGAAAAATATTTTTTTCTTTGATATATTTTATATAGTCATCATAAATATACGGAGAATTTTTTTATTAGGTATTCGAATGATTTAAGATTAATTAGGATTGATCGAGTTAAGATATGATTCGATTTTTAGTTCATTTCAATTCAATTCGCTTCTGTTCAAGTAACATTTTAGTGATTCTATCACTCCCACCCCCTCGATCCCTCCTATTTATTGACTCGATTCATTTGATATTCTCAAATTCAGGAAAATCGTTTGTGTGGCACTCACTCCTATGTTGACGGATGAAATAAGCTTATATATACATTTATCAGACCTCGCGAGTCGCGATCATATTCATCCTTGATTAAATATTTTGAAATCGAGCTTTAGAAATGAAATCATATTTATTAGAAGACATTTTAGATCCTAACGTAATTTTCTTTAATTGACTCGAATATAAATTTACTCGAATCTCAATATAAATATAAATATAAATATAAATATCGAATCAAAATGTTTCAAAGTATTGCTACAATTGGCTGATTTAAGTGTAAAGTTAAAGTTATTATAACTAAAATTTCAAAGTTTATCCAATATGTACGCTTACGCCTTATATAGAATACAATAAGTTGAGTGCACACAAATCGAGGTTATAATTTATGAGTTCACGTGAATTTATGTCACACGTTAAAATAATTTAAAGATATTTTTAATATAATAGTATTATACATTATTTTTCGTTTTGAGTCAAGCAAACACAATTTTTATCCTACGCCAATCAATAAGACTATCCAATATCTTATAACTTAGAGTTGACGGTCAAAAACACATACGAATTATCATTTTTCTGCGAGTTCATGTCTCAACTATTAATTTTTTTTTATCTGAACTATCACCATTTATATATTAAAATACACGTTAAAGCTCGGTTGAGCAACTATCAATTGTTCTCTTTTTTTTTTTAATGCCTGAACTATCATCATGTACCTAACTAAATGCATTTAATACATAAAAAAGTAATTGAGATATGAAACTCGAGAAAAAATAAAAAATTAAGAATGTTCTTAATCATTATTTTTATAACTTATAAATAGCTTCTTCTTTTTATAACCACTTTAAACTCACTTTTATAAATTTATAAATTTTATAATTATATTAAGAATCGTGACTATTCAACAAAGGTTTCTACTAATAAAATAAGAAATAAAGCAGTGTGAAAGGCTTTTTTTTTTTAACAATATTTTATACCAATCAACATTTGACATTTGGAAACTATTTTTTAAAATTAATGATTTCAATTGCACCGCTTTATGATAATGAAACCAACAAACAAAAAATATTAAATTTGTAAAAACGTTGAAGTTTTTAATTTATTTATTGGTTAAAAGTGTAAGAAAATATGGTTCATTACACTAACTATTTTTATAATAGGTATCAATTTAGAATATACTTCGTATATTTTCAATTAAATATTTAACTTCATTATACACATGTAATATGAAACTAAAAAAAGGACAATTTTTTGTTGATTTTTATTTTATTTATGCCTTTAATTAAAAAAAAATATTATTTCAAATATGTATCTTTTGAAACTAAACAAAAATTATTATTATTATTATTATTATTATTATTATTTATTTATTTATTTTAAAAAAAAATGAATCATGAAACTTATAATGATAGAAGGTATATTCTACTATTCTTCGAATGCGCAAGGGATAAAACTCACTTCTTTATAATAATTTATCAATCGCAACAGAATCACAATAACACTACAGCGCGACAAGCTCGATTAAGAAGATGTCGACAAAGAAAATTTGATCTTCAAACCTTTTTTTTTATGAAATACCATCTGCCGCTATAAATTAACCTTATATTCCTAGTCATCCACTAAATTCCAATGTAAAACTTATAATTATTGCAAATTCAATTACCACTAATATCCAGTAAACTTTTTTATAATGGTTTAATTTATTGTGGAAGACAAAAGTAGCACTAAGGTGGAAAATATCATCACATCACTCAACTTAGTGGTAAAAATTTTGCACACTTTGATAGTTATATTATATTATTTAATCACTAGTGGAGGTAAAATTTTAGTCAAAGAAAAAATTAACATGTATTATAATTATATTTTAAAAGTTAACCTTGTAATACATTATAATTTTCTGATAAAAAGGGATTCAGATTCAGACTTCAAATCTATTTTCACCGTTTTAGAGTCAAACAAGACGGAATGGTGTTCAACTTCATCGCTTTAGAGTCAAACAAGACCGAATGGTGGTTAGTTGAACACGTTTTGGCAAAATATTATATCTTATATATGAAAAATTACGTTGTCTATAATATTTACAGGTGGTATCTCATAGGGAAGATTAGAGATCGATTTCTCCAGTCGACGTTTTTTCAGTCGAGTTCGTCGCACTAGACTTGCCTAGTATAATTTACATCTCTTATGTAGTTTGTGAGTTATTGCATACGCACCGAAAAAATAATAACTGCGAATTTTCTTGTAATTCTAAAAAATAAATTTTATTAAAGAATATATAAAAATAACCTTAAAAGACTAATAATGTGAGCCACAAATAAACTATTCACCTACTAAATTCCAACAATAGTAAGTCATCCACTAAAAGTCAAAATAAAAATCTAAGAGATTTTTGTATTGAAAATTCATTTGCCACTAATTATGGAAAAATCAAACTTAATTAACTCATCACTAATTTAGTAGAAAAAAAAATATCATCATCTAGATAAGGTTAATGATTATAATCATCTTGTTAATTTAACATGGACAAACATAGGAAAAAATTTTGACACACTTTAAATACAGACGAAATTAGAATTTGAAATTTATAAGTTTTGAATTTGCTTTTAAATAAAGACGAAATTAGAATTTGAAGTTTATAAGTTTTGAATTTGCTTCTAAACTCTTAGCTAGTTTAGTTATCGAGCTTGCAACCATGTTTGGATGGTTGTTATATATCGTTTTATAATGTATTATATTATATTTATATTGTGTTGTTAACCCGTGACCAGCAAGTCACGGGTTCAAGCGTTGGAAATAATCTCCGGCAGCAATGCAAGGTAAGACTGCGTACACTATACTCTTGTGATGGGACCCTTCCCCGAACACTGGGCAGAGCGATAGCTTTAGTGCACCAGACTGCTCTTTTTTTGTTGTTTCGATGCATATAATGTTTGAATAGATAATTTCGATTCTCGTCATTACATAACACTATATCTCAGTAATTTAAAGGATAAACTTACGAGGAAAGAAGGTACGGAATATGATTATTACGGAAAGAAGGTAAGAATAAATAGTAAAATAAACTTTTTAAATAATAAGCAAAGAGAAAATGAGGGGGGGGGGGGGAGATTGGAAAAATAACATAAATTTCGATAGTTTTGATCTTAATTACAGAAAATTCTGATATTTTATATAATTACTGAAATCTCAATTTTGGGTTTATCGAGATGTATAATTAGCTCCTGATATATCCAACGAAAATATATGTTTTCCTTTTGTAAAGATACATAGTTAGCTCTCGATACATTTTTTCGGATTTGGAGTCTGTATCTCGACATAATTAGCTCCCGATACATCCAATGAAGATACATAATTAATTAAATTTTTTACAATTACTTTATAAGGATAGAGATTTGTTTAAATGTGGTAAATTAAGGTGTATGTTTATGTTATTATTTTTTTTCTTTCAAAAAGATATATCATAGATGAGTCGTAAACAAAAAACTTATTAAATAAATAAGCAAAGATATATCAGATTAGTCGTTATATAAATAAGACTTTTCATCGCTATATAACTACATATACGATGAATTTAATCAATTAAAGAAATTGTCATAAATATTCCATCTTTGATTTAATACAACTTAATTGAGAAAAGTATTTAACCTTTGAATTTAAACAACTAACACTTTGCAAATTGAAGACGTAATTGTCTAGCTTTTCTTCTAGAAGGAAATCAAAAGTAAACAAATAAAGACTTTAAATTATATATTTAATAATATTTTCTTTTTATATCAATAGTATATATAACTTAAGCTCGTAAATAAAAATAATTAGTTTATTGATAGGTTAAGCCAAAATGTATATTAGTCCAATATAATAGGCATTTTTTTTTTTTTTTTTTTTTTTTACAAAAATAAGTAATTTTTTTATTTGTTGGTAAATAATTTTTTCGTAAAGTATGAGTCTATATTTTCGATCATTATATTTCACAAATTGTGTTTCATGCCTTTAAAGAACTGATATTTTCGATTAGCTGGTAAAAATTAAAGAACAATCTATTTAAATAAGAGAAAATATAGATCAATAAATTTTAAAATAATTATTTAAAAAGCAAATCGTACAATTAAATAAAGAATTCCATGTGGGTGGGTCCTTTTTATTTTGTCTATTTAGATCCATCTAATTTTAATCCAATCAACTAGTACTAAAAGGTATGGTGAAATGGTAAATGTTTTTTCACCTTAGTTTTTTTTTTTTCATCCGATGTTCAGTACCTGTATTGGAGCCCCGATTAATTTGAACGGTGCGTTGTATGACCCATTATGGGGGTAGCACTCCCAACAGGATTTTCTCCATACCCAGCACTTGAACACGAGACCTCTGATTAAGGGTGAAACAGTCTCACCACTGCATCACAACCCATATTGGTATTTTTTAATTTTTTTTCACCTTAGTTAAATGTCATAGTAAACTTTTGGGGTTCATTCGATATGCGAATTAAATTATTTTGCGACTATAATTTTAAATTATAATTTAATTTACTCCGCTGTAGGGGTAAAAAAAAAGCAATTCGATGCACTAAAACTTACGTCAAGTGCGGGATTCGGAAAAGAGTTATATCACAAGGATCCATCGTAAGCAACATTATCTTACATTTTCGCAAAAAAATATTTTTCACAACTTAAACTTGTAATTTTCTGATTACGTACATTTCTGCAAGATGCTGTTTCTGAGTAGATTACTGACTTTCGATGGACGCGAAGCCAACAAATTTAATTAAACAACGTAACGAATCTAACTTTAATAGGCATAACATTTTTACTTTAATTTCAATGACTATGGGCCCTTTGTACTTTCTTCTCAAATTTATTTCTATACCTCCAATTTTAACAACCAATCAACTATTATTGAAGAAAGTGGTGAAATCAAATGTCACACTAAAATCTTTGGGAATTGTTTGATACGCAGATTAAATTATTTTGAGATTACAGTCTTAGATTATAATTTATGTACTAATTTATTCCACTCGAAAGCTGAAAGACGTGACCACAAGGGACTATTCCATGCAATCATACCGTACATTTCTGTAAGAGGCGGTTTTCACGACTTCCCGATCACATACATTTCTGCAAGATGCTGTTTCCACTATTTCCTGATCACATACATTTCTGCACGATGCTGTTTCCACGACTTCCTGATCACATACATTTCTGCAAGTTGCCGTTTCTACTCCTCGAACCCCTGATCTCCTTGTCACATGACATCAACTACACCAGTTAATCCAAGGTTCATCTTCAAAATAGAATCTGGAATATCTCACCTTATACCACGTACTAAACGACCCCTTATAGTGTACTTTTCTATAGCACAAACTCAAATTAATCAGAAGCAGCTGCACCATACATTTCTGCAAGAGATTGTTTCCGTGACTTCCTGATCACATACATTTTTGCAAGATGTTGTTTCTACTCCTCGAACTCGTAATCTCCTAGTCACGTGACATTAACTACACCAGTTAATTCAAGACTCCTCTTCAAGATAGAATCTGAGATATCTCGCCTTATACCAACGTACTAAACGACCCATTATCGTATACTTTTCTATATCACAAACCCGAATTAATCAGATCAGTAAGTTCCGAACACCAGTTTCTACTCCTTGAACCCGTAATCTCCGGGTCACATGACATCAACTACACCAGTTAATCCAAGACTCCTCTTCAAGATAGAATCTGGGATATCTCACCTTATACCACGTACTAAACGGCCCTTTATCGTATACTTTTCTATAACACAAAACTCAAATTAATCAGATCAGTAAGTTCCGAATCTATAACACAAACTCAAATTAATCAGATCAGCAAGTTCCGAATACCGAATAAATAGTTTTCTTTTTTGGTTTCCCATCCGGTGCTCGGTACCCGTATTGGAGCCTTACTAATCCGAATTCGTGCCGGGTAGGGCCCTATTCGGGGATAACGCTCCCTACCAAAAAAATTTTCATACTCAGAGCTCGAACCCGAGACCTCTAGTTAAGTAGTAATAACTCCATTCACTGTACCACATACTTTAATGGTACCGAATAAATAGTTGAGTCAAGTCAAGTCAACCAACTAACTATATGACAAAAGCACACAGTATTTGAAAGCAAAAAAGTCTATAAAATCAGAGTTGACCAGTATGAGTATTCACATTTATCCCAACACACACCATAATTATCATAGCCATCTTTCTCAATTCTTGAAAAAAAAAAAAACAAAAAAAAAAAAACTCAACTAAATGCTCATACAAACCAAGAAAAAATAAAAAAAAATGTCCAAAATAATAACACCCAAAATCTCATTTTCCTTTCTGATATTCCTGTTGTTGATAACACATGGAAATTCACAGCAAAATTCAGATCAAGAAAAGGCCATTTTACTCAACTTACAAAAACATTGGTCTAATTCACCTAATGTAACCAAATGGGATGTTACATTAGACCATTGTACATGGCCTGGAATTCGTTGTGAGAAAAATTCAGTTTCAGCTATTCAACTAACTCATGGTAATATATCAAAACCAATTCCAAAATTCATTTGTGATCTTAAAAATCTCAGTTTTCTTGATTTGAGTTTTAATTTCCTCCCTGGAAATTTCCCTGATATTTACACCTGCACTAATCTTGAATACCTAGACCTGTCTTACAACTACCTGAATGGTACTCTCCCTGATGAGATTAACCGTCTTTCGGTTAATCTTAAGTACCTTAATCTAACTGCTAATAACTTCAATGGTGATATACCTAAAGGTATTGGTGGATTAAGAGAGTTGAAGGTTCTTGAACTCTCTGCGAATTTGTTTGACAGATCTTTTCCTGAAGAGTTAGGTGATTTGGTGAATCTTGAGAAGCTCGTGTTGAGCTTGAACAGGTTTGCTCCACAAGGGATACCGTCGAGTTTCACTCAGTTGAAGAAGTTGAAATATTTTTGGATGACGGAGGCGAATTTGGTTGGAGATATACCAGAAGGTATTGGTAATATGACAAGTCTTGAGTATTTGGACTTGTCTATTAATAGGTTGAGTGGTAGTATTCCAGCTGGTTTGTTTCAGCTCAAGAATCTGAGTGTTGTGTTTTTGTACAACAACAGATTGTCCGGGATCATTCCGCAATCTGTTATGTCGATGGATTTGGATGTTGTTGATCTGTGTAACAACAGTTTGATTGGGAGGATACCGGAGGACTTTGGGAAGTTGATGAAGTTGACTGGATTGTCGTTGTTTTACAATCAGTTGTCCGGTGAGATACCGATGAGTATTGGGAAGTTACCATCACTGGTGAATGTTAAGTTGTTTCGTAACAAGTTATCAGGCGAAATTCCGCCTGATTTTGGTCGATTTTCGAATCTTGAAGATTTTCAAGTTTCAGAAAATCGACTCGTTGGTAAGTTACCTGAGGGGATTTGTAATAACAAGGTGTTATCTAAGATGATTGCTTTTGGGAACAATCTTGAAGGTGAATTGCCAGTTTCACTTGGAAGTTGTGACAGTTTGAAGTCTCTTCGAGTTGAGAAAAACCGTCTTTCTGGTGATATACCAGATGGATTGTGGAGAGGAGAGAAGTTGGCGACGGTTACGATGAATGATAACTTGTTCACCGGTCGACTTCCACGTAGAGTGGGATCGAATTTATCGCGAGTTGATATCAGCAAGAACAAGTTTTCGGGGGAATTACCAAGTGGAATGGGTACTTGGTACAGTCTAAGTGTGTTCAGGGCAAGTGATAATCTCTTAAGTGGTGAAATCCCTCAAGAATTGACAGTTCTTCCACAACTAACTCAACTTTTTCTTGATGGTAATCGACTTACCGGAGAATTTCCCTCGAATATATCGTCGTGGAAGTCACTTGTCACTTTAAATAGCAACAGAAATCAGTTGTCAGGTCCTATTCCTGCTGCACTTGGCCTTTTACCAAGCCTGATTGATTTGGATTTGTCAAGTAATCGATTTTCAGGCGATATTCCAGCTGAATTAGGTAACTTGAAGTTAACTTCACTTAACCTGTCGTCCAATGGCCTATCGGGTAGAATCCCAGCTCAGTTAGAGAATGCAGCTTTCGGTAGGAGCTTCTTGAATAATCTCGGTCTTTGTGCAAGTAATCCATCGGTAGGACTCGCGGCTTGCAAGGGGGAAAACAAGTCGGACAAGTTTCCGGTTGGACTTGTTGCTGCTCTAGCTAGTGTAGCAGCAGTCACTTTGCTGGTGGCAATTCTATATGGCCTGTTTGTGTGGAGAAATCACAGAAAAAGAAAGCAAGAATTAGTTTCGACGTGGAAGCAAACGTCATTCCACAAGTTAGACTTCACAGAATCAGACATTATATCCAGTCTGACCGAAAACAATGTAATTGGAAGTGGAGGATCAGGACAGGTTTACCTTGTTCCTTTAAGTCGATCAGGCGATTATGTTGCTGTCAAGAGGATTTGGAGCAGCCAAAGGTTGGATCACAAGCACGAGAAACAGTTTCTTGCAGAAGTTCAGATACTAGGCACGATTCGACACTCCAATATAGTAAAACTCCTATGCTTCATCTTCAACGAAGAGTCGAGACTTCTTGTCTACGAATATATGGAGAATAGGAGCTTGGATATATGGCTTCACTCGAAGAAGAGGTTGAACATCGCCTCGGCATCAGCACCACATCTACTCTTGGAATGGCCTAAGAGGCTGCAAATCGCAATAGGAGCTGCTCGCGGTCTTTGCTACATGCACCACGACTGCTCACCGCCTATTATTCATCGTGATGTGAAGTCAAGCAACATCCTATTGGATAATCAATTCAATGCCAAAATCGCAGATTTTGGCCTTGCCAGGATGTTACTCAAGCCTGGAGATAACACGGTGACAGCTGTAGCTGGCTCTTTCGGGTACATTGCCCCAGGTATAAAACCATCAAAACCTATGTATAACATCATTATGAGTACTGCTAAATGCTAATACATGCTGATATTTTCATGTTGGTATTTCAGAGTATGCGCGGAAAACTAGAGTGACGGAGAAAATTGATGTGTATAGCTTTGGAGTCATACTTTTGGAACTGGTGACTGGAAAAGAAGCCAATCTCGGAGATGAAGATTCATGTCTTGCAGACTGGGCGTGGCGCCACATTCAAAAAGGAAAACCTATGTCTGACGCGTTGGATGAGGACATCAAAGAAACGCGATACTTGGAAGAAATCTTCATTGTGTTTAAGCTCGGAATCTTTTGCACCAGCACATTTCCTTCATCAAGACCTACAATGAAGGAAGTTCTGCAAATCTTGATCCAATGTAGCAGCAACAACAGTTCACCTACATCTGGAGAAAAGAAAAATGAAACCGAACATGATGTTTTGCCACTCCTCAAAAATTCAAGGAAGGAGAGGATCGAAGAAAATGACGGTGTTGGCTTTACATCACTCATTTGATGGCATTACAAGTATCGCTAACTGGTAAAGTTGCTGCATTGTGATCAGGAAGTCACTGGTTTCAAGCTGTGTAAGACTATGTACAATAGACCCTTGTGGTCCGACCAACCCTTAGTGCACCGGGCTGCCCTTTTTTTCATGATATGATTATAGAGTAAGAAAACAGCAAAGAATAAGACCAAAAGATAATGTATTAGGCAGTGAAAACTAGCATTGTACATTGTGTATCAGATTCATAGTGTTTGCTTTAATATTATTCTGCTATATACGTTTTGCTTTACCAATGTTTTCTTTACTCATTGAAGGGGGAGCGTTGGAGTAACTGGTAAAGTTGTTGCCATGTGACCAGGAGGTCACGGGTTCAAGCCTTGGAAACAGCCTCTGGCTGAAATGCAAGGTAAGGCTGCATACAATACACCCTCGTGGTGGGGCCCTTCCCCGGACACTGCGCATAGCAGTAGCTTTAGTGCACCGGGCTGCCCTTTTTAGTGTTTTCTTTACTCATCAATTAACTGTCAAAAAGGAACAGTAAAACAAGAAAGATTGAACTACCTCAGCACTATTAACTTTCTGGCAGCAACAAATCTTGTAAAGATTACACAAAAATGTGGCAACTAGAAGAACTTTATTTATATCCTAGCTTTAATTCTGCCTAGTGAGGAAAAAAACTACGTTTACATTTGGATAAAGATGATCCTTAAGAGGCCCCAATAGTGAAAATGTCAGCATATTGGTGTTTAGCTGAACCATGGCTCACTTCAAACTTCAAAGCTCAATCTTGCATGACATCCACAGGTAAATCGTTTCGGAGAAGAAAGTAAGAAGAGTGTTCTCTTTGTCACTCTTACCGTGATCAAGATTCGTCAAGTCCAAGGTATTGTGAATGAGATGCAGCCAAAAGTGCTGCGCCAACGCCTGAACCATCGCTCGAGAGCTCAATGACTATGCTGTCAGCGGCGTCTCCCAGTAACTCTTTAATAGTTCCTTCCATGCAATTTCTGAACTTTGTGTAACGCTCGAACAATGCACCATCTACAGCTACGACAGACCTATGCTTCTCTCCGTTCTTCAAAGTGTCTCTTCCTAATTTCTTGAGGATCCCCACGATCCCTGCTGCAGAAAGATGAGCTCCACGAGAGGTAATAATGTCGCATAGCTCCACAACTATTTTCCTCGTTTTCAAGGTAGAATAAGGCACCTATGACGAAAAATATTAGCATATGAGATGAGAAATATGTCGATCTCCACTTAAGCCGAGACAACTTAGTGATACTCCATGGTCTAAACTCAGATAAAAAAAAAAAGGGCAGCCCGGTGCACTAAAGCTACCGCTGTGCGCGGTGTCAGGGGAAGGGCCCCACCACATGGGTGCATCGTATGCAGCCTTACCTTGCATTTCTGCTAGAAGCTGTTTCCAAGGCTTGAACCCGTGACCTCCTGGTCACATGGCAACAACTTTACCAGTTACTCCAAGGCTCCCCTTCTTGGTCTAAACTCAGATAAAGGACAAAAAAGACGAAAAGCTTCTAAGAGTGATAACGTTCCACTTTCAGTCAAACGTTTGATCTTAATACCTCTAAGACATCCTTCAACTTATTGCCAACCACCTTGAGATCAGCAGACTCGTCGTGATGCATAGCAGCCATGTCCGGAGTCCTGCATGCGTGGCAGTTAATGCTTCAAAATTGGTATATGCTAAATAAATGTATACAAACCTAGTCCGATGAGAAGCATAACTTACATTGTAAGAGATTAGTGCAACTACATAAACCTTAAGTTGCATTACGGAAGTAATTTTCATGGAGAACTTGATGAATGCGCGACAGAATTGCATGAAAAAAGAAACCAACCAAGCAAGATAATGACTTAAAACTAAAGGGCAGCCAGGTCTACTAAAGCTTCCGTTATGCGTGGGGACCGGGGAAGGGCCGAACCACAAGGGTCTAATGTACGCAGAATCTAGCTTAAACTCATTATATAGAATCTAGCTTATCGCTTGTGGCAGAATGATGACTTATTCCTTCCGAAGTAAATTCTATTTTTAAATAGTCTCAAACTATGCGTTATGGCGTTGAAAGTAAACTTAGGCGAAGAAACTACTATCTGCAGTGGGCGCGACACCAATTGGAGATCTTTTTCAATTTTCCACCTTCTCGTCATGTCTCCTATCGGTTGTGTTTATTTTTTGAAATTTTCTTAGAAGAGATGAGTGGGGTTTGCGGCTGCCAAAACGCAAATCACTGCCATAACAAATGTGTCGATCAAAGCAATACGCTACCTCAATATGAACGGAATTTTCAGTCTTGGTGGTACATAATCACCGAATAATGAAGCTTCTTCAGCCATTCTACACAATACTCTACGCAAAATTTCTCCGAGATACATGCCAGAAATCATCTTCTCATAAATCTGCGCAGTTTCCAGACGTTCCAACGTCAGATGTAAGATAGAAGATGTTGAAAGGGAAGGAATTATCGTCTTTGTTACCTACCTGTTCCCCGGGGTTTAAACTCTCAGCATCAAGATTTTGGTCATATTCTGTTACTGGAAGATGTGTCGAACGGAAATTACCCCATTCCATGTTGATTACCTTCAAAGACAAAAGGAGAATACTTTTAAAAATATGAATTAAGTCGGGAAGGTTGTTATGAAATGTCGCAAGCATCTACCATCTCTCCTGATTTCGGCAGCAGGCCATGACATTTCGGAATCGCGTGTGCCCGCTCAACATATGCTGCATTGGTTCCAGTACCCAATATTACGGCAGCAATGACATCAGGATTATTGTACCGACCTCCTGCTAACGTTCCAACAGTATCGTTGACCTAAACAACCGAGTCAACTAAGAAATTCAGGTTCAGGAATTGTCAAACATACAAAAATCTAATACAACTTCTATATTATAGAATTTGATTGGGAGCAAAACTTACTAAAGCAGCCACACGCACATCGAGGCCGACCCTTTCCATTGCTTTTGTTAATTCCCCAACCACATCTTGGCCAACCTATGTTAGATTCCTTGCGGAGTTCAGCATTGACATACAATATAACGTTGGAAATGGAAATCTTATAAAGTAAATTAAATCAACTCAGCGAAAAAGCAATGAAATACTACATTGCTCGGACTCAGATCCTTCAAAAGGTACTGCTTTTGAAGCATCCAACATGCACCTGGCGACATTTTTGAAGATTATTTCAACAACTTTGCATGTATGAAGTATTATGCATTAAATCCTCATCAATGCAAAAATGTACATCAAAATAACTCGACTAAATCTAAGGTTCATTGTTGGGCACGATCAATCGGAAGTGAAAATCAGAAACACTGTAGGACTAACCACATCTTCTATGGAGAAGCCCTTTGTCCATTTAATAAGAGTTCCTGATGCAATCGACAATTGTTTCACTGGGAAAGAGAAGGTAAAGCCTAACTCCCTTTGTCTACCGGGTGGAAGATGAAAATCATCACCTTCTGTAGCTACGAATTCTGCTAGTGCCGTGGCAATAAAATCAAACAACACCTGCGATTACCAGTTTGAAGTTTAATCGTACGAGTACATCCTTGAATGGATTAAAAAAGTTGCAGGTTCCACAGGTGATAGAGCTTAAGACTTACATCGGATGATGATCCAGCCATCACATTCTGTGGAATTGAAACTTCTTTAACTTCATGTTTAACTATACGGTTTTCTTTCCCACCCAACTGCACACGCATCACACGGAAGTTTGTACCGCCTAGATCCAATGCATAAAACAGACCTTGTTCGTCCCTAAGATGAAGGAATAAAAGTAATACCAGACGTTAACTTGAAGTAAATATACAAGATATACACACACAAATACTCATCCAGTTATTAACTTAGCTAATAAAAGCATCTTGAGTTTGCCAATGAATCATTTGAACAAACGCAAAAGTTTGACACGGCTTCACCCCACTGACTCCAAATGGCCAGAAGCTAATATCAAGAGATAACACCTCCAACTGACGCAGAACCAAAATTTGATGTTTGTAGGTTCAAAACTTGTCGCCCAACACATAGCTCGTTTTAGTTACTGTGTTCGCAATTAGAAATTTACACATATTTAATGAACTTCTTAGTAATATAAATATAGGGCATAAGAAAAGCTAAGAGATTAGTCTGAACCCGTAGCTAATACTGTAGCTCCGCCCCTGCCTCCAAGATCGCAACTTTACTGAAGAGAGACAAATTCTTGAACACCCAAAGGGCAGCCCCGTGCACTAAACTCTCACGATAGGTGGATTCGGAGAAGGGGCGGACCATTAGGGTCTATTGTATGCAGCCTTGCCTTGCATTTCTGCAAGAGACTGTTTCCACAGCTCAAACGCATGACCTCGTAGTGACGTGACAACAACTTTACCGGTTATACCAAGGCTCCCTTCAAATTCTTGAACACCCAAATAAGCAAAAATAAGTTTATGCTGCTCCAAGATCACATCTTTACCGTAAAAGAGAGAAATTCTTGTACACATCCAAATAAGCAAAAAAATCAGTTTCTGCACACACACACACAGAAATACTCACCCGGTAGGGAGGTTATCAACATAGCTAATAAGCATCCTGAGTTGGTCAATGAATCATTTGTGAAAAAACACAATAATAAGTCCACCCCATAAGCTAAAATCAAGACCACAAAACCTCCAATATCACAGCTTTATTGAAAAAAAAAAAGACAAATCCTTGACACCCAAATAAGCAAAATTCAGTTTGATGCTGCTCCAAGATCACAGCTTTAATGAAAAAGACAGAAATTCTTGAACGCCCAAATAAGCAAAAATCAGTCTCTACATACACACAGACAGACACAAATACTCACCCAGTGGGGAGGTTATCACCTTAGCTAATAAACATCTTGAGTATGCCAATGAATCACAAGTAAAAACTAAAAACACAAAATTCTGATAATAAGTCCACCCCCAGAAGCTAAAATCAAGACACAACACCTCCAAGATCACTGCTTTTGTGAAAAAGAGACATATTCTTGACACCCAAATAAGCAAAACACAGTTTATGCATATTCTTGAACACCCAAACAAGCAAATTAAAAAAAAAAAGTTTATGCACATTCTTGAATACCCAAATAAGCAAAAAAACCAGCTCATGCACATTCTTGAACAATCAAATAAGCAAAAATCAGTTTCAGTTGCTCCATGATCACAACTTTAGTGAAAAAGAGAGAAATTCTGAACACCCAAATAAGCAAAACACACACACACACACAAATACTCACTCAGTAGGGAGGTTATCAACATAGCTAATTACTTCCACCTTCATAAGCAAGTCCAGCATGCATCTCTACACTCATAACATCAGCCACTTGCCTTAGTTTCCCCACAGGAGTTTCACACTTCTCCTCCAACTTTTTCAATATATATTGGTCATATTCTTATGGTAGAGAGATTGAGATTAGGAGATATTTCTTCCTTCTCTTTTCGACATTCTTTTGTCCTGGATTTTCTTTCTATTTAATTTTTGTTAGACTTGGGCCCCTACTTTATACTAGAAGAACTTGTTGAATACTAGGGATGTATCTATAACAGGTGAAATATCGTTAAGGACAGTGTCTTTGACACACCTCAAGCTATGAGAATTCTATGTAAGTGTTCTTGATCAAGTATTTTCCAAAGATTTTCAACAACAAAATCCACAATATCACTGTTTAATTGAAAAAAAAGACAAATTCTTGAACACCCAAATAAGCAAAAATCAGTTTATGCTACTTCAAGATCACAACTTTAAAGAGAAATTCTTGACCACCCAAATAAGCAAAAAATCAGTTTCTGCACGCGCGCGCGCACACACACACACACAAAAAAAAAGTATTCAGCCAGTGGGGAGGTTATCAACATAGCTAATAACCACCTCGAATATGCCAATGAATCATTTGTTAAAAACAGTTTATGCTGCTCCAAGATCACAACTTTACTGTAAGAAGACAAATTCTTCAACACCCAACTAAGCAAAAGACAGTTTATGCACATTCTTGAACACCCAAATAAGCAAAATTCAGTTTCTTCACACACACACACACACAATGACACAGAAATATTCACAAGGTAGGGAGATTATCAACATAGGTAATAAGCATCTTAAGTTTACTTCCACCTTCAGAAGCAAGTCCAACATGCATCTCAACACTCATAGCATCAGCCACTTGCCCTACTGGAGTTGCACCGCTTCTCCTCAAACTCTTTCGACATAACTATCCCTTTTTCCCACTCACCACAATTCTTCATCCTCCTCTTCATTAACAAAACTGCAGCAGTACATACAACTGCTACACACACAACCAGCTTTCCATTTTCACTAACAAATTTGAATTTTTTGGGTATATTTTGACTGAATATACAGTAAAGATTGTAGCTTTTTGGATTGATTCTTAAATGGGGTTTGTTAAAGATTCATAATTTGATGCAAAAGACAGCTTATGCACATTCTTGAACACCCAAATAAGCAAAAAAACAGTTTATGGACATTCTTGAACACCCAAATAAGCAGAAAACAGTTTATGCACATTCTAGAACACCCAAATAAGCAAAAAAAACAGTTTATGCACATTCTTCAACACCCAAATAAGCAGAAAACAGTCTATGCACATTCTTGAACACCCAAATAAGAAAAAAAAAAAAGCTTATAATGCTCCATGATCAAAACTTTACTGTAAAAGAGACAAATTCTTGAACACCCAAATAAGCAAAAATCAGTTTCTGCTACTCCAAGATCAAAACTTTACTGTAAAAGAGACAAATTCTTGAACACCCAAATAAGCAAAAAAACAGTTTATGCACACTCACACACTACCACCACCACCACCAACAACAACATACCCAGCATATTCCCATATAATGGGTCTGGGAAGGGTAATGTGTACACAGACCATACCACTACCTCAGATAAAGCAGAAGCACAGAGGCTCTTTTCGATAGAACCGGCTCAGGACAAATAACAGTATAACTGTTGGGTTCAAGGTGTCTAAGTGAATGGAAAATGAAGGAAAAATAGTGGAGGGAAAGAGATTCACCAAATTGGAAAGTGTACTCTTTTTAAAGGAAAGTTCACTAACTCTCCCACATTTGTGGGAGAAGAGAACTTGCAAGTGTTTATGATGGATTAAGGGCATTTTAATATTATTCTTAAATGCCAAATTCATTATTATAGTCTCTTTAAGATCTTACTTTGTGGAAGTTACAACATTTATTATTTGTTGGCAAATGCTGTGGGGTCCATCCCCATGCCACTTTTTCTTACAATTTGCTGAAAGTTGAATTATTTAACTTTTGTGGCCTACTTTTTGTTGTCAAAAATGGCAACTTTCGTTGCTTACTTTTGAAAATTCAACATTTGTGGCTTACTTTTTGTTGTCAAATTTGGCAACTTTTTCTTTTCAAATAAGTGCATACGACTGTTGTATGCACTTATTTGATCGGAGTTTTCAAATAAGTGCATACGACTGTTTTCAAATTTGGCAGCAACTCTTGTCTAGAGTTGTTGTATCCTGGAGGGGAAAAGTCAAAGAAGATAACTGCTGGATCGGTAAAACATTTGCTGCAGTGGGTTTTAATCTCCTTAAAGAGAGCGAGATATCTACGCCTCAGTTGAAGAAGATAGTCTTTTATATTTTCTTCACTTGTAAGTTTATTGTAATTTCACCAACAATTTTAAGGAGATTCAATGGCAACAACTGAAAAATTCGCGAATATCAAGATGGGAAATCTTAACAAGCCATTCCGGTTCAACAGTACTCACTTCAAGAGGTGGAAGGGTAAAGTGATTTTCTACTTGAGTCTTCTCAATGTTTTAACTGAGAAGAATCCAAATAAAGTAGATAACTCTTCCATGACCGACGACGAATTTATCTCTCTTCAAGAGAAAGTTGAAAAATATGACAGTGACTCTTACAAGTGTCGGTACTTTTTACTTAATTGTCTGTCTGATAGTTTTTATGATAGAACTTACTCTAGTGCAAAGAAAATTTGGAAAACATTGCAGAGTAAGTATGACACTGAGGAGGCGGGAGCGAAAAAATATACGACTAGCAGATTTTTTCGTTTCCAAATGGTGGACAACAAATCAGTGGTAGACCAAGTTCAAGACTTATCGTTGGCGAGCTCAGGTCCGAAGAAGTCAAAATTGGACATAACCTTATTGTTTGTGGCATAATTCATAAACTTCCACCTTCGTGGAAGGAATTTCAAAAAACTATGCGCCACAAGCAAAAGGAAACTTTTCTGAGACCTTGATAATGAGAATCCGCATGGAAGAAGAAGCAAGGGGCCAAGATGCACTTATGCAAACAGAAGAAAACAACATCACACCGAAGGTAAATTTAACTTCTTCAAGTAATGCTACCCCTGAATCTAACAAAAATACTACTTTGAAGCCAAAGAAGAAAAAATTCAAGAAAAATGATGGTAGACATCCCAAGTACAATAATGGTGAAAACAACCAAGCAAAAAATCAACATGTACAACAAAAAGGACCGTGCTTTGTCTGTGGCAAGAGTGGGTATATTGCTCGATTTTGCAGATTTCGGAAACATGGGCCTACACCTCAGGCAAACGTTACCGAAGAACCATTTGTGGCAGTAATAACAGACATAAACAAGGTTGATGGAAGGTGGGCTGACTCTGGTGCAAACCGTCATGTCTGTTATGACAAAGACTGGTTTAAAAAATATATAAATTTTGAGGAGCCCAAAACCATCATGCTTGGAGATTCACACACAAGTCAAGTACTTGGAATGAGAGATGTCGAGTTGAGGTTTACTTCTGGAAGGGTATTAATCTTAAAAGATGTACTTTATACTCCTTCTATGAGTATGAATTAATTCTAATAATTCAGTTTTTCTTTCAACTTGAAAATAAGGCCTTTTTGTGATTTTGGCTTTACTAAAAGCCTCACATTTTTCAAAATTCTTTTTGATCATTGGAATTAATCCTGATTCCCATATAACGTTCATTTATATGACACAAACGAGCATGCCAAAAATTAGTAGATGAAAGCATGTAAACAGAAGTGGATGTTTTATTCATTTCAACACTCAACTTGAACATACCATCACAAGCGTACCCTTTTCCTATAAATGTAGAGAATGAAGATGAAGTTGTGCTGATTTCATTGATATGTATGTGTATATATACAAGCGAATACAAAACAAATAAGGAAAGAATCAACTAATAAAGAATTGTGATCTTCTCCTAAGTAGAAACTAAATCACTAAACTGATCTTCGAAATCACTAAACTGATCTTCCATATCTTAGTTATCAATCAGGAGTACATTCTCCATTATGCCCCCCTCAAGTTAGGTGTCACGAGACAACACCTAACTTGGGTAGCATCCGCTGGAAGGCTAGCTTAGACAATGGTTTGGTGAGTGGATGTGTGATACTCGGACTAATCCATTGCGAACAAAGTGAAGATCGACCTCGAGGTGCTTCATTTTTGTATGATGTACCGGGTTTTCAGCAATGTATGTGACCCCAAGGTTATCACAAAGTACTGTAGGTGCAACAGAGAGTGGCACATGAAGATCCCTGAGCAAGTGAGTGATCCAGTTTGTTTCAGACAAGGCAGAGGCAACTTCCCTATACTCAGCCTCAGTAGAGGATCGGGAGACAGTAGGTTGCTTGCGAGAACACCAGGAAATAGGAGTCGTACCTAGAAAAACAATGTAGCCAGAGATTGAGCGGCGATCATTAATATCACCCGCCCAATCAGCGTCAGCATAGGCATAAAGATCAGTGGACTGATGTGGAGAAATATGAATACCATTTTGGGATGTTTCTTTGAGGTACCGAAGGATGCGTTTAACGGCCTTCCAGTGAACCACAGAGGGAGAGTTGTTGAACTGAGTAAGCTTGTTTACCGAATATGTGATATTCGGTCTGGTAAAGGAAAGGTACTGAAGTTTACCAAGTACACTCCTATACTCTTTGCCATCAGTTTTAGGTGCTCCGTCATCTAACAGTAGTGCCTCAGATATACTTATTGGGGACTGAACGCCTTTGCAGTCCTGCATCTGAGTGTCAACACCTTTTAAATATACTTAGATTGGCTTAGAAACAAACCATTGGCATCCCTGTGTACCTCAATGCCCAAGAAATAGTGCAGTAAGCCAAGATACTTAAGAGAAAATCTTTTGGAAAGAGAAGAAATGACTTCTTGAAGGAGTGTTTCATTGCTGCCCATGAGTATGATGTCGTCCACATATATTAGTATATACATAGTTACTCCCAAGTTATGCAGAACAAACAAAGAATTATCAGATTCAGACATACGAAATCCCATTCGGATCAGAGAGTGCATCATACCAGGCTTTAGGAGCTTGTCACAGTCCGTAGATAGCCTTTTTGAGATGACAAACATAGTCTGGATGTGCTGAACTTTCATACCCGGGTGGTTGCTTCGTATAGACATCTTCCTGAAGCTTCCTTTGAAGAAAAGCATTGTTGACATCTATTTGATGCAAGGGCCAACTTTTTTGTACAACGATGGTGAGGACGGTTCGAATTGTGGTTGGTTTAACCACTGGACTGTACGTTTTATGAAAATCAACCACAGGCATTTGAATGAACCCTTTTGCAACCAAACGCGCTTTGTACCTATCAATGGAGCCATCAGGCTTTGTTTTGATTCGAAACAACCATTTGCAGGGAGCAACATTTTTGGTGTGGTCCGGTGGAACCAACTCCCAAGTCTAGTTTTTTATTAGTGCATCGTACTCAGCTTGCATAGCATCTCTCCAATATGATAATTTTTGTGCTTGTTTGTGGATTACAGGTAAAATGGTGGGTACAGACTAATGGAGCATGTATTCCTGATTGATAACTGAGATATGGAAGATCAGTTTAGTGATTTAGAAGATCAGTTTAGTGATTTAGTTTCTATTTAGGAGAAAATCACAATTCTTTATTAGTTGATACTTTCCTTATTTGTTTTGTGTTCTTTTGTATATACACACATACATATCAATGAAATCAATACAACTTCATCTTCATTTATATGGTATCAAAGCCAAAATACTCTTAATAGAGTCCAAGATCCATTTTTTCTTCTTCTCTTTGCAGCGATGGCCTCTTCTACCCCCGTCATTAATGCCGACGCAGCCCCTGTCCTCAACACTTGATTCAATTCAATCCATCATCCCATTAAACTGACTGGCAGCACTAATTTCACCATCTGGAAAGCCCAGATTGCCATGTTGCTTTATGGCCATGACCTCTATGGTCATCTTGATGGCACCATCCTGTCCCCTGCTCAAACAATAACAACTAACGGCCTTGAGACAGCCAACCCTGCGTACAAGGATTGGTTTCGTCAGGATAAATTGATCCAAAATGCTCTCATGGCCTCTGTAGATGCCACAATCGCACCCACGGTAGCTTCTGCTATCAATTCCAATGCTGTGTGGGATCAACTTCACACTTCCTTTGCAAACAAATCGTGAGTTGGCAATTTGTTTGCAAAGGAAGTGTGAAGTTGATCCCACACAGCATTGGAATTGATAGCAGAAGCTACCGTGGGTGCGATTGTGGCATCTACAGAGGCCATGAGAGCATTTTGGATCAATTTATCCTGACGAAACCAATCCTTGTACGCAGGGTTGGCTGTCTCAAGGCCGTTAGTTGTTATTGTTTGAGCAGGGGACAACATGGTGCCATCAAATGACCATAGAGGTCATGGCCATGAAGCAACATGGCAATCTGGGCTTTCCAGATGGTGAAATTAGTGTTGCCAGTCAGTTTAATGGGCAGCTGGGATGATGGATTGAATTGAATCAAGTGTTTGAGGACAGGGGTTGTGTCGGCATTAATGACGGGGGTAGAAGAGGCCATCGCTGCAAAGAGAAGAAGAAAAAAATGGATCTTTGACTTTGTTAAGAGTATTTTGGCTTTGATACCACATAAATGTAGAGAATGAAGATGAAGTTGTATTGATTTCATTGATATGTATGTGTATATATACAAGAGAAAACAAAACAAATAAGGAAAGTATCAACTCATAAAGAATTGTGATCTTCTCCTAAATAGAAACTAAATCACTAAACTGATCTTCCATATCTCAGTTATCAATCAGGAATACATGATCCATTAGTCTGTACCCACCATTTTACCTGTAATCCACAAACAAGCACAAAAATTATCATATTGGAGAGATGCTATGCAGGCTGAGTATGATGCACTAATAAAAAACCAGACTTGGGAGTTGGTTCCACCGGACCACACCAAAAATGTTGTTCCCTGCAAATGGTTGTTTCGAATCAAAACAAAGCCTGATGGCTCCATTGATAGGTACAAAGCGTGTTTGGTTGCAAAAGGGTTCATTCAAATGCCTGCGTTTGATTTTCATAAAACGTACAGTCCAGTGGTTAAACCAACCACAATTCGAACCATCCTCACCATCGTTGTACAAAAAATTGGCCCTTGCATCAAATAGATGTCAACAATGCTTTTCTTCAAGGGAAGCTTCAGGAAGATGTCTATATGAAGCAACCACCCGGGTATGAAAGTTCAGCACATCCAGACTATGTTTATCATCTCAAAAAGGCTATCTACGGACTGCGACAAGCTCCTAAAGCCTGGTATGATGCACTCACTGATTCTCTGATCCGAATGGGATTTCGTATGTCTGAATCTGATAATTCTTTGTTTGTTCTGCATAACTTGGGAGTAACTATGTATATACTAATATATGTGGACGACATCATACTCACGGGCAGCAATGAAACACTCCTTCAAGAAGTCATTTCTTCTCTTTCCAAAAGATTTTCTCTTAAGTATCTTGGCTTACTGCACTATTTCTTGGGCATTGAGGTACACAGGGATGCCAATGGTTTGTTTCTAAGCCAATCTAAGTATATTCAAAAGGTGTTGCATGACACTCAGATGCAGGACTGCAAAGGCGTTCAGTCCCCAATAAGTATATCTGAGGCACTACTGTTAGATGACGGAGCACCTAAAACTGATGGCAAAGAGTATAAGAGTGTACTTGGTAAACTTCAGTACCTTTCCTTTACCAGACCGGATATCACATATTCAGTAAACAAGCTTACTCAGTTCAACAACTCTCCCTCCATGGTTCATTGGAAGGCCGTTAAACGCATCTTTCGGTACCTCAAAGAAACATCCCAAAATGGTATTCATATTTCTCCACATCAGTCCACTGATCTTTATGCCTATGCTGACGCTGATTGGGCGGGTGATATTAATGATCGCCGCTCAATCTCTGGCTACATTGTTTTTCTAGGTACGACTCCTATTTCCTGGTGTTCTCGCAAGCAACCTACTGTCTCCCGATCCTCTACTGAGGCTGAGTATAGGGAAGTTGCCTCTGCCTTGTCTGAAACAAACTGGATCACTCACTTGCTCAGGGATCTTCATGTGCCACTCTCTGTCCACTCTCTGTTGCACCTATAGTACTTTGTGATAACCTTGGGGTCACATACATTGCTGAAAACCCGGTACATCATACAAAAATGAAGCACCTCGAGGTCGATCTTCACTTTGTTCACAATGGATTAGTCCGAGTATCACACATCCACTCCACTGATCAAGTTGCAAATCCACTCACCAAACCATTGTCTAAGCTAGCCTTCCAGCGGATGCTACCCAAGTTAGGTGTTGTCTCGTCACACCTAACTTGAGGGGGGCATAATGGAGAATGTACTCCTGATTGATAACTAAGATATGGAAGATCAGTTTAGTGATTTAGTTTCTACTTAGGAGAAGATCACAATTCTTTATTAGTTGATTCTTTCCTTATTTGTTTTGTATTCTCTTGTATATATACACATACATATCAATGAAATCAGCACAACTTCATCTTCATTCTCTACATTTATAGGAAAAGGGTACGCATGTGATGGTATGTTCAAGTTGAGTGTTGAAATGAATAAAACATCCACTTCTGTTTACATGCTTTCTTCTACTAATTTTTGGCATGCTCGTTTGTGTCATATAAATGAACGTTATATGGGAATCAGGATTAATTCCAATGATCAAAAAGAATTTTGAAAAATGTGAGGCTTTTAGTAAAGCCAAAATCACAAAAAGGCCTTATTTTCAAGTTGAAAGAAAAACTGAATTATTAGAATTAATTCATACTCATAGAAGGAGTATAAAGTACATCTTTTAAGATTAATACCCTTCCAGAAGTAAACCTCAACTCGACATCTCTCATTCCAAGTACTTGACTTATGTGTGAATCTCCAAGCATGATGGTTTTGGGCTCCTCAAAATTTATATATTTTTTAAACCAGTCTTTGTCATAACAGACATGACGGTTTGCACCAGAGTCAGCCCACCTTCCATCAACCTTGTTTATGTCTGTTATTACTGTCACAAATGGTTCTTCGGTAACGTTTGCCTGAGGTGTAGGCCCATGTTTCCGAAATCTGCAAAATCGAGCAATATACCCACTCTTGCCACAGACAAAGCACGGTCCTTTTTGTTGTACATGTTGATTTTTTGCTTGGTTGTTTTCACCATTATTGTACTTGGGATGTCTACCATCATTTTTCTTGAATTTTTTCTTCTTTGGCTTCAAAGTAGTATTTTTGTTAGATTCAGGGGTAGCATTACTTGAAGAAGTTAAATTTACCTTCGGTGTGATGTTGTTTTCTTCTGTTTGCATAAGTGCATCTTGGCCCCTTGCTTCTTCTTCCATGCGGATTCTCATTATCAAGGTCTCAGAAAAGTTTCCTTTTGCTTGTGGCGCATAGTTTTTTGAAATTCCTTCCACGAAGGTGGAAGTTTATGAATTATGCCACAAACAATAAGGTTATGTCCAATTTTGACTTCTTCGGACCTGAGCTCGCCAACGATAAGTCTTGAACTTGGTCTACCACTGATTTGTTGTCCACCATTTGGAAGCGAAAAAATCTGCTAGTCGTATATTTTTTCGCTCCCGCCTCCTCAGTGTCATACTTACTCTGCAATGCTTTCCAAAGTTTCTTAAGTTCTATCATAAAAATTATCAGACAGACAATTAAGTAAAAAGTACCGACACTTGTAAGAGTCATTGTCGTATTTTTCAACTTTCTCTTGAAGAGAGATAAGTTCGTCGTCGGTCATGGAAGAGTTATCTACTTTATTTGGATTCTTCTCAGTTAAAACATAAGAGACATTGAGAAGACTCAAGTAGAAAATCACTTTACCCTTCCACCTCCTGAAGTGAGTACCGTTGAACCGGAATGGCTTGTTAAGATCTCCCATCTTGATATCCGCAAAATTTTCAGTTGTTACCATTGAATCTCCTTAAAATTGTTGGTGAAATTACAATAAACTTACAACTGAAAATTACAAGTGAAGAAAATATAAAAGACTATCTTCTTCTTCGGCTTAGGCGCGGATATCTCGCTCTCTTTAAGGAGATTCAAACCCACTGCAGCAAATGTTTTACCGGTCCAGCAGTTATCTTCTTTGACTTGTCCCCTCCAGGATACAACAGCCTTCTCACAACAACTCAACAACTCTGGACAAGAGTTGAGTTCAAAGCTCCACAATAAGAACACCTCCCTTCAATTAATAAACTCTTTTACATGACTAATTTTTGTGAACTTTATATTAATCTTCTATTGGTATTCTTATGTATTGAAGAGAAGTGAAGCTGCCTCTATATATAGGCAGAAATCGTATGCACTTAGTTGAAAAGAAAAAGTAGGCAACAAAAGTTGCCAAATTTGACAACAAAAAGTAAGCCACAAATGTTGAATTTTCAAAAGCAAGCAACGAAATTTGCCATTTTTTACAACAAAAAGTAGGCCACAATAGTTGAATAATTCAACTTTCAGCAAATTGTAAGAAAAAGTGGCATGGGGATGGACCCCACGGCAATTGCCAACAAATAATAAATGTTGTAACTTCCACAAAGTAAGGTCTTAAAGAGACTATAATAATGAATTTGACATTTAAGAATAATATTAAAATGCCCTTAATCCATCATTTTTTTAGACGAATTTTATTTGAAACTTGTTTTACAAGTGAAATTTTAATCCAAAAATCTGATATAATTATTTTCCTCCAAGTGCGGGCGCATTTCAGACGCCATGCAAACGCATACGCAATGCATTTCGAAGGGATGCGATCCTTCGAGGTAAAAGGCACACTGTTTCGCGCTGTAGGGTGACCTGCGGGCGCAGATGTAGTGCAGAAGCTACTGGAATTTGCAAAACATCACCTGCGGCCGATGATCAGGCGCAAGTCCTACACAGACTGGGCGCAGGTGACGTGACTGTACTGAAAAGGTGCCTTTTTGCTGAACCAATGTATCCATTTTGAAAGAACACATTAAAGGCTATAAATACCTAATATATTCCTCAGGTATAGATATGATTTTTGACAACAAAAAACACTCTTCTTTTGTACAAAAACTCTGTGTGATCACTAAGCTGTTGAGTGAGTTCGAGGAATCCAACAATTTGAGGTACCGCTATTGTTCGGATTGAAAGCCATTTTATCCTAAGAGGATGATTCCACAACCTCAGGTACAGTGAGGGGAATTATTCCTTAAGGCCACTCCATGAAGTCGGGGGACTTGGCTTTACATTTCTGTTTCATCTTATTTCTGAAAAAATAACACACTTCTTGGATAAATTACTTTTAATCTTGTATTGAAGGTGTTAAGGAACTTCATAAGTGTTCTTGTCTTAGACTTGAACTTGTGTTGAAGTTGTTGTTGCCTATATACAGATTCTTGTACCGAAAACATTGAAAACAACAATAACAAACACAAAACATAAAAGCACACAACAAAACGAAATAACACACTGCTAGCTAATACAGGAAACAAGACAACCACAAGATTTGCACACACACAAAAAAATACTCACCCAGTAAGGAGATTATCAACATAGCTAATAAGCATCTTAAGTTTACTTCCACCTTCAGAAGCAAGTCCAGCATGCATCTCTACACTCATAGCATCAGCCACTTGCCTTAGTTTTTCTACTGGAGTTGCACACTTCTCCTCAAACTCTTTCAACATAGCCATAGCCTTTCCCCACTCACCACAATTCTTCATCCTCCTCTTCATTAACAAAACTGCTGCAGCACCACATACTGCTGCAGTACATACAACTGCTACACACACTACCAATTTTCCCATTTTCACTAACAAAATTTGAATTTTTTTGTATATTTTGACTGAATATGTTGTAAAGATTGTAGCTTTTTTGATTGATTCTTAAATGAGGTTTGTTAAAGATTCATAATTTGATAATTTAATGCAAAAGACAGTTTATGCACATTCTTGAACACCCAAATAAGCAAAAAAACAGCTTAAAATGCTCCAAGATCAAAACTTTACTGTAAAAGAAATAAACTCTTGAACACCCAAATAAGCAAAAAAACAGTTTATGCACACACACACAAAAATACTCACCCAGTAGGGAGATTATCAACATAGTCAAATAAGCAGCAAAACACTTTACGCACATTCTTGAACACCCAAATAAGCAAAAAAACAACTTAAAATGCTCCGAGATCAAAACTTTACTGTAAAAGAAACAAATTCTTGAACACCCAAATAAGCAAAAAAACAGTTTATGCACACACACACACAAAAATACTCACCAAGTAGGGAGATTATCAACATAGCAAAAAAGCAGCAAAACAGTTTATGCACATTCTTGAAAACCCAAATAAGCAAAAAAATAGCTTATAATGCTCCAAGATCACAACTTTATTGTAAAAGAGACAAATTCTTGAACACCCAAATAAGCAAAAAAATAGTTTATGACACATACACACACACTAAAACTCACCCAGTAGGGAGATTATCAACATAGCTAAATAAGCAGCAAAACAGTTTATGCACATTCTTGAAAACCCAAATAAGCAAAAAAATAGCATATAATGCTCCAAGATCATAGCTTTACTGTAAAAGAGACAAATTCTTGAACACCCAAATAAGCAAAAAAATAGTTTATGACACACACACACTAATACTCACCCAGTAGGGAGATTATCAACATAGCCAAATAAGCATAAAACAGTTTATGCACATTCTTGAACACCCAAATAAGCAAAAAAACAACTTAAAATGCTCCAAGATCAAAACTTTACTGTAAAAGAAACAAATTCTTGAACACCCAAATAAGCAAAAAAACAATTTATGCACACACACACATACTCACACAGTAGGGAGATTATCACCATAGCTAAATAAGCAGAAAACAGTTTATGCACATTCTTGAAAACCCAAATAAGCAAAAAAATAGCTTATAATGCTTCAAGATCACAGCTTTACTGTAAAAGAGACAAATTCTTGAACACCCAAATAAGCAAAAAAATAGTTTATGGCACACACACACTAATACTCACCCAGTAGGGAGATTATCAACATAGCCAAATAAGCAGAAAACAGTTTATGCACATTCTTGAAAACCCAAATAAGCAAAAAAATAGCTCATAATGCTCCAAGATCACAGCTTTACTGTAAAAGAGACAAATTCTTGAACACCCAAATAAGCAAAAAAATAGTTTATGACATACACACACACTAATACTCACCCAGTAGGGAGATTATCAACATAGCCAAATAAGCAGAAAACAGTTTATGCACATTCTTGAAAACCCAAATAATCAAAAAAATAGCTTATAATGCTACAAGATCACAGCTTTACTGTAAAAGAGACAAATTCTCCAGTAGGGAGATTATCAACATAGCCAAATAAGCAGCAAAACAGTTTATGCACATTCTTGAAAACCCAAATAAGCAAAAAAATAGCTTATAATGCTCCAAGATCACAGCTTTACTGTAAAAGAGACAAATTCTTGAACACCCAAATAAGCAAAAAAAATAGTTTATGACACACACAGACTAATACTCACCCAGTAGGGAGATTATCAACATAGCCAAATAAGCAGCAAAACAATTTATGCACATTCTTGAAAACCCAAATAAGCAAAAAAATAGCTTATAATGCTCCAAGATCACAGTTTTACCGTAAAAGAGACAAATTCTCGAAAACCCAAATAAGCAAAAACAATAGTTTATGACACACACACACTAATACTCACCCAGTAGGGAGATTATCAACATAGCCAAATAAGCAGCAAAACAGTTTATGCACATTCTTGAAAATCCAAATAAGCAAAAAAATAGCTTATAATGCTCTAAGATCACAGCTTTATCGTAAAAGAGACAAATTCTTAAACACCCAAATAAGCAAAAAAAATAGTTTATGACAGACACACACTAATACTCACCCAGTAGGGAGATTATCAACATAGCCAAATAAGAAGAAAACAGTTTATGCACATTCTTGAAAACCCAAATAAGCAAAAAAGTAGCTTATAATGCTCCAAGATCACAACTTTACTGTAAAAGAGACAAATTCTTGAACACCCAAATAAGCAAAAAAATAATTTATGACACACACACTAATACTCACCCAGTAGGGAGATTATCAACATAGCCACATAAGCAGAAAACAGTTTAAGCACATTCTTGAACACCCAAATAAGCAAAAAAATAGTTTATGACACACACACTAATACTCACCCAGTAGGGAGATTATCAACATAGCCAAATAAGCAGAAAACAGTTTATGCACATTCTTGAAAACCCAAATAAGCAAAAAAATAGCTTATAATGCTCCAAGATCACAATTTTACCGTAAAAGAGACAAATTCTTGAACACCCAAATAAGCAAAAAAAATAGCTTATGACACACACACACTAATACTCACCCAGTAGGGAGATTATCAACATAGCCAAATAAGCAGCAAAACAGTTTATGCACATTCTTGAAAATCCAAATAAGCAAAAAAATAGCTTATAATGCTCTAAGATCACAGCTTTACCGTAAAAGAGACAAATTCTTAAACACCCAAATAAGCAAAAAAAATAGTTTATGACACACACACACTAATACTCACCCAGTAGGGAGATTATCAACATAGCCAAATAAGCAGAAAACAGTTTATGCACATTCTTGAAAACCCAAATAAGCAAAAAAGTAGCTTATAATGCTCCAAGATCACAACTTTACTGTAAAAGAGACAAATTCTTGAACTCCCAAATTAGCAAAAAAATAATTTATGACACACACACACTAATACTCACCCAGTAGGGAGATTATCAACATAGCCACATAAGCAGAAAACAGTTTATGCACATTCTTGAACACCCAAATAAGCAAAAAAATAGTTTATGACACACACACTAATACTCACCCAGTAGGGAGATTATCAACATAGCCAAATAAGCAGAAAACAGTTTATGCACATTCTTGAAAACCCAAATAAGCAAAGAAATAGCTTATAATGCTCCGAGATCACAGCTTTACTGACAAATTCTCCAGTAGGGAGATTATCAACATAGCCAAATAAGCAGCAAAACAGTTTATGCACATTCTTGAACACCCAAATAAGCAAAAAAAATAGTTTATGACAGACACACTAATACTCACCCAGTAGGGAGATTATCAACATAGCCAAATAAGCAGAAAACAGTTTATGCACATTCTTGAAAACCCAAATAAGCAAAGAAATAGCTTATAATGCTCCGAGATCACAGCTTTACTGACAAATTCTCCAGTAGGGAGATTATCAACATAGCCAAATAAGCAGCAAAACAGTTTATGCACATTCTTGAACACCCAAATAAGCAAAAAAATAGCTTATAATGCTCCAAGATCACAGCTTTACTGTAAAAGAGACAAATTCTTCAACACCCAAATAAGCAAAAAAATAGTTTATGATACACACACTAATACTCACCCAGTAGGGAGATTATCAACGTAGCTAATTAGCATCTTAAGTTTACTTCCACCTTCAGAAGCAAGTCCAGCATGCATCTCAACACTCATAGCATCAGCCACTTGCCTTAGTTTCCCAACTGAAGTTGCACACTTCTCCTCAAACTCCTTCAATATAGCCATAGCCTTTCCCCACTCACCACAATTCTTCATCCTCCTCTTCATTAACATAACTGCTGCTGCTGCACTACATACAACTGCTACACACACAAACAATTTTCTCATTTTAACTAACAAATTAAACTTGTTCTCTTTTTGTGTATATTTTCACTGTATATACTGTATATATTCTGGCTTTTTTGGAGTGATTCTTAAATGGGGTTTGTTAAAGATTCATAATTTAATGCAAATAAGATATTTTTTTTTAAAGGTGACATAGATGGATGAAGCAAAGAGTGGGCCCCAACATTCAAGAATATAGATTCTTTTATTTACTTTTTGCAAGTATATAAAAATTAATTTTGTATAAGGAAAATGGCTGATTTGATGCTTATCTAAACTCTGCTCAAGAATCTTTTTTGTCTGTCTCCATCTACTTGCTACTTTTATCTGCTCATGTTTGACATAATACGTATAATAAATTTGTAATAATAATAAAAAAATATATATATATTATATTATTTTTATTAAGTATTCATCATTTGAATGTAGATAAATGCTAATACTTATATATTTCAAATTATAAGATTAAATGTTAAGTATTCATCATTTAAATGTTAATAAACGAATAATAAACAACACTCTTGTAATCTTCCAACCTAATTCAGTAAAATTAAAATTATTATTTTTAATACAGTGAATAAATAAAAGAATGGAGGATGTATAATATTATTTTTATTTTATTTATGTGGCATATTATTTTTAGTCCTTTTAAAAAAATGTCACTTTATTATAATTAAAGAAAATTATGTTAATTTTTTTTTTTACCTTTAATGAAATAATTTATAATTATATAAATATTCTAAAATTATTTTAGATTACAAATTCTACATTTCTTTTCCCAATTTGAATATTGTGTCAAGTAGGAAAAAATATCACATAAAATAATATAAAATAAATTATAATTTTTATTGGGATGTGAACCAAATTATGAAGGAGTTTTTACAAGTTATTGACCTTACCTTAATCATCCCCCGTCTCAAATTATATGTCATCATTTCCTTTTTGGTTTATCCCCAAAAAAATATCATCTTTCCTTATTTGGTGAGTTTTTAAAGGCAAATTATAATTTTATCGTTAGTGATTCCACTTGATTTTAAATATTATTATTCTTTTTTTATTTATTTTTTCAATTAAAAATGGTCTCACTTTATTTTAAATATTATTACTCCTTTCTTTAAGAAGGGTAATTTTATAACTTTAACAAAGTTAATACTTATTTCTTAAATATCTTATTCGATCAAATGATGACGCATAATTTGGAACGAAGAAAATAGTACTTTTGAGTGTAATTATTTCTCAAATTCTATATAAACGCAAAATACTATTATTAATTATTTCTCAAATTAATGCATAAATTGTACATATTAGTCTTGGTACATGAATCAAGCAATGTCTGTGATTGTTATTTTCTTCACAAATAACATAAATCTCGACAGTTTGAAATTTAATTATAATTTTTTTTAAATATTTTTCATAATTATTAAAAATTACAATTTGGATTTGTCGAAATACATAATTAGTTTTTGATACATTCAATTAATATATAATTTTTTCTTTATAAAGACACAAAATATATATTTTTTTCTTTATAAAGATACATAATTAGCCTTGATACATTTTCTTTGATTCTGGTGCTGTCAAGATACATAATACATCCAACGAAAACACATTTTTTTCTTTATCAAGATACATAATTAGCTCTCGATACACTTTTTTCAATTTTGATCTGTTGAGGTACATAATTAGCTTTCGATATATTCAACGAAAATATATAATTAGTTGAGATTTTTATAATTAATTTATAAGAATAGAAATTTAAAGAAATATGATACATTAAAATGTATATTTGTGTTAGTTTTTATTATTTTTTTAAAAAGAATTATTTTATTGTGATTTAAAATTACATTTAATAGGTGGGAATCTAACAGGCCATGTGTTAATATTGGAATTTTGAAGAAATTAGAATTCAGAAACCTTGAATTTTCACAATAATTTTTGTACCAATTGAACCAATTTGCATATATAATGCCAAAAATAACAATCACCTATGAGGTGATGCCTACTCTTATTGGCTTAATGTTTAGGTGCATATGGCCCTTATCTAAATGTGGATGCATGTTAATTAGGCGGATTCAAAATTTAAAATTTATAAATTTTAAATTTTAGAATAATAATAAAAGTAATAATATTGAATATTTAAGTATTTTATTTATTTATTTTTATTTATTTATTATTAAATTTGATATACATATTAAGAAATAATAATTGATAGATGTAATTTTATTATATTATTTTTGAATATAACAAATATAATATTTTTAAAAATATATTAAATAGTGAGTAATATTTAGAAAAAACAACATAAATTCTGACAATTTAAAGTTTAATTACAGAAAATTCTGATATTTTGCATAATTATTGAAAATCTTGATTTTGGATCTGTCGAGATACATAATAGATCAAACGAACATATATTTTTTTCTTGTAAAAATACATAATTAGCTCCGGATACATTTTTTTCGATTTTAAATCTATTTGAGATACATGATTAGCTCCTCGATACATCCGGGGAAGACACATAATTAGTTGAGATTCTCGTAATTACTTTGTAAGGGTGGAAATTTATGTAAATATGATAAGTTAAGGTGTATAATTCTGTTATGTTTCTAATATTTAATAGCAATAGTATAATGGAAATAAAATGGTGGTAAGTTATTTATTAATTTTTTAAATTAAACAAATATTATTAGATTTTCAATATATAAAACAAGTAAAAATGGACAGAAGAGATAAGTCACAATCCAAATTAGGCTATGTCTACATTGTTTGAATGTAATAATTTTGCTGCTTAACATCATGGGTTGTGGTGCAGTGGATAGGGCGGGGCTGCTCCACCCTTAACTAGAGGTCGAGGGTTCGATCCTGGGTACGGAGAAAACTCTATTAGGGAGCGCTTCACCTCGAATGGGGCCCTACGCGGCGCGAATCCGAATTAGTCGGGCTCCAATGTGGGTATCGGACACCGGATGAGAAAAAAAAAATTGCTACTTATGGAAATTGGACTTAGTTACAAGTGACTGATGATTGGGCCAGGACATGGGCCAACTTGGGTCCATTTCAGCCCATTAAAGGTGTCCACAACCCATCTACATAAAAAATTTAGGATCCATTTGGTCGAAAGGATAAGAGATAACAATTACAGAATAATATACGAAAGTTAAATTACTTCACATTTGGTTGAATTTTTTATTTTAAAATTATTAATCTTTGAATTTTTGATAAACCACATTTAGTTGTAGATATCGATTTCGGTTACTAATTTCGGGATAAAACACACATAAGTAGGAGTTTCAAATGACAGATTGAGCTATATTTGGACGAGTTAAAATAGTTGAATCAATAAATGAATTGTGCCATGACCTACCAATGTTTTTTCGTTTCAAGGTTGACCGGCTGATTTTGAATTAAATAATCGATCATAATTCAATCGGTCGATTCATGATAGTTCTTTGTCTGTTTTACTATTCTCTTATAATTTATTTAATTACCAAATCAAACTAGGAAAAATAATTTTCCTTTTATTTATCTGACTATAGCAAACAAACCAAATCTAGAATTTTAACATAAGTTTTTGATGGATTAACTTGGTTATGTGTTTGCTGATTATATTTTTATGAGCTAAGTTTAACGTTCACGCATGCAATATGAGTATGCTGCTTAAATATATATTTTTACTAAATTTGCAGACGTTTTTATAAAAAAGTATTTGAGCGTAATAATACTTCATATTCACTTATTTCAAATTTTGAATCTTTCTCTAACGATGCTGCAAGATTCTATCGCACCGAGTAATACCCTTTTATGAACAGTTTTTTTTAGCCAATCGATGGATGTTAGCCCACGGTTTTTGAGTGGGCCTGGGCCCAGACGTATTTTGAATCAAAAATCGACCGGCGGCCCCAGACGGGTTGTGGAGCGGCCCAGGGTTTTAAAAGTTGTACAAAGTAACCAAATTTTTAATCTCATTTCAAATGGCTAGTATTTGAAAAGGTGTTGAAAAGCAGCATTGTTTAATGCGAAAACATCGTGACCATTATAATGGAAAATTTGTACGAACTAACCACTTTTTAAATCTCTTTCAAAAATAGCCAGTATTTAAAAATTTATATAAAACAGCTACTTTTAATGCGAAAACATCATATGACGATAAGGATTTCAAACTTAAACAAGTGAAAAAAATAAGATATTTATCCTGATTTTGGATTTCATGACACTGTCATGTATTTCGTTCAGAATATTATATGAATTTCACTTTAATTTAGATCAGAAAGGATAGAGAAAAGAAAAAGAAAATCAGTGCTTCTCCCATGAGCGACTCCAAAGTGGGCTCCACGAGGGATTCTGTCGATAGAGGTAAAGTCACCATTAGCTGAGTCTACTAAAAGAATGATCAACCTCATCATAATGATTAGAGGACAACGTGTTCGCCACCACACTGGCTGACCGGTGCATTGGCCTTTATAGTATTATGGTTGTATCCACATAGAAAAAATAGCTATTTTTCAACAAATTTCAAAATTACAATTGTGAAATGACTATTTTTGAAAGATAACCTTTAGTTTGTTTGCTAGCTTGTGGTCCATAAAAAATACAGAACTAGGAAACATAGGCCTGTGATGAGTAGTCCTTTAATTTCCTTTTTTATCTTTTGCATTAAAAGTTTTTGGGATTTTATTATATGTTTTGTCACAATTTATTTGCTAATTTTAGCATTCTATATGTAGACTACAAAAGAAATATAGCTAACCTATATATGTACAATATTTTTTTTTGTGAAATAATAGGTTTACAGAATTCAAATAGTGTAGGTCGTGTTAGAATAATTTTGTGAGTATTTGAAAGAATGGATTTGGAGGGAAGAGAGGGGCCGGCGCGACGCACCCACCATAGCACCTAAGTGGGCGTGGTGGCTAGTCCAATGCGGCCATCACAACACCCAAATGGGTGTGGTGGCCGGTGTGATGTGTTAGTTACAACACCCAAATAGGCATCACAACACTCAAATGGGTGTGGTGGCCGGTGATGTGATAGTTGTAGTACCCAAATAGGCATGATGGCTAGTCCAATGGGGCCACCATAGCACCCAAATGGGTGTGGTGACCAGTGAGATGTGACAATTGTAGTACCCAGATTGGGCATGATGGCTAGTCCAATGCGGCCATCACAACTCCCAAATGAGTGCGATGGCCGATGCGATGTGTCAGTTACAACACCCAAATAGGCATGATGGTTGGTCCAATGTGGCCATCACAACACTCAAATGGGTGTGGTGGCCGGTGGTGATGTGATAGTTGTAGTACCCAAATACGCATGATGGCTAGTCCAATGGGGCCATTATAGCACCCAAATGGGTGTGGTGTCCAGTGAGATGTGATAGTTGTGGTACCCAGATTGGGCATGATGGCTAGTCCAATGCGGCCACCACAACTCCCAAATGAGTGCGGTGGTCAGTGCGATGTGACAGTTGTAACACTCAAAATTAGCATGATGGGTAGTCCAACGGCCATCACAACACCCAAATAGATGCGGTGGCCACTACGATCTGACAATTGTACCACTCAAATGGGTTTGATGACTAGTCCAATGCGGCCATCACAACACCCAAATAGGTGTGGTGTCCAATGCGATGTGACAGTTATGGCACCCAAAATGGGCATTATGGCTAGTCCAATGTGGCCATCACAACACCCAAGTGGGTGCGGTGGCCAGTGCGATGTGATAGTTGTAGCACCCAATGGGCATGATGGTTAGTCCAATGCGATCATCACAACACCCAAATGGGTGTGGTGGCCAGTGTTATATGACAGTTATAGCACCTGAATGTGACTGTTAATATTGAAAAAGTGGTGTTAGTAAAGACTGAGTTTGTTTTTCAACATACGCTTAAAGGCATTACAAATATCGTATCTCTTCCAAAACAATAAACAATCTAAATTACTATATAACCTCAACAAAGTTTAATCGGGTTTCTTCACTATTGTTGGATCAAGTGTCTACTTTTTATTAGATTTCACAAAATAAATAAAGAATCAATCTCCACAAATAATACTAAGTTCCCGAAAATCCACACCCGATACCCTAAATTGATTCCGTTTTTTTTGTTTTTGTTTTTGTTTTTGGAAATTCAAATTAAATGCTGAAAATTTGAATTTTATTGTCTTTATAAATTATTAAGGAATTGTGTCATTATCCATGCAATAAAAGAAATAAAATTCTTTTATACAGATATTACTCTGTTAAAATCAGATCAATTAATTTATTCCCTTCTGAAATCTATAATTTTTATAGCAGGTTGATCAGGATATTAATTAAGTCAATAAGTGCACAGTTGACTGTAATTGTACTATTAAAACTCACTAATTATATATAAATATATAACTGAAAACTCAGTTATTATTATAGATCAACTTGATATCGTTGTAAAAGTTTATAAATTTCAAATCTCAAATCCGTCAACCTGAAGGCATATGTAATTCTGAATGGTACTGTGTTTCGTAAAAAATCACGAAAAAAAGTAGTGTGTTTTTTAAGGAAAATGTTTTTCAATTTTTTCATATTTGGTTGGTAAATATATTTTCTTACTAAAATAATTAGTTCCTTAAAATATGAAAATGAATTCACTAATGAAAGTAACGAGAACAAGTTTCGTAAGTGAAATTTCAAGTTACGGTCATTGTCTCATCTCCACTCATCCAACCTGTAAAACCTCAGCCCATTGGTCATCCCATCTCCGCCAACCCCGACCCCCACTCCTCGTCCTATTTACCCGATAATGTTTTGCTAGATTACCTATAATTCTTTTTGAGATAATATTTTTTTACTTATTTACCAAACGCTAGAAGCAACAAGTCGACGTCAACATAGACAACGTAATCCCATAATTAGTCCAGAGAGGACAACGTGTAAATATGCAGACATTAATCCTACCTCGTAGAGACAGAGAAATCTCCGATAGACCATTTATTTTTCATGAAAAATATTTTTCTTCATACCAAACACACCCTTAACTTTTAATATTTTTTCAAACATGGTAAAAGTATTCTTAAATTACCACAATATTCTTTTAAATCAGACTATATATGATGTACCTACCTATATTAAGATAGTCAGGGACGGAGCTAGCTTGGAGTCACGATTCATCCTAACCTTCTCGACAGTAGCTTGGAGTCACGATCCATCCTAACCTTCTCGAGAGCAAAAAATTATACTATTTATATACAATTAAAATTATGTGTATGGGGCGGAGCTAGTTTGGAGTCACGACCCATCCAAACCTTCCCGACAACAAAAATTATACTATTTATACACAGTTAAAATTATCTTTTATATATATAGTAGACATCGAAATCCATTCGGGTCATTCACCTGTTTCAACAACAACAACACATTCAGTGCATTCCCACGGAGTGGAGTCTGAGGAGGATAATTAATGCGTACGCAAACTATCCCACTACCTCAGATAAAGTAGAAAGATTATTTACGATAAATAATTAATTCACATATTTTTTTTTTATATATTTAACCTCCTTGATAAAAATTCTATCTCCGCCGACCATATATATATATATTTTTTTTTATCAGCCTATATATATATATATATAAAGTACCTACAGCACATAAAAGAAGTTTTTGGTCAGTTACTATACAGATAAGAAAAGGATGTTCCATGAAAATGATTCAATAGATTTTTATTCTTCCAAGATTATATATATGTGGTAAACAAAACCCAAAGGATATAAAGATTATATATACACATTATCATTGCATCTAAAATATTTGATTATAAATATAAATCTTTTAATTTTAGTAAATTGAATTTGTTTCAAGATAATTAGTGTTTTAGAAAAACAAAAAAGAAATTCATTTATTTTTTTTAGCGAACTATGTGTGTATTTTGCGGGGATCCTATGACCACTTAGACTATTTTTTACCGTATTTAAGTATAGTTTATACATGAAATGAGACTATGGAAAAAAAAAACTAAGAAATATAGGTAGAAAGATACTTTTTTAAAAAAAAATTACCTGATGTCTAAGGCCCCGTTTGACCATGAAAATGATAATTTTCTAGAGATGGAGTTGGTGTGTTGTTTGGTCATGAACATAAATTGGAGTTGTTTTTGAAATTTTGTGAGAGAAATACGAATTAAAAAATTTAAAACAAGTTTTCAGAAAGAAAAAATCACCAAAGTAAAATAATTTTTATGGTCAAACACTACTATTTCACGTATTTCACTAAAGTGAAACAATTTTTCGGAAAAAAAAATTAAAAAAAATCTCATGACCAAACACCTACTAAATATTCGTAATGAGGTTCGATCAAATTCCAAGCCGCATGTTGCATGGCCTATTTATGCAAGCAGCGCTTTCAATATGATTTTTTTTTTCACTCTCAAAAATTCGAATCTAATATTTTTTAAATTAAAAACAGAGAAATCTCGAATCATCTCATCGCAATTCCAAAAATATACCTTTGAGAGATGCTTTCTGACAATCTCGTGAATACTTGGACAAATTTAGAAGTACATATTCCCTACATAATATAACAACATCATCATTTCTTGACTTTGCATTCCATTTTAAAAAAAAATTGATGTTTGATACACACATTAAAATTCGATTAATTTAAATTCGCATTGAATAGAACCTATTCAGTGATAACACTCCCTACTAAGAATTTTTTCATATTCAGGGCTCGAATCCAAAATTTCTGATTAAGGGGTACAGACCTATCACGTGACTCGAACCCTCAACTTATCTGTTGTAAATATACTTTATCTTTAAATTTCAACCTCATTTAATTTTTTTTGCCTTTTTAAATTTCCTCTTTTTATGACAACTTTTCAACCACATGTTAAAATTCTCTTTAAAGTTCTTCTCTCACTTTCACTCTTTTTATAAAAAGTCATTTCACTCCTACTTAGTTATTCTCTCCTCCCAAAATTTCTAAAATTCCCAAAATACCTCCCAAATGGACAAAGCAATTAAGTGGATGAAAGGCTTATTTGATATTAAAAAAGAAAACGTAAATAAGGGCAAAATTGGAATTACATGTTTCGGCAATTCCGCACGAGACACCGTCGCTGTAGACGGAGGTTCCGACGGCTTATGTCACAATCCGGCGACAATTCCGCCGAACATTACGGCAGCGGAGGCGGCGTGGCTGAGCTCATTTGATAAGGAGCAGAGTAAACATGCAATTGTGGTGGCTGCCGCCACTGCTGCGGCAGCGGACGCCGCCGTCGCCGCTGCACATGCGGCGGCCGCAGTGGTGAGGTTGACCAGTCAAAATAGAAGAAATAGTGCTGCTATGAAAATTCAAACGGTGTTTCGTGGTTTTTTGGTAAATTCACATTATCACAATAATAATTGTAATAATAATTGCTTAATCATTTATTTTCATACTTTTAAAAGTCAACTTTTTATTTAATGCAATTAATAAAGTACTACTTTGTGTATTTTAAAATTTTAAAAATCTAGAGGATATAAAAGCTTCAATTTTACTATAAATTTTGAAGTTGAAACTTAAATTCTCTGAAGATTTTTGACTAGTGATTTGTAGTTTGAAGTTTTATTTGACCATACGTTTATTTTTTCTGGAAAAAAATTGAAGTTCTGTGAGTAGAAATTTTCATAAACTCGAAAATGGGCTCAAACCAATTTTTGGATTTTCGAGACTTTCAATCATAAAGAACTTCAATTTTTTTGTAATTTGAAAATATTTGAAAATGAGATTTTTAAACTTTAATTAAATTTTATGGTTAAATAAATAAGTATTTGAAGATAAAATTTTAAAACGTACAGTAAAACACTAGTTTAGTTGTATATATGAACAGTATAAGATATATTTAGACTTGTTATTTCATAAGCTTTAATTTTCAAATAATGTTTGTTTATCAGTTTGACAGTTTATTTGAACTTCAAAATTGAAAGTATATGATTTGAAGTTTCAAAAATCATTTTTTGAGTTTCTTCAAAAAAATTCTCTCACAAATTTTTAATTTTATTTTTATCTCCAAACACAACTTGACCACTAAATTCATGAACTTTTAAAAGTTATAATTCATGTCAAAAATAAAATACATATGATTCATTCACCTCCGGTTGTAGCAGATAATCTGTTTTATTTTCAAGTTGCTAATAAATTACCAACAAACAATTATTTTTTTTCTTCTAATAATTTCTTTTTAATTTATTGATATGTGATTTTACAGGCAAGAAAGGCATTAAGAGCATTAAAAGGATTAGTAAAATTACAAGCATTGGTTAGGTGTTGTTTGGTAAGAAAACAATTATATTTTTTCTTGTAATTTTTTTTTTTTTAATTATTGATATGTGATTTTACAGTCAAGAAAGGCATTAAGAACATTAAAAGGATTAGTAAAATTACAAGGATTGGTTAGGGGTTATTTGGTAAGAAAACAATTATTTTTTTTCTTGTAATAATTTTTTTTTAATTATTGATATGTGATTTTACAGGCAAAAAAGGCATTAAGAGCATTAAAAGGATTAGTAAAATTACAAGCATTGGTTAGGGGTTATTTGGTGAGAAAACAAGCAAGTGCAACACTTCATGGTATGCAAGCATTAATGAGAGCACAAGCAAGTGTACGTGATAAAAAATGCTTCATTAAAAATCAAAATTCACAACTTCATCATGCAAGAAAATCACTTGTAAGATCCTTAATCCTATACTCTATGATCTATATCTATATCTATATCTATATATATATATATATATTAATTTATTTGGAAGGAGAGTCTTGGAGCGACGACGAAAAGTTGTTTCTGTGTGTCTTATAGGTCACAAGGCTCGAATAGTGGAAGAAGTCAACAATGTGCATTAGGATAGGTTGTATATATCACACCCGTAGGGTGCGGTCTTTTTTGAACCTTGTGTGAACATGAAATACTTTAAAGGAGAGTCTTAGAGTAACGACAAAAGTTGTTTACGTGTGTCTTATAGGTCACAAGGCTCGAATAGTGGAAGAATCCAACAATGCATTGGGATATGTTGTCTATATCACACCCTTGTGGTGCGGACCGGACCTTTCTGAACCCTGTGTGAACATACTTTAAAGGAGAGTCTTGGAGCAACGACAAAAGTTGCTTTTGTGTGTCTTATAGGTCACAAGGCTCGAATAGTGGAAGAAGCTACCATTGCATTAGGATAGGTTGTATATATATCACATTCTTGGGGTGTGGCCCTTTCTGAAACCCTGTGTGAACATGGATTACTTTATGCACCGTATTAACTATCCTTTTTATTTTATATTATACATAGTCAGAACCAAAATAATAAATTCAGTTGAACCTTCATACTGATGATGATAAAGCTTTTATATTATTGGTTTAACTGAACATAATATTTTTGGGTTAAAATTCTCGTATTGCTACTTTTTAGCCTATATAATTGAAAAAATAGCCGTTGTCATGGAATCTCGTGTTCACATGTGAAACTTGAGGACATTCTCACAGAGTTTCACCTGTGAAATTTGAAACTCCAACGCAATGGTTATTTTTTAAAAACATAGAGCCAAAATGTGGCCCTTGAGGAACTTGAAATTCTCAGGGAAGTGGCTATTTTTCAAAGATAGGGCCGAAAAATGAATTGTGGATGACATTATTTTGTATTTTTCGATACATCAGGTTTAAATTCTGAATCTGCATTTACATACAGAACCCGCCCTAAATCCGTCTCCGATTTTTTTGACTTTGTTACCATTGATTTATAGGATATGTTTGATGAATCAAGAAGTGGAAGTACACTACAAATGCCTAGTAGAAGGCTATCAACATCATTTGAGGCTAAAAACATAAATGAGGAAAGTGCTAAAATTGTAGAGATGGACACTTGTGGAAGGCCCAAATCATCAAGATCCAGAAGAACAAACACTTGGGCTTCTGATCCATGTGATGATGATCCATTTGAACCACCAATGTTGTCTTCACGGGCCTCGGATTGGGCCCAACAACATCAACACTCCAAGTTGTCAACAACAGCCCAAAGTACACCAAGGTTTGCAAACAACTCCTGTGGATCTAACACCCCTATTACACCAATAGCCAAAAGTGTTTGTGTTGATAGTTACTATTTTAGGAACAATTGTTATGAAAATAATTATCCTAATTATATGGCTAAAACACAATCATTTAAAGCTAAATTAAGGTCCCATAGTGCACCAAAACAAAGGCCAGAGTTTGTTGGACCTGAAGTGAAAAAAATGTCTATACATGAAATGATGGAATCAAGGGCTTTATTAAGTGGTATTAAAATGCAAAGATCATGTTCACAAGCACAAGATAAAATCAATTTCAAGAATGCTATCATTGACAAAATTGGAAATTCAAGAGAGTTCACTCATTGACCTCGACGTCGCATGAGCCTGACCAGCACAAAAGGGCACGATCAGGTCCAAAACGAGCATGGCTGTCAATCGCCCGAGCCTGACAAACACAAAAGAGCACGATCAGGTTCAAGACCAGCACGACCGTCGTAGAAATGGTAAAAGTTCTACAGCATTTTAACTTTAGACAAAGAATAGATAGAGAATAGAAGAAAAGGGAATATTTTTATGTAAAGTTGAGAGGCATGATGTGACTTAACATTGCATTGAGCTAGTTTTCGAGGTTGATTTTTTAATACTTACTTTATAGTAAGTGTAATTAATATAAACCTTAACATTTTATTTACTAATTGTGTGAATAATTATGTTCTTCTTTTTTTATCTTTTGTTTGTTCTTCATAGGCTATTTCCATCCAAAGGATTTTTTAAAATATCACATATTAGTTGTTGTTTTTATTTATACAGTATAAATTTTCGATGATGAAAAAGATAATCGAACTTCCCATGATACAAGTAGGTTTATGTATGAAAAATATTTAAGTCAAAAACAAAAAGGCGGAATATATCTATAATCGCTTAATAAATTTGTCAATATATTTTATTTAAATATTTGAACTACGACATATTTTATTTTGAATATTTTCGACTTAAAAATTTAACCACTTATTATATAAGTAAGTTAATCACTTAAAATATATTTTCTCACTGTAATTTGTTTGTCACATGAAAATTGATAGGGGTTGATTTCAAAATTCAAAAATGAGAATGATTGGCCACATTACATTTGATGAAAGTTTATGTATTATTTTGGATGAAAAGGATATAGCTTTGTAACAATATTTGTTTTTATTTACTAGTAAAGTATGTACTTCTTTTGTCATCTTTTGGTACTTTTTTAAAGCTAGTAACTGAAAAATAATCATTGTTGGGTTTTTTAATCTTGTGAGACCGACAATATGAACGAACATATATTTTTTTTATTTTATTTTATTTTATTTTATTTTATTTTATTTTATTTTATTTTATTTTATTTTATTTTATTTTATTTTATTTTATTTTATTTTATATGATGTTGGTTTGAGATGAATTTAATTGGAGAATCATGTGTTGGTTTGAGATGAATTTAATTGGAGAATCATGATTAATGATGTAAAGAAATAGACGTTGGATGTAATTCAGTTCCAAAAAAAATACTCATGAGTTGAGGACTACGCAAGCTATATAACGAGAGTACGAGACCATTCCATCCTTTTTCCATCCGATATAGAACTCTTCAACGTCTCGCACGCTTAAAACTGAACATCCAAAACGTAAATAATATAATATGAACATCTAGCTAAAAATTCAAAAAGCGAGATAGATCTTGTTCTGATACCATATTGTAAGTGTACGATAGTCACACACTTTAACAAGTGTGAATTCATATAGTCGAATCGTAATTTTTTTCGAGTTTAGGCACAAAAGTTTTTGTTTTGTGCATAAATATACCTTTCATATTTAAAATAATGGCACGTTTTGCCCTTTAAATGAACCGATCTTTAATTTTTATCATTTAAATATACTGATTTTTATTTTTTCCTTTGAAATTGGATGTATACCTAGTATGATATAAGTACTTTAAGGGTACGATGTATAACTTGTGAGATATTCTGATGCTAAAATATAAAATTGTGTGTTACAAAAAAAAGTTATTTGTTAGACAAGACATGGGACACAGTTATAGCTTACAGAGGACATGACCCTCGATAGAAAGGTGTGGAGAACGCGGATTAGGGTAGAACGGTAGTAGGTAGGAGTACGTTCATAATAGTACGAAAAAGTATTTTGCTTGTATTTGTGTCTGTAGTTCCTGGTAGCCTCTTGTTCGTGGTGTTTCAGTGATATCTATGATTTCGTATATCTAGTTTATAATATTACTTTATGGGTGTCTTGTTTCTTTTACTATCTGCCGGTGCGATATTCCTTTTTATTGTTTGCTTTTATGTTTCTTTTGTTTGTTATATTGTTATCTGTCTTGAGCCGGGGGTCTGTCAGAAAGAACTCTCGACTTCATCTGGTACGGACTGCGTACACTTTATCCTCTCCAGACCTCATTTTATGAGAATACACTGAATATGTTATTGTTATTACCATTGATCAAAAAAAAAATCTCACCTTTAAATTATCATAATTTACACCAAGATTTTTCTACTCTATGCCTCTTTAAACTACTACAAAATACATGGATTTTACAAAATAAACCAAAAAATAAAATAAAATTATTTTTTAATTAGAAATTAATCCATTCAGAGCCATCAATAAAATTAAGTGAAATAAAAGGCTTAGCTTCTTGTTCAGTTAATTCTCTACACCATGAAACTCTTCCTGCAAAATTTGCACCTGGTCCACTACATTTATATTGTCCATAAAATACAGTCCTGTCCAAAAAAATAAAATAAAATAAAGTAAAATAAAATAAAATAAAAATAATAATAATAATAATAATAATAAATAATTAGGAAAAATTAACGTAAACGTACACCTTAACTTATTATATTTACACAAATCTTCGCCTTTACAGAGTAATTACAAAAATCTCAACTAATTATGTATCTTCCTTAGATGTATCGGGAGCTCATTATGTATCCCGACAGACTCAAAATCGAAAAAAATGTATGAGGAGCTAATTTACAAAGGAAATTCGGGAGCTAATTATGTATCTCGACAGATCCAAAATTGAATTTTTCAGTAATTATGCAAAATATCATGATTTTTTTTGTAATTAAGCTCCAAACTGTCAGGATTTATGTTGTTTACTCTAAATGATACGACAATAATATACTTAGCGTAATCCTACGAATGAATTATAGAAGGTAGGATTTACGGAGGGCGGAGTCAGAGTCGGGATATGAGTTGGTCAAACTCAGTAACTTTTACTCAAACAGTATGTATTAAAAAAAATCCATATCAAATATGTGGGACGATTAGATTTCAAATTCAGTTACTATCACTTGTCGTTATTTTAAAATCAAGAACTCAAAAGGTCAAAATTCTGGTTCCGCCTCTGTATGCAGACGTTACCTTCTTTGTGGGATAGGATGATTGTTTCTGATAGATAATCGGCTCTAAAAACGCATATCAAAATCAGTGTGAAAAGAAAACGCAGTGGTAAAAAAGTCGTGTAGAAAATAATGGAGTAATAAGAATATAAATGGAATTCAAAAAATGAAACTATTATCTGCATGAGGACCTGTCTATAATAATTAGTCAATGATTAGTGTTTAAGTATTATTAATCATACATTATCTACATGCATAAAGTCATTAATCATTTTCAATTGAGCTAATTAAATATATATATATATATATTTATGTAAGAGTTTTTTTAATTTACAATATAACCTTTTTTGATATTGTGCGTTACAGTTGATAATTTTGAATACACTGGCATTCACATAGACAAGTACAACTTTTCAACAGTAGATGTGACCATACTTATTGCTTTCGACTCGAACTATATATTAAAGAAAATTTTTAAATATGTTATATCGGCATACAGTTTGAAATAAGCTCGAATAAAGTAGATAGATAATATGAGCAGTGAGAATTCATATAGTCGATGAAGGACGAGGAAGAAAGCAATATGGAGATAGATAATATGATTAGTGAGAACTCGTATAGTCAATGAAGGACGAGGAAAAAAGTAATATAGATATAGATAATATGATCAGTTGAGAACTCGTAACCGAGCAATATGGAGATAGATAATATGATCAGTGAGAACTCGTATAACCGATGAAGGACGAGCTAGGAAGGAAGCAATATGGAGATAGATAATATGATCAGTGAAAACTCGTATGATCGACGAAGGACAAGAAAGAAAGCAATATGGAGATAAATAATATGATCAGTGAGAATTCGTATAGTCGATGAAGGACGAGGAAGAAAGCAATATAGAGATAGATAATATGATCAGTTGAGAACTCGTAACCGAGCAATATGGAGATTGATAGATGATATGATTAGTTTAGAACTCGTACAACCAAGCAATATGAAGACAGATAATATGATCAATGAAAACTCATATAACTGATAAAGGACGAGAAAAAAAATAATATGGAGATAGATAATATGATTAGTTTAGAACTCATATAACTGAGTAATATGAATTTGAAGACAGATAATATGATCAATGAAAACTCATATAACTGATAAAGAATGAAAAAAAAAGCAATATAAATATAAATAATATGATCAACGAGAATTCGTACAGTCCACGATGGTGATAGAAAAAAAGCAATATGGAGATAGTGGAGTAGTAAGGTTAGTGGATACTCTGAAAAAGTTGTTACTCTATGACAAATTTCCAATACCATTTTTGTGTATAAATAATAATAATAATAATATTTTTTCCGTTTTATAATAAATGAATTATTGAATTTTGACACACATATTAAGGAAAAAGCAATAAAAATATAAATTTAACATAATTTTCTATTTTTACCCCAAAAAAAAAGTTGACCTTGTAATACCTTTTCAAAAGTTAATTGGTTGTCAAATTATAAGGGTAAATTTGAAAAAAAATTCAATGATTTACTTATTTTGAAACATCAATAAATACGTCAATAATTCACTTATTCTGAAACGGAAGGAGTAATATATAGGCAACAGATAATTAAATAGGACGGCCACCGTCCCATGCTCACTATATATTATAACAAAAAAAAAAAATGTAATTCTATACTTTATATTAGTATAAAATTTTGTACCTTTAAAAAATTAGCCAAACTTTAGTGTATGTAGGTTGGTTGGTTTTTGGTAAGAAAAAAAAAAACTTATCTGGGTTCTAGACTTGTTTTTTTTAATGAAAAAGTGTAAGGCTATCCATGGATCAAAAAGTTAAATTTATATATTTATTTTGTTTAAAAAGTTAGGTAGGACTTGCACTATATTTTGAGTGGATGTATTAGAAGGACAAATTAAAATAAAGTTTGGATCAATAAAAATATTATGATACAATCTGTGTTTTTGTATATATGTATATCATTTTCTTCTTCCTTTTTATTTTTTACTCGGTGTTTTATATTTGTATTGAGTTAAGACTAATTCGGATTGGCGCAAAGTAAGACCCATTTAGGGGAGAAGTGTCCCGATGCACTAAAGCGGGGTCCGGGAGGTGTTGGACCATAAAAATCTATTCTACGATTTGTTCCCGAGACCTATTTGTCAAATGACAACAACTTTACCGGCCAATTACTCCAGGGCTTTTTAGGGAAGAAGTGCTCCATAACAAAATTTTCTTCATACCCAGGAATCGAACTCGAGATCTCTAATTAAAGGTGAAGGGATCCTATCCATTCCACCGTAACCTTTTGTTGATATGTTTTCTTTGTATACGATATATATCATTCTTACTAAAAGTAATGAATTCAGTTAAATCAAGTATCCGATCATGTATAAGAGTATCTTTGAACTCTTTTAGCCCCAAAAATGTGCTCGTAGGAAACTGTTTTAATTTCCACGGTAAATTAAATCTCATCATTCCCATATATATCAGTTAAACATCTTCACATAAAGCAACTTATAAAATGTATGATGATACTTTTAATAGGGTAAGTCGATCTTATTTACCCCAAAGCAAACAATATCAACCCATATTAAGAGTTTTTAAAGATGTTATAGCCCAAAAAATGTGCTCGTAGGAAACTGTTTTTCACGATAAATCCCATCGATCATTCCCATATATACCAGTTAAACATCATCACATAAGCAACTTATAATAAGTGAGTCGTTTTTATTTACCCCAAAACGAACAGTATCAGCCCATCTATTAATTAAGAGTTCCCATGATAAAATTCCATCGACCATTCCCATATATATCAGTTAAACACCTTCACATAAAACGAAACGAGCCAGGGAGTAGTAGTAGGGAACTTACATTTCACGTAGGGGGTCACCCCAATTATGCCAACCTTTAGGTATGATAATGTTGTCCATATAAGTGTAAGCAAAGATGACCCTAGAGAAAGGACCCCATGCCCTACCTAGGTACAATGCACCTGAACCTGTCACTTTACAATTCACAAAGCTAAAACCTGTGTCCTCCAACATACTACTCCTTCCTTGTGCTGTTACTGCTCCTGTCACTTGTGCTATTGCATGTAAATGACATCCCTAAAATAATATCAGAGTTTAAGTTATGTGCACTGACATGTATATAAACAATTGCATGTATTCAGAGTTTAAGTTACATGCACTGACATGTATGTATGCTTGTGCTATTGCATGTAAATGACATCCCTAAAATAATTTTCGAGTTTAAGTTATGTGCACTGACATGTATGTAAGCAATTGCACGTATTCAGAGTTTAAGTTACATGCACTGACATGTATGTATGCTTGTGCTATTGTATGTAAATGACATCCCTAAAATAATTTCCGAGTTTAAGTTATATGCACTGACATGTATGTATGTAAGCAATTGCACGTATTCAGAGTATGTATGCTTGTGCTATTGTATGTAAATGACATCCCTAAAATAATTTCCGAGTTTAAGTTATATGCACTGACATGTATGTATGTAAGCAATTGCACGTATTCAGAGTTTAAGTTACATGCACTGACATGTATGTATGCTTGTGCTATTGCATGTAAATGACATCCTTAAAATAATTTCCGAGTTTAAGTTATATGCACTGACATGTATGTATGTAAGCAATTCCACGTATTCAGAGTTTAAGTTACATGCACTGACATGTATGTATGCTTGTGCTATTGCATGTAAAAGACATCCCTAAAATAATATCAAAGTTTAAGTTATATGCACTGACATGTATGTATGTAAGCAATGGCACGTATTCAGAGTTTAAGTTACATGCACTGACATGTATGTATGCTTGTGCTATTGCATGTAAATGACATCCTTAAAATAATTTCCGAGTTTAAGTTATATGCACTGATATGTATGTATGTAAGCAATTGCACGTATTCAGAGTTTAAGTTACATGCACTGATATGTATGTATGTTTGTGCTATTGCATGTAAATGACATCCTTAAAATAATTTTCGAGTTTAAGTTATATGCACTGACATGTATGTAAGCAATTGCACGCATTCAGAGTTTAAGTTACATGCACTGACATGTATGTATGCTTGTGCTATTACATGTAAATGACATCCCTAAAATAATTTCCGAGTTTAAGTTATATGCACTGACATGTATGTATGTAAGCAATTCCACGTATTCAGAGTTTAAGTTACATGCACTGACATGTATGTATGCTTGTGCTATTGCATGTAAATGACATCCCTAAAATAATATCAAAGTTTAAGTTATATGCACTGACATGTATGTATGTAAGCAATGGCACGTATTCAGAGTTTAAGTTATATGCACTGACATGTATGTATGTAAGTAATTGCACGTATTCAGAGTATGTATGCTTGTGCTATTGCATGTAAATGACATCCCTAAAATAATTTCCGAGTTTAAGTTATATGCACTGACATGTATGTATGTAAGCAATTGCACGTATTCAGAGTTTAAGTTACATGCACTGACATGTATGTATGCTTGTGCTATTGCATGTAAATGACATCCCTAAAATAATATCAAAGTTTAAGTTATATGCACTGACATGTATGTATGTAAGCAATGGCACGTATTCAAAATTTAAGTTGCATGCACTGACATGTATGTATGCTTGTGCTATTACATGTAAATGACATCCCTAAAATAATATACAATTATACATTCATAGATTATTTTTACTTCAATCAGTTGAGTGAAAGAACATAGATTATTGAAGTGATTAATTACCTCAAAGAAAGAAAGGCCATTGCCAAATATGAAGTCCACAGAGCCTTCAATATAACAATCTTTATAATAATGTCTTCCCAAATGATCATAAAGTGTATCTTGTGCACCTAAAAATTTACACCCTACAAATGCTGCTGTATCTGCTGATATTCTAAATGCTACTGCTTGTTTTCCTATTGCTCCTGGTGGTGGCACTGGTGTTGTATTCTGCATTTTTAATCTCGAGTTTAACTTTTATGTACTGACGATGAAAAAATAATTTAAAAACGATGATTGCATGTTTGTTTTTGTAAAATGTTGATGTACACGTGTTGGACGATCCTCTAAAAGTAGTGTATTTTTGGAGAATCCTACACAGATGCAACAATATTTTTGAAGAAATTTATTGAGAATTACTCAATTTAGTAGGTGTAATTTTATGGTCACAAAAATGGCATTTGTCACAGGTTGACTAATTTTTGAAGTTAAATTGGATTAGTTGTCATCTTTCGCTTTTCGAGAGTCAAGCTGATTAATTTTTGAAGTTAGATTGGATTAGATCAACACAATATTTTACCATTAAAATTTATATATTAAAAAAGCTATACTACTACTCGTTGCAATTTTTCTCATGTCAATATGGTGAAAAGTACATTTTAAAGTGTTGATCAAAGTTCATATATTTTGACTCTCTAGGAGCGACATGACAACTAATTTGGAACGAAGAGTGTAGTAAAATTGCAAATATAATGATATAAATGGAACAAAGGCCTTGTCGTAAATATGTTGTCACGCGATCAAGAAATTACGAGTTCGAGCTATATGCAAACAATCTCTTGCAGAAATGTAGATACAACTGCATAGAGTAAATCCTTGTGGTCTGATCCTTCCCCGGACTGCCCTTTTATTAAAAAAAAAAAAAAAGGTAGCCCGGTGCACTAAATCTCATCCTGCTATACGGATTCAGGAAAGGACCCCATCACAAGGATGAATTATACACAGTCTTACCTTGCATTTCTGCCAGAGGCTATTTCCGAATCCTGAATCCCTAACCTCATGGTCACATTGCAACAGCTTTACCCGTTACTCCAAGGCTCCCCTTTTATCATTTTACATAATTGACAATGCACACAACTGATTTTTTGTTTGGTTTCCCATCCAGTGTCCGATACCCGCATTGGAGTCCAATTAATCTAAATTCGCGTCGGGTAGGACCCCATTCAGGGGGTAGCGCTCCCTACCAAGATTTTTTCTATACCTAAACTCAAACCCGAGACCTCTGATTAAGGAAGAAACAATCCCGGCCCATCCACTGCACCAGATCCTTTTGGTGGTAATGCACACAATTGTTGTTCAAGTGCACATGAGATAGAGACAATTCATAAATGCTTTGTTGGATTTCAACTTTATATTTCTTAAAAAGACACCAACAAAGTGCAAAGTGAAAAGAAATAATGTTTGGTACCTTGAAAGTAATATTCTTGGCTTGAAAATAAGGTGAATTTACAGCAAAAGTTGCTGAACCAAAAGTGCCAAGAGGTTTTCCATTTGGTCCAATTGTTTGTGCTGTATCTCCATATTGAATTATTGTATTATCTGCCCCTTCACCTTCTATGGTTATGAATGATTTGAATGGTGGTATGTTTACTTTCTCCCTGAGGAAATAAAAAAAGAAAAAAAAAACATAAAAATTTGGAATAAAATACATTATGTTGAAGAAATATAAAAGCCATCTCGGGTCACTAAGCTCTCGTAATACAAGGGGTTCGAGGAAAGGTCGGTCACATTTAGTCTTATGCAGTGGCGGAGTCAGAATTTTTATTAAAGGGGTTCAGAAGTAAATATACGAACTAGTCGAAGGGGGTTCAACATCTACTATACATGCATAAAAAATATTTTTAACCATGTAAAAATAGTATAAAAACAGTATAATTTTTCATCGAATGGGGCTCGGATGAACCCGCTGGAGCAAAGGTAGCTCCGCCACTGGTCTTATGTACGTATCGCGCCTTATTTGCAATTCTCTATGAGGTTATTTTTACAGCTTGAATTTGTGACCTTCTAATTAAGCAGAAAACATTCTGGATGAGGTTATTTTTACAGTTTGAATCTGTAACCTTCTAATTATGCAGAAAACATTCTGTATGAGGTTATTTTTACAGCTTGAATCTGTAACCTTTTAATTATATAGAAGACAACTTTTACTATTGCATCTAGGACTATTTCAAAGAAATATATGGAAGAAAAAAATATAGGGAAAGACATTATCTAAAACAAAATATGAAAGTCGGTCAGCTCGATACATTAAGTTCTCGCTATGCATGCATGCATTTCGAAAAAGGGTTAAACTACATTGAATCCTTATATATGCAGTTTTATTTTCATTTCTACGAGAAACTGTTTTTGTGATTTTAAGATCGTGATCTTCTGATCACACTACCTAACTTTTACCGTTGCGCCAAAACTCAGGTCTATTTTCAAGAAAAGTATAGGGAAAAAAAAAAAAAAAAGACAATGCATGAACCACTTGGCATTTTCATAATGATCCTAATGCAAAAGAAAATAACTCTAACTACTCTTTTTTTTTTCAAAAAAAAAAAAAACATTTTTCATTTGATCACAAGACTATAAAAGGACAAAAAGCAAAGGACAGGAACAAAAAGCAAAATTCTTTTCATCACACAATTCTCAATGAATTGACAATTGACCACAAATAATGTTAAATAGTTTTGGACAAAACATTAATTCACCATGTGAAGCTAATAAAAGAAAAATGAACAAAGTAACATATGACATTACATCAAAAAACAAAAACACTTTTTGATGATAAAAACCTCAAATTCAATAAATTTAGAAATTGCTAAATTTTATGTCTTTCCTTTTTCCATTTTACAATGGAAAATCACACAATAATGTAGATGTATTAATGACATATTCAATTTCAAGAATTGGAAAAAGAAAAAAGTCAGCTTGCATGCAACTCGATTGCTCGATAAGAAACTTTGAGATATGCATAAACGGGCTCAAACAACATGCATGCATCAATGACAACTGCTCAATTTCAAGAATTGAAAATAAGGAAAAAAATGTCAGTTTGCTCGTACTTCGACTACTCGTGAATGAACTAGTCGATGTTACTATCCGAAAATCACTAATTTCCAACAAATATCATGTCAAAATTTGCCTCATAGCTAGAGACATGTCAAAATTCCGTCAAAAATTAGCGATTTTCTTATAGTGTGTGAGCACAAACTAATTCAAACTGACACAAACACCATTGTTATATAATTAAAAAAAAAAACGCGTAACGACTTACAATAAACTGATACGAACACCACTGTTATATAATTAAAAAAAAACGCGTAACGACTTACAATAAACTAATACGAACACCACTGTTATATAATTAAAAAAAAACGCGTAACGACTTACAATAAACTGATACGAACACCACTGTTATATGATTAAAAAAATGCGTAACGGCTTACAAACCGATCACACGAACACCACTGTTATATAATTCAAAAAAAACGCGTAACGACTTACAATAAACTGACACGAACACCACTGTTATATAGTAATTAAGAAGAAAAAAAGCGCGTAACGACTTACGTGTAAACTCCTGCATGGACCTTGATGACAACCCTAATAAGATTGATAAATGGAAGAGAATCAATGGCATCTTGAATTGAAGTAAAATCACCATGAGCTGGATTTTTATCAACACTAAGTGTATAAGAAGGGAACAATTTATTTTTTGCTGTCTTAAAAAGTGAATGTTTTAAACTTCCAACAAATTGTACCCATTGCATAAATTGTTCTTCTGAATGTTGAACTTTTGTCATGTTGACATTTAGTTGCTTAGTACCTTTATTTTTTTTTAGCCTAAGTCCTTTTGTGTGGCAATGAATTTGGTGACAATCGATGAGAAGTAGAAGAATGAGAAGACAAGTTATGTGAAGATCAAATGGTTTAAAATTTGGCATTGTTGTTGGGTAGTAAAAAGAAAACAAAAAGTGTATAGGAACTTTATAATAGAGAGATGTTGATATGTATTTGTAAGTTGGCTATATATACATAATTGGATGTGTGTTTCTAGTTGAGGTTTTGGAATTTGGAGTGAGATTGGGAATAAAGGCGGGGTCGGGATTTCTGCTACGAGGGATTTAAGATCTGAAGAAAAACTCATCGAAGGAGGTTCAAGATCTACGATGTAGATATAAATATCATATTAATCATGTATTAATAGTATAATTTTTCGTCGAGGGGGGTTCGGATGAACTCTCTATTACTAGGCTGACTCCGCCTCTGATTGAGAAGTTTTAAGTGGTTTTGAGTAATGAGTCACATCTCTTTGTTTTTTTTTTAATGATAATGGTGTTGCGATCAGCTTGCACACGTCTTGATTGTTCTTTTCAGATATTTGTTATTTTTCATTAGTATGCATATCGGAAAAAATTAATTAAAAAAATGAGCTAAAATAAGGCTGTCATGCATCAAAATGCATGCGAGTGTAGAACACTCACTTTGTCGTGTCAGCGAAAGGTGTCAAAATGACACGGTTCGTAGCTGATTTAGGTGTTTAAAATGAACAATGTCTACTTGAGGTGTCAAAGTGAAAGATGGTGTCAAGTTGAGGGATTTGACGCAGTACTTCGCCTTTTTTTTTTTAATGATAATTGTGTTGTGGTCAGCTTGCACACGTCTTAATAATTCTTTCAAATATCTGTTATTTTTCATCAGTATGCATATCGAGTAACTTTTATCAATGAAGAATTAGACGAATGAAAAGAAATCATCAGTAATTCACCAGATCAAAAGAAATCACTTATTTCTTTCGATTAAATTCATATGATCTTATTTCTTTTTTAGTACTATCTTCTAAAAAGAAGGATCGATTTTAAATTAGATGAAAAGTTTTATTTATGGCCACACAAATATATTATGGTATTTATACCATAAGTTCAAAAGTCTCATAGCCACACAAAAATTATAACATATATAATATCAATAACTTTCGAAAATCTTCATTTCGTTTTAAAACTCCTAACTCAATCAAATAATTTTCACTTAAATCGATCGAAATGGAAGGAATAACTTTTTTTCCCTTACTAAAATATGAACCGCGATCTTTCATGATTTTTCTTCACTTCATTGACCGTTAGACGTACAGATTGAGTCACCTTTGTTCATGATCAGAGGCGGAGCTAGGATTTCAAGTAAGGGAGTTTAATATTCAAAGAAAACTTAGTCGAAGGGGGTTCAACACCTATTATAACCACATAAAAAATAATTCTAATCATGTATAAATAATCTTGTCCATGATATACCTCCGATGAAAAATTACACTTTATATATTAATATATACATACTAAATGTTGAATTTTTTTATCATTTTGTATATTTATTCTTTTTTTATACGTTTACCTTATCTTAATAAAAATTCTGACTTCGTTACGGTTCGAAAATTGAGAATAATAGTGAGTCATCATTTTTAGGTAGAAAGTGGAACAAATTGGAGAATCATGACATGGGATTGAGAGTGTCACGGGTGCTTCCACTGAAATGAATGCAAGAAAAGTTGGGGTGTGGGGTAGGGTGGGCGTGGCGTGGGTGGTGGGGTATAAAGACAAGGGCGGATCTATGTGTAATTTTACGATATTTCAGCACTCGTTAAATTCAACGTAGATTAGATATAATTATATACAAATATATAAAAAATAATATATAATATTTAAAAAGGGGAAAAATGTGAAAAATATCTATATTTTGGCGAAATTTACAGCTACGCATCTTGAACTTTGAGGGGACCTCCTTAGACTGTTTTTTTTTGTATTTAACTGACATATATTTAGCACTTGGACCACTGCGTGTATCACGTACATTGAACGCGTAAGAAAAAAATATTTGATAAGGGACAAATATATGCCAGTTAAATATGGTAAAAAATAATCTAGGGGGTCATAGAACCCCCGCAAAGTTCAGGGTACGTAACTGCAAATTTCACCTAAATACAGATATTTTTCACACATTTTGTCCATTTAAAAAATACATAAAATCACGAAGATAGCTGAGCGTTTTGGTTTTCAGGTGAAATTTTAATTTAAAGCTTGGACGTCAATATGTGTGTTCGAACCTTTCGGACATCCATGACTCTTAAATCCTGAATCCGACGTTGTTTGAGTGGTGAGGTTTAAAGGCTGGGGCGGATCTATATGTAATTTTACGATGTTTCAGCACTCATTAAATTAAACATAGATTAGATATAATTATATACAAAGAAATTAAAATGATATATATATGATTTAAAAAACACATGTGAAACCACGAAGACAGCTGAGCGTTTTGATTTTCAAGCGAATAATATGTGTGTTTGAACTTTTCGAACACCCATGACTTTTAAATCCTCAGTCCGTCGTTGTTTGTTGGTGGAGGTGGGGGTGGGGGTGGGGGTGTTCACAAGAAAGAATTTTGGCCACAAAGACAACTTCATAGGAATGCACTTTTTAGGTTATTTAATAAATTACACTTTTTTTTAATATAATTTTTATTTATTTATTTATTTGCTTTTTTGTTGTTTGTTAGCACCCGTGAGTGTTCTTTCTGTTGTTGTATGGAAAGTGAATATATTCCCATGAGAAAAATGATTCAGTAAATAATTAAAGTTTAGTTTATGTACTTTCTATTTAGGTAATTTTACTATTTTAGTTTAAAGTAATTGCCTTTTGTAATTAATTAAATAGCCACTATATACTAAAATAACAAATTAATTAAGTCTAATGTATAGTCAGTCCAAAGAGTATATATAAACCTTTTACATTTATTGCTTATTTATGAAATTTAACTTATATTCACCATAGTTTAATCGGAAACATCACGAAAGTTTCATTAAATTTTAGATATTACAACATAAAAAAAATGTATTAAACACTAAAAATATTAGAAGTTACGCTTCAAAATTCGCATCGATTTTAGAAATAGACCAAAAATAACGAAAATTATAAAGTTTCCATCAAATAAACGTTTATTAAATTTGAAGGACTAAACTACTCATTAATATATTTAAAGAACTATTTTAAACCTACCCCAAATTTAAGTTATTATTTTTATTATTTTTGTCACATGATTGATGTACAAAAGGAGAAATTCAAATGCTAATGGATAATAAGAAAGGAACAATAATTTTGGAATATAGTAGTTGGGAAAGTAAAAGACTTATAAATAATTATGATGAAAGATAATGAAGTACCCTAGAATATTCATCGTAAATATTAAATAATTTTAAAAATAATATTCTTTTTTTAATTATTACTTTCTATTTAATGTTCGATATTCATTTTGAGATTCTGACTAATTTAAATTTGAATCGTATAAGACTTGTTAAATAAAAAATGCTTCCTATAATTTAAAATTATCATAAGGTTAGAAACAAGAGTTTTTTTTTAATAATGAGATAATATTACACACAAAAAAAAATAATTAAAACTTAATAGTTTTGCTAATCCTAAATGAAACCTTAAACTATTGCTAATTGATAAATTATTTTTTTCTTGGAAGAAAGGAGACAAAGTATTGGAATGATTTTAGATTCTTAATGAAGTTAGGTACTCATTAATTCCCACTAATGCTAAGTTGTATTGAAAGACATATTTTCATGTTGTATATAGCGGCGGAGTCAGAATTTTTATTAAGGGATTTATAAATAACATATGAATAAATCGAAGGAGGTTAACATCTACTATATATACATAAAAGATAATTTTAACCATGTATAAATAATATAATTTTCTATCGAAGGGGGTTCGAATGACCCCCGCCGAAGGATAGCTTCGCCCCTGATTGTATGATATTCAAGGCGGAGCCAGATAGGATCGAGAGATTTATTAAAACCTCGTTCGATGAAAAATTGCATCGTTAATACATTATATATGTTTAGTGATTCCTTTCAACTTCTTTATATGTTTTCGTCTGTACATATTGAATTTTCTTAGTGAATATCTTGGCTCGATCATCAATGATATTTTAATATACATTATATTTGACAGAGATACGTAATTTACTGTTATATTTAAAAATTTTAAGAAAATTTTAAAAAATTATATCGATTTAAGTACAACCTTTTATCGTCAGACCGACGGGAAAAATTAGATTATGTTGGTAAGATATATGAAATTGAGAACCAAAAAAGCCAAAAATTGGTTACCTTTTTGTGATTTTTTGGTAGCCAATCATCTCTATTGACTCTTGGAATTATCTACAAACTTCTTTCACGGGTGGAAAAAAAAAACATCATTCAATAATGTATAAATATTCATAGGATATAATTTTTTGGCATTTTTCATCAAATAAAACATTAATTTAAAAATAATATCCATTGAAAAAAGACTTCCACTATTGTTTTTTTTCCACCCAATAATCTCCCGCTCGAATTAAGTTTCACAAGGTCCATTATCATAATTCGCGGGTTTAATTTTTTATATTTATTGTACTGTGTCACAACAATCTCTCTCTCAAACTAAATTTCATGTGGTCCATCGCCACAACCCACAGGGCAATCGAAATTCACTGTAGTGTTTGCTATCCACATCGTCTGAGTATTTATGGCAATCGAAGCTCAACAACTACTTCTCGTGTGTGCATCTTCAAGCTCGTAAGAGTAGGAAACCCGAGCACTACATGCAACATTCTCATACTCATCTCGCTGAACCTGGGCTCTGATATAGTTATTGGACTCAACCGGCCCAAAGATTCTCTTACATGTTGTGATCTTGTCCGCTTTGAATCTAACGCGCACGATTTCCCCCCCAAAAAAACTTCACACCATTAAGAGATCTTACACCTTTTATATAGTTTTTCAGTCTCTTCGGCTACCAATGTGGGGTTCACACACCCAACACAATATTATATTAAATTTCATTATACTTTTTTCTGATTTATATAAGTTTCTTAAGCGTATTTCACAAACTTTGTTATTATTTCAAGTGAAGCTAAAATCACAAAATTTACCATTAAAATTTTTGATGCCTAAAACAAATATTTTACTAATCTTACCCTTGAGTCATCCCTGCATCTGTCCGGTTTTCTGGCGATTCATTAGAATACCAAAATTAAAATAACATAAATATATACCTTAACTTACCATATTTATACAAATTTTCACCCTTGAAAAGTAATTACAAAAGTCTCAACTAATTATGTATCTTCGTTGGATGTATCAGGGAGCTCATTATGTATCTTGACGTATTCAAAATCGAAAAAAATATATCTGAAGCTAATTATGTATCTTTACAAAGGAAAAAATGTCTCTTCGTTGGATGTATCATGAGATAATTATGTATCTTGGTAGACCCAAAATTAAAATTTTCAGTAATTATGTAAAATAATTTTCTGTAATTAAGCTTCAAACTGTCGAGATTTATGGTGCGAAATCAAAATTTAAATAGTGGCCCCAAAACAACATATTTGTGCAGCAATAATCACATTTTTTCAGGCCCAACATTATGAATCAAGCCCAACACAAGCAAGCATATCAGGCCCAATATTATCTAGCTTGAAGATGGGAGTCCCTTAAATTAAAAAATAAAATTAAAAACATTCTATTAAATTTTATTAATACTTTTTTTCTGATTTACCTTTACATTACCTGATTTTCTTTTAAACGACTCTTAATTAATTAGGCAAGTTTTGATTTAAGCCATGAATCTTCCATATTTAATTTAAGAGTAAATGCACTGTTTCCACCCAGAATTATAAAGGAAATTGCTGAGATATACCCGAACTTAAAGGGGATTCTATTACCCCTGGACTAATTAAAATCGTATATTTGGCAACCTTAGTGCCCACGTGGACCTTCAGTGTGTTGATTCACGCAGTGTGCCACATAAGCACTAAGGTTGTCAAAAATATGGTTTTAATTAGTCCAGGGATAATAGGACCCCCTTTAAGTTAGAGTGCGTCTCAACAATTTCGTTTATAGTTCAACATGGAAACAGTTCATTTTCTCTTAATTTAATATGCAAACTAGTGACAAATTATCCACCAAATACATCTCACAATAATGAAGGAAAGCAAATTAATTTTATCATTAAGATATTTTAATATTTTATATTCAATAAAAATAGCCATGAATGATATCATAGAGCTTCAAATTCAATTGGTAAACTTCAGGATATTATCATGCAGTTTCATTTATGTAATTTAGAACTTTATAATAGTGTATGTTTCAAAGACATGACCCAAAAATGATTAATAAACACAATCTTTTTATAAAATGAAAAAAAAGAAGATAGACAACTAAATTCCGATAATTTGGAGTTTAACTACAGAAAATCTCGACATTTTATATAATTATTAAAAATTTCGATTTTGAATCTGTCGAGATAAATAATTAGCTTTCGATACATCCAACGAAGATATATTTTTTTCTTTATAAAGATATATAATTAGCTTGTGATACATTTTTTCGATTTTGAATCTGTCGAGATACATAATTAGCTCTCGATACTTTCAACAAAGATATACTTTTTTTCTTTGTAAAGATATATAATCAGCTCTTAATATATTTTTTTCGATTTTGGGTCTGTCGAGATACATAATTAGCTCCGAATACATCGAATGAAGATGTATAATTAGTTGAATTTTTATAATTACTTTGTATGGATAAAAGTTTATATAAATATAATAAGTTAAGGTGTATGTTATATTATTATTATTATTTTGGGATAAATCTCATACTTAAGAGACTATATTACCTAATATCCCTTACTTTTTTAAAATTTATTTAAAATCTCATTTTTTATAAAACCCACATTTTATTTTTACTCCACCATTAACTCATTCAAGATTTTCTTCCCTAAAATATCTCCCTAATTATCAACAATTAAATCATCTTCCTTCCTGATTTTTTCTCCTCCATTAATGCATGAAACTTTTTTTTCCTCTCCTAAAATCTCTCCCTTTTAAAAAAAAAAATCTATTGATACATATATAAATTTATTTAGTTATTCATACATGTTTATTCTTTTAATGGTGATTCATACGAATGATAAATATGATATCATTATATGGGCATTATGGTGATTCATACGATAGCTACATTTTGTAAGATTTTAACGGGTGATACATATGATATTAATGGGTGATACATATTGTATTATGGTGATTCATATGGTAGATACAATTATTTATTTTAATTATTGGGTGATTTATATGATATTAGTGGGTGATATATATGGTATTATGGTAGATACAATTATTTATTTCAATTATTGGGTGATTCATATGTTATTAATGAAAGGTAATGGTGTAGTCAGTGTAAGAAACAAAAGTAATAATACTTAAAAAAAATTACTAAAAGCAGGATTGAAACATAATTAAAATTAAATCTAAAAAAGCATAATAAAATTAAAGACGGAAAAAGATAAAAAAAAAATAAAAAAATATATTTTTCATAATTAAAGACGAAAAAGAGAAACATAATTAAAAAATCTAAATTAAATCTAAAAAATAAAAGAAAAATTAGATATTCTTCCTTAAATAAAAGAAGACAGTGAATAAAAGAGAGTCTATTATTTTCTTAAATAAATATTTTGTTAGTTTCAAATGTAACACTTTTTATATGTATCACCTTATAATATATGTATCATTATTTCAAAAAATTAGGATAAAATATAATTAATAAAATAATTGAAATTTTATATAATATCACTTAAAGATTCAGGAATTACGTAAGTTACTTTTTTTTTTTAATAAAAAAACAAACTAAAAAAAGAGGCCATAAAGTGCAATTACCCCATCTTCCCACTCCACCAACCAATTGTAGGCCCAAGCCTTTGCCCCTCTTAGTGACACATACACATACATCCAAAAAATCCATGCATTTCTTTATGGGAAGATTCTAAAACTACCTTGAAAAGATCTAAAAATAAATAAATCATTATAACATATATTTGGTATATTTTCGAAAGATCTTCGATTCAAGATTAAATACAGTTTAAAAAAATAAAATATAATATAGAAAAAGAAAAAAGTCAAGAAATATATTTAAACCTTGATAAAATTTATTATAACACACCTCAACTTCACACGGATTCTATAAACCCCTTTGACTATTTATTACCATATTTCTGTGACATATATTTATTCAGCTAGATCACTTCAGATCCTTACGCGCTCAGTGTACGTGTATTCACACAGTGCAACTAGATCACTTTAGATCCTTATGCGTTTAGTGTGCGTGTATTCACGCAGTGGTCCAGTTGGATAAATATGTGTCACAAAAATACGTTAATAAATCATCGAGAGGGGTTATAGAGCTCCAACAAAATTAAGACGTGTTATAATAAATTTCGTCAAAATTTAGATATATTTCAAACTTTTTTCTCAACAAAATAAGTGATCATTATATTTAGAAAATATTTCCTCAATTAAATTGTGATTTTACCTATCATTTTTATTATATGACATTGAAAACCACTATGACAAAAAAAAAAAAACAACCAACTTCCTTTCTCAACTCAACCTCAAGTCCATTTCCAACAACAAAAATAAATAAAAACTTCAAGAATCTATAACCAAAATTTTCCAGAAAACTAAAATCAAATGATCAAATTACCAATTTTCACTTTCATAATAATAACCACTTTAATTTCCTTTCTTGTTTTAATAACAACCCCACCAAAATCTTATTATCACTCATTATTCATATCTAATTCATTTTCTGATAATTCATCTATAGCAAATCATTTATACACTTTAACTAAAAGACCACATGTTGCTGGTTCACAAGCTAATGTTGATGCAGCAACTTATGTTTTGTCAATTTTCATGTCTTGTAACTTATTATCACATGTAACATACTATGATGTTGTCTTAACTTATCCTGTCTATAGGTCTTTAGTACTAACAACATCTTCAAATTTAGGAAAAACAATTGTGTTTGATCTTGTTCAAGAAGTATATGATGGTGATCCATATGTAGAAGTGGCACATGAAGTGTTACCTACCTTTCATGCTTATGCTAGATCAGGTATTGTTAATTGACATACTCCTGTCGTTTCAATTTGTTTGTCTGATTTTGATTTAGTACGGAGTAATTGAAGCAGAAGCGGAGCCAGAATTTCAAGTAAGAGATTCAATATTCAAGGAAAACTAAGTCAAAGATACCTACTATATCTACATAAAAAAATAATTTTAATCAGGTATAAATAGTATATTTTTTCGTCAGAGGGGTTCGGACGAACCCCCTAAAGAGGGCTGGCTCCGCCTCTGAACTGAAGGGGAGCCTTGGAGTAACTGGTAAAGTTGCCGCCGTGTGATCAGGTGGTCACGGGTTCAAGACTTGGAAACAGCCTCTGGCAGAAATGCTAGGTAAGACTGCATATGATACACCTTGTGATGGGGCCCTTCCTCGGACACCGCATAGCGGTAGCTTTAGTACACTGGGCTGTTTTTTTTTTTACCGGAGTAAAGAAACTAAAAATACATAGAATGTACCAAATGTTTTTTAATCTTGTGTCTTAAATATGTCATGTGGACGGTTAGAATGTGGACAGTTAGAATTAAAGAGTGAGTAAACCATCTAGTAACCCCTGAGCTATGTCCAAATTTGTTATGAGTTAGTGTATTTTTGTCAACCTTTTTAGCTAACGTGACACCTTTTGTCAACCTTTTTAGCTAACGTGACACCTTTGATGTAGGCTCTATTTTATGTAATAAAGGTGTCACGTCAGCATAAAAGGGTGATAAAAATACGTTAAAATTGAGTTCGGAGGTAATATAATAGGACCCCTGTGAAGTTCAGAGTGTGTTATAGCAACTTTGGTCATATTTCGGAGGAGGTACTGGATGCTTATCTCTTTAAGAGTTTTCGAAATAATGAAATAGACATCTGTTTAATCTTGTGTCTTAAATACGTCATGTGGACAATTAGAATTAAAGAGTGAGTAAACCATCTAGTAACCCCTGAACTATGTCCATATTTGCTATGAGTTAGTGTATTTTTGTCATCTTTATAGCTGTCATGGCACGTTTTGTCTATCTTTTTAGTTAACGTGGCACCTTTGATGTGGACTTCATTTTATGTAATAAAGGTGTCACGTCAGCACAAAAGGCTGACAAAAATATGCTAAAATTGAGTTCACGGGGTAATAGGACCCCTGTGAAGTTGGAATGTGTCGTAGCAACTTTGGCTATAGTTCGGAGGGGGTACTGGACGCTTATCTCTTTAAGAGTTATCGAAAAAATGAAATAGACATCTGTTTAGTCCTGTGTCTTAAATAAGTCATGTGGACAGTTATTTGTCAAGAAAAAAGAAGTTGACATTCTTTCCGAAACGGACTAAACAAATTGAAATGAAGGGAGTACAAAATACATTCCAAGTCTTTTGAATTTTCAAAGTGGTTAATGAATCTTGAAATTGATTTTTTGAAGAATTTTTTTTTAGTTTAAATTTATCCTTGATATGCTAAATAGTCTCCTGTGCACTGTCAGTGGCGGAGCCAGAATTTTCATTAAGGTGTTCAGAAGTTTACGTACAAACTAATGAAGGGGGTCAACATCTACTATATATACGTAAACAATAATTTTAACTATATATAAATAGTATAGTTTTCTGTCGAAGGGGTAGCTCCGCCCCTGAGTACTGTTATTATACTTCCATTTGCTCGTGAAAGAGACTTTAACTATGTATAAGAAACATGGTTAAGTCAAGCAAGTGTCATTTTGATTTTGTAGTATAATTCGCGTGCTTGAATGCTACCTCTTGTGCCTGTAAGGTCTGCGTACACAGCGCCTCTCTAGACGCAACTTGTGGGATTACGCTTATCTTTTATGAAAGGAAGTGATTTGAAAGCCTCATTTAAGATGTTGTTGTTATTGAATGCTACCTCTTGTGTGCCTTAGTTGAATCCCGGAGATAGTATTGTTATTACTCTTCCGTTTGCTCGTGAAAGAGACTTCAAATATTTTCAATAAACATGGTTATGTTGGATCCACCTGTGCAGGTACTGCGGTTGGTCCTGTGGTATATGCAAATTACGGGCGTGTGGAGGATTACGCAACGTTGAGAGAAATGGGAGTTAATGTATCGAATACTGTTGTATTGGCTAGATATGGGAAGATATTCAGGGGAGACATTGTACATAATGCTTATGCTGCGGGTGCGATAGGGGTGTTAATTTTTACTGATAAGAAGGACTATAGCGGGGAAAGATGGTTTCCGGATGATAAGTGGATGCCACCAAGTGGAGTTCAAGTTGGATCAGTGTATGATGGAATTGGTGATCCTACAACACCGGGTTGGCCTAGTACCGGTGAATGTGAGAGATTGTCGGACGAGGAAGTGGAGAATGAAGGGAATGTACCATTGATACCTTCGTTGCCGATTTCATGGGCTGATGGAGATGCAATCATAAGGACTATTGGTGGAAAAGTTGCGAATGCGGATTGGCAAGGAGGAGAAGATAGTCCTATTTATAGAGTTGGACCGGGACCTGCGATAGCAAATCTCAGTTATGAAGTAAGTATATATGAGAAAAAACTAAAGTTTTTAAGTCTGTCATCAGAAGTAATTTGTCATTGTGCATATCATCATAGAGAGTGGCGAAGTCAGGAATCTTAACGAAGGGGATTCAATTGAACCCCTCAACGGCCGTACCTTTAGCTCCGCCACTGGAGAGAGAACTTCTAGTGCTTTTTACTTTTGTTCTATTTAGGTCTATGATGAGCTTAAACGGAGGGATATGGCTAGTGAGGATTCATATAGCCGAGTAGCCGACTCTAACTTGTGTGGGATTGAGGCATAGTTGTTGTTGTTGTCATCGTTGTGTTGTTATCGTTGTTATGTATCATCATGTAGCAGGAGTACTAGGCTACAAATCAATATGGGATTGTCGAGTGGTGGTTATTCCTGTAGTCATTGTTATTCTTCTCGTTGTTGTTCTGTATTGTCGTGAATAGGAGTACTAGTTGTTGTTGTTGTTGTTGTCGTTCTGTGTCGTCGTGAATAGGAGTACTAGTCGAGAAATCAATTTGGGATTGTTGAATGCATGTGAGTTCTGCAGGGACAGCAAGTCATAAGCACAATCCAAAATGTTATCGGAGTTATAGAAGGAGAAGAAGAACCTGATCGGTACGCCTCTCTAACTTTCAACTTTTCATGAGTTATTTGACTTCACTACAGCCGTAAAATTCGTATAATGCTTCAGTATCAGAACTAAACTCGTTTGAATAGAATAGAATGAATTCGTATAATCGACCTCAACTAGTCCGGGATTGAATGATCGACGAGTGGGCTAACTACACGTGCAACTGTCCATAAAACAAAGAAAACTTATAGTGAAAAACAAGATGACCGAAAGATCTGCTAGAAAATGTTTGTGTCACTCAAAGGAAGATGTTTCCAGGTTTGTTATATTAGGTAATCATCGCGATGCGTGGACATTTGGAGCTGTTGATCCGAATAGTGGCACAGCAACGCTACTTGAGGTATTATTTATCATTGAAACTTACATGTTTATGCATATACATATCGGATAACCTGTTTTGCTTGTGAAAACGCAGATTGCACAAAGGCTCGAAAAACTGCAGAAAATAGGGTGGAAGCCGCGAAGAACAATCGTCTTATGCAACTGGGACGCGGAGGAGTATGGCCTGGTTGACCCTTCATCCCTTCTCGTAGACACGCACACAAGCATATTCGTGTACAAGCTAAAGTTTACGTCACAAGTAGAGACATGGCGTTAACTAAACGTTAACAACCTTCGCATTTCAGATAGGTTCGGCAGAGTGGGTTGAAGAAAATAGGGAAATGCTAGCTGCAAGGGTCGTCGCCTACTTGAACGTTGATTGTGCAGTTCAAGGGGGACCTTTTCGAGCCTCTGCAACCCCGCAGCTTGATGATATAATCATAGAAGCTGCTCGGCAGGTATCTCCTGATCACCCTTCAACATGGTATCAAAATAATACTAGACGGCAGGCACCTATCATGCTATTTTCCGTGAATCAAAAGCATCGTGAACATTCTGCATCTCATCTCGAGTTCTTGAAACAAGAAATCCTGGAAGATGCAAGTGTTGGGAGATCATTTTGAAACTCGTATTCTTGTATGCAACTAGTCGTTGTATCTTCTGGCTCATTTTAAAACGAACTTCTTCGCTGTAGGTCCAAGATCCCGATAACTCCTCACAAACTATTTACCAATCCTGGCTCGCCTCTGACAACGACACAACAGTAAAGGTGCGAGTGGTAAAAGGCTTGCATAAGTTGAGATATCATCTTCATCGGTACCTTTTAACATTTCGCTCTTTTCATGCAGCTCGGGAGATTAGGAGGAGCTGGATCAGATTACGCGGCATTTGTTCAACACATTGGCACTCCGGCGCTCGACATGTCCTTTGGGAACGGTAACAAGATATTAGTTACTTCAAAAAAGCATGTCGAGTTCATTTTCAGAGCTTGTAATTGCGGAAACTGCTTAAAATATAGGCATCGAGCCATAAATAAGAAACGAGTAAACCGCATAAATAACTATGTACCTCCCTGTAATAGCGCAGCTAAACTTCTAGCATTGCACCTTCTAAAGAGTCCAGCCACATCGGCGAGCCACCAACAAGTTTTAAGTAAATTCAACATTCGACTGCAGGTTACCCGGTCTACCACTCGATGTACGATGACTTTGTCTGGATGAAGAAATTTGGTGACCCGATGTTTCATAGGCATGCAGCAGGTTTGTCTCCGCCTTTTCCCAAATTACCATATGTTGCATCTTGCATATCAAGAAATCATGCTTTGTGCCTATTACAGTTGCAAGCATTTGGGGTTTAGTAGCGCTTCGACTTACAGACGATGAAGTTTTGCCGTTCAATTACCTATCATACGCGATCGAGCTCCAGGTATCGTTAGATCGTCCGTTTAGCATCAACTGAAATGTCACCTAATGTTCTCAATATTCATGTAAACAGAAAAGTGCAGAATACTTGGAAGGTGAAATATCAGATAATGGCATTTCACTTGTTCCCTTGTATGCTTCTATTGAAAAACTTCGAAAAGCCGCCAACAAAATTAAGGATGACATAAAGGTACAACACGAGCGCTCTCCGTAACAGCTTAAGCTTTTAGATGAGTCGGTCACAAATTGCATGCGTGGATTTAACATATACGTGACTTGTAGGCGCTCAGAGCGAAAAGAAGTCGAGCATCACTGAGAGAGCTGAACGATAGATTGATAATGACCGAACGAGCATTCACAGACAGAGACGGGCTTCCTTCAAGGACATGGTACAAACATTTGGTAAGAAGTCCATTTTTCAATCTTGTTTTGATACCAAATGATATCACGTTGTTATTCATTTCATGACAACTTTTTACTCAGATTTACGGCTCTGATACCAAATGATATCACATTGTTATTCATTTCATGACAATTTTATACTCATACATACGGCTCTGATACCAAATGATATCACTGTGGGGTCCAGCCCATAAATGCTAAGGACAATTTTTTCAAACTATGGAAAAAAAATTCAACTTCCTATCAGAGAGAAAATCAGCACAAATATTTTCTCAGTTGCAAATGTTGACTTGCAATTTCTATGTATGTAAGCAATGACGTTTGCATGAACATTCTTTCTCGATAAAAGGAGTTCCTCAACTAATTAGTTTGACACACCAAACATAGAGAAAAACAAACATATAGAGAGCAGTGAGGTATTCCACAGACTGTGATAAAAAATAGTCAAAAAATTAAAGTGAGCGATAATTTAGTAAGTTAAGAGTCAAAAGAGGTTTATTTCTTTTGAATGTTGTACTTGTGACTACGGTGTAAAAATTCTTACTATAGTAATATTAGTTGCTCCTCTTGGTTCGGGTTTTTTCCCTTGAATTCCACGTAAAATCCTTGGTGTCATTTTTTTCATTTATTTTTCTATTATTTTGCCACAAATACTTTAGTTGTTATTCCGCGTTTACCCAACAATCACGTTATTCATTTCAACGACAACTTTTTTACTCAGATTTACGCGCCAGCAAGACACAATGATTATGTATCTAACTCATTCCCCGGTATATCTGACGCTATCGAGAGAGCCAAGAGCCTCAACACTCCAGACTCGTGGCGTTCTGTACAACATGAAGTTTGGCGAGTTGCTCGAGCCATCACACAAGCATCACTAGTCCTTACCGGTCGACTAACATAAACCTTTGTGGGTGTTTGAATTGACTTATTTTTAAGTGTTTTTAGCTTTTAAGCACTTTTTCGGTTTTTTATCATTTCACAATGTTATTATGTGTTCAAAAATAAATGAAGCAAGTTAGATGTATTGTTTCACAATCTTGGTTTTAATATATAATTATAATTTGTGATATTTTGTTGAAGATCAAAAGTTAAATTCTTAATGAAAAAGTTTGTCTATTAATGTTCATTTAGAATAAAAATTTGCCTACAATCTCCATCCCCAACAAGACAAAATTCATGCCTATATAATAATTCTAGAAAATTACTATTATATACACTGCATCCAATTTTAACCTAATGTACTTGATTCACATTATTATTATTATTCTTTTTAAAAGAACAGATTTGGAATGTACTAGTCTGACTATAATTTGCACATCAAATATTACCACTTTCTACCTAAAATTATTCCATTTTTGTAGCTCTAAAACTAATAATAACATATTTGTAGAATAATCTGACAAATGAACTCTTTTATTTGCTTATAGCAAATGAAATTTGAAGAAATTGGTGTGTACCCTGACGTAATACACAATGTAAGAGGCTATTTTCCATACCCTCTTAGACGTAATACACAATGTAAGAGGCTATTTTCCATACCCTCTTAGACGTTGTTTGGTAAAGTGTATTAAAAAAAAATAAAAAAATTATTAGTATTACTAATACTTCAAAATTCATGACATTAATAATGTAACGGATCTAATACATGCATTAGCATGATTAAAGACATTCCAAAAAAAAAAACTCATTCTTTTCCGTATATATGTAGGGTATTTTCATAAAAAAAAATTATGTAATTCATATTTTTAATACATTAAATCAAATACTGGAAAATATAAGTATAATTAATACAAACAAAATTAACATAAACATTACTAATAACATTATTAATGCACTATATTTTACATAATTTTTATATACTCCCTAGACGCGAAAATTATCTATTAATTCCACCAACTCAAACTCAAAACATTTGGCAACAACATATAACCACATCCCAAAGTATCATACTCACCAAATAATACAAAAATCTAAAATAAAACTACTACTATACACATTTTTTTTAGTTCTTCTTGGTTTTCCATTTGATGTCCTGTGCCCATATTGAAACTCCGATTAATCTGATTCACACGTTGCAGGGCCCATTAAGGTAGCAACGCTCCCAACAAAATTTTCTCCGAATTCAGGATCGAACCCTCGACCTCTAATTAGGGATTCTAATTAGGGGTGGAGCAGCCCTATGCGAGCCCCGACTAATTCGAATCGCGAAAGTCATTAAGATAGCAGCGCTCCCAACAGAGTTTTCTCCATATCCAAGGTCGAATCTTCTGGTTAAGGGTGGAGCAGCCTCATCTATTGCACCATGCGAGCCCCGACTAATCCTCCCAACAAGATTTTCTCCGTATCCAAAATCGAACCCTCGACCTCTGATTAAAGGTGGAACAACCCCATCCACTGCACCATGCAAGCCTTGACTAATTCGAATCGCGTGATGCATAGCCATTAAGGTGACAACGCTCCCAACAGAGTTTTCTCCATATCCAAGGTCGGGGATCTCCATATCCAAGGTCGTATCCTCGACCTCTGATTAAGGGTAGAACAACCCCATCCATTGCATCAGGCGAGCCCCAACAAATTCAAATCGCGCATTGCAAAACCATTAAGATGGCAATGCTTCCAACTGAATTTTTTCCATATCCAAGGTCAAATCTTCAACCGCTGAAGCAGTCCCATCCACTGCCCCACAACAACTAATATTGGTACAACCAATATTGGTACTATACACATTCATTATTCTTCAACCTTAATCCACCTCCTCCGCGGCATTTTATGGGTGTCAAACGGGCCGGGCCGGGCCAACCCGGAACCGGCCCTTCCTTTTTAATCGGGTTGAGGGCCGGTTTGGAGGCTATCCGGGCCGGGCCAAACACTAAAAAAAATAAAACTCACCCTAACCCGGCCAACTAACCCAACCCGGTCAAACCCACCAAAATCAGGTCAAACCCGGTTAAAAATCGGTCAAACCCGTTTAAAAAACAAATAAAAAATCCAATATACACTCCAATATACAATATATATTTTTAAAAAAATATATAAACAATTACACATATATACGTACCATTCAATATATAATTATATATGACTATACGTACTACTTTAAATAAAACATATGCTATAATAGTATAATATATACATATATATATATATACACACACACCAATATATATATATATATATATAAATATATATATATATATATATACTAATTTATAAAACATATACACATGTATACGTTAAATATATACTACTTTAGAAGATATATACACATATATATGCACCATTCAATATATATGTACTACTTTAAATAAAATATATACTACAATATACATATATATATATATACAACAATATGTATATATATATAGTTACATACTAATTTATAAAACATATACACTTGTATACGTTAAATGTATACTACTTTAGAAGATATATACACATATATACGCACCGTTCAATATATATGTACTACTTTAAATAAAGTATATATTACAATATATATATATATATATATATATATATATATATATATATATATATATATATATTTACATACTAATTTATAAAACATATACACTTGTATACGTTAAATGTATACTACTTTAGAAGATATATACACATATATACGCACCGTTCAATATATATGTACTACTTTAAATAAAGTATATATTACAATATATATATATATATATATATATATATTTACATACTAATTTATAAAACATATACACTTGTATACGTTAAATGTATACTACTTTAGAAGATATATACACATATATACGCACCGTTCAATATATATGTACTGCTTTAAATAAAATATATACTACAATATACATATATATATACAACAATATATATATATATATATATATATATATATATATATATATAGTTACATACTAATTTATAGAACATATACACATGTATACGTTAAAGATATACGTCTATAGAAGATATATACACATATATACACACCATTCAATATATATGTACTATTTTAAATAGAATATATACTACAATATACATATATATATACTACAATATGTATATATATATATATATATAATTACATACTAATTTATAGAACATATACACATATATACGTTAAAGATATACGTCTATAGAAGATATATACACATATATACACACCATTCAATATATATGTACTATTTTAAATAAAATATATACTACAATATACATATATATATATACTACAATATGTATATATATATATAGTTATATACTTATTTGTAAAACATATACACTTGGATACATTAAATATATACATCTGTAGAAGATATATACACATATATACACACCATTCAATATATATGTACTACTTTAAATAAAATATATACTACAACATACATATATATATACTACAATATGTATATATATAGTTATATACTAATTTGTAAAACATATCTGTAGAAGATATATACACATATATACACATCATTCAATATATATGTACTATTTTAAATAAAATATATACTACAATATACATATATATATATATATATACTACAATATGTATATATATAGTTACATACTAATTTATAGAACATATACACATGTATACGTTAAAGATATACGTCTATAGAAGATATATACACATATATACACACCATTCAATATATATGTACTACTTTAAATAAAATATATACTACAATTACTAATTTGTAAAACATATACACTTGTATACATTAAATATATACATTTGTAGAATATATATACACTTCTATAGAAGATATCCAATTTATAAAACATATACACATGTATACGTTAAATATACACTTCTATAGAAGATATATACACGTGTATACGCACCATTCAATGTATATATACTACTACTTATAAAATATACTACATTATATATAATTTACAATATATATAGATATACTTATATACTAATTTATAAAACATATACACATGTATACGTTAAATATACACTTCTATAGAAGATATATACACGTGTATACGCACCATTCAATGTATATATACTACTACTTATAAAATATACTACATTATATATACATTGCAATGTATATAGATATACTTATATACTAATTTATAAAACATATACACATGTCTACGTAAAATATACACTTCTATAGAAGATATATACACGTGTATACGCACCATTCAATATATATATACTACTACTTATAAAATATACTACATTATATATACATTACAATATATATAGATATACTTATATACTAATTTATAAAACATATACACATGTATACGTTAAATATACACTTTTATAAAAGATATATACACAAATATACAAAACATATGCTACTTAATATAATAAATTAATAATGTTTGGTAGTAAATTAATAACATATTAGAAGTAAGTTTTTAATTTAAAGTAGAAAACTAGAAATTCAATTTAAAATTTTAAATCGTTAAATGAAAAAATATAAAAAGCAAGGACTAAGGAGTGAATGAATTTGGGGAATTTTATTGATTGCAAAATGATCCAAAATTTATAATTTACATGAATGAAAACTCTATAAATTATGCATCATTTTTTTCAACTCATTCATGTTAATATTAATGGGAACTTGCATAGGATAGTCGAAGTCAACGGGGGCAAAACCATGAATTGGACTTGATTCTGCTGAGTTCTCCCGTGAAGTCATAATTTCTTCAAGTTTCAGCTCGTCGCTCGGCTCCGGTTCCATTCCTTGGTTTTTTCTTTCCGCTTTAATCCAATCTCTGAGGCAAACTAGAACATTCATTACATTGCTTCCCAATGAGTGTCGGTTGTCTCCAAGCTGCTGTCGTCCCTGACTAAAGGCGCTCTCTGATGCAACGGTTGACATTGGAACATTCAAGATATCTCTGGCTAATCTTGAAAGCACAGGATATTGTGTTTCATTACTCCTCCACCAATCCAACGTGTTGATCCGTCGTCTGCGATCCTCTGGTGCCGTCCGAAGATAATATTTCAGCTCTTCCCGATAAGTTGATGTGTAAGTTCTCTCATCAACACTGTTCCAACAATCTAAATCATAAAACGAATCAGAAAAACCACTATGTGCCGGCCTTTTAGAAGATGATGGCTCCTCGGGAGGATGAGTAGCGACAGTTGGAGTGATATTTGTAGGTACGGCTAAATCAAATAAATCAACATAGTGATTATATAATTTTTCTATGTAATCCTTTGCATCAGCCGTAGCCGTCCACAAATCAGGTTGTACTTGTTCAGAATCATGGTTAGTATTTATTTATAAATTAGTATAAATAAGAATACTAAAGTGACATTATGCACGGATTTAGCATAACACCAACCAAGTAAATAGGGGGAATCGGGAAAAAATATTTTTTAAATTTCGTAAACATGGCGCCAACAGCTTCTCTATAACCTTCTTTATATTCTTTGAGCAAACCAGAAATATCGGCTATATATGTCAAAATATTGCAAACAGTAGGATAATAAGCACCGAAAAATTCAACCGTAGCTACAAATTTTTTTCTAAAAACTTAACAAGATCATTAATTACAACCCAATCAGAATTATGTAGCATGCAATCAGCAGAATCAGCAAATGAACCGCAATGTTGGTTAAAAGCTAGTGTAATAGAAATTCTATATTTATAACAAGTTTTTAAAAATTCATACGTAGAATTCCATCTAGTATCAATTTCCTCAGGCATCAAAATCGGTGTAAGTCCATTTTCTTGACATTTAACTTTAAATTCTCTAATTCTCGATTTACGATTATTTCCTTGAATAAAACCAACAGCAAGACGAATTTTTTCAATATAAAACTCAAAAAACTCAAGACCATCTTTTACAATTAAATTATATATATGACATGCACACTTAATATGAAAAATTTCAGGCAAGGTCGGAGATAGCGTAGATTTTAAATTTTTTATGGCAGTGTTGTTGTTAGAAACATTATCAAAAGCAATACATAAAATTTTATTTTCGATATCATAATATCCGGCAATTTTAACAATAGAATCAACAATAAATTGTCCAGTATGTTTACGATCTTCATCATATAAAAAAGCAAGAATACGTTTTTGCATCACGAAATTACTATCCATCCAATGACAAGTAACGGTTAAATAATCATTTTTATTTACAGAACGACCAAGATCAGAAGTTAGGGACAATCTACATTGAATATTTTTTAACAATGTTGATAAATAAAAACAATATTGTGAATGAAGTCTAAAAATATCAGACCGACAAGTAGTTCTAGGAATACCGTTAAACATAAGATTATAAATTGCTTGTATATAACGAATAAAGGCATCAGAAGAAGGAAAATTAAAAGGCAAACAACCCACAGCTATCATTTTAGCTATTTCTTCCCGGTCTCTCAATTTATTATACTTCTTCGCTACGTGACCGATTGTTGGGTCCATTCTAGTTTGCGTTGGCCTACCAACATCCCAACCACCTTTTGCAATATTTAACTCTCTTTTGTTATCTTCAGCTACATGTCTCATTAACGTACCCGTACCCCCTTGTTTGCCTCTACTTCTATGCTTATATATTTGTTGACAAATATTACATTACACCTCAATATCTGATATACGTTCAAAAAATTGTCATGCAATACTAGTTCTTTTACGAGGTCTTGGGGCACTGAGAGCACGGGGAGGGAGATTAACCGATTCAGATCTAACGTTAGCATCTCCTACTGCGGGTGTCTCAGCAATATTTTTATTATCTTCGTCTAAATTAACCGCATCTACTTCATTTTCTTCTTCTATACCGTAATTTTTCTGAGCTTCTACATAATCCATATCGTGAGCACCTATACCTATTTCTTCTTCAAAAGGTGTACCATGCGGTATCGGAGGCGAAGACACACGAGTATATCTACTACTTGAACTACCTCTACCGCTAGTAATTCGCTTTTTACTACCACTACCGCTTCTGGGACAAAAAAATTTAACACCTTTAGTAACGAGGTTTCTTAATTTATCCATAATATAAATTAAATTAAACTAAAAATATTTAAAATACACAAATATAATAAATTAAATATTAAACAATTAATACAATAAATAAAAATTAAACGTAAGAGATGGAACGACAATATCAAATTTTGAAAGTATCCGAAGATTGCGATTTTAGAAACTTTCGCTCGTACTTTGTAAATGAAAAATTAAAAAATTAAAGTAAACACTTTTAAGAAATTAAATATATTGAATATTTGAGAATTGAGATTTGAGAGAGTGAAAAATTATGTGAAAAATGATTTGGAGTTGTAGGATATTTATAGAATTTTTTTTGGAATTAAAAAAAAAAATTAAAGTTAATTTTTTTTAATAAATGGGCCCAAACGAACCCAAAAATGGCTATATAACCGTTGGACCAACAGCTAGTTTGACCCTTTTTTTTTTTTTTTAAATAATGATATCCGGACCGGGCCGATTAACCGACGGACCTGGATCGGATTTGATCCGGGTCGAATTAGCCGGCCCAATTTAAAAAAAATAATTGACACAGAACCCGAAACCGTAAAGCCCTAGAACTTACCGAACCGAATCAAATCGGATCGATTTAGTTACTCGGAACGGATCGGACCGGCCCGCTTGACACCCATACGGCATTCCCCAATATAACCTAGACCAAACACAATATAAACTAAGATATATAATATATACAAATATATTCTTTAAAAAAAAAAAAGTCGATTTTATTTATCAAACAAAGGTGTAACACAGGTAACAGATCCATACACCAAACATTAGCAAATTCATTAAATATTTACATTAACAATTTAGCTCATTCAAAATCAAATCCTAAATTCAAGGATCAGCATTCGGGTTCGGGTTCGGGTTCTTTTCTTCGGGTTCTTCAAAATTCGGGTCATTAGCATCAACATCAACAACAACAACATTTTCATCTTCCTTCTTGGCCCAATAACTTCCATCACCGGCCCATGTAAACTTACCACCATAGCCACCTTTTTTTGGTGATCCATTCATTCCACTAGCCGATCTACGATCCTTCCTACCATCTTGTTGGCTTGATTTTGGGCTATTCTTGCAATTTTTTGATGTGTTTTTCATTGTGGAGAATGATTTTTCAGCGTGATATTTTTGTGTGTATGATTTTTATGGGTTTATGGGAAGACAATATATAGAGGAAAATGAGATGATATTTAAGTTTTGGTCCTTAATGTATTGATAATTTATGAGTTTAGTCCTTGTAATGTTTGATCAAATATATATTTAACCTTCAGTTTCAATTAATTGAAAAATATGTATTTGGTCTTTTTACGTAGGAAACATGTAATGACATAAATAAGTCGTTTTCAATAGTTCGATGATATTATTTGAGTTTTTTTCTTGTATATTTAACCTTCAATTTCAATTAATTGAAATGTATATATTTGGTCTTTTTATGTATGAAATATGTAAGTAGGATTGGGCATAAATTATCAAAAAGTGAATTATTGACATATATCGTATCGAAGGTTGATGATCGTATCGGAACCAATTGTCGAGTTATCATAATTGAACTATGAAAATCAAATTGAATACCGAAAGTCTTGTGACTATGTGAAATTTTTATTTATTTTTCTTACCTTCGATAGAAAAGTCATTTTTTTCATTACTAAGAAATCCATTTTTCGATTGAATCAATCAAATATGAGAAAACGATTAGAACTATATAGGTGTGAAATTTAGAATAACAATATTGAATTAACGAAATACGTAAGTAATAAAGTGATATAATAATCAATAATCATGACAAATTTATAAATATTCACATGGAAAAGGATTCAATTGCATATTTCAATTTATTGATAGATGGATTTAAATAGGTATATTATGAGGACTAAAACAAAAATGATTAATATCTAAGGGACTAACTTGTAATTAATGTTTAGTTGCGTCACGTGACTTTGACACGTGCAATGGATAACTGGATAAGAACAAACTGTGGATCGTTATAAACAATGGACTATACACTGAATTGACTTAAAATAATTACTCTAAATTGATATATCTAATTTAATAATAAAGATAATGTATTACAAAAATCCCTTCGAAATTTGCAATAATTATAAGAATATTACATTATTATATGCCATAAAAGTTTAAAAGAGGATGAAGAGAAATTTGTCTATTTTTGAGAACCAAATTAAATATGTTCGTTGATCTAGAAAAGACATACAGTGTTATGAATCAATTGTCCCACATTGAAAAAATAGAAAAATGTTAAGGAGATTATAAGTCAAATGAGTTCTCTCACCTATTAGACTAGTCTTTTGAGTTGGACTCTCCCGTTTGATTTATAACATTGGTGCTTTCATTGAGAGTCTCACGCGTTGGGCCGTGACTCAAAGTGGTGGCCTGAACCCAAGAGGGGTGTCAGCCCATGACCAACTGGGCGTAGCCGTGACCAACGAGGATCGATCCACGTGTGGGGAGCCGCGCGTTGGGCCGTGACTCGTAGAGGTGGCTTGTGTGCTGGTAGTGGTGGCCTGGACCCAAGAGGGGTGTCAGCCATGACCAACGAGGATCGATCCACACGTGGAGCCACGACTCGGAATGGTGGCCTGGACCTAAGAGGGGTGTCATCCGTGACCAACGAGGTCGTTGGTTGTCAAGCGGAGACGATTGTTATGAACCAATTGTCCCACATTAGAAAAATAAAAAAATGCTAAGGGGATTATAAGTCAAATGGGTTCTCCCACCTATTAGACCAGTCTTTTGGGTTGGGCTCTCCCGTTTGTTTATAACATACAACAAAGCACCAACTGAAGTTTTATGAATATTTTTGAAGTTTAGATGTGTGCATTGTGTCTTGAGCTGGGGATATATCGGACAAAATAAACTTTTTTTTCGAAGGTAGTGGTATGAACTGCGTACATTTTATTCTCTCCAGATCTCACTAGGTGGGAATTCACTGAATATGTTATTGTTGTAGACTTGTGCATTCTGGCATACATTAAAAAATTGATTATGTATGTTCAAGACTCGCGTGATAATAATGCGAGAGGTTAGCGATGATATAGAGGCTAAGCGAGGAGGCAACAATAGACCGATGATGATGAAGAATTGGAGAAAGATAACTAAACATGACATGATATACTTTATCCAGATAAAAGAGCATAAAGGTTTGAAAAATTAAATAAAAAAATGATATATCGTCGAGCGTTTTTTTTTCTTTTTCGAAATTCTGATATAACACGTATAAAATTAATTATCCGATTTATATACTATCAATAGAAACAGTTAAATTAGGTGAACAATTGATTCATGTCTTAACTTATATTGTTAAAATTCACTAAAATAATTCCAAGCCTAACGATTTTTATTATTTTAAGAGTAAATACATAATTACACCCCTGATCTTATCCGAGATTTGCAAAAATACACTTAAACTTTTACTTTGACCTATTACGCCATGATTCTTCTTTATTTCGTTGCAAACACACCATTTTGACCCTCTGCGTGTATACACGCGCCACAGGCGCGTGAGAGGGCTCGAGTTTGACTTTTTTTTACCAATTTAAAGCTGTCACATGTAAAATAATTGATATATAATTTATATTCTTTTAAAAAAAAAAAAAAAAAAAAATTATTCCTCCCCCCCAATCCACCCACCCTTTTTTCTTCAACTCAATTCACCATTAAAGCTCCTCCATTGAAGTTTTTTTTTTACAAAAAAAATCATTCATTAAAACTCAATTTTACAATTAAATCATATCATTTAACTACTCACCATTTTTTCTACAACAATTTGTCTTTTCAACACCATTAAAGCTCTTCAACACAGTGTCACCATTAAAATTGCTCCATTGAACCTTTTTTTTTTTAAATCATATCATTAAAGCTCTATTTTCAGTTAAATCGTATCATTTAACTATCTTTAAAACTTAATTTAATCATAAAAATCTTTTTTGAAGTGATTTGAAAAAAAAAAATGGACGGGAATGCTGACGGAGTGGGGGGTAGGGGGAGATGCTGATGGGGTGGGGGTAGAGGGGAGCTGCTGGACATAGGGGGGAGGGCAGTTGCTGGATGGGTGTGGGGTGGGGGGAAGAGGGAGTGGGGGTGAGGGTGGGGTGTTAAATTAAATTAAAAGGAAAAATTTATTACAAAAATATAAAATTAAACGTATTTAACACGTGGCATCACCTGATTGGTGCGTGTGTTCACTCTCTTTGTTGTGACTGAGATTTAGCGAAAAATGGTGTGTTTGCAACGAAATAGAGAAGAATCATGGGGTAATAGATCGAATTCAAAGTTTAGGTGTCTTTTTGAAAATCTCAGTCAACATCAAGGAGTAATTATGTATTTACTCTTATCTATTATATAGAAAAGGTGGTTTCGACCACCTCTTGCAATTACCGAAAAAACTCAATTACTTTCACTTAATTACATATCATGTCCCAATATATAATAATTTTATTATTTTATCATAATGATTTAAATATTTAATATATTTTATTAATTTATATTAATTAACTATAATTACATATTGGAAGTAAAAAAAATTATTTATTTAATTGTCTATCATATTCAAAACTAATTTGTTACCACAAATTACAATAATTAATAACTTAAAATATTTAAAAGACATATAGAAATTTTATTGACTCTTATAAAAAAAAACCTTCTACTCCCACTTAATTACATACCATGCTTCAATATATAATAATTCTATTGTTTCATCATAATGATTTAAATATTTAATATATTCTATTAATTTATATTAATTAACTATAACTACATATTGGAAGTAATTTTTTTTTTTATTTAATTGGTTATTATGTTCAAAACTAATTTGTTACCACAAATCACAATAAGTAATAACTTAAAATATTTAAAAGACATATAAAAAATTTATTGACTCTCATTATTTTAGCAATGCCACATAAATTGAGATAAAAGAAAAAGTACTGCAAATCATAATAATTAACAACTTAAAATATTTAAAAGATATATAAAAATTTTAGTTGACTCTCAAAATTGTGTCGAAGTCACATAAATTGGGACACAAGGAGTAAATATATTATTTGATAATTACGTAAAAATTATTATAAACCACAATAATTAACGAGTTAAAATACTTTTTAAAAAATAGATAAAAGTTCTATAACTCTCAAAATTTTATCGGTGCAATATAAATCATGAAAAAATAAAAAAATCATCTTAATTAATTGCAACTAAATATTTAAAGTAAATTAATTTTATTATTTTAATTGACTTTTATATAAAAATTTATTTATTTATTTATTTATTTTAGTAAATTTAAATTATAAAATTATTTTTTTCTTATATAGAAATACTAATATTTAAAATTAACTTTAAATTTTTAAAGTACAAAATTAATAAACTTAATTTAATAAAATAAATTTCTAATGAATATTTTTTTAGAATTTATGTTGGGTCAATATGTATCAAGTTAAAAACAAATAAAGAAAAATACATAGTAAAATTTTATTATTGTGAAAGATAAATATAATGCACTATCCAATAATGTTTCATAATATCATATTTTGCATATGCAAATATAGCATCCCGTATTTAATTAATATACTATTCCGGTGAATTATCGATTATTACTATTGGATATAATAAAATTATATTAATTTTTATAGTAATAACATAATCAATCGCTCTTAATTAACTATCACGAGTCATCTAGGTATTAAGAAAATAAAAAAATATTTAATAAAAAATAAAATAGACATAAAATACGAAATTAACTCTTAATGTTTTAAATTAAATTTTCGTCTTTCGAACGATAATTTTACTATATCACTCCTTATTACAAGTCATTTATGTATTAGAAAAATAAGAATAACAAAATGATATGTCAACATAAAATATTTGATTGACTATCAAAATTATATTAGTGCCACATAAATTGGGACGAGACAAAAAAAGATATAAAACAACATATATTATTTGAAAATGAAATAAAAAGTACTGTAAATAACAATAATTAACATTTTTTTTAAATTGACTGATTTCTACTTCAGCTGCTTCAGTCGTGATCTTACTACATCACCCCTAATTAATTATTATGGTCATTTAAGCATTGTGCCACATAAGTTGAGATAGAAAAAATATTATAAATCACAATGATTAAAAAATTAAATTATTTAAAAAATATAATTGGTTGTCTTCGACACAATTCTGGACAAGGAGAGTAGCATACATTATTCAATTTTTTTATAAAAAGTATTATAAATTACAATTGTTAACAACTTAAAATATCTAAAAATAATTTAATATGTTATACATTTAAAAAAAAAAAACATGAAAAATACTAGAAATCACAATAATTAACAACTTAAAAAATTTAAAAGATATAAAATATTTGGTCGACTCTTGAAATTATATTAGTGTCACTGAAATTGGAATAGAAGAAAAGTATTATAAATCACAATAATTAAAAACTGAAATTATTTTTAAAATATAATTGACTATCAATGCCACAATAATTTGGACAAGAAAAGTAACGTATATTAATTTAAAAATTACATAGAAAATATTATAAATTACAATAGTTAACAACTTAAATTATCTAAATACGCATTAAAATAACATATGTTGAACTCATGCTAGATTCCGGATGAATCCTAGAAAACATATGGAATCCTTTTATTAAATTTTTTTATTTAAATATATTAAGATTGAAAAGACAAATAAATATCTTAATGTTGGGCCTGTGCTGACACGAAGATGCTAATCTAGTTTTAATAAGAAGTAGCACATTTACACAATGAGGCAAAATAAAGAAGTTCTTAATTAATTAATTAATTAATTAATTAATTTACATTTCATTAAGAATATTATAGGGAGTCAACACTCAACAATTCAAATGAATGTTAGACATTGGCTAGCTAGTCTAACAAAAATGAACGTGGAACTTGCCTTGCACACCAAGTTCTATTTAAAAAATTAAACTTTGTTTGGTTGGAAAAAAGTTATTTCGATATTAGTTATTTTCTCGTGTATATGGAACAATTTATGTCATTTACTGTATTATAAATGACAGAAAAAATAATTTCGGGACTAACTAATACCTCTAATCAAACGTCAGATAAAATAATTCTGTATTTTATTCCGAAACTGTTATATTTTATACTCACACCAAAAGACTCTGTTAGTGTTTACGACCAGTTTGGATATGCAATTGATAATTACGATTCGAAGTTTAAAGTTTTTGTTTCAACATGCAATTTAATTTTTTGCTAAATTGTAATTCTTTTTATGGACATGAAAATCTTACAAGCTGTCAATGGTATCAAATTTTTTCTAATGCTTATACAATCTACCAATGAGCAAACCACAATTCATAAACAATATATCTAAATATAATTCTAAGAAATCACAACGATAAAACACGTATCTCCATTTTGACATTTTTAAATACACGTAATTTTAAAAAGCCACAACACATAAATATGCCTTTTTACTTGGCCTCAGCTGATATTTTGCCTTTCAACTTTGAGTGTGCTAAACAGTCACTTAAACTACAAACTTTTTTTTTTTTTTTGAATAAATAGACACACGTGTCCTTACATGGCAAATCACATGAAATGCCTTTTATACAAATTTATCAATCAACAATAATAATAACTAGTTATTCTTTACTATAAGTTGTCACATGATACAAACAATTTCTTCACGCCGAACGTGAGTATATTTTTTTTTTTTGCACCTAAAATGACGAGTCTTTTTTTTTTTTTTTTTTATAAAATATAAATTTGTCGATCAAGTTTATATTATAAAAGAATTAAAATCATGGTTTAAAATTTCAAATTATTTTATTTTAGAGAATTTAAGATGTAAAATCACAATTTCAAATATAATCTTAAACCACATGTTTAAATGCTGATTTCAAACAACTAGTATCAATCGTGCCTGGGCAAATAAATTTTTTCCAACAACGTCAATGATGCGACCTAGTGGTCAGTGAAGTAATTTTCGAACTTGAGATCTCAAATTCAAATTTCAACAACAACAAAAAAAGCCAGGTACGTGATTCTTCATATTTATCACAGCCTTAATGAACACTTGATATCTACTACCGCTGGAATTAAGATGATAGATATCTCGTAAATTTTATTACTGTTGGAATATGACAGATATCTCGTGAGTTTTGTTATCATCATAAGATGACAGATATCTCGTGAATTTAGTCGAGGTCGACGTGGTCAAAAGAAGTGGTATGATGACATGTCATTCTCTCATTGGCAAATGTAAAGCAAAAAAAAAAAGGGCCAAAATTGCAAAAACCCTAAAGAAAGATAAAAATAAAAAACCTCAAAAAAACCCCAAAGAAAGAAAGCATTTATAGTAATGAGTAGCTTTGCTTTTTCCCTCAAAATTCCACCATTGCTTACACTAACTGCGCCTCCTTCTACTAAGGTTCTGATAAACACCAATTTCTCACCTTTTTTCTTCAATACCTGTAAGCTTCTCAGCTCACTTTCTTGAAATTATTTGTTTATTTATTTATATATTTTTCTTTTTGGTTGATGAAAAAGGGGATAATGTTACTGTTAATTGTTAAAGATTGATGCTTTTAGCTATTGGGGGGGTGGGCGGTGGGCGGTTCTTGAATTGAGTGGTTAGTAATTGAGATAAAAGTATGAATGCAATTTACTTGTAGTTAGTAAGCTTGTAATCTCAGTATCATGATGTTTTATTTATTCATTTATTTATTGGTTGATGAAAAAGGGGATAATATTATTGTTAATTAATAAAGATTGATGCTTTTAGCTATTTGGGAGGTGGGTTTTTCTTGAATTGAGTGGTTAGTAATTGAGATAAAAGTATGAATGCAATTTACTTGTAGTTAGTAAGCTTGTAATCTCATTTTGTATTTTGTATTTTGGTTGAAGAAAAGGGGAATAATGTTATTGTGATTGTTAATATGAAAAGTTGATGCTTTTAGCTATATGGTAGGTGGGTTTTTGTTTTTCTTGGGTTGAGTAGTTGGTAATTGTGATAAAGTATTAATGCAATTTAGTTGTAGTTACTGAGCTTCTATTTCATTTTCTTGATGGTTTTTTTTGTTGGTGTTGTATCTTTGGGGATAATATTATTGATATCGTTGAACATTGTTAATGAACATTGATGGTTTTAGCTATTGATGGGTGGGTTTTTCTTGAGTTTAGTAGTTAGTGTTTCTTTTATGGGACAATGTTATTGTTGACCATTGTTAATGTGAAAATTGATGCTTTTAGCTATTTGGAGTTGGGGTTTGGGATTCTTTGAGTTGAGTAGTTAGTGTTTCCTGCATGGGATAATGTTATTATTAATGCTTTTAGCTATTTGATTGATGCTTTTATCTATTTGGGTTGTGGGAGGTGGGGGGTGGTTCTTTTTAGTTTTCTTCTTTTTGATAACCGTAGTGTCTGGGCAAACCTGCGCGCACCTCGTCTAATTCCACGGAATACCTGCCACCTCCCACTAGCAACAAATAGAACAGATGGGAAGAAATCACCTGGTGTTTGTCTCTGTTGGAAATTGAACCTCGGACCTCAGGGTGCTCAACCCAACTTCATTGAACCACTAGGCCACACCCTTGGGTGCGGAATGGGGGGTGGTTGTTGAGTTGAGCAGTTAGTAATTGAGACAAAAGCATGAATGCAATTTACTATGTTTTCGTACTATCTATGCTTAGGGGACTAACTTGTCGAACTTGGGATTTGAGTTTGTTTTTTGAACATTATTTTCTTGAAAAGTTAGCTGACCTTTTGTTTTATCTACAGCTTAGTTAAGCTTATTGTGGTTTGTCGGGTGTGTTTCTGTTGTTCTTGATTGGTAGTACAACTCACAGATTGAGCTTAATTCCCAGTTGTATGGAAACTGGGAAATGGGAATGGTCTGTCTCTGTATAAAACTCACCGTGACCCAATTGGGTCAATTTATGTCTACCCTTATTACTTTTTAAGGTAATGTGGCTGAATCTTGTTCGTGCTCAGTATCTACCTTATGGATGTTGGTCAAGTTTGTAATGTGGTTCATGATAAATGAAATAAAATGTATTGGTTCAGATACCCTTAATTCTTTCCAACAATTGTGTGAGCTTTGGGCCAACTTGTGCCCAACTCGACTAATCTATGCACAACTGCACAAGTGTCATGTAAAAGGTTCAATTAATTTTAAGAATTTAGACAGCTGAGGAACCTAGAAATTTCTGAATCTTTTGTCTTGTGGGCAAGACAAAAATAATGTAGCGTCCACAGTAGAAGCTAATTTAAGGAAAAAAAGGCTGTAAACAGTTTTGAACAGACTGTAGTCTAAAGTAACACAAACAAAAGAAGAAAAAGGGATACTACAATTACTTTTGCCGGACCAAAAAAACAAGAAGAGAGTGAGATGATTTTTCTGGATAGTAAATTGAACACCTTTTGTACAAACTATTGTGAGATGCAAACTATTGTACAACCTTTTGTCAAATGAGATGCAAACTATTATGATCTTCTAATATCTGAAGTTGTATCTAAATTGTTCTCAAGGTTTTAATGTTCCATTGTACTTTCATCTATTCCCTTTAGATGTGCTGACGCGTGTGACCATCTTATTTCCTTAATTATATCTTCCACATGCCCCTTCACGTGTGGGCATGATTCTTTTTGAATGGGCCAAACATGTGGTTTTTTTAGTCTTTGACAACTCGTGGCGGTGAAACTTGAACATTGGACCTCTACTTGCTTTGGTATCATGTTGTAGTGTGTAACCATTTCATCTAAAAGCATAAGCTTTTAAAGAGGCTGCACTTTTTTTAATTTATTATATCTTCAGCAACATGCTATGTAGGAGTGCTTAAAGTAATTTCTTTTATGGTGTCGTATCACTAGACAGGTATTCTCAGAGCAACATCTAGGAGATTTTTCGGTGCGGTAGGAGTATCTTTAAGGACAATATCAACCATGGAAAAGGTAAGTCATGATCTCATAATATAGCATCCTCGTAAAGAGTGCCATCCCTAAACAGTGCTGCTAAGGCTTAGACACGAACTAAGTTGTTTATGTCCACATCCTTTTTGAACAGGATAAAGAAATTACCGGTAGTCAAAAGCAGCAATTAGCAAAGCTAATTGAGGAAGCACTTAAAGCAGCATTCCCGGATGTTTCAGATGTACAGCCTTTGGTTGCAATTTGCAATGATCCAAGACATGGTGACTATCAATGGTATGTCTTACTCTGATTATGCTCTAAAGTTGAATGCTATCCTTTTAAATTTTTTGCTGTTTATTGTTATTATGTCAGTAAGAAATCAATTAATTCATAAGTTCTCACTTTGAAACTTTGGCAGCAATAATGCGATGAGCTTGTGGAACAAAATTAAAGGCAAAGGTACACAGTTCAAGGGTCCTCAGCCTGTTGGAAAGGTGATTCATATCCTGTGAATCTCTATGTCATTTCTTTCAGATTCATGGTACTTTAAGTGAAACCTGCCAACTTACTATGTGTTGTTTTCACATTTTAGGCAATTATAGAAAATATTCCTGCATCTGAAATGATAGAGAGTAGCTCTATAGCAGGACCCGGTTTTGTTAATATTGTATTAGCAAGGCAGTGGATAGCGAAGGTATTTTCTGTAACCAGCTATTTTTTTTTTGTTGGCAGTTGGTTTTTAGTTCGTAGATTAAAATCATATAATAACACTTGTGTATTACTGATGCAGAGTCTTCAAAAGATGCTAATAGATGGCATCGAGACATGGGCACCAAAGCTTCCTGTTAAAAGAGCTGTAGTTGATTTTTCATCACCCAACATAGCAAAAGAAATGCATGTGGGTCATTTAAGATCTACTATAATTGGAGACACTCTGGCCCGTATGTTGGAGTTTTCCAATGTTGATGTTCTTCGGAGAAACCACGTGGGTGACTGGGGCACACAGGTAGAGCTCATGCTCAGTAATTTCTCATTCTCTTATTCTCTTCCCATGAGTAAAACCTATGAGATATATTTATTGACTTTGCTTGCAAATCTTTTTTGGTCTGCACGTCCTTCCTAGTAATTATACGATGGAACCACAAGTGTTTTTCTATCTTCAAACTGATACAATGATTATCTGAGCTGCTTGATAAACTATTGTTCTTTTCAAGCTTATAAAGTTTAGTGGATTTACCCTTGAAAATATATGAAAATGGGCTGGGTGTGTCAGTAACTTATCAACTGTATGTGACTAATGGTTAGTTAATGAATGGTTAGAAGCCAACAGCCATCTAACTTCAATTTGTTTTCAAGTGGAAGACTTAATTCTACGTAGTTCACTGTATATTTACCATGAAACACGGTTTGTGTTCATCTATGTATGAAGTTTCCTTTCTGGAGGAGTGTATCTGCTACTAGAAATGTTTGTTTCCATACTGATTTGTTTTTGGGCCACATCCTTGTTATTGCTTTTGCAGTTCGGAATGTTAATTGAGTCCCTTTTTGAAGAATTTCCTAATTGGGAAGCTGGTAGTGCTCCAGCGATTGGAGATCTGGAGGTGAGTATTGGTTCTTATTCACTATTGTCGTTTCTCCTATTATCTGCATTTGGATTCTGATAGAGCATGCAACCTGCATATTACCGACTAGCATTGGATAGAGTTATCGGAATTGACTAGTGTTGTTTCCCTTGTTTACCCATGCTCTTTCCTTTCAGTTATTCCTTGACCTGTTATTAAACAGGCGTTTGGCCATATATTCCAAATATGTTTTACTTTCGAATTTATGGAGTTGGAGTTCGAAGATGGAGTTTTGTCTGGTTATACTTTTGCAAAGAATATTTGGAAAATACTTTTGCAGAGAATATTTGAAACAATATTCATGCTTGAATGTGCTTAAATACAACTTCAAAAGTGAAAAGTGAGGTGGAAAACAACTATTATGCTGTTTTTCAAATTTGAAATACTACTTCAAATTGGATATGTTGTTTTCGTGTCCAAACACTCACTTTCAAATAAAGTGAAAAATTATTCTAGAAAAAAAGTGAATAATTTTTATGGCCAAACGGGTCCTAAGTTTGATATGTTGAATCTACAATTATTGGTCATGGTTAGAAAATTGAAAATGGTGAGGTTTCGATTGTACATATTTGACAACTTTGAATGCTTACACAAGATTACTCGAGACCCTGAGCTTACTCGTGTCCCAATCATGTCTTATATCATGTCTCTTGTTTCCGTAGGAGAGAAGGCTCTTCTGTGGATAGAAAGGCAGAACTTTATTTTACTTGACGTGGTTATTACTATTTTCATTTATTGCTAGGAATTCTATAAGGCTTCAAAAAAAAGATTTGATGCTGATGCTGATTTCAAGGAAAGGGCTCAAAAGGCAGTCGTTAGTCTCCAGGTGACCTTTTATTTATTTTTTATTTTAATTTGGCAATGTATGATCTTTTCTTTTTTTGAGGAGGTATGCACTATGCAGAGCTGAGTAATTATTTTGTTATTGGAGATGGGGTTGATGAATATGTTCTATGGATTTCTGTTGCATCTCTTTTGTTGCTCAAGGAAAAAAGGGATTACATGCCATAATGGATAGCTCCCTTACTGAAGGATCAGTGCAAATAGTTGGTAACTTAAAAGGTAAATGCTGTATCTGATGTATTTCTCTTACCTGTCACGTGCATGTCTTATAGGGTGGGGACGAGAAGTATAGGATGGCATGGTCACAAATATGTGAAATCAGCCGAAACGAATTTCAGAAGGTGTATGGGAGACTTGGGGTTCACTTAGAGGAGAAGGTACTACGTTGATCTTTTTGTTCCACATAAATTTCATTGAACTTTGCGTGGCTATGGAGACATGCAGTAGTTCCCTGGTTTGCCTCAAATGTATCATGTAATTGCCATGCTAGTTTTCGTTAGCCTCCTCATAAACTATAGTCATGTTTTCTGATACTTTATGCTATTGAAGAGGCACAGGTAAGTATGTGCCAACTTTAGCACCTGATAAAGTGTGAATCTGCTTTATATCTCTTACATCCTTGCGTAGTGACTCTATAAAAATTGATTCAATTCAGAAGGTCATGGGTTCAAGCCATGAAAACAACCTCTTGTAGAAATGCAGGGAAAGGCCGTGTACAGTAGACCCTTGTGGTTCGGCTTTTCCCCGGACCCTGCGCATAGCGTGAGATTTAGTGCAGCGGGCTTCCCTTTGAAAGAAACCCTACACATAACTATTTATAGAGCTGCTGCGGGCTATTACATAAATGGACATAATGGTCTTAATTGGTTTGCAAGTCTTGCCACAAGAACCTCCGATCTCTGCATGTATGAATCTGATGTTTTATGCTCTAGCCCGGGATGTATCACACAACTGTGCGATGCTTATTCATTAGAAGTTTATAAGTTAAAGATCAATCATTTAGAATTGGACGAGAGGCTTCTCGTGGATGGAGTTCGCTGAAAGCACCAAGGAACAAAATCACGACTTCTGACATGATTGTCAAATACTAGCTCCCATTTGGCCATAGATTTTGAAGTTGAAACTTGAAATTTGAGTATACTCTAAGTTTAAACTTGAAAATACTAACTCCCGTTTGGCTATGGAGTGCAAGAACTTTGTGTATACTAAGCCTTTTCCCGTTTTCTGGATTAAAAAAAAATTAGGTGTAGGACCTGTCAAAAAGACAAAAAGAAAAAAAATGGTGTAGAAAAATTAAATGGAACGGTTTATGGCTGCTGAAATTGAGTCATATAGTCTCTGGTATTGTTTTCAATAAATTAACTGTTCGTTTTAGAATGTATGGTAGTCTGCCATATGCCGTAAAAGATCCTGGGAAGAACTTATTGTTGTTCAGTTGGTGGGTTTTCGGCTGATTTCTGCTTAACTTTGTTGAGCATTTTCATGCACATTTTTATGAATGAGCAAAACCTCATGGATTTTATTTGGTGTTTCTTCCTTTAGGGTGAAAGCTTTTACAATCCATATATTCCCAACGTATTAGAGTTGCTCAATGAGAAGGGATTAATTCAAGAAAGTGAAGGGGCTCGTGTCATCTTTATTGAAGGGAAGAAAATACCTCTTATTGTTGTGAAGAGGGATGGTGGTTACAACTACGCTTCAACCGATCTTGCCGCTCTATGGTTAGTGTTATGATTTGTTTTTCTGGATAGACTTTTCAATATAGCCTGTTATCTCATCAAGAATAAAGGCTCAGTGGTTGTTGTGTGTTGGTCTCCCTTCTGTAACTAAGACACATGTCCTTTTGGTTACTTTCTTCCATCGAATGATTTCACTATATCTTCATCAACAAAAAATGGAAATATTCAATTTGCTGAAAGTATTGAGGTTTTACAGAAGAGTTGCATGTGATTTATTTATGAAGCATGGAACGAAAATATCGTCATATAGGGTGTGTTCGGTATAAGGAAAATGTTTTCCATGGAAATAATTTCCAAAAAACATTTTCTAGGAAAAAACAACCACCCCACCCTAGCCCACCCATAGACATTGTCGGTTTTGTACATATCAGTCATTTCTACAGACAAGTGAAAAGCTGGAAATCGACTGTCTTTAATATAGAAGGATTTTGGTCACAGACTACAAAAATTAGACCAATCTTTTATTTCAGATTATTAAGGGTTTTTTCATGGAAAAAAAATCTAATGATTGAGGTTTGAATTATTCTGAAAGTTGTGCTGTAATGAAGATAACTAGATGGGTCTAGGGAGTTGTGAATTTGCTGAGAAAGGTTTCATTGGGATGGTTATGGAGTAATTGATGTTGTAGCAACTATCAAAGGTTCAGGAAATGTATAATTTTCAATTAGGCTTCCTATCTGCAACTTTGTAGGTATCGACTGAATGAGGAAAAAGCAGACTGGATAATATATGTGACTGACGTTGGCCAGCGAGAGCACTTTGAGATGTTCTTTGCTGTAAGTTTCTAATATTTATATCTGTATCTCTTTCTTCAGGTAGCCTATGATACAATGAAGCCATTTTGTTGGTATTGACCGTTACTCATGCTTCTTTTTTACCTTCCGGATGAAATTCTCTTCTAGGCTGCTAAACGGACTGGCTGGCTCCCTTTAAATGAGAATGATTACCCCAAAACCAGTCATGTAGGATTTGGTCTAGTTTTAGGAGAAGATGGGAAACGGTTCCGTACGCGAAGTACTGACGTGGTTAAGTTGGTTGATTTGCTTGATGAGGCCAAGAACCGGTGTAAATCAGCACTTGAAGAAAGAGGTGCGGTCTATATTGTTTGGTAGCTTTGGTATATGGCATTTTGGGCATTTTTTTTTCCGACTTGTTTGTCTTCGCTTGTCATAGCTTCTCTATTGTGAATATTAGTGTTATAATGTAATGAAATTATGCAAGATTACCACTTCAAGTTTATACCATGATTGTCTTAACAGGTAAGGCTAAAGAATGGACAGCCGAGGAACTGGAGCAAACTGCTGAAGCAGTAGGATACGGTGCTGTTAAGTAAGTTCCTCATCCTTGTGCATGCATTTCTGCTTCATACTTTGCCGGAGAGCAAGATGAACCACAATTTGATGCAAAGATTTCTCGTTTAGTTTATTCCAAGGAAGAAATATTTTAGTTTTAAGAAAAATTCATATAGCAATTGAACATTTAATCATGATGTAGTAGTTCTCCTTATCAGTCAAGATTTTATCGATTTAAATCATAATGTAGTTCTCTCTATCAGTCAAGATTTTATCAATTTAAACTACTCAAATTAATTCTTTAATCTTCATTTATGGTCAAACGAGTCGTATAGAACCAAAATCGAGTAATGTATTGTTGTGCATCTTAGATGTGATTTCTCATCTAATTGCAGTTTTTACTATTGGTGGTTGAGTTTTTTTTTTCTGCTATGCTTTTGCATTGTTGCTTTTCTTGTTGTTGTCTTGACAGCTTTCTGACCTTTATATTTTTTATTTCCCCCTTTTTTTGGGATCCCTGAAACAGATATGCCGACCTAAAGAACAACAGGTTGACCAACTACACCTTCAATTTTGACCAGATGCTTAATGACAAGGTATGTGAAGGGGGGGGATATCCCTTTGATCAAATGAATAAATCTGTTAGCTTCCATGAGTTATTTTATCCTATTAAATTCGTCAAATTCACCTTTCTATCAAGGTCGTTGGACGACTCTTTAAATTCTTTAGTCTTTAACGGACATACCTCCATGATTCTATTTTGCTTAGTTTATAGTTGAAGCATATGAGTTTGTAATTGAGGAGCATGTTTCTTCATTCTTGGACGTTCTCCATCTGCAGCGACACGTTCCTTTTGTTCCTTTTTTTTGGTTGCTGCCTTTTATGTTCTATTCAGTTTAAAATTGATTCTCTTCTTGTGATTCTCCGTGATGGCAGGGAAATACCGCTGTGTATTTGTTGTATGCGCATGCTCGTATTTGTTCAATAATCAGGAAGTCTGGTAAAGATATAGAGGAGTTAAAAAAGGTAATAATCTCATCCATTTTACGTCCTCCGATTGAACTCTTCTTTATCAGGAAATCTATCCATGGGCGAGTTGGGGTGGTTGGGCGTCAACCAATGGCCAGGTGGAATAGTTTCCAACCGTTTGCTCTTGTGGCATATGTTGCTCGGACTCTTCAAAGATGTCAACGAGCGTGTCGGATTCTCCAAAACAAGTGTATTTTTGGAGAATCCGACACGGGTGCAGCATTGAGTGAAGAGTCCGCGCAACTTAGCTTGTGGCCTCCCAAGAATCCTTGAAGTAGGCAAACACATGATAACACGGTAGTTTGTCAATGTCGAACAGATATTTCAGTAATACTTAAATTACAAGAGTGGCTGTAGAATTACTATTTCTGGTTATTGATTCATTTCCGTTGGACAGAGCGGGGCAATAGATTTGGCTCATCCAGATGAACGTACACTAGGCCTCCATTTGCTCCAGTTTGCTGAAGTAAGAATTTATTGAACGTTGTTGCTCGATATCGTGTAATGGTTTCTTATTATTTCTGCAGAGTTCTAATCGCGTAAAAATTTTGCAATCTCTTTTGCAGATTGTTGAAGAAGCTTGTACCAATCTTTTGCCAAACTTGCTGTGTGAATATCTTTACAATATATCGGAAGACTTCACTAAATTCTATACTAACTGTCAGGTATGAAATTTTCCTAGCAGCAAATAACGTAAACCAAAGAAATGCTGAAACAAATATTATGCTTCCCTATACTCCGCGATTAATGTTCATCGTCTAAGATTCATGAAAATCTTGAAGAGTGGTGAAGATACTACATATATAGAAACCACGAAGAGGTGCTGTAGGATGGTTATGATCCAGCTAGAAAAAAAAGGGTTAGCCTGAATCGGTGGTTTAGCCAAAGGGGGAGGAACGTGCAACGGTTGGATCTCTTAGTATAGTTGTTCCAATCCAAACGTCTATCCCAACATGGAGAGCTTATCCACTGCATCTACATAAGAAGTGTAGTCTCCCCTTAACAAACCTCTTTGACGCGGTCTTAGATCAGTTAGACCAAATGACTTTGGATACCAGATAATTAAACCGATAGAAATAGATATTGTATAGAATAAACGTGTTTATTTGAGTTGATAGCTTGCATTCACAAATATATTTCGGAACTTTGCACTAGTCAAAGGGGGAACGTGCAACGGTTGGATCTCTTGGAATAGTTGTTCCAATCCAAACGTCTATCCCAACATAAGAAGTGTAGTCTCCCCTTAACAAACCTCTTTGACGCGGACTTAGATCAGTTAGACCAAATGACTTTGGATACCAGATAATTAAACCGATAGAAATAGATATTGTATAGAATAAACGTGTTTATTTGAGTTGATAGCTTGCATTCACAAATATATTTCGGAACTTTGCACTAGTCAAAGGGGGAACGTGCAACGGTTGGATCTCTTGGAATAGTTGTTCCAATCCAAACGTCTATCCCAACATAAGAAGTGTAGTCTCCCCTTAACAAACCTCTTTGACGCGGTCTTAGATCAGTTAGACCAAATGACTTTGGATACCAGATAATTAAACCGATAGAAATAGATATTGTATAGAATAAACGTGTTTATTTGAGTTGATAGCTTGCATTCACAAATATATTTCGGAACTTTGCACTAGTCAAAGGGGGAACGTGCAACGGTTGGATCTCTTGGAATAGTTGTTCCAATCCAAACGTCTATCCCAACATAAGAAGTGTAGTCTCCCCTTAACAAACCTCTTTGACGCGGTCTTAGATCAGTTAGACCAAATGACTTTGGATACCAGATAATTAAACCGATAGAAATAGATATTGTATAGAATAAACGTGTTTATTTGAGTTGATAGCTTGCATTCACAAATATATTTCGGAACTTTGCACTAGTCAAAGGGGGAACGTGCAACGGTTGGATCTCTTGGAATAGTTGTTCCAATCCAAACGTCTATCCCAACATAAGAAGTGTAGTCTCCCCTTAACAAACCTCTTTGACGCGGTCTTAGATCAGTTAGACCAAATGACTTTGGATACCAGATAATTAAACCGATAGAAATAGATATTGTATAGAATAAACGTGTTTATTTGAGTTGATAGCTTGCATTCACAAATATATTTCGGAACTTTGCACTAGTCAAAGGGGGAACGTGCAACGGTTGGATCTCTTGGAATAGTTGTTCCAATCCAAACGTCTATCCCAACATAAGAAGTGTAGTCTCCCCTTAACAAACCTCTTTGACGCGGTCTTAGATCAGTTAGACCAAATGACTTTGGATACCAGATAATTAAACCGATAGAAATAGATATTGTATAGAATAAACGTGTTTATTTGAGTTGATAGCTTGCATTCACAAATATATTTCGGAACTTTGCACTAGTCAAAGGGGGAACGTGCAACGGTTGGATCTCTTGGAATAGTTGTTCCAATCCAAACGTCTATCCCAACATAAGAAGTGTAGTCTCCCCTTAACAAACCTCTTTGACGCGGTCTTAGATCAGTTAGACCAAATGACTTTGGATACCAGATAATTAAACCGATAGAAATAGATATTGTATAGAATAAACGTGTTTATTTGAGTTGATAGCTTGCATTCACAAATATATTTCGGAACTTTGCACTAGTCAAAGGGGGAACGTGCAACGGTTGGATCTCTTGGAATAGTTGTTCCAATCCAAACGTCTATCCCAACATAAGAAGTGTAGTCTCCCCTTAACAAACCTCTTTGACGCGGACTTAGATCAGTTAGACCAAATGACTTTGGATACCAGATAATTAAACCGATAGAAATAGATATTGTATAGAATAAACGTGTTTATTTGAGTTGATAGCTTGCATTCACAAATATATTTCGGAACTTTGCACTAGTCAAAGGGGGAACGTGCAACGGTTGGATCTCTTGGAATAGTTGTTCCAATCCAAACGTCTATCCCAACATGGAGAACTTATCCACTACATCTACATAAGAAGTGCAGTCCGACCTTAGCGAACCTCTTTGGCGCGAACTTAGATCAGTTGGGCCAAACGTCTATCCCAACATGGAGAGCTCATCCACTAAATCTACATAGGAAGTGTAGTCTCCCCTTAGCAAACCTCTTTGACGCGAACTTAGATCAGTTGGGCCAAACGTCTATCCCAACATGGAGAGCTTATCCACTACATCTACATAAGAAGTGCAGTCTGCCCTTAGCAAACCTCTTTGGCGCGAACTTAGATCAGTTAGGCCAAATGACTTTGGATACCGGATGCTTAAACCGATAGAAATAGATATCGCGTAGAATAAATTTGTTTATTTGCGTTGATAGAGCTTGCATTGACAAATATATATTTTCACAACTTTGTAGGTCGTTGGCTCGGCCGAGGAAACAAGCAGACTGTTACTGTGTGAGGCAACAGCAGTTGTCATGAGGAAGTGTTTCCATCTGTTGGGGATCACTCCTGTTTACAAAATTTAACCTCCATATGAATTAGTAGTTGTTTTTGTACTCTTCTTTTTTCCTTCATGTATTTGAACAGAGAAAAACTATTACAGAATTTTATCATATTTGATTTTCACTCATTATAAATTGATGGAAAAATTGTTGATTTATTCATTATTACCAGTATCCTTTCATACTAATAGTCTGAGTTGCTCGGACTCTTCAAAAATGTCATGGGGTGTCATGGGGTGCGGGTCAGATCCTTCAAAAGTAGTCCATTTAGCAGGATCCGACACGGGTGCGTCAACATTTTTGGAGAGTCCGAGCAACTTAGCTAATATTTGTATTACTCTTGTAGTTTGTTGTAGTTGCTGTTCCTTTTGCGAATGCTTTGTCGTGCTTTCTTTAGTATTTTGTCGCGGCCTCTTTACTCTCGTTATTTTCTTTTCTCGGACTGCTTTGAAATGTTTTTCCTTTAACGAAGGCAGTGGCGGGGTCAGGAATTTGACGAAGAGTGTGTAGATTTTCTTCTCAGTTGTGTTAAGGGTGTGCAAAATTAAATACACACTTATAATAGCTAACGTTGAGACTATATACACAGCATTATTTTCCGACAAAGGATATACACCTGACCACCGTTTGATATAAGTGGCGCCGCCCATGAACGAAGGGTCTATCGGAAACAATTTCTCTATCTTGCAAGGTAGGGGCAAGGTCTGTGTGCACACGGGGTCCTCCCTAGATCGCATTCGTTGGGTGGGATTGCATTGAGTATGTTGTTAAGGGGTCGTTTGGTTGGGAAAGGGTTATCTCGGGATAATTAATCTCGGAATTAGTTATCCCACCATGTATTTGGGATAACTTATCCCATCACTATGGTGTAAATGGTGGGATAAGTTATTCCAACCTTGACAACCAAATGGTGCACTGAAAATTTTATCTCGAGACTATTATTTTATCTCGGGACTATTTGATTTAATACCTCACACCAAACGACCCCTTAGTGTTCATACCAACATTATTTACATGGCAAAAGTCTTGTTAGTCATATTAGCTAAGAAGCTAAAATATCATTAATTTAAGAAAAAACAACATAAACATACACCTTAACGTACCATATTTACATAAATCTACACCCTTATAAAGTAATTACAAAAATCACAACTAATTATGTATCTTCGTTGGATGTATCGAGGAGCAAATTATGTATTTCAACAACGTTAAAAATGGAAAAAAATTATCGAGAGCTAATTATGTATCTTTACAAGAAAAAAAATATATCGGAAGTTAATTATGTATCTTACGAAGAAAAAAATATATCTTCGTTAGATATATCGTGAGTTAATATGTATCTCAACAAATCAAAAATTGAGATTTTCAGTAATTAAATATATAAAACATTCTTTTTTTTTTTATAACTAAGCATCGAACTGTCGAAATTTACGTTGTTTGCCCTAAATATAGGCTATCCAGCTTGCTTTATCAATCAATCACAATCAATTTTCTCAAGTAGAAGGGGGTTCCCACAAGGCCAATATATTTTAATAATGTCTCCTTTTTTTTTTTTTTTTTTTTCCTTTTTAAAATAAGGTAATATTTGTTGAAGTATAATATTGACATCTTCAAAATAAACATATCTTTAATTATTTTCTAAATTAAATTAAGGCATAGTTGTTTTTTAATTGATTTCTCAAGTGAACGTGCACAGTATGAAGTAGTTGCACAATTTTCTTTTTAAATGAATTAATTTTTATTTTTTACCTCTTTAAATAAAACATATAAAGTTATTTAAGCATGCGTAACGTAACTTGGAAAAATATAAAGATAAATTTTTGAAGAGTATTTTTTCCCTCTAATAATTTAGGAGTAAAGGGTATTAAGGTAAATAGCCAATGTTATCTCCACAATGGAATATTATAGAAATGCATATTTATTTATATATATATAAAATTCTTTTACAATATTTCTCTTTTTATTTTATGCTAATCAGTCTATTTCATGTCTTATACTTCTACCCACAAATCTTTTGTCCACTCACTTAAAGTGATTCTTGTTGGTCTATTTATGATAAAATTAGTTCAAAAAATATAACTTATTTATTCTGTTTAAGTTGATATTAGTTATTGACTAATCATAAAATTAGTTTATAAAAATGTGATTTATTTATTCTGTTTAAGTTGACATTAGCTATTGACTTATCATAAAATTAATTCATGAAAATAGAATTTATTTATTCTGTTTAAGTTGATACTAGTTATTGACTTGTCATTTCGTAGCTTAATTTATTTTAGCTCATTTAAATATAGATAAATTTCATAATCAAATATTTATTTGAAATAATTCAAAATTAGTTTTTCAAATATTAGAAAAAAAAACTTTTATGGACCTAATAGATCCTATAGATTTTAATTTCAGAATTTAGATTTTTATTTTTGTACTGAAGCTCAGTTGAGTCTTAAATTTTGGACCTACCACATTTTCATAACAAGACAAGTTTATAAATTACGAATTTACATAAGTGATATTATACTGAATATATTATTGTTGTATTATAATAAAATATAGATTATTTATGTATTATGAGTTCTAGAAATCACGAGTTAATTCTAAAAGCATATTAAATTTATCAATTTTTTGCCTTTTGTGAATTAACTCGTGATTTTTAGAACTCATAATATTTTTAACACCATAATATTCCCAATTTAGAGAAATGACTAGATTGCTCTAAGCAGAACAGATGCATTAAGAATTAAGAATTTAAATTCAATGAACATGGAAAGTTAAAATAGCAACTAATTAAATATGGTTCTTAAAATTATTCAACTACATACACAAAATACAATTAATCATTGATGAAAATTATAGTGTGATTTTTTATCGTATAAAAATTATGTTTCGCGTTGATTCTTAGAATAAAATATATTTTTTGGTAGAGAGTATATTTTTTTTTAATATGGAACTTTTTGATGCGAATATGAATTAATAAAGAATTCAGACGCCTTTGATGGTAGAATCTAGATCGTATGTATATTTTCATTATTAATCAGATATTTTGTGTTTAAATTCTGAGAATGAACTCACGTTGAATAGGGGGTATCTTATCCCACACGAATTTTTCATTACGTGAATCAAAATTAATCACCTCAAATCAAATTCCTTTTAAATGCATATTTTAATTAATTGAATTTCAAATTAAATATTAGTAATATGATGAATTCAATATGCCAAAGTACCATTTAAGCTTTCACAAAAATATGGTGAGATTTAGATACTATAATCTCATAAGTGAAGTTCAATGAAAATAGAATATACGTCGAACTTATTCCTACTTTTGTGCATTGAAAAACGCGCTATTTTCAGTAGACAAATAATAGACCACATATAAACAATTATCTTTTTGTGAGTTGTATTAAAACACATTTTAATTTTGAGTTAGCCTATATATGCCTATTGTTGATTGAAGATAAATATTTAATCTACTTAATATCATTAGTGTATTTCAATAAAAGATTAATAGTTCAAGTAAGATTAGTGTTACTTGCTTATATTTTCTTCTTCTTTGTATCTGAATTTTCTGCACTTGAGTCGAGAATTTTCGAAAATAATCTCTGTCTTTACAAAATAGTAATAAGTTTTGCATATATTTTATCTTTCTCATGAAATTTTACTAAATATGATGTTATTATTGTCGTACGAAGCTTGCAAAAAAGTAATACCGTTATATATGTTACGAAAAAGGACAAATTTACTCCTAAACTATATAAATGATATATATGTACCCTCCGTCATACTTTGCATACACGTATGATCCTACCGTTTATGAAATGATGTGTATATGCCACTCACATTAACGATAGGGATATATGTGTACCCAAAGTATGATAGAGAGTATATACGTATTATTTATCATAGTTGAGGGTAAACGTACTCAAATATATCTCTGAACTATGATAAATAATATGTATATATCCTCCGTCATATTTTGAGTATACATATACTCCTATCGTTAGTGTGAGGGGTATATACGTACCATTTCATACATACTCCCTCCATCCCATTTTATGTGTCGTCATTTTCTTTTTGGTCTGTCCCAAAAAGAATGTCACATTTCCTTATTTGGTAACTATTTAATGGCATCATTCCCATTTTATCCTTAGTGGGTCCCACTTATTAAGAAAAGACAACAAAAAAGTAAATATTAAAATAACTTTAAAAGGGGCAATTTTGTAAACTTTATAAGGTCATCACTTATTTCTTAAACTCCGTATTCGATCAAATAATATACATAAAATAGGACGGAGGTAGTATTATTTATCATAGTTCATGAATATGTATATGTTATTGTTATGTGTTAATACATAAAAATGATCCTAAACTTGACACCAAATTATAACTTTGACTTTAAACTTTGACAGTGCACAAATATGGCCTTTAACTATTCAAAACTGCACAAATATGACCTCCAATCCTACGTGGCAAAATGCGTGTTCAACACGCAAAACTGGGCGCGTCCAGCTTAAAATCTAAGGACATAATACATAAATGTGACCTTAAACTTTGACAGTGCACAGATATGACCTTTAACTATTCAAAACTGCACAAATATGACCTTTAAATGACTCTTCACTATTATTTTTTCATTGTTTTCGGCTCAAAGATGAAAATGGCATCTAATTTCTTTTGTCATTGCGGAAAAAGAGCAATATTGAAGATTTATTAATTAGGCGGGTCAGCTTTATATGAAAAAATCGAGCGGGTATGTATATATATAATAAAGCAGAGGACGAATTTAAGTTATATAATATATCTAAATATTATTTATTTAAATATTAAATTAAATATGAAATTATACTACTAATAAAAAAATTATAGTTTTAATAAAACGTTATTAAATTAATGTTATTAAGGATAGTAGTAGTAGTATATTAAATTAACGTTATCAAATTAACATAATTAAAATGTTATTAAATTAACGTTATTAAAATATTATTAAATTAACAAGGGGCCGACCTACGTGGTTGCCATGGGGTTCACCCGAACCTCCTCGGTAAAAAAATTACGTTGAATATATATAAGATAGAAAATGTATATTTATGTACGTATATTAATGTTGAACCACATGAAACAAGACACTTAGATAGCCTAGTGGTGTTATTTGCTCTTCTTAGGCGCTTCCTTCAGCCTACTGTGCGGGTTCGATCCCTGCTAGTGGCTGTTTTTTTTTTAATTAAAAAAAAGCTAGGTGCTGATGCTATAGAAATAAATAATAATAATAATAATTTTTTTAAATTAAAAAAAAAATTAGGTGCTACTACTATAGAAATAAATTTAAAAAAATAAAAATAATAATAATAATAATAATAATAATAACAATAATAATTAAAAAAAGCTAGGTTTTGCTGTTATAGAAATAAATAAAATAATAATAATAATTTTTTTTTTAAATTAAAAAAAAGTTAAGTGCTGCTACTGTAGAAATAAAAAATAAAAATAAAAATAAAATAATAATAATAATAATAATAAAAACGACGTCATTTTAACATAAAAAGTAAAACTTTGACAGTGCACAAATATGACCTTTAACTATTCAAAACTGCACAAATATGACCTCTCTCCAAGTCGGCCCTTTTAACGACGTGGCACCGTGTGATTGGATTACCTTTCCACATAGGCGCGAGCGAGACTCACGCATGAGGTTGCAAAATTGGAGGTCATATTTGTTCAGGTTTTAAATAGTTAAAAGGTCTTATTTATGCACTATCAATGTTTAAGGTCAAAGTTATAATTTGTTCGCATTTTTTTTTATGTATTAACTCTATTGTTATTGACCATTAACTCTTATTTTAATTTTGTGTATAATGTGTGTATATATACTTTTTTTTTCTTGGGGGACAGACATGCTAATATGCCAAACATAAACTGTACACAATTTATTTTACTATTTTTAATTAAAGCTACGGAATCGAGGGCCAATTCTCTTAACTCCATTTGATAATATATTCTTGAATCCGTTTGCTGACACAAATTCACTAACTTGTGAAAGTACACAGTAATTTGTGTACAATATTTGCAGTGACTGCCACTGTCTTGTTGAGCTCAGAAAGAGCCGTTGTGAATAAAGAAAAAAGTGAAGTATAATTGTTGAAGTGAAGAATAAAGAGAACAAGCAAAATAGTAGTTGTAGTAGTAGTGTGAAGGGAGTTGAATATGGCAAGAGGATTGAGTGTCATGTCTGTAGCTTCATTGCTGTTAATGATTCTTGGTAAGTATGATACCCTTTTCATTTTCTTTAGTGGAATGTGCAAATAGTTGTAGTTGTTGTAGTATTGCTTATGTAGTTCTTGATCCTTTGAGTATCATATTATGTTGTTACTATTTCTTGGGTAATTCTGTTGCCTTGTTTTCTGGAATGTTATGTTGTTGTTGTTGTTGTTGGTGGTGTATAAGCTGCAATATGTGCCATATAAATGTATGTTTCTTAATGATTCTTGGTAGTTGTACCCTTTTCATTTCTTCAGTGAAATGTGCAAATACTAGTAGTTGTTGTAGTATTGCTTAAGTAGTTCTTGGTTCTTTGAATATCATATTATGTTGTAGTTACTATTTTTTGGCTACTTCTGTTACTATTTCTTGGAGTACTTTGTTTGTGTCTGGAGTTTCTTGTTCTTGGTTGGGTGATGTCTATGATTTCGGATAGATAGCGTATAGTATTATCTTGTGGTTGTATTGTTTCCTGTATTAGCTAGCAGTGTTAGTTTATTTTGCGTACTGCATTAGTTTATATGTTTTTGTGTTTTGTGTTTGTTATACTGTTATATGTCCTGAGCTTGGGAGTCTATTGGAAACAGCCTCTCTACTTCACCGAGGGAGTGGTGTATGGTCTGCGTACACTTTACCCTCTCCAGAATACACGGGGTATGTTGTTGTTGTTGTTGTTCTGTTACCTTATTTTCTGGACTGTTATGTTGTTGTTGTTGATGGTGGTGTATAAGCTTCAATACGTGCTATATAAATGTATGTTTCTTAATGATTCTTGGTAGTGCTACTCTTTTCTTTTCTTTACTGAAATGTGCAAATTTTTTTGAGTAATGGGCAGTGCTAGTAGTTGTTGTAGTTATTGCTTATGTAGTTCTTGATCCTTTGAATATCATATTATGTTGTTGTTGTAGTTACTATTTTAAGGTATTTAAGGGGAGCCTTGGAGTAACTGGTAAAGTTGCTGCAATGTGACCAGGAGGTCACGGGTTCAAGCCTTGGAAACAGCCTCTGGGCTCTGACAGAAATGCAAGGTAAGACTGCGTATAATTCACCCTCCTTGTGGTGGGTGCTTCCCCGGGCTCTGTGCATAGCGGGGGAGCTTTAGTGCACTGGGATGCCCCTTTTTTGTAGTCACTATTGTTAGAACAATAATGATAATTGTACAAGAAATTCAAAATAAAACTTGCTTGGCTTAGAGGCACGATAATACGCTTCTTGAAGATAGTTGGAGTCTCTCCCACGAGCAAACGGAAGAACTAGTGACAACTCTATCTTCGGGATTCAACTAAGCCACAAAACAAGTAGCATTCAAGAATGTTGCTCTTCTATTCTTGAATTGGTGATTTCACCATTTGATCAATGCCTCTCAACTGTTTTTCAAGGGGAAAGTAGTTTTGAGTGCTTGTCTTTTCCAAACAAAAGAAACACTATTTATAGGGTAAAATTTTCATGCAAGTGAAAAGTATTAATTAAGCAATAGTTAATAGGTTCATGAACAAAAATTATCTTTCTTTCAAGTTTCAAGAACCTAAAACGTAAATGAATTTACAATTGTTAATGCATTTGTTTCAATTGTAATTTCACATTCATTTTCTTTGTAACTCAAAATGCATTTGTTTCAATATTAATTGAAACATAAAAAACTTTTAACCGATGCACTTGTTCCAAAAAATTGATTGAAACATAAACTTCCGTAATAACAACTATTTCTTGGGTACTTCTGTTACCTTATTGTCTGGACTGATATGATGTTGTTGTTGTTGGTGTATAAGCTTCAATATGTGCCATATAAATGTATGCTTCTTAATGAGTCTTGGTAGTTGTACCCTTTTCATTTCTTTAGTGAAATGTGCAAATACTAGTAGTTTTTGCAGTATTGCTTATGTAGTTCTTGGTTCTTCTGTTATTATCTGTTGTTGTTGTTGACCTTTGAATATCATATTATGTTGTTGGAGTTACTCTTTCTTGGCTACTTCTGTTACCTTATTTTTTTTACTTGCACCGGGTGTCCGAGACTCTTCGAGCACTGACTAATCCCTGGGGTGCACACTTCTGTTACCTTATTTTCTGAACTGTTATGTTGTTGTTGGTGTATAAGCTTTCAATATGTGCCATATAAATGTACGTTTCTTGGTAATTTATACCCTTTTCATTTCTCTAGTGAAAGTGCAAATTTTTTTTGAGTAATGAGCAGTACTAGTAGTTGTTGTTGTAGTGATTATTATTTAGGTTGTTGATGATACATTTCACTCATGTCTGCCTTTTGAATATCATATTATGTTGTTGTAGTTACTACTTCTTGGCTACTTCTGTTACCTTATTTTCTGGAATGTTATGTTGTTGTTGTTGGTGGTGTATAAGCTTCAATATGTGCCATATATAAATGTATGTTTTCATGATTCTTGGTAGTTCTACCCTTTTCATTTCTTTAGTGAAATGTGTACATACTAGTAGTTGTTGTAGTATTTGCTTATGTTATTATCTGTTGTTGTCCTTTGAATATCATATTATGGTTGTTGTAGTACTGTTCTGTCTATCGGAAACGATGTCAGACGGTAGAGATAAGGTTTGCGCGTGGGTACTACCCTCCTAGACTCCCCACATTGTGGGACTATACACTGCTTATGTTTTTGTTGAGCTTCATTTCTCTAGTTTTTTGTACGTCCACTATCGTATTGTTTTGTTGTAGTACTATTCTGTCTATCGGAAACCATTTAAGAGGTAGAGATAAGGTTTGCGTGAACGTTGCCCTCCTGGGCTCGCCACTTTGTGGGACTATACGCTGCTTATGTTTTTGTTGAGGTTCATTGCTCTAGTTTTTTGTACGTCCACTATTGTATTGTTTTGTTGTAGTAATGTTCTGTCTATTGGAAACCATGTAAGAGGTAGAGATAAGGTTTGCGTGAACGTTACCCTCCTGGACTCGCCACTTTGTGGGACTTATATACGCTGCTTATGTTTTTGTTGAGCTTCATCGCTCTTGATGCTTGTTGGTAGTTCTACTACCTAGATTTTTTTGATTAATGAGCTTCACTGTATGCTTTTATGCTTCTTGGTAGTTCCACCGTTTCCGTTTTCAGTTCCTTACATAATAGTTAGTTCAGATTCCTCGAGTGATGAGCTTCACTGTGTTCTTAACGCTTCTTGCTACTTCTACCCTTTTCATTTCTCGAGTGAAAAATGCAGATTTTTGAGTAGTGAGCCCTTCTCATCTATGCTGCTCGGACTCTTCGAAAACTTCGATGGGTGCGTGTCGTATCCTCCAAACCCTTTCATCTTCTGTAACTGTATTTGGTGTATGTAACTATTTTGTGGCATAAAGATTAAATTTTGTAGTAAACTTTGACCAGTTTATACTTTGCTTCCTTTGGGGGTTTCATTTAAATAGTATTAACAGTATTAACAAGTAGAATGACCAGGGGATTCTTGGTACTTCTACCCTTTTCATTTCTTTAATTAAAAGCGCATATTTTTTTTTTTTTTGGAGATAATTGATTATTTAGGTTCTTGATAATAAATTTCACTCACTCATTTTGTGTATGTAACTATTTTCTGGCTTCTAAATCTGTATCTTGCAATTACCTGTTTAGGTGTATTGAAATGTTAGTACCATGTTTTTGTCCTTGCTTATTTTTGTGTATATTGAATTAAAAAGGAAGTATATTATAATAACTATGGTTGTATGGTCCCCATTGTCCTCTTATACTAGAAACTTGTTTCCATGACTTGTGTCCAGTACATGTGAAAAAAGACACAACATGTTAGCTGTGATCCATTATTTATGCATTATTGTTTTGTATAGCGAAGGGGAGCCTTGGAGTAACTGGTAAAGTTGGAGGTCACGGGTTCAAGCCTTGGAAACAGCCTCTGGCAGAGGTCACGGGTTCAAGCCTTGGAAACAGCCTCTGCAGAAATGCAAGGTAAGGCTGCGTACGATACACCCTTGTGGTGGGGCCCTTCCCCGGACACCGCGCATAGAGGTAGCTTTAGTGCACCGGGCTGCCCTTTTTTATTGTTTTGTATAGTAACTGTTTTTGACTACTTTGAATATGGTGGGCTGCATTTTAAATGCTGTTCTTTTCTAGCTTTATTTGTGTTGTTGATTGCATCTGTACAATAACAGCATCTTGACTATGTTGAGGTTGCTGTTTTCAATAATGTTTTGTTTAGATGGTGTTACAAACATCATATCCAACATTTTCGGTATAAATATGATAGTGGCATTAAAGTTAATGCATATATTTGTGAACTCGACGATGTGGAACAGTTGATGTAATCTGATGTGATTAATTTCCATCTTTCTGGAGATTACAGTTCCGACTAGTACTACTCTGGTGCTTGTCGCTTGGGTTTGTTTAACCGATTTCTAGAGTACTCTTCATAACTACGATGAGCTTTAGGAAGTTGGTCCGGAGTACTAGATTTGCCTACAAGTTTTGATCTCTGACGAGCAAAGATGAACGAATTAACAGTCTAGTGTGATAGTTGTTTTCGTAGTTGAAAACTGACAAGATATATCGAGAATGTAATAATTAAGCTGCAAAATGAGAGAGCAAATAGTGATGCATATGCCTAAATCTTTGCTTAGGGTCATCGGAATTTGGTTACTTGGGCGTTTGGCCATGCTTTTCGTAGTTGAAAACTGACAAGATATATCGAGAATGTAATAATTAAGCTGCAAAATGAGAGAGCAAATAGTGATGTATATGCCTAAATCTTTGCTTAGGGTCATCGGAATTTGGTTACTTGGGCGTTTGGCCATGCTTTTCGTAGTTGAAAACTGACAAGATATATCGAGAATGTAATAATTAAGCTGCAAAATGAGAGAGCAAATAGTGATGTATATGCCTAAATCTTTGCTTAGGGTCATCGGAATTTGGTTACTTGGGCGTTTGGCCATGCTATAGCTGAATCCGAGTCAGAACCATGGGATATATCTGTGTTACGATACAAGTCCAGTTTCATGTACATAGCTGTTGTTCCAGCTTGTCATTATTATGGCCATTTTGGCATGGTAGGAGTTTGGTTACACGATGTGTGCCTAAGTTTTTCTTTCTCCGGCCAGAATGAGTTACATGTTGTATCGCCAATGATAGTTCGTTTGGATATTCCTGTGCTGACTGCTGACGATATTGCAGGCATTTGCAGAGCAAGCAGAGTTGGAGTTTGCTATGGACGAAATGCTGATGATCTTCCTACGCCTGAAAAAGCCGTGCAGCTCATTCAAATGCACAACATTAAATATGTAAGGATATACGACTCAAATATCCAGGTCCTCAAGGCCTTTGCGAATACTGGAATCGAGCTTATGGTTGGAATTCCAAACTTAGACTTGCTGTCGTTTTCTCAGTTCCAGTCTAATGCCAATACATGGTTGAAAAACAGCATACTTCCTTACTATCCAGCCACGAAAATCACTTACATAACCGTTGGTGCTGAACTCACCGAAGCCCCGAATAGTACGTCTGCTCTGGTGGTATCTGCTATGCAAAATGTGTTAACAGCGTTGAAAAAAGCCGGTCTTCATAAGAGGATTAAAGTCTCTAGTACACATTCGTTGGGTGTGTTATCCCGGTCATTCCCACCTTCTGCCGGGGCATTTAACAGTCGTCACGCTTTTTTTCTAAAGCCAATGTTGGAATTCCTTGCAGAGAACCAGTCACCTTTTATGATCGACTTGTATCCGTATTACGCATATAGAGATTCTACCACCAATGTGTCCCTCGACTACGCGATATTTGAGGCATCCTCTGAAGTGATCGATCCCAACACTGGTCTACTCTACACGAACATGTTCGATGCTCAGCTTGATGCTATTAACTATGCTTTAATGGCTCTGAATTTCAAAACAATCAATATCATGGTCACTGAGACAGGCTGGCCGTCTAAAGGATCTCCGAAAGAGACAGCTGCAACTCCAGATAACGCGCAAACCTACAACACAAATCTGATACGACATGTTATCAACGATACTGGAACTCCTGCAAAGCCAGGAGCGGCAGTTGATGTTTATGTTTTTTCATTGTTCAATGAGAACAGAAAGCCTGGTTTAGAATCAGAGAGGAACTGGGGTTTATTTTTCCCAGACCAGACGAGCGTGTACAACCTCGATTTTACTGGAAAGGGTGTTGTAGACATGCCTGCAGGTGGAAACACGACCGGTTCAAATGGAACGTGGTGCATTGCTTCACCTTCTGCATCTGAACCTGACCTTCAGAACGCGTTGAGTTGGGCTTGTGGTTCTGGAAATGTAGACTGCTCTGCTATACAACCCAGCCAACCTTGTTTCGAGCCTGATAACCTTGCATCACATGCATCTTACGCGTTCAACAATTACTACCAGCAAAATGGTGCTACTGACATCGCTTGCAGTTTTGGAGGAGTCGGCGTTAGAACAAACAAGAATCCAAGTATGTACATAGACACTCATCTTATTCTCTTCCTTTAATGCATGTATATACCATGTTCAACGTAGACCGAGTAGTATTAGATCTTGTAAATGTAGAATTCCATGTTAGTCGAAACATAATGTCGGTACTAGCTCATGTTAGTTCAGTGTCAATTGTTAGTATAGTACATATGCTGTATAAGTTCAGAAGCTACAATGTCTATTTTCTGCAGTTACCTGGATGTTGTCGGTATGTAGACAGACATCGAACAGCCTCCTCTTGTAGTTGAGTGATATCAACAACTTTATTTTGACGACGCTCCTATGTCTGACTGTTCTTTTTTCCATTTCAGGTTATGACAACTGCCTCTACGCAACGGCTGGGTATGTACATCTAACTAGATCATTCTTCAACTGCACACACTACTGTATCCTCTTCTTCTGATTGTAATGTTTTTCGTCTTCTTGTTTTGAATCTCGTAGGGGTAAAAAAGCTATCGCTAGTAATGCAACGGCTACTCCTTCCAAGACATCATCGTCATCCCCTCAAAGGAGTTGCCGGTGGACTCAACATCTACTTATGGCTTTTCCTTTGTTCCTCCTGGTACCCTTCTGAATATGTCTCCGTAAAAGCAGTATAATTGCTCCCTTGAGAGAAGGGCTACAAATATTGCTCTTCTCAAATGTGTTGGTGGAGCCAAGGGTGTTTGGGTTATTGATGCAGATACTATATATACTGCACAAATTTTGTATGATATCCAAAGTAGAAAGATCCTTGGTAGATGTAAAATAGAAGAAGTTTCCAGTCTTTCAAACAATGGAGAAACATTTGTAATCTATTTTGTTGATTCATTGTCCAGAAAACTTGGCACTAAATTCATTTTTAGTGAATCTTTTTCATATATAGTATTGAAAAGACTAAGATCATGGAAGTTGGTCTGATTTTTGGGATATCAAAACATACCCAATGTAATCCTACAAGACGCGGGGGTCTAAGAGTAGAGTGTACATAAGCCTTACCCTAACTCACAGAGCGGTGTGTGAGTAGCGCATGGAGTCGTCAAATAGGAGAGTAATCTATGTTGCATGGAGTCGTCAAAAATGTCAATGAGTGCATGTCTAATTTGCCAAAATTAGTGTATTTTTGAAGAATTCGACACGATGTAACATTAAAAATGAATAGTCCGCGCAACTTAGGGAGATATAACAGAACACCCCAGAGCACACATTCTAAGACACTTGTTTGGGACTGAGGTGTAGCTGCTTGGTTTGAAATTCATACTTCAAGATATGTTGTTCTTCAAATTTAGTTGAGTGTGTGTGGGGTGGGGTGGGGTGGGTGGGGGTGGGGGGCATCCGATACAAAACATGAAGAAGAGCCTTGAAGTAACCGGTAAAATTACTGATGTGACCAGGAGGTCATGGGTAAGGCTGTTGTGGGGCCCTTCCTCGGACACTGCGCATAGCGGTAGCTTTAGTGCACCGGGCGACCCTTTTTTGAATACAAAACATACATAGAAACAGAAGCATTTCAAATGTTTGAAAGATAAATCCAGGAGCTGTATATTACACAAGCCAAATGTTGTGCAAAGTGAAATCCATTTTTAGGTACCAACAACCATTCCACTCTCAAAAATAATCTGAGGGCCTCACTTGAAAATAATTTAAAGCAATTCTTGCAAAATCAAAATACAAAAGATAAAAACTGTTTGAATCCAGAAAGAAGTCATATCTACCACTTCCCAACTCTTGATGAGTATCCATCATAAGCAAACAACCACAATCTTCAATAAGCAAACATATCGAATGGAGATTCTGCAACCATTTCAAAGGGAGGCAAGTAATTAGGAAGTCGATCTTGTGGGAAGAATATCGAAAGAAATCCCGAAGGTGGATAACACTTACCAGTAAATTAATAACCTTGATCGTAGAGATAATCGCCAAGCCTCTCAACAACCAGGTTGCACTGACCAGGAGTCATTGGTTCATCATAGATACCAATGAGTAAAGCCTGGTTAGTCTTTTTTATGGTAATACCGCCCGGTCCCTGAACACAAATTCGATTCAGTTCAATTACTCTCCAAATAAGTATAAAACTTTACACAATTTTCTGAAATGTAGGAAATCGTCTAGTCGCATTCTGCTTGCTTACACAGAAATGCACAACCTTATTGTCCGCAGTTTCTTTCAACAAGATTATGAATGTACGTAAGAGATACCTTCTTTCCTCGAATGACAACCCCTGCTTCCCCTTGAATGACCATGTACTTTGAGCCACCGAGATGCAGACCAGTTGGAGCAAGTGAACCGGGCTCATTAAAATCATTCAGGATGGCATCAATCTCTGCAGGTTTGAACTACAACAACATGGATATCGATAAGTTGCAAAGTCTTTCACAAAGAGTCAAGATCACAAAATTAGAAGGCAAACATATTCATAAACTCCTCCCCAGATACACTGCGTTTGTTGTTGTTGTAAACATATTCATAAACAACTTGCAATTGACTATAAAAAAACGTTCTTGTTGTTGACAGCATTAGTGTATCAAGATCAAGTCTCATCCCACATTCCTCAATAGTTCTTCGGTAGAACTCAACACTGCCTTTATTTGAAACCATTCTCAATCAGTCATTTCGTTAGATCTACTTATCAAGATCAAGACTTTACCACATTTCTCAGTAGTTCATCGGTGGAACTCAACATTGCTTTAATTCAAAACCATTTTCAATCAATCATTTCGTTAGTCCAAGCTAGTCAAAATCAAATATATCAATCCTCCATATCGATTCCTACCATCTACTTATCAAGAACAAGTCTTTACTCTTTACCACATTCTTTGTAGTTCTTCATCGGAACTCAACATTATCTTTATTAGAAACCATTTCCAAGCAATCATTTCATTAGTCCAACCTAGTCAAGATCATCACGTCTTGACTACATTTCTTAGTAGTTTTCATCGGAACTCAACATTACCTTTTTCAAAAAAAGTTTCAATCAATCATTTCACTTAGTCCAAGGTAGTCAAGATCAACTATATAAATCCTCTATATCGGTTCCTACCATCTACTTATCAAGATCAAGCCTTTACTACATTTCTTAATAAACTTTTTTCCTCAAATTTAAGGAAAATGACTTCCCTCCGTAAAGTAAGGGAAACATTTTCCAAAATATTTACGCCAATCAAACATGAGAAAATTGAAAAATATTTCCCTATTGGAAGATTGGTCTTTACTTCTGAAGACGGGTATTTACCTAATTCCCTCAATCCGATCAGTTGGTGCTTGAAACAATTTTGTATTCTCCACATTACTATATTTCTAGAGTCAACAATTTTATATAAGGAACTACTGAACTCAAAGTTCAAGGATGAAACGAAAAAGAAATGTGTATTGGTTCTACCCCCTAATTTTTTATGGAAAGATGAATCTTTTTCTCGAAGGATCAGAAAAAAGTTCTTCTATCAGAACTCAACATCACCTTTTTTCAAAACCATTTCAACCAATCATTTCGCTTACCTCTACATCAAATTCTACCATCTACTTATCAAGATCAAGTCTTTACTACTCAACACAGATATTATTCAAAACCATTTTCAATCAAATCATTTTGCTTAGTCCAAGCAAGTCAAGATCAGCTATATGCATCAAAAGCATATTCAATCAAATCATTTTGCTTAGTCCAAGCAAGTCAAGATAAGCTATATGCATCAAAAGCATATTCAATCAAATCATTTCGCTTAGTCCAAGCAAGTCAAGATCAGCTATATGAATCAAAACCATTTTCAATCAGATCATTTCGCTTAGTCTAAGCAAATCAAGATTAGTCCAAGCAACACAGATATTATTCAAAACCATTTTCAATCAAATCATTTTGCTTAGTCCAAGCAAGTCAAGATCAGCTATATGCATCAAAAGCATATTCAATCAAATCATTTTGCTTAGTCCAAGCAAGTCAAGATCAGCTATATGAATCAAAAGCATATTCAATCAAATCATTTCGCTTAGTCCAAGCAAGTGATCAGCTATATGCATCAAAAGCATATTCAATCAAATCATTTCGCTTAGTCCAAGCAAGTCAAGATCAGCCATATGCATCAAAAGCATATTCAATCAAATCAATTCGCTTAGTCCAAGCAAGTCAAGATCAGCTATATGAATCAAAACCATTTTCAATCAGATCATTTCGCTTAGTCTAAGCAAATCAAGATTAGCTATATGCATCAAAAGCATATTCAATCAAATCATTTTGCTTAGTCCAAGCAAGTCAAGATCATCTATATGCATCAAAACCATTTTCAATCAAATCATTTCGCTTAGTCCAAAGCAAGTCAAGATCAGCTCTATGAATCAAAACCATTTTAAACACAACCCACAACCAATAACAACAAGATCTATGGAATATTCACAAATCACCTAAATAGTCCAGTGGTCAATGAAGTGGATTGAGAACCTGAGGTCTCAGGTTTAAATTCCAGCACACAAAAATAAAAACACTAGGTGATTCTTTTCATTGTACTAGCCTTGGTGGACAGACTTATCCGATTGCTTATGTTAGGTGGCAAGTATCCCATGGATTTAATCCAGGTTCGCAAAAGCTAGCCCAAACACCACAATTATAAAAAAAATTACTTTTTTTTTTACTAATAGATCCTTCAATTATCAATCTCAAATCTCAATAACCCAACTAAGTCAAAGATCCAACAATTCAAATCCCCAAAACACTAGGTGATTCTATCTATTCTAGCCTTGGTGGACAAACTTACTCGATATCTTTTGCTGATATGAGGTGACAGGTATTCCGTGGATTTAATCCAGATTCGCAAAAGCTGACCCGAACACCACAGTTATAAAAAAAAATTTCTTTTTTTACTAATAGATCCTTCAATTATCAATCTCAAATCTCAATAACCCAACTAAGTCAAAGATCCAACAATTCAAATCCCAAAAACACTAGGTGATTCTATTTACTCCATATCTTTTGCTGATGTGAGGTGACAGGTATTCCGTAGATTTAATCCAGGTTCGCAAAAACTGGCTCGAACACCACAGTTATAAAAAAAATATACTTTTTTTACTAATAGATCCTTCAATTATCAATCTCAAATTTCAATAAACCAAGTTACACAAAGATCCAACAATTCAACTCAATTAACTAAATTTGATATCACAATTCACAAAATCATTCAAAAGGGTAAAATGAAAAAATATTTTAAAAAATTAAAAAAAATATTATTATTATTTTTTTTACCTGAGGGAAAGTAGAGCTTTTAGCCCAAACAGAACCATCAAGTCCAATAATGGCGGCAGCACTAAGGTGGTTCCCTTCGATTTCACACATGAGATGCTCATCGACATATGTTTGCCACGACATGATGATGATTTTCCGATGATGTTTTTTTTTTTTTATTTTTTTTTCGAGATTTATGGAATTTTTTTTTTGTGTTGTGTATTTGTGAGAGAGAGAATAATGTGTGAGAAAATGAATGAGAATTATCATGGGGATTTATTTAGATTTGTGTGGGGGTTCCATGGCATTGTGAAAAGACAATAATGCCCTTGAATTATTATAATCTTTTGGTAGTATTATTTTAAGAGTAAACCATCTAGTACCACCCTTAACTACGACTAAATTTGCAACGATACGCTCGACCTTCACGGGGGTCCTATTACTCGCTGAGTTAAATTTTAGCGTATTTTTGTCAATTTTTTTAGCCGACACAACACCTTTGACGTGGACCCCATTTTTATGTAAGCACAAAAGAATAACAAAAATACGCTAAAATTGAGTTCTAATAGGATCCCTGTAAAGTTGGAGTGTGTCGTAGCAACTTTGGTCATAATTCGAAGGGGTACTGAATGTTTATCTCTTATTTTAACAACAATGTACTGGATTTTCATAGAGTGAGATCTGAAAAGGATAGAAGAATGTACGCAAATTCTGTTGCTATCTCTTGGATAGGTATCACATGGAGGTTGTCTTATGCGGTTTATATCTTCTGTCTGATTATTGAATTACTGCTTATGGAGCAGATTAGCATAAAGTGTTCATCCAAAATAGAGAGACCGTGGTAGAGATTGCGAGTTTTACTGAAAGTTCGAAAAAAAAAAGGAGAACATAAGTGATGAAATTTGATATCATAAACTCTTAATAGGCAAATTCATGATGTAATCTATAGATCCACGTAAACTCGATAATTTTTGTATAAATTATACGCTTAAATTCAGCTATTGTCGTTTATTAACCAAAATTTAATATGAGAATCTATAAATCTTAAATTCTAAATCTCCTTATTTTCTAGATTACTATATTAGATTTGGCAAGGAAAAGTTGCATGGTTTTATAAATAAATTTAATGTACTGATTAATTTTTTCATAGAATCTGTTATCCGAAAAAGATACAGTTTACGAGGTTAAAAACACACACGTTAAATCTAACTATGTTTACGTTTGTGCCAATGAAACGAGGTCCTGGAAGGTGTTCTCCGATAGCTGGGGTGCCCTCCACGAAAGCTATAATCGATCGAGAAAATAAAGAGAAAAAGTAATGCGTGAAGAATAAGCTATGAGAGTATTGTATTGCATAGTCGAATTTCAGATGGTTTACAAGTGAAGAGAAATTCCTATTTATAGAGAACAATGAATGACTAATAACTATGTAAAACAGGTTTTCTTAGGAGGCCCCTATAGTAATATAGCTAATGACGAGATGCCAGCTGATATTCCATCCGTTATGTTGCAACCGCTAACCACTATCTTTTGTCAAGATTAGACGGGTATACTCTGTGTTCGTACACCTAACCCTGACGTCTTTATAGGGGGGGGGGGGGTTATTGCGCATGCGAGTTTGATATAGTCCATTTGATACCTTCATATCCTCCGGGGGGGTCCGGGGGGGAGGGGGAGCATCTACTTCATAGAGTGTCTCTCTCGAGATGTCATTGAGCAGAGGTCCTATCAGCGACAACGAGTACGAAGCTCGTCATACAGTGCTCACTTGTGAGAGATTTCGTTACCCTAATCCTAAATAATCTTTACCTGATACAGAATCGCACGTATGAAACTTAAACTCTTCAAATAATGTGATTATCATGAATCCTTTGAACATCGAACTTGTGGAGTGGCTTAAAGTACCCCCTCCCTTTTAATTTAAGTGAATATATTTAAGTGTCCACATGGAATAAAAATGTGAAATTTGTGATGTACACAAAATAATTTCTATAAATAGAAAAAATTTAATATTAATTTCTTCTTAATATAAAATGGGTTCATACATTTTTCAAACAATTTTTTAAAAAATAGTATCGCACTATCATAACTAAAATAGATAGAATTATTATTTTTTATAAATGAATAAAGTTGAATGTGTGAGATTAGTTGTACACCTAACCTTATTTAATTTGGGACTGACGTAATTATGAATAAATTATTGCTTTAAGATAATTATTTAGAAATGGTCTTCTTTTTTAGAACCAAATATAAAAATATATTATTATTATCATAATTTTAATTTTTTTTTTTAGGGAACCATCATATCAACTCCATGTGGTACCTGCCTTAAAGAGTGATTTTCAAGACAAAAATAAATTATTCTATGAATTCGAAATAAAATTTTAATCCTATAAGGCTATAACTCTTTTCTTCGAAAAATTATTTATTATTTTAAGAAGTTTACGGTCGATATAAAGATGGCTTCAAAAAATTAATTATTATTTTAAGAAGTTTACGATCGATATGAAATTAGTTGAGATTTTTTTTTTTTAATTATATTATGATCGTGCACTCGATAAAATAAATTTATAAATGTCATTGCCCTTTTTCACTTTGCAAATTATTTTATTAGTAAAAATGAATTTGATGGTGGAATATTGCTTAAAATAGCATCCTACCACTACTCTACATGATTGAATGTCCAACTTTGAGATCTTCTATCATTCCAACCATACCCCCACCCCCCCACCCACCCTACACCCACCCACCCTATTCTTATTTGACCCTTAAAGTTTCTAATAAGTGCAAAAATATTTTTTTCTAACAGTTCGTTATACTGAAATTTTTTTTATGTGCAGAATATGTGAAAGATTCGTCCACAAGGATTTATCGTACGCAATCTTATCAATTTGATTTTTGTAAAAAGTTATTTTCAAAGCTTTAACTCATTACCTCCTGATCAAATTCCTCATTCGAGATTTATGATTTGACAAGGAGGGGGGGGGGGAATTTCTACATTTAATTAGTGCACTAAAATTAATACACTAAATTGCATTAGTTCATTTTATAATATATATATAGATAGAGGGGCTGAGACCGATATATTTTATAGGCTGAGGCCAAGGGTTCAAGTTTCTTTCTTTCTCTGTTGGCTTTATCGTTTAGTGATAACAAGTAGAGTGCATAAAACACTATTCGTCTTAATTATGTAGTAACGTTAGATTGCAAATGCGACAAATGAAATTTATTGACGCTAATTTGAGATCAATCGCGTTCGTTCTAACCCGACCTCAGTATAAAAAGCATGACAGAATCGATGGTGGTCAATTTTTCTTCATCTTCATACAGCTAAACACAGTGTTAGAGCCAGAAATTTAATGAAAAGTGTGCAAAACTAAATATACACTCATAATAGCTATCATTTAATAAAATACTATATTATAAGATCTTTATAAAATAAAATTGCAATTCCTATACCTAAAAGTATGCTTTGCTAGTATTATGATTTTGACAAAGCAAAAAAGTTGAAATAATATCAATTAATGGAATCTTGAGTTGGCACCTCTAATGGCCAGCAAATGGCATTGTAGAAATATCATTTTCCACTTTTTTTTTTTTTTTCAAAGTCATAATCTACTTTAGCTTTTTAAAAAGTTGAAGATGAAATAATGACATTTTTTTAAATATCATTCTTATCTAATTAAGTTTTTTGAAAAGAATTAATCTATTTTTTTTTATAAGCAGAAGCGGAATCGTGATTTTACTGAAGAGGATTTAGAATATGAAGAAGTAAACATGCGAAGAAGTTGAAGGAGATTCAACATCTATTAAGTATCTATAAGAAAATAATTATAACCAGATATACATAGTATAATTTATTTATTTTTGTAGAAAGAGGTTTGATCATGCAATTCTACCTTATTTTGAACGGCAAACAACATAAATCCCGACAGTTTGAAGCTTAATTCCAGAAAATTTCGATATTTTGCATAATTACTGAAAATCTCGATTTTGGATCCTTCGAACTACATAATTAGCTTCTGATACATCGAATGAAGATACATTTTTTTACTTTGTAAAAACACATAATTAGCTCTCGATATTTTTTTTTCGATTTTGTACCTATCGAGATACGTAATCCATCCAACGAAGATACATTTTTTCCTTTCTACGGATACATCATTAGCTCCAACACATTTTTTTCGATTTTGGATCTGTCGAGATACATAATTAGCTCCAGATACATCCAACGAAGATACATAATTAGTTGAAAAATTTATAATTATTTTATAAGGGTGAGAATTTATGTAAATATGATAAATTAAGATGTATATTTATATTTATATTTATATTATTTTTCCTAATTTTTAAATGAATGGAGTAATAGACAAAGAATATTTGGACCTACTAACATGGAAGTCTTTAGTACCAAAAGCCCATTTTTAGATGAGTGTTCAATTGGGCTTGCTAGATTTCAAACCCATAAGCCCAACTAAACATGGGCTTGTCTAATTAACCAATTACTTAGGCCCGGTATAAATTGACGTGGTTCGGTCTGATTTATCCATTATCAATTTGATTTATTAATTTTTTATGTGTAAATATGCTAACTCGATAATCAAATATGTGTGATTGATTGATTCTTCACGACTCAGTTTGACGATAGGAAAATGCTCCTTAAACTTGTTTTTTTTTTTTTTTTTTTTCTTTTCGCTTTGTCATAGTTTTATTTGTTCATATACACTACGGACCTTGTTTTAGTGTCTACGAGTTAGAGTCAATGAGTTACGCTCTTTATATATGTGTCAATTTTTTTTCACACACACATATATAATACGAATCAGACGCTTTAGTTTCTACCAGACCTGCTACGTCTAGTCTGACCTGACGTAAATTTTAAAAAAGAATACTTCATAGATCATCATGGAGTAACCTTTTTTTCACAAATTTGGTTAGGGTTTAGGAGGAATAACTATCAAGAAGGCAATTTAATCTTTATATTTTGGTATGTATAATGAGCTTGTGTTTATATCAAACTATAAATTTACTATAGTTTAAATAACATGTTAATTAATCCCGACTTAAGTGTTAAAATTTTATACACAAACACATATTAGGTCGTGTGTTTATTGACTTGACATAAATATCAGATGAAGATAATTTTTACCGTTCAACAAATATGAAAGATAAAAACCCAATTATTATTGCTTTTGGATTAAAAAGTAAAAAGCCTTTACAATTAGTGTACTTTAAAAATGTCTTAAAGTTTAACTAAACTAATTAATTAGGTCAAAAATGCTTTTTGGATTGTTAAACACCACAATCATGAACCTTAACCAACACAATTTTTTTTTTTTTTTTTTTTTTTTTTTAACATCAAAATAAGTATCAATCAATTAAAAATAATATATAATTATCAATAAATGGCCATGATTATCTGATTCATATTTAATGGTGATCATGATTATCTGATTCATATTTAATGGTGATCATGATTAATGTGGGATCTGCATTTAGGAAGTTTTTTCAAAGCTAAATTGGTCCCCATACTTTTTTTTTTTGTAGTTACTATGAGAAATTATTTACGGTTTTTATGGATAGGGTTACTTGATACTTATACAGACGGAAAATAGTATGTATTTGGTAGAATAATCGATATGTGCACAAGTAGAACTGTAAAAGTAATGTAGTTTATGAGTAACGGATTCATATGAATTCCTCAATAATTTTGGCTCAAACTTTTTGTATGTATATTAAGGCCCTGTTTGGCCATGAAAATCGTAATTTTTTCGGATTTGGAGTTGGAGTTGTGTTTGACAATGAATATAAATCAAAGTTGTTTCTGAAATTTTGTGAGAGAAATATGAGTGAAAAAAGTGAAAACAAGTAAAACTTGCATTCACTTTTCCAAATACAATTCTGAAATTGTATTTGGAATTCGCATGGCCAAACAAATATTGTTTTTACCTTTTTCACTAAAGTGAAATAATTTTCGAAAAAAAGTTAGTGGCAACTTTTCATGGCCCAAACGACTACTAAAAGATTCACTAAACATGTATAAATTACGTAATATGTATAAGTAATTTATTCCGAAATAAGTAAGTTATCTTGCCTATAATAACAACATATAATTCAATATTGTCTTACCCTATACCGCTACAAAAAAATAGAAATTAATAATGGACAAACTTATGGCTAAACAGTAAAATTCATTATCAATTTTATTCAGTGATAAATTATTCTAAAAAAATTCTTTTAGTTACATATGAGTTATTTAATGATAGATTGACGATAGTTTTTTTTTCCCGCTAATTTCAAATTTCCTTATGTAGTGCTAAACTATTGAACTTCTAAACCTAAAATTAAATTCTGAATTCGCTTTTATTATTTTCGAGGGGTGGGGATTAAAATCTAATTATTTTAGAGACAACAAAGAAACACATGTGTGCATGATAGACATAAAGAAGAATATTTGTATAGAGTATAGAGTATATATTCATGAGGATTTTTTTATTTTTTTTTTTAAAAAGTGATTTAATGGTGGAGAACGTTATGTTTGGAATTTATTAAAAAGGACAAAAACTCAATTATTTTTTGAAAATTGTACTGAAATTAACGGTTTCAAAAATTGATGTGAAATATATTTTTCCCTTTTTGGAAATTCAATCAAGAATAATAATTCTAGAGATTTACTCCTTAAAAAAAAATCATTGGATTTTACCGTTAATAATTGGAAGTTATATGTTGGTGCATTTTATTATTAAAATAAAAATATTAAAATGAATGACAATTAGTTGACATAAACTGAAGAAAGTGGTGTCATTATTCTTGTAACTCTCACCACATTATATTTTTGTGTCAGTGGGTATAAATTGTGATAAAGATGATCATAAGTTCTTGTAACTCTCAAGGTCATTAGTTTTTGTAACTACATGACTGGGTATATATATATATTCATTCTTATTGGGTTATCGGTTTAACCAATAACCCAATAAGAAAAAATCGAACCGAATCAATAACCAAATAATTTTTTTTATAAAATCATTAAAAAATCGTTAACCCAATAATCCAATAACAATAAACCAATAACATTTTTATCGGTTCGGTTTATCGGTCGGTTCGATTTTTGCACAGCCCTATACATGACCATTACTTTCATGTAACTTATGTAACATCCAATCATTCATGTACCCACTTTACTGCACAACATTCGTCCTATTCAATACAAGAGTTGATATCTCACCTATAAATAGAGGTTGTCTCGCATGTTATTGCATGTACAGTGAAATATGATAAGTGTAAAAAAAGATTATAGTGTGTAGTAGTGGAAGAGAGAGTTGAAACAAAGAAAATATTCTAAGTCTACAACTATATATTCACTTTACAAATGAGAGTTATTATTATATTAGTGAAAGAAAGAGTTGAGACGAAAGAAAATATTCTAAGTCTTTAACTATATTCAATATACAAAGAGAGTAAATATATGTTGAAGGAAGGTGTTCTTATGGTGGAGCTTTGGACTCTTCAACTAATCCGAAGTTGTTTGAGTTGTACATCGTTGATGAGCTGTTGTATCCTGGAGGGGACAAGTCAAGAGGTATACTGCAGGATCGGTGTAAATTATGCCAATCTCCTTAAAGAAAGCGAGATATCCGCACAGAGACAGATCTAGAATTTAAAGGTTGTGGGTTCCTAACTTATAATTTTTACCACTAGACCAACAACACACTTTGTTTGTGGGTTCCCAACTTATATATGTATTAGTTTTTTCAATATAAATTCAAGAACTGTACGAAAGTTATGGGTTTCCGGGAACCCGCACGTAAAGCTGTGCATCCGCCCCTTTACCGTGCCTCAGCCAAGAAGAAAATGATCTTATTTTCTTTATTTTTTTTGTTCATTTTATTTTAACTGTGACAATTATTGTAATTTATGGTATATTATACCAATATTATATATATATATCGTGTCTACCAAAAATAAAATAAAATTAGAAGTTTCATTTTAACGGTATATTATACTATATTATATTAACTTTGTATATCAATTTTCGTATTATTTGTTCTTCGCATACTATTTCTCTTTGCTACTTAATTACTTTAAGAAATAAGTCCTACAATGCGCGAAGTTACGGGCTATTTTGCCGAGTTACTTAGAGAGAGTTGTCTCGCGCCCCTAGGTATTCTTTACCTATCCACCTGTGTCGGTATCGGGTACGGGTACCCTCTTGCTCAAATTCGTTCGAGCTTTTCCTGGGAGTATGGCATAGGTTACTTCAGCGCCGTAGTGCTTGGTATTCGAACATTGGCTCGAGGCATTTTCTCTACCCCTTCTTACCCTGGAAAAAGGGCAGGGACACCTTACGTTCTTGAACCGATAACCATCTTTCGGATAACCTAGCCTCCTCAGTCCCTCGGGACCAACAAGGGGTAGTACAGGAATATTCACTTGTAATCCACCGACTGCGCCTTTCGGCTTGATCTTAGGCCCTGACTCACCTTCTGTGGACGAATCGTGCGGAGGAACCCTTAGGTTTTATATATATATACATATATATATATATATATATATATATATATATATATTAAATTTTGAGTGTGTTTGTAAGAGATATATGATTACGAAAGTGTTAATATTTTTCAAATCACGTTATGATTAAATTTAATGCTGCTTTAAAATAATGCATAACTTGCCCAATTCATATAGAATAGCATTTAATGGAGCGCAAAATTTCACGTGTTGGTATGAAATATGATATATTATATATAAAATATTTATATGCATCAAATCAATAAATTATAATTAATTTTCACTAAAAATTGATTCAGAATCACGAATCGCATATTTTTTATCTAATAGTTTTGATGTGCGATATATGATTAATGGATATATCAAAATGCACAAACAAGGATTTGTCAAAGAATTAAGTCAGATGATATATGTTAGTTTTCTTAACATAATTAGAGGGAGATAATAAACAACTATAAAATATGTTAGGAGTTATCACCAATTCATCATTCAAAAGATAATTCAAGTCAAATGACGAAAGCATTTGCTGACTCAAATTTAATCTCATATTTAGCTTTATTACAGTGAATGTCTACTTGTACGTTTATTAGGAGAAAAGTTAGAAACCTTAACTTTGAAATCAAGTCGGTTTTTTTCTATAAATAAAAACGTTTTTCCTTCATTGTAATTCATCCCATACCCATTAATACAATCTCTCAAGATAAATACATAAAACAACAACAACAACAACAACAACAAACCTAATGTATTCCCACCAAATGGGGTTTAGGGAGAGTAAAATGTACGCAGTCCATATCGCTACCTCCAAAGAAGTAGAGAGGCTGTTTTCGATAGACCTCCGGCTCAAGATAAAGAATAGCTAACAAGGTTATAGTAATACATGAAACAGGATGGGTGGCATTGTAGAAATATCATTTTCCACTTCTTTTTTTTTTTCAAAGTCATAATCTACTTTAGCTTTTTAAAAAGTTGAAGATGAAATAATGACATTTTTTTTAAATATCATTCTTATCTAATTAAGTTTTTTGAAAAGAATTAATCTATTTTTTTTTATAAGCAGAAGCGGAATCGAGATTTTACTGAAGAGGATTTAGAATATGAAGAAGTAAACATGCGAAGAAGTTGAAGGAGATTCAACATCTATTAAGTATCTATAAGAAAATAATTGTAACCAGATATACATAGTATAATTTATTTATTTTTGTAGAAAGAGGTTTGATCATGCAATTCTACCTTATTTTGAACGGCAAATAACATAAATCCCGACAGTTTGAAGCTTAATTTCAGAAAATTTTGATATTTTGCATAATTACTGAAAATCTCGATTTTGAATCTATCGAACTACTTAATTAGCTTATGATACATCGAATGAAGATACATTTTTTTACTTTGTAAAAACACATAATTAGCTCTCGATATATTTTTTTCGATTTTGTACCTATCGAGATACGTAATCCATCCAACGAAGATACATTTTTTCCTTTCTACGGATACATCATTAGCTCCGACACATTTTTTTTTCGATTTTGGATCTGTCGAGATACATAATTAGCTCCAGATACATCCAACGAAGATACATAATTAGTTGAAAAATTTATAATTATTTTATAAGGGTGAGAATTTATGTAAATATGATAAATTAAGATGTATATTTATATTTATATTATTTTTCCTAATTTTGAAATGAATGGAGTAATAGACAAAGAATATTTGGACCTACTAACATGGAAGTCTTTAGTACCAAAAGCCCATTTTTAGATGAGTGTTCAATTGGGCTTGCTAGATTTCAAACCCATAAGCCCAACTAAACATGGGCTTGTCTAATTAACCAATTACTTTGGCCCGTTATAAATTGACGCGGTTCGGTCTGATTTATCCATTATCAATTTGATTTATTAATTTTTTTATGTGTAAATATGCTAACTCGATAATCAAATATGTGTTATTGATTGATTCTTCACGACTCAGTTTGACGATAGGAAAATGCTCCTTAAACTTGTATTTTTTTTTATTTTTTTTTCGGTTTGTCATAGTTTTATTTGTTCATATACACTACGGACCTTGTTTTAGTGTCTACGAGTTAGAGTCAATGAGTTACGCTCTTTATATATGTGTCAATTTTTTTTCACGCACACATATATAATACGAATTAGACGCTTTAGTTTCTACCAGACCTGCTACGTCTAGTCTGACCTGACGTAGATTTTAAAAAAGAATACTTCATAGATCATCATGGAGTAACCTTTTTTCACAAATTTGGTTAGGGTTTAGGAGGAATAACTATCAAGAAGGCAATTTAATCTTTATATTTTGGTATGTATAATGAGCTTGTGTTTATATCAAACTATAAATTTACTATAGTTTAAATAACATGTTAATTAATCCCGACTTAAGTGTTAAAATTTTATACACAAACACATATTAGGTCGCGTGTTTATTGACTTGACATAAATATCAGATGAAGATAATTTTTACCGTTCAACAAATATGAAAGATAAAAACCCAATTATTATTGCTTTTGGATTAAAAAGTAAAAAGCCTTTACAATTAGTGTACTTTAAAAATGTCTTAAAGTTTAACTAAACTAATTAATTAGGTCAAAATGCTTTTTGGATTGTTAAACACCACAATCATGAACCTTAACCAACACAATTTTTTTTTTTTTTAATTTTTAATTTTTTAACATCAAAATAAGTATCAATCAATTAAAAATAATATATAATTATCAATAAATGGCCATGATTATCTGATTCATATTTAATGGTGATCATGATTATCTGATTCATATTTAATGGTGATCATGATTAATGTGGGATCTGCATTTAGGAAGTTTTTTCAAAGCTAAATTGGTCCCCATACTTTTTTTTTTTGTAGTTACTATGAGAAATTATTTACGGTTTTTATGGATAGGGTTACTTGATACTTATACAGACGGAAAATAGTATGTATTTGGTAGAATAATCGATATGTGCACAAGTAGAACTGTAAAAGTAATGTAGTTTATGAGTAACGGATTCATATGAATTCCTCAATAATTTTGGCTCAAACTTTTTGTATGTATATTAAGGCCCTGTTTGGCCATGAAAATCGTAATTTTTTCGGATTTGGAGTTGGAGTTGTGTTTGACAATGAATATAAATCAAAGTTGTTTCTGAAATTTTGTGAGAGAAATATGAGTGAAAAAAGTGAAAACAAGTAAAACTTGCATTCACTTTTCCAAATACAATTCTGAAATTGTATTTGGAATTCGCATGGCCAAACAAATATTGTTTTTACCTTTTTCACTAAAGTGAAATAATTTTCGAAAAAAAGTTAGTGGCAACTTTTCATGGCCCAAACGACTACTAAAAGATTCACTAAACATGTATAAATTACGTAATATGTATAAGTAATTTATTCCGAAATAAGTAAGTTATCTTGCCTATAATAACAACATATAATTCAATATTGTCTTACCCTATACCGCTACAAAAAAATAGAAATTAATAATGGACAAACTTATGGCTAAACACTAAAATTCATTATCAATTTTATTCAGTGATAAATTATTCTAAAAAAATTCTTTTAGTTACATATGAGTTATTTAATGATAGATTGACGATAGTTTTTTTTTCCCGCTAATTTCAAATTTCCTTATGTAGTGCTAAACTATCGAACTTCTAAACCTAAAATTAAATTCTGAATTCGCTTTTATTATTTTCGAGGGGTGGGGACTAAAATCTAATTATTTTAGAGAAAACAAAGAAACACATGTGTGCATGATAGACATAAAGAAGAATATTTGTATAGAGTACATATTCATGAGGATTTTTTTAATTTATTTTTTTAAAAAGTGATTTAATGGTGGAGAACGTTATGTTTGGAATTTATTAAAAAGGACAAAAACTCAATTATTTTTTGAAAATTGTACTGAAATTAACGGTTTCAAAAATTGATGTGAAATATTTTTTTTCCTTTTTGGAAATTCAATCAAGAATAATAATTCTAGAGATTTACTCCTTAAAAAAAAAATCATTGGATTTTACCGTTAATAATTGGAAGTTATATGTTGGTGCATTTTATTATTAAAATAAAAATATTAAAATGCATGACAATTAATTGGCATAAACTGAAGAAAGTGGTGTCATTATTCTTGTAACTCTCACCACATTATATTTTTGTATCAGTGGGTATAAATTGTGATAAAGATGATCATAAGTTCTTGTAACTCTCAAGGTCATTAGTTCTTGTAACTACATGACTAGGGGTGTGCATCGATCGGTTCAGTTCGGCTTTATATATTATCGGTTCGATTTATTGGTTTTCGATTTTTAAATGTGCTAAACCAACAACCAAATCAATAAGATATTTTTTATCGATTTTCGGTTTATCGATTTCTAGTCCTTAATGGTTCGATTTTCGGTTTAACCGATAAGAAAATACTCATAAAATTGAAATAGAAGAAACTAACATGAAAAAAATTCGAATCTTAGTTGCAACCAAAACTCCTACACGATGTGTTTTAATTTACAAGAATCGTCAAGTTTTGACTAAATGTTGTTAGGATAAATTAAGAGTTTGTATTATTGAAATAATAAGTTTGTTAATTTGTAGAAATGAAAGAGAAATATATATATATATATATATATATATATATATTCATTCTTATTGGGTTATCGGTTTAACCAATAACCCAATAAGAAAAAATCGAACCGAACCAATAACCAAATAATTTTTTTTTATAAAATCATTAAAAAACCGTTAACCCAATAATCCAATAACAATAAACCAATAACATTTTTATCGGTTCAGTTTATCGGTCGGTTCGATTTTTGCACAACCCTATATACATGACCATTACTTTCATGTAACTTATGTAATATCCAATCATTCATGTACCCACTTTATTGCACAACATTCGTCCTATTCAATACAAGAGTTGATATCTCACCTATAAATAGAGGTTGTCTCGCATGTTATTGCATGTACAGCGAAATATGATAAGTGTAAAAAAAGATTATAGTGTGTAGTAGTGGAAGAGAGAGTTGAAACAAAGAAAATATTCTAAGTCTACAACTATGTATTCACTTTACAAATGAGAGTTATTATTATATTAGTGAAAGAAAGAGTTGAGACGAAAGAAAATATTCTAAGTCTTTAACTATATTCAATATACAAAGAGAGTAAATATATGTTGAAGGAAGGTGTTCTTATGGTGGAGCTTTGGACTCTTCAACTAATCCGAAGTTGTTTGAGTTGTACATCGTTGATGAGCTGTTGTATCCTGAAGGGGACAAGTCAAGAGGTATACTGCTGGATCGGTGTAAATTATGCCAATCTCCTTAAAGAAAGCGAGATATCCACGCAGAGGCAGATCTAGAATTTAAAGGTTGTGGATTCCTAACTTGTAATTTTTACCACTAGACCAACAACACACTTTGTTTGTGGGTTCCCAACTTATAATTCTTATATATTTACTAGTTTTTTCAATATAAATTCAAAAACCGTACGAAAGTTATGGGTTTTCGGGAACCCACACGTAAAGCTGTGCATCCGCCTCTGTATCCGCGCCTCAGCCAAGAAGAAAATGATCTTATTTTCTTTATTTTTTTTTGTTCATTTTATTTTAACTGTGACAATTATTGTAATTTATGGTATATTATACCAATATTATATATATATATATATATCGTGTCTACCAAAAATAAAATAAAATTAGAAGTTTCATTTTAACGGTATATTATACTATATTATATTAACTTTGTATATCAATTTTCGTATTATTTGTTTTTCGCATACTATTTCTCTTTGCTACTTAATTACTTTAAGAAATAAGTCCTACAATACGCGAAGTTACGGGCTATTTTGCCGAGTTTCTTAGAGAGAGTTGTCTCGCGCCCCTAGATATTCTTTACCTACCCACCTGTGTCGGTATCGGGTATGGGTACCCTCTTGCTCAAATTTGTTCGAGCTTTTCCTGAGAGTATGGCATGGGTTACTTCAGCGCCGTAGCGCTTGGTATTCGAACATTGGCTCGAGGCATTTTCTCTACCCCTTCTTACCCTGAAAAAAGGGCAGGGACACCTTACGTTCTTGAACCGATAACCATCTTTCGGATAACCTAGCCTCCTCCGTCCCTCGGGACCAACAAGGGGTAGTACAGGAATATTCACCTGTAATCCATCGACTACGCCTTTCGGCCTGATCTTAGGCCCTGACTCACCTTCTGTGGATGAATCTTGCGGAGGAACCCTTAGATTTTATATATATATATATATATATATATATATATATATATATATATTAAATTTTGAGTGTGTTTGTAAGAGATATATGATTACGAAAGTGTTAATATTTTTCAAATCACGTTATGATTAAATTTAATGCTGCTTTAAAATAATGCATAACTTGCCCAATTCATATAGAATAGCATTTAATGGAGCGCAAAATTTCACGTGTTGGTATGAAATATGATATATTATATATAAAATATTTATATGCATCAAATCAATAAATTATAATTAATTTTCACTAAAAATTGATTCAGAATCACGAATCGCATATTTTTTATCTAATAGTTTTGATGTGCGATATATGATTAATGGATATATCAAAATGCACAAACAAGGATTTGTCAAAGAATTAAGTCAGATGATATATGTTAGTTTTCTTAACATAATTAGAGGGAGATAATAAACAACTATAAAATATGTTAGGAGTTATCACCAATTCATCATTCAAAAGATAATTCAAGTCAAATGACGAAAGCATTTGCTGACTCAAATTTAATCTCATATTTAGCTTTATTACAGTGAATGTCTACTTGTACGTTTATTAGGAGAAAAGTTAGAAACCTTAACTTTGAAATCAAGTCGGTTTTTTTCTATAAATAAAAACGTTTTTCCTTCATTGTAATTCATCCCATACCCATTAATACAATCTCTCAAGATAAATACACACAACAACAACAACAACAACAACAACAAACCCAATGTATTCCCACCAAATGGGGTTTAGGGAGGGTAAAATGTACGCAGTCCATATCTCTACCTCCGAAGAAGTAGAGAGACTGTTTCCGATAGACCCCCGGCTCAAGATAAAGAATAGCTAACAAGGTCATAGTAATACATGAAACAGGATGAGTGGCATAACCGAAATAAGAAATAAGAAATAATAAAAATAGAAATAAGAGAGACACGAAAATAAGAAATAGAAAATAAGAACTAAGAAAAGGACACCCACCTAGTAGTAGCATACACTAGCGGCTCCTACCAATGGACACAGTCCTAGGATTACTAACCCGGCTACACAAGAGCTCCCTAACTACTAGTTACAACCCACACACGCACTAGCCTTCTACCCTTATCCGCGACCTCCACACCTTCCTATCTAGGGTCATGTCCTCGGTAAGCTGTAATAGCTCCATGTCATGTTTAATCACCTCTCTCCAGTATTTCTTCGGTCTACCTCTACTCCTCCTGAAACCATCCAAAGCTAGCCTCTCACGCCTACGAACTGAGGCATCCGTGCCCCTCCTCATCACATGTCCAAACCATCTCAGCCTTCCTTCCCGCATCTTGTCTTCCACCGAAGCCACTCCCACCTTCTCCCGGATAATCTCATTCCTAACTCTATCCCCTCTAGTAAGTCCACACATCCAACGCAACATTCTCATTTTCGCTACCTTCAATTTTTGAATGTGAGAGTTATTGACTGGCCAACACTCCGCACCATACAACATGGTCGGACGGACTGCCACTCTATAGAACTTGCCTTTAAGTTTTAAGGACACACACACACACACATATATATATATATATATATATATATATATATATATATATATATATATATATATGGGGTATTCTTTTTGATATTTTTTCTTTTTTAATTTGTCCTAAAAATGACACATATTTTTACATTTAAAAATGACTACTAGTAGGAACGAATAGCGAAATAAGTCAATAACATATTACTTACCGATTAACCTTCTACCGTAATCCGCATGTATATAATCAAGTGATGTACCAATACAAAACAATCATAATTGACTAGGATAGCATGAGGTTTGAAGTGGTTTGCCTACCCAAATGGCCAAAATGGTTCTTGGACAAACCCCACCCCCCACCCCCCAACCCCCATCCCACCCCACCCCCAAACAAAATCATATGGACTGTCAACACCCCCTACCCATGCTGTCATGTCTCAAATGTGGGTTACTACACATTATATTATGCTGTAAAATGCCTTGTCATTTTCCAAAGACAACTTGGATGAGTTGAAAGGGACAAAGGATTTGGACAAAAAAAAAAAAGTTTTATACGAGAAAATAGAAAAAGAAAAAAAAGTGCATTAAGGATATGTCAATTATAAAATGATCACTCTAAGGATACCCGTGTTGAGTTAGTGCAACAAGTGATATTTTATAAGAGAGATTACAGCGAGTTCGATTTCTTCTATCAACATATTATCATTCGAACTTGTTGCACCGGGCTTTTTTAGTGCAATTTATATCTCTTGTGCGATTTGTGATGAGCTATTGCATAAAAATAAATTTACCCAATGTGTACTCGAAAAACGACGACAATTTTATCCAATTGAGAGTAGAACAAAAATGCCAAGTTAACAACCGTGAATGAATGAATGAATACAACAACCAACAATATATCTAGTATATTCCCATCAAGTGAAATTTGAGAAAGATAAATATATGCAGTTTATACGTCAATGAGAAAAGTCTATAGGGTACTTAATTACGAGGCTCAACTATATTTGAATTCAGCATTATAGGGCCATTTTTGGGGTAACATTCTCAATTTTTTTTTATTTTTTTATTTTCAGAGACTCGAATCCAAGAGATAAAAACGGGTCATATTCACTAATTTCAAATAATATGAGACCAAAATAACTTATATTTATATCAAATATACTTTTTGTTATTCTCATGCATAATTGTCAATTCTATTGGAAGTGAAGTGGGCCAAATTATTTATTTATTTATTTATTTATTTATTTATTTATTTATTTATTTATTTATTTATTTATTTATTTATTTATTTTTTCGAAGCATAAAATCCTCCATGAAAGAGTGATAAACAAGATATTATCTTTTGACTAGTCATTTAGAGTTGTAAAAATTACTAAGCATTATTCTTTCTCTATTTTTTTTTTTTTTTTAAAAGTATATTCTATAACTTCAGTTTATTGAGAACATGACCCTAATAGAAAAGTTTAAATCGAGAATTAGGATAATCGAGTAATAAATAGTCGAGTGTTGTAGCATTTTAGGCGGGAATAGCGAGGGCTAGCCCCCATCTCCTCTTGGCTTTTTTAGTTATAGTGCTTAGATCGTGTAGTTTGATATTTTTCGATCTGTTTTTAATTGTTGCTTCATCTGCTTTATATCTTAAGCTTTAAATATGTTCTATTTTGAGCCGATTATCTATCGAAAATAGATTTCTACCCATACAATATAGAAGTAACGTCTGTATACATCTTAACGTCATCAGACTTTATTTGTAGAATTACATTGAATATATTTTTGATATATTCTTCAGTAAAACTAAATTAATAATAATTATCACTAATAATTCTTTTCATATGTAATTAATTAAGATAATAGAGCCGCCGTTTGACAACCGTCAAAAAGATTTTGATAATCTTAGAATACAGACAAATGCACGAAATAAACTTTCTGTTAAATAAAATAAATAAAAAAAATATAACGACCAAATGAATTCTTAAAAAATTAAAAAGAAAAATATACACAAAATAAAATAAATATTTAAATTGATGACAACCTTTGCCAAGCTGTTATGGGACCTATTATCTACAGACCCAATGAGACTTCAAATTATTTGATTTATGTCCTTTTCCTATTGAAATTATCGTCATTTAAAAATAAATAAATAAATAAATAAATAAATAAAGAGCAAAAAATGTTGAAACAATTTCTGAAAAAACAAAGATCATGTCACATAATAATTGAAATAATCTTTCATGTGATTTGTCTACGATAATTTTAAGAATGTCGGTTCTAATTATTTGTATGTATACCTCTTGACCATATATAAAACAATTATGAGTAAGAATTTACCATAATTAATTATAAATTAAGATGAAATTTTTATTAATTAATTATTAAATAATAAAAATGTATTGTAATTTGGTATTCGATAGTAGTAGATAAGAGTGTATTGTCTTGTTGTTGTTACTAGTAATTGCAGGATTACCCTCGTAGTTTCTTATTTTTCGATTGCTAATACTACTAGTGTTTCATGTTTCGATTGCAGTAGTATTTTGTGACTATCTGTTCTTTTAATTTGTTTACTGTCTACTATCTCTTGTACTTATTCGTTACGTCTTTTTGTGGTCGTTTTTGTCTTTGAGCTGGGGTTTTATCGAAAACTACATCTTTATCTCACCTCGGAGGTGAAGGTATAATTTGCATACATTTTTTATTTTATCCTCCGCAGACCTCACTTTGTAAAAATACACTGTATATATTGTTATAATTTGGTGTTGATCATGGCCACTTAATAATGAATTATTCTAACACAATTAGGCCTTTAAGCTTAAGATAAATAATTAGACCTTTAAGCTTAAGATATATAATTAGACCTTTAATCTTAATGTTTTTTTTTGTAAATTAAAGAGCAATACACTAATGCTTGATACGTACTTGATTACAAATAACGTCTGCTACTAATTTTTTTTTTTTTTTTTAATTTTTCTATTACTAATTCAAAAGAAATTTTCCAAAAAATAAAAAAAGATGATTACATTGCTTTGCATGTCTAAAGTTACTGCTCATATATTAAAATTGGACTTTACAGAAAATTAATCATTAACCATTATTTGAGTGGAATATTAAATAATTTAATTAGTTATAAAACAAATGCTATGAAGATATTCGATATCTCCAATAGATACTTTATGAGTTGCCCATTTAATCAATTACAAGAATCTCCAAATAAATTTTCTCATAAAATTTGTTATAATGATGACCTTAGTTCGTGGTACATAAATTAGTTTGGTTAGGTTATTTATAAAAATTAAATTAAATTAAATTAAATTAAATGAATCAGATCAGCGTGATTGGTTAATTTTTGCGATTTTTGGTGGGTGTTTGCCCACGGATTGGGGATGGGTTCGGGAAAAATTTTGAGCGAGATTTTTCAGGCGGTCCCCCGACGACCTATTAAATGGATTGGATTGCTTTGTCGGGGTTGGAGAATCATTTTTCAAGTCAAACGGGCGAAATGACAGAAATTGTGAGATTTTTGCGACTTTCGGTGAGTGTTAAGCCCATGGATTGGGGGTGGGCTCGAGCTTCGAAAAATTTGGGCGAAAGTTCGGACGGTCCTCCGACGACCTATTAAATGGATTGAGTTGCCTTGGCCGGGCCAGGAGAGTTATTTTTCAAGTCAAAGAGTGAAACGACAGAAATTATCGATTTTTTGCGGTGTTAGCCCACAAATTGGGGGGGGAGGGGGGCGAGCTCGAGTTCCAAATTTTTTTTGGGCGAAACTTCTCAAGCAATCCCCCGACGGCCAATTAAATGGATCGGGTTTCTTTGGCGGGACTGAGAGATTCATTTTCTAAGTCAAAACTATCGAAACGATAGAAATTGTAATTTTTTTTTGACTTTCGATGAATGTCATCCCACGAATCAGAGGTGGCTCGAAAACTAAATATCATATACTTAAACTTGCTTTAACAACAATAACAACAACAATATACTCAGTGTATTCCCACAGATTAAAGTCGAATCTGAGGGATGGGGTGAAGTGGTAAAGTATACGCAGTCCATACCACTACCAGCAACAATAACAACAACAATATACCCAGTGTATTCCCACAAAGTCGAGTCTGAGGGATGGGGTGGAGTGGTAAAGTATACGCAGTCCATACCACTACCTCATATAAAGTAGAGAGACTGTTTTCGATAGACTCCCGACTCAGAATAAATAGCAAATATAGCAAAGAAACAAAACATAAAAGCAACCACCAATACTTAGACTTGCTTTATAATTAGAAAATTAAACATTACCCTTTTATAAAATTACAAATAATAAAAAAATGAAACTAGATACCAAGAAGACAACCTGGCAGGGGTAGGGGTGGGTGGGGGTGGGGTGGGGTGTTGCAAAATACTATAAGCCCACCATTCCACCATTTTTTCATAACACAAATGTTCTTCAAACTCCATAACAACACCATTTTCATCACTCATTTTTCTCCTAAAACTTCCACAAAATACTAAACATTCATTCAATAATTCTTTATTATTCTTACAATTAACAATGGATCCATGTCCATTTGTTCGTTTAATTATCGAATCTTTAGCTTTGAAACTTCCATTAATCCCAACTAAATCAACTTCTCATCATGGTATTCACCCTTCTTCAACACCATGTTATGCTAAAATTAAGCTCAAAAATTTCCCTACGCAAACAACAATTTTACCACTTACGCCAAGTTCTGATAACAACAACTCGTTATCGCCTCCGGAAACCGCCTCTGTTGCAGCCGGATTTCACCTCGATCCGGCTGCATTACGGCGGTTTTCGGGTAAATGTGTGACACTGTGTGTGTCTGTGTTTATTGGACGTATGGGTAGTCATGCATGTGGTGTTACGTCTGGGAAATTGATGGGTTCTGTTCAGGTCGGTATTACTCTGTGGGTGTGTTGTTTCCTTTATTATTTAGCAGCGTGTTATTTTTGTTGTGTGCTTTTATGTTTTTTTTTTTTATAATTATACTGTTATATGTCGTGAGTCGGGGGTCTATCGGAAACAACAGCCTCTCGACTTCATCTGAGGTAGTGGTATGGACTGTGTATACTTTACTCTCCCCGAACCCAACTTATGGGAATACAATGATAGTTTTATAGTACTACTTACTTTGTGGGTGTCTTCTTTTCTTTATTATCTGGCGCTGTATTATTTCATTTTATTGTGTGCTTGTATGATTTTTTATTTGTTATACTATTATTTGTCCTGAGCTGGGGTCTATCGGAAACAACCTCCCTGCTTCATCTGAGGTAGTGATATGAATTGCCTATACTTTAACCTCCCCAGAATCAACTGTGTGAATACACTGAGTATGTTGTTGTTGTTGTAATCAGTATAACTCTTATCGAGTTTTAATTATTTTGATTTGTTCTTTTATACTCCATTCATCTTAATTTATGTGGTATATTTCATATTTCGAGATCCAAGTTAGAGTAATTTCTTAATATACAACAATATATCTAGTGTTAACCCGTATCTTGTTCCTACATATAGAGACAGAAAAGTTGTTTTTGATAGATGTGGCTGCATTGCGGCGGTTTTTGGGGAATGGTGTGACACCAAGTGTGTCTATGTTTAATGAACGGGTCGAGTTGAATTTTGGCGGGGTTATTAAGTAGGCGTTTGGCTATTTTCAAGTGAAATTTGAAAAAAAAGAGAAGTATTTTTTGCGTTTAAAGTGAAAAATGATATTTGAAAATTGGAGTTGTGTTTAACTATGAATATAAATTGAAATTATTTTAGAAATTTCTGTGATTAATTTAAACTGAAAAAAAGAAAAATAGCCTTTTATTATTTTTAAAATTCTTGAAAATCTAGGAATTCAGCTAGAAGTTGAAATTAGAATTTCTTTTTGAAAATTTATAGTCAAATGTGTTTTTCAACTTTTAATTCTAAAAAAAAAAGTGAAAATTTTTCATCACCAAATTTGTGCTAAAAATTATTTGTGCTCAAATGTGGATCATAATCCTATCCATTCAACTATGACTAAATTTTAAATTTTATTGTTTTTTTTTATTTTCTTATAAAATTATTATCTTTGTTAATTATGACTACATAGTAGTATAAATCAATTTGGGCTATACCATTATCAGTTCGTGGTCAATAATCAATTCAAACTTAAACGAATTATAATTTCAAGAGCTAATTTTATTGTCTGTCTTTACAGGTGAATATTGATTTGGGTGGGACCCATTCGAAGGCGCGTGTGTTTCAAAACGGATGGATGAAATTGGATAAACCGGTGGCGATGTTGCATATAACGGTTCGAGCTGAACCGGACCCCCGGTTTGTTTTTCAATTTGGCGGTGAACCGGAGTGTAGCCCGGTGGTTTTTCAAATTCAAGGGAATATAAAACAACCGGTTTTTAGTTGCAAATTTAATGCTGATCGAAATAATCGTTCACGGTAATACTTCGTTTGCTCTGTTTATCTTACTTATTTTAGTTACGTCTATCTATCGAAAAAATAACTTCTTGTCCCTCTTCAATAGCGAGCCGAAGTCTATCGAAAAATATAACCTTTGTATTTCATAAAGATAGAGATGAAATATCCGTGATTTCTACCTACTTTTTGAAAAATACGTATATTGAATATGTTATTATTTACTTTTAACGACTTTAATTTCTATATGTTGATAGTTTTTTTATGAATTTTAATTCGTTAGATCACTTGAAAATAAGTAGGAAGCAAAGCGAAAAATAAGGCAAATTACTTATTACGTTATGTTAAAATATATTACTACTAAAATTTCTATATTGTGAAATAACATTTCTATTTTCACAAGCTATAAGCTAAAACTTCGACACATTACTCTTCTGAAATTTCACTTATAGAATTACACTAAATATTCTCATAGTTAGATTTTAATGAAATATCTCAATATTATATGTGTATAAAATTATATTATTTATTATTTTTAACTGGAACTATGTAGTAAAAAAAAGAAAAAAGCTTAATATTTTATTTTTTTTCTTTTGCTTTAGGGGTTTGCTTGGTTTTTACGTATGTACATAATTTTGTTGTTACTTTTTAGTAAACATCTTTATATTTGGGGTCAAGACAAGAACCTTTCTTGTTGAAATATGGGACCATATCGGTGGAGTCAGAATTTTTACTAACGTTAGTCAAAATAATAAAAAATTAAACACACTAAAAAATAAAAAATTAAACACACTAAATAAAGCATAAGGAGAGTCTTGATCTAAATAAACAAGTAATATTCCACACTAAATAATTAAAAAAGTCAATATTTAAATAACATATTCAGCGTAATCTCACAAAATTATCCCTATTTTAGATGTAGAAAGGTTGTTTTCGATAGACCGCAGTTCAACGAAAAACAGTCCAAACAGTATAGAAAAAGAAATAGCGAAAATAAAAAAGTAATGACAAAATACTGCTGACAACCTGATGGTCTTAAAAGGATTCAGACTATTAATATATTCTAATTTGTTTGTATCATATAATCTTATTTTTAAATGCACAAATCTTCATTAGGACTTGTCTTTATTTTTACCATGTGAATTGTGGAGACATTAAAGTTAATCAAAGATTATCTCATGATTTTATTCTCTTAGTTTAATGATAAATTAACTATTTATCAAATTATGCATTTAATGACACATATTTAGTTAGATCTAACAGACAAAAAAATTTACTAACTGTTATTGACAACCACCATTGATTCTCTTCCCATGTGCAAAGATTTATTTCCAAATTCTTCATAAAAGTTGTTTTAATAATTAATATTCTTCTTTGACTCTTTGTTTAGTTGGATCCACCAACTAATATCTGTCTTAGCATTAATTTGTGGCTTATTATTAAATACACCTACCAAACTACCTTACTGTTTAGTTTAACAAATTAAGCTTAATTACTATCATTAGTTACATGGTGGTGCATGTTATCTTAAATATTTAAGGGGTTGTTTGGTATATAGTGTTGTTAAAAAAAATAATGCATACATGCATCCGTCTTGTGTATTAGTATTATCTTGTTTGGTATATTTTATATACTTGATTGCGTATTGAGGTGTGTATTATTAATACGTCAAAATCCATGGTATCAGTAATGCAGTAGATTCTGCTGCATGCATTAGCATGATTAAAGACACAATTGCCCCTTAAAATCTTTTCTGCATCCTTTCCACAAATATCTACCATATTTGTCGATGCATGGTATTTTTGTAAACGGATATTTTTTTCCAGGAAAAAATATGCGATGCATGTTGATTTTAATGCACGAAACCAAACACTGCATAAGAAAATCTCAACATAACTAATGCTAGCATTATTCTTATACGGTCTACCAAACGACCCCTCAGGATGTGTTTGTTATGGAGGGAATTAGAAAACGTTTTCCAATTTTTCCATGCTTGGTTGGTCAAAATGTTTCAGACGATATTTCTCTATAAAAAAAATAAGTTTCATAAGTGACATTTCAGCCTCTCCCACCCCAAGCCCCTACGCACACCCTCCGCGACCCCGACTAGGGGAAGTTAGAGGGGTGGAAGGGGGTTGATCAACCTCTTTCGCAAAGTCAAATGTATATATAGTAAATGATGACCGCCCTAGCTAAAAATCTTACCTCGTTATTGCCCCCCCGGACCCCAGGGGGTTTGATCGACCTTCTCGATTACATATAAATGCTCTTGAGACAGTATTAATTCATTGTTCTTGGCATTGATTAAAAGGGCAGTCCGGTGCACTAAAGCTACCGCTATGCGCGGTGTCCGGGGAAGGGCCCCACCACAAGGGTGTATTGTACGTAGCCTTTTACCTTGCATTTCTGCCAGAAGCTGTTTCCAAGGCTTGAACCCGTGACCTCCTAATCACATGGCAACAACTTTACCCGTTCTTGGCATTGATTATGTTAATAAATTGTCCCTAAGTTGATGTATGTCTAATCTTTTATGTGTTAAAACAGATCTCTCCCAACTGATTTCAACTTAAACAATAGAGGATGGATGAGAACATTTTCTGGAGAAAGAGACAGAACAACAAGGGAAAGAAAAGGGTGGATGATAATAATCTATGACCTATCAGGCTCAGCTGTTGCAGCTGCCTCAATGATCACACCCTTTGTACCATCTCCAGGTTCGGACCGCGTGTCGCGGTCAAATGCAGGAGCATGGCTAATCCTCCGGCCTAATGGGGCTTCCGTTAGCAGCTGGAAGCCCTGGGGCCGGCTCCAGGCGTGGAGAGAAAGAGGACCGGTTGATGGACTCGGATACAAATTCGAGCTTGTTACTAACACTGGACTTACTAGTACTATACCAATAGCTGAAGGCACAATGAGCATGAAAAAAGGTGGTAAATTTTGCATAGACAATACAATGAAAGACACTGCATTGAGCACGAATTCTCCTATCCGAGGATTCGTGATGGTGTCAAATGTGGAAGGCGAAGGGAAGATTAGCGCCCCGATGGTACAAGTCGGGGTGCAACATGTCACTTGTATGGCTGATGCTGCCCTATTTATCGCGCTATCGGCTGCTATTGATCTTAGTATGGATGCTTGTAGGCTATTCTCTCAAAAACTCAGGAAGGAACTTTGCCATGATGATCAAGAATCATACTTCTAATTAAATCCGATACGGGTGCAACAACATTTTCAGAGACCTCGAACAAGAAGTCTAGCTAGCCCTATTATTTTTACATTCATATATATGCAGTGATGACCAAAATGTGAACTCTGGTTTGAGCATGAAAGATATACATGCCCTTTGCTTTAGATGATTTTCAACACACACACATACATATTTATTTATTCATTTAGAGTTTAAATTATACACACCGTCAATGCAAGGAATCTTATACTATCCGGTCATTTTAACTCATTATAGCAGGTAAGAATGTCGTATTTTCAAGATTACGAATTTCACATTTTCTCATTTTAAGGGGACTTACCCGTAAATATCGTCTTTTCGATGACCTGATGGTGTAAAAATTTCTTTACAATGATGATGGTAAACCCAATTATTTATTGTTCTGTCGTAGTGAAAATTACACGTTTGACATTTTGTAATCCTTATTCGATATAGGAGTAATAAATATAAAATGTATAGTGTAATTTGTTTGTTAAATTTTATTTATTCATTTTATATATTTATCAACTTCTCAAAGAGTTTCCAAGCAAGTTTTTTTGTCCCTTGTTTCCTGATGTTTATTTTCATTTTTACTTAGATTACACATCGATTTGGCCCGAAAATGTCTCGTTCGCGTCGTTTCACCCGCTTTTATTACCCAAATGGCACAACCCACCCCAATGACCCGCACTAGGCCGCTCCCCAACCTCTTTGGCATGCCCCAAATGATTTTTGGCCCATAGCACGCCCAAACACCAGGTCCACCCCCGAAACCATAAGCTATAGTACACCGATCTCGAAAATGCCCCGTTCTCGTTGTTTATCCCGTTTGACCACCCAAATGGACCCGCCCGCCCCAACGACCCACACTAGCCAGCTTCCCAGCCTTCCTGACACGCCCCAGTTGATTTTCGGCCCACAGTACACCCGGACCTCGGGCCCAACCCCGAAACCGTAGGCTATTAACACACTGATTTGGCCCGAAAATGCCTCGTTTGCGCTGTTTTACCTGTTTGACCACCCAAATGGCCCCACCCACCCCGACAGTCTATACTAGGCTGCTCCCCAGTCTCCCTGGCACGCCCCGATCGATTTTGGCCTACTGCACACCCGGACCCCGGGCCCACCTCAGGAACCGTGGGCTATTGCACATCGATATGGCCCAAAAAATCCCCATTCACGCTGTTTCGCCTGTTTGACCACCCAAATGGCCCCGCCCACCCCAATGACCCACACTAAGCCGCTCCCCAGCCTCCCTGGCACGCCCTAGTTAATTTTTGGCCTACAACACGCTTGAACACCGGGCCTACACCTAGAACCGTGGGTTACAACACATCGATTTGGCCTGAAAATTCCCCATTTGCGCTGTTTTGTCCATTTAACCATCCAAATGGCCTCACCTACCCCAACGACCCATACTAGGCCGCTCCCTAGCCTCCCTGACACGCTCCGATCGATTTTTGGCCCACGACATACCCTAACCCCCGGTCCACTCCTAGAATCATGGGATATAACACACCAATTTGGCCCGAAAATACCCCATTCGCACCGTTTCACCCGTTTGACCACCCAAATGATCGCGCACACCCCAACGGCCTACACCAAGCCGCTCCCCAGCCTCCCTGGCATGCGCCGATCAATTTTCAGTCCACAACATGCCCAGACCCCGGGTCCACCCTCAGAACTGTGGGCTATAGCACAACGATTTATCTCGAAAAGGCCCCGTTCGCGTTGTTTCACCTGTTTGACCACCCAAATGGCCCTGCCAACCTTTACGGCCCACACTAGGCTGCTCTCCAGCCTCCCTAAAATGCCTCAATCAATTTTTGGCCCACAGCACGATTGAACCCCGAGCCCACCCCTGGAACCGTAGGATATAACACACTGATTTGGCTCGAAAATGCCCCGTTTCCACGATTTTGCCTGTTTGACCACCCAAATTGCCCAGACCACCCTAACGGCCCACATTAGGCAGCTCCTCAACCTTCCTGACACGCCTCGATCGATTTTTGACCCACAGCATGCTCGAACTCCGAGCCCACCCTCGGAACCGTAGGTGATTGCACACAGACTTGGCCCAAAAAATTCCTCGATCTCGCCGTTTTGCCCGTTTGACTGCCTAAATGGCCCCACCTACCCCAATTACCCATATTAGACCGCTCCTAAATTCCCTGGCATGCGCTGGTCTATTTTTGGCCCACAACATGCTCGAATCCGGGGCCCACCCCAGAATCGTAGGCTATAACACACTGATTTAGCCCGAAAATGCCCCATTCGTGCCATTTTGCCCGTTTGACTACCCAAATGGACTCTCCCATTCAATGGCCCACACTAAGCCGCTCCCCAGCCTCCCAAACACGCTCCAGTGGATTTTCGGCCCACAACACGCCTGGACCCTCGGCCCACCCCAGGAACCGTAGGCTATAGGATACTGTTTTGGCCCAAAAATGCCTCGTTCGGGTCGTTTCGCTCGTTTTACCACCCAAATGGCTCCGCCCACCCAACGACCTTTACTAGGCCGCTCCCCAGCCTCCCTGACATGCATCGACCGATTTTTGACCCGTCGTACGCCCGTACTCCGGGCCCACCCCCAGAACTATGGGCAATAACACACCGATTTGCCCTAAAAATGTCCCGTTAGTGCTATTTCGCTCGTTTGACCACCAAAATGGCCTTGCCCACCCCAACAGTCTACACTAGACCACTCCTCAGCCTCCCTGGCATGCCCTGGTTGATTTTTGGCCCACAACACGCCCGAACCCCAGGCCAACCTCCCAGAACCGTGGGCTATAGCACACCAATTTGGCCCAAAAATGCCTCATTCGCGCCGTTTCGCCCGTTTGACCAGCTAAATGGCCTCGTCGATCCCAACAGACCATAATAGGCTGCTCTCCAACCTCCCTAACTCATCTTGATTAATTTTTGGTCCTTAGCTTGCCCGAACCTCAGGCCCACATCCGAAACTGTGGGCTATAGCAGACCAATTTAGCCCGAAAATGCCCCATTTGTGTCGTTTTGCTTGTTTGACCACCCAAATGCCCCCGCCTACCCCAACGTCCCATACTAGGATGCTCCTCAGCCTCCCTGGCACACCCTGATCGATTTTTGACATACAACATACCCGAATCCTGGGCCCACTCTTGGAACTGTGGGCTAAAGCACACCAACTTAGCCCAAAATGCACTGTTCGCACCATCTCACCCGTTTGACCATCCAAATGGCCCCGCCCACCCTAACATCCCACACCAGGCTGCTCCCCAGCCTCCCTGGCACGTCCTGATCTATTTTTGGCCTAGAGCTTGCCCGAACCCCGGGCCCACCGCCGGAACCATGGGCTGTAGCACACAGATTTAGCCCAAAAATGTCCCGTTTGTGCTTTTTTGCCCTTTTGACCACCTAAATGTCCCCACCCACCCAAACGGTCCATACTAGGTTGCTCCTCAGCCTCCTAGGCATGTCCTAATTAATTTTTGGCCCACAACTTTCCCGAACCTCGAGCCCACCCCCGAAACTGTGGGCTATAACACACCGATTTTTCTTGAAAATGCTCTGTTTGATCTGTTTCGCCTTTTTGATCACCCAAACTGCCCTGCCTACCCTAACAACCTACAATATGCCGCTACTCAGCCTCCTTGGCATGCCCCGCTTGATTTTTGGCCCACAGCACTGACAGCGTCCAAGCGCACACACAAGTGTACGTGGTCTTATCAAGTAGTAAAGTGGCCTTCAGGAAGCTAAGTATCGATCCCATAGAGACTTGATTCTGCAACAATTCAATTTTAGTTCATAGTTTAGATTCAATCAGTGCAAAAGTAACCAAAATAGAGTTTGTGGATTTGTAAACTAAATTAAACAATGCGTAAAATAAAGATCTTGAGACAATCAATGAGAGAAAACTCAGGGTTGAAGCACATCGAACAATCATATTATGTTATTGAACTTCATTCGTTAACTTGCTTATCTTGGTTGTTGATTCGTAGGGTTAATTGCATGATTATGGTTGCCCAACCTCTAATCCTTTACCTAAGTTGAGCCTTACAACTACATCGTTGAGCGGGGATGTAATAGTTCACTTAAGTTCTTTACAAATATCATCCTACGTGTGAATCAAGTAAGGTATCTAAGTACATCTCTGTCCTAGATACTAATTTGAATTCCTTATTTCATAAAGAAACAAAAACCATACTTTGCTTTTTCCCATGTTCTATCTCCCTACTCCCTCTCCCGAGTTCACAAGGTCAACAATAGATGTATTCTAAGGGTCGCGGATCCTTAAAATAGTGATAACAAGAATAAACAAACAACCAATAGTGATAAGAAAATCAAACGAACTTAATTCACAACAATAATACTCATGTTCTTGGCTTCAACCCCGGAAAAAGGGCGTTTAGCCACGCATAGTCATAATCGTAATCACAATATTGTAATTAATGACTAAAAATATGTATGAATTAAATAAAAATAATAAAAACCTAATTGTGAAGTTGTAGCAGCCCCTTGATCTCCAATATATGTCAAAAGATAGGTAAAAACGTGATACAACATGTATTTATAGCATAAGGGTAAGCCAAGTCCGTGTTGGAGTCGATTTAGCATGAAACGCCCAGGGGTGGAGCAGAGCATGTGTCGCACCCTCTATTCCTATGGAATGGAGTATGCGACGCATGCTAATCGCATGGTGCCACCTGAAGTTGTCCTCCGAATTTTGGTTAAGTTTTGATCCTTCCTCCTTTCATCCCTTGTCTTGTGGTGTCTTTCCAATGATTTTCCATCCTTTATATCATCCATATATCATTATATTAAGCTCACAAAGGATCCTACAAGAACACACCACACGAATTAGAAGTACAAACACACAATATCCATCACGTTGAATAAAAAACAAGAGCTTAGATTAGGTTGATTTCCATGATCTTTCACTTCAAGTTTCAACTCTTTCCTTGACTCATTTGAATTTTGTACACTCATAACAACTTGTTCCACATATAATAACACTTTTAAAACCATAAGGAACACATAGAACACAATAGAATCCAACAAGATAGACTAGACAAGCAACTAGCTCAAGCTAGAAAGACTAGTTTTCTCTATTGAACTTGCTCGGAATTCACTTTGAACCTTATAAACACATGCTTTAACACTTTGATACACATTTATCTCATTATCAAACCATATAGCATAGAATCATCCTCAAAACAAGGCTAAAACCACTAGAATGGTGACACTTGGAATGCATAAATACACCCAACATCACCACCCCACACTTAAAACCTTGTTCGTCCTCGAACAACTCTTAACTATAATCATCATCATCAACTGGGGAGAAACTCTACACTTGTACTTCATGCAAGACACTCACGACTCTGATTTTATCAATCAGCTACTAATGACGATGAATCTGAAGCTACTAATGGTGACAAATCTGAAGCTTAATAGAAAGGTGATAGATAGTTCAGGTGCGGTGTTAATCATTAACTCTTTGTTTCTGGAGAAATCTAAGAAAAAAACTTACGTTGAGTGTTATGTATGGATGTAGACTTTAACGCAATTGTTTCCCATGTCCTCCTGTTCTTGTTCAATCTTTCTTGCAGAATCCTCAGCAGAAGTGCTGCAATTATGTAATTCAATCGACTCCAAAGTACAAATTTCTCTGAAATCTATTGGAATTTCCTTAAGCTTGTCGCATTTCTTCAGAACAAGGCGTTTTAGACTTGGGAAGTTATCACTGCTCGCTACCCAATTTGCAAGAAGTACATTGCGAAATAACAAAAACTTTAGGCTTTCGAATATGTCATCATCACGCAATCTCCATACATCACCGGTGGCTACACGATCTTTAAGTTTGAGCTCTTCAAGATTTGGCAACTCGACAAGAGTTGAAATGTCTTCCCAAGGAAAACCAAACCAGCCAGCCAAAGTCAACCTCTTAAGTGATGCCGGGAAAAAAGACTCCTTGATGGAGATCGGAGGTGGCCAAGACGAAAGGGCATCATAACTGACACACTTCAAGGCTTCGAGTTTTGTCAAGCTGGACATATCAATGGGGCGATTGACCCATCTCTTTTTACCTGAGTCGTTATGATGGACGATCAATCTTTTTAGATTGGGAATGCTAGGAAGTAATTCATTTGTACAACTGGTGAAATTGAGATTAGAAAGTTCCACTAAATTTGGCATCCCTATCACAAGATGCTTATTTAAGATACTTTTTCTTCTAGGACTCGGTAAATAACAGGAGAGCCTTATACGTATATGCCTCAAGTTCTTCATCGTCCATATCTTCTCTGGTAAAGTTGTACGACTATACCGTCTCTCATAAATTAGAGTTTGCAGATTCTGAAGCTCTGAGATTGATGCAGGAAGCTTTCTATGAGAGCGAAATTGTAGATATCTCAGATGAAATAATTTTGTAATTACAGGTGGAATAGAATAGTAATTTTCATTTTCATCGAAAATGGCCAATACCTTGAGAAGGTGGAAACCGGAGAAAACTTCAAGACCTACAAAATTATGAGTTTTAGAAAATAAGTAGATAGACCTGGCAACCGAGGGTAATAACTTGATACGCCTATCATCTGAATAACTGTTAATCTGGAAACTGAAGCGACGACCATTGTACTTTTGTGTTGAAAGAGTACGGACTACATCATCGGTTCTCTCAACATGCATAAACTTTGTCATTTCAACTTCAATCAAACAGAATTCACGCAGTAGATCGTGCATTCCACATACTTTTATCTCACTGTTGAATCTCCTTTTGTTAACGATTATCAAGTTCCTGCTGATAAGATCGTCCAAATAATCTTCCGCCACTTCCTCCAAGCTTGTATAACTTCCAGGCCTCCTTATAAAACCTTCAGCGATCCATAATTGAATCAATCTCCAAGTCTCAACCTGATAATCCTCCGGGAAACTACCCATAGAAAGAAAGCACGGTTTGAGGTAATTAGGCAAGTTGTGGTAACTCAAACCGAGCACTCCTAAGCATTTATCTGGATGACTAGCAATGATTTCACCCATGGTTCGGGAAACATCCATCCAACTTCCTAACGTCCTGGCCACTTTAGAGAGATGACCCGCGATCACTGAAATCGTCAAGGGTAGTCCTAGGCATTTTTCTGCTATTTGTTTTCCGATTTCTTCCAACTCGGGAGGATGATCATAGTCTGATCCAAACACCTTATCGCAAAGTAACTTCCAACTGTTTTCTAAATTCAAGGGGTTCATCTCATGACGGTTAATAGGATTTGCATATATTGCAACCTTTGTTTCTCTGGTGGTCAACAAGATTCGACTCCTATTGTTGCAATTAGGAAACATTGCTCTTACGCTATCCCAAACATCCGTACTCCAAATATCATCAACTACAACAAGGTATCTCCGACCCTTTAGTTTTTTCTGCACAAGGTCGGCTAACTCATTATCATCCTTCTTTTCATAATCTTTTTCTATGTCAATGTTTTTTTGCTTTGAAATGCAACGTAAAGCTTCTAGCAACACATATCTACTTCCATATACTTGAGATATTGTAACCCAAACACGAATGTCAAAATGATACCTGATTTTCAGATGGTCATGAGCTTTTCTAGCAAGTGTCGTTTTGCCTATGCCACCCATGCCTGATATTGTGACGATGTCTAGTTTGGACAACGGCTCTGTCAATCTTCTAACTATTATCTCCAAGTCCTCATCAAGTCCTTGCACGATATCGCCTTCCAAATGTTGCAGCATCCGGTTACTTCTGGAAGAAGTACTGTCAATCAAGAAATCCCCCACAGATTCAAGAAATCGATGATCATTACGACTACTTGTGCTAAAATCAGAAACAATCTCCATCACTTCATTCTTTATTGTATTTATCCTTTCAACAACCGGTCCCAAATTCCTTCGTATATTCTTGTTTAGTGAACTTTCAGATGCATTTTCACATGTCCAGCACATCTCAATAGCATCTTCTGCATCGCTAGCAGCAGATATAATTATTTCCTCGGAGGATTTTATCTTTTCAGGATCAACTCTACTCTTGCTAGAATCATCGAGAAAATTTCGAAAATTTTCAGCAGTATTATGAAGGGATTCTAGTGTTTTAGCAGTTTGACCTTGAATGAGTACGCGGTGTCTCTCCTGAAACTGCTCAACTGTTTGAAGAAGAGAAATTACAGCTGCGTAAGCTGCCATCACCTAATAAGATGATATCGAAAGAGGTAACACAAAGATTTTCACGTGAAATACGCGCTTCACAAGATCAATATGTGAACTTAGTACTTGGATGCAAGTATCAGAAAATTGTACAACACCTTCTAATTAATTTCCAAAGCTTATCTTAGTGTTAAATGACTAAATCATTTGATTTAATTAATCAACACAAAGTCAGACTAGTAGGTGTGATACAATAACTCTTTCATCCATTTTACATTTGATTAATGTTTTCTTTAACATATATTCCCTTTCTTCTGGACAGTTTTTTCTTAATCTAAAAGGCACCAATTTGTTGATCTTCTCTGATTGGGGCATTATTCCAACAGAAGAAAGAAAAAGAAAAAAAAAACCAATCAAATGTAAAATGGATTGAAGGATTATTACATTACACCTACTCCTCTGACTTTGTCTTTCCTTTTTTCTGATTGACTCAAATAATTTAGTCATGAACACTAAGAAAAGGTTTGGAAATGAATTGAAAGATGTTTTACAACAAGTTGTGAGAGTAAAATTTGTGAAAAAATAGTTACAGAGTTGAGAAACTTTATATCGCGATACTTGTGAATACTAAGTTCAAACCTTTCTGTATCGATATCCATTTCATCTTGTGAAGGATATGATATTTCACGTGAAAATCTTTATATAGGAAGATGTTGTTGAGCTGACCAAAACCGAGTTGGATGAAATAGGAAAGAAAATAGAAGAAACCAGCTAAGGACTACGCTTAACAGTCTCAGTGATTGCGGGACATCTACGAATATTGAAACGGACCACACCCCGGTCGATTTTCGGCCCACAGCACGCCCGGACTCCGGGCCTACCTCCAGAACTGCGGATTATAGCACACCGATTTGGCCCGAAAATGCCCCGCTAGCGTCGTTTCGCCCGTTTGTCCAACCAAATGGCCACGAAAATTGAAACGGACCATTGGGACGATCCCCAACCTCCCTGGCATGCCTCGGTTGATTTTTGAATCACAACACGCTCGGAGCTCGGGCCCGCCCTCAAAACAGTGGGCTATAGCACACTGATTTGGCTCGAAAATGCCCCAGTCACATCGTTTCGCTCGTTTGTCTACCCAAATGGCCACGAATATTAAAACGGACCCTACTGGGACGATCCCCAACCTCCCTGGCATACCTCGATCACTTTTTGGCCCACAGCATGCCCGAACCTCGGTCCCACCCCAGAACCGTGGGTTATAGCACAATGATTTAGCCCCAAAAAACACCGTTCACGCCGTTTGTCCAACCAAATGGCCATGAAAATTGAAACGGACCACTGGGACGATCTCCAACATCCCTGACATGCCTCGATCGATTTTTGACCCATAACACGCTCGAAGCCTAGGCCCGCCCCCGAAACCGTGGGCTATAGCACACCGATTTGGCCCGAAAATGCCCCATTCGCGCTGTTTCACCCGTTTGTCCACCCAAATGGCCACAAATATTAAAATGGACCATACTGGGATGATCCCCAACCTCCCCGGCATATCTCGATCAATTTTAAGCCCACAACACGCCCGAACCTCGGGCCCACCCCTAGAACTGTGGGCTATAGTACACCGATTTAGCCCAAAAATGACTCGTTCGCGCCGTTTCGCCCGTTTGTCCACCCAAATGGCCATGAATATTTAAACGTACCATACTAGGATGATCCCCAACCTCCTTGGCACGCTTCGTTCGATTTTTGGCCCACAGCATCCTCGGACCCCGAGCCCACCCCAGGAACCGTGGCTATAATACACCGATTTGGTCCGAAAATGCCCTATTTGCACCGTTTTGCCCGTTTGTCCACCTAAATGGCTGTAAATATTGAAACGAACCACACTAGGACGATCCCCAACCTCCCTGGCATGCCCCGATCGATTTTCGGCCCACAGTATGCCCGGACCCCAGGCCCACCCCCGAAACTGAGGGCTATAGCACACCGATTTGACCCCAAAACACCTCGTTTGCGTTGTTTCGCCCGTTTGTCAACCCAAATGGCCACAAATAATGAAACAGACAACACTGGGACGATCCTCAACCCCCATGACACGCCCCGATCGATTTTTGGCCCACAGCTCGCCCAGACCCCAAGCCCACCCCCGAAACCGTAGTCAATAGCACACTGATTTGGCCCGAATATGCCCCGTTCGTGCCGTTTCTCCTATTTTTCCACCCAAATGTCCATGAATATTGAAACTGACCACACCGGGATGATCCTCAACCTCCCTGGTACACTCCGATCGATTTTCGGCCCACAGCACGCCCGAACCTCGGGTCCACCCCTAGAATCGTGGGCTATAGCACACCGATTTGGACTGAAAATGCTTCACTTGTGCTGTTTTGCCGTTTGTCCACTCAAATGGCCACGGATATTGAAACGAACCACACTTAGATGATCCCCAACCTCCCTAGCATGCTCTGATCGATTTTCTGCCCACAACACATCCGGACCCCATGCCCACCCCCGGAACTGTGAGCTATAGCACACCGATTTATCTTGAAAATGCCCAGTTCGTGCCGTTTTGCCCTTTTGTCTACCCAAATGACCACAAATATTGAAATGGACCACACTGGGACGATCCCCAACCTCCCTGGAACACTCCTATTAATTTTGGCCTGCAACATGCCCGAAGCCCGATCCCACCCCTAAAATCGTGGGCTATAGCACACCGATTTGGCTCGAAAATGCCCCGTTTGCGCTGTTTCGCCTGTTTGTCCACTTAAATAGCCATGAATATTGAAAAGGACCACACTGGGATGATCCCCAACCTACCTGGCTCACCCCGATCGATTTTTGGCCTACTGTACGCCCGGACCCTGGGCCCACCCCCGGAATTGTGGGCTATAGCCCACTAATTTTGCTCGAAAATGCCTCGTTCCCACCGTTTCTCCCGTTTGTCCACTCAAATGGCCACGAATATTGAAACAGACCACACTGGGATGATCCCAAACCTTTTTGGCACGCCTCGGTTGATTTTTGGCCCACAACATGCCTGGACCCCGGGTCCTCCCTCAGAACCGTAGGCTATAACACACAGATTTGACCCAAAAATGCCTTGTTCCCATTGTTTCGCCAGTTTGTCCACTTAAATGACCACAAATATTGAAACGGACCATACTGGGACGATCCCAAGCCTCCCTGGCACGCCTTAGTCAATTTTTGGCCCACAACACGTCCGGACCCCGGGTACTATCCCAGAACCGTGGGCTAGTACAAAGATTCGGCCCGAAAATGCCCCGTTCGCACCGTTTTGCCCGTTTGTCCACTCAAATGATCACGAATATTCAAACGGACCACACTGGGACAATCCCCAATCTCCCTAGCATGTCCCAGTAGATTTTCATCCCATAACACACACAGACCTCAGGCTCACCCCCGGAACTATCGGTTATAGCACACCAATTTGGCCCAAAAATGCCCTGTTCGAGCTGTCTCGCTCGTTTGTCCACACAAATGACCACGAATATTGAAACGAACTACACTGGGACGATCCTCAAACTCTCTAACATGCCTCTGTCGATTTTCGTCCCACAACGGGTTCGAATTCTGGGCCCACCCTAAAAATTGTGGGCTATAACACTTTGATTTGGCCTGAAAATGCTCCGTTCGTGCTGTTTCGCCCGTTTGTCCACCTAAATGGCCATGAATATTAAAACAGACGACATTGGGATGATCCCCAACCTCCCTGGCATGCCCCTATCGATTTTCATCCCACAATACGCCCGGACCCCGAGCTCACCCCAGAACCGTGGGATATAACACACCGATTTATCTAAAAAATGCTTCGTACACATTGTTTCACCCGTTTGTCCGCCCAAATGGCCACGAATATTGAAACGGACCACACTGGACTATCCCCATCCTCCTTGGCACGTCCCAGTAGATTTTCGGCACACAACACGCTCGGACCTCGGGATCACTCCCAAAACTGTGGGCTATATAGCACACTGATTTGGCCCAAACACGCCCCATTCGCACCGTTTTGTCTGTTTGTCTATCCAAATTGTAGACACGTGATTTTTGACCCTCACTGAGTTTTAATTTATTTGTCGGCATTAAATATTTTTATTTTTTGTCCAATATTTGCTTTAGTTTTTATTTCATTTTTAATAAGTTAAGTTAAAAATAAATAAAAAATAATAAGTAAAGTTACTTTTCGAGATATTTTATTTATATTTATATTGTTATTTTGTGTTGTTTTTAAATATAATATGAAAATTAAAAATAAAAATAAAAATATATATTTTCCTTTTATTTTAATAATTAGACTTGTAGTTTTATTATTTTATTAATTATATTTATATTTATTTAAATTATTTATAAACTTTTATTGTATTTTCTAAATTAAAAAAATAATTAATTAATATTCTTTTATTATTACTATTATTATTTATTTATTAAAAAAAAATATCAAAATTTGAATCCTAACCCAACTACCCAACTCCTTTCCCCCCTTATCTGTTTCCCCTAACTGTCCCCCCCCCCCCCCCCCCCCCCCAAAATAAAAAAAATAAAAAAAAATCCTTTATTTAAGGCTCCCAAAAACCTACATACCAAAAACACTATTCTATCATCTATCAGACTGTATCAAAAAATAGAGAGAAAAAATACAAAGTAAAAACTAAACAGGGAGGGAAATACTCAAAAACATCAGACAATAAATAGAGAAAAGAAGAAAGTTGAGTTTGAGTTTCCGTTCGAGTTTTCGATAACGACATTCTTGCTTTTATACTGGATTTATTTTATTACACAGATTTTTATCCAACCCAACATCATTATTTTTGTAAGTTTTATTGAGGATCAAAGCATGAATAATGTTATTTATATGATTTATGTGTTATTCATGTTTAAAGTTTGATTATGTTAAATAATTTATTTTTTATTATCTTTACTTAGATACCATTAATCTCTATATTTGTAAATTGTAAATATGTTAAGAAGTTAATGAGTTGATAAAGAAAAATTAAATATGATATACTGACTAATCGTAGTTTTTGATTTTAGACTAAAATTAAAAGAAGCCGTGTTAGTCAGTAAAAGGTGGTTTTAATTCGTTATTTCTTTATCGTTTTGTAAGCAAATGTGGTGTTCAAATTTATTTAGAATTTTATTAACAGGCTAAGGATTTAATTTGATTCAAAATCTAAAACTTTTCAAAAAGTTAATGTGAAGATCTTAAATCTACTTTAATAATCAGTTTACATCACTATCATTTTGTAAAAAAAAAATTAAAAAAAATTATTAGTGTTTGCAGGCTTTGGTACAATTTGTTTCCATGCCTATCATTTCTTTCTTATTAATAGACGTTAGTAAGACAGAGAAGAGGAAACATTAGAAATAGCGGATAAAGGATAATATAAACAAAAACATAAGAAAGAAAAAAACTTTAGAAAAAAACCCGGAAATGGGCAGAAAAGGAAAAAAAAGAAAAGCAGTAAGGAAAGAGTGAAACAGTTTAAGGAAAAAAAGAAGGAAAACTCGCATGATTTTATAGTTTTTTTTCCATGTTAATTTAGTTATAATAATTTTATTAAATGTAACACATGATCAGTTTTTTATTTTTTATTGTTGGTGTTAAATTCGTTATGATAACTTTGTTGAAAGTAACTCTATTAATTAATTTTGTTACATGATTATGTCAAATTATCTTTTAAGTAATTTTGTTAAGTTTATATATTTATAATTTGTTCGCAAGAGTAAGATTAATCCTTTTCTTTTAAAAAGATTAAATTTTGGGAATAATATTAAATTTAACATAATAAAGGTAGATTTGTATATTTTATTATTTTATTAACAGAATTTAATAATTATTTATTGATTTAATTAATTATGTTAAATGAATTTTGGTTTAATTTATTTTTTAACGCTAGATAATTTTTAGACACGTTAAAATAGTCGTCTCAATTAAAAATGCGGCATACGTATCTTTTTTGAGACATTCAAAATTCAAGGATGCAATAATGAACCATGATAAATAATTTTTCTAAAATTAATTTTCTTTGATTTATTTAATATAAGATAATAGCCAAGTTTTTTTTTCAGTATTAAAAATGAGCGAAATAGGCCTGCAAACATAGTTTATCTAAAATAGTTAAAGCTAAGTATACGTTACTAAAAGCGACCGTGCTTGAACCACAGAACTCATGGGGTGCCTCACACCTTTTCCTCAGTCAACAGAATTTCTTACCCGGTCTTCTATTTTTTGCAGACCAATAAAGAGTCATTTTCTTTTGATTAGGGATTCAAAAAGGTGACTTGGAACACCATAACTCGATTCCAAGTGGCGACTCTGTAATTTAATTAAACTCTATTCAATACCGTCACTTTAATTGGAAAAACACTTCGATCCCTCGAGAAAAAAAAGGGTGTGACATCTATGGCGACTCTGCTGGGGAATAAATATGAATTCGATCTTTTGATACTGACTTTATTTTCTTTAATTATTTTATAATGTGTTTATTGGCCTTATGTGCTACTTGTCGCTCATTTACTGCTATGATATTATTTGAATTGTATTATATATTGTCTTCTCTCGCTTACCCCCTCCGAGTCTCTAAAATAGGATAGAGGGAATGCAGCATATGCATCCCACCTTCTTTTTTGAGATAGCCGGAAAGTCAAGGCACCTGGTGAAGGATGTAGTCACACATGTTAGGCGGGGTTCGGATCGGCAACAATGGCGGTGTAGCCCTGCTACCGACCAAGTTGTCCCTCCCCGGCTCGAGTTTCCGCTCGGGTAAGTCAGTCTAGACACCTATTCCTATTAGGGATAAACTTAGAAGAACTGAAAACTCAGAATCTGGTTATCCCTATTAGGTACCTCTTTATTTGCATCATATGCATTTGACTTAGCGGGACTCGACACAGGGGCCGGGTCTGTCTAGGACAGGTGACCTAATTTATAAAGACCAACATGTACATCCTACGTGCTCTTTGACATTTGCTTGGAAGGCTATTTATTTGTTGACCGGCTTTAGGCAATTTTAAAATGCGAGAGATTAATTTATCCTCAAATTTAGTTAATCATTTTTGAAAGAAAAATTTTATTTTTGAAAAAAAATAAAGAATTTTTTTAAATATACAACAACATAGTTTTTACAATCTTCATGAACTACGAGGGTCTGATTCTCACTTTTTGTGAGATACGTAGGAAGTCCTACCCAGGATAAGACCATTTATTTGAAAATAATAATAATATATTTATTCACAGATTTATAGAAAAATAATAAAAATAATAATAATAAGAAAAATGATTGTGTTCATGAATATTATTATCTTTATTTTACTTTTCATTCTTATTTTCAAAATTAATTTTAACATAAAAATCAAAATAGCCTGAACCTTCAGGGGTCGTGAGCTGAATTTTTGTAAAGTAATAAAATATGTAAACATATATTTTAACATTCCTGAACCTTTAGGGGTCGTGAGACTAAAATTTTATACAACTTCATACATGAAACGATTATTCTATTTTTCTTTATTTTCGTTCTCTTAAGTGTATTTAGGGGGTATTGTTTCCAAATATATAGTCAAAATTGTCTAGAGGTCTGTTATTGCAAATTTTTTTTTGTAAGAGTCAACTTAAATAAATGTTTTTTCTAAATATATTATCAGTCATAGTTCTCAAGTCAAGTTAAAAAATTCTTTTAAAAAATTAATGAATTAATTTCAGCCTAAATCTAGACATTTATTTATTTCATGTCCTTGTCAATAGGTATAAAATGTCCCCCCCTGTTCGTGAAAAGCGTCCAAAGAGAAAGAGAGATGAGAGTGTACCGCTTCTGGTTATGGATTGTATCCCTTTGCAGCTTTGGTTGCAGTGGAACGAAATGGATACATTCGATTATGGCAAGATACATAAGTATTTGAGTTTTTTGACGAGTATTATGGCAATAAAACCTAATAGGGAGGTGATTGATGCGTTACTAACCTTCTGGGACCCGAAGAACAATGCATTTCGTTTTTTGAATTTTGAGTTGACTCCTACTGTAGAGGAGATAACGGCCTATGTTGGATATGGGGATATACATCGGAAGAAACTTATAGCCCCGAGACTCATTTCGATAAACAAATTTTGCCAACTCATGAACATAAGGAATTCAAAAGAAGAATCGATGAAAAAGGGTTGGGTTTCCTTGCAGTTTTTGTACGATAGATACGAAAGGCAAGAGGGGTTCAAAAAGTACGGTAAGCAGCTCTGTAATAAGGGGAATTTTGAGGCCTGGAAGGTTCACAGACGATTTGCATTCATGGTAGCCTTTTTAGGCACTATGATCTTCCTAAGGAGAGAACAAAAAATTAACATTCATTTAGCAGGAGTGGTAAAGATACTGATTAAGAAAGATTACACTATGGTGCCAATGATCCTGGTAGATATCTACCGTGCTTTGACTGTTTGTCAGAAACGAAAGAATTTTTTCGAGGGATGTAATATCTTATTACAGATTTGGATTGTGGAGCATCTCTACCGACGTCCTACAATGGCAAGATTTAATCCAAAAAGATTCAATAGCATCAAAGATTATGAAGAGAGGTTAGAGAAATATAAATGCCCAGAAGGAGTTAGAGATTGGGATAAGCTTTTTCGTTCGCTGACAACAGATAAAATCACTTGGAATCTCCCTTGGTTCCCTTGGAGGCCAGTCATACACAGTTCTGTCATTCGACCGTTCTTATTATTAATGGGTATTAGAGGTGTTCAACCATATGTTCCATTGAGAGTTTTACGTCAGCTTGGAAGACGTCAAATAATTCCCATTACGGAAAAGATGACCGAGTTTGTATTTGAGGTCAAACCAGAGATCCCACTTTCGGAGGAATTGACCCAACAGATTTGGGAAGGTTGTCGTATTATGGGGATTGAAACGATGGTCATAGAGCGTAAGAAAGGAGAAGTGCACCCAGATTACCGTGAATGGTTTGAAGAACAGTCGAGTCCACCAGTCAGACCAGAAAGATCGGTTAGAGGACCTATAGATCAGGAAGCTGCAATCAAGATAGGAATTGAGAGAGCCATGCGAGAACATCATGAGGCCAACCAAGCTTTGAGAGAGGAATTAGAGCATGCCAGGGCAAAAATAGAAGAACAACAAAAAGAATTTTCTGAAGAGAGAGTTAAGTCAGCAGATATTGAAGTTGCATTTCGGGGACAAATCAAACTGGCTACCACTAGAGGGTCACACGTTGCAGAACTCGCCGCATCTCACCGACAGCAACTGCAAGGAGTTGAAAAGAACATGCAAGAAGAATTTGATCGAGAGAGATCTCAGTGGATTCCTGAAAGAACAATATTGCGAGAATAGTTGGAGGTTGCTTCTGCTCGTGAACAACGTGCAAGAGAGATGGTTTATTTTCGAGATCGACAGGCCCAAGAATGGGATCAGGCCTTTAGTTCCCTTCGAGGGAAGGTCTGCCGTGTAGCACAAGATACTGCTAGAATGGGTTTGGATTATCAGCAGTTGGATCGTGAGGACTTTTTGGCACAAGTACCAGCTTTCGCACAACGTCTCACTGCTTCATTGGAGGATATATATTTGAGTTTGGGAGGACATATTAAGCCGAAGTCTCCTTGAATGGATAGTTGTTTTCTTTGTCATAGTTTTTCAGTTTCAATTTTAGAACTTCTTGTTTAGATATTATGTCTTTTAGTTTTCAGATATCAGTTAGTAGGTTTTATTTTAGGAGTTGGATCAGTCATTTTGTTGTATTTATATTATAGAATGTAATGAAGTTGACTCTTTATTTCTATATATATTACATATGTTTTACTTCACTTACTTTAAATATTTTCTTCAATGAAAAAAAAGACAAAACAATTTTGTGAAATTCCTCCCGAACTACGCAAGATCTGATTCATGTCCTGGCATGATACGTAGGCAACCCTCTAAAGGGTTCGATCATAAATTTTGAAAAAATATGCCTAGAAAATCCGGGATGAAACATAAATCCTTCCATGTAGGTTGGAAAATGCATATAGAAGCATGACATATAATTTGGCATTATAATGTGTTAAAAATATAACACTCACCCGTTTGCTACTTGGTAACAAAAAGATAAAGTAATTGGTGGTTGGTTTGTGGTTTAAACTGGCATCACATCCGTATAACACCAGATACAAGGGTAAAAGAAAAATGACCCACAGAGAAGGTATAGGGTCTGACAGTGAAGAAGAGCAATATCAGTTGATTTCGTAGGAAGTAGCATCAATGGAAGAAATAAAGTCATTGAAACAATAGATGGCAGAGATGTACCAAGCTTGGTTGAATGGACAAGCCCCTCCTTCTTCAATCCCTGGACTTTCGACTTCGAATGATCCAAATTCTGACCCAGCTTAAACTGGTGATCCATTTTACCCACCAGGATTTGGCCCATTTGTTAATTTGTCTGGAGCTGGTGGTACTTCTACTATGCACCCACCAACTCCGTCTATCGCAAATAACATGCTTTTTACTTCTGTAGCACCAGCTACTGCGGGTGCTCAACCGACAGTACCGATGAATATGGGAAACCAAGTCATGATATGTTGTATCCTCCTGAAATGACTTTTAAATCTCAAAATCCATATTATCATGTTCATCAACGCGATACTCCTATCATGATTGAGAAGATTGCCAAGAATGAGGAACAAAAGGAGATGGCTAGAAAAGTTAGAAGCCTAGAGCAGAGTATGAGAAATATGCAAGGATTAGGTGGACCAAAGAGTATTTCATACAAGGATTTATGTATGTTTCCGGACGTCCATTTGCCGCTAGGGTTCAAAATGCGAAAGTTTGACAAATATGAAGGTCACGACGATCCCGTAGCTCATTTGAAAAAGTTTTGCAATCAATTAAGAGGAGCAGGAGGAAAAGAAGAATTATTGATGGCTTACTTTGGAGAAAGCCTAACAGGGATAGCTTCTAAATGGTTCATTGACCAAGACATTTCCCGTTGGCATGTATGGGATGACATGGCTCAGGATTTCGTTCAACAATTTCAATATAACATTGAGATAGTGCCAGATCGCACTACGCTTGCTAACATGAGAAAAAAAATGACTGGAAGTTTTCGAGAATATGCTATCAAATGGAGAGAGCAGGCTTCAAGAGTTAGACCATCGATAAAAGAATCTGAAATGATTGATATCTTTTTGCAAGCACAAGAACCTGATTATTTCCATCACTTACTTTCTACAATTGGAAGCACATTTGCTGAAGTTATTAAAGTTGGAGAAATGGTAGAGAGTGGAATAAAAACAGGAAATATCATCAGCCAGGCCGCTTTGAAAGCAACAACACAGGCAATTCAAAGTGGTGCAGGAAGTTTCGGGGGAAAGAAAAGAAAAGAGGATGTAGCAACTGCGTGACAGGCCCACGACAAAATTGGAGAGGCGTGCGTCAACCATACGCACAAAATCTATTATATTTCGTTCCATCCCCCAAATATCCTATTTACAATGTACAACCATATGCTCGGGCTCCTTCTTACCCGCAATGGCGTGCACCAGCCATCCAAAATGGTCTACCGGTCCCGCAAGTTCAAAAGGGATAACATGGTAAAATATGATTTCACTCCTTTTGGAATATCTTACACCAGTTTATTTTATAGGCTGAGAAAAATGAATGTTCTAAACCCAATTGAGAGAAGGATCCCGAATCCTTCTCCGAAGAACTTAGACTATTCTAGAAGACGTGAATACTATTCTGATGCCCCAGGGCACGACACAGAGAAATATTGGTATCTGAAAAGAGCCATTCAAGAGTTGATTAATAGCCAACAGATCATGGTAGAAAGTTCAGACGCTCCAAATGTCAATCAAAATCCGCTGCCAGATCATAATGAAACAAACATGCTCGAAGTGATACTTAGTGGTGAAGATTCTATGATTTCCTTTAAGACGATCATTAAAATTAAAACTGATTCGGAAAAATCAGCAAATGCTGTGGATTTGACAAAAGAAAAGCCTGCAAAAGCGGAGGTGGTGATAACAAAACCCGAATCATCGAATGTTCCCTTGGTGGTGGGGAAAGATATTTCAAAAAATATTGGGTCAAGTCAAATAAAGCCGAGACTCATTATTCCCGAAAGATCGAATAAGCCTCTTTTAATCATAAAAGGAGCTCCCATAACTCCTATTATTATTAAACCAGTGTCCCCTTGGAATTATGATCGCGTTGTGGTGATGCACAAGGGGAAAAAGTGACTGAGGATGTAGATAAAGTAGGGGGATTAACTCGATCTGGAAGATGTTATGCCCCAGTAGAGTTAAGAAAGAATAAACAAGGCGGTGAAGAACAAATGACAGTCAAGAAGCCTGTCACTGATGAAGAAGCTGAAGAATTCTTAAAGAAAATGAAATTGCCAGAACATTCTGTTGTAGAACAGTTGAAGAAGACACCAACACAGATTTCTTTGTTGTCTTTATTGATACATTCAGAGGAACACCGTAAGGATATAATGAAGATTCTTAATAAAGCATGTGTTCCCAGTGAGATTAGAGTAAATCAGCTGGAAAAAGTTGTTGGAAGGATCCTTGAAGCAAATAAAATTACTTTCTCAGACGATGAATTGCCTATGGAAGGTACTGAGCATAACAAAGGTCTGTACATTTCTGTGAAATATGAACATTCCATCGTCACTTGAGTGTTAATTGATGGAGGATCAGGCGCTGAGATTTATCCTATGTCAACTTTTTAAAAGTTGAATGTTAATGTGGAAAGGATCCAACCTAATAATGTATGTGTCAAAGATTTTGACGGATCAAAAACTGATGCCATTGGTGAAATAGAGTTCATATTGACAATTGGACCTGTGGAATTTTCTATGGATTTCCAAGTATTGAACATTGAAACTTCATATAATATGTTATTGGGAAGGCCATGGATTCATAGGGCTAAATCAGTCACATCAACATTGCATCAAATGGTCAAATTTGAACACGATAGGCAAGAAATAATTGTTCATGGTGAAGGAGATTTATCCATGTATAAAGACTACTTCGTTTCCTCTATCGAAGATGCTGCTGCAGATAATGTGTTAATTCATCAAGCTTCTGAGGTAGTGGCTGTTGAGCATATCCTCGAGGGGAATCTCAAAGCAAGACCACAATTGTCCTCTGCATCTGTTATGGTAGTGAATGAAATGTTGAAACATGGTTTCGAACCAGGAAAAGGTCTAGGGATGTTTTTGCAAGGCATAGTTCATCCGGTAAACCTCTATGAGAACTTTGGTACTTTTGGTTTGGGATATGAGTCTACTGCTGAAGATATAAAAAAGGCTAAAAAGCGTAAGAAAGAGTCATGGTCACTTACCAAGCCGATACCGCCACTTCAGGAGTCTTTCATTAAATTCAGTATTGTTGGATCCTCCAAGTTACCTACTGCAGAATCAATGAATGATGATGATACAGAGTTGATTGGCCTTTTTTAGAATATGTTTATTGAAGCTGATATGGTTGAAATTGAGGAAGGTACCAGCAATGCAGATGTGTAGTTTGTCGGCCTTGATGTCCAGCTTAACAATTGGGAGGCCACTCCTCTCCCTATTATAAAAGAGTCTTGGGAGTTTTTTTTACAGTCGTAGTAGTTTGTTTGTTTTTACTCCTGTAATTTAAATCATTCTAGGATTGTAATTCAGAACTTTAAACTTGGCATTTTAGGTTAAACTCTTTTTATCTATGTTTTAATAAAGCGTGGTTTCCCTTCATTTTATTTTGAGTCTGATTTTTATTTATTTATTTTTTATCATACAGTTCTTTCTATGCCGATTCTAATGATATGACATGCATGAAAAATTTTCAACTAGATTTAAAAACCCAATCTAATTATGAAATAATGAATAAAGAAGTTGAATACGATGAGGGAGAAACATTTGAGGATATAAGCAAAGATTTCAAACAATTTGAGAATAAGTCAAATCCCAATTTGGATGAAACCGAGGCGATCAATTTAGGAGATTATGAAAATATTAGGGAGACTAAGATAAGTGTATATGCTCAACCACAAAAAAAGAAAGCTATAATTAAAGCTTTGCATGAGTATAAAGACATCTTTCCATGGTCTTATGATGATATGCCTGGTTTGAGCACCGATTTTGTAGTTCACAAGTTGACAATTGATCCTACTTTTCCTCCTGTCAACCAAAAGCTAAGAAAGCTCAAAACCGACACGAGTGTAAAAATCAAAGAGGAAATCACAAAGAAATTTGAGGTTAAAGTCATTCGAGTGGCCCAGTATCCTACTTGGTTGGCAAATATTATCCCTGTTCCAAAGAAGGATGGCAAGGTTCGGATGCGTGTTGATTATCGTGATCTAAATAAAGCAAGTCTGAAAGATAATTTTCCGCTTCCCAATATCCATATTTTGTTGGATAATTGTGCTAAACATGATCTTGCTTTTTTTATGGATTGTTATGCGGGGTATCACCAGATCATTATGGATCTAGAAGATGCAAAAAAAACATCATTTATTACTCTATGGGGGACATATTATTATCGAGTCATGCCTTTCGGACTAAAGAATGTTGGGGAAACTTATATGAGGGTAATGACCACAATGTTTCATGACATGATGCACAAAGATATTGAAGTTTATGTGAATGACGTGATCATTAAGTCAAGAGAGCAGGCTGGCCATGTCAAAGATCTGAGAAAATTCTTTAAAAGGCTTCGAAGGTATGATCTCAAACTCAACCCAACAAAATGTGTATTCGGAGTTCCATCAGGAAAACTTTTGGGTTTTATAGTCAGTCGATGTGGCATTGAGTTAGATCCTTCAAAAATAAAATCTATCCAAGATTTACCTTCACCAAAGAATAAAACGGAGGTGATGAGTTTACTTGGAAGGCTGAATTATATCAGTAGATTCATTGCTCAGCTTACGACAACCTGCGAACCGATATTCAAGTTATTGAAGAAGAATACTAAAGTTGAATGGACTGAGGAATGTCAAGAAACATTTGACAGAATCAAGAGGTACTTATCAAGTCCGCCTATTTTGATTCCTCCAGAGCCAGGAAGACCCTTGATATTGTACATGTCTGTGGTAGACAATTCTTTTGGCTGTGTATTGGGTCAACATGATGTCACGGGCAGAAAAGAACAAGCCATCTACTACCTCAACAAAAAATTTACCACTTATGAGGCTAAGTACACTCTTCTTGAGAAGACGTGCTATGCCTTAACTTGGGTAGCACAAAAGCTGAAGTATTACTTGGCATCTTATACTATTTACCTCATCTCTCGTATGGATCCTTTAAAATACATTTTTTAGAAGCCCATGCCCACAGAAAGACTCGCGAAACGGCAGATGTTACTCACAGAGTTTGGTATTGTATATGTGACATGAACTGCAATGAAATCTCAAGCTTTAGCGGAACATTTCGCTGAAAATCCTATTGATGATGAGTATGATCCATTGAAGACTTAGTTTCCAGATGAAGAAGTTTTGTGTATTGATGAGATTGTTTCTGATAATTGCTATTCAGGTTGGAAGTTATTCTTTGATAGAGCTGCTAATGTAAAATGAGTAGGGATAAGAGCGGTTCTTATTTATGAATCAGGACAATATTATCCTATAACAATCCAACTTGAATTCTACTTTACCAATAATATGGCGGAATACGAATCTTGCATTCTGGGATTGAGATTGGCCATTGACATGGGGATCCAAGAACTGCTGGTATTAGGAGATTTGGATTTATTAGTCCACCAAATCCAAGGAGATTGGGAGACTCGTGATTCGAAACTCCTACCATATAGAGGTTGTTTGTAAGATCTTTGTCAACAATTTGTATAAGTGAAGTTCAAACAGATTTCCAGAGCTCATAATGAGATTGCTGATGCTTTAGCGACCTTATCTTCGATGCTTCAACATCCCAACAAAACTTATATTGATCCTTTGCATATACAGATTTATGATCAACATGCATATTGCAATGTTATTGAGGAAGAACTTGATGGAGAACCGTGGTTCCATGATATCAAAGTATATATTCATACTGGGAAATATCCTGTACATGCCGATGGTAATCTAAAGAGAACTATTAGACGTTTTTCTAGTGGATTTTTCCTAAGTTGAGGAATCTTGTATAAGAGGACTCCTGATTTGGGACTTTTGAGGTGTGTAGATGCTAAAAAAGCTTCAAAAATCATGACTGAAGTACATTCTGAGATTTGTGGACCACATATGAGTGGGTATGTTTTGGCAAAGAAAATACTCCGAGCAGGCTATTATTGGCTCACCATGGAGCGAGATTCCATCAGTTTCATTCAAAAATGTCATGAATACCAGGTACACGGAGAATTGGTACATTCTCCTCCATCTGAGTTGCATACAATGACTGCTCCATGGCCTTTTGTAGCTTAGGGAATGGGCATAATTGGACCAATTGAACCGAAGGCCTCGAATGGACATAGGTTCATCTTGGTAGCCATTGATTATTTCACAAAGTGGGTGGAAGCAACGACTTTCAAGTCAGTGACCAAGAAAGCGGTGGTTGATTTTATTCACTTCAACATCATTTATCGGTTTGGCATTCCGAAGATAATTATCACCGATAATGCTGCAAATCTCAACAGTCATTTGATGCAAGAAGTGTGCCAACAATTTAATATTATGCATCAAAATTCTACTCCTTATCGCCCAAAGGCAAATGGGGTTGTAGAAGCTGCCAACAAGAACCTAAAGAAAATACTCCGTAAGATGGTGCAGGGTTCCCGACAATGGCATGAAAAGTTACCTTTTGCTTTGTTGGGTTATCGTACTACAGTTCAAACTTCAATTGGTGCATCTCCTTACTTGTTAGTGTACAGAACTAAAATAGTTATACCTGCAGAGATTGAGATTCCATCTCTTTGAGTAGTTGTGGAAGCTGAAATTGATGATAACCAATGGGTCAAGACTCGTTTGGAGCAATTAAGCTTGATTGATGAAAAAAGATTGACATCAGTATGTCATGGAAAACTATACCAGAATAGAATGGCACGAGCATATAATAAAAAGGTGCGTCACAGATATTTTGAAGTTGGTTAGTTAGTACTAAGACGCATCCTTCCTCATCAGATTGAAGCTAAAGGTAAATTTTCTCCTAATTGGCGTGGACCATTCATGGTGAAGAAAGTGTCACCTAATGACGCATTATATCTGACTGATGTAGAAGGCAAAATGGAGGGAATACCGGTCAATGCTGATGCAGTTAAAAGATATTATGTATGATATTCATGTACAATAATGTTATGTCTGTTTTGTGTACTTACATTTTTAAAGAGTTGAAATGATGAAGGCATTTTGTTCTACTATCCGAATAATATATCAACTTTGCTTACCTCTTTGCGCTTTTATTTTTCTTCGTACCCCTTTTTTGAAATCAAATTAAAGTCAGAAAAATAAAAAAAAATAAAAAAAAATAAAAAAAATAAAAAAAATAAAAATTTTTGAAAAAATATATATTAAAAAAAGAAAGAAAGAAGAAGAAGAAATCAATCAAAAATTCAAAATCAAACAAAAGAATGATGTTTCCTGAACTACGTTTGACCCGATTCTTGCTATGACAAGATACGTAGGCAGCCCTACTCCGGAGTTTGGTCTAACCAGAAGAAAATTTAAATTACCCAGAATGAAATGAAAGTGGGGTAAAAAGTCAAGGATCAATCTTTGAGAATTGACTTCTAATCCTATCTAAAAGTCAAGTTACAGCCAAAGAAAGACCTTCGGATCAATCTTTAAGAATGTCAAGGCTAAACATATTATGAGTGCATGATATTTCATATTTTGGATATTTATTTAAAAAATAAAAAAAATAAAAAAATGAAAATGAGAGAGTTTTATTGGTGAAAACCCTTTCGGGCACCATAAGACGACAGTGAGCTGAGATAGAAATGAAAAGGAGATAGGCTCGTTGGCAAAAACCCATTGAGGTTCCACTAGCCGAAGAAAGGTTGTTATCAAGAAGGAACAAGTTCAAGATTGACTTAATTTCAAGCTCATTAAGTGGACAAAAGTTGTAATGATTGGTGTGGGTAGATTTGGTTGTTTGATTCAAAATGCATGTCATAATCACCAGAATCGGTTTCCATATTCAGATAAGTTCTTTTTTTTTTTTTTTTTTTAAAAAGAGATGCCTATTGTCTTTTTCTTTTTGTTTTATTTTAATTTTTGATTTTTCGTGTCCTTGTCATCAAACGAAATTTTTTTGTTGTCTTTTGAGTCAAATTCACGTCAGGTCGAGTGAGAAAGGACTCCAAACTCGCTACCAACTCCTTTAAGGGTACAAAGCAAGAGAAAGGGTCGATGCACAGAGACAACGTTTCAAAATAAAAGTAAGGTACTCAAGATGATTGTGATTTGATCATTTTAAACTCGTGAAAATCTAAGGGATTTATTGGAAGCTAAACTCAGAAGCATCATACAACAGAAATATGATTTGAGTTGAGGATCTCAGTAGTCAGAATTCTGAGTCAGAAGTATGACAATTCAATGAATATTATCATGGATTGGAAAAGAGTTGAGCATGGCAAGTGCGAGAGCGGACATTTCAAAAGCTGAATGCCACAAACCAACCACCACATGTTTTAAAACTCACAATTTTTCTTTGTTTGGAACAGAGATGAAATAATTATTTTCAGATAAAGGATGCGATTTCATACTTCTCAATGCAAGAAGCATGGTTACAACATCCGATACTGGATCTCGGTCATGGTAAACTTTATTCTTTGCAAGATATATTAAGATTCAGTGACACATAAATTTTTCCAGTACAAACTGGGGCAAAAATTTTATGTGTTGTATAGGAATTTACTTTTTGCTTAGGACCCTCCTGAATAATGGGAATTTATTTTATATCCAGGACCCTCTTGAAGAATGGGATGTTATTTTTCTGTTTCACTATTTGCTTTGAGTCCAGGAGCCCGCCTGAAGAACAGGGTGAAGAAAAGAGAAAATCCAGGAGCCCGCCTGAAGAATAGAGTGAAGAAAAAAGGAAGTCCAGGAGCCCGCCTAAAGAACAGGGTGAAGAAAAGAGAAAGTCCAGGAGCCTGCCTGAAGAACAGGGTAAAGAAATTGTAAGTCCAGGAGCCCTCCTGAAGAATAGGGTGAAGAAAAGACAAAGTCCAGGAACCCGCCTGAAGAACAAGGTGAAGAAAAAAGGAAGTCCCGGAGCCCTCCTGAAGAACAGGGTAAAGAAATTGTAAGTCCAGGAGCCCGCCTGAAGAACAGGGTGAAGAAATAAAAAGTCCAGGAGTCCGCCTGAAGAACAGGATAAAGAAATTGGAAGTCCAGGAGCCCGCCTGAAGAACAGGGTGAAGAAATTGTAAATCCAGGAACCCGCCTGAAGAACAGGGTGAAGAAATTGGAAGTCCAGGATCCCACCTGAAGAACAGTGTGAAGAAGTTATAAGTCCAGGAGCCCTCCTGAAGAATAGGGTGAGTTTTCAAATTCAAGTCGCGAAGGCTTGAATCAAGATTCTAGAGATTGCATTTTTTTGTATTTTTTCATTTTTTATCTTTATTAGTCAATTGAATGTAAAAGCAAAAGTCATCAACCGGAAACTTGATGGAATCTCACTCGACTTTAACTTTTTCTCTCACCAAATTACCTTTGAACTACAAGTGACCTGATTCTCTCATAACCCGGGATATGTAGGCAGTCCAAAACCAGGACTCGGTCATATCTTTTATTTTTATTTTATTTTATCCTCACATTTTGACTAATCGGAGGATCAAAAATCATACATTTGTCTACTTCTTTGTATGAAAACTCTTCGAGATTTCAAACAAAGAGGGGCAAAATGTAGACACGTGATTTTTGACCCTCACTGAGTTTTAATTTATTTGTCGGCATTAAATATTTTTCTTTTTTGTCCAATATTTGCTTTAGTTTTTATTTCATTTTTAATAAGTTTAGTTAAAAATAAATAAAAAATAATAAGTAAAGTTACTTTTCGAGATATTTTATTTATATTTATATTGTTATTTTTTGTTGTTTTTAAATATAATATGAAAAATAAAAATAAAAATAAAAATATATATTTTCCTTTTATTTTAATAATAGACTTGTAGTTTTATTATTGTATTAATTATATTTATATTTGTTTAAATTATTTATAAACTTTTATTGTATTTTCTAAATTAAAAAATTAATTAATTAATATTCTTTTATTATTACTATTATTATTTATTTATTAAAAAAAATCAAAATTTGAATCCTAACCCAACTACCCAACTCCTTTCCCCCCTTATCTGTTTCCCCTAACTATCCCCCCCAAAACAATTCCTTTATTTAAGGCTCCCAAAAACCTACGTACAAAAAACACTATTCTATCATCTATCAGACTGCATAAAAAAATAGAGAGAAAAAATACAGAGTAAAAACTAAACAGGGAGGGAAATACTCAAAAACATCAGACAATAAAGAGAGAAAAGAAGAAAGTTGAGTTTGAGTTTCTGTTCGAGTTTTCGATAACAACATTCTTGCTTTTATACTGGATTTATTTTATTACACAGGTTTTTATCCAACCCAGCATCATTATTTTTGTAAGTTTTATTGAGGATCAAAGCATGAATAACGTTATTTATATGATTTATGTGTTATTCATGTTTAAAGTTTGATTATGTTAAATAATTTGTTTTTTATTATCTTTACTTAGATACCATTAATCTCTATATTTGTAAATTGTAAATATGTTAAGAAGTTAATGAGTTGATAAAGAAAAAATAAATATGATATACTGACTAATCGTAGTTTTTGATTTTAGACTAAAATTAAAAGAAGTCGCGTTAGTCAGTAAAATGTGGCTTTAATTCGTTATTTCTTTATCTTTTTGTAAGCAAATGTGGTGTTCAAATTTATTTAGAATTTTATTAATAGGATAAGGATTTAATTTGATTCAAAATCTAAAACTTTTCAAAAAGTTAATGTGAAGATCTTAAATCTACTTTAATAATCAGTTAACATCACTATTATTTTGTAAAAAAATAAATAAAAAATTATTAGTGTTTGCAGGCTTTGGTACAATCATTTATTTCTTATTAATAGATGTTAGTAAGACAGAGAAGAGGAAACATTAGAAATAGCGGATAAAGGATAATATAAACAAAAACATAAGAAAGAAAAAGACTTGAGAAAAGAAAACGGAAATGGGCAGAAAAGGGAAAATAAGCAAAACAGTAAGGAAAGAGTGAAACAGTTTAAGGAAAAAAATAAGGAAAACTCGCATGATTTTATAATTTCTTTTTTCCATGTTAATTTAGTTATAATAATTTTATTAAATGTAACACGTGATCATTTTTTTATTTTTTATTATTGTTGTTAAATTCGTTATGATAACTTTGTTGAAAGTAACTCTATTAATTAATTTTGTTACATGATTATGTCAATTTAGCTTTTAAGTAATTTTGTTAAGTTTATATATTTATAATTTGTTCGCAAGAGTAAGATTAATCCTTTTCTTTTAAAAAGATTAAATTTTGGGAATAATATTAAATTTAACATAATATAGGTAGATTTGTATATTTTATTATTTTATTAACAAAATTTAATAATTATTTATTGATTTAATTAATTATGTTAAATGAATTTTGGTTTAATTTATTTTTTAACGCTAGATAATTTTTAGACACGTTAAAATATTCGTCTCAATTAAGAATGCGACATACGTATCTTTTTTGAGACATTCAAAATTCAAGGATGCAATAATGCACCTTGATAAATAATTTTTCTAAAATTAATTTTCGTTGATTTATTTAATAAAAGATAATAGCCAACTTTTTTTTCAGTAGTAAAAATGAGCGAAATAGGCCTGCAAACATAGTTTATCCAAAATAGTTAAAGCTAAGTATAAGTTAATAAAAGCGACCGTGCTAGAACCACGGAACTCGAGGGGTGCCTCACACCTTCCCCTCAGTCAACAGAATTCCTTACCCGGTCTTCTATTTTTTGCAGACCAATAATGAGTCATTTCCTTTTGATTAGGGATTAAAAAAGGTGACTTGGAACACCATAACTTGATTTCAAGTGGTGACTCTGTAATTTAATTAATCCCTATTCAATACCGTCACTTTAATTGGAAAAACCCTTCTATCCCTCGAGCGGAAAAGGGGTGTGACACAAATTACCATGATTATTAAAATGGACCACACTGGGATGATCTCTGACCACCCCGACAAACCTCAGTCAATTTTCAGCCCACAGCACACCCGAAACCCAGGCCGCCCTTGGAACCGTAGGCCATAACACACCGATTTGGCTAAAAAATTCTCTGTTCGCATCATTTCGCCCATTTGTTCACCTAAATGGCCACAAATATTGAAACGGACTATACTGGAATGATCCCCAACCTCCCTGGTATGCCCCAATAGATTTTTAACCCACAGTAGGCCCGGAGCTTGGGCCCACCCAAGAACCGTGGGCTATAGCATATCGATTTAGCCTAAAAATGCCCTGTTCGCACCGTTTCTCCCGTTTGTCCATCCAAATAGCCACGAATGTTGAAACGAATCACACTGGGATGATTCCCAATCTTTCTGCCATACCCCAATTGATTTTTGACCCACAACACGCTCGAAGCCTTGGCCCGCCGCAGAACCGTGGACTATAACACACCGATTTAGCCTAAAAATGTCCCGTTCGCTCTATTCGCCCATTTTTCAACCCAAATGGCCACGAATATAGAAATTGACCATACTAAGAAGATCCCCAACCTCCTTGACATGCCTCGATTGATTTTCGCCCCTCAACACTGTAAGATCCACCAAAATTCTAAGTCTAAAATTCAGCCCTGGGATCCAACACAGAGAAAATTTTAGCCCAGTGTAAAACACTTAGTCTCATTTTAAGCCTTCGAGTTTCGTGGGTTTATTTCACGACCTTCCTATCATCGGGAATTTGTTTTCTAAGTTGAGTCATATTCAGGAATGAAAATAGCATGTTTCATATAAGTTTTAAAATTTTTAGACAAAGATTACATCGTGTACAGGTTGCAGAAATAGTGGCTCATTGCAATAGAGCTGCGTCGTGGTGAGTATCGCGATGAGGCCACCATCGCATCGCGTTGAAGGCAAAATTTGTATTTGTCTTATTCTAGTAGCTCACCGCGATTACCCCACATCGCGGTGAGGCTTAATTCAACAATTGTCAAGAACCAGTGAGTCACCGTGATTACCCCACGTCGCGGTGGGTATCGCGATGGATAAGACACCGTGTCGTGGTGGGTATCGCGATGGACTAGACATCGCGTCACAGTGAAGCTATTATCGATATTCCAGTTATGGGATTTTCAATCCCAAGGACAAATTAGACATTTTCCCATGGCCTAGTTCAACCCTAACTACAAAATTATTCCTTCATGACCTAAATATATCTTTGTTCACTCAAATTTTCCCAAAGTTCATCATTTTCTCTCAAGCGGCAAGAAACCCTAGTTTCAAAATTGAAGGGCAAGGCTTGAGAATATCCCCAAGAACCTTTAAGGATTTACGAACTAAGGTATGTCAATTGTTCATTCATGGGTTCCTTTTATCCATGAAGCTGAAAAATCCCCCTTTTCAATTCAAAGATTGTGTATATGAATGTTCATGATTTAATTGAATTGAAAGTCATGTTTATGTTGTTGATTGGGTTTTGATTCATGCTTTTAAATTGACAAGTTACAAGTATTGATCCTAGTATGTGATGATTTACATGATGTTCATGATAAACCCTTCAATTTGCAATTAGTTGGATGCAATCGTGGTAAATAGAAGTGTTGATGGTTTTGTAATCAAAACATGTTCCTTATATGTTCGATAAAATGCTTATGTGAATTCCTTAGTGCCATTACTTCATGTTCACATGCAATCCCCATCCATGTTCAAGTTAAATGCATGCTAAGTGTTTGATGAAAAGCCTTAATGATGGATTATGATGCACTAAAATGCATTCCTATTTATATTCAAGTTTATGACTCTCAAGTACATGATAAAATGTCTCAATTATTGTAGTATGGATTGTTGATGTTGGTCATGTACTCAAGAAGTGTCATGCTTTGTCAGTTTCCTTCTATCGAGTCTTGGGGGTATTTGTACCCGAAAACTTAGCTATGTGCCTATAGCCAGTGTCAATTTTTCATGATACTCTCAGTCAAGCCATCATCAGTAGAACTCAGTCAGTCATGTGACTCAGAAAAACTCAGTAAACTCAGTAATCGCAGTACTAAAAAGTCTCAGTAATCCTAGTAATCTCAGTCAGTTATCAGATCTCAGTAATAATTTTGTCAGTCAACAGAACTCAATGAACTTAGTCCAATTCAGTTCAGTTAATTATGTTCAGTGCCTATTCAGATGGGAGTAGGAATTAGCACCGAGTAAACCCAAGAATGGGAACATACACTATCAGACGAGGGTGTGATTCTTAGAAGTAATCCTTGCGTTCCAGAACTATGTAACCAACATAGGTTGAGACATCAACACTGTCAGATGAGGTGGATTAACAATGTCAGATGAGGGTTCCATCATTCTGGGACACTGTCAGATGAGGGTCACTCAGCTTGTCCTTACCAGTGGCGCGGTATTGACACCCTTCCAATTGGGGTTACAGATAAGACCCCAACTTAGCTATAATAGCATATTTGGGGCATGTCGATTAAATGACTACTTTCCACAGTTTCAGTTACAGAATCAGGACTGTCAGATATAGTTACTCAATTTTAGTAATAGAACTCAGATAGTTCTTCATATTTTAGGACTGTCAGATACAACTAACTCAGTACAATACGAAACTCAACTAGTTTTATCAGAATCTAGACTGTCAGATACAGTCGCTCAGTATCAGTTATACGAACTATTTTAGTTATATCAGTTATCGGTAACTCATGTTATACGTATTTAGTTTTAGGATTGTCAGATACAGTCCATCAGACTAGTTCTTCATAATTAGAACTGCCAAAAATAGTCATTCCTTTACCAGTAAGATGACATCAGTCCCTCAGTATTCAATAGACTCAGTTATTCAGTATCCCAGTATTAGTAATTCAGATATCAGTAAATCCATGCTATCAGTAGACTCAGTAGTCAGAACTTTGTATTCAGTCCTATAACGACCTCAGTTACAGTTACGTATTTATGCATGTATTCTTACGTTCATGTTACACAGTCAGTTAGTATAGTTCATACATATGAACCTTTTGCATTCAGCCTACCTCACTTGTATACCAGTATATTCAACGTACTGATGTATTTACGCTATGGTGTTTTATACCATAGGTTCTGAAGTACGAGCTCCAGAGCATCAGTAGTTTCCCAGCTTTCAGCAGTCAGAGTCGGCAGTGAGTCCTTATTATTCGAGGATGTTACTATTATTTGATTATTTCATTCTTTCAGTACTTAGATATTTCAGTAGATGGAGTTAGTTGGGGGATTATCCCATCAACTCCTTATTCAGACAGTTCAGACAGTTAGAGGCTTTCAGACTAGATATTCAGACTTCAGTATTTATATTCAGTTTTAGTATTGTTATATTATATTTTCAGTTATGTATCAGTATTGAACCTTATGGCCTTTTAGTTTATGTTTCCGCATTTATGATATTATTATTATTATTATTCAGTGCTCAGTTACATATATCAGTTATGAGTTAGCTTGTAATCCTTCAGGATTATGAGCACCGTGTAGCGTTTTGGGTACCAGATTTGGGGCTTTACAAACATGCCCGAATCCAGAGACCACCTCCGAAACCGTGGGCTATAGCCACCTGATTTGGCTCGAAAATGCCCCGTACACGCTGTTTCGCCAATTTGTCCACCCAAATAGCCATGAATATTAAAACGAACCATACTAGGATGATCCTAACCTCCCTAGCATGCCTCGATTGATTTTTGGCACATAACACACCCTGACCCTGGGCCCACCCCCATAACCCTGGGTTATAGCACACCTGATTTGGCCCGAAAATGCCCGATTTGTGTTGTTTCATCCGTTTGTCAACTCAAATGGCCATGAATATTGAAACACACCACACAGGGATGATTCCCAACCTCCCTGGCATTCCCTAGTCAATTTTTAGCCCACAACACGTTCGGACCTCGAGCTTACCCCCAAAACCATTGGATGTAGCACACTAATTTTGACTGAAAATGCCTCGTCCATGCTGTTTTGGTCGTTTGTCCACCCAAATGGCCACAAATATTGAAACGAACCACACTGGGATGATCTAAAACTTTCCTGGAATGCCCTGATCAATTTTTTGCCCACAACACGCCTGGAACCCGAGTACGCCCTTGGAACCGTGGGCTATAACATATCGATTTGGTCTGAAAATGCCTCATTCACGACGTTTCAACCGTTTGTCCACTCAAATGGCCACGAATATTGAAACGGACCACACTGGGACAATCCTCAACCTATTTGGCATGCGTCAGTCGATTTACGACCAATAGAACGCCCGGACCCTGGGCATACCCCTAGAACTGTGGGCTATAACACACCAATTTGGCCCTAAAATGCTCCGTTAGCATTGTTTCACTCGTTTGTCCACCCAAATGGCCACGAATATTGAAATGGGCCATACGGGGATGATATTCAACCCCCTGATATACTCTCATCAATTTTTGGCCCACAGCACGTCGGGACCCCGGGCTCACCTCTGGAACCGTAGGCTATAGCATACCGATTTAGACAAAAAAATATTGTGTTCGCGCCATTTTGCCCGTTTGTCAACCCAAATAGTCACTAATATTGAAATGGATCGCATTGGTAGGATCCTCAAACCTTCTGGCACATCTCGATCAATTTTAGGCTTACAACACACCTAAAATCGTGGGCTATATCACACCAATTTGGCCCAAAAATGCCCCATTTGCATCGTTTCGCCCTTTTGTCCACCCAAATGGCCCCGAATATTAAAATAGACAAAACTAGGATGATTCCCAACCTCCTTGGCACGCCCATGTTGATTTTTGTCCCACGGAACGCCTAGAACCCAGGCCCACCCCCTCTACCGTGGGCTATAGCACACCAATTTGGCCTAAAAAGGCCCCGTTTGCACCATTTTGCCAGTTTATCCACCCAAATGGATACGAATATTTAAATGGACCACACTGGGAGATCCCCAATCTCTCTGGCAAGCACCGATCAATTTTTAGCCCACAGACCGCCCGAACCGCAGGCCCACCCTCGGAACTGTGGGCTATAACATACCGATTTAGCTCAAAAATGCCCCGTTTGTGCCGTTTAACCCGTTTTCCACCCAAATAGCCACAAATATCGAAACATACTATACTGGGATGATCTCGATATTTCTTGGCATACCACGATCGCTTTTCAGCCTACAACATGCCCAAACCCCGAGCCCACCCCCAAATTCATGGGCTATAGCATACCGATTTGGACCGAAAATGCACCGTTCATGCTGTTTCACCCGTTTGTCCACCCAAATAGCCACGAATATTGAAACTGACCACACTGGAATGATCCTCAACCTCCCTGGCATGCTTTGGTCATTTTTTGCCCATAGCACGCCTGGACCCAGGCCCACCACCAGAAACATGGGCTATAGTACACTAATTTAGGTTGAAAATGTCCCGTTCATGCTGTTTTGCCCGTTTGTTCACAAAAATAGTCACGAATATTGAAACGGACCACATTGGTACGATCCCCAACCTTCCTAGAATGCCTCAATTAATTTTTGTCCCACTACACGCACAAACCATGGGCCCACCACTAGAATCGTGGGTTATAGCACACCGATTTGGCCAAAAAATATCCCATTTGCATCGTTTTACCCGTTTATCTACCCAAATGGTCACGAATATTAAAACGAACCACACTGGGACGATCCCCAACCTACCTGGCACATCTCGGGTGATTTTTGGCCCACAACACTCCCGTACCCAGGCTCACCTATGGAATCATGGGCTATAACACACTGATTTTGCCCGAAAATACCCCGTTCGCGCTGTTTTGCCCGTTTATCCACCCAAATGGCCACAAATATTGTAAAAAACTACACTGGGATGATCTCCAACCACCCTGGCATGCCCTAGTTGATTTTTGTCCCATAGCACGCTTGGATCCCAAGCCCACCCCAGAACCGTGGTCTATAGCACATCGATTTGGGTAAAAAAATGCCCCATTTGTCCTGCTTTGCTTGTTTGTCCACCCAAATAGCCAAAAATATTAAAATGGACTATACTGGGATGATCTACAACCTCCCTGGCACGTCCTGATCAATTTTTGGCCCACAACATGCCTGAAATTTGGGCCAACCCCCGGAACCATGGGCTATGGCACACCAATTTGGCACAAAAATGCCCCATTCACGTTGTTTCGCCTGTTTGTCCACTCAAATGGCCACGAATATTAAAATGGACTACATAGGGATGATTCCCAACTTTAAGTCATGTCCTGGTCAATTTTTTGGCCCACAGCACGCTTGGACGTCGGATCCACCCTAGAATCGTAGGCTATAGCACATCGATTTGGCTTGAAAATGCCCCGTTCATGCTGTTTTGCTCATTTGTCCACATAAATAGCCACGAATATTAAAATGGACCACATTGAGATGATCCCCAACCTTCTTGGTATGCCTCGATTGATTTTGTCCCACAGCACGCCTGACCTCAGGCCATCCCCCGGAACCATGGGCTATAGCACACCTATTTGGACCAAAAACACCCCATTCACTCCTTTTTGCCCGTTGTCCATACAAATGGTAATGAATATCAAAACGGACCACACTGGGATGATCCCCAACCTCCTTATCACTCCTCGATCAATTTTTGACCCACAAAACGCCCAGACCTCAGGCCCACCCCCAGAACTGTAGGCTATAGCACACCGATTTAGCCTAAAAATGCCTCGTTCATCCATTTTTGCCCGTTTGTCTACCCAAATTACCACAAATATTGAAACAGACCATACTGGGACGATCCCAACCTCCCTGGCATGCCTTGGTCAATTTTTAACCCACAGCATACCCGTACCTCGGGCCCACCCTCAGAACCGTGGGCTATAACACACCGATTTACCTTGAAAATGCCCCGTTCGCACCCTTCTGCCCGTTTGTCCACCCAAATGGCCACGAATATTGAAATAGACAACACTGAGATGATCCCAAACTTCTAAGGCATGCCCTGGTCAATTTTTGTCCCACTACATGCTCGGACCCTGGGCCCACCCTAGAACCGTGGGCCATGCACACCGATTTGGTTAAAAAATGCTTCATTCACGCTGTTTTGCTCGTTTGTCCACCCAAATAGCCATAAATATTAAAATGGACTACACTGGGATGATTTTCAACCTCCCTGGCACCCCCCGATTGATTTTCGGCCTACAGTATGCCTGGACCTCGGGCCAACCCTCGGAACCGTGGGCTATAACACATTGATTTCGCCCAAAAATGACCCATTCATGTTGTTTCGCCCGATTGTCCCACAAATGGCCACGAGTATTGAAACGGATCATACTGGGATGATCCCCAACCTCCTTAAAATGCCTCGGTCAATTTTTGGCCCACAACATGTCCGAACCTTGGGCACACCCTCGGAACCCTGGGCTAGAGCACACCGATTTAGCCCAAAAATGCCCCGTTCAAGTATTTTTGCCCGTTTATCCACCCAAATGGACACAAATATAGAAACGAACCATACTGGGATGATCACCAACCTCCCTGACATGCCTTTGTCGATTTTTAACCAACAACATGCCCGGACCCTGGGCCCATCCTCAGAATCATGGGCTATAACACTCTAATTTGGCTCGAAAATGACTCGTTCTCAACATTTTGCCCATCTGTACACCCAAATGGACACGAATATTTAAGTGTACTCCATTAGGATGATACCCAACCTCCCTGGGATGCCCCGATTAATTTTTAGCCCATAGCACACCTGGACCCCGATCCCACCCCAGGAACTGTGGCTATGGCACATCGATTTGGCCTGAAAATGCCCTTTTTGTGCTGTTTCGCTTGTTTGTCCTCCTAAATTGAAACAAATATTGAAACGAACCACACTGGGATGATCCTCAATTGCCCTGGCATGCTGATAATGCTCAAACTACAGCTCTCGTAAGAGTGTAAGCGGTCGTTGTCAAATATATAACCCAACTGGGTTGGGTATCGATCCCACAGAGAATAGCCGGTCACTAAGTAAGCAAAGATTATTAGACTTTTGGTGCAAGTCTCGTAAAAGGGGGGATTTTGTAGCGTGCAAATAATGTAAACAAAATAGTAGAGTAAAAACGTAAAATAGAAGAGTAAAATGGAGTACTTGGTAGGTTTTAATCAATGAGAATTGAGAGTTAGGGTTATGTCCACCTTATGAGTTATACGTCTCTATTGGCTATGAGTTATGCGGAATCCAGACATGCATGTGCTTATAGAGAATTGTATTCTATGGTAAATTCAGGCGTCTTTCGACCATCAAGGATTATTTCACTTTAACTCTTTCGAGCTTAAAGCGTATCTAACGGTACAAATTCTCTAAGAGGTTAATCCAGTTACGGCACTAACTTTTTAACAGGGGTTGGTGCCCTATTACCTTGACATTATCTCTTTTACAGACATATAACTTTTCTTTCGAACAAGTTAATGCTATACTGGCGTATTCTATGTGTTTGCAACCACAAGAATTTGAATTAAGATGAAGAGAGTAATGATATAAGCAGCACACGTGTCACGAATTCACAAACTCATAGCAATAGATAGTATCTCATAAGGCTTCCATAACCCCAACAGAGAAGTTTAGCTACGCATGAGTGCAACGGAAAACACAATAGACATTATCATCATAAAAATCTCACATGAATTCCTTGCAAATAGCTTTTCTCTTGTTGTAAAAATTAAAAGTCGAATATATGAAAAATAATGTCAACAATGAATTAATGAAGAAAAAGGGGAAGGATAGAATAGGGATGAGGGTGGTGGAGAATTGTTTTGATGGATGGATGGATGGGAATTATAAAAATCTCCAGCAAAATAGGGTATTTATAACACCCATATCCTATTCCTACTATGCTACTGCATTACTTATCCTAGTCCTACTAGGTTACTGCATCATTATCCTAATCCTACTAAGTTACTGCTGATCCCCAAAGTCTTTAGAAATGCTGTTTTTTCCCAGGACAGGTTTTCCATGCATCACTTTTAGTCCCTAGGCGTCCAAGCTCTCCTTTCCTTCTTTCGTTAAGCTTCCTTGGGCGTCAAGTTATCCATAAAATGCTGAAATATTCATCATTTATACCTGAAAACTTGCTAATCACGTTTGTTAGCTCACTTACAGGAAAAAGGACTAAAAGTGCATGAATTATATATTTTGTCCTCAAAACTTAGCTAAAATATGGGTAAATTATAGTACTTTAGGCGTGTAAATACGCCTATCATCAACACCCCACACTTAAAGCTTTGTTCGTCCTCGAAAAAAATATCATGTCCATCTAAACATCTACTTAGGGTTTCACAGTAACAGCACAAAATATTCATCAAGACAGGCACGACAATCATTAACAAAGAGTAGTTTTCTGATCACTACTAGAGACAATTTAACCTCCAACATAGACTCGTGATGATGGTTAATCCGTATCCACAAGTTAAGCCACAAAGAATCATACAAGACTACCCAAAACTCATCAACCATGTGTGTCTCACATAAGATATTACCCATAATCACTCTCAAATATTGCATTTTTTAGAACATGGGTATAAGATTATCCTTGCTCTCACTCTCACAAAGTATTCATATGTTGCAACTGATGACCATAGGCTTGCCCTTAGTGTAATGCTCTACACTAAGTGCCCTTAGTGTAGTCACTTAGTGTAATACTCTACACTTAGGATCAATTAGGTCTTTTACAGGTTGTAATGTAGGCTAAGGGACGGGTAGGACTATTTTGGCCAGAAATAGTGACTATGTTCCTAAGCGCTTTAATACATCACATTATGCCATTAACACTCTCTTTTAATCAACCCTGCTACCTTTCTTTCATCTATCACCCCTTTTCACCTATTTTGCCATTCAAGCATAACTATCTTTTTATTTAATCATAAACACAATTTATCTTTTTGTTTTTCTATTTCTTTTTCTTTTCTCTTTTTTTTTATTACACACCTCCATGATAGCCACTCTTTTTCATAACAAATTCAAGTACCAATACACTCTAAGGCATCACTCTCACCTAATTTCCTCTTATTTTGTCACATGACTTCACAATTTAAAGCACTTAGGAATTTGGATCAAATTATGGTCTTGAAAAAAATGGATTAGGCTTACATATGAGGTTGTCAAAGAAAATGGCTTAAAGGGTCAAAGGGGTTGACTAGGATAATGTCCACGGGTAGGTAAAACGAAGGTAAACAATTACAGGTTGCCAAAGAAATGCCTAAATCATCTCCTAAACTCACACTCTTTATTTCGCTTCACACACACACCAGGCAAGTTCTAGCATCAGCCACAAACACAAAATATACTATATCCTCACACACACAAGGCACATGGTCAACTTTATTGGGAGTAGTATAGACTCTTGACCCAACAGATGAAGGAACTGAACCACACAATTATCACATAGTGAGTCACAATTAGAGCCTAAACATCTCAATAGTAATGATTTTAGCACAAACTCTTGTTATAATACCATGCTGCCCCTCAGAACAATTTCATGCAAAGTTATTTTTTTTTTTTAAAATTTAACTACAAACAAACAAAACAAACAAACATAGATAGATGCAAATGCAGATAAAGAAGTAAAGCATACAAATACCAGCACCCCACACTTAGACGGGACACACTGCCCTCAGTGGAAAATAAATAAGAAGAACCTGGTTAGTCGGACTCCTCCTCTATGTCTGGGGTCATACCCCCTGCGTCGGAATCATCATCAGAGTCGTCATCCTCAGAAGTTCCTCATAAGTACCCCACTTGATTCCAAGAGTGCGTCGAGGTATTTGCAGCACAGAGGATTCACCTTGCTCTTTTCGTCCCCTTTTCTGGCCTTTTTGTGAAGTGGTTGCTTTTTCTTTTCCTTGTCGTCCTTTTTGTGCCATTCTACCTGAGATCTCAATAAAGTCATGTTAGCTTTATCTCGGAAGATTCAATCTACAAACAGACAATAGTGGCACCACCCCACACTTAATTTGTTGACACAAACTAATTAAGTGAATGATGTCGATTACTCAGACTTCATCGACATACATTTAGGTGATATGTTCTAACAATATGTTCAGCACAGTCATACTTTCATGTCCTCTTAACGTTATGCAATCTTGACAATGCTTTCGTGTTTGGACTAATGCATCTTTTGAACAAAACTACTACATAGATATCGTATCAATTTATGGCATAAAAATAATCACAACATCGCATGTTTGTAGTCACCCATGATTTTCATCTCAATGAACAAGTCATTTCAACATGTAAGCTTTCAAGTTACAAGATTATGCAATTATCTTGACCATGTCGATTTTGCAAAAGTATGACAGTGTATCAAAATCAAATACAAGTTGGAAACAAGTCAAGAGCATCCATACATATTCTTTCACTCACTTAGTTGTATCATCCACATTCAAATCACCAACACTACTTCACGATTTAACAACTTATTATAGGCGTAGTATTGTAATACTTACATAATATAAAAGAAGAGCAAAGAAGTACTTACTTGGTTGATGGCCTTGGAATATGTTCTTGCAAAGTTAAAAGAGTAAAAATAAAAGTTTTGAGAGTTTTGGAAGGCAAAGGAGGAGCCTTTAGCTTTGCCTAGTTGAGCAGAAGGCCATAGCATAGGCCATGCCTAATGCTTTGCCTAGTTGAGCAGAAGGCTTTTGCATAGGCGGTGCCTATGCTATGGCATTGTTGAGAATAGGCGGCGCCTATGCTATGGCATTGTTGAGAATAGGCGGCGCCTATGCTATGGCATTGTTGAGCATAGGCGGTGCCTATGCTATGACACTCTAGAATCCAAGAGCTTATGGCATAGCATAGGCCTTGCCTTGTTCGTGGCCTAGATTTACATAGGCCTTGCCTTGTTCTTTGCCTATATTTTCATAAGAAATGCCTAACCCATAGCCTTTTGCTTCTTCATTCCTAACTTACCACCTTGAACATGCAATACTTCCAAATCAAAATTTGAAACCAATCTCCTCCTTTACACCTCTTGCACCTACATTTACTCAAAAACATAAAAAATGATTAGAACGATGGGTTGCCTCCCATCAAGCGCCTTAGTTTTGGTCGTGGCTCGACAAAATCCTAAGAAAACAAAAACAACAAAAACAATTAAAAATGATGGGTTGCCTCCCACCAAGCGCTTGATTTATTGTCGCAGCACGACATAGTTATCTCGATTACTTAGACTTCACCGAGATATTTGGTGCATCGTTTTCTGAATGGATTCAGACGATGCTGATGCTTCATTGTGGGCACGCAATCTTCTTTGAGATGCATCTTGTGCATACATATCCCAAGTGGGATACCAATTATATCATCAATAGACCAACCAATGGTTCTCTTGTACCTCTTTAGAGCAGAGATGAGAGCCTCTGCGTGCTGTTCACTTAAATCATCCGTCACACTCACCGAAAGTGTATTTCTACTTCCCAAGCATGCATACCTTAGATAATTGGGGAGCTCTTTCGATTCTAGCACTGGGGGCTCTTCAATGGAAGTCTTCGCTGTTGGTGACGGTTGATTCTTAAGTTCAAGGTCTGGCTGCTTAGGAGTATGAGAATAGGACCCTATTTCTATTAGAGCACACATAGTTTCTTCATAATCTTCATCATCCTCATGCTCAACATTCAGCAGCGCAGTAGACCATGGCTCAACAGTAAGCTGTTTCTCTACAGATAATGCTTTCTTATCCTCATAATGAACATCCGCTATAGAGAACACATTCATATCGCTGGGCTGCTTCATTTCTTTGCATATATCAAAGCGGACCACTTCGTCATTCAACCGAAATAAAAGCTCATTAGCTCTCATGTCAATAAGCACACTTCCTGTTGCAAGGAAAAGACGTCCCAAGATTATGGGAACTTCAGAATCCACCTCACAATCCAAAATCACAAAGTCTGCAGGAAAGATGAAGGTGGAAACCTTCACCAACACATCATGTAGGATACCAACAGGTCGTTTTACCGACCTATCTGCCATTACAAGCCGCATATTGGTTGGTGTAGGGTCTCTCAACCCCAACTTTCTATAAATAGATAGTGGCATCAAATTGATGCTAGATCCCAAATCGCACAATGCCTTAGCAAAATCCAACGACCCAATTGTGCAAGGAATAGTGAAAGCACCAGGGTCTGCCTTCTTTTGAACTAACGATCTCATGGTAATCGCACTGCAATGATGAACCCATCTGCCAAGTCATAACTTACTGCCCGTTTCTTTGTCAAAAGGTCCTTCATGAATTTAGCGTATCCGGGCATTTTCTCTAGCGCTTCCACCAAAGGAACATTAATGGTCAGCTGCTTCAACATCGTCATGAATTTGCTGAACCTAGTGTCATCATCTTTCTTCTTCAGTCTCTGCGGAAAAGGTGGTGGTGGAAGGGGAATCATTTTCTCCACCACTTTCTCTTTATCTTTCTTCTGATTATCAACCTTTTTAGGAGTGTCATCAGCCTTCTTCTTCAGTCTTTGAGGAAAAGGTGGTGGTGGAAGGGGAATAGTTTTCTCATGAACGCTCTTATTCTGATTTGCAGCTTCTACAGAATCATAAAAATCTGCATCACTAACATTCTCTGCTATATTATCAACCACCTGCTTGCCTTTGGATGGATTTTCCAACACTTTACCACTTCGGGTAGTAATAGCCATACACGATCCATCATTCCTTGGATTTTGCATAGTGTCGCTAGGTAGCGTTCCAGCCTTTCTTTGATTGAATGCCGCTGACAGTTGACTCAATTGTTGCTCCAGCTGTTTTATTGCAGTAGAATGCGAGTTAACCAATTGATTTATTGAAGACAAATCATTCTTCACCTTAGTTACGCCCATGTTGGTTGCCTCCACTTCTTTCAACAGCTTAGCCATCATATCTTCCATGGACATCTTCCCAGATCCAGACGCCACAGCCTCACGATTTCCAGGAGGAACATACAAACCACTCCTGTCAGTCTTATTCTTCCAACTACCTTGATCACGGTCCTTGTATCCTGATTTATCATAATAGTTCCGACCTTGGTTTCCTTGGGCTTTGCCTCGGAAACCCTCCTGATTATTCAAGTAGTTAGCTTCTTCCTCAAAATTAGATTCATCTCTTCCATGTGCTACAACGGCCTTAAATTTTTCGGTCTTCCCTGATAATAAATGCTTGGTAAGAAGATCCATCTGCGTTTTCATGTGGGCCATATCTTGGTCACGTTCTTCTTCTCTTCTCCTTTGTTCTGCAGTCATTCCAATAGACAAAGTGGGGCTTGCTACCTCAGAATCCCTGGTATGCCAAGCTCTACTTTGCTTCGTCATCCGGTCTAGCATATTGCTTGCCTGAACAAAGATGAGGTCCATAAATGATCCTTCAGCCGCATTATCCACCACTGGTTTAGTTATTGAATTCAAGGCTCTGTATAGTATCTCCATTAGGTGGACATTGGTCATATGATGGTTTGGGCATCTCATAAGCTTCTTCTTGAATCTCTCCCATGTTTTGTGGAGAGCTTCAGTTGGAAGCTGTCGAAAATTGCTGATTTTATCTCTCAACTGTGCTCTCTTGGATGGCGGAAAGAATCTTTCTAGGAAAGCGTCTTTTAATTACCTCCAATTAGTAATAGAATCAGGAGTCAGCCCATTCAACCATAGAGTTGCCTCCCCAGACAGAGACAATGGAAATAAGCATAGTCGAATTGCATTCTGTCCAACGCCAGGATTGTCGAATGACTTGCATGTAGAAATAAAGTTGATCAGATGCATATTCGAATCATCGCCTGCAAGTCCACCAAATAAACCTTTGAGTTGTAAAAGCTGAATCATGGTGCTAATGATAATAAACTTGGCTCCGGGTGCCAAGGGCGGAGGAATAATAGCTCCTGTGGCACCAGCTCCGTCCAGATCGTCATCATCATCATCAAATGGAATCCGCATAGCTTGGCGTTCCGGTCTAAATCTGACTTGACGATCTCTTCTATTAGCAGGTGTCTCCACCTCGGCATCACGCCTAGGGTTTAGTAACTCGTTATCACCTAGGTCCTCATCGTCAGGATTTGTTGCTCGCCCAGGGTTATCAATATTCTATTGATGCACTTGAGCGGCGGCCAAAACAGCTAATCTAGCCTGCTCCTGTTGAGCATCCCTTCTTTCAATGTCACGTTGCGCCTCCATTCTGCCAATACGATGTGGTTCAGAATTGATAGGTAATAACGGTTGACCAGAACTTCGAGTATGGGGCATGCACTGAACAAAACCTGCAGAAAACAAAAAAAAAACTAAAAGTAAAGTACGAGAATTTTTGACCAAAGGGTCTAGTAACTATCACAAACTTAGTTGACAACTGTATTCCCCGGCAACGGCGCCAATTTTTGATAACGCTCAAACTACAGCTCTCGTAAGAGTGTAAGCGGTCGTTGTCAAATATATAACCCAACTGGGTTGGGTATCGATCCCACAAAGAATAGCCGGTCACTAAGTAAGCAAAGATTATTAGACTTTTGGTGCAAGTCTCGTAAAAGGGGGGATTTTGTAGCGTGCAAATAATGTAAACAAAATAGTAGAGTAAAAACGTAAAATAGAAGAGTAAAACAGAGTACTTGGTAGGTTTTAATCAATGAGAATTGAGCGTTAGGGTTATGTCCACCTTATGAGTTATACGTCTCTATTGGCTATGAGTTATGCGGAATCCAGACATGCATGTGCTTATAGAGAATTGTATTCTATGGTAAATTCAGGCATCTTTCGACCATCAAGGATTATTTTACTTTAACTCTTTCGAGCTTAAAACGTATCTAACGGTACAAATTCTCCAAGAGGTTAATCCAGTTACGGCACTAACTTTTTAACAGGGGTTGGTGCCCTATTACCTTGACATTATCTCTTTTCCAGACATATAACTTTTCTTTCGAACAAGTTAATGCTATATTGGCGTATTCTATGTGTTTGCAACCACAAGAATTTGAATTAAGATGAAGAGAGTAATGATATAAGCAGCACACGTGTCACGAATTCACAAACTCATAGCAATAGATAGTATCTCATAAGGCTTCCATAACCCCAACAGAGAAGTTTAGCTACGCATGAGTGCAACGGAAAACACAATAGACATTATCATCATAAAAATCTCACGTGAATTCCTTGCAAATAGCTTTTCTCTTGTTGTAAAAATTAAAAGTCGAATATATGAAAAATAATGTCAACAATGAATTAATGAAGAAAAAGGGGAAGGATAGAATAGGGATGAGGGTGGTGGAGAATTGTTTTGATGGATGGATGGATGGGAATTATAAAAATCTCCAGCAAAATAGGGTATTTATAACACCCATATCCTATTCCTACTAAGCTACTGCATTACTTATCCTAGTCCTACTAGGTTACTGCATCATTATCCTAATCCTACTAAGTTACTGCTGATCCCCAAAGTCTTTAGAAATGCTATTTTTGCCCAGGACAGGTTTTCCATGCATCACTTTTAGTCCCTAGGTGTCCAAGCTCTCCTTTCCTTCTTTCGTTAAGCTTCCTTGTGCATCAAGTTATCCATAAAATGCTGAAATCTTCATCATTTATACCTGAAAACTTACTAATCACGTTTGTTAGCTCACTTACAGGAAAAAGGACTAAAAGTGCATGAATTATATATTTTGTCCTCAAAACTTAGCTAAAATATGGGTAAATTATAGTACTTTAGGCGTGTAAATACGCCTATCATCACATGCCTCGATGAATTTTTGGCCCACAGTACGCCCGAACCATAGGCGCACTCATAAAACTGTGGGCTATAGCATACCAATTTGGCCTAAAATTACCTTGGTAGCTTTGTATCGCCCATTTTCCCATGCAAATGGCCACAAATAATGAAACGAACCACACTGGGACAATCCTCAACCCCCTTGGAATACCCCCGATCGATTTTTGATCCATAGCATACCCGAACCCCAAGCCCACCCCTAAAATCGTGGGCTATGGCACACTGATTTGGCCCGAATACGCCCCGTTTATGCCGTTTCTCCTGCTTTTCCACCCAAATGTCCATGAATATTGAAACGGACCACACTGGAACGATCCTCAACCATCTTGGCATGCCCCGATTGATTTTTGGCCCACAGCACGCCCGGACCCTAGGTCCTCCCAGAATCGTGGGCTACAACACATTGATTTGCCCCGATAATGCCCTATTTGCGCCGTTTCGCCCGTTTATCCACACAAATAGCCATGAATATTGAAATAGACTAGACTGGGATGATCCCCAATCTCCCTAGCATATCTCGATAGATTTTTGGCCTACAACACGTCAGAACCCCAAGCCAACCCCAGAACTGTGGGCTATAGTACACCAATTTGGCCCAAACATGCCCCGTTTTGCCCGTTTGTCCATCCAAATGACCAAGAATATTAAAATAGACCACACTGGGATGATCCCTGACCTCCCCAACATACCTTAGTAAATTTTTGGCCCATAGCACGCCCAAACCCCAGGCCCATCCCTGGAACCGTGGGCTATATCACTCTAATTTTGCCAAAAAATGCTCCATTCACGCCATTTCGCTCGTTGTCCACCTAAATGGCCATGAATATTGAAACGGACCACACTGGGATGATTCCTAATCTCCCTAGTATATCTTGGTCAATTTTTGACCCACAACACGCCCAGACCTCGGGTCCACCCCCAGAACCGTTGGCTATAGCACACCGATTTAGCCCAAAAATGCCCAGTTTGTGTATTTTTGCCCGTTTGTCCATCTAAATTTCCATAAATATTAAAACAGACAACACTGGGTTGATCCCCAACCTCCCTGTCATGTCTTGGTTGATTTTCAACCTACAGCATGCCCGAACCCCGGGCCCACCCTCGAAACCGTGGGCTATAGCACACCAATTTAGCTTGAAAATACCTCGTTCGCACCCTTTTGCCCGTTTGTCTACCCAAATGGCCAAGAATATTGAAATGGACCACACTGGGATGATCCCCAATCTCCAAGGCATGCCCTGGTCAATTTTTGGACCATGACATGCTCGAACCCCGAGCCCACCCTAGAACCGTGGGTTATAGCACATCGGTTTGGTTTGAAAATGCCCTGTTTATGCCGTTTCGATCATTTGTCTACCCAAATAGCCACAAATATTAAAATGGACCATACTGGGATGATTCCCAACCTCCTTGGAACCCCTCGATAGATTTTTGGCCTACAGTACGCCTGGATCTCGGGCCAACCCCTAAAACCATGGGCTATAACACACTGATTTGGCCTACAAATGCCCCATTCACGCTGTTTCACCCATTTGTCCCCCAAATGGCCATGAATATTAAAACGGACCATACTGGGATGATACCCAACCTACCTAGAATGCCTCAGTCAATTTTTGGCCCACAACATTCCCGAACCTTGGGCCCACCCCCTGAACCGTAGGCTAGAGCACATCGATTTAGCCCAAAAATGCCCCGTTCACGCATTTTTGCCCGTTTGTCCACCCAAATGGCCACAAATATAGAAATAAACCACATTGGGATGATTCCCAACCTTCCTGGCACGCCTTGGTCGATTTTCAACCCACAGCATGCCCGGACCCTAGGCCCACCCCGGAATCGTGGGCTATAACACTTCGATTTGGCTTGAAAATGACTCGTTCTCAACGTTTTGCCCATGTGTATACCCAAATAGACATGAAAATTTAAGCATATTACACTAGGATGATCCCCAACCTCCCTGGCATGCCCCTATTAATTTTTGGCCCATAGTACGCCCAGACCCCGAGCCCACCCTAGGAACTATTGCTATAGCACATTGATTTGGCTCAAAAATGCCCTGTTCATGCTGTTTTGCTCGTTTGTCCTCCCAAATGGCAAAATATTGAAAAAGAACACACTGGGATGATCCCCAACCGCTCTGGAATGCCTCTATCAATTTTTGGCCCACAACACACTCGAACCCCAGGTCCACTCATAAAACCATGGGCTATAGCACACCGATTTTGCCCAAAATTACCCCGATAGCTTTGTTTCGACCATTTTTCCACTCAAATGGCCATGAATAATGAAACGAACTATACTGGACTATTCTCAACCTCCCTGGCATGCCCCGGTCAAATTTTGACCCACAACATGTCTGGACCCCGAGCCCACCCTCAAAATCGTAGGCTATAGCATACTGATTGGGTTCGAATATTCCCCGTTCATACCGTTTCGCCTGCTTTTCCAACCAAATGTCCACGAATATTGAAACGTACCATACTGGAATGATACCCAACCTTCCTGGCATGCCCTGGTTGATTTTTGGCCCACAGCACGCCTGGACCCAAGTCCCCCCAAAATCATTGGCTATAACACATCGATTTAGCCTGAAAATGTCCCGTTTGCGTCGTTTTGCCCGTTTATCCACACAAATAGCCACGAATATTAAAACGAACTACACCGGGATGATCCCCAACTTCTCTACCATATCTCGATAGATTTTTGGCCTACAATACGCTAGAAACCCAAGCCCACCCCCCAGAACCATGGGCTATAGTACATTGATTTGGCCCAAACACGCCCCGTTCGCGCCGTTTTGCTCGTTTGTCCATCCAAATGGCCAAGAATATTAAAAAAGACTACACTAGGATTATCCATGACCTTTTTGACACACCTCAATCAATTTTTGTCCTATAGCACGCCCAAACCCCAAGCCCACCCCCAAAACCATGGGCTATAACACTCTAATATGGTCCAAAAATGCTCCATTCGCGCCGTTTCGCCCGTTTGTCCACCCAAATGGCCATGAATATTGAAATGGACCACACTGGGACGATCCCCAACCTCCCCGACATGCCTCAATTGATTTTTGGCCCACAACATACTAGAACCCTGAGCCTACCCCAGAACCATGGGCTATAGCACACCGATTTTGCTTGAAAATACCCCATTCGCACCGTTTTGCCCGTTTGTCTGCCCAAATGTCCACGAATATTAAAACAGACCATACAAGGATAATCACCAGCCACCCTAGAACGTCCCGATAAATTATCGGCCAACAGCATGCCCGGACCTCGAGCTAACCCCAGAACTGTGGGCTATAGCACACCAATTTGATCCAAACACACCTCGTTTGCGCCGTTTCACTTGTTTGTCCATCCAAATGGCCACAAATATTACAACGGACCATACTTGGATGATCCCCGACCTCCCCAGCACGCCTCAGTCGATTTTCAGCCCATAGAACTCCCAGAACCCGGGCTCGCCACTTGAACCGTGGGCTATAGCACATTGATTTTTCTAAAAAATGCCTCATTCACGATGTTTTACCTGTTTATACACCCAAATGGACACGAATATTAAAGCAGACCACACTGGAATGATCTCAATATCCTTGCCATACCTCGATCAATTTTTGACAAACAAACACGCCGGAAGCCTTGGCCTATCCCAGAACTGTGGGTTATAACACACCAATTTGCCCCAAAAATGTCCCATATGGACCATTTCGCCTATTTGACAACCCAAATAGCCACGAATATAGAAATTGTCCACACTAAAATGATCCTCAACTGATACAATTCTAAGTGTGTATCAAGAGATTCCAACCAACACAAGAACAACAAGATGAACAACAAAGTGCTAGTGAATCGAAAATGGCCACACACGGCTTCACTAGGCTTGCAACACTTGTTTGAACTAGAAAAGTGAGTTTAACAACAAGAACAACAAAGACAATATTGCTAGTGAATCGAAAGAGCCCCACACGGCTTCACTAGACTTTTATATTCAACAACACAATGTTAACAAGATTTACAAAGAAAGAGATAGAAACTTGACACACAATATTCATTAATCTAAGAACCCTAACAAGAGAAAGGACCCTAAGACTAATAAATATCAATACCAAGTTCTTACTTGGACCAAGAGGAACTCAAAGAACCTCAAGAACCTAGTTTCTAGCCAAGATACAACACTAGTATCACTCTACTAGTGAGAATTTGGTTTTGGCCTCTCCAAATGATGAGAAAGAGAAGTAAAAAATTTACAAGTCTTTGTTTCTTAAATAATAGGAATGAACTAAAGCAAGACTATCCCTATTACATGAATTATATAATTACTTAGAAAGGAGGGACAAAGGCCAAATTACCCTTGGCATTTAAGTGGGTGGGTTTGGGGTGTCTTGGTGGGCCTCTTTACATTTTATTAAATATAGGCCCTTAGATGGGATCACAAGGGACTCACACATGTCCAAGAATGTGAACAAGGCTTGGAGTCATTGCAACTCACGTGCTTGGCTTCGTGTGAAAGGTCTCGAGCTAGGAATTCCCGTATCATCAACCTCCCTGACATGCCTTAATTAATTTTTGGCCCTCAATACGCTCGAACCCTGGTCCCACCCCATCCCCAAAACTGTGGGCTATAGTACATCTGATTTGGCTAGAAAATGCCCCGTTCGCGTTGTTTCGCTAATTTATCCACCCAAATAGCCACGAATATTGAAATATTCCATACTAGGATGATCCCTAACCTCCCTGGCATGCCTCGATAAATTTTCATCACAGAGTATGCCTGACCCCGGGACCATCCTCAGAAACATGGGCTATAACACACTTGATTTAGCTCGAAAATGCCCCATTTGCACCGTTTCGTCAGTTTGTCAACCCAAATGGACACAAATACAGGAATAATTCCCAACCTCCTGGGCACTCCCCAGTCAATGTTCATCCTACGACACGCCCGAACCCCGGGCCTAACCCCAAAATCATGGGCTATAGCATACCGATTTTACCCAAAAATGCCTTATGCATGCCCATTTGCCCGTTTCTCCACCCAAATAGCCATGAATATTAAAATGGACCACACTAGGATGATCCTCAACCACCCTGGAATGCCCCGGTCGAATTTCGTCCCAAAACACACCTGTACCCCAGGTTTGCCCTCAGAATCGTAGGCTATAACACATTGATTTAGCTCGAAAATGCCCCATTCGTGTCGTTTCGCCCCTTTGTCCACTCAAATGGCCACGAATATTGAAATAGACCATACTGGAATGATCCCCAAACTCCTTGTCACGTCTCGATCGATTTTTGACCCATAGCACGCCTGGAACCTGGGCGCACGGAACTAGGGCTATAACACACCGATTTAGCCCGAAAATACCCCGTTCATGCCATTACGCCCGTTTGTCCACCCAAATGTCAACTAATATTGAAATGGGAAACACGAGGATGATCCCCAACCTCCTTGTCGCGTCTCAATCGATTTTCGACCCATAGTAAGCCCGAACCCTGGGCGCATGGAACTATAGGCTATAGCACACCGATTTAGCCCGAAAATGCCCCGTTCGTACCATTACGCCCGTTTGTCCATCCAAATGTCCACTAATATTGAAATGGGAAATACGGGGATGATCCCCAACCTCCCTGTCACAGTTTGATCAATTTTTGTCCCGCAGAACACCCGAACCTCGGAACCTTGGGCTATAGCACACGGATTTGGCCCAAAAAATGTTATGTCTGCACCATTTTGCTAATTTGTCCATAAAAATAGCCATATATAATTAAACGGACCACATTGGGACAATCCCCAACCGACCTATCAGACCTCAATCGATTTTAGGCCCATAGCACGCCCAAAACTGTGGGCTAAAACACATCGATTTTTCTTGAAAATGCCTCATCTATGCCGTTTTGCCCGTTTGCCCGTTTGCCCACCCAAATGGCCACAAATATTAAAAAAGACCTTACTAGGATGATCCCCAACCTCCCTGACATGCCCCAATCAATTTTTTTCCCACAACATGCCTGGACCCCGAGCCCACCCCTGGAATCGTAGGCTATAGCACACCGATTTGTCCCAAAAATGCCCCATTCTTGCCATTTCGCCCGTTAGACCACCCAAATAGTCAAGAATTTTTAAACTAACCACACTGGGATGATCCCTAACCTCCCTGGCTTGCCTCGGTCAGTTTTTGACCTACAGCACGCCCGAACCCCAGGCCTACCCCCAGAACCGTGGGCTATACAATACCTATTTAGCTCGAAAATGCCCCATTCATGTTGTTTCACCCGTTTGACCATCTAATTGGCCTGGAATTTTTTAACAGACCATACTGGGATGATCCACAACCCCCCGGAACTCTGTGGTTGATTTTTGGCCCACAGAACACCCCAATCCCGAGCCCACCCCCAAAACTATGGGCTATAGCACACCGATTTGGCAAAATAATGCCCCATTCACGCCGTTTCACTCGTTTGACCACCCAAATGGCCTAGAATTTTGAAACGGATCATACTAGGATGATCTCAAACCTCCCTAACATACCTTATCAATTATCTGCCCAGAGCACGCCTAGACCCCAGGCCCACTTCCAGAACCGTGGGCTATAACACACCGATTTGGCCTAAAAATGCCCCATTCATGTTGTTTTGCTAGTTGGACCACCCAAATGACCTATAATTTTTAAATGGACCATACTAGGATAATCCCAAACCTCTCTGGAATGCCCCTGTTGATTTTCAGCCTACAACATGCACGGACCCTGGGCCTAACCTCAGAACCGTATGCTATATCACATCGATTTAGTTCGAAAATGTCCCGTTCTTGCCGTTTCGCCTGTTAGACAACCCAAATAGCCTAGAATTTATAAACGAACCATACTGGGATGATCCCCAACCTCCCTGGCATGCCCTGGTAAATTTTTGACCCACATTATGCCCGGACACCATGCCCACCCCAGGAATTGTAGGCGATAACACACCGATTTGGCTCGAAAATGCCCCATTCGGGCCATTTCGCCCATTTGACCACCTAAATGGCCTAAAATTTTAAATTGGACCACAGTAGGATGATCCCCAGCCTCCCTACATGCCCTGGTTGATTTTTAGACCACAGCACGCCCGGAACCCGAGCCCACCCCCAGAACCGTGGGCTATAGCACACTGATTTGGTTTGAAAATGCCGTGTTTGCATTATTTCACCCGTTTGACCACACAAATGGTCTAGAATTTTGAAATAGACCATACTGGGATGATCCCCAACCTTCTCGGCATGGCTCGATCAACTTTTGGCCCACAACATGCCTAGACCCCGGGCCCATCGCTAAAACCATGGGCTATAGCACATCGATATGTCCTAAAAATGCCCCGTTCATGCCGTTTTGCTCATTTGACAACTCAAATGGCCTAGAATTTTTAAATGTACCATACTGGAGAGATCCCCAATCTCCCTTGAGTGCTTCAGTCGATTTTCGACCTACAATATGCCCAAAACATGGGCCTACCCCTGGAACTGTAGGCTATAACATATCGATTTGGCTTACAAGTGCCCCATTCGTATCGTTTTGTCCGTTTGACCACCCAAATGGACTAGAATTTTTAAACAAACCTCACTGGGATGATATTCATACTCCCTGGAAGGCCCCGATCGATTTTTGACCCTCAAAACGACTGGACCCTGGGCCCACCCCCAGAATCGTGGGCTATGGCACATTAATTTGGCTCGAAAATGGCCTATTTACACCGTTTCACTTGTTTGACCATCCAAATAGTCTAGAATTTTGAAACGAACCATACTGGAATGATTCCCAACCTCACTGGCATGCCCCGATTGATTTTTACCCCACAGCACACCCGGACTCCAGGCCTCCCCAAAAACAGTGTGCTATAGCACATTAATTTATCCCAAAAATGCCCTATTTACGCTATTTCAACCGTATGACCACCCAAATGGCCTAGAATTTTGAAACGAACCACACTGGAATGATCTCCAACCTCCCCTGGCATGCCTCGGTAGATTTTTAGCCTTCAATACGCCTGAACCCGGGCCCACCCCCAAAACCATGGGCTATAGCACTTGACTTGGCTAGAAAATACCCAATTCACACTGTTTCGCCCGTTAGATCACCCAAATAGCCTAGAATTTTTAAACGGACCATATTGGGATGATCCCCAGCCTCTTTGACACACCTTGATTAATTTTCAACCCAAAAAATGCTTGGAACCTGGGCTTACTCCCATAACCGTGGGCTATAGCACACTAACTTGACCCGAAAATGCCTCGTTTGCGTCGTTTTGCCCGTTTGACCACCCAAATGGTCTAGAATTTCAAAACGGACCACACTGGAATGATCACTAACCTCCCAGGCATGCCATAGTTTATTTTTGTCCACAACAAACCTATACCTCGAGCCCACCCCCAAAACCGTGGGCTATAAAACATCGATTTGGCCCAAAAATGCCTAGTTCATGCCATTTCACCAGTTTGACCACCCAAATGGTCTAGAATTTTGAAACAGACTATTCTAATCAATTTTTGGCCCAAAGCATGTCCGAACCCCGAGCCCACCCCCAGAATCGTGGGCTATAGCACATCGATTTGTCCTGAAAATGACCCATTTATGCTGTTTCGCCATTCTTGACAACCCAAATGGCTTAGAATTTTGAAACGAACCACACTGGGATGATCCCCAACCTCCCTGGCATGCCTCGATCGATATTTAGCCTACAACATGCTCGGAACCTGGGTCTACCCCTACAACCGTGGGCTATAGCACACTAATTTGGCTCGAAAATGCACCGTTTGCATCGTTTCACCTGTTTTACCACCCAAATGGCCTAGAATTTTGAAATGGACCACACTGGGATGATCCCCAACCTCCCCGACATGCTCCAATCAATTTTTAACCCACAAGAATCCCGAACCCTGAGCCCACCATTGGAATCGTGGGCTATAGCACACCGATTTTGCCCAAAAATGCCCCATTTGCGACGTTTCACCCGTTTAAACACCCAAATGGCCTAAAATTTTGAAACGAACCATATTGGGATGATCCCTAACCTCCTTACCACGCTTCGATCGATATTCATCTCACAACATGCCCAAACACCAAAATCTTGGGCTATAGCACACCAATTTGGCCTAAAAATGCCCCATTCGCGCCGTTTTACCCATTTGAATACACGAATGACCTAGAAATTTGAAACGGACCATGATGGAATGATGTACAACCTCTTAGTATTGCCTCAGTCAATTTTTGATGCACAACACGCCCAGATCCTGGGCCTACCCCCATAACCATAGGCTATAGCACACTTATTTGGCCTAAAAATGTCAAATTCATGCCATTTTGCCCGTTTGACCTCCCAAATAGCCTAGAATTTCTAAATGGACCATACTGGGATGATCTCTAACCTCCCTGGAATGCCTTGGTCAATTTTTTCCCACAGAACACTTGGACCCCGAGCCCACCCTTGGAATTGAAGGATATAAAATACCTTTTTAGCCCGAAAATGCCCTGTTCGTGCTGTTTTGCCTGTTTTACCACCCAAATGACCTAGAATTTTTAAATGAACCATACTAGGATGATCCCTATACTCCTTGGCATCCCCCAATCAATTTTTAATCCACAGCATGCCCGAACCCTGGACCCACCCCGGAATCATTGGCTATCGCACACTGCTTTGGCTAAAAAATGCCTTATTCGCATTGTTTTGCCCATTTGACCATCCAAAAATCCTAGAATTTTGAAAAAAACCATATTAGATTTATACCCAACCTCCCTGCCATGCCCAAGTTAATTTTCGACCCACATCACGCCCGGACCCTAGGCCACCCCCAAAATCGTAGGCTATAACACACAAATTAATCCTAAAAATTCCCTGTTCACACTATTTTGACTGTTTAACCACCTAAATGTCCTAGAATTTTGAAACAAACCATACTAGGATGATCCTCAACCCCCCTGGCATGCCTCGGTAGATTTTCAGCCCATAACACGCTCGAAACCGGGCCTACCCCTGAACCATGGGCTATAGCACACCGATTTGGCTCAAAAATTCCTCATTCACGTTGTTTTTTCTTTTAGACCACCTAACTAGCCTAGAATTTTTAAACGAACCATACTGGGATGATCCCCAACCTCCTTGGCATGCCCCATTCGATTTTTGACCTACAACACGCCCGAACCCTGAGCCCACCCCCAAAACCGTGGGCTATAGCACACCAATTTTGCCCGAGAATTCCAAGTTCACGTCGTTTCGCCCGTTTGACCACCCAAATAGCATAGAATTTTGAAACAAACCACACTGGGACGATCCCCAACCTCTCTTACATGTCCCAGTTAATTTTTGGCTCATAACTCACCCGGACCCCTATCCTACCCTAAGAACCGTGGGCTATAGCACACTAATTTGGCCCGAAAATACCCTGTTCACGCTGTTTCGTTCGTTGGACCACTTAAATAATGGAGAATTTTAAAACAGATCACACTAGGATTATCTCCAACCTCCCTGGAATGCCTCAATCAATTGTTGACCCACAACACGCCTGTACCCTGAGCCCACTCCGAAACTGTGGGCTAAGGCCCATCCATTTGGCCCGAAAATGCCCCATTAGCATTTTTCGCACGTTTGATCACCCAAATAGCCTAGAATCTTGAAATGTACCACACTGAGGTGATTCCAAACCTCCCTGGCATGACCTGGTTTATTTTTAACCCATAACACGCCCAAACCCCAAGCCCACCCTTGGAACCGTGGCGTATAACAAATTGATTTGGCTTGGAAATGCCCCATTCACGACGTTTCACCCATTTGACCAGCCAAATGACCTAGAATTTTGAAATGTACCATACTGGGATAATACCTAACCTCCCTAGGATGCCTCGATCAATTTTTGACCCACAACATGCTCGGACCCCTGGCCCACCCCCAGAAATATGGGCTATAGCGTACCAATTTGGAAAAAAATGCCCCATTTGCGTCGTGTTGCCCGTTTGACCACCCAAATGGCCTAGAATTTTTAAATGTACCACACTGGGATGATCCCCATACTCCCTATCATGCCTCAATCAATTTATGAACCATAGTATCGACGAATCCCAGACCCACCCTCGAAACCGTAGGCTATCGTACGCTGATTTGCTTGAAAATGCCCAATTCTCGCCGTTTTGCCCGTTTAACCATACAAATAGCCTAGAATTTTGAAATGAACCACACTGGAATGATCCCCAATCTCCCTACCATGCCTCGGTTGATTTTCAACCTAGTGCATTCCCGAACCCTGGGCCCACCCCTAAAATCTTGGGTTGTAGCACACAGATTTATCCCAAAAATACCTCATTTGCACCGTTTTAACTGTTTAGCCACATAAATGGCCTAAAATTTTGAAACGGACCATACTGGGATGATCCCAGACCTCCCTGGCATACCTCGGTAGATTTTCAATACACGACATGCTCGAAACTGGGCCTACCCCCAGAACCGTGGGCTATAGAACACCAATTTGGCTATAAAATGCCCCGTTTGTGCCGTTTTGCCTGTTAGACCACCTAAATATCCTAGAATTTTTAATCGAACCATACTGGGATGATCCCCAACCTCTCTAGCACGCCTCGATAAATTTTTGGCCCATAACTCGCCCGGACCCAGGCCTACCCCTGAAACCGTAGGCTATAACACACCGATTTGGCCCGAAAATGTCCTGTTCACGCTGTTTCGCTCGTTGGACCACCTAAATAACGTATCATTTTTAAACATACCACACTGGGATGATCCCCAACCTCCCTGGAATGCCTCGATTAATTTTTGACCCACAGTACCCTCGTACCCCAGGCCCACTCCGGAACTGCGGGCTTTGGCTCATCAATTTGGCCTGAAAATGCTCTGTTAGGGCCTTTTCGTTCGTTTGATCACCCAAATGGCCTAGAATATTCAAATGGACTAAACTGGGGCGATCCCAAACCACCCTGGCATGACCTGGTTTATTTTTGGCCAATAGCATGCCTGAACCCCAAGCCCACCCTAGGAACCGTGGGTTATAACACATCAATTTGGCTTGAAAATGCCCTATTCGCGACGTTTCACCCATTTGACCAACCAAATAACCTAGAATTTAGAAAGAGACCATACTGGGATGACCCTCAACCTCCCTAGCATGCCTCAGTTGATTTTCAGAGAACAACACCCCCGGACCCCTGGCCCACCCCCCAAAACCGTGGCCTATATAACACACTAATTTTGCCCAAAAAAGCCCCGTTCGCATCATTTCACCTATTTGACCACCCAAATGGATTGGATTTTTTAAATGGACCACACTAAGACGATCCCCAACCTCCCTAGCACACCTCGATCAATTTTTGACCCACAACACGCTTGGACCCCGAGCCTACCCCTGGAATTGTGGGCTATAGCTCACCGATTTGGCCTGAAAATGCCCTGTTTGCATCTTTCTGTCCGTTTGACCACCCAAATTGCCTGGAATTATTAAACGAACCATACTGGGATAATTTCCAACCTACCTAGCACACCCTGGTAGATTTTTGTCCCACAGCTCGCCCGAAACCCGAGCCTTCCCCCAGGACAGTGTGCTATAGCACACCGATTTAGCAAGAAAATGCCTCGTTCCCACCGTTTCTCCCGTTTGACCAACCAAATGGCCTAGAATTTTAAAATAGACCATACTGAGATGATCTTTAAGCTCCCTGGCATGCCCCGGTCAATTATCGGCCCATAACACACCTGGAAATAAAGCCCTCCCGTGGAAACATGGGCTATAGCACACCAATTTATCCTGAAAATGCCCCGTTTGAGTTGTTTCACCCGTTTGACCACCCAAATAGCCTAGCATTTTGAGAAGGACCATACTGGGATGATCCCCAACCTCCATGGCATGCCCCAATCAATTTTCAGCCTACAACACACCCGAACCCTAGGCCTACCCCCTGAACCATCGGCTATAGCACACCGATTTGGCCCGAAAATGCCCCGTTTGCGCCATTTCGCTCGTTAGACCACCCAAATAGCCTGAAATTTATAAACGGACCACACTGGGATAATCCCCAACATCCCTATCATGCCCTAGTCAATTTTCAACCCACAGCACCCCCAAACACTGAACCTACCCCAGGAACCGTGGGCTATAACACACTGATTTGGCCCAAAAATGCCCCGTTCACATCGTTTTGCCCGTTTGACCATCCAAAGGGCCTAGAATTTTCAAACGGACCACACTAAGATGATCACCAATATCCTTGGCATGCCCTGTTAATTTACAGCCCACAACATGTTGAAACCCGAGCCCACCCCCAGAACCGTGGGCTATAGCACACCTATTTGGCCCAAAAATACCCCGTTTGCATCTTTTCACCTGTTTGACCACCCAAATTACCTAGAATTTTAAAACAGACCATACTGGGATGATCCCCAACCTCTATGATATGCTTCGATCAATTTTTGGCCCACAGCATGCCCAGATCTCGGGCCCAACCCTGAAACCGTGGGCTATAGCACACCGATTTGGCCCAAAAATGCCCTGTTTGCGCCGTTTTGCCCGTTTGACCACCCAAATGGCCTAGAATTTTAAAAAAAACCACACTGGGATGATCCCAACCTCTCTGGAATGCCCTGGCCGATTTTTAGCCTACAACACGCCCAGACCTCGAGCCTAACCCCAGAATCGTGGGCTATAGCACAACGATTTGGCCCAAAAATACCCCGTTTGCTCCGTTTCTCACGTTTGACAACCCAAATAGCCTAGAATTTTTAAACAAACCACACTGGGATGATCCCCATACTCCTGGTATGCCCCAATCAATTTTCAACCCACAACACGCCCGAACCCTAGGCCCACTCCCAAAACCATGGGCTATAACACACTGATTTAGCCCGAAAATGCCCCGTTTTGCCCGTTAGACCACCCAAATATCCTAGAATTTTTGAACAAACCACACTGGGACGATCCCAAACTCTCTTGCATGCCTCGGTCAATTTTTGACCAACAGCACGCCCGGACCCCGGGTCTACCCCCATAACTGTGGGCTATAGCACACCAATTTGAACTAAAAATGCCTCATTTGAGTCATTTCGCCTGTTTGACCACCCAAATAGTCGGGAATTTTTAAACAGACCTCACTGGGATGATCCCCAATCTCCGTGGCACGCTCCAGCCAATTTTCGACCCTCAACATGCTCGGACCCCAGGCCCACCCTTGGAAACATGGGTTGTAGCACACCGACTTGGCCCGAAAATGCCCCATTCGCACCATGTCGCCCGTTTGACCACCCAAATGTCATAGAATTTTGAAACAAACCATACTGGAATGATTCCCTGCTACCCTGACATGCCTTAATTGATTTTCAGACCACAACACGCTCGAACCCCGAGCCTACCCATGGAACCGTGGGCAATAACACATCGATTTGACCAAAAATGCCCTATTTGCACTATTTTGCTTATTTGACCACCCAACTGGCCTAGAATTTTGAAACGGACCATACTGGAATGATCCCCAACCTTCCTGGAATTCCCTGGTCTATTTTTAGTCCACAACACACCCGTAACCGGGGCCTAACCCTAGAACCATGGGTTATAGCACACCGATTTGTCCCAAAAATGCCCCATTCTTGACATTTCACCCGTTAGACCACCCAAATAGCCAAGAATTTTTAAACTGACCACACTGGGATGATACCCAACCTCCCTGGCTTTCCTCGGTCAATTTTTGACCTACAGTACGCCCGTACCCCAGGACTACCCCCAGAACCATGGGCTATACAACACCTATTTAGCCCGAAAATGCCCCATTCAGGTTGTTTCGCCCGTTTGACCATCTAATTGGCCTGGAGTTTTTTAACAGGCCACACTGGGATGATCCCCAACCCCCCGGAACTCTGTAGTTGATTTTTAGCCCACAGCACGCCCCAACCCCGAGCCCACCCCCAAAACTATGGGCTATAGCACACCGATTTGGCAAAATAATGCCCCATTCACGCCGTTTCACTCGTTTGACCACCCAAATGGCCTAGAATTTTGAAACAGACCATACTAGGATGATCTCAAACCTCCCTGACATATCCGATCAATTATCTGCCCAGAGCACACTTAGACCCCAGGCCCACCTACAGAACCGTGGGCTATAACACACCGATTTGGCCTAAAAATGCCCCATTCGTGTTGTTTTGCTAGTTTGACCACCAAAATGACTTACAATTTTTAAATGGACCATACTAGGATGATCCCCAACCTCTCTGGCATGCCCCTGTTGATTTTCAGCCTGCAACATGCCTGGACCCTGGGCCTAACCTCGGAACCGTGTGCTATATCACATCGATTTAGTTCAAAAATGCCCCGTTCTAGCCGTTTCGCCTGTTAGACAACCCAAATAGCCTAGAATTTATAAACGGACCACACTGGGATGATCCCCAACCTCCCGGCATACCCTGGTTAATTTTTGACCCACATCATGCCCGGACACCATGACCACCTCAGGAATTGTAGGCTATAACACACCGATTTGGCTCGAAAATGCCCTATTCGGGCCATTTTGCTTGTTTGACCACCTAAATGGCCTAAAATTTTGAATTGGACCACAGTGGGATGATCCCCAGCCTCCCTACATTCCCTGGTTGATTTTTGGACCACAGCACGCCCAAACCCCGAGCCCACCCCAGAACCATGGGCTGCACACTGATTTGGTTCGAAAATACCATTTTTGCATCGTTTCACCCGTTTGACCACACAAATGGTCTAGAATTTTGAAATAGATCACACTGGGATGATCCCCAACCTCCTCGGCATGGCTCGATCAATTTTTGGCCTACAACATGCCTAGACCCCGGGCCTATCCCAAAAACCATGGGCTATAGCACATCAATATGGCCCGAAAATGCCCCGTTCGTGCCGTTTTGCCCATTTGACAACCCAAATAGCCTAGAATTTTTAAACGTACCATACTAGGGTGATCCCAAACCTCCCTTGAATGCCTCAGTCAATTTTTGACCTACAACATGTCCAGAACATGGGCCTATCCCTGGAACTGTAGGCTATAGCATATCGATTTGGCTTACAAGTGCCCCATTCGTGTCGTTTTGCCCGTTTCACCACCCAAATGACCTAGAATTTTTAAGTGAACCCCACTGGGATGATATTCATATTCCCTAGAAGGCCCCGATCGATTTTTGACCCTCACAGCGACTGGACCCCGGGCCCACCCCCAGAACCGTGGGCTATGTCACATTAATTTGGCTCGAAAATAGCCCATTTGCACTGTTTCACTTGTTTGACCATCCAAATAGCCTAGAATCTTGAAACGGACCATACTGGGATGATTCCCAACCTCTCTGGCATTCCCTGATTGATTTTTACCCCAAGGCACACCCGGACTCCAGGCCTCCCCTGGAACAGTGTGCTATAGCACACTAATTTATCACAAAATGCCCTATTTGCGTTATTTCAACCGTTTGACCACCCAAATGGCCTAGAATTTTAAAACGAACCACACTGGAATGATCTCCAACCTCCCTGGCATGCCTCGGTAGATTTTTAGCCTACAATATGCCTGAACCCGAGCCCACCCCCGAAACCATGAGCTATAGCATTTGACTTGGCTAGAAAATGCCCCATTCGCACTGTTTCGCCCGTTAGACCACCCAAATAGCCTAAAATTTTTAAACGGACCATATTGGGATGATCCCCAACCTCCTTTACACACCCTGATTAATTTTCAACCTACAAAACGCTCGGAACCTGGGCTTACTCCCATAACCGTGGGCTATAGCACACTGACTTGACCCGAAAATGCCTCATTTGCACCATTTTGCCCGTTTGACCACCCAAATGGTCTAAAATTTCAAAACGGACCATACTGGGATGATTAATAACCTCCCAAGCATGCCCTGGTTTATTTTTGTCAACAACACACCTATACCCCGAGCCCACCCCCAGAACCATGGGCTATAAAACACCGATTTGGCCCAAAAAAGCCTCGTTCATGCCATTTCACTCGTTTGACCACCCAAATGGTCTAGAATTTTGAAACAGACTATTCTAAGATGATCCCCAACCTTCCTGTCATGCCCTAATCAATTTTTGGCCCGAAGCACGTCCGAACCCCGAGCCCACCCCCAGAATCGTGGGCTATAGCACATCGATTTGTCCTGAAAATGACCCATTTGTGCTATTTTGCCTCTTTTGACAACCCAAATGGCTTAGAATTTTGAAACGGACCACACTGGAATAATCCCCAACCTCCCTGGCATACCCCGATTAATCTTTAGCCTACAACACGCTCAGAACCTGGGTCTACCCCTACAACCGTGGGCTATACCACACTAATTTGGCTCGAAAATGCCCCGTTTGCATCGTTTCACCTGTTTAACCACCCAAATGGCCTAGAATTTTGAAATGGACCATAATGGGATGATTCTCAACCTCCCCGGCATGCCCCGATCAATTTTTAACCCACAAAAATCCCGAACCTCGAGCCCACCATAGGAATCATGGGCTATAGCACATCGATTTTGCCCAAAAATTCTCTATTTGCGACATTTCACCCGTTTAACCACCCAAATGGCCTAAAATTTTGAAACAAACTATACTAGGATAATCCCTAACCTCCCTATCATTCTTCGATCGATATTCATCTCACAGCATGTCTGAACACCAGAATCTTGGGCTATAGCACACCGATTTGGCCTGAAAATGCCCCATTCACGTCGTTTTACCCATTTGAATACATGAATAACCTAGAAATTTGAAACGGACCTCGCTGGAATGATCTTCAACCTCTAAGGATTGCCTCAGTCAATTTTTGATACACAGCACGCCCATATCCTGGGCCTACCCCCATAACCATGGGCTATAACACACTTATTTGGCCTAAAAATGTCAAATTCATGCCATTTTGCCCGTTTGACCACCCAAATAGCCTAGAATTTCTAAACGGAACACACTGGGATGATCCCCAACCTCCATGGAATTCCTTGGTCAATTTTTGGTCCCCAGCACATTCGGACCCCGAGCCCACCCCTGGAACCGAGGGATATAGCATACCTTTTTAGCCCGAAAATGCCCTATTCGTGCTGTTTTACTCATTTTACCACCCAAATGACCTAGAATTTTTAAATGAACCACACTAGGACAATCCCTATACTCCCTGGCATCCCCCAATAAATTTTCAATCCACAGCATACCCGAACCCTAGACCCACCCCAGAATCGTCAGTTATCGCACACTGCTTTGGCTAAAAAATGCCTCATTCACTCTGTTTTGCCCATTTGACCATCCAAATATCCTAGAATTTTGAAACAAACCATATTGGGTTTATCCCCAACCTCCCTGCCATGCCCAAGTAAATTTTCAACCCACATCACAACCGGACCCTGGGCCACCCCCAAAATCGTGGGCTATAGCACACAAATTTATCCTAAAAATGCCCCGTTCACACTATTTTGACTGTTTAACCACCTAAACGGCCTAGAATTTTGAAACAAACCATACTGGGATGATCCTCAACCCCCCTGGCATGCCTCGGTAGATTTTCAGCCCATAACACTCCCGAAACTGGGCCTACCCCTGAACCATGGGCTATAGCACACCGATTTGGCTCGAAAATTCTTCATTCGCACTGTTTTGCCTTGTAGACCACCTAACTAGCCTAGAATTTTTAAACGAACCATACTGGGATAATCCCCAACCTCCTTGGCACGCCTCATTCAATTTTTGACCTACAGCACGCCCGAACCCTGAGCCCACCCCCAAAACCGTGGGCTATAGCACACCAATTTTGCTCGAGAATTCTAAGTTTGCGTCGTTTCTCCCGTTTGATCACCCAAATGGCATAGAATTTTGAAACAAACCACACTGGGATGATCCCCAACCTCCTTGACATGCCCTAGTTAATTTTTGGCCCATAACTCACCCGGACCCCTGTCCTACCCCTAGAACCATGGGCTATATAACACACTAATTTGGCCCAAAAATGCCCTGTTCACGCTGTTTCGCTCGTTGGACCACCTAAATAGTGGAGAATTTTAAAACAGATCACACTAGGATTATCTACAACCTCCCTGGAATGCCTTGATCAATTTTTACCCACAGCACGCCTGTACCCTGAGCCCACTCCGGAACTTTGGGCTAAGGCTGATCGATTTGGCCCAAAAATGCCCCATTAGCATTTTTTCGCATGTTTGATCACCCAAATGGCCTAGAATCTTAAAATGGACCACATGGGGTGATCTCCAACCTCCCTGGCATGACCTGGTTTATTTTTAACCTATAACACGCCCAACCCCGAGCCCACCCTAGAAACCGTGGCCTATGACAAATCGATTTAGCTTGAAAATGCCCCATTCGCGACGTTTCACCCATTTGACAAGCCAAATGACCTAGAATTTTTAAATGTTCCATACTGGGATGATACCTAACCTCCCTAGGATGCCCCGATCGATTTTTGACCCATAACATGCTCGGACCCCTAGCCCACCCCCAGAAATGTGGGCTATAGCATACCGATTTGGAAAAAAATGCCCCATTTGCACCGTTTTGCCCGTTTAACCACCCAAATGGCCTAGAATTTTTAAATGTAACATACTGGGATGATCCCCATACTCCCTGTCATGCCTCGATCAATTTATGACCCATAGTATGCACGAATCCTGGACCCACCCTCAAAACCGTAGGCTATGGTACACTGATTTGCTCAAAAATGCCCAATTCTCGTTGTTTTTCCTGTTTAACCATCCAAATAGCCTAAAATTTTGAAACAAACCGCAATGGAACGATCCCCAACCTCCCTACCATGCCTCGGTTGACTTTTGACCCAGAACATTTCAGAACCCTGGGCCCACCCCTAAAATCGTGGGCTATAGCACACAGATTTATCCTAAAAATGCCTCATTTGTGCCGTTTTAACTGTTTAGCCACATAAATGGCCTAAAATTTTGAAACAAACTACACTGGCATGATCCAGACCTCCCTTGCATACCTCGGTAGATTTTCAATGCACGAGATGCTCGAAACTGGGCCTACCCCCAAAATCGTGGGCTATAGAACACCTATTTGGCTAAAAAATGCCCCGTTTGTGCCGTTTTGCCTATTAGACAACCTAAATAGCCTATAATTTTTAATCGAACCATACTGGGATGATCCCCAACCTCCCTGGTATGCTTTGATAAATTTTTGACTCATAGAACGCCCGGACCTCAAGCCCACCCTCGAAACTGTGGGCTATAGCACACCCATTTTCCCCAAAAATGCCACATTCACGCTGTTTTACCCATTTGACCACCCAAATGGTATAGAAATTTTAAACAAACCATACTAGGATGATCCCCAACTTCTTTGGTACGCCCCGATCAATTTTTGATCCACAACTCGCCCGGACCCGGGCCTACCCCTGAAACCGTAGGCTATAGCACACCGATTTGGCCCTAAAATGTCTTGTTCACGCTGTTTCGCTCGTTGGACCACCTAAATAGCGTAGCATTTTTAAACATACCACACTGGGATGATCCTCAACCTCCCTGGAATACCTCGATTAATTTTTGACCCACAGTACGCTCGTACCCCAGGCCCACTCCGGAACTGCGGGCTATGGCCCATTAATTTGGCCCGAAAATGCTCTATTAGGGCCTTTTCGCTTGTTTGACCACCCAAATAGCCTAGAATTTTCAAATGGACCACACGGGGACGATCCCAAACCACCCTGGCATGACCTGGTTTATTTTTGGCCAATAGCATGCCTGAACCCCGAGTCCACCCTAGGAACCGTGGGTTATAACACATCAATTTGGCCCAAAAACGCCCTATTCGCGACGTTTCACCCATTTGACCAACCAAATAACCTAGAATTTAGAAAGAGACCATACTGGGATGATTCCCAACCTCCTTGGCACACCCTGATAAATTTTCAACCCACAAAATGCTCGGAACCTAGGCTTACTCCCATAGCCGTGGGCTATAGCACACTGACTTGACCCGAAAATGCCTTGTTTGCGCCGTTTTGCCCGTTTGACCACCCAAATAGTCTACAATTTCAAAAAAGACCACACTGGGATGATCACTAACCTCCCAGGCATGCCCTGGTTTATTTTTGTCCACAACACGCCTATACCCCGAGCCCACCCCCAGAACCGTGGGCTATAAAACACCGATTTGGCCCAAAAATGCCTCGTTCATGCCATTTCACCCATTTGACCACCCAAATGGTCTAGAATTTTGAAACGGACTATTCTAAGATGATCCCCAACCTTCCTGACATGCCCTAATCAATTTTTGGCCTGAAGCACATCTGAACCCCGAGCCCACCCCCGGAATCGTGGGCTATAGCACATCGATTTGTCCTGAAAATGACCCATTTGTGCTGTTTTGCCTTTTTTGACAACCCAAATGGCTTAGAATTTTGAAACAGACCACACTGGGATGATCCCCAACCTCCCTGGCATGCCCCGATCGATCTTTACCCTACAACACGCTCGGAACCTGGGTCTACCCCTACAACTGTGGGCTATAGCACACCAATTTTGCTCGAGAATTCTAAGTTTGCGTCGTTTCTCCCGTTTGATCACCCAAATGGCATAGAATTTTGAAACAAACCACACTGGGATGATCCCCAACCTCCCTGACATGCCCTAGTTAATTTTCGGCCCATAACTCACCCGGACCCCTGTCCTACCCCTAGAAACATGGGCTATAACACACTAATTTGACCCAAAAATGCCCTGTTCACGTTGTTTCGCTCGTTGGACCACCTAAATAGTGGAGAATTTTAAAACAGATCATACTAGGATTATCTACAACCTCCCTGGAATGCCTTGATCAATTTTTACCCACAGCACGCCTGTACCCTGAGCCCACTCCGGAACATTGGGCTAAGGCTGATCGATTTGGCCCAAAAATGCCCCATTAGCATTTTTTCGCTTGTTTGATCACCCAAATGGCCTAGAATCTTAAAATGGACCACAATAGGGTGATCCCCAACCTCCCTGGCATGACCTGGTTTATTTTTAACCCATAACACGCCCAACCCCGAGCCCACCCTAGGAACCGTGGCCTATAACAAATCGATTTGGCTTGAAAATGTCCCATTCGCGACGTTTCACCCATTTGACAAGCCAAATGACCTAGAATTTTGAAATGTACCATACTGGGATGATACCTAACCTCCCTAGGATGCCTCGATCGATTTTTGACCCATAACATGCTCGGACCCCTGCCCCACCCCCAGAAATGTGGGCTATAGCATACCGATTTGGAAAAAAATGCTCCATTTTCACCGTTTTGCCCGTTTGACCACCCAAATGGCCTAGAATTTTTAAATGTACCATAATGGGATGATCCCCATACTCCCTGTCATGCCTAGATTGATTTATGACCCATAGTATGTACGAATCCTGGACCCACCCTCAAAACCGTAGGCTATGGTACACTGATTTGCTAAAAAATGCCCAATTCTCGTTGTTTTTCCTGTTTAACCATCCAAATAGCCTAAAATTTTGAAACAAACCGCAATGGAACGATCCCCAACCTCCCTACCATGCCTCGGTTGACTTTTGACCCAGAGCATTTCAGAACCCTGGGCCCACCCCTAAAATCGTGGGCTATAGCACACAGATTTATCCTAAAAATGCCTCATTTGTGCCGTTTTAACTGTTTAGCCACATAAATGGCCTAAAATTTTCAAACGAACCACACAGGGATGATCCAGACCTCCCTTGCATACCCCGGTAGATTTTCAATGCACAACATGCTCGAAACTGGGCCTACCCCCAGAACCGTGGGCTATAGAACAGGTATTTGGCTAAAAAATGCCCCATTTGTTCCGTTTTGCCTGTTAGACCACCTAAATAGCCTAGAATTTTTAATCGAACTATACTGGGATGATCCCTAACCTCCCTGGCATGCTTTGATAAATTTGACTCATAGCACGCCCAGACATCAAGCCCACCCTCGAAACTGTGGGCTATAGCACACCTATTTGGCCCGAAAATGCCACATTCACACTGTTTCGCCCATTTGACCACCCAAATGGCATAGAAATTTTAAACAAACCATACTAGGATGATCCCCAACCTCTCTGGAATGTCATGATCAATTTTTGGCCCACAACTCGCCCGGACCCGGGCCTACCCATGAAACCGCAGGCTATAGAACACCGATTTGGCCCTAAAATGTCTTGTTCACGCTGTTTCGCTCGTTGGACCACCTAAATAGCGTAGCATTTTTAAACATACCACACTGGGATGATCCCCAACCTCCCTGGAATGCCTCGGTTAATTTTTGACCCACAGTACGCTCGTACCCCAGGCCCACTCTGGAACTGCGGGCTATGGCCCATTAATTTTGCCCGAAAATGCTCCATTAGGGCCTTTTCGCTCGTTTGAAAACCCAAATGGCCTAGAATCTTCAAATGGACCACACTGGGACTATCCCAAACCGACCTGGTTTGACCTGGTTTATTTTTAGCCAATAGCATGCCCGAACCTCGAGCCCACCCTAGGAACCGTGGGTTATAACACATCAATTTGGCCTGAAAATGCCCTATTCGCGACGTTTCACCTATTTGACCAACCAAATAACCTAGAATTTAGAAAGAGACCATACTGGGATGATCCCCAACCTCCTTGGCATACCCTATTTAATTTTCAACCCACAAGACGCTCGGAACCTAGGCTTACTCCCATAACTGTGGGCTATAGCACACTGACTTGACCCAAAAATGACTTGTTTGCGGCATTTTGCCCGTTTGACCACCCAAATGGTCTAGAATTTCAAAACGGACCACACTGGGATGATCACTAACCTCCCAATCATGCCCTGGTTTATTTTTATCCACAACACGCCTATACCCCGAGACCACCCCAGAACCGTGGGCTATAAAACACTGATTTGGCCCAAAAATGCCTTGTTCATGCCATTTCACCCGTTTGACCACCCAAATGGTCTAGACTTTTGAAACAGACTATTCTAAGATGATCCCCAACCTTCCTGGCATACCCTAATCAATATTTAGCCCGAAGCACGTCCGAACCCCGAGCCCACCCCCGGAATCGTGGGCTATAGCACATTGATTTGTCCAAAAAATGACCCATTTGTGTTGTTTTGCCTTTTTTGACAACCCAAATGGCTTAGAATTTTGAAACGTACCACACTGGAATGATCCCTAACCTCTCTGGCATGCCCCGATCGATATTTAGCCTACAACACGCTCGGAACCTGGGTCTACCCCTACAACCGTGGGCTATAGCACACTAATTTAGCTCGAAAATGCCCCGTTTGCATTGTTTCACCTGTTTTACCACCCAAATGGCCTAGAATTTTGAAATGGACCACACTGGGATGATTCTCAACCTCCCCGGCATGCCCCAATCAATTTTTAACCCACAAAAATCCCGAACCCCGAGCCCACCATAGGAATCGTGGGCTATAGCACACCGATTTTGCCCAAAAATGCCCTATTTGCGACGTTTTACCCTTTTAACCACCCAAATGGCCTAAAATTTTGAAACGAATCATACTGGGATGATCCCTAACCTCCCTAGCACGCTTCAATCGATATTCATCTCACAGCATGCCCGAACACCGGAATCTTGGGCTATAGAACACCGATTTGGCCTGAAAATGCCCCATTCGCGTCGTTTTACCCATTTGAATACACGAATGACCTAGAAATTTGAAACGGACCATGCTGGAATGATCTCCAACCTATTAGGATTGCCTCAGTCAATTTTTGATGCACAACACACCCAGATCCTGGGCCTACCCCCATAACCATGGGCTATAGCACACTTATTTGGCCTAAAAATATCAAATTCATGTTATTTCGCCCGTTTGACCACACAAATAGCCAAGAATTTCTAAACAGACCACACTGGGATGATCCCCAACCTCCCTGGAATGCCTTGGTCAATTTTTTGCCCACAGCACATTCGGACCCCGAGCCCACCCCTGGAACCGAGGGATATAGCATACCTTTTTAGCCCGAAAATGCCCTGTTCGTGCTGTTTTACCCGTTTTACCACCCAAATGACCTAGAATTTTTAAATGAACTACACAGGGATAATCCCTATACTCCCTGGCATCCCCCAATCAATATTCAATCCACAGCATACCCGAACCGTGGACCCACCCCGGAATCATAGGCTATCGCATACTACTTTGGCAAAAAAATGCCTCATTTGCGCTGTTTTGCCAATTTGATCATCCAAATATCCTAGAATTTTGAAACAAACCATATTGGGTTTATACCCAACCTCCCTGCCATGCCCAAGTCAATTTTAGACCCACATCATGCCCGGACCCTGGGCCACCCCCAAAATCGTGGGCTATAGCACACAAATTTATCCTAAAAATGCCCCGTTCACATTATTTTGACTGTTTAACCACCTACATGGCCTAGATTTTGAAACAAACCACACTGGGATGATCCTCAACCCCCCTGGCATGCCTCGGTAGATTTTTAGACCATAACACGCCCGAAACTGGGCCTACCCCTGAACCATGGGCTATAGCACACCGATTTGGCTCGAAAATTCTTCGTTCGCACTGTTTTTCCTTTTAGACCACCTAACTAGCCTAGAATTTTTAAACAAACCATACTGGGATGATTCCCAACCTCCTTGGCATGCCCCATTCGATTTGTGACCTACAGCACACCCTAACCCTGAGCCCACCCCCAAAATCGTGGGCTATAGCACACCAATTTTTCTCGAGAATTCCAAGTTCACGTTTTTTTGCCCGTTTGACCACCCAAATGGCATAGAATTTTGAAACAAGACACACTGTAATGATCCCCAACCTCCATGACATGCCCCAGTTAATTTTCGGCCCACAACTCACCCGAACCCCTGTCCTACCCCTAGAACCGTGGGCTATAGCACACTGATTTGGCCCGAAAATGCCCTATTCACGCTGTTTCGCTCATTGGACCACCTAAATAGTGGAGAATTTTAAAACAGATCACACTAGGATTATCTCCAACCTCCCTAAAATGCCTCGATCAATTTTTGACCCACAACACATCTGTACCCTGAGCCCACTCCAGAACTGTGGGCTAAGGACGAGCGATTTGGCCCAAAAATGCCCCATTAGCATTTTTTCGCATGTTTGATCACCCAAATGGACTAGAATCTTAAAATGGACCACACTGGGGTGATCCACAACCTCCCTGGCATGACCTGGTTTATTTTTAACCCATAACACGCCCAAACCTTGAGGCCACCCTAGGAACTGTGGCCTATAACAAATCGATTTGGCTTGAAAATGCCCCATTCGCGATGTTTCACCTATTTGACCAGCCAAATGACCTAGAATTATTAAATGTACCATACTGGGATGATACCTAACCTCCCTAGGATGCCTTGATCAATTTTTAACCCATAACATGCTCGGACCCTTGGCCCACCCCCAGAAATGTGGGCTATAGCATACCGATTTTGAAAAAAATGCCCCATTTGCACCGTTTTGCCCGTTTGACCACCCAAATGGCCTAGAATTTTTAAATGTACCACACTGGGATGATCCCCATAGTCCCTTCCATGCCTCGATCGATTTATGACCCATAGTATGCACGAATCCCGGACTCACCCTCAAAACAATAGGCTATAGAACACCTATTTGGCTAAAAAATGCCCCATTTGTGCCGTTTTGCCTGTTAGACCACCTAAATAGCCTAGAATTTTTAATCGAACCATACTGGGATGATCCCCAACCTCCCTGGCATGCTTTAATAAATTTTTGACTCATAGCACGCCCGGACCTCAAGCCCACCCTCGAAACTGTGGGCTATAGCACACCTATTTGGCCCGAAAATGCCACATTCACGTTGTTTCGCCCATTTAACCACCCAAATGGCATAGAAAGTTTAAACGAACTATACTGGGATGATCCCCAACCTCTCTATCATGCTTCGATCAATTTTTGGCCTACAACTCGCCCGAACCCGGGCCTACCCCTGAAATCGTAGGCTATAGCACACCGATTTGGCCCAAAAATGTCCTGTTCACGCTGTTTCGCTCGTTGGACCACCTAAATAGCGTAGCTTTTTTAATCATACCTTACTGGGATGATCCCCAACCTCCCTGGAATGCCTCGGTTAATTTTTGACCCACAGTACGCTCGTACCCCAGGCCCACTCCGAAACTGCGGGCCATGGCCCATCAATTTGGCCCGAAAATGCTCCATTAGGGCCTATTCGCTCGTTTGACCACCCAAATGTCCTAGAATCTTCAAATGGACCATACTGAGATGATCCCAAACCACCCTGGCATGACCTGGTTTATTTTAGCCAATAGCATGCCCGAACCCCGAGCCCACCCTAGGAACCGTGGGTTATAACACATCAATTTGGCCCAAAAATGCCCTATTCGTGATGTTTCACCCATTTGACCAACCAAATAACCTACAATTTAGAAATAGACCATACTGAGACGACCCCCAACCTCCCTAGGATGCCTCAGTCGATTTTTAGCCAACAGCACGCCCGGACCCCTGGCCCACCCCCCGAAACCGTGGCCTATATAGCATACCATTTTTGCCCAAAAAAGCCCCGTTCGCATCGTTTCACCTATGTGACCACCCAAATGGCTTAGATTTTTTAAATGGACCACACTAAGATAATCCCCAACCTCCCTAGCACACCTCGATCAATTTTTGACCCACAGCACGCCCGGACCCCGGGCCTACCCCTGGAATTGTGGGCTATAGCTCACCGATTTGGCCTGAAAATGCCCCGTTCGCATCTTTTTGTCCGTTTGACCACCCAAATGGCCTGGAATTTTTAAACGAACCACACTGGGATGATTCCCAACCTACCTAACACACCCAGGTAGATTTTTGGCCCACAACTCGCCCGAAACCCGAGCCCACCCCCAGAATAGTGGGCTATAGCACACCGATTTAGCAAGAAAATTCCTCGTTCGCACCGTTTCTCCCATTTGACCACCCAAATGGCCTAGAATTTTAAAATGGACCATAATGGGATGATTTCCAACCTCTCTGTTATGCCCCAGTAGATTTTTAGCCTACAACACGTCGGGACCCGATCCTACCTCGGAACCGTGGGCTATAGCACACTAATTTGGCTAAAAAATGCCCCGTTCACGCCGTTTTGCCCATTATACCACCCCAAATAGCCTAAAAATTTTAAAAAGACTATATTGGGATGATCCCCAACCTCCCTAGCATGCCCCGACATTTTTTTCAACCCAAAGACTAAGCCCACCCCCAGAACCGTAGGCTATAGCATACTGATTTAACCCAAACATGCCTTATTTGCACCGTTTCGCCCATTTGACCACCCAAATAGTCTAGAATTTTTAAACGGACCACACTGGGATGATCCCCAACCTCTCTTACATGCCCTGGTTAATTTTCACCGAAAACACGCCTGTACCCCGAGCCCACCCCCGGAACTGTGGGCTATAGCATATATATTTGGCAAAAAATGCCTTGTTCGCGTCGTTCCACTTTTTTTACCACCCAAATGGCCTAGAATATTGAAACAGACTCACCTGGGATACCCCAATCGATTTTTGGCCCACAACATGAATGAACCCGAGGCCCATACCAGAACCATGGGCTATAGCACACCGATTTAGCCCATAAATGCCCCGTTCGCGCTGTTTTGCCCTTTTGACAGCCCAAATGGCTTAGAATTTTAAAACTAACCACACTGGGATGATCCACAACCTCATAACATGCCCCGGTCAATTTTAGGCCCAAAACACGCTCTGACCCTGGGCCTACCCCCAGAACCGTGGGCTATAGCACACCGATTTAGCACGAAAATACCCCGTTCGCATCGTTTCGCCTATTTGACCACCCAAATGGCCTAGAATTTTGAAACGAACTACTCTAGGATGACTCCAACCTCTTTGGTACGCTCCGATGCAACCCACAGCATACCCGAACCCTAGGTCCACCATCAAAATCATAGGTTATAACACACCGATTAAGCCTAAAAATATCCCGTTCGTGCTGTTTCACCAGTTTGACCACCCAAATAGCCTAAAAATGTTAGACGAACCACACTGGGATGATCCCTAACCTCCCTGGCATGCCCTTTTCAATTTTTGTCCCACGACACACTTAAAATTTGGGCCCACCCCTGGAATCGTGGGCTATAGCACATCGATTTTGCTCAAAAATGCCTCATTCACGTCATTTCGCCCGTTTGAATACCTGAATGGCCTAGAATTTTGAAACGGACCATACTTGGATGATCCCCAATATCCCTGGCATGCCCCGATCAATTTTTGACCCACAGCACACCCGGAAACCAGGCCCACCCCTGTAACCATGGGCTATAGCATACTGATTTGGCCCAAAAATGCCCCGTTTACGCTATTTCACCCATTTGACCACCCAAATAGCCTAGAATTTCTAAATGAACCATACTAGGATGATTCCCAACTTCCCTGAAATGCCTCGGTCAATTTTTGGCCCACAGCATACCCGATCCCCGAGCCCACCCATGGAACCGTGGGCTATAGAATATCGATTTGGCCCAAAAATGCCCTGTTCACGTTGTTTTGCCTGTTTGACCACCAAAATGGACTAGAATTTTTAAATGAACCACACTGGGATGATCCCGATACTCCTAGACATGCCCCGATCGATTTTTGAACAACAACATGCCCAGACCCCAGACCCCACCCCCGGAACCGTGGGCTATCGCACACTGATTTGCCTAAAAAATGCCCTGTTCACGTTGGTTTGCCCGTTTGACTGTCCAAATAGCCTAGAATTTTGAAACGGATCACACTGGGATGATTCCCAACTATCCTGGCATGCCTCAATCAACTTTTGACCTACAGAACGCTCAAACCCTAGGCCTACCCAAAGAACTGAGGGCTATAGCACACTGATTTATCCTAAAAATGCCCTGTTCATGATATTTTGACTGTTTGACCATCTAAATGGCCTTGAATTTTTAAACGGACCATATTGGGATGATCCCCAACCTCCTTGGCATGCGCTGGTATCTTTTTAACCTATAACATACTGGAAACCGAGCCTACCCCTAGAACCGTAGGCTATAGCACACTGATTTGGCTTGAAAATACTCTGTTTGTGCTGTTTTGCCCATTAGATCACCCAAATAGCCTAGAATTTTTAAATGGACCATACTGGGATGATCCTCAACCACTCTGGCATGCCCCAATAAATTATTAACACATAGAACGCCCAGAACCTGGGCCCACCCCTGGAATCGTGGTCTATATAGCACACCGTTTTGGCTTGAAAATACAATATTTGCCTCATTTCGCCCGTTTGACCATCCAAATGGCCTAGAATTTTGAAATAAACTGCACTGGGATGATCCCCAACCTACTTGGTTGATTTTCACCGATAGTAGGCCCGAACCCCGTACCCACCCCCAGAACTGTAGGCTATAGCACACCGATTTTGGCCTAAAAATGCCTCATTTGCATCGTTTCACCCGTTTTGACCACCCAAATAGCCTAGAATTTTGAAACGGACTATACTTTAACTATCCCCTACCTCTCTGTCATGCCCAGATTATTTTTGGCCCACAGTATGCCCGAACCCTAGGCCCACCAGGAACCGTGGGCTATAGCCACCAATTTGGCCTGAAAATGCCCCGTTCTCACCGTTTCGCCCTTTTGACAAACCAAATGGCCTAGAATTTTGAAACAGACCACACTGGGATGATCCCCAATCTCCCTGGCATACCCCGATCATTATTCTTCCTGTAGAATGCTCGGACCCGAGTATACCCCGAAACTGTGGGCTATAGCACACCTATTTGGCCCAAAAATGTCCCATTCATGTCGTTTCGCCCGTTTGACCACCCAAATGAACTAAAATTTTGAAACGGACCATATTGGGATAATACCCATTCTCCCGAGCATGCCCCGACCGATTTTTGACCCACAGCACGCCTGGACCCCAGGCCCACCTCCATAATCGTGGACTATAGCACACCAATTTAGCCTAAATATGCCCCATTCATGTTGTGTCACCCGTTTGACCACCCAAATGGCCTAGAAGTTTGAAAATAACCATATTGGGATGATACCCAACCTCTTTGTCATGCCTTGATCTATTTTAGGCCCGCAACACATCTGAACTCTGGGCCCACCCCTAGAACCGTGGGCTATAACACACCGATTTGGCCCAAAATTCCCCATTCATGTCTTTTCGCATGTTTGAATACCCAAATGGCATAGAATTTTAAAATGGATGACACTGGGATGATCCCTAACCTCCTGGGCATTCCTTGATCAATTTTTGGCTGACAGTACGCCCGGACCCCGAGCCCACACCCAAAACCGTGGGCTATAGCACACCAATTTTTCTTGAAAATGCCTCATTCACGTTGTTTCACCCGTTTAACCACCCGAATGGCCTAGAATTTTTAAATGGACCATAATGAGATGATACCCAACCTCCCTAGCATACCCTTATTGATTTTCTCCCACAGCACGCCTGGAACCAAGGCTAACCCCCAGATCTGTGGGCTATAGCACACCGATTTGGCCTAAAAATGCCTTGTTTGCACCGTTCCACATGTTTGACCCCCCAAATGCCATATAATTTTGAAACAAACTATACTGGAACGATCCTTAAGTTCCCTGGCATGCCTCAGTTAATTTTTGGCCCACAACACGCTCGAACCCCGAGCCCACCCCCATAACCGTGAGCTCTAGCATACAGATTTTGCTCGAAATGCCTGTTCATACCATTTTGTTCGTTTGACTACCCAAATGGCCTAGAATTTTGAAACGGACCATATTGGGATAATCTTCAACCTCCCTGGCATGCCCCGGTCGATTTAGACCAATAGCACGCTCGAAACCAGGGCCCACCCCTGAAACTGTGGACTATAGCACATCGATTTGGCTCAAAAATGCCCATTCGCGCTGTTTCACCCGTTTGACAAACCAAATGGCTAAGATTTTTTAAACGAACTATACTGGGATGATCCCTAACCTAGTTTTCACACCCCGATCATTTTTTAGGCCACAGCATGCTTGAAACCTGGGGACACCCCCAAACCAGGGGCTATAGCACTCCGATTTGGGCCTAAAAATGTCCCGTTTGCATCGTTTTGCCCGTTTAACCAACCAAATGGCCTATAATTTTGAAATGGACCACACTGGGATAATCCCAGCCTCCCTGGAATGTCTCGGTCAATTTTCAACCCATAGAACACCCGAACCCCGAGCTCACCCCAGAACCATGGCTCTTGCACATCTATTTGGCCTAAAAATGCCCCGTTCACGCTGTTTTTCCCGTTGGACCACCCAAATAGCCTAGAATTTTTAAACAGACCATACTGGGACAACCCCAACCTCTTTAGCATACCCCAGACAATTTTTGGCCCACAGCATGCCCGGACCCCTGGCTTACCCCCCAGAACCGGGGGCTATAGCACACTAATTTGGCCCGAAAATGCCCCATTCACGCCATTTTACCCGTTTGACCACCCAAATGGCTTACAATTTTGAAACAAACCTTAATGGAAAAATCCCCAACATACCTCGATTGATTTTTAGCCCACAACATGCCCGGACCCTAGGCCTACACCTGGAACCGTTGGCTATAGCACATCGATTTGGCCCAAAAATGCCCCGTTTGTGTTGTTTTACCTGTTTGACCACCCTAATGGACTGGAATTTTTAAATGGACCATAATGGGGTGATCCTCAAACTCTTTTTCATGCCCCGATCATTTATCGACCCACAGCACGCCTGGATCCCGGGCCCACCCTCAAATCTGCGGTATATACCATACTAATTTGGCTAAAAATGCCACACCATTTCGCCCATTTGACCACACGAATGTCCTAGAATTTTAAAACAGACCACACTGGGATGATCCCTAACCATCCTGTCATGTACCTATCAATTTTCAGCCTAGAGCACGCCCGAACCCTGTGTTCGCCTCCAGAACCTTGGGTTATAGCACACTGATTTGGCCCAAAAATGTCTCGTTCACATTGTTTCACCCATTTGAACACCCAAATAGCCTAGACTTTTGAAACGGTCCACAATGGAATGATCCTCAGCCCCCTGGCATACCCCGTTCAATTTTTCGCCTATAACACCCCCGTACCCAAGGCCTGCCCCAAAACCATGGGCTATAGCACACCAATTTAGTCCAAAAATGCCCTGTTTGCGTTGTTTCACCCGTTAAACCACCCAAATAGCTTACAATCTATAAACATACCATGCTGGGATAATCCCAAACATCCCTGGCATGCCCCGGTAAATTATTGACCCACAGCATACCCGAACCCCAGGCCTATACCCGAAAATGTGGGCTATAGCACACCGATTTGGCTTAAGAATTCCCCGTTCGCACCATTTTGCCCCTTAGACCACCCAAAGTGACTAGAATTTTTAAACGAACCGCATTGAGATGATCCGCAACCTCCCTGGCAATCCCCGATCAATTTTTGACCCATAGCATGCCCGGACCCCGGGCCTACCCCAGGAACCGTGGGCTATATAACACACCGATTTGGCTCGAAAATGCCCCATTTACGTTGTTTCGCCCGTATGACCACCCAAATGGCCAAGAATTTTTAAACATACCATACTAGGACAATCCCCAATATCCCTGGCATGCCCTGGTTAATTTTCATCCCACAGCACACCCGGACCACAGGCCCACCCCCAGAACCGTGGTCTATAGCACATTAATTTGGTCCGAAAATGCTCTGTTCACGCCGTTTCACCTGTTTGACCACCCAAATGGCCTGAAATTTTAAGATAGACCATTCTGGGATGATCTTCAACCTCCCTGGCATGCCTCAGTCAATTTTTGGCACACGACACTCTCGAACCTTGGGCCTACCCCCAGAACCATAAGCTATAGCATATTGATTATCTCAAAAATGCCCCGTTCATGCTGTTTCGCCTGTTTGACCATCTAAATTGCCTAAAATTTTAAAACAAACCGCACTGGGATGATCTCCAACCTCTCTGGCATGCCCTAGTAGATTTTTGGCCCACAACACGCCTGGACCCCAGGCCTACCCCCAGAACCGTGGGCTATATAGCACACTAATTTTTATCGAAAATGCCCCATTCGCACTGTTTCGCCCGTTAGACCACCCAGATAGCCTAGAATTTATAAATTAACCATGTTGTGATGATCCCCAACCTCCCTGGCATGCCACGATTGATTCTTGACCCAAAACATGCCCGTACCCCCAGCACACCCCAGAACCGTGGGCTATCAAACACCGATTTAGCCTGAAACACCCCATTTGCGCCATTTTGCCCTTTTGGCGACCCAAATGGCCTAGAATTTTGAAATGCACCACACTGGATCGATACCCAACCTTCCTGGCATGGCCTGGTTGATTTTATCCCACAACACACTTGGAATCCAGGCCCACACCCAAAACCGTGGGCTATACACACTGATTTGGCCCAAAAATGTCCCGTTCATGCTGTTTCACCCGTTTAACCACCCAAATGGCCTAGAATTTTTAAATGAACTAGACTGGGATAATTCTCAACCTCTGTGCTATGTCTCTATCTATTTTATTCCCACAAAACACCTGAACCCCAGTCCCATCCCTAAAATCGTGGGCTATAGCACACCGATTTGGCCCGAAAATGCCCCGTTCGTACTGTTTTGCCCATTTGACCACCCAAATGGCCTAGAATTTTTAAATGAACTATACTGGGACCATCACCAACCTCCCTGGCATACTTCAATGAATTTTTGGCCCACAGTACACCCGAACCCCAGGCCAACCCCTAGAATCGTGGGCTATAGCATACCGATTTGGCTCAAAAATGCCTCGTTCGCGTTGTTTCACCTATTTGACCACCCAAATGGCCTAGAATTTTGAAATGGACCATACTGGGACAATCCTAAACCACCATGCATGCCTCAATTGATTTTTGGCCCACAGCATGCCCAAACCCCAGGCCCACCCTCGGAACCGTGGGCTATAGCACACCGATTTGGCCCAAAAATGCCCCTTTTGCATCGTTTCACCCTTTTGACCACCCAAATGGCCTAGAAATTTTAAACAGACCACACTAGGTTGATCCCCAACCTCCCTGGTATGCCCCGATCGATTTTGAACTCACAGCACGCCCTAGACCCCGAGCCCACCCCCAAAACCGTGGGCTATAGCACACCAATTTAGCCCAAAAATTCCCCATTCATGTTATTTTGCTCGTTTGACCACCCAACTGGACTAGAATTTTGAAATGAACCACACTGGGATGATCCCCAACCTCTCTGGCATACCCCAGTTAATTTTCGGCCTATAGCACGCTCGAACCCTGGGCGCACCACCAAAATCATAGGCATAGCACACCGATTTGGCCAAAAAATGCCCCGTTTATGCCGTTTCGCCTATTTGACCACCCAATTGGCCTAGAATTTTGAAATGGACCACAGTGGAACGATCTCGAACCTCCCTGGCATGCCCTGATCTATTTTCGCCCCACAGCACGCCCGGACCCTGCGCCCACCCCCAAAACTGTGCGCTATAGCACAATGATTTTGCCCAAAAATGCCCCATTTGCACCGTGTTGCCTGTTTGACCACACAAATAGCCTAGAATTTTAAAACAGACTATACTGGGATGATGCCCAGCCTAGAATTTTGAAACAGACTATACTGAGATGATGCCCAACCACGTTGGCACTCCTCGATTGATTTTTGGCCCAAAGCACGCCCGGTACCTGATCCTACCCTTGGAACCATGGGCTATAACACACCAATTTGGCCAGAAAAACCCACGTTTGTGCTGTTTTGCCTGTTTGATCATCCAAATAACCTAGAATTTTTAAACGAACCACACTAGGATAATCCCCAACCTCCCTGGCATACCCCAATTAATTTTTCACCCACAGCATACACGAAAGTCGGGCCCACCCTCGAAACCATAGGCTATAGCACACCGATTTGGCCCGAAAATGCCTCGTTTGCACCGTTTCGCTCGTTAGACCACCCAAATGGCCTAGAATTATGAAACGAACCACTATGGGACGATCCCCAACCTTCCTGGCATGCCCCGGTTGATTTTATGCCAACAACATGCCTGGACCCCGGGACTACCCCCTGAACCGTGGGCTATAGCACACCAATTTGACCCGAGAATTCCCTGTTCGCTCCGTTTCGCCCGTTAGACTACACAGATAGCCTATAATTTTTAAACAAACCATACTAAGATGATGCCCAACCTCCCTAGCATTCCTCGGTTGATTTTTGACATATAGGACGCTCGTACCCCAGGCCAACCCCCGAAACCATGGGCTATCGCACACCGATTTGGCCTGAATATGCCCCGTTCGCGCCATTTCGCCCGTTTGACCACTCAAATGGCCTAGAATTTTGAAACGAACCACACTGGGATAATTTCTAACCTCCCTAGCATGCCCTAGTTGATTTTTGGACCACATCATGCCCGTACCTCTGGCCTACCCTCGGAACCGTAGGCTATAACATATCAATTTGGCTCGAAAATACCCCGTTCGCGCTGTTTTGCCCGTTTCACCACCCAAATGGCCTAGAATTTTGAAACGGCCCACACTGGAATGATTCTCAACCTCCCTGGCACACCCTGGTCAATTTTTTGCCCACACACGCCCGGACCCCTGGCCTACCCCCAGAACCGTGGGCCATAGCACACCAATTTAGCCCAAAAATTCCTTGTTCGCGCCATTTCACCCACTTGACCAACCAAATGACCCAAAAATTTTAAACAAACCATATTGGAAAGATCCCCAACCTCCATGGCACACCCCTATCTATTTTTGTCCCATAACATACCCATACCACGGGATCACCCCTAAAACCGTGGGTTATAGCACACTAATTTGGCTTGAAAATGCCCCATTCGTGCTGTTTTGCCCATTTGACCCCCCAAAATGGCATAGAATTTTAAAATAGACTATACTTGGATGATCCTCAACCCCCATGGCACGCCTCGATCATTTTTTGGACTAAAGTACGCCCGGACCTTGGGCCTACCCTCGGAACCATGGGCTATAGCACATCGATTTAGCCCGAAAATGCCCAGTTTGTGTTGTTTCTCTCGTTTTACCACCCAAATGGACTAGAATTTTTAAACTGACCAAATTGGGATGATCCCTAACCTCCATGGCATGCCTTGATCAATTTTTGGCCCACAGTACACCCGAATCTTGGGCCCACACTCAGAACCGTGGACTATAGCACAACGATTTAGCCTAAAAATACACCATTCATGTTGTTATGCTCTTTAGACCACCCAAATGGCCTAGAATTTTTAAACGGACCACACTGTGAAGATCCCCAACCTTCCTAGCATACCTTGGTCAATTTTAGAACCACAACACACCCAGACCCCGGGCCTACCCCCGGAACCGTGGGCTATAGAACATTAATTTGGCACGAGAATGCCCCATTCACGTCGTTTCGCCCGTTAGACCACCCAAATAGCCTAGAATTTTTAAATAGACCGCACTAGGACAATTCCCAACCTCCCTAGCATGCCCCAGTCAATATTTGACCCACAGCACGCCTGAACCCCAAGTCCAGCCCCAAAACCGTGGGCTATCGCACATCGATTTGGCCAGAAAATGCCCCATTCACGCCGTTTTGCGCATTTAACCACCCAAATGGCCTAGAATTTTGAAACGGACCATACTAGGATGATCCCCAACCTTTCTAGCCTGCCTTGGTAGATTTTTGACCCACGGCATGCCCAGACCCCGGGCCCACCCCCAGAACCGTGGGCTATAGCATATCGATTTAGCCCAAAAATGCCCCATTTGCACTATTTTCCCTATTTGATCACCTAAATGGCCAAGAATTTTGAAATGGTCCATACTGAGACGATCTCCAACCTCCCTGGCATGCCCTGGTTAATTTTTAACCTATGGTACACCCGGACCCTTGGCCTACCTCTGGAACCGTGGGCAATAATACACTGATTTAGCTCGAAAATGCCTCATACGCATTGTTTCGCCCGTTTGACCACCCAAATTGCACAGAATTTTTAAACAGACCATACTGGAATGATCCCCAACCTCTCTGACACGCCCCGGGCGATATTCGACCCACAGCATGCCTGGACCCCGGGCCAACCCCTAGAACCGTTGGCTATAGCACACTGATTTGGATAGAAAATGCCCCTTTCACACCATTTCGCCTATTTAACCATCCAAATGGCCCAAAATTTTAAAACAAACTATACTGGGATGATCCCCAACCTCCCTGGCATGCCTCGGTCGATTTTTGGCCCACAACAAGCCCGGACCCAAGCCTACTCCCGGAACTGTGGGCTATAGCACACCGATTTGGCTCGAAAATGCCCCACTCGTGCCATTTCACCTATTAGACTACCAAAAATAGTGTAGAATTTTAAAATGGACCAGACTAGATTGATCCCCAACCTCCCTGACACGCCCCGATCGATCTTCAACCCATAGCACACCTGGACCTCGGGCCCACCCCCAGAACTGTGGGCTATAGCACACCAATTTGGCCCAAAAATCCCCTGTTGGAGCCGTTTCGCCCGTTTGACCACCCAAATGGCGTAGAATTTTGAAACGAACCATACTTAGATGATCCTTAACATCCCTAGCATGCCCCGATAGATTTTTTTCCTACAAAAGCCTCGAACCCCAGGCCTACCCCCAGAATCGTGGCTATAGCACACCGATTTAGCCCAAAAATTGCCCGTTCGCACCGTTTTGCCCGTTATACCACCCAAATAGCCTAGAATTTTTAAATCGAACACACTGCGACTATCCCCAACCTCCCTGGCATGTCCTAATTTATTTTGAACCCACAACACACTTAAAACTCGGACCCACCCCTGGAATCGTAGGATATAGCTCACCGATTTAGCCTAAAAATGCCACGTTTGTATCGTTTTGCCCGTTTGACCACCCAAATGGCCTAGAATTTTGAAACGGACCACACTGGGATGATACCCAACCTCCTTGGCATGCCCTATTGATTTTCTCCTACAACACGTCTGAACCCAGGGCCCACCCCCGAAACCATGGGCTATAGCACACCGATTACGCTCGAAAATGCCCTGTTCGCGTATTTTCACCTGTTTGACCACTCAAATGGCCTAGAATTTTTAAAAGGACTATATTGGGATGATCCAAAACCTCTCTAACATGACACGATTGATTTTCGGTAGACAGAACGCCCGAACTCTGAGACCAACCCCCAAACCGTGGGCTATAGCACACCAATTTGGCCCGAAAATGCCCCGTTCGCACCGTTTTGCTCGATTAACCACCCAAATGGCCTTGAATTTTGAAACTGACTATATTGGGATGATGCCCAACCTCCCTGGCATGACCCGACCAATTTTCATCCCACAGAATGCCCGAACCCCGAGCCCACCCCCTAATTCGTGGCTATAGCACACCGATTTGGCCTGAAAATACCCTGTTAGAGCTGTTTCTCCCGTTTGACCACCGAAATGGCATAGAATTTTTAAATGGACCACACTAGGATGATCCCCAACCTCCCTGGCATGTCTTTGTCAATTTTAGACCCTTAGTATGCCCGAACCTCGGACCCACCTCTGTAACATGGGCTATAGCATACCGACTTGGCCCGAAAATGCTCCGTTTGTGGCATTTTGCCTGTTTGACCACCCAAATGGCCTAGAATTTTGAGATGGACCACATTGGGATAATCCCCAACCTCCATGGAAGGCCTCGTTTAATTTTTGACCCACAAAACACCGTACCTTGGGCCCACTCTGGAACTGTAGCTATGGCCCACCAATTTGGCTCAAAAATGCCCCGTTCGCACTGTTTTGCTCGTTTGACCATACAAATAACCTAGAATCTTGAAAAGTACCACACTGGATGATCCCCAGCCTCTTTGACATGCCCTGGTTTATTTTTGGCCCACAAAATGCCCAAATCCCTGGCCCATCCACAGAACCGTGGGCTATACACACCGATTTGACCTAAAAATTCCTTGTTCACGATGTTTCACCTGTTTGACCATCCAAATGACCTAGAATTTTGAAACAAACTATACTAGGATGATCCCCAACATCCCTAGCACCCCAACCTCCCTGGCATGCCTTTAGGCCCACAGCACGCCCGAACCTCAAGCCTACCGCCAAAATTATGGGCTATAGCACACTGATATGGCCTAAAAATGCCCTGTTTACGTCGTTTCACCCGTTTGACCACACTAATGTCCTGTAATTTGTAAACAAACCATACTATGATGATATCTAACCTCCCTGCCATACCTCAGTTTATTTTTGACCCACAGCATGCCTGAACCCTAGGAATATTTGGCCTAAAAATGCCCCGTTCGCGCTATTTTGCCCGTTTGACACCCCAAATGGCCTAGAATTTTTAAAAGGACCACACTTGGATAATTCACATACTCCCTAGTGCTCCTCGATCGATTTTTGGCCCACATCCCGCCCAAACCCCTGGCCTACCCCCAGAACCGTGGGCTATAGCACATCGATTTGGCCTGAAAATTCTCCTATTCGTCGATTTGCCCGTTTGACCTCCCAAATGGCCTAGAATTTTAAAACGGACCATACTGGGACAATCCCTAACCTCCCTGGCATATCTCAATGAATTTTTGGACCACAACACGCCTGGACTCCAGGCCTACCCTCAGAACCGTGGGCTATACCACACCAATTTGGCTCAAAAAATCCCCGTTCGTGCTGTTTCGGCCGTTAGACCACCCAAATATCTAGGAATTTATAAACGAACCATACTAGGATGATCCCCAACCTCCCTGACATGACCCAGTCAATTTTTGACCCACATCACGCCCGTACCCCGGGACTACCCCAGGAACCGTGGGTTATAGCACACCGATTTAGCCTAAAAATGCCCCGTTCGGGATATTTTGCTTGTTTGACCACCCAAATGGCGTAGAATTTTTAAACGAACCACTCTGGGATGATACCTCATATCCGTGGCATGCCTGGGTTGATTTTTGACCTACATCACGCCCGAACCCCAGGCCCACCCTCAGCACTATGGGCTATAGCATATCGATTTATTCCGAAAACACCCTATTCGTTCTATTTTACCCGTTTTACCACCTAAATGGCCTAGAATTTTTAAACAGGCCACACTGGAACGATCATCTACCTCCTTGTTACACCTCGGTCGATTTTCGGCCAACAGCACGCCCGGACCCTGGGCCTATGCCCAAAACCATGGGTTATAGCACACCGATTTAGCTCGAAAATGCCCCGTTTCTGGCGTTTTGCACGTTAGACCACCCAAATAGCCTAGAATGTTTAAACGAACCTCACTAGGATGATCCCTAACCTCCCTGGCATGATTTTGTCGATTTTCAACCCACAGCACGCCCGAACCCAGTGCCTACCCCTAGAACCGTGGGCTATAGCACACCAATTTGGCCCAAAAATGTTCCGTTCGCATTGTTTAGCCTGTTTGACCACCTAAAAGTCCTGGAATTTTTAAACGAACCACACTGGGATGATCCAACCTCCCTGGCATGCCTCAGTTGATTTTTGACCCACAGCACACCCAGATCTCGGGCCCACCCTCGAAATCGCAGGCTATAGCACACCGATTTTGCCCAAAAATGCCTCGTGCGTGCCATTTCACCTGTTTGACCGCCCAAAAAGCCTAGAATTTTAAAACATACCATACTAGGATGATCCCCAACCTCCTTGGCATGCCCCATTATTTTTTGGATCACAGCACGCCCGGACCCCAAGCCCACCCCCGGAACTGTGGGCTATAGCACACATATTTGGCCAGAAAATGCCCCGTTCGTGTTGTTTTGCCCGTTTGATTACCCAAATGGCCTAGAATTTTGAATCAGACCATACTGGGATGATCTCCAACCTACCTAGCTTGAACCAGTCAATTTTAGGCCTACAGCACACCTGTACTCCAGGACCATCCCAAAAATTGTGGGCTATAGCAAATCGATTTGGCCTGAAAATGTCCCATTCTGTTTTGCCTGTTTGACCACCCAAATGACCTAGAATTTTAAGAAGACCACACTGGGATAATCCCCAACTTCCTAGGCACTCTCCGATCTATTTTTGACCTACAACATGCCCGGACCCAGGCCTACTCCCAGAACCGTGGGCTATAGCACACCGATTTGGCCTGAAAATGCCTTGTTCGCACCATTTTACACGTTAGACTACCCAAATAGCCTAGAATTTGTAAACGAACCACACTAGGACAATCCCCAACCGCCCTGGTATACCCCGATCAATTTTTAACCCACAACACGCCCAGACACTCAGCCGACCCCCAGAACCGTGGGTTATAGCACACCAATTTGGCTCGAAAATGCCCCGTTCGTGTCGTTTCACCCGTTTAATCACCCAAATGTCCTAGAATTTTGAAATAAACCACACTGGGATGATTCCTAAAATCCCTAACATGCCCTGGTTGATTTTCATCCTACAACATGCTCGAACCCCGGGCCCACCCCTGGAACCATGGGCTATCGCACACCGATTTTTCCCGAAAATGCCCCGTTCGCGCTGTTTTGACTTTTTAACTATCCAAAATGCCTTTAATTTTTAAGGACCACACTGGGATGTTCCCCAACCTTTTTGGCACACCTCAATTGATTTTTGGCAAATAGCATGCCCAGACCCCGATCCCACTCCTAAAACCATGGGCTATAGCACACCAATTTATCATAAAAATGTTCCATTCGCGTTGTTTCAACCGTATGACCACCCAAATGGCCTAGTATTTTGAAACGAACAATACTGGGATGATCCTCAACCCCCCTGTCACACCTCGATAGATTTTTGACCAAAAACACGCCCTAACCCCGAGCTTACCCCTGAAACTGTGGGCTATAGCACACTGATTTGGCTCGAAAAAAGCCCCGTTCGCGCCATTTTGCCCGTTAGACCACCCAAATTGCCTAGAATTTTTAAATGGACCATACTAAGATATCCAACCTCCCTGGCATTCCCCGATCAATTTTCTATCCACAGCACGCTCGTACCCTGAGTTCACCCCCAAAACCGTGGGCTATAGCATACCAATTTGTCCCGAAAATGCCTCGTTTGCGCTGTTTCATCCGTTTGACCACCCAAATGTCCTAGAATTTTGAAACGAACCACACTGGGACGATACCCAACCTCCCTGGAATTCCCTGGTTGATTGTTGCACACAACACGTTGGACCTCGGCTAATCCCTGGAACCATGGGCTATAGCACACCAATTTAGCTTAAAATACCTCGTTTGTGCCGTTTCACATGTTTGACCCCCAAATGGCATAGAATTTTGAAACAGACTATACTGGGATGATCCCCAACCTCATTGGCATACCCCGGCCGATTTGGCCTGAAAATACCCCATTCGTTTTGTTTTGCCTGTTTGACTACCCAAATGGACTAGATTTTTGAAACAGACCATACTAGGATGATCTCCAACCCCCTGGCATGCCCCGATCAATTTTAAACCCACATCACGCCCGAATCCGGGGCCCACCATTGGAACTGTGGTCTATAGCACACCAATTTGGCTCAAAAATGTCTCATTCGTACCATTTCACCCGTTTGACAAACTAAGTGGCCTAGAATTTTTAAACAAATCATACTAAGATGATCCCCAACCTTCATGGCATACCTCGATCAATTTTTTGCCCACAACATGCCTGATCCCTGGGCCCACCCCTAAAACCATGGGCTATGGCACTCCAATTTGACATAAAAATGCCCCGTTCGCGCCGTTTCGCTCGTTTGACCACCCAAATGGCCTGGAATTTTGAAATAGACCACACTGGGATGATCTCCTACCTTCCTGGAATGACTCAATAAATTTTCAACCTATAGAATGCCCGTACCCCGATCCCATCCTCAGAACCATGGCTATAGCACACCGATTTGGCCTGAAAATGCCTGTTCGAGCTGTTTCGCTCGTTGGACCATCCAAATAGCCTAGAATTTTTGAACGGACCATACTTGGATGATTCCCAACCTTTCTGTCATGCCCCGGTCAATTTTCATCCCACATCATGCCCAGACCCTTGGCCCACACCTCAAAATCGTGGGCGCATACCGATTTAGCTCGAAAATGCCCCGTTCGCGCGATTTTGCCCATTTGACCACCCAAATGGCTTACAATTTTGAAACGAACCACACTGGCACAATCCCCAACCTCACTGACATGACTCAATCTACTTTTATCCCACAGCACGCCCAGACCCTTGGCCTACCCCAGGAACCATGGGCTATAGCACACCAATTAGGCCTAAAAATGCCCCGTTTGTGTCGTTTCGCCTGTTTGACCACCCTAATGGCCTAGAATTTTTAAACTTACCATACTAGGATAATCCCCAAACTCCCTAGCATTCTCCAATCAATTATGGACCCACAGAACACCCGAACCCTGATCCCACCCTCAAAACCGCAGGCTATACCATACCAATTTGGCTAAAACATGCCACTTTCGCGCCATTTCACCCATTTAACCACCCAAATGGCCTAGAATTTTGAAACAGACCACACTGGTATGATACCTAACCTTCCTGGCATGCCTCTGTCGATTTTCAGACCAGAGCACGACCGAACCTCGGGCTCGCCCCTAGAACCTTGGGCTATAGCACATCGATTTGGCCTAAAAATGCTCCGTTCAAGCTGTTTTGCCCATTTGACTACCCCAAATGGCCTAGAAATTTGAAATGGTCAACACTAGAATGATCCTCAATCTCCCTGGCACACCCCGGTCAATTTTTGGCCCACAACACGCCCGGCTAGAGCATACCAATTTATCCCGAAAATGCCAAGTTCGTACTGTTTTGCCCTTTAAACCACCCAAATAGCCTAGAATCTATAAACGGACCATACTGAGATGATCCCAAACCTCTCTGGCATGCACCGGTCAATTTTTGACCCACGTCACGCCCGAACCCCGGGCCAACACCCAGAACCGTGGGCTATTATAGCACACCAATTTGGCTCGATAATTCCCTATTTGTGCTGTTTCGCCCCTTAGACCACCCAAATAGCCTAGAAGTTTTAAATGAACCGCACTGAGATGATCCCCAACCTCCCTGGCAAGCCCCGATTAATTTTTTACCCATAGCATGCCCGGACACTAGGCCCAACCGTGGGTTATATAACACACTAATTTGGCCTAGAAATGCCCCATTTGTTCTATTTCGCCTGTTTGGCCACCCAAATGGCCTAGAATTATTAAACGAACCATACTGGGACAATCCCCAACATCCCTGGCATGCCCTGATTAATTTTTGGCCCACAACATACCCGGACCACGTGCCTACCCACGGAACCATGGGCTATAGAACATCGATTTGGTCCGAAAATGCTCTGTTAGCATTGTTTCACCCGTTTGACCACCCAAATGGCCTAGAATTTTGAGATGGACTCTTTTGGGATGATCCACAACCTCCCTGGCATACCTCGATCAATTTTTGTCCCACAAAACTCTTGGACCTCAGGCCTACCCCAGAATCGTGAGCTATAGCAAACCGATTTATCTAAAAAATGCCCCGTTCGCGCCATTTTGCCTGTTTGACCACCCAAATGGCCTAAAATTTTGAAATAGACCACACTGGGATGATCCCCAACCTCCCTGGCATTCCCTGGTAGATTTTTGGCCCACAAAACACTCGAACCCTAGGCCTACCCCCGAAATTGTGGGCAATATAGCACACTAATTTTGCTCAAAAATGCCTCATTCGCGCCGTTTTGCTCGTTAGACCACCCAAATAACTTAGAATTTATAAATTGACCATACTGGGATGATCCCTAATCTCTCTGTCATGTCACAATCAATTTTTGACCCACAACATGCCCGTACCCCAGGCACACCCCAAAATTGTGGGCTATAGCACACCGATTTAGCTCGAAACGCCCTGTTCGCGCCGTTTTGCCCTTTTGACCACCCAAATGGCCTAGAATTTTAAAACGGTCCACACTGCGATGATCCCGAACCTCCCTGGCATGGCCTATTAATTTTATCCCACAACACACTTGGACCCCAGGCCCACCCCAGAACCGTGGGCTATACATACCGATTTAGCACAAAAATGCTCCGTTCGCGTCGTTCCACCCGTTTAACCACCAAAATGGCCTAGAATTTTTAAATGGACCATACTAGGACAATCCCCTAACTCCCTAGCATGATGCAGTCTATTTTTGTCCCACATCATGGCCGAACCCCAGGCCTACCCCCAAAACTGTGGGCTATAGCACATCGATTTGGTCCGAAAATGCCCCGTTCTCACCATTTTGCCTATTTGACTATCCAAATGGCCTAGGATTATGAAACGAACTATACTGGAACCATCCCCAACCTCCCTGGCATGCCCCAATCAATTTTTTGCCCATAGCACACCCGATCCCTAGGCCAACCCCCAGAACCGTGGGCTATAGCACACCGATTGGCCCAAAATTGCCTCGTTCGCGATGTTTTACCCATTTGACCACCCCAATGGTCTAGAATTTTGAAACGAACCATATTGGGATGATCCCCAACCTCCTTGCATGCCCCAATAGATTTTTGGCCCACAACATGCCCAAACCCCGGGCCCACCCTCGGAACCGTGGGTTATATCACACCGATTCGGTCCAAAAATGCCCCGTTCACATTGTTACACCCGTTTGGCCACCCAAATGGCCTAGAATTTTTTAACAGGCCATACTAGTTTGATCTCCAATCTCTCTGGTACACCCCAGTCGATTTTTGACCCACAGCACACTTGGACCCCAAGCCCACCCCAGAATCGTGGGCTATAGCACATTGATTTTGCCCGAAAAATGCCCCGTTTGCGCCGTTTCACTCGTTTGGCCACCCAAATAGCATAGAATTTTGAAACGGACCACACTGGAACGGTCCCCAACCTCCCTGTCACACCCAGGTCAATTTTCGACCCATAGCACACCCGGACCCTGGGTGCACCCCAGAACCATAGGCTATAGCACACCGATTTGGCCTAAAAATACCACGTTCGTACCGTTTCGCCTGTTTGACCATCCAATTGGCCTAGAATTTTGATAGACCAACTGGTAATATCTCCAACCTCCCTGGCATGCCCCGGTCTATTTTTGTCCTAAAACGCACCCATACCCCGAGCCCACCCCCAAAACTGTGGGCTATAGCACAATAATTTAGCCTAAAAATGCCCCATTTGCGCTATTTCGCCTGTTTGACCACCCAAATAGCCAAGAATTTTAAAACGGACTATACTGGGATGATGACCAACCTCCCTAGCATGCCTCGATCAATTTTTGGCCTAAAGCACGCCCGAACCCCGAGCCTACCCCCAGAACTGTGGGCTATAACACACTAATTTGGCCAGAAAATGTTTTGTTTGCGTTGTTTTTCCTATTTTAACACACGGGACTAATCCCTAACCTCCCTGGCTCACCCCGATTGATTTTTGTCCCATAGCATGCTCGATCCTCGGGCCCACCCTCAGAACCGTAGGTTATTGCACATCGATATGGCCCGAAAATGCCCTATTCGCGTCGTTTCGCCCGTTAGACCATCCAAATGGCCTAGAATTATGAAACGGACCACTATGTGATGATCACCAACCTTCCTAGCATGCTCCGGTTAATTTTTGGCCGACAACATGCCTGGACCCCAGGCCTACCCCCTGAACCGTGGGCTATAGCACACCGATTTGACCCGAGAACACCCCATTCGCGCCGTTTTGCCCGTTTGACCAACCAAATGGTCTAGAATTTTTAAAAAGACAACACTGGGATAATCCCCAACCTCCCTAGCATGCCCTAGTTGATTTTTTATTGACAGTACACTCGGACCCCAGGCCCACCCCCAGAACCGTGGGCTATAGCACATTGATTTAGCCCAAAAATGCCCTGTTCGTGCCGTTTTATCTATTTGACCACCTAAATGGCCTAGAATTTTGAAACGGAACACACTGAGACAATCTTCAACCTCCTTGTCATGCTATGGTCGATTTTTGGCATACAACACACCCGGACCCTGGGTCTACCGTCGGAATCATCGGGTATAGAACACCAATTTGGCCCGAAAATGCCCCATTCATGTCATTTTGCCCGTTTGACAACCCAAATAGCCCAGAATTTTTAAAAAGACCACACTAGGATGATCTCAACCTCCCTAGCACGCCCCGGTCAATTTTTGACCTACAACATGCCCGGACCCTAAGTCAACCCCTAAAATCATTGGCTATATAGCACACTGATTTGGACCGAAAATGCCCCATTCTCGCCATTTCACCCGTTTAACCACCCAAATGGCCTAGAATTTTAAAATGGACCATACTGGGATGATCCCCAACCTCTCTGGCATGCCCTGGTCGATTTTAGGCCCACAACACACCCGTACCCTGAGCCTACCCCCAGAACTGTGGGCTATAGCACACTGATTTGGCCCGAAAATGCCCCACTCGCGTCGTTTCATCCATTAGACCACCCAAATAGCATAGAATTTTTAAATGGACCACACTGGGATGATCCCCAACCTATCTGGCATGCCTCAGTCGATTTTTGACCTATATCATGCCCGAACCTCAAGCCCACCTCCAGAACCGTGGGCTATTGAACACCAATTTAGGCCCAAAAATCTCTGTTTACGCTATTTCTCCTGTTTGACCACACAAATGGCCTAGAATTTTGAAACGGACTATACTGGGATGATCCCCAACCTCCCTATCAAGCCCCAATAGATTTTTCTCCCATAAAACCCTCGGACCCCGGGCCTACCCCCAGAATCGTGGGCTATAGCACACCAATTTGGCCTAAAAATGCCTCGTTCACGTTGTTTCACCCGTTTGACCACCCAAATAGCCTAGAATATTTATACGGACTACACTGGGATGATCCTCAACCTCCCTGGCATGCTTCGATTGACTTTTAAACCACAGAACGCCCGATTCCTGGGCCCACCCCCGAAATCGTGGGCTATAGCACACTGATTTAATTCAAAAATTCCCTGTTCGCACCATTTCGCCCATTTGACAACCCAAATGGCCTAGAATTTTTAAACGGACCACACTAGGACGATCCCCAACCTCCCTAGCATGCCCTATTTGATTTTCACCCATAACACATCCAAACCCCGAGCCCACCCCCAGAACCGTGGGCTATAGCACACCAATTACACTTGAAAATTCCATGTTCACCGCATTTTCACCCATTTTACCATCCAAATGGCCTAGCATTTTTAAACAGACTATACTGGGATAATCTTCAACCTCTCTGGCACACCTCGATCAATTTTTGGCTGACAGTACTCCCGGACCCTGAGCCCACTCCCAGAATCGTGGACTATAGCACACCAATTTAGCCCAAAAATGCCCCACTCACGCCGTTTCATTCGTTTGACCATCCAAATGGCCTAGAATTTTGAAACGGGCCATAATAGGACAATCCTCAACCCCACCTGATATGCCCCAATTAATTTTTGGTCCACAGCATTCCCAAACCCCAGGCCTACCCAGAACTGTGGGCTATAGCACACCGTTTTGGCCAAAAAATGTTCCGTTCGTGCCGTTTTGCCTATTTGACCACCCAAATGGCCTAGAAATTTGAAACAGACCATACTGGAAAGATCTCTAACCTCCCTAGCATACCCCGATAAATTTTCAGCCCACAGCACTCCCGAACCCCAGGCCTACCCCAGAACCGTAGGCATAGCACATCGATTTGGCCCGAAAATGCCCTATTCGAACCGTTTTTCCTGTTTTACCACCCAAATGGCCTAGAATTTTTAAATGGACCATACTGAGATGATACCCAACCTACCTGGGATGCCCCAGTTGATTTTTTATCCATAGGACGCCCGAACCCTAGGACCACCCATGAAATCGTAGGCTATAGCACACCGATTTTACCCAAAAATGCCCCGCTCACACCGTTTCACCTATTTGACCATCCAAATGGCTTAGAATTTTGAAACGAACCATACTTGGATGATCCCCAACCTCCTTGACATTCCCCAGTAGATTTTTGGCCCACAGCACGCCCATACCCCGGGCCCACCCCCAAAACTGTAGGCTATAGCACACCGATATAGCCAGAAAATGCCCCGTTTGCACCGTTTCCCCCTTTGACCATCCAAATGGCCTAGAATTTTTAAATGAACTATACTAGGACAATATCCAACCTCCCTGGTATGCCCCGGTCAATTTAAACCCACAACATTCCCAGACCCCGGGCCTACTCCCGGAATCGTGGGCTATAGCACAGCAATTTGGCCCAAAAATGCCACGTTCGTGTCGTTTTGCCTGATTGACCACCCAAATGGCATAAAATATGAAACAGATCACACTGAGACGGTTCCCAACCTCCTTGGTATGCCCCTATCAATTTTCAAACCACAACACGCCCGGACCCCGGGTCTACCCCTAAACTGTGGGTTATAGCACACCAATTTGGCCCAAAAATGCCCTATTCGCGTCTTTTTGCTAGTTTAACCACCAAAATGGCATAGGATTTTTAAAATAGATCACGTTGAGATGATCCCCATCCTCCCTGGTATACCCCGGTTGATTTTTGGCCCACAGCACACCCAGACCTCAGGCCCACCCTTAGAACCGTAGGCAATAGCACACAAATTTGGCCCAAAAATGCCCCGTTCACATCGTTACGCTTGTTTGATCATACAAATGGCTTAGAATTTTAAACGGACCATAATGAGATGATCCCCAACCTCCCTGGAATGACCTGACTAATTTTCGACCCACAGCACGCCCGAACCCCAGGCCCACCGCTAAAACCGTGGGCTATTGCATAACGATTTGTCCTGAAAATGCTCCGTTCGCGCAATTTTGCCCGTTTGACCACCCAAATGGCTTAGAATTTTGAAAAAAACTATACTGGGATGATCCCCAACCTCCCTGGCATGCCTCGGTCAATTTTTGGCCAAAATCACGCCCATACCGCGGTTCTATCTCAGGAACCGTGGGCTATAGCACACCAATTTGGCAAGAAAATGCCCCGTTTGCACCGTTTTAGCTGTTTGACCGCCCAAATGGCCTAGAATTGTTAAATGGACCACGCTGGGATGATCCCCAACCTCCTGTCATGCCAAGTTAAATTTTTGGCCAATTACACACTTGGACCTCGGGCCTACCCCTAGAACTGTGGGCTAATAATAGCACACCGATTTAACTCGAAAATACCTGTTCGTACCGTTTTGCCCATTAGACCACCCAAATGGCCTAGAATTTTTAAACAGACCACACTGAGACGATCCCCAAGCTCTTTATCATGCCTCAATCAATTTTCTACCTACAGAACACCCGAACCTTAGTCCCACCCTTGGAATCGTGGGCTATAGCACACTGATTTGGCCTAAAAATGCCCCGTTCGTGCCATTTCTCCCGTTTGATGACCCAAATAGCCTAGAATTTTAAAAAAGACCACACTGGGATGATCCCCAACCTCCCTGTCATGCCTCGATTGATTTTTGGCCCACAACATGCTCGAACCCCAGGCCAACCACCATAACTGTGGGCTATAACACACCAATTTGTCTCGAAAATGCCCCGTTCATGCCATTTCACTCGTTAAACTACCTAAATAGGCTAGAATTAATAAATGGACCACAATGGGATGATCCTCAATATCCTTGGAACATCCTGGTTTATTTTAGGCACACAGCACGCCCGGACCCTAGGCCCACCCCCGGAACCGTGGGCTATAGCACACCGATTTGGCTCAAAAATACCCTGTTCACATTGTTTCACCCGTTTGACCACCTAAATGGCCTAAAAATTTTAAACAAACCATTCTGGGATAATCCCTAACCTCTCTGACATACATTGATCAATTTTTAGCCCAGAAAACTCTCGGACCTCGGGCCTACCCTAAAACCATAGGCTAGCACACCTATTTGGCTGAAAATTTCCCGTTTGCGTTGTTTCGCCTGTTTGACCACCCAAATAGCTAAGATTTTTTAAAGAGACCACACTGGGATGATCCCCAACCTCACTAGCATGTCCCGATCAATTTTTGGCCCACATCACGCTCGAACTCTGAGCCCACCCTAGAACCGTGGGCTATAGTATACCGATTTATCTCAAAAAAGCCCCGTTCGCACTATTTTGCCTGTTTGACCACCCAAATGGCCTAAATTTTGAAACGGACCATACTGGATAATACCCAACCTCTCTAGAATGCCTTTGTAGATTTTTGGCCTATAAAACACCCGGACCACGAGCCTACCCCCAGAATCGTGGGATATAGCACACCGATTTAGCCTGAAAATGCCCCATTCACTTTGTTTCGCCCGTTAGACCACACAGATAGCCTAGAATTTTTAAATCGACTATTCCGGGATGATCCTCAACCTCCCCGACACACCCGATCAATTTTTAACCCACAGCATGCTAGGACCCCGGCCTTAACCCCAAAACTGTGGGCTATAGCACACTGATTTAGCTCAAAAACAATCCGTTCATGCAGTTTCACCCGTTTTACCACCTAAATGTCCTAGAATTTTGAAACGGACCAAACTGAGACGATACCCAACCTCCCTGGCACGCCTCGGTAGATTTTTGGCCTAAAGCATGCCCGAACCCTGGGCCCACCCCCAAAACAATGGGCTATATAGCACATCGATTTTGCTTGAAAATGCCCCGTTCGCGCCGTTTCGTCGGTTAGACCATCCAAAAAGCCTAAAATTTTAAAACGGACTACATTGGGATGATCCCCAACCTTCCTGGCATACCCCAGTCAATTTTAGGCCCATAAAAAGCCCAGAACCTGGGCCCACCCCTAGAACCGTGGGCTATAACAACTCATTTGGCCCGAGAATGCTCCGTTCACGGCGTTTCGCCTATTTGACCACCCAAATGGCCTATAATTTTGAAACGGAGCAAACTGGGATGATCCCAAACCTCCCTGGCATGTCCTAGTTGATTTTTGGCCTACAACACGCCCGGAACCCAGCCCACCCATGGAACCGTGGGCTATAGAATAATTTGTCCTTTTAACACCTCGTTCACGTCGTTTTGGCCGTTTGACTTCCCAAATGGACTAGAATTTTGAAACGGACCACACTGGGATGATCCCCAACCTCCTTGACATGCCTCGGTTATTTTTTGGCGCACAGCACGCCCAGACCCTGGCCTACCCCCAAAACCATGGGCTATAGCACACCGATTTGGCCCGAAAATACCCCATTCACATTGTTTCACTCGTTTGACCACCCAAATAGCCCAAAATTTTAAACATACCACACTGGGATGATCCCCAAACTCCCTGGCATGCCTCAGTCAATTTTTAAAAATAGTATACCCGGATCGTGGGCCCACCCCAAGAATCGCGGGCTATAATACATCGATTTAGCCCAAAAATGCCTCATTAGCGTTGTTTTGCTCATTTGACCACTCAAATAGCCTAGAATTTTGAAACGGGCCACACTAGGATGATCTCAACCTCCCTAGCATGCTCCGTTAATTTTTAGCCCACAGCACGCCCGGATCCACCGCTAGAACCATGGGCTATAGCACACCGATTTGGCTCGAAAATTCCCCATTCATATCGTTTCACCCGTTTAACCACCCAAATGGCCGGGAATTTTTAAACGGACCACACTAGATGATCCCCAACCTCCCTGGCATGCCGTGTTTGATTTTCTCCCACAGCACTCCCGGGCCCCTGGCCCACCCCAAAACTGTGGGCTATAGCACATCAATTTGGCCCGAAAATGCCTTATTTGTGCCATTTCACACGTTGACCACCCAAATGGGCTAGAATTTTAAAACAAGCTATACTGGGATGATCCCCAACCTTCCTGACACACCTCGGTCAATTTTTGGCCCATAACATGCCTGAACCCCTGGCCCACCCTCAAAACCGTGGGCTATAGCACACCAATTTGGTCTGAAAATGACCCATTCGCACTGTTTCTCCCATTTGACCACCCAAACAGCCTAGAATTTTTAAATAAACCACACTGGGTATTCCCCAACCTCCCTGGCATACCCCGTTTAATTTTTGACCTACAACACGCTCGGACCACGGTCTATCCCCAGAACTGTGGGCTATAGCATATCGATTTGGCCCAAAAATGTGTCGTTCGTGTCGCTTCACCCGTTTGACCATCCAAATAGCCTGGAATTTTTAAACGGACCACAGTGGGATGATCCCCAACCTCCCTGGCATGCCCCAAGCGATTTTTGACCCACAGCATGCTCGGACCCCAGGCCCACCCCAAAACCGTGGGCTATAGAACTCTGATTTATCTCGAAATTGCCCTATTTGCATTGTTTCAATCGTTTGACCACCTAAATGGCCTAGAATTTTCAAAAAGGACGATAATGGGATGATCCTTAACCCCCTAGCATGCCCTGATAGATTTTTAGCCCACAACATACCCGGACCCCAGGCCCATCCCCAAAATCGTGGTCTATAGCACATCGATTTGGCCTAAAAATGCCCCGTTCGTGCCGTTTCACCCATTTGACCACCCAAATGGCCTAGAATTTTGAAACAAACCATACTAAGACAATCCCCAACCTCTCTGGCACGCCCCGGTTGATTTTTGGCCCACAAGCTTTAACCCCGGGGCCACCCTCGGAACCATAGGTTATAGCACACTGATTTAGACCCAAAATACCATATTCACGTCGTTTTTCCCGTTTGACAACCCAAATCGCCTAGAATTTTGAAATGAACCACACTAAGATGATCCCCAACCTCCCTGGCATGCCCCGGTCAATTTTCGGCATATAGAACACCTGGACCCCGGGCCTACCCCTAGAAATTGTGGGTTATAGCACACCGATTGTGCTAAAAAATGCCCTTTCACATCGTTTCACCCGTTTGACCACCCAAATGGCCCAGAATTATTATACGGATCACACTGGGACGATCCCAACCTCCCTAGCATTCCTTGGTCATTTTTCGAACCACAGAAAACCCGAACCCAGAAGTCACCGCCAAAATCGTGGGCTATAGCATATCGATTTGGCCGGAAAACTCCCCGTTCGCGCCATTTCGCTCATTTAACCACCCAAATGGCCTAGAATTTTGAAACAGACCATACTGGGACGATCTCCAACCTCCACAGCATGACCCAGTTGATTATCGTCCCATTGTATGCCTGGACCCCAGGACCACCCCTGGAACCATAAGCTAAAGCACACTGATTTAGCCTGAAAATGCCCCGTTCATGCCTTTTCACCCGTTTGACCACCCTAAAGGCCTAGAATTTTTAAACGGGACACACTGGGAAAATCCTTACCATCCCTGGCACGCCTTGGTCAATTTTCGGCCCACAACACGCCCGGACCCCAAGCGTGCCTATGGAACCATGGGCTATAGCTTGCCAATTTGGCCCGAAAAGGCCCGTTCGAGCCATTTTGCTCGTTTGACCACCCAAATTGCCTAGAATTTTTAAACATACCACACTGGGACAATCCCCAACCTCCTTGGTATGCCTCGATTGATTTTTGAACCATAGCACGCCCAGACCACGAGACCTTCGAAACCGTGGGCTACAATACACTGATTTGGTCCGAAAATGCCCCGTTCATTTCATTTTGCCCGTTTGAATGCCAAAATGGCCCAGAATTTTAAAACGACCACATTGGGATAATCCTCAACCTCACTGGCATGCCCCATACGATTTTTGTCCCACAGCACGCCTGGACCCTGGGTCCTCCCTCTCCCAGAACTGTGGCCTATAGCATACTGATATGTCCTGAAAATGCCCCGTTGGCACTGTATGGCCCGTTTGACCACCCAAATGACCTCAAATTTTGAAACAAACCACACTGAGAAGATATCCAACCTCCCTGGCATGCCCCAATAGATTTTTGACCTACAACAAGCCTGGGACCACTCTCGAAACAGTGGGCTATAGCACATCGATTTGGTCTAAAAATGCCCTGTTTGCACTGTTTCTCTTGTTTGACCACCCAAATGGCCTAGAATTTTGAAACAGATCGTATTAGGATGATCCCAGACCTTCCTGGCATATCCTGATTGATTTATGGCCCGCAACACGCCCAGACCTCGAGCCTTCCCTTAAAACCTAGGGCTGTAGCACACCAAGTTAGACCAAAAATGCCTCGTTAATGCTGTTTTGCCCGTTTGATCACTCAAATAGCCTAGAACTTTGAAACGGACCACACTTGGATGATACCTAACCTCTCTGGAATTCGCCGATAGATTTCAGCCCACAGCACGCCCGAACCCCGAGCCCACCCCCAAAACTGTGGGTTATAGCACACCGATAAGGCCAGAAAATACCTTGTTTGCCGTTTCCCCCATTTGACCATCCAATGGCCTAGAATTTTTAAACGAACCACACTGGGACGATCTCCAATCTCCCTGCATGCCCCGGTTAATTTTAGGCACACAACATGCCCAGACCCCGGGCCTACCCACGGAACCGTAGGCTATAGCACAGTGATTTGGCCCGAAATGCCCCGTTCTCACCGTTTCGCCCATTAGACCACCCAATTAGCCTTGAATTTTTAAACGGACCATACTGGGACGATCCCCAACCTCCCTATCATTCCCTAGTCAATTTTTGACCCACAGCATGCCCAAACCCTGAGCCCACCCCCAAAACCATAGGTTATAGCACATCGATTTTGCCCAAAAATGCCTCGTTCGCACCGTTTTGCATGATTGACCACCCAAATGGCTTAGAATTTTGAAACAGACCACAGTAGGATGATCCCCAACCTCTCTGTCATGCCCCAGTCAGTTTTTAACCTGCAGCACCCCCGAACCCCGAGCTCACCCCTGGAACTGTGGGCTATAGCACATCGATTTAGACCTCGAACCTCAGTTCTACCCCAAAACCATAGGCTATAGCACATTGATTTGGCTAAAAATGCCCCTTTCGTATTGTTTCGCTTGTTTGACCACCCAAATGGCTTAGGAGTTTTAAACAGACCATACTGGGATGATCCCCAACCTCACTGGCATGCCTAAGTCAATTTTTGCCCACAACACACCCTAACCCCGGGCCTACCCCAAAACCATGGGCTATAGTACACCGATTTATCTCAAAAATGAAACATTCGCACCGTTTCGCCTGTTTGACCACCCAAATGGCCTAAATTTTGGAACGTACCATACTGGGATGATCCCCAACCTCTTTGGCATGCCCTGGAAGATTTTCTTCCCATAAAATGCCCGGACCCCGAGCCTACCCCCTAAATCGTGGGCTATAGCACACCGATCTAGCCCAAAAATGCCCCATTTTCTCTGTTTCATCGTTAAACCACACAAATAGCCTAGAATTTTTAAATCCACCATGCCGAGATGATCCTCAACCTCCCTGGCATGCCCGATCAATTTTCAACCCACAGTATGCTCGGCCCCCGGGCCCACCCCCAAAATTGTGGGCTATAGCACACCGATTAAGCTCAAAAATACCCCGTTCATGCCGTTTTACTCGTTTGACCACCTAAATGGCCTACAATTTTGGAACGGACTACACTAGAATGATACCCAACCTCCCTGGCATGTCTCGGTAGATTTTTGGCCTATAGCACACCCAAACCCCAGGCCAACTCCTAGAACCGTGGGCTATAGCACACTGATTTGGCCCAAAACTGCCCCATTCGTATCGTTTCGTTTGTTTGAACACCCAAATGACCTAGAATTTTTAAACGTACCACACTGGGATGATCCTCAACCTCCCTGGCATGCCTCGGTCAATTTTTGACCTACAGTACACTCGGATGATGATGATTCCAATGCAAGGGGTATGACCCCAGACATAGAGGATAAGTCCGACCAACCAGGTTCCTCGTATTTATTTTCCACTGAGGACAGTGTCCCGACTAAGTGTGGGGTGGTGGTATTGCATGCTATACTTCTCTATTCGCATCTATGTTTATTTGCTTTTGTTTCATTTTTGTTTTGTTTTGTTTTTTTTAGTAGTTAAAAAAAAAATTTAGCTTCGCATGAAATTATTTTGATAGGCAGCATGAGATTATAACAAGAGTATGTGCTACAATTGTGACTATTGAGACGTTTAGGCTCTAGTTGTGACTCAATATGTGATATTGTGTGATTCAATTCCTTCACTTGTTGGGTCGAGAGTCTATATTACTTCCAATCAAGTCGACCATGTGCCTTGTGTGTGTGAGATAATAGTATATTCTATGTATGTGGCTGATGCTAGAACTTGTCTGGTATGTATGCAAAGCGAAAATAAGGAGTGTAAGTTTAGGATATGATTTAGGCATTTCTTTGGCAACCTATACATGTTTACCTTCAGTTTTACCTACCCATGGACATCATCCTAGTTAACCCTTTTGAGCCTTTAGCCTATTTCTTTGACAACCTTGTATGTAAGCCTAATCCATTTCTTTCAAGACCGTAATTTGATCCCAAAATCCCTAAGTGCTTTAAAGTGAAAAAGTCATGTGACAACATAAAAGGAAATTGGGTGAGTATAATGCTATAAATTGGAATGGTTCTTGAATGTGTTATGAAAAAGAAAAAAAAATGCTATCATAAGAGGTATGTTGTGAAAAGAAAAAGGAAAAGAAAGCTGAAAAGTGAGTTGTGCTTAAAATTGAAAAAATAGGAGAACAAGGGTGGTAGAAAAACGAAAGAAGAAAGGTTGAAAGAAAAAAGTGTCAATGATACAAAGTGATGTATTAAAGCGCTTAGGAACCTAGTCACTATTCTTGGCCAAAATAGTCCTACCCGTCCCTTAGCCTACATTACAACCATCAAAAGACCTACTTGATCCTAATCTTAACATTCCGACATTTAGTGGAGTACTACATTAAGGGCAAGCCTATGGTCATCAGTTGCTACATATGAACTCTTTGTGAGAGTGAGAGCAAGGACATTTTGATACCCATGTTTGAAAAATATGCTATATTTGTGAGTGATTATGGGTACTATATGGTGAGACACACATGGTTGATGAGTTTTGGATAGTTGTATATGATTCTATGCACTTTAACGTTTGCATGTGAGTTGATCACCATCACGAGTCTATACTTGAGGTTAAATTGTTTCTACTTATAATCGGAAAGCTACTCTTGGTTGATAATCGTTGTGCTTGTCTTAATAAATGGTTTGTGCTGTTGCTGTAAAAAACTTAAGTTGATGCTTAGAAGGACATGATATGTTGTTCGAGGACGATCAAATCTCTAAGTGTGGGGTGTTGATGATAGGCGGATTTACACGCCTATATCAATATATTTTGCCCATATTTTAGCCTAGTTTTGAGAACAAATTATATATTTCATGCACTTTTAGTCATTTTTCCTGTAAATGAGCTAACGAACATGATTAGTAAAGTTTCAGGTATAAATGATGCAGAATTCAGCATTTTATGGCTTACTTGACGCAAAAGAAAGCTCACGAAGGAAGGGAAGGGAGTTTACACGCCTAAGGACCAAAACTGTTGCATGGAAAATCTGTCCCGGGCTAAAACAGCAATTCTGAAGACTTTGGGGACTTACAGACACAAAGATGGATTTTGACAATGATACATTAATCTAGTACAATTAGGTTATGTATTTCATTATTTTATGTGGATTATGATAATGTTACCTTAACCTAGTACATTTGGGTTAAGGATTTCATTAGTCTAATAGGATTTGGTTATTTATTTCATTAGCTTAGTAGGATTAGGATATGGGTATTATAAATACCCTATCATTCTAGAGATTTTAGAACATCTTCTTAACTTCTCATCTTACAATTCAATTCTATTACTCTACAACTCTTCTAATCTTTCCATTAATTCTATTTTTCTTCTTCTACTCTTCTATTCTTAAATTCCACAACAAGAGAATCGTTACTTGCTAAGGAATCACGCCTCACGCCTATCACTTGATCTACACGCCATTACTCAATATCGTGATATAATAACAATGTCAATCGTGATTTCCTTCGCATTCATGGGTAACTAAACTTCTCTGTTGGGGTTATGGAAGCCGTATGAGATACTATTTATTGCTGTGAGTTTGTGAGTTCGAGGCACGTATATTGCTTATATCATTATTCTCTTCATCTTAATCTACATTCTTTGCGGTTGCAAATGCAAGAATACGCCAGTCTAACATTTAACTTGTTCGAGAGAAAAGTTATTTGTCTGGAAAAGAGATAACGTCAAGGTAGTAGGACACCCTTTCCTATTAAAAAGCTAGTGCCGTAACTGGACTAACCTCTTGGAGAATTCGTACTGTTATATACGCTTTAAGCTCGAGAGAGTTAAAGTGAAATAGTCCTTGTTTAGGTCGAGAGACGCTTGGATTTACCATCGACTACAATTCTCTATAAGCAATTGCATGATAGAATTCTACACACTCATAGCCAATAGAGACGTATACCTCAGAAGGTGGACATAACCCCAACGCTTCAATTCTCATTGTTTACAACCAACGTAACAATCTCTCTCTTTTTACTTTATTATTTTCAGCTTTTGTTTACATTACTTGCAAGACAAGAATCCCCCCTTCTTACGAGACTTGCACCAAAAGTTTAGTAATTTTACTTACTTGTTGGCCAAGCTATTCCCTGTGGGATCGACACCCAACCCAGGTTGGGTTCTATATTTGCTAACGACCGCTTTACACTCAAACGAGAGCTGTATATTGAGCGTTATCAAGTATGCCCGGACCCAGGCTCTCCCTCAGAACCGTGGGCTATAGCACACCGATTTGGCCCAAAAATGCCCCGTTCGCACTGTCTCACCCGTTAGACCACCCAAATAGCCTAGAATTTTGAAATAGATCACACTGGAATGATCCCCAACCTTCCTAGAATACCCCAGTCGATTTTAGGCCCACAACACTCCCAAATCATGGGCCCACCCCCAGAACCGTGGGCTATAACAATTGATTTGGCTCGAGAATGCCCCGTTCACACCATTTCGCCTATTTAACCACCCAAATGGCCTATAATTGTTAAACGAACTACACTGGGATGATCCTCAGCCTCCGTGGCATGCGCTGGTTGATTTCGTCCCACGGCACACTCGAACTCCAGCCCCACCCGTGGAACCGTGGGCTATAGTACATAAATTTGGCCTTCAAACTCCTCGTTCACGTTGTTTTGGCCGTTTGGCCACCCAAATAGCCTAGAATATTAAAACGGACCACACTAGGATGATACCCAACCTCTCTGGCATGCCCCATCGATTTTTAGCCCACAGCACGCCCGAACCCACCCCCAGAACCATGGGCTATAGCACACCAATTTGGCTCGAAAATGCCCAACTCGTGTCGTTTCACACCACCCAAATAGCCTAGAACTTTTAAATAGACCACACTGAGATGATCCCCAACCTCCATGGCATGCCTTGTTTTATTTTCTCCCACATTACGCCCAGACCCCTGGCCGACCCCAAAAACCGTGGGTTATAGCACACCGATTTGGCCTGAAAATATCTTATTCGTGCTATTTCACACGTTTGACCACCCAAATGGCCTAGAATTTTGAAACATGCAATACTGGGACAATCCCCAACCTTCCTTTCACACCCCGATTGATTTTTGGCCTATAATATGACTGAACCCCGAGCCCACCCTTAGAACCATGGGCTATAGCACACCAATTTGGTTCAAAAATGCCCCGTTCGCGTTGTTTCTCCCATTTGACCACCCATATGGCCTAAAACTTTTAAATGGACCACACTGGGATGATCCCCAACCTCCCTGGCATACCCTGGTCAATTTTGACCCACAACATGCCCGTACCACAGGCCTACCCCTCGAACCGTGGGCTATAGCATACTGATTTGTCCCGAAAATGCCCCATTCGTGTCGCTTCCCCCGTATGACCACCAAAATAGCATGGAATTTTTAAACGGACCATAGTGGGATGATCGCTAACCTCCCTGGCATACCCCGGTCGATTTTTGACCCACAGCACGCTCGGACCCAGGGCCCACCCCCAAAAGCGTGGGCAATAGAACTCTGATTTGTCCTAAAATTGCCCTATTCGCGTCGTTTCGCTCGTTTGACCACCCAAAAGGCCTAGAATTTTGAAACGGACCATACTGGGATGATCCTCAACCCCCTTGGCATGGCCCGATCAATTTTTGGCCCACAGCACCAAGAGGTCGGGCCCATCCCCGAAACCGTGGTCTATAGCATATCGATTTGGCCAAAAAATGCCCCGTTCGTGCCGTTTCACCCGTTTGACCACCCAAATGGCCTAGAATTTGTAAAAGAACCATACTAGGACAATCCCCAACCTTTCTTTCATGCACTAGTTGATTTTTTACCCACAACACTCTTGGACCTCGGGGCCACCCCGGGACCATAGGTTATACCACACCGATTTAGTTCAAAAATGCCCTATTCATGTTGTTTTTCCCTTTTGACAACCCAAATGGCCTAGAATTTTGAAACGAACCATACTGGGATGATTCTTAACCTCCCTAGTATGCCCTGCTCAATTTTCGGAATATAGCACGCCTGGACCTCGGGCTTACCCCTAAAAACTGTGGGCTATAGCACACATATTATGCCCAAAAATGCCTTTTTTGCATTGTTTCACCCGTTTGACCACCCAAATGGCCTAAAATTATTATACGGACCATACTGGGATGATCCCCAACCTCCCTAGCATGCCCTGGTCATTTTTTGAACCACAGAATGCCCGAACCCCAAACTCATCCCTAGAATCGTGGGCTATAGCACATTGATTTGGCCGAAAAACTCCCCGTTCGCCCCATTTTACTCGTTTGACCACCCAAATGGCCTAGAATTTTGAAACAGACCACACTAGGATGATCCCCAACCTCCCTGGCATAACCTAGTCAATTATAGGCCCATTGTATGCCTGGAACCCAGGCCCACCCTCAGAACCGTGAGATAAAGCATACTGATTTAGCCTAAAAATGCCCCGTTCGTGCCATTTCACCCGTTTGACTACCCTAAAGGCCTAGAATTTTGAAACGGGCCACACTAGGACAATTCTTAACCTCCCTGGCATGCCTCGGTCAATTTTTGGCCTACAACACGCCCGGACCCTAAGCGTGCCCATGGAACCATGGGCTATAGGTTGCCACTTTGGCAGGAAAAGGCCCCGTTCGCGCCATTTCGCTTATTTGACCACCCAAATTGCCTATAATTTTAAACGAACCACACTGGGATGATCCCCAACCTCCTTGGTATGCCTCGGTCAATTTTTGACCCACAGCACTCCCAGACCATGAGCCCCTCGGAACAGTGGGCTATAACAAATCGATTTGGCCCGAAAATACCTTGTTCGTGTCGTTTTGCCCGTTTGAACACCCAAATGACCTGAAATTTTGAAACGGACTACATTGGAATGATCCCCAACCTTACTGGCATGCCCCGATCAATTTTTGTCCCACAGCACGCCCGGACCCCAAGCCCTTCATTTCCCGAAATTGTGGGCTATAGCACACCGATATGTCCCTAAAATGTCCCGTTCGCGCCGTATGGACCGTTTGACCACCCAAATGGCCTCAAATTTTGAAACGAACCACACTGAGAAGATCTCCAACCTCCCTGGCATGCCCCAGTAGATTTTCGATCTACAGCAAGCCTGGGCCCACCCTCAAAATTGTGGGCTATAGCACATCGATTTGGCTCAAAAATTCCTCGTTCGCATCGTTTCTCTCATTTGACCACCCAAATGACCTATAATATTAAAACAAACCACACAAGGAAAATCCTAGTCCTTCCTGGAACATCCTAATCGATTCTTAGCCCACAAAATGCCCAGACCCCGGGCCTTTCCCTAAAATCAAGAGTCGTAGCAAACCGATTTAGAACAAAAATGCCTCGTTCACGCTGTTTTGCCCGTTTGACCATCCAAATATCCTAGAATTTTGAAACGGACCACACTGGGATGATCCCCAACCTCCCTGGCATGCCTCGATCGATTTTTAAACCACAGCACACCCGGACCCTGGGCCTACTCCCAAAACTGTGGTCTATAACACACCTATTTTGCCCATTCATGACGTTTTGCCTGATTGACCACCCAAATAGCTTAGAATTTTGAAACGGACCATACTGGGAGGATTCCTCACCTATCTGGCATGCCTCAGTCGATTTTTAGCCCACAACGCGCCTGAACCCCGGGCCTAACCCCAGAACTGTGGGCTATAGCACACCGATTTGGCCCAAAATGCTCCATTCACACCGTTCCGCTCGTTAGACCACCCAAATAGCCTTGAATTTTTAAACGGACCATACTGGGACGATCCCCAACCTCCCTATTATTCCCCAGACAATTTTTAACCCACATTATGCCCGGACCCCGGGCCCACTCCCAAAACCGTAGGCTATAGCACATCGATTTTGCCCAAAAATGCCTCGTTCGCGCCGTTACGCATGATTGACCACTCAAATAGCTTAGAATTTTGAAACAGACCACACTAGGATGATCCCTAACCTCCATGGCATGCCCTGGTCAATTTTTGACCCACATCACGCTCGAACCCCGGGTTCACCCCTGGAACTGTGGGCTATAGCACACCGATTTGGCTCAAAAATGCCCCGTTCGTGCTGTTTCACCCTTTTGACCACCCAAATAGCCTAAAATTTTTAAACGAGCCATACTGGGATGATCCCCAACCTCCTGAGAATGCCCAGTCAATTTTTAGCCCACAGCACACTAGGACCCCAGGCCCACCCCTAGAACCGTGGTCTATAGTACACTAATTTGGTCCGAAAATGCATCGTTCATATTGTTTCGCCCGTTTGACCACCCAAATGGCCTAGAATTTTGAAACGGGCCATACTGGGATGATCCTAAACCTCCCTGGCATGCTCCAGTCAATTTTTGACCCACAGCACGCCCAAACTCTGGGCCCACCATCGGAACCATGGGCTATAGCACACTAATTTGTCCCAACAATGCCCCGTTCACGTTGTCTTGCCCATTTGACAACCCAAATGATCTAGAATTTTGAAATGTAGCATACTAGGACGATCCACAACCACCTTGGCATGACCTGGTTGATTTTTGGCCCACAACTCGCCTAGACCTCGGGCCTTCTCCTGGAAACATAGCCTACAGCATACCGATTTGGATTGAAAATGCCCCGTTCACATTATTTTGCCGATTAAACCACCCAAAATGGCCTAGAATTGTTAAATGAAACACACTGGGATGATCCCCAACCTCTCTGACACACCCCAGTTAATTTTTAACCCACAACACGCTTGGACCCTGGGCCCACCCCCAAAACCGTGGGCTATAGCACATCAATTTGGCCCAAAAATGCCCCATTCATGTTGTTCTCTTATTTGACCACCCAAATAGCCTAGAATTTTCAAACGGACCATACTATGATGATCCCACATCACCCTGACATGCCCCGATCAATTTTTGACCCACAGAACGCCCAGACCCTAGGCCCACCCTCAAAATCGTGGGCTGTAGCACACCGATTTAGCTTAAAAATGCCCAGTTCACGCTGTTTTTCCCGTTCGACCACCCAAATGGCCTTGAATTTTGAAACGGACCACACTGTGATGATCTCCAACCTCACTGCCATGCACCGGTTGATTTTTAACCTCGAGCACGCCTATACTCCAGGCCTACCTCTGGAATTATGGTCATAGCACACTAATTTGGCTCGAAAATGCCCCGTTCATACCATTTTGCCTGTTTGACCACTCAAATGGCCTAAAATTTTGAAACGGACCACACCGAGATGATTCCATACCTCCCTGACACGCCTTTGTAGATTTTTGACCCACAACACTCCCGAATCCCAGACCTAACCTCAGAATCGTGGGCTATAACATATCGATTTAGCCCAAAAATGCTCCATTCGCATCGTTTTGCCCGTTAGACCACCCAAATAGCCTAAAATTTTTAAAAAGACCACACTGGGACAATTCCTAACCTCCATGACATACCTCGATCAATTTTTATCCCACAGCATGCTCGAACCCCAGGCCCACCTCAAAATTGTGGGTTAAAACACACCGATTTTGCCCTAAAATGCCCCGTTCGTGCCATTTCACCTGATGACTACAAAAATGGCCTAGAATTTTGAAACACCACACTAGGATAATCCTCAACCCCCTGGCATGCCTCGATTGATTTTTGGCCCACAACAAGCCCGGACTTGGGCCTAACCTCAGAACCGTGGGCTATAGCACACAGATTTGTCCTAAAAATTCCCCATTTGCACTGATTCACCCGTTAGACCACTTAAATAGCCTAGAATTTTTAATCAGACCACACTGGGATGATCCCCAACCTCTCTGGCACACTCAGGTCAATTTTTGACCTACAGCACGCCCGAACCTTTGGTCCATCCTCAAAACCGTAGGCTATAGCACATCGATTTTTCCAAAAAAATGCCCCGTCCATGTTGTTTCACTCGATTGACCACCCAAATGGCTTAGAATTTTGAAATGAACCATACTGGAACGATCTCCAACCTCCTTGGCATGCCCAATCGATTTTTGACCCATGGCACGCCAACCTCCCGAGCTTACCCCAGAACCGTGGGCTATAGCACACCAATTTGGCACAAAAATTGCTCTGGTCGTGCCGTTTCACCCATTTGACCACCCAAATGGCCTAGAATTTTGAAAAAGACCACATTGTGATGATCCCTAACCCTCTAGAATTCCCCATTCAATTTTTGTCCCATAACACACATGGACCCTGAGTCTACCCCTGAAACCGTGGGCTATAGCTCACCAATTTAGCTAAAAAATGCCCCATTATCGTGTTTCATCCGTATGACTACCGAAATGGCCTAAAATTTTAAAACGAACCACACTAGGTTGATCCTCAACCTCCCTAACATTCCCCAGTTGATTTTTAACCCACAGCATACCCGTACCCCAAGCCCACTCCCGGAACGGTGGCTATAGCACACCGATTTGGCCCAAAAATGCACCAGTCGTGTTGCTTCGCCTATTTGAGCACCCAAATGACCTAGAATTTTGAAACGGACCTCACTGGAATGATCCTAAACCTCTCTAACACGCCCTAGTCAATTTTCAGCCCACATCACGCCCAGACCCCGGGTCCACCCCTGGTACCCACAGAACGGTGGGATAAAGCATACCAATTTAGCTTGAAAATGCCCCGTTCGCACTGTTTTACTTGATTAAACACCCAAATAGCCTAGAATTTTGAAACGACCCATACTAGGATGATCCCCAATCTTCCTGGAATGCCCCATTTGATTTTTGTCCCACACAACACCCGGACCCCGGGCCCTCCTCCAGAACCGTGGACTATAGCACACCAATTTGGCTTGAAAATGCCCAGATCGCGCCATTTCTCCCGTTTGACCACCTAAATGGCCTAAAATTTTGAAACTGACCACACTAGGATGATCCCCAACCTCCCTGGCACACCTCGGTCGATTTTTTGCCCAATGCAAGCCCGGATCCCAAGCCTACCCTAGAACCGTAGGCTATAGCACATAGATTGTGCCTCAAAATGCCCTATTCCCACTATTTCGCCCGTTTGACCACCCAAATAGCCCAAAAATTTTAAACGGACCACACTGGGATGATCCCCAACCACCCTGGCATGCCCTAATTGATTTTCTAACCACAGCACACTCGAAACCTGGGTCCACCCCCAGAACCGTGGGCTATGCACACCGATTTGGCCTGAAAATGTCCCGTTCGCGCTATTTCACACGTTTGACTACCAAATGGCCTAGAATTTTGTAATGGACCACACTGGGATGATCCCTAACCTCCCTGGCATACCTCGATTAATTTTTGGCTGACAGCACGCCCAGAATCCGGCCCACCCCGAAACCGTTGGCTATAGGACACCGATTTGGCTCAAAAATGTCCCGTTTGTGCCGTTTTGCCCGTTTGACCACCCAAGTGGCCTAGAATATTTAAACAGATCACACTGGGACGATTCCAAACCTCCTTGGCATGCCCCAGTCAATTTTTTCCCACAGCACGCCCAGACCCCATGACCACTCCTGGAACCGTGGGCTATAGCACGCCGATTTACCCTTAAAATTTCCCGTTCATGCCGTTTCGCCCGTATGACCACCCAAAATACAAGAATTTTGAAACGAACCACACTGGGATGATCTCCAACCTTCCTGGCATGCGCCGATTGATTTTTAACCCACAACTGTCCGCGCTGTTTTGCCTGTTTGACCACCTAAATGACCAAGAATTTTGACACGGGTCATACTGGAATGATCCTCAACCCCCCTGGCATGCCCCGATCAATTTTCAACACACATCATGCCTGGGCCCCGGTCCCATCCCCAGAACAGTGGTCTATAGCACATCTATTTGGCCTAAAAATGCCCCGTTCGCGTTATTTCATCCGTTTTACCACCCAAATGATTTTGAATTTTGAAACGGAGCATACTGGAATGATCCCCAACATCTCTGGCATGCCTCGGTTGATTTTTGGTCCACAACATGCTCGGACCCCGGGGCCACCCCTAGAACCATGGGTTATAGCACACCAATTTAGCCCGAAAATTCCCTGTTCACGTTGTTTCACCCATTTGACCACCCAAATGGCCTAGAATTATGAAACGAACCACACTGGGATAATCCCCAACCTCCCTAGCATGCCCAATCAATTTTTGGCCCACAGCACACTTGGACCCCGAGCCTACCCCCAGAAATCGTGGGCTATAGCACATCAATTGTGCCCGAAAATACCGTGTTCGCATCGTTTTGCCCGTTTGACCACCCAAATAGCCTAGAATTTTTATACGAACCCCACTAAGACGATCCTCAACCTCCTTTACGTTCCCCGGTCAATTTTTGACATAAGATGGTCGGGACCCCGAGCCCACACCTGGAATCATGGGCTATAGTACATCGATATGGCCCGAGAATGCTCCGTTCGCACCATTCTGCCCGTTTGACCACCCAAATAGCCTAGAATTTTAAAACGAACCACACTAAGATGAACCCCAAACTCCCCGGCATGCCCCGATTGATTTTCGGCCCAGTGTACACTCGTACCCCAGGCCTACCCCTAGAACCGTGGAATAAAGCACACCGATTTGGCCTAAAAATGCCCCATTCATGTCGTTTCGCCCAATTGACCACCCTAATGGCTTAGAATTTTGAAATAGACCACAATGGGATAATCCAAAACCTCCCAGGCATGCCTCGGTCAATTTTCAACTGAGAGTACGCCCGAACCCTGAGTCCGCCCTAGGAATCGTATGCTATAGCACATCGATTTGGCCCAAAAATACCCCGCTCCCGCTGTTTCACCTGTTTGACCACCAAAATGGCCTAGAATTTTGAAACAAATAATAATGGGATGATCCCTAAACTCCCTGGAATGCCCTGATCAATTTTTGGCCCACAGCACGTACGGACCTCGAGTTTACCCCCGAAACCGTGGACTATAGCACACCAATTTGGCCCTAAATGCCCCATTCGCGTCGTTTCACCCGAATGACTACCCAAATAGCTTAGAATTTTGAAATAAACCACACTAGGATGATCCCCAACCTCCCTGACACGCCCCAGTCGATTTTTGACCCACAACACACTCAGACCCGGGCCCACCCTTGAAACCGTGGTCTATAGCATACCGATTTGGCTCGAAAATGCCCCATTTGCACCGTGTTGCCTCTTTGACCACCCAAATGGCCTAGTATTTTGAAACGAAACACACTAGGACTATCCCCAACTTCCCTGAGATGCCCCGGTCAATATTTAGCCTACAACATGCTCGAACCCCGGGCCTAACCCCAAAATCATCGGTTATAAAACACCTATTTGGCCCTAAAATGCCCCGTTCACACCGTTTTTCTAGTTAGACCACCCAAATAGCCTAGAATTTTTAAACGGACCATACTAAGACGATCCCCAACCTCCCTCGCATGCCCCGTTCAATTTTTTACCCACAGAACACTCGAACCCCAGGATTACCCTCGAAACCATGGGCTATATCACACCATGTTTGGTTGAAAATGCCTCGTTCTCGCCGCTTTGCCCGATTGACCACCCAAATGGCTTAGAATTTAAAAATAGACAATACTGGAATGATCTTCAACCTCCCTGGAATGCCCCTATTGATTTTCAACCTATAGCACACCCGATCCCCGAGCTCATCCCCAGAATTGTGGGATATAGCACACTGATTTGGCCAAAAAATGCCCAATTCGTGTTGTTTCTTCTATTTGACCACCCATATGGCCTAGAATTTTTAAACATACCATATAGGGATGATCCCAACCTCCCTGGCATATCTTAGTCGATTTTCGACTAGCAGCACACCTGAACCCTAGGCCCACCCCCAAAATCATGGGCTATAGCCCACTGATTTAGCTTAAAATATTTTGCCTATTTGACCACCCAAATGGCCTAGAATCTTAAAACGGACCACACTGGGATGATCCCCAACCTCTCTGGCATGCCTAAGTTGATTTTTGACCCAGAGCACGCCAGGACCCCGGGCCCACCCCAGAATCGTGAGCTATAGCACACTAATTTAGCCCGAAAATGCCCCGTTCATGCCGTTTTGCCCGTTTTCCACCTAAATCACCTAGAATTTTAAAACGAACCATACTGAGATGATCCCCAACCTCCCTGGCATAACCCGTTCGATTTTTGGCCCACAGCACACCCGGAACCTAGGCCCACCTATAGAACCGCAGGATATAGCAATCGATGTTGCTCGAAAATACCCCGTTCGCATCGTTTTGCCTGTTTGACCACCCAAATGGTCTAGAAAATTGAAAAGGACCACACTAGGATGATCCGCAACCTACCTAGAACACCTCGGTCTATTTTTGGCCCAGTACACGCCCGGACCCCGGGCCTAACTCCAGAACCGTGGGCTATAGCATACCAATTTGGCCTGAAAATGCCCCATTCACACCGTTTCGCCCCTTAGACCACCCAAATAGCCTATAATTTTTAAACGTACCATAATGGGATGATCCCCAACCTCCCTGGCATGCCTCAGATAATTTTTGACCCACACCACGCTTGGACCCCGGGCTCACCCCCAAAACTGTGGGCTATAACACACCAATTTTGCTCGAAAATGCCCTGTTCGCACCATTTTGCCTGATTGACCACCCAAATGGCTTAGAATTTTGAAACGGACTACAGGGGAATGATACCTAACCTCCGTGGCATACCCCGATCTATTTTTGACACAGAGAACACCTGAACCCCAGGCCCACCTCCAGAATCGTGTGTTATAGCACACCAATTTGGCCCGAAAATGCCCCGTTCGCGCCGGTTTGCCTCTTTGACAACCCAAATGGCCTAGAATTTTTAAACGGACCATACTGGGATGATACCCAACCTCCCTGGCATGCCCATTTTGATTTTTGGCCCACAGCACGCTGGGACCCAGGGCCCACCCCCAGAACCGTGGGCTATAGCATACAGATTTGGCCCTAAAATACCCTATTCGTGTTGTTTTGCCCATTTGACCATCCAATGGCCTATAATTTTGAAACGGACCACACTAGGATGATCCCCAACTTCCCTGGCACGCCCCAATCGATTTTTGACCCACAACACATTCGGACCCCGGGCCTAACCTCAGAACCGTGGGCGGTAGCACACCGATTTAGCCTAAAAATGCCCCGTTTACATCGTTTTACCCTTTATACCATGATTTTATAGTTGATTTTTGGCCCACAACACACCCAGACCCTGGGCCTAACCCCAGAACCGTGGGCTATATCACACCAATTTAGCTCGAAAATGCCCCGTTCACACCGTTTCGCCCTTTAGATCACCCAAATATTCTAGAATTTTTAAACGTACCACACTGGGATGATCCCCAACCTCCCTAGCATACCCCAATTAATTTTTGACCCGCAACACGTCCGAATCCCGGGCCCACCCCTGAAACTGTGGGCTATAGCACATTGATTTTGCCCAAAAATGCACCGTTCGTGCTTGAACCCCGGACTCACCCCTAGAACCATAGGCGATAGCACACTTATTTGGCAAAAATATACCCCGTTCACACTGTTTCACCTGTTTGACCACACTAATGGCCTAGAATTTTTAAAAGGGCATATATATATATATAAATATACTGTGACGATCCCTAATCTCCCGGGCATTCCCTGGTCAATTTTTGGCCCACATAACACCCGTACCCCGGTTCCACCCCAAGAACCGTGGGCTATAGCATACTGATTTGGCCTAAAAATTCTCCGTTCGCGCTGTTTTGCCCGTTTGACCACCCAAATGGCCTAGAATTTTGAAACGGACCAGACTGGGATGATCCCAACCTCTCTGGAATGAGTTGATTGATTTTTGGCCCACAGTACGCCCGAACCCCAGGCCTACCCTCGAAACCGTGGGCTATAGCATACTTATTTGGCCTGAAAATACCCTGTTTGCGCCGTTTCATCCATTTGACAACCCAAATGGCCTAGAATTTTAAAACAAACCACACTGGGATGATCCCCAATCTCTCTGGCATGCTCTGGAATTTTCAACCCACAGCACACCAAGACTCAGGTCCCACCCCCAGAACCGTGGGCAATAGCACACCGATTTTGCCCCTAAATTCCCCGTTCGCATTATTTCACCCGTTTGACCACCCAAATGGCCTAGAATTTTGAAACGGACCATTCTAAGATGATTCTAAACCACCCTAGCACGCCTCAGTTGATTTTTGGCCCACAACACGCCTGGACCTCGTTCCTACACACGAAACCATAGCGTATAGCACACCGATTTGGCCCAAAAACTCCCCGTTCGTGCTGTTTTACCCGTTAGACCACCCAAATAGCCTAGAATTATTAAAAAAAATACAATGGGATGATCCTTAACCTCCCTGACATGCCCCAGTAGATTTTCAAACCACAACATGCTTGGACCCTGGGCCCACCCTCAGAATCGTGGGCTATAGCACACCAATTTAGCCCGAAAATGCCTTTTTCGCCCCGTTTCTCCTGTTTGACCAATCAAATGGCCTAGAATTTCTAAACGGACAACACTGGTATGATCCCTAACCTCTCTTCCATGCCCCAACCAATTTTCAGCCCACAGCATGCCCAGACCCTGAGCCCACCCCCAAAATCGTGGGCTATAGCACACCGATTTGGCCCAAAAATGCCCCGTTCATGCTATTTTGCCCGTTTAACAACCCAAATGGACTAGAATTTTTAAATGAATGGTATTGGAAAATCCCCAACCTCTATGGCATGCCTCAATCAATTTTTGGACTACAGCACACTCGGACCCCAGGCCCACCCCCAAATTTGGCCCGAAAATGCCCCGTTCGCACCATTTCACCTGTTTGACAACCCAAATGGCCTAGAAGTTTTAAACGGACCACATTACAATGATCCACAACCTCCCTGGCATGCCTCAATCGATTTTCAATTAACAGCATCACCCCTGGACCTGTGGCTATAGCACACCGATTTGACCCAAAAATGTCTCGTTCGCACCGTTTCACCCCTTTGACCACCCTAATGGCCTAAAATTTCTAAACGGACCATACTGGGATGATCTCCAACCTTCCTTGCACTCCCTGTTAAATTTTCAACCCACAAAATGCTCGAATCCCGGGATCACCACTGAAACTGGGGGCTATAACATACCAATTTAGACTGAAAATGCCTCGTTCATGCTGTTTCGCCCGTTTGACCACCCAAATAGCCTAGAAATTTTAAACATACCATACTGGGATAATTCCCAACCACCTTGGAATGCCTCGATCGATTTTTAGCCTACAACACGCACGGACCCCGGGTTTACCCCCAGAACCGGGAGTTATAGCACATCGATTTGGCCTGAAAATTCCCCATTTACGTCGATTCACCCGTTTGACCACCGAAATGGACTATAATTTTGAAACGGACCTCACTGGGATGATCTCCAACCTCCCTGACATGCCTCGATTGATTTTCGACCCACAGAACGCCTGGACCCCGGGACCACCCTCGAAACCGTGGGCTACAGCATACGGATTTGGCCTAAAAATATCCCGTTGACGCTGTTTCGCTTATTTGACCACCCAAATGGCCTAGAATTTTGAAATGGACCATAATGGGATGATCCCCAACCTCCCTGACACGTCCCGGTTGATTTTTGACCCATAGCAGGCCCGGACCCTGAGCCCGCACCCAGAACCGTGGGCTAAAGCACACTAATTTGTCCTGAAAATGCCCTATTGGAACCGTTTTACCTGTTTGACCACAACAATAGCCTAGAATTTTGAAACAGGCCATACTGGGACGATCCCCAACCTCCCTAGCACACCGATTTGGCTAAAAAATGCCCAGTTCGCGCCGTTTCGCCCGCTTGACCACCCAATGGCCTAGAATTTTGAAACTAACCATACTGGGATGATCTACAACCTCCCTGACATGACTCATTTGATTTTTAACCCAAAGCACGCCCAAACCCTGGGCCTGCCCCCAGAACCGTAGGCTATAACACATCGATTATGTCGAAAATTGCCCCATTCGCGTTGTTTCTACCGTTTGACCACCCAAATGGCCCAAAATATTTTAACGGGCCCAAAAAATTTTAACGGGCAACACTGGGACGATCACCAATCTCCCTGGCACGCCCCGTTTAATTTTTGACCCACAGCACGACCGAACCCTGGGCCCACCCCCGAAATTGCGGGCTATAGCACACCGATTTGGCCTGAAAATGCCCCGTTCACGTCATTTCGCATGTTTGACTATCAAATGGCCTAGACTTTTATAACAGACCACACCGGGATGATCCCCAACCTCCCTGCCATGCCCCGATCAATTTCTGGCCGACAACACACCCGGACCCCGGGCCCACCCCCGTAACCAGGGGCTATAGCACACTAATTTGGCCCAAAAAATCCTAATTTATATCATTTTTCCCGTTTGACCATGGAAATAGACTAGGACCACACTGGGACAATCCTCAATCTACATGGTATGCCCCGGTCGATTTTCAGCCCATAGCACGCCCGGACCTCGGGGCCACCCCCCGAACCGTGGGCTATAGCACACCAATTTGTCTTGAAAATGCCTCATTCGAACCGTTTCGCCCGTTTGTCCACTCAAATGACCGCGAATATTGAAATGGACCACACTGTGACGACACCCAACCTTCCTGTCATGCCCCGATCAAGTTTCAGCCCACATCTCTCCCAGACCCCAGACCCACCCCCAAAGCCATAGGCTATAGCATATTAATTTAGCCCGAAAATATCCCGTTAACACCATTTCGTCAGTTTGTCTACCTAAATGGCCACAAATATTGAGATGGACCACACTGGAACGATCCCCAACCTCCCAAGCATGCCTCAATCAATTTTTGTCCCACAGCATGTCGGGACCCCGAGCTCACCCCCAAAACCGTGGGCTATAGCACATCGATTTAGTCTGAAAATCCTTCATTCGCCTCGTTTCATCTATTTTTTCACCCAAATAGCCACGAATATTAAAACATCCCACACTGGGATGATTCTCAACCTCCCTGGAATGCTCCGGTCGATTTATGGCTCACAGCACGCCTGGATCCCGGACCCCACCCCAGAACCGTGGGCTATAACACACTGATTTGTCCTGAAAATGCACCGTTCGCGCCGTTTTTCCCGTTTGTCCACCCAAATGGCTATGAGTATTGAAATGAACCATACTGGAACGATCTCCCTAGCACGCCCTGGTCGATTTTGGGCCCACAGCATGCCCGGTCTCTGGGCTCACCCTTAGAACAGTGGGCTATAGCACACCAATTTATCTCGATTATGCACCGTTAACGTTATTTTGCCCATTTTTCCACCCAAATGGCCACGAATATTGAAACAGACCACACTGGAACGATCTCCAACCTCTATGACATGCCCCGATCGATTTTCGGCCTACAGCATACTCGGACCCCGAACCCACCCGTGGAACCGTGGGCTATAGCACACTGATTTGGCCCAAAAATGCCCTGTTTGCGATGTTTTGCCTATTTGTCTACCTAAATGGCCATGAATATTGAAACAAACCATCCTGGGATGATCCTCAACCTCTCTGGCACGCCCTGGTCGATTTTCGGCCTACTGTACGCCCGAACCCTGGGTCCACCCCAGAATCGTGGGCTATAGCACACCAATTTAGTATGAAAATGCCCTATTTTGCCCGTTTTTCCACCCAAATAGTTGAGAATATTAAAATGGACCATTCAGGGACGATCCCCAACCTCCCTAGCATACCCTGATCGATTTCATCCCACAGCTCACTCGAACCCCAGGCCCACCCCCGAAACTCTGGGCTATAGCATACCAATTTACCTCGATTATGCACGGTTCAAGCTGTTTCGCCCATTTGTCCACCCAAATGGCCACGGATATTGAAACGGAAAATACTGGGATAATTTTTATTTTCCCTGGCATGCCCCAGTCAATTTTGGGCCTACAGAATAGCCGAACCTCAGACGCACCACTAGAATCGTGGTCTATAGCACACTAATTTGACCCGATTAAGCCCCGTTCATGCTGTTTTGCCAATTTTTCCTCCTAAATGGCCACGGATATTGAAACGGACCACACTGGGATGATCTCCAACCTCCCTGGCATGCCCCAGTCAATTTTTTACCTACAGCACGCCCGGACCCCAAGCCCACCCCTCAAAATCGTGGGCTATAGCACACCGATTTGGCTCGAAAATTTCCCATTTGTGCTATTTTGCCTGTTTGTCCACCCAAATGGCCACAAATATTGAAAAAGACCAAATTGGAATGATCCCCAACCTCCTGGCATGCCCCTATTCATTTTCGACCCACATCATGCCCGAACCCCAAGTCCACTCCCGAAATCATGGGCTATAAGACACCGATTTGGCCAAAAAATGCCCTGTCTGTGCCGTTTTACCCGTTTGTCCACCCAAATGGCCACGAATATTGAAATGGAACACACTTGGATGGCCTACAGCACACCCGACTCCCGAGCCCACCCCCAAAACCATGGGTTATAGCACACTAATTTGGCCCAAAAATGTCTCGTTCGCGTCGTTTTGCCTGTTTGTCCTCCCAAATGGCCACGAATATTGAAATGGACCATACCGAGATGATCCTCAACCTCCCTGGCACACCCCGATCAATTTTTGGCCCACAGTATGCCTGGAACCTAGGCCCACCCCCAAAACCATAGGCTATAGCACACTGATTTGGCCCGAAAATGCCTCATTCGTGTTGTTTTGCCTTTTTGTCCACCCAAATGGCCACGAATATTGAAACAAACCACACTTGGATGATCCCCAAACTCCCTGTCATGCTTCAATCAATTTTTTACCACATCACGTCCGGGCCCACCCATAGAATCGTGGCCAATAGCACACTGATTTGGCCCAAAAATGACCCATTTTGTCCGTTTGTCCACCCAAATGGCCACAAATATTAAAATGGACCAGACTGGGATGATCCCCAACCTTCCTACCACGCTCGGTTTATTTTTAGCCCATAACACGCTCGTACCCGGGCCCACCGTTGAAATCGTGGGCTATAACACACAGATTTGTCCCAAAAATACCCCGTTAGTGCAATTTCGCTCGTTTGTCCACCCAAATGGCCATGAATATTGAAACGGACCATACTGGGAAGATCCCCAACCTCTTTAGCATGCCTTGGTCAATTTTTGAATCATAACACGCCCGAACCCGAGGCCCACCCTTAGAACCGTGGTCTATATCAAACTGATTTAGCCTAAAAATTCCCCATTCACGTCGTTTCGCCCATTTGTTCACTCAAATGGCAACGAATATTGAAACGAACCATACTGAGATAATACCCAACATCCTTGGAACGTTTCGGTTAATTTTTTACCCACAGCACGCTAGGACCTGGGCCCACCCCCCAGAACCGTGGGCTATAACACATCAATTTGGCTAGAAAATGCCTCATTCGCGCTGTTTTGCCCATTTGTTCGCACAAATGGCCACCAATATTGAAACGGACCATTCTGGGATGATCCACAACATTCCTGGCATGCCCAGGTAAATTTTCGACCCACAGCATGCCCGAACATTGGGCCCATCCCCAGAACCGTGGTCTATATAGCACATCAATTTGGTCCAAAAATACCCCATTTGCACAGTTTCGCCCGTTTGTCCACCCAAATGGCCATGAATATTGAAACGAACCACACTGAGATGATCTTCATCCCCCTGGCATGCCCCGATCAATTTTCAAACCATAGCATGCCTGGACCACGGGCCCACCCCTGGACCCGTGGGCTATAACACACCGATTTGGCCCAAAAATACCTCATTTGCTCTGTTTTGCCCGTTTGTCCACCCATAAGACTATGAATATTGAAACGGGCCGCACTGGATGATCCCCAACCTACCTGGCACGCCTCAATCGATTTTTGTCCCATACCACGCCCGAACCCCAGGTCCACCCCTAGATCCGCTGGCTATAGCACAGCGATTTGGCTCGAAAATGTTCCATTTGTGCCGTTTCACCCGTTTGTCCACCCAAATGGCCATAAATATTGAAACAGATCACACTGGAATGATTCCTAACCTCCCTGTCATGCCTCAATCGATTTTTGGCCCACAGTACACCCGAACCCCGAGCCCACCCCTAGAACCTTAGGCTATATCACACTGAATTGGCCTGAAAATACACTGTTCGCATTGTTTTGCTCGTTTGTCCACCCAAATGGACACAAATATTGAAACGGACCACAGTGAGACGATCTTGAACCTCCCTGACATTCCCCGATTGATTTTTTGCCTACAGCATGCCCAGACCCCAGACCCTCCCCCCAAATCGTGGGCTATAACACACCGATTTAGCTTAAAAATGCCCCGTTCACAACGTTTCTCCTATTTGTCCACCCAAATTGCCATGAATATTGAAACAAACCACATTGGGACGATCCCCAACCTCCCTGGCATGCCCCGATCGATTATCAGCCCACAGCATGCCTGGACATTAGGCCCACCCTTGGAACTATGGGCTATAGCATACCAAATTGGCTCGAAAATATCGTGTTCGCATTATTTTGCCCGTTCGTCCACCCAAATAACCATGAATATTAAAACAGGCCACGCTGGGACGATCCCTAACATCCCTAGCATGCTCTAGTTAATTTTCGGCCCACAGCACATCCGAACCCTGGGCCCACCCCTAGAACCATAGGCTATAGCACACGGATTTGGCCTAAAAATGCCTCGTTAACGCCATTTCGCCAGTTTGTCTACCCAAATAACCATAAATATTAAAACGGACCATACTAGGATGATCCCCAACCTTCGTGGCATACCTCGATCAATTTTTGACTCACACCATGTCCGAACCTCGGGCCCACTCCTAGAACTATGGGTTATAGCACACCGATTTAGCTCAAAAAATACCCGTTCACGCCGTTTTTCTCATTTGTCCACCCAAATAGCCACAAATATTGAAGTGTACTATATTGGGGTGATCCCCAACCTCCCTTGCACGCTTCTATTTATTTTTGGTCCACAACTTGCCCAAACCTTAGGCCCACCCCTAGAACCGTAGGCTATAGCACACGAATTTGGCCAGAAAATATCCCGTTCATGCCATGTTACCCGTTTGTCCACCCAAATGGCCATGAATATTGAAACGGAACACACTAAGATGATCCCCAACCTACCTGTCATGCCCCGATCGATTATTGGCCCACAGCACGCCCGAACCCCTGGCCCACCCCCGAAACCATGGGCAATAGCATACCGATTTGGCCCAAAAATACCCTGTTCGCGTTGTTTTACTTGTTTGTCCATCCAAATTGCCATGAATATTTAAAAAAATCACATTGGGATAATCCCCAACCTCCCTGATATGCCCCGATTGATTTTCAGCCTACAGCACGCCCGAACCCTAAGCCCACCCCCAGAACCGTGGGCTATAGCACACCGATCTGGCCCAAAAATGCTCTGTTCTCCCCATTTCACCTGTTTTTCCACTCAAATAGCCACGAATATTGAAACAAACAACAGTGGGAAGATTCCCAATCACCTTGGCATGCCCCCAAAACCGTGGGGTATAGCACACCTATTTAGCCCCAAAATACCTCATTTGCACCGTTTCGCCCGTTTGACTACCCAAAGGGACCCACTACCCAAATGGACCACACTAGGCTGCTCCCCAATCTCTCTATCACACCTCAGTAGAATTTTGGCTTATTTCATGCTCGAAACTCGGGCACACCCCCAGAACCGTGGACTATAGCGCACTGGATTAGCCTAAAAATGCCCCATTTGCATAGTTTTGCCCGTTTGACCACCCAAATAGCCCCGCCCACCCAAACAAACCACACTAGGCTGCTCCCCAGCTTCCCTGGAATGCCTAGATAGATTTTTGGCCAATTTCACGCCCGAACCATTGGCACACCCCCGGAATTATGGGCTATTATAGAACACCGATTTAGCCCGACCATGCTCTGTTTGCCTCGTTTTGCCTGTTTAAGCATTCAAATGGCCTCGCCCACCCAAACGAACCACACTAGGCCGCTCCCCAACCTCCCTGGTATGCCTCGATCGATTTTTGGCCCATTTTACCTCGGGCACACCCCATAAACCGTGGGTTGTAGTACACCAATTTGGCCCAAAAATACCTTATTTGTACCATTTTACTCGTTTGAATACCCAAATGGACCCTCCCACCCAAACGGAACACATTAGGCCACTCCCCAGCCTCTATGGCATGCCTCAATCAATTTTTGGCCCATTTCACGGTCGAATCCTGGGCACACCCCAAAAAACGTGGGTTATAGTACACAGATTTAGCCCAAAAATGCCCCATTCGTACTGTTTCGCCCGATTGACCACCCAAATAGCTCCACCCACCCCAAAGGGCCATACTAGGCTGCTCTTCAGCCTCTCTGGCATGGACCTACCAATTTTTGGGCCAACACATGCTCGGACCCCGGGCCCACCCCTGGAGAACCTAGCGCTATAGCACCTCGATTTGGCCAAAAAATACCCCGTTCGCACTGTTTCGCCCATTTGACTACCCAAATAGCCCCGCCAACCCCAACATCCCATACTAGGCCGCTCTCCAGACTCCCTGGTAGGCCTCGGTTGATTTTCGGCACACAGTACACCTGGACCTCAGGCTCATCCCCAAAATCGTGGGCTATAGCACACCGATTTGGCCTAAAAACTCTCCGTTCGCATAGTTTCACCCGTTTGACTATCCAAATGGCCCCACCCACCCCAACGGCCCATACTAGGCCACTCTCCAGCCTCCCTGGAACGCCTGTCACGCCCCTAGCCTAGACAAAGCATGGAGAACAATAATCGTATGAGTGTCAACTATGTGGCTGACATATATACTGTGCGGAGGAGTTACAATTTACAAATAATCAGAAGGGGCTATGTATAACTATGACCACATATGACAACTAAACACTGTCTATGAAGCCTCTAAGAGAAATTGTAATTGTACCGAAGAAGGTGGTTGGGGAAGGACCCCAACATACCTAAACTATAACTGAAAACATAATTAAAAAGTACTAGATGTTTTTTCTCTCCAGGTAAGAGACGAGCTCACCGACTGCTTTGTTGAATACAAATGAGTGCCTAGTGTAGAAGTCTGCTCATCGATACATCTGATCCTGTATTTATAGAAACACAGTGCCCCCAAATGTAGGGACGTTAGTACATATAAAATATGTACTAGTATGTAAAGCAGACATAATACAAGTAAACGTATAAGGATGCTCAATGAGTCAAACAATAGAATGAGCAATTGCGGATAATTGAATACTAGAACCTCTAATATGAAACAATAACTTATGAAAGAACGGGTGACAAATACACCATATAAGATTGTTACCTATGTATTTACCTTACTAACTTATCATATAACCGTTTATGAATAAGTCATCCTTATTAAGGGCCTAGCAATTTGCCTAAGTGGTGTCTTGTGCCTACTTTTAACACAAATAATCATATGATGGCCCATCAAGGGCACTCTATATCAAGTGTACCATATGTGTAACCCAGATACTCCTGACTATGATGTTGTACGTATAACTTTAATCGTGGTCTGATGCAGGGTACGCCCCTCTTTGGGACTCACTATAAGGGTCTGCCCGTAGGCCATATGTGTCATATATTGGCTCGAGTTAGGGGAACTAGTCCAACCAACTCTAAATACAAATGATGCCACAAGGGTAGGTATGCTACGCATTCAGGCTCACTATAGTGGTTTGGTCTTAATTCTGTGCACAAAATTACGTTGCGCATGTGCCAAGCCAAACCTATGATACCCTCCCTTCATCAACCTTTATCAAATAGTTCTTCGTATGCCTATGCAAGTATATATTACGGCAAATACTGTCTAGTTATTCAAGTAGTGTTTTCCATATACAAGTAACTTCTTTTAATGGTATTGAACTATTACAACGCTGGTACTTTATATCACCATATGACTATATCGCTATGTGATCTAATATATTAGTGCTACTATAGTATGGCAATTTATTCTAATTCATAGCATATGGCGATATACTAGGTGAATTTTAAGAATTCCTAATGAAGACGAACAAACTCTATAGATACTTGACTTGACAGGAGTAGTACAAATACTTTGACCTCAACAAATTGACGCAAGAAGCATGAATATGCGTAATTTCAAATGAAAAGGATATATGGTCATGTGTTAGGCATATAGAAATTGAATCTCTACTCACATATATCAAATAAACTATCTCGGCTATTTTAGGAGGGACAAATGATTATAGGTTGTGCCTTAAAGGCGAAGGAGGTCTTAGCTTTACATACCTTGGATGTCTCACTAGATAACGATGGTATCAAGAGTTTCAAACAACTCAGCACTCCTAGGTGTGGTCTTTGCGCAACCAACAATAACTTCCACCCCCGACCGATGAGCAATCATTCCAACACAATCAACTACATATGTAATACATAGAAAGGTTCATCAACAATATAAATTTCATCCAACAACACATTTCAATATTCTTCCACGAGGCTTAAAATTAGTCAAATTCCTTAACAACTGTTCAGGGAGAATTTTTATTTTCAAACTTGCCAAGGTTGATATCAAATCTATCCCATCAATAACAGAAATGCCCAAAAACGCCACTTTTAGCATATTTTATTTTATTTTTCTAAAAATAAAACCCTAATTAACAAGACCCATTTCAAGAACTAACATGAAATTCAAATTAAAAGGTGATTACTATCTTATACTATATCCCAAATCCATAATAAATAACTAAATTTGAGTTGAGGTAGAGAAATTACCTATTTGAGATTAAATCCCAACTTGAGTTCTTCAAAAATTTCCAAAATTATTAGATGAACACCAACAATTACTTAGCAATTTGGAATCGACATGAGCTGCTCACTTGTACAAGATATTTTTTCCTTTGTGAACTATGAGCCTCACGTTATACCTCAGAAGAGGATGATAAAAGGCACTCATTTTGATTCTGGAAGAACTTTCTAGCTACAGTAGTATACTTAAAACTTACTTCACCTAATTAGCTATATGAATAAAAAGAAAGTAAAAAGGGAGGGGCCAAGTGGTCTAATTGTAAGTAACTTAAATAGGAAGACAATACTAATTGCTATCTTTTTTTTTTTAATTGACAACATATAAATAGTATATAATATATAAGTTCTACACAGCTCCAGTGGAGCATATAGGATTGTTCACATAACTTAAAATTCGTATAATTCATCACTTCCATGGTTCAAGTACTCCCATTTTTTTAAGACCTTAGAATTGAATTAAATTTCTTAAATATCAAATTATATACACCGCTACAAGGTAGACTCAATGATCATCAATTTGAAATACAATACAGCAAGTAACTCTTTACAGACTAAAAGTTACATTTGCTTAAGGTATTAAAAACTCTAAAAAAAAGGTAATGTTACAACGCCCCGGTCATTTTCTGCCCACGACACGCCTGAACTTCGTACCCACCCCCAAAACCATTGGCTATACACCGATTTGGCCTGAAAATGCTCCATTCGCGTTGTTTCGCCCGTTTGACCACTCAAATGTCCTCGCCCACCCCAACGACCCACACTAGTCCACTCCCCAGCCTCCCTGAAATGCTCCGGTTGATTTTCAGCCTACAACACGCTCGAACCCCGGGTCCATCCCTAGAACCGTGGGCTATAGCACACCGATTTGGCCTGAAAATTTCCCATTCGCACTGTTTCGCCCGTTTGACCACCCAAATAGCCTCACCCACCCCAACGACCCTTACTAGGCCGCTCCCCAGCCTCTCTAGCACGCTCCAGTCGAGTTTCGGCCTACAACACGCCTGGACCCCAAGCTCACCCCAGAAATTGTGGGGTATAGCACAGCAATTTGGCTCAAAAATATCCCGTTCGCACCGTTTCGTTCGTTTGACCATAAAAATTGCCCTAGTGGCCCTGTCAAACCATCATTTGCTCAACAACCTGTCGGGGGGTGCCTATCAATTTTCGTCCAGATCCAACACCGAACCTCAAACCCTAAGCCCGCCCTCAAATCGTGGGCTAACACCCACCGAAATAGGCCAAAAATGACCCGTTTGCATCATGTCGCCTGTTTGACCACCTAAATAGCCCTAGCGGCTCCGCTGGACCACCCACATCCGCTCCACAGCCTATCGGGGAACCATTTGGCATTTTTTGCCCTGATCCAGCATCGGGCCCCAGGCTCACCCATCGAACCAGTGGCTAACACCCACAAAAATGGGCCAAAAACGATTCGTTCACGTCGTTTCGCTCGTTTGACCACTAAAATGACCTCGACAAACCACCCACGTCCGCTCCACAACCCATTATAGGGTCGTCTGTTGATTTTCTCTCAGATTCGACACTGAACCTCGAGCCATCCACCCAACCGTGGGCTAACACCCACCGAAATGAGCCAAAAATAGCCCGTTCACAGTGTTTCATTTGTTTGACCACTAAAATGGCCCCGACAGCCCTGCCGAACTACCCACCTCTGCTCCACAGCCTATCGAGATGTCGCCTGTCGATTTTCATCCAAACCCAGCACTAGGCCAACTTACCAAACCGTAGGACACCCACGACATGACCAAAAATAGTCCATTTGCGTTGTTTCGCCCGTTCGACCATCAAAATGGACCAGCAGCCCCGCCGAACCACCCATATCCACTCCACAGCTCGTCGGGGTACCGCCTGTCTATTTTTGCTTAGATCCATCACCAGGCCTCGATCCCACCAACCGAATCTGGCTAACACCCACCAAAACGAGCCAAAAATGACCCGTTCTCGTCGTTTTGCTCGTTTGACCACCAAAATGGGTCCAGAGCGGCCCTATTGAACCACCTACATCTGATCCACAACCCACTGGGGGGCGCCTGTCAATTTTTGCCCAGATCCGACATCGGATCCCGGGCCCATCCATCGAACCGTGGATTAACACCCACCGAAACAGACCAAAAAGGGCCCGTTCATACCGTTTCGGCCGTTTGACCACCAAAATGGCCCCAACGGCCTTGTCGGACCACCGATATCCGCTCGTAGCCCATCGGGATCACCTCTCAATTTTCGCCCAGATCCATCACGAGGTCCCGTGCCTGCCCACCGAACCATGGGCTAACAACAAATTTTTCATTAAGAAATGAATTTATAGACCACGTGTATTTATTTATTTTAACGAAGTGATATTCGAGTGGATTTGTGCTTCTTTGACAATGACATTAAAATAGAAAAACACACCAAAAAAAAAAAAGAACAAGCATCTAAAATTTGAAGTTTGGCTCTCAATTTTTTTTACTAAATTTGTAAATGTTCATTATGGAAATCTAGAGTGAAATCCTCATAGTAGTACGTTTCTATTATTTACTAGATTAAAATTTGTCTCTACATAGGGTCCACAATTTAAAACTCTTTGACATTAAAATTACGATAAGAATATCATACAGAAATAGCAGAATTTTTATTTATCGAAACTTGTGTTTATCCATGCTTTTGTTTACCGTAATAATTTCTTCAATTTATAACAATAATGTCCGAGTAAATTTGCGTGCACGAAAATTAATTTAGTAGTTTATCATGCTCGTGAGAATATAAGCATTTGCAAAGACAACATCTTGAAATTACGATAAGTACGTACACAAGGGTGTGGCCTAGTGGTTCAATAAAGTTGGGATGAGCACCATGATGTCTCGGATTCAATTCTCAACAGAGACAAAGACTCGGTGATTTCTTCCCATGTTCTGGCCTTGGTGGACAGAATCTGATACTTGTTGCTAGTGGAAGGTGAAGGTATTTATCCCGTGAAATTAATCGAGGTGCGTGCAAGTTGTCCCGACATACACCTAACAAACCTACCAATTTTTCTTGTATGTTTATCCTTCAAAGTGTAGATATTTGGCATTATGCATGTAACGACAAAAACCAATAGAACCAATCAAAACATTGTATTCATTAAAAAAAAAAAGAGTACAACACAATACAACATAATACGATACATTATGAAACAATATTTAAACAACCATCCAAACAAGGTGTCAAAGCAATTTCTTAAACATAAATACAAAGTTCAAGCAAAAACTATGTCGAACCGCACATAAAACGTACGATTATACCATCACTCCTAATTATTCATACCTCGACTGTTCCACCAGATATCTACGACGTATACTATAAAAAAAAGGGCAGCCCGGTGCACTAAAGCTTTCGTTATGCCCAGGATCCGGGGAAGGGCGGGCCCCTCCATAAGAGTGTATTGTATGCAGTCTTACCTTGCATTTCTGTCAGAGGCTGTGACCTCCTGATCACATGGCAAGCAACTTAGTTACTCCAACGCTCCCCTTCGAGACGTGTATATATATATTTTCATCATCTCCCTCTCTACTTCATCACCCATTTCTCTCCAATCTCTCCTTCATTGTCTCCAAAACTTCATCCTAATAATAATAATGTCCTCTTCAAAGTGGTTAGAGATTTGTTAGTAATATAATAATAATATTTCTAAGAGGGACATGCAATTTATAAGGACAAATTATATCATGGGAGTTGGAGGTTCACAGTGGAAACAAATGGTGTTGTCAATAGGGATCTTGTTCCAAAGAGGTGTGTGCCTTCTGTTGAAGAGTATATGACTTGTAGTGGCCAATACTTATCAGACTTGGAAGCTGTTTCCTATAACTCTTTACAATATTTCTACTAATAATGGCAAAGATGTTTGGGTTTTTGACATTGATGAGACTTTGCTCTCTATGGCACCTTTCTTTGTTTCAAGAGGTTGGGGTAAGTAGGTCCATATATAGCTTTAATCATTTTAATAGTATATACGGAAAAAGGTCATATATACTCCCGAACTATTGAAAATGGGACGTAAATATCCTTTGTTATAATTTTCGATTATTAGTACCCTTTCCGTCTAACTTTGGGTACGTATATACCCCCGAACTATTGAAAATGGTACATATGTAACCTTCAATTAGATGGTGTGTGTCACATGTCTTCATCCTAATAGCAATATAGCAATTTATCCCCCGACCTGCAGGCGAAATGTTCTATGGCCGGAATTGGAAGCGAGTTTTGTCCACGTGTCCTCGTCGTAAAGAAATGTTTTGTGACCACATTGGTTTTGGTTCTCCAAGAAATAGGTGTGGCAAAACTAGCTTCCAACTCTGGCCACATAACATTTCGTTGGCAGGCCAAAGGGAGAAATTGCTAAAGGGAAATGGGTTAATTCCTTTAGGATGAGGATACGTGGCACGCACCGTCTAACCGAAGGGTATATACGTACCATTTTCAATAGTTCGGGGGTATGTACGTACCCAAAGTTTGACGGCAAGGGTACAAATAATCCAAAAGTATTAAGGGATGGTATTGACGTACCATTTTCAATAGTTCGGGGGTATATATGACCTTTTGTCGTAGTATATATGTTCTTATCAGTTTAATGTCTGCTTCGTGGGCGAGCTGCACAAGTTTTCGTTTTCAAGGCTGCATAATCGAAATATACAAAGTTTAGACGTCGTTCAAGAACATGGGCGGACCTACACATAAATTTTGGGTGCTCCGGCACCCACTAAACTCGACGCGGAATAGGTATAATTATATAAAAAATATATGAAAATGGGTATAAATTATATAAAAGCACCCACTAAACAAGAAATTAATTAGGTGCACTGGCATTTAGGTTGAACTTGAGGCTCTCCATTGGTAGGTATGGTCGGGTTCAAACCTAGTTGAGATAGTTTTTTATTTTTTTGCCGTAGTAAGCACCCACTCTACTTAAATCCTGGGTCCGCCACTGTTCAAGAAGGAAAAGGGAATAGTTGATATGTCACTAAAATACATAGATGACGATAGATCAGGTATGAAAAAGGAGCAACTGATTGTCAAAATGTGAAACTAGTGAAGAAAGTGATAGTTCAGGTGTAGATGATAGTAATACATAATGTAGGAAAAACGAATAGATATGATAGTTGAAGTGTGGAACTCGTGAAAAAAGCATATTTAAGATGTGTTTTAATATATTGAGGGCAATAGATCATGTATGAAAATGGAAAAATGTGATAGTTGCGGGTGGAAAAGCGATAGTTCAGATGTATTTTTCGACTGCAATCTCATATTAAAAAATGTATTGGACGCGTACAGAGCAGAGCCGTATGAAAAACAAACCTGGATCGAGTGGCAAGAAGAAGCTCTTCAACCAGCTTTACCTGCAAGTTTAAATTTGTACAATGAGCTTCATCAACTAGGATTCAAATTGATTTTGCGTACCGGTCGCTACGAATACCAAAGAAATTCTACTGAGAAAAATCTGCAGCTTAGGGGTTATACCAACTGGGAGAAACTTATTTTAAGGTACACGTGATATTCGTTTTACTTCTTCCCATTTTCATTTTACGTAGCAGTGTTTAATGGATCACCGATGTGTAGATAAGGGTCATATATGATATAACTAATGTTCGGGAGTGTTTCGTGTAAGTATAAATGGACCGTTGTAACTTGTAACAGGGCTCCATCTGAAGTAGACATACCAGCTATTATTTACAAATCTCGAAAGAGGAAGGAGTTGGAAGATGAAGGATACAAAATTTGGGGAAGCTCGGGAGATCAGTGGAGTGATTTAATGGGATTTTCAATCGCGAAACGATCATTTAAACTGCCAAATCTTATGTATTACTTTGCATAGTCTTTTACTTACTATATGTCTGTTAGATTTGTGGGATTACACTCGGTATGTTGGTGTTGTGTATCTCTGTTATGTCCTAGTATCTAAATAGAATCTTGTGTCATCGCCATCAGAAGGTCACGGGCTCGAGCTGTGGAAACAGCCTCTTGTAGAAATGCAGGGTAAGGCTGCGTACAATAGACCAGCCTTGTGTTCCGTCCCTTCCCCAGACCCCATGCATAGCCAGAGCTTAGTGCACCGGGTTGCCTTTGTTTTGTTCTCACTATCTTTTGCTATGTCCAAGCATCTAAATAAAGACCTACTCCGAGGTGTGTGTGTGTATATATATATATAACAACAGCTTCTGATATTATTGATTATAGTGGTTATGCTTGGCGTTGTAGTTTATTTATCGTTATTGCAAAACACAAACATACTAAAAAAAAATGTTTTAGAATGAAATTTAAAAGAAAAATGTCCATTTTTTGATGACGAAAGAAGATGCATGTACAACAAGAAGTGCAATAGGAAACCCAAATTTAGTATTGCTGAAATTCATTTACGAGCTCGAGAAGTACCAAGAATGGCATGCAGGGAAAAAATACCATATTTTCCGAGGCTTTCGCTGCTCAACCAAGGAACCTCTGCACAGCCGGAACTTTCCGCGGCTTTGCTCTATTGACTGACGGACAGACTGCCAATCGTGAGACTCTACAACAACAACAACAACAAACCAAGTGTATTCCCACATAGTGAGGTCTGGGGAGGGTAAGATGTACGCAGTCCATACCTCTACCACTAAAGAAGTAGAAAGGTTGTTTCCGATAGACCCCCGGCTCGAGACACGGAATACTAAACAAATTCATAGTAAAGCATGGAACAAGATGGCGTAACATCCAATCGTGAGACTCTGTATAAACAAAAAGTATTAAGCGTTTCAACAACTGATAGTGGTCTAAGCGGAAGCTAGTTACACATCTTTTTTCTTTTTCATGCTTTTCAAGAGCAGATTTCCTTCCACGATATCAACTGGAGAGTGGCGTGCTAATGTAATTCAAGAATTCAAAGCCGAATGCACTCCATGATTGGTATACAGCATTAATTAAAGCAAGAAAGAAAGCGAGTCAGCATACTAACAGGTAGACAAACATTGAGAGGAAAAACCTAAACAAGGCTAACTTGTGCGCTCCCTGAAGCAAGTTATCAAAAGTTGCAAATGACGAGAGCGCTTTCTGTTCCTATCTCTTACCATTGTCAACCGGAAAGAAAAGCCAACTTACACGCTAGCAAATTGCATTTGGAATCAGCTATAAGATCATATACAAGTACAACTAACAGTACATCAACTGTAGAACATTAGTACTGTCGCAAAACTTCAATAACCTTTATAAGAATGTTGAAAGAACAAAAATGTAATGAACTGCAATTAACATAAGAGAGAAAAACTTGCAAAATGGATGTGGAAAAAAGTTTGCAGTTATTCATGTGCTATTAATCACGTCTAACTTCTGAAATATTGAATGATCCTTGATTCTTCTGGCTCAACGATAATCGAGTGTAGTTGCAATTGTAATTTTCGATAGACTCGTGTCTTATATACTCTAACAATAGGTAAAGTACATCAGAGGTGGAAATTAAGCAAGAAATATTATAAACTAAATAATGAAGAATTCTACACATTGAGAAATAAGATCAGACTTAACCATTAAATACTTGCGCTGCTGCAGTTCTACACATGGAGATGCCTTAAGGTGAACTCATAGAAAATGAGCAGCTAGAACAGTTTCTTCTCGGGTTTGAACTACATCTACCATTTTCTTCCTCCATTTCTCGGTCAAGAATTCCCACGTCCAAAAGATGAAAGTAGAGGAAATGAAAATGTTGGGATGGATGTGTGGACATACTAGGAGAGATAGAATTAGGAACGATGATATTCGGGATAAGGTGGGATTGGCTTCCGTAGTGGACAAGATGAGGGATGCGAGGTTGAGATGGTTCGAACATGTGAAGAGGAGATGCACAGATGCCCAGTGAGGAGGTGTGAAAGGTTAGCTATTGTGGGTACACCCATGCAGCTTACTGAGGACATGTGTGAAGGTCGACAATTAGAGTAGACGGATAGTAGGTAGTCGAGAGTTGTTTAGTGTCCATTACCAGTATTATTATTATTACTGTTATACTATATTAGTCTTCGATTTTTTTATTACATGTTGTTTCGCTCCGGTTACCATGTTATTTGTTGTTACTTTTCTCTTCTCCTTCATTTTCAGCATCGCTTCTTCATTACTATATTTCCTCTCCATACTTGGTTTTGATATGCTTCACTTGAGCCAAGGGTCCATTTTTATTTTGTTTTGATAACTGTGGTGTCCGGGCGAGCTTGTGTGCACCTCGACTAATTCCATAGAATACCTGCCACCTCCCACCAGTATCAGGTACCTAGTAACTCTGTCCATCAAGGCTAGAATGAATGGAAAGAAATCACCTAGTGTTTGTCTCTGTTGGGAATTGAACCGGAGACCTCATGGTGCTCAACCCAACTTCATTGAACCACTAAGCCACACCCTTGGGTGCTGAGCCGAGGGTCCATTAAAAAGACGAAACCAACCTCTACCTTCACACAATAAGGGTAGACCGCGTACACACCACCCTCTTCAAACCACATTTGTGGGATTACATTGGATTTATGTTGTTATTGTTATTGTGGTTGTTGTTTATCTACTTTGTGATGATTCTTGCATCATTGTTTCTTGACCTCAAATATTATAAAAGTGTTTTGTGTGGTTGAATTTATAGGTAAACTAGTAGCCTCCTCCTGCACCTTTGGATGTTCCTGGTCTACCCATCATCTATAATAGTAGTAAATTATTTTCATCCATGTCTTTCTATGCTATCACTTTCATGTGTTCCCAGAGCTTCAACACGTCAACATCGTATTATCAAGATTAATTGAAGCAAAGAGACACATTAACCTAGCATGAATCAAGCCAAAATATATGTTACCTCAATACGAAAATATGACACTACCTATCAAAATCACAACTTCAAGTTATCATTGTCTCCAACATCACAAAGCAAATAACCATTCCAGGTAAAATTTACAAAACGGGGAGGAAAAGGAACAGTAAAAAAGGGCAGCCCGGTGCACTAAGCTCCCGCTTTGCACAGGGTCCGGGGAAGGGCCCGATCACAAGGATCTATTGTACGCAGTCTCACCTTACATTTCTGCAAGGGTTGTTTCCAAGGCTTGAACCCGTGACCTCCTGGTCACATTGCAGCAACTTTACCAGTTACTCCAAGGCTCCCCTTCAAGGAGGAAAAAGAACAGAGCTACTAAATCATATTGTCCAGAAACATAAAAAATTGGTTGCATTCAAATGAAAACGAATTATCAAAGTAAATGATGAAAGCAATGTTCAATGAAAAAGAAACAAACCGTTAACTCGTTGTCCCACAAGAAACTTCAGAAAACATCTATCATCGATTCTTTGTCATGGTTTATAGCCTTCAAATGAGAATAAACTGTCAGCACATGCTCTTGAATTTTCGTTAAAAACCTGATAGTCAACATGTTTAGGACAATCATACAATTGAAAGCTTTTCTACATATTAGTCACCACTTTTTTCTGGTAAAAGATAAAATATTTTCATTAATCAAAATAGGCAAGTATACACAGTTAGCTCTTTTGGACTCGAAGCAAAGTCTCAACAGAAAGAAACTAATACAAATGAATCAAAATTTGAGAGATTCTTAGCTATCAGCAGTTCTCTGGACAGCACCTTTTACGAAGGGTCTGTCTTTAAACCGCATCATTTAGCAGCAAATAGGCCTTACATTAAACTGGAAAACTAGTTAAACAATCAAGAACTTGTTTCCATTTGGCTACTCTGTTGCCAGTGACGTGTCGTTGTGATCTCCTTAGCTCTCCGACTGCTGTATTGTGTTTTATTTTGAAACCTTCTCGTACTTCTTTCATCCCATATATGGTATACTACAAATGCAAATATACATCCCAAGATCTGATTCTCTAGTGTCTTCCCTTTAGATTGCGGAACTGCTCATTTTACTTTATACCCAACCATCTCAACAAGGAACCCCATAGTTGTCAAATGTACACAAAGAATAGATGCGAGTGAGACTCAACTTCATCAATGGTACATAGGACACAGCTCTCAGAAGCATGGATTTCCCACTTAGTCGATCTACTCACAGTGGAGAATCTACATAAATAGCCAACCATAACATGAAGAAATGCTAGATTTTGGTCAGTATTAAATTCCTCCAAGGCACTTTAAGTAATGTAGGAGTGAATGCTATGTAGGCTCTCTTAATACTAAACTTTCACGCCACAACAAAACTCTGAAGAGTAGCATAAACATCCTCTGTGCTCGCCAGCCATTCTCTAGCATCAAAAATTTTCTTGATAACCCAACAAGCTTGCTTTTGGGTGTTCATATGCATAATGTCCCTGCCTCATAGAGAGAGCTGTGTATCCATTTCGCCCCTAATCTTTCTTTCTTTTGTCTCAAAGACCAGAGCAGCTTACATATAGCTGTCATGCTCCAGGTAAAGAAATTAAGTATGTACAACACATGCATCAGACCAAGCCTTCAAAATTCATTGCTCCCTGTCCAAAGAAATGTTTTGCAAATGGTTGTCACTTTGGCGAGGATCTGTTTAGGCAGAAGGAAGACTTGAGCCCAGTATGTTCACATCTCGAAAAGCACGCCCTTGATCAGTTGAAGTCTGCCACTATATGAAAGAAACTTTGTGGTCCAGCTTCTGATTGTAAAGATGATTCTATCCACAATAGGCATGCATCGTTGAACATTGAGCTTCGAGGATAATGGTATCCCTAGATACTTGAAGGGCATTTCTCTCGTGGTGAAATTCAATTCTTGCTGAAACTGCTGCTTAAATTCATTACTCACACCAGCAACATAAAGTGAGTTGTTGTCCATATTACCATGAAGACCAGAAACCCCAGAGAAATGATTGAATGCTTTCATCATGGGATGTATAGATATTGGCTAGTTCTTTACCTAAACATCAGATTAACGATAATAACAACAACCCAATCTAGTCCCACAAGTTGGGGTCTCGGGAGGGTAAAGTACGCAGACCTTAACCCTACCTTGGGAGATAGAGAGGCTCTTCCCGATAGACCTATCACATTGACTGACAATCACAACACATCGTAGAGAGGGGTAGAGTCCACTCAGACCTTACCCCTACCTCATAGGGATAAAGAGGTTGTTTCTGATAGACAATCCCAATTGACTATTGTTCATCTAAATGAGGATAATTACTGATATTAGACAAATGAGAAAAATATTTGAGCTTCTTTTGCATATATTACATCTGCTTGTGTGTTCGAACATATGAGGAACTCGGAACCAAAACTAAACCTTGCATTTTGGATAACTGAAAAGAAAAAATTAAAGGAATGATGTACCCAAAACCAAAAATGGTACATATAAGATCTATATATGAGATTAAAGAAACAACTAAGGAATACATTCTACCAATTCCTACAAAAGACTATATAATGTAACAGAAAACTCCATTTTACTGCAAAATTTTTCATTAAAACAGTCGTCTTTTCCTTCTTCTCGCAATCTTGGATGTACCTCAAAACTTAAACCATTTCCGCAAATCTCCTTTTCCACATAAAAAAAACTACCGATGCAGCACAACAAAAAAACTCTAATAACCAATCCAAAACCTCTCTTTTCCACACACACACAAAAATGGTGAAACTCAAAACACATCAAGTTCCAATCATTTTCACAAACCCAACGTCAAATCCCCAATTCATCTATTCTCCACCCATCCATTACCCGACCCGAACCTAAACCCACCTCCTTCACCACCATTTCCACCTCCAAATTCTCTTAAAACAGTCGTCTTTTCCTCCTCCTAGCAATCTTGAATGTACCAAAACGCCTAACACATTTCTGCAAATCTTCTTTCAAGAACAAACCTAGCAATGCAGCACAACAACAAAACCCCAATGCCCAATTTAAAACACCTCTTTTCCACACATTAACTGAAAACCCAAAAAGGGTTAACTAGCCACAATCCCACACAAAGAATCAAGAAAAACACAACCCCAAATCCCCAATTCACTTTCTTTCTTCTTCTACCATCAAAACCTCCCTATTCATGACCCGACACGAACCTAAACACACCTCCACCACCACCATTTCCACCTCCAAATTCTCTTAAAACAGTCTTCTTTTCCTCCTCCTCCTAACAATCTTGAATGTACCTAAACACCTAACCAAATCTTCTTTCAAGAACAAACCTACCAATGCAGCACAACAACAAAACCCCAATGCCCAATCCAAAACCCCTCTTTTCCACACATTAACAGAAATCCCAAAAAGGGTTAACCCCAAAACCCCCAAAAACACATCAAGTTCCAATCTTTTCCCCAAAACCAACCACAACCCCACACCAAGAATCACAAAAAACACAACCCCAAATCCCCAATTTCCAATCTTTCTTCTCCCTCTTTTCCCCCACCCATCAAAACCACCCGACCCGAACCCGAACCCAAACCCACCTCCACCACCCCCATTTCCACCTCCAAATTCCCTCAAAACAACCTCCAACGGCTCAGGCAAAATCTTGAGCTTTGAAGCAATGTAGTAAGCTGATTGTAACATGATTTTGGTTGTTCTAACAGACCCAGATGCCCTTTTCTTTTTCCAAAATGATACAATCCTGAATTTCTGCAAATGCAAATGGGAATGGGAAAGTACTGCATTTTGGGGAACAAGATTTACCATGCGCGGGGTCCAAGAAAGGGCAGTTTGATGTACTAAAGCTTTCGCCATGCACGGAATTCGAGGAAAGGCCGGACCACAGTGGTCTACTGCAACATATCTTGAAGGGTAATCAGTGGATTTTTGAATTGGAATTGAGAGGAGGGAAATATACTTTACTTGACTGCTTTGCATTTTTGCTGTAAAGGAAAATTTGAAGAGCAAAAATAGCTACCTTATGGTAATTGGGCAAATGAAGAAAAGGACCGTTGATAGGATTTTGTTCGACACGTGTATTCAGCGCACGTCCTGATCGATTTTTGGCCCAAAATATACTCGGACCCCGGGTCCACCCCAAAATCGTGGGCTATAGCACATCGATTTGACCCGAAAACAGCTCGTTCGCACCGTTTCGCTAGTTCGACCACCCTTTGGCCCGCGCCCACCCCAAAGGTCCTCCTCGGCCTCTCTGGCACGCCCCGATCGATTTTCGGCACAAAACACGTCCGGGCCTGGGCCCATCTCCGGAATCGTTCGGAATAAAATTTGAGATTAACGATAAATTTAGTATTTTATTACTTATTTGTTTTTAAATTTTTCGTTTGTTATACTGTTCATCTGTCGTGATGGGGTCTATAGAAAATAGTCTCTCAACTTTATCTGGGGTAGTGATATGGCGTACACGTTACCCTATCCAAAATCTACTTTGTAATTGGTCAAAGGAAGAAAAGGGTCGTTGATTGGATTTTGTTCTGGCTTATATACCCTTTGGGGGTTGTTCGACACGTGTATTTAGCCTCGTTGGCATGCCTCGATCAATTTTCGGCATGTTGGGCCTCGAGCTCATCTCCGGAACTATGGGCTATTGCACATCAATTTGGTCCAAAAACAGCCCGTTCGTGTCGTTTCACCTATTTGACCTCCCAAATAGTCTCGCCCACCCCAAAGGGCCACACTAGGCTGCTCCTCAGCCTCCCTAGCACGCCCCAATCAATTTTTGGCACAAAAATATGCTCGATCCCACCCTCGAAATCGTTCGGAATAAAATTTGAGATTAATGATAAACTTTAGTATTTTGTTATTTGTTTTTATATTTTTTCGTTTGTTATACTATTCATCTGTCATAATGAGGTCTATAGAAAACAGTTTCTCTACTTTATTTGAAGTAGTGATATAACGTACACGTTACCCTATTCAATCTCCATTTTGTGAAAATACAGTGAGTATTTTATTGTTGTTTAATATTTATCAGGCTGGTTCGGAGGAGATAAGTGAAAAACTAATAAGTACTAATATAGTTTTAGGATAATTAATTTCAGAATAAGCTATCTCATGATTTTATCTCAATTAAACATGAATAAATTCATCTTTAAATTAATCTCAGAATTAGTTAGCTCTTATTCCTCATACAAATGAGCTCGTGGAGTGTTAGTTAGTTAAGAGCTCACACGTCCACAAAATTAGAAGCAGAGGAAATAAGAATGTTGAGGTGCATGCGTGGATACACTAAGGGTGATATAATTGAGAACAAAATATTCGGGATGTAATGGAAGTGACCTTCATGATTGACAAAATAAAATAGGCAAGGCTGAAAAGATTCGAGCATGTCAAGAGAAGGTGCAAAGATGATTCAGTCAGTGAGCAGCCGTAAGATATTGTTTATAATGAGTATGAACGAGACATTGAGATATGTGAAAAAAACATTGGAAAAGGGTAATTAAACAGGACATAATTCACCTACAAATAATTAAGAATGTGATCCTAAATAAGAGGATGTGAAGGTTGAAGAATAAATACACGATTATTTCTAGTTGAAGGATCCTAAATACTTTTTTCAACGTATCTATCATCTACTTTTACAAGATAAGAGTAAAACTACATACACACTATTTTTTTCAAACTCCATTTATAAAATTACACTTATTAGAATCTCGACTTAAGTTAAAAGAAATAGAGAAAATATTTTATTACCACCTTGAACTATACGCGAAAAGGTTGAGACACACCCAAACTTTAGGAGAGTCCTATTACTCCTCTGGACTAGTTAAAACCGTATTTTTGACAACCTTAGTGCCTACGTGGCACAACACACCGAAGGATCCACATAGGCATATGTGTATCACATATGTGCCATGTAGTCATTAAGATTGTCAAAAATACAATTTTAATTAGTCCAGGACCCTTCTAAAATTTGAATGTGTCTCAATTTTTTCGCATATAGTTCAAGATAATAATAGAACATTTTCCCAAAGAAATAAGTACGTACTTATAAGCTTAGTCAAACACCCTCGATTTCTGTGGACCAAGAAGCACATGCAACTCACGTGACATTTCCAAACTCGGACATTTCTGTAAATACCCTCAACTTCAAGGCCAATTAATAACCTTCATTGCTCTTATTTTCCCCACTCGACTATCCATTTTCTTCTCAAAAGCACCATCATTCATCCAATTTCTCTCAATTTAATCTTCCAAAATCCCCATTTTTCTTCCTGTAATAACCAAATTACCCCTCAATTTCTCATTTCTACACAAATCTCCTCCTTTTTCTCTCTTTATTGATGTAATTTTCACCCAAAACCATTAACAATTGCCCCCAATTTTGTTTTTTCAATTTTAGGGTTTTGATTCTTTAGCAATTCAGTTCAGTAAGAATCTTTAAGAAGATCAATTTTAGACCCCCCCCCCCCCCCAAGTTTTCGTTTTGATCAATGTTTCCACCCACCCCCACGCACCCACCCACCCAAACCACCCACACCAACCCACTAGACACACATAAAAGTTTCCATTTTGATCATTTGGGGTTCATTATTTAGCTGCAATAAGTTTAGTTCAGTAAGAATCTTGGACCCCCCCCCCCCCCCAAATCCCACCTCACCCCACAACCCAAAGGTTTCATTTAGATCAATTTTAGGTTTTAAGTTTTTAGCTGAAATTTAGTTTGGTTGATTAAGAATCTTGAATTTGAAGATTGTGTATGTTTTTTGTACAATTTGATGTTTATTTTAGACCCCCAAAGTTCTCATTTTGATCAATTTTAGGTTTTAAGTTTTTATCTGAAATTTAGTTTGGTTCATTAAGAATCTTGAAATTGATGATTTTGTATGGTTTTTGTACAATTTGATGTTCGTTTTAGACCCCCAACGTTTTCGTTTTGATCGATTAAAGGCTTAATCTTTTAGCTGAAGTTTAGTTTAGTTGAGTAGGAACCTTGGAAATGAAGCTTGTGTATGATTTTTGTACAGTTTGCTGTTCATTTTAGACCTCAGATTTCATTTTGATCAAATTTTGGGTTCAATTGTTAGCTGGAGTTTTCGTCTAGCACGCGATAGATTTGTGTGGTTTATGTGTAGTTCACTGTTCATTGATCAATTTAGGATTTTAAGTCTTTAGCTGCAATGAGTTTGGATGGTTAGGATAAAATGAAGACCGTGTTTGTCTAGATTGTGATAGATTTGTGTGGAGCTTTGTTTATTGTAGAAACCCCTGAGTTTTCGTTTTGATCAATTAGGGTGTAATCTTGAGGTTTGATTAATTTGAGTGGATTGGGATTGGGAGTAGTGGAAATGAAGATAGTGGAATTGGATGATTCGTTGATAGAAGGTGATGGTAAGTGTGTGAACACTGAGAGACGGGTGATTGTGGGAGTTGATGCTAAGAGAGCATTGGTTGGAGCTGGGGCTCGGATTCTCTTCTATCCGACCCTTTTGTACAATGTTTTTCGCAACAAAATTCAGTCGGAGTTCAGATGGTGGGATCAAATTGATCAGGTTTACTTCTTCTGTTCATATACATTTACACTCACCTTTCTTAGAATTGCATATTAAGAAGTGATTTTTTGTAGTTAAAGATAGTCTTTTGCCGATGGATGTTTGCTGGATGATGAGTTTATTAGTTAATTTTGACAGTTTTCATCTGTGGAAATTATATAAAAGTGAATTTTGTTGGTCTTCTATAGTAACTTCTGATGTATATCATTTGCTTTCTTATAGCAACTAGTGTTTTGTGTGCATTGACTTATTTAATCATGACTAAAATGTAAGGGAAGAGAAACAATATGAAATGTAGTTTCAGATTTATGATTGATGTAGCGTCGTGATTGAATGATACATAATCAACATGCAATAATATGGCAAGGCATGTTTTTGTTTCTTTCTAATTTTTAGTTGCTCAAGAATTATCAAGCTTAATATGTGTCGAGGCCCTTTCTTATGCATATGTGATTCTTTTTTTGGGTTTATTCAGTTTCTCCTCCTTGGAGCAGTTCCATTTCCCTCGGATGTCCCTCGGTTGAAGCAGCTCGGCGTTGGTGGTGTAATAACATTGAATGAACCTTATGAAACTTTGGTACCATCATCATTGTACCATGTGAGTGATACCTCCAATTTTTGGGTAATTAATTTGTAAATTTTGGTAGTCTTTAATTGGATAGATGCTATAGTCATTTTATGTGGTTATATTGTCAGTACGTTTTTTCTACCTGAGAAGCTTTCAGACTCTGATGTATGTTTTCTACATAGCTCAATTATGATTTGCGTAGTTTGTTAATTGGTGTGTGCATTAAGCTAGTTATTAGATTTTGTTCGTCACAAATCTAACATTAGTAGTGTTATTTGTCAACAAGAACAAAAGTACCTTTTCCTCGGGGTTGCTAAGGACACCCAGAATGACATGTAGACACATCCTCTGTTGAAAGGTAGTAAAGATATCTGTTTTTTCACAAATGATTAGGTAGTTTATTAACATCAAACAATGTTCTGTCGTTGAAACTTCACAGTTTTGGTCTCATACATTCCCGATCAGTAAATATGTGTTTGTCTATTTCTGATATCATACATTTCACTACCTGAGGTGGAAGCCACCTTCTGCCTGTATGATATAAAGAGATGGAAGAGCTTTCCCCCCTTCCTCCCATCTCTGCAACTACAGAAGTCGGTATCTTCAAGAGATACTGTGATACCCTTTACAATTTGTTTGATTCTTTCTTTTCCTTTTTAATTTGATATCGTTGTTAATGCGTAGAAGACATGGGCTTCCACGCGTAGAGGATTTGCTTTGTTGTGAAGAAGTGTTGATGTTTTTATTACTTCGGGTGTATTCACATCTTCTTTACTCCGATTTCAGGCCCATGGGATAGACCATCTCGTTATTCCAACCAGAGATTATCTTTTTGCACCCTCTTTTGTGGATATAAACCGAGCAGTAGATTTTATTCACAGTGAGTGATCGCCATTTATCTTCTATGTTATTGTCTTACTCTATGACCCTTCCTCACTTGCTTTTTGCCTTATCTGTCGTAGGGAATGCATCCAGTGGCCTGACTACTTATGTACACTGCAAAGCCGGAAGGGGTAGGAGCACAACTGTTGTGCTTTGCTATTTGGTAGCTGCCTTAAACCCAATCTAAAGCCATTTGTTTTCTGTACCTAATTTTTTAACTTTCAAATGACTAATAGGTTGATTCTTTCACTAATTTAGGTCGAATATAAGCACATGACTCCTGCTGCCGCTTTGGAATTTGTCCGCTCCAGAAGACCTCGAGTACTACTGGCTCCTTCTCAGTGGAAGGTAATATGTGAATGTTTCGAGTAAATTTGCTGCTCGAATATTCAACATGGAAAGTTGTATCTGTTGGTTAACATGTCTTTTTCGTCAAACAGGCTGTTCAAGAATTCAAGCAACAGCGTGCGGCATCATCTCCACTCTCTAGTGATGCCGTGTTGATCACTAAAGCAGATCTTGAAGGGTATCATTCTTCTTCTGACGATAGTCGTGGTAAGGAGCTAGCCCTTGTGCCTAGAATCGCAAGAACACAGCCAATGATAGCTCGATTATCCTGCCTCTTTGCGTCGCTGAAAGTATCAGGCGTCTATGGACCTGTTACCAGGCAACTGACCGACGCACGGGCCTGCTAACTGCTCACTCATCAGCCCCTTCCTTGTACAGAAGAACACTGCTTAAATAAGTTCAGAAGAGCTTTGTATCTTTAAATATGTGCTGAACAGTTTAACATTAAGGGATTATGGAAAGATTATTAAAAAAACAGGTTGAAGAGTCTTTGAACTTCGTACAAACATGTGCAGAATGTATGACTTTTGGTTTCATATGTAAATATTTGGGTCATTATTACTCCACCTCCCACCAGTGGCTCCGCCAGGATTTTCACCAAGGGGTTCACAAGTGAATATATGGCACATCTACTATATATACATAAAACTACTATTTATACATAAAAATAATTTTAATCATGTATATATAATATATAATTTTTCGTCGAAGCGGGTTTGGATGAATCCCTATCCCAAGTGTAGCTCTGGTGATGTCTAACATGCTGTAACATTTACATGGTTATAAAAGTGTAAAGGTAATCGTTTTCCAATTTGAAAGTGTTATTCTATTTTCAATAATTAACGGACATTTTTATTCTCTTTCCAGTATAATCTTAATTAATTTGTCCGCACCTTGACTAATTCATTGATGAATATAGCTACATTAAGTCAAGGAAGTTGAATTGAATATCTTTTATCTAGATATATAGTCGATACTTAGGGGTGTACAGTCCAAACCGTCAAGTCAAATCGAACCGATGAACCAAATCAAATCGAGAAAAAAAATCGACTTATGGTTTGGTTTGATTGATTTGACGTTAGAAAAAAAATCCGACCATTCTTGGTTTGGTTTGGTGTTAACAAAAAAAAAAGTCAAATCAAACCCGAATCAAACCGACATTATATATATATTTATAAATGTTAATTATAATTTACTTTTTAAATACTTTTTCAACTAGTTTTAGTAATTTTCAATAATTTGAAAGTAGATATAGATATATATTTAGATTTGGACCTTTAAATTGTAATATTTATCCATTAATTGCTAATTAAATAACCGAAAATCCAATATAAACTTAAAACCTAAACTTTTCACTCTTCATCTCACTTTTTAGTTTCAAGAGAGTTTTCCATTCCTCATTTTTTCATAATTATGATTTTTCATTAGCACATGAGAGAAAACATATTCGATCTAGTCTTCGATCACAATATAATTGTAAAAACTAAAAATTAAAAAAAAAAACCCCGAAAAAATCCGAAAAAACGAAAAAACCAATTTCATGTTGGTTTGATTTGGTTTATAGTTTTAATAAATCGATATGATTGGTTTAATTTTTTTTAATAAAAACTGAACCAACCCGATCTATGTACACCCCTAGTCGATAAGGACATTTCACATCTTATCTTACCTTTTTAAAAAAAAATAAAAAAATATGTTATCTTTCCTTATGATAAAGAAGTTTGTACAAAAAAAGTATGGAGTGCCATAACTTTGAATTGTCCTGTAGCAATGCAATAGTATATATAAGTTCTTATATTCAATAATTTATTATTATATGTAAGCACAAAAAAAACTATTATTATATAAAGTATTTAAAAATGAGATATTATAAATTTAAAGGTGAAGTGACTGAAACCATATATTAAGTCCAAACACGTAATGTGTGCTGCGACTTTTATTAGCCGACCTATCACCCACTTCTTCTAGAGAAATATAGGGGTCGTTTGGTTGGGAAAAGAATTATTTCGAAATAATTAATTTCGAGATTAGTTATTTTATTTTGTATTTGAGATAAATTTATTTTATTAGTATGGTGTAAATTGTGAGATAAATAATTTCGATACTAACTAATAATACCTCACACCAAACATGAAATAAAATAGTCTTTCATTTTATCCCGAAACTATTTATCCGTCACCCCTCACACCAAATGAGCCCTAAATGATAAATAAAATCTTCAATAATACTTCATGGCTAATGTTTGGGTTTTAGAAGACTTCCATCAAAAAAATAAAAGGGCAACAAACAAAGTTGTTATTGAAGAGTAACAGCAATTGAGATGATTCAAACGTGTGAACAGAAGGAGCCTCAACTCGAACACGTGAGCAGAAGGAGCATAACGGCCCCTGTAAGGACGTGTAAGAGATTAGAAGTGAGAGGTCTAAAGAGAGTAGAGATAGACCAAAGAAGAATTACAAGGGTTGATTAGATGTGATACGACATATCATCTAACTCACCGAGGACATGATTCTAAATTGAAGAATATGAAACCTGTATATTAAGATAAAAGGTTAACAGACAGTCGAGTGTTTTTAAAGCGCTTTTGTTAAGCCAAGATCTATCGAAAACAACCTTACAGAAGGTAGGCAAGACATGCACACACTCCCAACACTTGTGAGGTCACACTGGATATGTTATTTGTTGATTATACAAACTTCAACAACAACAACAAACCCAGTGTATTCCCACATAGTGGGGTCTAGGGGGTAAGATGTACGCAGTCCATACCACTACCTCCGGAGAAATAGAAAGGTTGTTTCCGATAGACCCACGGCTCAAGACAAGGAAATAATACAAACTCCAAAGGTAAATTTCATTGCATTCACAATCTCAATGAAGATGAAAATATCATTTCTTCCAATTTAGTGTTAAAGAGGAATTCTCAAAATTGTTTAACTAGTGAAATTTGATGACTTTCAGCTGCAGCTGTAATGCCTCTTCTATGACATTATGTCATCAAAATATCAAAGAAAGCTGAATGAATTACAAACTGTATACACAAAGCTATGACACAGCTGAATTATCGATAGCTCGTAACCCCTCTTATTTTCCGCAAATTACAGCCACACGCGTAAAGATTTTTTATAACTAAAAAAATAACAGCATGAAAGTTCCGTCGTGTACTTTGGAAGTTGAAAATGCTTTATTTGGAATGGAACCTGCTGCTGACTGCGTCGTATGATGGGAGAGAAAGAACTGCGAGTACGGAATAAAATGAGCAAACCAACGGGAAGTCGAGGAAATAATTACGAAGAAGGATTGACAATCTCAGTATCTTTCAAGAGAAAGAAATAATAGTTTAGGAGGATTTACCATCTCCATAGGATGCCATGGTCAGAGGAGAAGAAATAAGCTTCTGCACGACGGAAGCAATATCTTTAGCTGAAATTGCATCGATGGCTTTCAAGAAATGCTCCACTGGTTTCCTGAGGACACAAAAGCAATAGGCATAGGAATCTTATAAGTACTAATTCTCATAAATTTCCACTAACCAATTTAGTCAGAGCGGAGATCTTTCGTAAACGCGCGTCTCTACCTCCATGAAGTAGGGGTAAGGTCTACGTACACTCTGCCCTCCCTCAGACCCCACTTTGTTGTGGGATTTCACTGGTCCACGAAGTAGGGGTAAAGTCTACGTACACTCTGCCCTCCCCTCGGACCCCACTTTGCTGTGGGATTTCCCTGGGTATGTTATCTTTGTTGTAATTTAGTCAGAGCGATGGAAGGGATCATACATGAAGAGGCCGAGGAGTTGGGAGAAAGTGGTGACTTTTAATAACACTGGCTTGTGGAAGCACACAGAAAGAGAGGTGGTCCTTTCTTCTTTTTTTATGGATTATTATGGTTCAACCACGGGTCCAATCATCGACCTCGTAGCAAATAAAAATAAAATCTAGTGATCAGTTTCATCTCTTAGGATCGAATACAACTCATCTCCAATTCTAGTGACAAATAATCAGGACATCTGAAAACCTCCCAACCCAAGGCAAAATAGGTTTTTGTATGGAATGACAATTTTTAATATAGAGGACAAGACCTGAAATAAAGTTCCCTCAGATTTTCTTGAATGGGATTATAATGGGAAAGGAGATTTTATGATTAAGCCAATTCAACAGAAGGTCAACGTAAACCACCTAATCTATTTATTAGGTGGCACCAGTTGCTCAGATTCAAACAATGTAATATTGTCAATCTGTAGACGACTTCCAAGCGAACCACGTAGATTTAGAGCAGCGAATTTTTTAAAATAATTAAGTCAGCTAGGAGAACATTAGAAACAAGAGTATACCTCTCTCCGTATGTCAAAAGTTGTCTGCCAATATCTTCTGATGCAACCATCTACAAGTTAGACATCAGCAGTAAGCACATATATTATACAAGATACATCCTTTTGCAAATTCAAGCCGATGTAATACCCGAGATTCCAAGTTCATCAGAATGGCAGACTTTGTTGCTTGTTTAGCACGGTTTAGCTGCACTTGGTCAACTGTGTGAGACAAGTAGAGGCAAAGGCCACAAGATAACAATCAGTAACAGGATAATGGGGGTGGAAAATTATTGGCATATTGATGGACTTCTTTAACTTGGACGAAGGACACACGTAACAAAATTAGGTAGAAAACTCAACAAGGAAAATAAAGTAACAATTCAGAATTGTATGTCAAACCTTCAGCAGGGTTTGCTACTGCAATAAGCTCTTGAACTGCTACATCAACAGCTTGAGGCCCAAAATCAGGGGTCTGACAACACAAACGCCCAAAAGAAAGACTAAGCTTTGCAGTTTAAGAAGCGACCATTTCTTGTAGAACTAACACAACATGAATCCAAAATGCTCCACAGATGGAACTCTGCTGGCATATGTAACGGTAAGCCATCCACATAAACAAGAAAACAATTGAGAGACAAGGTTTCAATCATTTCCACAATGGAGAAACAACTACCTAACAGAACTAAGCCCTCATCTGTTCACACTTAATGAAGGTCATAATTATTCAGATCTCAATAAATAAGTTTGTTTTTTATATCTAAATCTTGATCATTCAGATTTAATCATTGAAGTGCGTCTATTTTTAGTTTATTTTATAATCATTTCACGAATCTGAATGCTTAAGATCTATAACAAAGTTTTGATATCAATAAGATGTTCAATTTAAGGATTTTTTTTACAAAGATGTCAGTTCACTATTCTATTCTCTTTCACGGCTAACAGCCACCATCATCTACTATTATCAACTACCACCATCCTTGGCCTCAACCACCTCTGCCGCTGATATTGCAGTTAGTCATCACACCACTAGTCACCAGTAACAATCATCCCCACCAACCACCATTATCACAACCACCACCGATACCTATCAACGATCAATAGATAACCATCAACCATCACTATACATAGCCAACTACCGGCATCATTCACCGCCACCAGCCCAGTATCATCCACCACAATTATCCGCCACTACCATCAACAAACGCCGTTAATCACTACAACCAGCCAACATCACTCACTACCTGCTATCCAGAACCAACACCATCCCAATCAGCATCCACAACCATCATCGCTAGCCATCAATCTTTTTAAAATATGTTGCTAATAAAATATTTTATTTAGTATTTTTCTTGAATTTTATCTTTATTAATTTTTGAATAAAGACAATTTTTTTATATTGGGACATTGAGATAACTATCCTAGTTATGTAATATTCAGATCATAATAGATGTGTATTAAGATTCGGACATCAAAATCTTAATGCACATCTTAATATTCAGGAGTGTGTTCAAATTTCAGACGTCTTAATCTTAATAAAAGAAAATGAGGTCTAAAACAGCTTTGAGGGATGACACTGTTAATATCTCCACTTTTGGGTATTAAGAACAGAATTAGGAAAACCTATACCTGCCCATTCCTGGTGTAAGATCAAGGCAATAATTGTGTTTAGAAGGTAAGGTAAAAAAGCTTGGTAAGACCATGACATTTCTATACAAATACCACACACCCACTTCCAATAGATCACAAGACAATTTAGCAACGTAGAGATATGTACTTGGCATAGATTGTAGTTAGTCATTAAAGATCTGGATACTAAAACATCAAGCCACCCATAATGACAAGATAATTCAATGATAAATACTAATCTATCCTGCAAGGTAGGGAAATAAAGGGGAGAAGAAAGGAAAAGGGTCTGAATGAAAACTGATGCATAAGAGAGAGAAACAAACTCAAATTACCAGAACAAACATTTAGTATGAAGACGGTGATGGTGTTGATAGGAACAGGTAGACTTCTATCTTTGCTTGAGATAAAAACAGATGGATAAGCAATAATGAAAGCATCATAGGCGTTTACCGTAGTTGCTTGAATTCCAAACAATCCAGTGTTATTATAAATGCTGCTGAATGCAGAGAATGCGTGCATCTGCGGGTACTTATTTAAGACACGAAGATCTGCTCATCATTGTGGGAAAATCATGTAAGTATATGTGAATGGAAGAACTAGGAGAAAATCATATTTTCATAATTAAACGAGGAAATATACAAATTCCAACTTTGTGCAGACTAGTAAACCAGTACATATCCATCTGATTATCTAAAATATCACCAAACAATTGCATTTAACTTACTAATTTGCAAGTGTCAAATGAGTAAGTTTCTTTTGTGTTTTAAATAAATGTAAACACGCCTGTCTACGTGAAACAGTGCAGACTATGTTGCCAAGACTCCATTTAAAGAAGACATAATGGAGTACCGAAATTCATCTTAGTGAAAATTTTCAAGATGGGGAATCACAGTAGAGGGTAAACAAGGGAGATGATGCCACCACAAACTGAATTCAGAAAGGAGAAAGGGATGGAAATCAGGAGAATGGGGTGATCACTATATCATTATTGCAGTAGGAAGAGGTAGCCAGGACTGTCTGTGCCTTGAAAAAAGTTCAAAATGAAGCAGAAGATTGCAGTGGAACTAAAAGGCTCTGAATGATCCCAATAAAAGAGTTATGATGAAATCAGCAGTGTAAAATGCAAGCCGTGTCAATTGTCTGCCTACAAACCTAAAGATAAGGTGAACACTATGATTGCACAAAGCTTATGGGGTTGTCTTTGGACGAAGTTTATATTTTTTAATTCCATGGAAGCCATCAAGGGAATACAGCAGCGTGTTAACTTCAATGGGATTGTCTTTAGACAAAGTAGAAGGAAAGCTTGGAAGTGCATGTACCGTCTCTTATTGTTCCCATAGGAACAGAAAGATACTGATGGGCATTTGAGAGTATCAAGAAGTCAATCTGGAGCTTTAAAGAGCTCCTTTAGTTGGGCAGAGAAGGAAAGCTTAAAGCTGAACAATACGTATTTTAAATTTTGAAGGACCTCTTTGGGGCTGTCATTCTGGAATTACTTCAAATTATACAAGAAGAGTTCAAAGTATGAGAAAAGCTTACATAATCTTGAGTACATCCCTTTTCCAGGACCGCCAGCTGAGAAAGATCCACCACCTCCCATAAGCATCTGTTAAATCCTCAAAATTAATAATGACATTCCAAAACCACATACCATCACAGACAAACAAGGAAAACCAAACTATAAGATCAGATGAGTATTAAAAAATTAAACCAATCAACAACAACAACAAACCCAGTGTATTCCCACATCGTGAGGTCTGGGGAGGGTAAGATGTACGCAGTCCATACCACTACCTCCGGAGAAGTAGCAAGGCTGTTTCCGATAGACCCCCGGCTCAAGAAAAAAAATTAAACCAATCAAAACAACAAAAAATTTCTAATTCAAGATACATCTTAACAAATTAAGTCCCGAAGTTCCAGACTGAATATGTAATACGGAGTAATCTTCATCCGAGTATAGATTAACATATGCACATACATCTCTCTTTACAGATAGACGGCGGATATGCATATGTTCCCTATAAGTTTGTTGAAATGTTGGGCTAATGGGGTTTTACAAATGGGCAATAACTTTACAAGATCTAACACTTAAAAGAGAAAAGAAAACTCAATGGAAATTAATTGATGAAAAATCAAGTGGTAGGAATCCCTTCTACGTCCCACAGGCATCAAACTATTGCATTACACAAGCTGAAAAAGGATACTAACAGTTGAAGCGGAAATTATATTGGAAGCATTAGGATATTGTTTATAAGCTCTAATGCAAATCCTACTACACCACTCCTAATGGGTCAATAAACCAACTATTAAACAAAGATTTAGTATCAGAGGGATCATTGAAAGTCCAATAGCATCAAAATGCTCTTTATAAGCTTATATGCTACTCCTTCAAGGCCAATAAACCAACTGGTAAATAAACACTACTACAGTAATACCTATATTCCTCTACAAACTCAACATTACAAAAATACAACAAGAGTCCATAAACGAACTAAATTAATATTAGCAAAATATTCAAAAATAGCAAAATATCCTTAATCCAGGAACCAGAAAATCTTAATGATTTGAGGAAAAAACAAATAGAATCATATTAAGGTAAAGACTTAAATATATCAAAATACTCAGCTTATGCCGTTAATTTAATTATGCAAGCTCACAACATATTGATATTTGAACTATCTCAAGTATATTACAAACTATGTCACTATTTTATCATGCTAGAGTTAGACTAGCCTTGCATTTATATAAATAGATTTATTGTACAATATTTCAGAAGTTTCTTGATAAATGGTAAAAGTTTCTTGATAATGGTTCTTTAGGCAATATTTTATGCTTTTCCATTTCCTAAGATTGTTTTGAATTTGAGAGTTAAGCTTTGTTGTTTGGCCAACTGGGAGAAGGAAAAGGAAGTGAAAGAAAATCAAATTTTCTACATTATTTGCGCATTGACAATATATAAGTTGTTGGACCTGTGAGAAAATCCTTCCAGCCAAAGTTGTAGGATTTTGACAGTAAGTGGTAAAAATACATGCAATCCATACTTTGAATATTATTTTCCCTTTTCCAAAAAGCTAAAAGAAATGGCCACATACGCTCTTCCTTCTCCTTTGTTAATTCATTTACATGATTTGTTTAGTTTGACATTTTCCAGGAAGCACATCACTAGCTGTCCTATGATTTTCTGAACATACAAATGGGCCTGAAAGGGAAAATCTTGCGCATTCTAAGCATTTGAACAACTTAATTGAATCCTATGTACCTGAAGAACTGTTAAAGTCATTGAATCCTTTTCAGACATCCAGCCACCGGGAACTTCAAAGGCAAGGGCAAAATGAGTCATCTGGTTTAAGAGGGGGCATAGGAACATGTTAGACACAGAACGCAACACGTACGTAAAGAGAGGGAGGGAGAGATAGAAGAGATGTTTCAGAGACACACCTCTGATTCAGCATGACGGCGGTAATCTCCTCCCACGTACACAGGTTTAGGCTCCCCAGTGGTGGCCGCCTTAGGTAAATCAGATAGAAGAGGTTCTGCAACTTTTAAGAGTTCTTCATGTTCAACACCAGATGCAGCAAGAACCATCCGAGGAGCAGTATAATTCTCCTGTAAGAAGGAAACCCATTTTTAAAATAAAAGTTCCTTCACAAAGTAAGCACTAAAAAGTGGATACAAAAAACTAGCGGAAGGAGATCAGGGTTTTGAAACTCACAGCTACAAAGTCCTCCAGCACTTGGCTGTTCAATCTGTTTATTGTAGCTTCTGTGGCCATCAGAGAATTCCCATATGGACCAGCATAACCAGCAGAGTGAACTGCCTCCAAAAGCAAGTGCTGAGGGTTTTTGGAGTACTCACTAATCTCAGCTTTAACCTTCTCAAGCTGCAAACACGAATATTGTTCTCAGAAAAATAGTTTGATAGCCGTTTCAAGGAAACATCCAAAATGACCAAGAAGAAAAAAAACCTGTTCTTTAACTTCCCAATCAAGGAATGCAGGATTTCTAACAGAGTCAACAAGCATCTCCACCATTTGTGGCACATAAGTTTTCAAAGCATCATAAGTGTAGATCATATGCTCTCGTGAGGCTGAAGCTGTTACATTACCACCAATTGCTTCAATTTCTCGTACAACACGCAAGTGGCTCCGGTTTAATGTGCTTTTGAAGGCCATGCGTTCCAAGAGGTGTGTGGCTCCATATGAAGCTGGTGTCTCGTAAATAGAACCACAGTCAACGTACAGACCAATTGAGGCAGCAGGATTCTGGACTCAATAAATTAGAACCATTATTAGAAACCGCAGTAATTCAACGTGCATTCAATTATACAAAAATAAAAATATAGAATAGAATCATAGATCATACCACTGATGCTTCAGAGGCCACTTTGAGACCATTGGCGAGAGTCGTTATCTGGGTCTTTGCAGGTTCAACATAATCCGGTAATGGTGGCGAGAGTTTCACATCATTTAGGGGGAAGTCCAAGGGAGTCACTGCACTTGACGTATTACCAGTTATCCAACTAAAAAGGCCCCCAGATGGCTTGGTTGCAGCAACAGCAGCTGAACTTGAAAATCTTGTCAAGACCCTGTTGGCTTGACGTGCCTACAATGTTTTGTACTTTCAGAAAATGCTTAATCTATTGATTATATTTTTATGGAGTTGATAAAAAAACTTTACATCAGAATGAAATCATACAGAAAGTACGAATTCTACTCCAACCTTTTTTTAAACAACAAATATGGCAACCAACATCTACCCTATGCCCAACCCCTCTCCCCGAGAGTCAACAGTGATCCTTCCCCACTTTACTCTCTTGGGGACTCGAACCCTCAACCTCAAGTTGGAAGCAGATAGTGATTCAACTTAAGCACCCATCCCTTACCAGTTATCATATCAAATTCTAATCTAGATAAACCAGAACAATGTTTCGTAAAATTACCTTTTCATATCTAGCTCAACCCACTTGGAGCATAAATTAGCTTTAAAACTTGAGTCTTTTTTCTTAATTTCCCTCCATTACTCATAAATGCTCCGAAATTCTTTTTACAATTCCAATCTCACTCCTAAAATGAAATATTTTGTATAGCCTAGAGCAATACAAGAATTCCCAGCTATAATACCAAACCACCAACATCGTGAATTGGTGATCAATGCAGAAATCAAACAGATCAAATCACTGCACCCAAGGTTATGGCTTAGTGGTCATCCAAGTAGGTTAAGAACTATGAGGTCTCAAGTTCAAATCCCAACAGAATCAAAAAACACTAGGTGATTTCTTCCCACATGTCCTAGCCTTGGTGGACAGAGTTACCCGATAATTGACAATTGTTGTTGTTGGGAGGTGGGAGATACCTTGTGGAATTAATCAAGGTGCGCACAAGTCGGTTGGACACCATGATTATCACAAAAGAAGATTATCGAATGATTTTAGGCCTCAAGTGCAAATCCCAGCCGACACAAAAAAAAACACTAGGTGATTTCTTACCATCTATCCGAGCGTTGGCGGACACAGTTACCTAGTACCTAGTGTGGGAACTGGGAAGTGGCATGTATCCCGTGGAATTATTCGAGGTGAGCACAAGTTGATTATTAAAAAACAAAATGATCAAATCACTACCTTTCAAAACAATTACTATTTTCTTTATAACAGTTATGTCCAAGCCAACTTGTACGCATCTCGATTAATTCTAAAAGGATATCTAGTTATCTACCACTTCCCACCTGCAACACAACTATCAGGTAACTCTATCCACCACTATCCACCAAGGCTAGGACGAATGTCAAGAAATCATATCGTATTTTTTTCTCTACCAAGATTTGAACCTTCAACCTCATGTTAACACAATTATATTTTACAACAAACATACCGAGTTTATTCATACAAAGTGGGGTCCGGGGAGGGTAAGTGTACCCAGTCCATACCACTACCTCAGAGGTGAGATAGAGAGGTTGTTTTCGATAGACCCCCAGCTCAAGATAAAACAATCTAGAAAAGGAATAGCAAAAAGACAAGATACAATAGAAATTACCACACCCAATAATACCATAGACATGATTCACCAAGTAATACAACAATCTGAAATAATACTAGTACTATCACTACTAACACGTATAACAAAGTCCTCCTACCAACTAGCGCTGACACACTCGTTCCTACTATCCTTCTACCCTAATCCGCCTCCTTCACACCTTCCTATCTAGAGAGTCATGTCCTCATTAAACTGAAGTTGCTCCATGTCATATCTACCTCTACTACCTCGCCTGAATCCATCCCTAGCCAAACTCTCACGCCTACACACTGGGGCATCCATCTCAACCTCACTTGCCTCGTCTTACTAATCTCACCCAACCTCGAATAACCTCATTTCTAATCCTATCTATCCACACATCCTATTTTACAAAATTTAAAAAAAAAAAATGAACTCTAACCTACAATACAATATTAAACTCAATACAACCTAATCAATAAATCCATCCAAAATACATTACATACCACAAAAAAAAAAAAAAAAGATTTAAACTGACCTAAGATCAGATCCAAATATGCATAATAGATTACAATTAATATATATATATATAAACTCCAACAATCTCACAAAATAATAATAATTTTCCATTTATACTACAATTTTATAACATTAAAAAATATATATAAATTTATATATGGATGTACCTTAAGAGAAGTGAGGCGAGAAGATGCGTATCTGTACATGATGAACGGTGATGATGATCGGAGAACTGATGAGATTTCCGATTTTGTATTTATTAAATAAATAAATGTTCAATTTGTGTTGAGAGTGATAAAGCTGCGGAGAAGAAGAGCAAAGCTTGGGGGAAAATGAGAAATTTTCTTTGATGGGCTTTATAAGAATATAATAGCCCAATGGGCCAAGGGGAAATTGGATGGGCTAGTAACTATTTGGACTTACTTTTTACAGGAAAAATAATAGGAAAAAATACATAAAGTAGCATATTTAAGTATTAAATTACAAAAAATAGCAACATTTTTATCAAATTACATTTTGTAGCATATGTATTTGTATTTTTATAGCAACAGTTTGTAAAAATACAAAATAAATATCGATTATAAGAGCAGTAAAAATCATATGTATTTGTATTTTTGTAGCAACAGTTTGCACAAATACAAAATACAACTTGGTATATTATGTAATTATGAAATTGTTGTTATAAAACTCATAATTAAGGGGATAAGTATGCTATTTCTGAAATTTGCCCAATATAAGATAAACATACACTTTAACTTATCATATTTACACAAATCTCTACCTTTACAAAGTAATTACAAGAATCTCAACTAATTATATATCTTTGTTGGATATATTAGGAGCTAATTATGTGTCTCGACGGACTCAAAATTGAAAAAAAATGTATCGAGAGTTAATTATGTATCTTTAAAAGGAAAAACTGTATCTTCGTTGAATGTATCGGGAGCAAACAACATAAATCTCGACAGTTTGAAGTTTATTTTATAGAAAATCTCAATATTTTGTATAATTACTGAAAATTTTGATTTGGGGTCTGTCGAGATACATAGTCAACTCCTGATATATCCAACGAGAATACATTTTTTCCTTTATAAAGATACAAATTAGCTCTTGATACATTTTTTTTTATTTTGGGTTTTTCGAGATACATAATACATTCAATAAAGATACATTTTTTTCTTTGTAAAGATACATAATTAGCTTCCGATACATTTTTTTCGATTTTGAGTCTATCGAGATACATAACTAACTCCTGATATATCCAACAAAGATATATAATTAGTTGAGATTTTTATAATTATTTTGTCAAGGTGGGGATTTGTGTCAATATGATAAGTTAAGGAGTATGTTTATGTCATTTTCCCAATAAATTTCAGGGGGGCGGCTATTTTAATATTGTCAAGTTAATAGTGGATAAATATTATTGAAAGGGGAGAGTGTATAAATTTTATTTGCATGGATTGTCTCTATTTCGAGGTAGTGTTTAATATTTGCGCCTCAAAGTAGTTGTCTTTAATTGAACCTTATTTGGCAAGGCAAATTTTTTAGAAAACTTTATCTAGGGCATAAGTTTAGTAGTCGTAACTTATACATTGGGGTGTAAATTCAGTAGGTATGATTTGTGTCTTGGAGCATAAGTGTCACTGAACTTATGTCGTGGGGCATAACTTGTACGTTGAAATAGTTCAAGTCGAAAAAGGAAACAATTGATAATCGATGCAAGTTTCAACAAATATATGGTGATAATTCAGATAGGAAAAGAGAATAAGTGATAATTGATGTGTGAAACTCGGAAAAATGACAATTCTCGTTTGTTGTTGAATTATCACATCTTCCATATGGCAAAAATTACTTGCTATTTTGCAATTCATGCACCCCTTTAGTCTTGAGTCGGGATCTTTCGGAAAGAGTCTCTCTACCTCTGAGGTAGTGGTAACGTCTGCTTACACTCTACCCTCCACCTCAACTCATCGACGGAGAATCATGATTTATACACCTCGACCGTTTCACCTAATACATGTTCTCTTCCACCAACACAAGTATCACTTAACTTTGTCGACCAAGATTTAGATAGATACGAAGAAATCACAACTAAAACTGTTTTATAGAACTTCATATAGAGAAAACAACAGAAGATTGATGTACTTAGAGCTTTCTTCCAAACCCTCCATCTTCTTGTAGCAACAACATACCCAGCATATTCCCACCACGTGGGGTCTGGGGAGGGTAAGTATACACAGTCCATACTGTTACCTCAAAGGTGAGAAAGAGAGGCTATTTCCGATAGACCTCCATCTTTTTGTAGCAACAACATATTCCCACCACGTAGGGTCTGTGGAGAGTAAGTGTACGCAGTCCATACTGCTACCTCAAAGGTGAGAAAGAGAGGTTATTTCCGATAGACCTCCATCTTTTTGTAGCAACAACATACCCAGCATATTTCCACCACGTAGGGTCTGTGGAGAGTAAGTGTACGCACCTCAAAGGTGAGATAGAGAGGGTGTTTCCGATAGACCTCCATCTTCTTGTAGCAACAACATACCCAGCATATTCGGGGGTCTGTGGAGAGTAAGTGTACGCAGTCCATACCGCTACCTCAGAGGTGAGATAGAGAGCTTGTTTCCGATAAACCTCCATCTTTTTATAGAAGGATTGGAAACTGTATATTTCATGTATATCCAAGGCATTTTAGCTAAAGACTTCAACTTTATATCAACACAAAATTATGCATTTTGAAGTTTGTATACAAATAATTAGCTGATTCCTATTCATAAATCAAGCAGTCTGAGTTCATCAGATTGCTGCAGGTCTTCCATCTTTTCTAGGATCACTCACAGCTACAAGCATCCCACGAAAAACCCTGTCTTTATATTCTTTTCCACTCCGTCTGCCCAATCGTAAGGGGGGATTCGAAAGGTTTTGAACGATTAACTGGCAGATGGCTCCTCCGTCTTTTGCCTTGAGTTGGTGTCCCCTCTCTTCCAAGAAATGTTTTTTATCGTATGATAGTTCAATGTGATCGCCATCGATGCATGTCCAGTTCTCATATAGAACTACATTCGGGATTAGCTGCAAAACCAAAGGGATGTTAATGAATGCTCGCGGTTTCAGAATTGATCGTTGAAATAGTGAATCATGCAAAGGGACCTACCTCGTGGTAGACTCTCGGACTCTGCACTGCTGCTAAAGGATCCATCCCCAAGACGAAATGGTTGATGAAAACTTGTAGGACCGCGAAGATTATTTTTAGGCCACCGCTACCACCAATTACACCAGCCAACTGATTGTCCTGCAAGATTTCCAGGAAGAAGAAACAATCGATATAGGACCACGCTAAAGCAGCTAAAATATGGTACTATATCATATTCTGTATACCTTGAGAACGATAATTGGAGCCATGGATGACAACGGTCTCTTTTTTGGTTGAATGAAGTTAGAAGGAGCGGGAGGGAGTTTATCGGTGGATGTATCATCAGGTGTTGAGAAATCTCCCATTTCATTGTTCAGTAATATACCCGTTGATGGAGAGAGCACGCCGCCTCCAAATGGATAGTTTACTGTGGAAGTCATCGATACAGCATTCCGATCTGCATCTACAATGCAAAAGTGAGCCGTTCCATGATCTCTTAGCTGACTCCACCTAAGATTCACGGACGAAAAGCTTTAGAGTCATTTGGTAAGCAATCAAGAATCTTGTTAGTCCTAGCCTCAAAGCCTGTTCGGATCAACTAATTTTAGGTGCTTTTAAGCTGAAATAGCTTTTCGGCAAAAGCCCAAAATAACAAAAATAAGACAAGCTATAAATCCATCCAAACAGGCTCGTAGCCTGAAAAAGAATTCATCTGACCTGGGCAAATAGTATTCAGGAGGAAAAGTGGTGTTGTCAAAGATCTTTCGTCGAATTTCTTTGGCAAAAGATGTGGAAAGCATGTCAGTTACAGTACTACTGATATTTACAAAGTCGGGATCACCCAGGTTCATTCGAATTGCAAGCATGTGTTTCATCGCCTCAATCATTCGATGCAGTCCTAAAGAACCTTTCGAAGCATTTGAACTCTCATAGCCTTCGAGGATTTTAAGAATCTATTTTCCTCAGTCATAAAGGTTTAGTCAGACAATTGTGTTGTATTAAGTTTACGAATGTTTGTGTATTATTACAAGGAAAATAGCACTACCAGCTATGTTGATTTAGATACATACCATGGAAATCGCCAGCGTTCCACTGGATGGAGGTGGCATTCCAACAATTGTGTAGCCCATAGCGTTAAAAGTAACTGCTTCTGGAATTTCCACTTTGTAATTCCTCAAATCGTCCATCGTCAAAATTCCACCCGCTCTCTTCACATCTTCGACAAGCTTTTCACCAACCTCTCCATTGTAAAATGCTTCCGGACCTTGTTCAGAGATTAGCTCTAAGCTGTGACTAAGTTCTAAGTTATGGCAAATATCACCTGCTCGTAACAGCTTTCCCTCGGGTGCAAATATTTGCCGTAAGCCAGGATCTTTAAGTATTAATTTTGCTTTTTTAACAATATAGTTTGCAAGATATGGAGCAATAACGAATCCATCTCTTGCAAGTTTAATGGCTGGTTGAACTAGGGTCTTCCATGGCAACCTCCCATTTTTCGCCCACGCTGCGTGAAGACCAGCTAGCTCACCAGGAACTCCCATAGCCAATGCTCCATCTAGCTTGGATTTCCCATTATTATACATGTTCTGTTTAACAAAAATGTCATCGTCAATATAATCAGCAAGGAGAAACAGATTAAATTAAGAATTTGCAATTTTGCTAGCCTTTCTACCGCACAAAGGTAAGGTAGGAGTAAGTTTATACGTACATCCCACCCTCCCCAGACCGCACTCTTGGAATTGATTTTTCATTTTATGTTTTATTATATGTTCTCTATAACAATATTTAGCTATAGCAACCAAAAAGATAGCCAGACAGAGGTCAGGATATAGAGGTTTGACTATATAGTTTTGATGAAGAGGTTTGACTATATAGTTGTTTTGTTTGTCAAAGAACAATGCCATATTATCAACTTACAGCTCCATCTTTTGCCAACCATTTCACAAATCTCGCTCGATCGAAAGGATATAACACGTACGAAATCTTAGCTTCGCTGACTTTATGAATGTATAAATGAATACATAATTACTTGCCGGTCATAAGATAAGGGTAAGGCGCCAGACCCCACTTGTGGAATTACCTTAAGTATGTTATTGTTATGTTTAGATACTAAATACAACAGCTATGCTCAGTCTCAAACAAATTGTGGTCGGCTATATGGATCTTCACTGACCATGTTACTCAATATAAACTCATCTCACCGAGGTATTAATAAAAGTAAGATAAAAAGCACTCGAAATTGCATGATATTTTCTACCGACGGTAAGAAGAGAAGCACGGTTTTCTCATGTAGATAACAGCTTCTACTGCTGCTGCTATAACGCCAATCACAAGCAAGTCAAGGTCGGCTATATGAATCCTCATTGTCCCTGTCGTTTCATATAAACTACAGTTTTCTCACGCAGACAACAACTACTGCTGCTGCTGCTAGTACACGTCAATCACAAGCAAGTCAGAGTCGGCTATATGCATCCTCATTGTCCCTGTCGTTTCATTTAAACTACAGTGTTCTCATGCAGACAACAACTAGTACTGCTGCTGCTGCTACACCTCAATCACAAGCAAGTCAGAGTCGGTTATATGAATCCTCATTGTCCCTGTCGTTTCATCTAAACTACAGTTTTCTTATGCAGACAACAACTACTGCTGCTGCTGCTAGTACACGTCAATCTCAAGCAAGTCAGAGTCGGCTATATGCATCCTCATTGTCCCTGTCGTTTCATTTAAACTACAGTGTTCTCATGCAGACAACAACTAGTACTTCTGCTGCTGCTACACCTCAATCACAAGCAAGTCAGAGTCGGCTATATGAATCCTCATTGTCCCTGTCGTTTCATCTAAACTACAGTTTTCTTATGCAGACAACAACTAGTACTTCTGCTGCTGCTACACCTCAATCACAAGCAAGTCAGAGTCGGCTATATGAATCCTCATTGTCCTATCATTTCATTTAAACTACAGTTTTCTCATGCAGACAACTACTTAGTACTACCATTACTGCTAAACGAATCACAAGCAAGTTCGAGTCGGCTATATGAATACTCATTGTCCTATCATTTCATTGAAACTACAGTTTTCTCATGCAGACAACTACTTAGTACTACCATTACTGCTGCACTGATCACAAGCAAGTTAAGAGTCGGCTATATGAATCCTCATTGTCCCTGTCGTTTTATTTAAACTACAGTTTTCTCATGCAAACAACAACTACTACTACCGCTACTACGCCTCAATCACAAGCAAGTCACGATTAGCAATATGAATCCTCACTGTCCATGTCGGTTCCAGTTAAACAATGATGCTAAAAGAAAGAATTATTAACCTGTGAAGCAGCTAAAGGAGCAGTTTCCCTCATGTCAATTGCTTGAACTTCTGATGTAGATGAAGATCTAACAACCATAAAACCTCCACCACCAATTCCACTGGCCATTGGATTGACTACTCCAAGGCACAATGCTGTTGCAACTGCAGCATCAACTGCATGTCCACCAATTTTAAGCATGGATATACCGATTTCCGAGCACCTACCATCATCAGCAGCAATAACTGCTTGCTCTGATTCAACAATATCAGCATTATGTTGCAGTCTTCCATTGTGTCTACTATTTACATCTCCAATTAGCCATACACCAATGTCTCCATGGTGTGTAAGTCCTACAACTAAATGAAAATGAAACAGAAAAATTAAATGGAAGTGTGAAAATTGTATCTGCTCAGGCAACTTCTTGAATTTTTATTTACAACAACATACCCCAGTATATACCCAGTCCATACCACTACCACACTACCACAGAGGTGAGATAGAGAGGTTGTTTCCGATAGACCCCTGGCTCAAGATCGAATTTTTATTTCAGAATATAAGTAAATACACAGGGGCAAAGGGGCTATCGAAAATAACACATCTACCTTCACGAGGTAGGGTAAGGCTGTGTACACCAATGTTGCTCGGCCTCTTAAAAATGTTGATAGGCAAGTGTCGGATCCTCCAAAAATAATGCATTTTTAGAGTATCTAACATGGGTACGACAACATTTTCGGAGAGTCTTAGCAACATTGGTGTACACACCACCCTTCCTAGACCTTACTTGTGGGAACACACAAGGTATATTGTAGTTGTTGTATAATTAAATAAACAGACCCGAGGGTCTATCGGAAATAGCCTCTCTACGTTCAAAATAAAGATGTAAAGTTGCATAAGCACTACCCTCCCCAGACCCCACGTGTGAGATTACACTGGGTATGTTGTTTCAAAATACAATTAAATAAGAGAACCAGTGATCTATCAGAAACAGACTCGGAGTAACCGGTAAAGTTGTTATCATGTGACTAGGAGGTCATGGTTCAAGCCTTGAAAACAAACTCTGGCATAAATACAATGTAAGGCTACGTACAATACACCCTTGTGGTGGGCCCCTTCCTCGGACCCTGCACATAGCGGAAGCTTTAGTGAACCGGACTGCTCTTCTTTTAGTGATTTATCAGAAACAACCTCTCTACCTTTACAAGGTAGGGTAAGGCACACACCACCTATGTAGCTTTAGACTCTACAAAAATAACAACAGGTGCGTGTCGGATTCTCCAGAAATAGTGTTTTCTTGGAGAATCTGACACAGCTGCAGCATCGAAAGTGAAAAGTCCGCGCAACTCAGCACACCACTCTCTCCAGATCCCAAATTACACAGAATTTAATCCAACATATCTATAAAAAGAATCAGATGGAACTCATCCACCCCTCCCAAAAAACTATTCAAAAATTTACTTCACAATTTCAAGATTTATTATAACATGACACTTCAACTTCTCTTAGTCATAAAAAAAATAAAAAAAAACAAGACAAAACAAACAAAAACACCTTAATAGTGAAATCCCATGATCATGAAAATTGAAATCAGATAAAAATTTGGTAGGGAAAAAAATGGGAAAAATGTGCAAAAAATACCTTTACTTACGCGAAATTTGCAGTTACACACCCTGAACTTTGCGGGGTCGTATGAACCCCTATACTATTTTTTATAGTATTTAACTGACGTATATTTGTCTCTTATCAAACATTTTTTTCTACGTGCTTAATGTGCGTGCAACACATGCAGTAATCCAAGTGCCAAATATATGTCAATTAAATACCATAAAAAATAATCTAGGGGGTCATAGGATCCCGCAAAGTTCAGGATACGTAACCGCAACTTTTTCCCAGAAAAATTCTCATGGGGTACTTTAATCTTCATAGTTTAACAGCTAAAAACAACAACATACCCCTGTATGGTCTAAACTCAATATTGGTACTTTAAACTCTATATTTAAAAGATACAGAAATTATTTTCGACAGACGCTCGACTCAAATAAAAGCATTACAAAAGTAAAAAAAACTAAAATACATATATATATATATATATGATCAAAGGTGAAAAAAACTTACATGTTATGGCAATGAATGCAAATAAAAAGCAAAGAAAAAAACTCCATTTTTTTCTATTGAAACCATGAGAAGGGAAAGTGTTCAAAAGTGGAGCTTCCATAATTAGATTCCCCATTTTTTTTCTATGATGATGACCAATAGCAGCTTTAAATAGAAAAAGGATAAAATGAGAAAAAAAATAAAAAATACTATATAATATACTATTTTTATTATACAAAAAAATGTGATAAAAGTGGATCTTTATGACAATGCTGTTACATACACCTACCCCCACAAGACTAATTATGATATCAAGAATATATATAATATATGTTAGGTTAATTTTTATTTACCCACTTTTCTATAAAATTAATGAATAATTTATTTATATTTATTCATTTTTACCTTTAATATTATATTTATCTATCCTTAATCAAAGGTTGAGGGTTCGACCCTGGATATAGAGAAAACTCTGTTGGGAGCGTTGTCATCTTAATGGGCCCTGCAACGTGCAATCCGAATTAGTCGGGGTTCCAGTGCGGGCATCGAACACCGGATGGGAACAAAAAAAAAATATGGTTCATTATCTAATGCATCTCTCAAAAATTAAATTTATTATATTCAAAGTGTAATATGATAAAATTACTCGATCATTTACTATTTTATAATTTCTATGCCAATAGAAGAGTAGATAATTAAAGATGGACGGAGAAAGTACTGTTTTAGTTTCACTAGACACGAAATTTGAGAAATCGAAAAAAAATAAAATTCTTAAATATTACTCCTTCGATTTCTATTTACTTGTCGTATTTATTAGAACTAAATATTCTTTAATATTTTTCATTTTGCAAAAATAATATACGATTAGTTGTTTGTTTTCACTTTTATCTTTTGTTATAAATATAGAGAGAAATTAATATCATGTAAAAGAAGAAGTAAATAAAGATGAGTAATAAATAAAGCTAATTCAGTCAAATTATCTATTAATTAATATTTTTCTTAACAGATGTGCAACTTATAAGATGACAAGTAAATAAAAACATGGGGAGTATTATATTAAATTTAAAAATATGTGTAATTCTTTAGATTTGTGTTTTTAAACTTATTGTATTTTCCCCCCTTTTTTCTCGTCACATTCGCTTCATAAGATTTAATTTAATTAAATATTGGAGTAAAACTGAATTTGAATAATTCAATATTTTAAATTTAAATTTAAATATTTAAAAATTATATAAAAGATACTCTAAGTTGTGATTCTTCTCATACTAAAATAATGTAAAATATAATTTAATTCTCCAGAAATGTGATAAGTAAGAATAAAAGAAAACAGAAAACACATGCTTTTTCTATTTGGACCTCCACTTTGCTAATTAATGGCATTAAATTTTTTTTATCATATACCCAAAAGAAAAAATAAAATTATAAAAAAATAAAATAAATTTTATAAAAGCAGTATTTTAATATACTCACTGACATAATCAGACTTATATTATAATTTAGACTGTCCAATTGATTTTATAAGATATTAGCATTTTTAGTCCCTCAAGAATCAATAATTTCTAATTTTTGATCAATCTGATTTGTACTCAAATTTCAAATACTTTCATCCACATTAATTTAATTATGTCACATTAAAATATACTGATAGTACAGTATCATTTAAATCTATTTAAACCACTAATATTCACATAAGAAATTTAATTCATTAACTACACGCAAAATATAAAGCGTTACATCCTTCTTTTAAAAACATTTATCCTCGAATATTAACATGATTAACCAGCCTAAACGAGTTCAAGATAAGTTTAATCTTTCTGTTACCACATAATACTTATATATTTATACTTACTTGTTAATGCTTCAATTCAGCATTTCTCTGTGAAAACTTATAATTAATTCTGGTCAATGTGATTTCTCAAATTGCGAATCTTCACAAATATAACAAATTATTAAATTCTAAAAATATTGTTATCAATATAATGTTAAATTTATCAAATACTTCATATATGACGATTAATGCCAAATTTTTCTTATTCAAACAGATAAAAAAAATATAATTATTAATAACCGAAGAATTAAAAGTATAGTCATCCCTAATTTATTTTAAAAAAAAAAGTCATCAAAGGAAAGAAAATGTTGAATTTCATCGTGAAGCACTAGGTATAAAATAAGGTAGTCCAAATCACAAAGGATTTAAAATTTATAAATATAAGATATAATATAAGATCTATAATTCTATTTGAAATAGTGATGATCAAAAGAGAAATTAAATTTTCGTATTTATTTATTTATTTATTTATTTATTTATTATTTTATTATTTTATTAGTTGAGAATGACTTGATATTTCTTGTACATTTTGGTGAAAAAGACAAGGAGGAATCTTATAATCGAACAATAAAATTATATTACACAAATATAAGTGATTGGCCAATCTTGCTCTTTTTTCTCAAAGATATCTCCACATATTTATATGATTTTTATTTAATATACTATTGGAATCTTAATACGTTTGTATAATTGATCGAATACGGAGTTTAAGAAATAAATAATGATTTTGTAAAGTTTATAAAATTATCCCTCTTAAAGTCAGTCTGACGTTTACTTTTTAGTTTCTTTTCTTACTAAATGGAATCCAGTAAGAATAAAGTGAGTATAATGTCATTAAATAAGTACCAAAGAACAAAATATGAAATTCTTTTTGAGACGGACGAAAAAAAAAAATATGCCACATATATTGGGACGGAGGGAATATATATTATATTATTATATATAAGGGAGTATCTCCGACTTCGGTAGTCCTGACATGATTTTTTTCGTCCATTTTATCCTCAAAATGAAGGTTTAATGACTTTGCAAAATCTCAGCCATTTTGATAAATTTGATTAATTATATGGACTTTTTAAAATGTCATATAAAAGTGACGAGTCATAAAGAAAAATGATAATAACACCACAAAAAATCTATTTATCCAATTAAATTATTAAGAACTATTTAAAATTTTATGATGTTTTTTTTTTATGTTAAAATAATAATAAGAGAGGATACTTAATTTTTGGTTAGTTGATGACCTAATGACATTTGATGTAAACTTTGGTGAAAATGACTAAGGAAGAATTTATATAATCCATCAATATAATTGTTAGACTTTTTAAATTTTATTATCATTATTTGACATTGTTACTATTTTTTCTTCATTATTTACTACATTTAGAATTATACTATGCATGATTTGGCAATCTTGATCTAATTTTCAAAAAATTACCTCCTTATATGATTCAACAACTATAGTATTGGAATCTATAATTTCAAACAATAAATATATAGTATGTAAATATAAATGATTGGCCAATTTTGTCCTTTTTTCTTTCAAAAAAATAATATTTATAATTTTATTCGAAAAGAGTGATTGAAAAAAAAATAAGTCTGTTTATTTATTTATTTATTCTTCTTATTAATATTTTTGTTAATTATTCGAAAGAGGGAATAATTACTACTTCATTACAATTTTTGTTGGTTATTTATTTGAAAAATAACATAAACATACACGTTAACTTATCATACTTACACAAATTTTCACTCTTACAAAGTAACTATAAAAATTTTAACTAATTATGTATTTTCGTTGGATGTATTGGACGCTAATTTCGTACATCGACGGACGTAAAATTGAAAAAAAAAATATCGGGAGCTAATGATATATCTTTAGAAAGAAAAAATGTATCTTCGTTAGATGTATTATGTATCTCGACGGATATAAAATCGAAAAATTATATCTGAAGTTAATGATGTATCTTTACAAGGGATGTATTATGTATCTCGGCAAATCCCCCCCCCCCCCCCCAAAAAAAAAAAAGGCTGGAGCTAATGATGTATCTTTACAAAGAAAAAATATATTTTCGTTGGATCTATTATGTATCTCAACAGATTCAAAGTCAAAAAAAATATCGGGAGCTAATTATGTATCTTTACAACGAAAAAAATATATCTTCATTAGATATATTGAGATCTAATTACGTATCTCAACAAATCTAAAATTAAAATTTTTAATAACTATATAAAATATCAAAATTTCTATAATTAAACTTTAAACTATCGAGATTTAGGTTTTCTTATTTAATTAGTTGAAAATGACTAGACATTTCTTTTACTTTTTGGTGAAAATGTCATAGGAAGAATCTTATAATGCAAATAAAATTATTGCACGCAATTATAAATAATTGGCCAATCTTGTTCCATTTTCCTCAAAAATATCTACATATTGGAATTACTATTATGGTGGGGATAACCAGACATGTCTGCTTTAATCGTAATTTTATTATATTACCCCTTGATTTTTTAATTTAACTTGATGTCTTATACGAGGACCATTTATGTTTCTTTTTTTTCACGAGTATTTTTTTATAGTAATTTTATTATATCGCTTCTAATTAGTTGTTATAAGTCATTTAAGACATGTCTTCTTCGCTTCTTTAATCGTGATTTTATTATATGACCCCTAATTAATTATTATGGTTGCATTAGAAAATTAATAATATTTCATAAATGGACACAAAATGATATGTCAACATAAAATATTTGATTGACTGTCGAAATTATATTAGTGCCACATAGGTTGACTTTCGAAATTATATCAGTGTCACTTAAATTGGAATAGAAGAAAAAAATATTATAAATCATGATAAAAGATTTGATTGACTATCGAAATTATATAGTGCCGTATAGGTTGACTTTCGAAATTATATCAGTGTCACTTAAATTGGAATAGAAGAAAAAAATATTATAAATCATAATAAAAGATTTGATTGACTATCGAAATTATATAGTGTCATATAGGTTGACTTTCGAAATTATATCAGTGTCACATAAATTGGAATAAAAGAAAAAAATATTATAAATCATAATAAAATATTTGATTGACTATCGAAATTATATAGTGCCGTATAGGTTGACTTTCGAAATTATATCAGTGTTACTTAAATTGAAATAGAAGAAAAAATATTAGAAATCACAAAAAATAAAAATAAAAATTATTTTAATAATTAATCATCTAAATTATATTTATGTCTCATAAATTGAGATTAAAAAATAACATATATTGCACGGGCCCTTCAGTGTACTCTTATTATACATTTGTATCCACATCTTTAGTATATAGTGGGGGACAATTATGAATTCGAAGAAAATAAACGGTTTAAATTAAACTAATTTCATATATATGCTCATACGAAATATTTATTTGATTGACTTAAATCTACACTTCAAAATATCTTTTTTAATACGAAAAATTGATTTGATTGATTTAAATCTACACTTCAAAATATTTTTTTTAACTCGCAATTTCTCTCGATTTCCCCTAGAGAAAAAAACTATTTAGTTGCGGACTCATTATTAATTTATAGCTAACAATTTTTTTTTTTGATAATTCGTCGTTAATTTATCATTAAACAAGTTTAATAGGCTAAATTAAATAAGTGGATATGTTAATGACTTGTCAAAAAATTATTTGATGTTAAAGTCAAGATGGCTAAATCACAAGTCATAATCAATTCGTCCGACTCTTATTAAGTTTTTTTTTTTAATTATTTATTTCCAATTTATTTAATTACCAGCTAAAATTTATATGACTTTTATACATCTATTGTAGCTATATATAACACATTAAACAAAGGGAAAAAAGGCGCGATTTTTTATAAATAACATAAATATCATCCTTTTAAAAGTAATTACGCTTTCTCCCACTTTTTAAATTAGTTTACTCTCTCTTTCTATTAATATACATGACATAGCCGACATATACACAACATTCTGTGTATATGTTGAGATTTTTGTAATATGCTTAGGGAGTTGGGATTTTTTTGTAATATTGAAAACATAAGTTGTGTATTTGTGTAATTTTTAGATTTTTTATTGATCACTTTGAACTATACATTTAACGCAAATTAGCCCAATGTTTAGAGAACAAAAATGATCGAATCAAAATGACATGAATAAGGCTGATCAAAATGAACTGAATTAATAAACAAATGATTCACTAACTAGCATATATTATAGTCTTTTTTTTTTCTCATCCGGTGTCTGGCGCCCGCATTGGAGTCTCGACTAATTCGAATGGCGCGTTGCAAGGCCCATTAAGGCGACAACGCTCCCAACAGAGTTTTCTCCATACCCAGGATCGAACCCTCGACCTCTAATTAAGTGGGGTTCGACCCATCCGCTGCATTACAACTCACGTTGGTAGCATACATTAGAGTCATAGATAGGTTAGGTGAATCTTATTTTAACATGCTAAATTTTGTCACCCCTTGGACCCTAGTAATTACAACCTATAAAATTATTCACACTCGATATTTACAGTAAACTAATCAACCCAAAATATATAAGAAACTCATGATACCAACTGTAGATATGTTATTGTTTTAAAATTATTGTTGATACGATTGTCTTTTGTACTTCCATTACATCTTTTTTATTGTGTTGAGTCGTGAGTCTATCGAAAACAGACTTTCACAATCCGCGTACATTCTATTCTTTTTAGACTGCACTTTGTGGGACTATAGTGGGAATGTTGTTGTTGTAGTTGTTGTTTATTGTCTTTAAAATAGAATAATTAACATAAACATACACCTTAACTAATTACCATTTTTACACATATCACCATCTCTGCAAGGTAATTACAAAATTTCCAACTAATTGCGTGTCTTCATTGGTTGTATCAGAAGCTAATTATGTATCTCGACAGATCCAAAATCGAAAAATAAAATATCGAGAGCAAATTATGTATCCTTACAAAAGGAAAAAATGTATCTCGTAATGCAAATAAAATTATTGCACGCAATTATAAATAATTGGCCAATCTTGTTCCATTTTCCTCAAAAATATCTACATATTGGAATCTTACTATACATTCGTATAGTATATAGTGGGGGACAATTATGAATTCGAAGAAAATAAACATTTTAAATTAAATTTATTTCATATATATGTTCATACGAAATATTTATTTGATTGACTTAAATCTATACTTCAAAATATCTTTTTTAATACGAAAAATTGATTTGAATCTACACTTCAAAATATAATTTTTTTAACTCGCAATCTCTCTCGATTTCCCCTCGAGAAAAAAAATATTTAGTTCCGAACTCATTATTAATTTAGAGCTAATAATTTTTTTTTGATAGTTTATCGTTAAATTATCATTAAACAAGTTTAATAGGCTAAATTAATAAGTGGATATGTTAATGACTTGTCAAAAAATCACTTGGTGTTAAAGTCAAGATGGCTAAATCACAAGTCATAATCAATTCGTCTGACTCTTACTAAGTTTTTTTTTATTATTATTCACATTCGATATTTACAGTAAACTAATCGACACAAAACATATAAAAAAACTCATGATACCAACTGCAAATATGTTATTAGCTTTGAATTGTTTTTTGTGTTTTCGTTACATCTTTTCTATTGTCTTGAGTCGTTGGTCTATCGAAAACAGACTTTCACAATCCGCGTACATTCTGCCCTTTTCAGACCGCACTTTGTTGGACTACACTGAGAATGTTGATGTTGTAGTTGTTGTTTATTGTCTTTAAAATACGAAAATTAACATAAACATATACCTTAACTTACCATATTTACACATCACCATCCTTGCAAAGTAATTACAAAATTTTCAAGTAATCGCGTGTCTTCATTGGTTGTATCGGGAGCTAATTATGTATCTCGGCAGACCCAAAATCGAAAAAAAATATATCGGGAGCAAATTATGTATCCTTACAAAAGGAAAAAATGTATTTTCGTTGGATGTATCGGGAGTTGATTATGTATTTTGACAGACCCAAAATCGAGATTTTCAGTAAACATGTAAAATATTAGAATTTTCTGTAATTAAACTCCAACTATCGGGATTTACGTTGTTTGCCCTTAGTAATATATCTCTATGCCTCATAATTTGGGCCTGACTTGCTCAGAACCAGCCCATCTAGGCTGGGTCAAGTGGGCTTTTTTTGGTTTCAAGTTGGGCCTCATCTTAACTGGACTGATTACTTAATGGTGGATTGGGCCTAAGATTTGAACTTTGAAAAACGTCATTATTGGGTTTTTATTGAGTTTGATATTTGAAGAAGTATTGATTATTGAGGGCTTGAGTTGAATCTAACAATTAAAATTTAGGGCAAACAACACAAATCTCGATAATTTGGAGTTTGATTACAGAAAATTTCGATATTTTACATAATGACATAAAATCTCAATTTTGGGTCTGTCAAGATACATAATCATCTCCCGATATATCAAGCAAAAAAGTACATTTTTTTCTTGTAAATATACATAATTAGCCCCCGATTCATTTATTCCAATTTTGAATCTACCGAGATACATAATACGTCTAACGAAGACACATTTTTTCCTTGTAAAGATACACAATTAACTCTGATTTTTTTTGATTTTTTTTTTGTTTTGGATCTGTCGAGATACATAATTAGTTCTCCAACACATCCAAGAAAGATACATAATTAGTTTGAATTCTTGTAATTACTTTGCAGGGATGGAATTTGAGAAAATATAATAAGTTAAGGCGTATATTTATGTTATTTTTCCTAAAAATTATTGAAAGTAGTATTAGAAGGTTAGATATTAAATTTCGAGTTGCTAAAATATCTACGAGACAAATTTATGGTGACTTGCTAAAATTATCGCGATTTGGTGATCATTTTCTAGCGCTTTTGTGACAAGAAGACTGGACGAACTTTATGGCGATCTATCAAAATTATCGAAGATTTTATGGCCAACTTAGTGCGGTTATCGAGATTTGTGACAGGATAACATATATTTTATTGTGATTTGTTGGAATCATCAAAGATCAAATTCCGATAAATTTAGGCCGCGAATCTATTTTTGTGCTTTTTTTTCAAAAAAACGAGATCAAAATTTAAATGATGACCGAACTATCAATGGAATTTATACATGAACGAATGAAAAGAAAGAAATACATTTTTTGAAAATAAAATAAAATTAGAGAAATTTCGAAAAGATAAATAAATATTTTAATAATCAACAAAGGGAGGTGAAATATAGCTATTTATAAATAGCTATTTTTCCATCATCAATGAATTATATGAAATTACTCTGCCACCAAAATGCTTCTTATTCACCATCTCAACTTTGTTGGGAAATACTGCATTTGCATTAAAGAAAATATAAACACATTAAATTTGGCAATAATATTTTTATATATACAAAAGATGAATAATGAAAATAAAATAGAGAAGTTATTTGTAAAAGATATTAATAATAAAAGTTTAGTCAAAACAAAAGTGTTTATAGATGTAAATTTATACGTTATGAATGACCAGCTCATGACACGTTTCAGTTTTGACTGACTTCATCATATAAATTAGTTTGATCAATATATAAGCTTGTAAATAGCTCGTTTCACTTTTCTAAGTTACTTATTTTATTTAAAAGTTATATTTTAAATCATCTGATAATATGTACCGAACGTAATAAAAGAACACTACCTTTTCAATGAGAGAGAGATAGTAAGGCTTGACCTTTTCCACATCAATTCGAACTTTGCTCTTGCTATATAAATCATATTTGCTGCATTTAAAATTACAAATCATATTAAAAAATTGTTTTAAATAAATATGTAATCTTAAATAAAAGGATAATAAAATTGAAAAAAAAAAATAATTACTTAAAAATGTTGAGCCACTTCATGTTCTCTTTGTCCTCCTCATTCATCAAGTGTGTATATGCTCCTGATTTATGTAATGCTTTAGAAATAAAAAAATAAAAAATTAGTTCACATTAATTAATCAGAAAAATCAAGGATATATATGATGATATTAAAAAAAATATATTTAAATTCGATGCAATACTGATCGTGTAAAAAATATTTATATAATTATTTCATTCGAAAGATAATTGCATGTATAACTCTTTATTAAGTTCAACGCAATTCGAATAATTTACACTTAGACGATCATTTAATTTAAATTCTAATAAAAGTTATGTAAATATATTTGAGACCGATAAAATATTAAATCGTCTTTTCACTTCAGAACCAATTAAACGTTGTCTTGATTTTAATACATCTATATACTTAATGCAATCGCCCATTTGTGACTCGAATTTGTATTAGTTAGGTCGATGAATACCTTATACCAAAGTAAAAAAATTGGAAAAAAGAGTCAGAAATATACCCAAACTTTGACGAAATTTGTCATAACACGCCTCAACTTTGCGAGGGTCCTATGACTCTCCTCGACTATTTATTATCGTATTTTTGTGGCATATATTTATCCAGCTGGACCACTTCAGACCCTTACGCGCTCAGTGCGCGTGCATTCACTTAGTGGTCCAGCTGAACAAATATATGCCGCAGAAATACGGTAATAAATAGTCGAGGGGAGCCGTAGGACCCCCACAAAGTTGATGCGTGTTATATAACAAATTTCGTCAAAATTTAGATATATTTCAAAAAAAAAATTCCTAAAGAAATTTATATATGTAATTTAAATTCGAAAATAAGTTAAGGGAATTAAATATTTACCATAGAAAGAATGGTAACGAATTACAAATAAAGCCGCAGAAGGAAGAGTTGTTCCATTTTCCTTTGAAACTAAGTACATATAATCATCATGTCCCCATGACATAACTACTTTGTCAAGTCCACAACCTTCTTCATATACACCATTTTTTGTGTTATAAATTGTGTTGTTGATGTCTGGATTTTCCTTAAAATACTGTATGAGGGAAAAAAAAAGAAAAAGAAATTGTCAACGAATGTATAATATGCGTATAATTCATGTATATGTATTATCGTGTATATAATCAGTGTATAATATATGAATATCAGTTAAAAAGTGAGTGAATCCGACTGACTATTAGGGCATTGTATCAACAAAAACTAGGGGGAGTCGAAGGGCGCAAGAGGGTTAATAGAACTTTTTTTGCTGGATAATTAATTGCACTGTATATATATGGTTAAAATTGTTCTCTCCGTGTACATAGTGTATATAATCAGTGTATAATATATGAATATTAGACTGACTATTAGGGCGTTGTATCAACAAAAACTAGGGGGAGTCAAAGGGCGCAAGAGGGTTAATCGAATTTTTTTTGCTGGAAAATTGCATTGTATATATAAGGTTAAAATTGTTCTTTTTATATAAAAAGTAAGTGAATCCGACTGACTATTAGGGCATTGTATTAACAAAAACTAGGGGGAGTCAAAGGGCACAAGAGGGTTAATCGAACTTTTTTTTGCTGGAAAATTGCATTGTATATATAAGGTTAAAATTATTCTTTTTATATAAAAAGTAAGTGAATCCGACTGACTATTAGGGCATTGTATCAACAAAAACTAGGGGGAGTCAAAGGGCACAAGAGGGTTAATCGAACTTTTTTTTGCTGGAAAATTGCATTGTATATATAAGGTTAAAATTGTTCTTTGTGTACATAGTGTATATAATCAGTGTATAATATATGAATATTAGACTGACTATTAGGGCGTTGTATCAATAAAAACTAGGGGGAGTCAAAGGGCACAAGATGGTTAATAGAACTTTTTTTGCTGGAAAATTGCACAGTATATATAAGGTTAAAATCGTTCTTTTCTACATAGTGTATATAGTCAGTGTATAATATATGAATATCAATTAAAAAAGTAAGTGAATCCGATTGACTATTAGGGCATTGTATCAACAAAAAAACAGGAGGGGTCAAAGGGCGCAGGAGGGTTAATCGAAACTTTTTTTCTGAAAAATTGCATTATATGTATAAGGTTAAAATTATTCTTTTTATGTACACGTATATATAATCGGTGGATAATATATATATGATTATCAGTTAAAAAAGTGAGTGAATCCGACTGACTATTAGGGCATTGTATCAACAAATATTGGGGGGGTCGAAGGGCTCGAGAGGGTTAATCGAACCTTTTTTGTCGAAAAATTGTATTGTGTATATTCATGTACATAGTGTATATAGTGAGTGTATAATATATGAATATTAATTTAAAAAGTAAGTGAATCCAACTGACTATTAGGGCATTGTATCAACAAAAACTAGGGGGGAGTCAAACTTTTTTTGCTGGAAAATTACATTGTATATATAAGGTTAAAATATATATATATATTTATGTATATAGAGTACATGTTGAATCTTTTTTATTTTCTCGTGTATTTACTTTTTTTTATATATTTTTAATTATAATAAAAAAATAGTTCTGACACTGATAAAAAACAATTAATATATACCTTGTGGTGAACAATTGATTCATCAAAAGCACATCCAAGAGGAAATGTATCTCCAACAACAGCCCATTGAGGAAGCCCTCCAAAACTTGGGTGAAGTAGCACTTTCCCTAGATCTATGATTCAAAATAAATACGAGTTTAAGTTACATGCATCGATAATATAAAAAATATTTAAATAAATATAATATAAGATACTTAAAAGTTTAAGCTTTATACATCAATAAAAAAAAAAAATTTTTACAGAATCAAGTTACTTGTAAGACAATTAAAGATAAATATTGACTATTACATCAATTAGGTGCATGGTCAGTAGCGAAATTAGAAATTTCGATAAGGGTGTCTAAGAATACTTTCAAGGTTAAGCATGTATGTATGAAAAGTAACATTTGGTCCATATCACAGAGGCAGAGCCAGAATTTCCACGAAGGAGGTTCATAATCTGAAGAAAAACTAATCGAAGGGGGGTTCAAATCTATTATATGTACATAAAATACAATTTTAGCGATGCATGAATAGTATAATTTTTCACTCGATGAACCTCCATTACAAAGGCTGGCTCTGCCCCTATCTATATGCATAAGCATAGTTTCCCACAAAATAGTGTTCAACTGACTATTCTCCGACACACATAACTACGCGCATGTACATGACAAAAGTAAAACCTTAATATTTTAAAGGTGTCACATAAACTGAAACACAGAAGGAACATTATTAAATTTGTTACATACCATGAATAAGACCAGTCAAATGAAGCCAATCTTCATTTGGATAATCTTTTCTAATAGCTTCAGCTGTTTGTAACAAATGTTCAATTTGTGGTTCATCCAAATCTGGATCACTATCATCAATAACATCATTCAAAAGTTCACAACAATCCCAAATACTCATTTCAATCTTGTTCAATTTTCCATATTCTTCTCTCATTCTTTTTACCTATAAAAAAAATAAATTAAAATTCAAGATCAATTATATCACCATGCATAAATAAAAAAAAAGAACCTATGATTACTATTGGATCAGGAATAATAAATAAAATAAAAATAAAATGATTTTGTGAGGAAAAGTCATAGGAAATCATGTTCAAATTTCAGTTGAAATTTTATACTTAAGGTAGTAATTATATATATATATATATATATATAAAAGATAATAATACTTAAAGATATCGTTACAAAAAAAAGTACTTTAATATTCATCCTTGACAACAATATTTCATTATAATAGCTCAATATTTTTGAGAATGGGCTTTTTAGTTATGTTGTATCATGTATTTTTTATACCAACATTTCGTTATAGCGAAAAAAAATATATTTTATGATTACTATTAGACCAAAAATAATAAATAAAATAGAAACAAAACGATTTTTGACATCATCAAAAGAATAGGTCAATAAAGTGAGAAAAGGTCATAGGAAATCACGTTTCAAATTTCAGCAGAGATTTTATACTTAAGGTAATAATATATATAAGTAATAATACATTAGATATAGTTACAAAAAATGTACTTTAATATTCATCCTCTATAACAATATTCCATTATATAATAGCTGAATATTTTTGAGAACAAGCTTTTTAGTTATGTTGTATCATATGTTTTATGTACCAACATTTCGTTATAGCGATAAAAAAGATCCTATGACTATTATTGGACCAAGAATAATAAATAAAATAGAAACAAAATGACTTTTAACATCGTCAAAAGAATCGGTCTGAAAATCACGTTCAAATTCCAGAAGAGATTTTATACTTAAGGTAATAATACTTAAGATACAATAAGAAAAAAGACTTTAATATTCATCCTTTATAGCAATATTCCATTATAATAGCTGAATATTTTTTTAGTTAAGTTGTATCATGCATTTTCTATACCGACATTTTATTATAGCAATAAAAGAATATTAAAATAAACAACATCCTTATAAAAAAAATTTAAATTAATGTCTTTTTCACAAATAAATAAATAAATAAATAAATAAATAAAAAGAAAAGGAATTTTGATAGTTTGTACTTTTTTTATTGAGAAGGTATTAAACTTACATAGTCATATGTTTGGTTAATGTGTTGAACCCTATAAAATTCCTCCACTGTCTTTTGTCTTTCACTTTTTGCATTATAATCCCTGTAAAATAAATTCAATGTAAATAATTAGTTCCAATCATTTTAAAATATTTTTTTATTTTAATACTCGAATCGAAAATCTCTGATGAAAATATAATATTAATTAATTAATTAAATTAAAGTACCTAAATGATTGACCAAATGCATTTATGTTTGGCACTTCAAATATTTCATCATCATTATTAGAAGACAATGTGTTTGGTGCCACAAATCCACCATCCAAAATAAGTTCATTGGCATTGAATGGTACTTTTTTCTCCTCCACTTGTAATCCTATCAATAATTAAAAAAAAACAAAAACATATATAATATTAAATAATATTTTTGTGAAGCAAATCTTTCATGATATATTATATTATATTATATATTTTTTATAATAATATTTCGTTATTGCAGCCAAAAAATCATTGAGATAACACATTGTTATAGAGACGTTTGATTATACACATGTTATCACTAATGCATGTCTAGAGTTTCAACGATTTTTTAACTCATCTAGTTGGATCTCCTTTAACAGTTATCCTCTATAATAATATTCACTATGACTATCATTTTTTTTTTGTGGAGTCGATCTTTCATGAGATGCGCTCAATCATTCGTGTAACACCGATAAAAACTAACATGACGTTGTTATGGAGATGTTTGATTATATATGTTATCGACTGATACGTGTCAAAACTTTCAAAGTTAGTATATTTCTGAAAGATTAAAAAACGAGCGTAACAATAGTTTCAAAGATAGTGTATTTCTGAAAGATTAAATATGAGCGTAACAACAGTTTCAAACATACATAGTATATTTCTAAAAAATTACATACGAGCGTAACAATAGTTTTAAAGATAGTATATTTCTGAAATATTAAATACGAGCGTAACAATATTTTAAGAAAAATTAAAAAGAAAGATGATGACATACCAAACTCAGGCTGCTCAATGAGAATAGTCATTTTTTTTCACAAAAATTTCAACAAAAAAATTAAAATAAAAAATAAAAAATATTAATCAAGAGATATATAATAAAGCAAAATGAGATTTTGTGATGTGATATTGAAAAATAGAATGTGGGTATTTATAGTAGTCATAGTAAAATTGTCCTTTCATGAAATTTGGAATATTTTAGAGTCCTTAAAAGAAACCATTTGGTCTATGGAGTCCTCAAAAGAAAATCTAGTAATTCATTAAAAAATTTAAAATTTCCAAAAATGAATATTTGAAAATCTTTGAGTCCTTAATTGGAAAATATAATTAAGTAATTTTAATATTCCTAAAGATTTGTTCAAATGATAAGTATTGAATTTATCATCTTTTCATCCACTCGTTTCACAAGCGCGTGTTGTAACAACCAAAATATCAACTCTCGTCGTTTCAATTTATGTCTATTATTTTCGTTTTGTGTGAAAGGTTAAAAACGTACTTAAAGTATTTCATTTTTTTTTTTGTTTCATATATAAATGGTCAATTGTGTGAGTTGTTATCTGAACCATCGCTAATTGTTTAGTAAAACACGTATAAACTATTAGTAATTATTTGAGTTTCATACTTAAACTTTCGGGTAAAAAAAAAAAAGGAATGATTAACAATTTAGGTAGAAAACTCACACAATTGATAGTTCAGATACGAAATTAAAAAAAAAAAAGGATGCTTTCAACGTGTTTTTGACCATCAACTGTTTCATTTTAGTGTGTTTGAAAAAATAATATTTTTTAATTACAGTATAATAGAAATTTCAATATTCCTAGATGAAATGTCTAAGACTATATGATTCAAATGATATTTTATTGTGTTAATTATATCTTTAGCGTAACACGATAATATTCAAACGTCTCCGTACTTTCTTAGTTTCATGCATTATCAAATTAAAACACATAAAATATTTCATATGAAGTAGTTGCGATTAGAGGAGCAACTTTATAAATCGTAATCAAAAGTTGAACGATGAATATGAGTCTTTTTGAAGAATATACACACCAGAAATTCGTTCATTTTTGTTGCAGTTTCGTCAATTGTAAGTAAAAAACACAAAGCAATTTGCCTAACGATACGAAGATATAAATACACCAAACATCAATCTCGATTGGTATGGTAGTACCGAATTTGATTTCGATATGGCTCGTGAAGGTTATGAACAAACATTTTTTATCGAAAAACTTGTGGATTTGCTGATTAAGACTAAACTTCAAATATTATTTATTCTAAGTTTTGTCTGACTTATCGAGGCTAATTTCAAACATACATGATTGAAATACATGTAAAAATTGATTAAAACTTCAGTCATATCAAAATTATAAGAACGTTTTTCCGACTCGCATTGTGTTGATTGTACACGCGCTTGCTATGAGAGTGGGGAAGATTGAGTATACGTGTGATGACTCAGCATTACGTGTTTGGCAAATCTTATTTTTATTGAAAATATTAGCAAGTGACTAGGAACCAAGTCATTTCCTACAAATTTGTTGGATGAAATTCTAAGTCTGAGCTGTGAGAAGTCAAGTTGCTCTTTTTTTGTTTGGGAGTTGGGGGGTGGGGGGTGGGGGGTGGGGGTGGGGGTGGGAGGTGAGGGGGTGGGGGTATAGAAAAGAAAAAGTAGGAAAAATAACATAGATATTCGTTTAAACTTACCATATTTACACAAACTTCAGCCTTATAAAGTAATTGCAAAAATCTCAATTAATCATGTATCCTCATTGAACGTATCGAGAGCTAATTATGCAGTGGGGTGGGGGTGGGGTTTAGGAAAAAAAAAGTAGGAAAAATAACATAAGCATACGTTCAAACTTACCATATTTACACAAACTCCATCTATGTAAAGTAACTGCAAAAATCTCAATTAATCATGTATCCTCATTGAATGTATCGAGAGCTAATTATGTATCTTGACATACCCAAAATCAAAGAAAATATATCGGAAGTTAATTATGTGTTTTACAAAGGAAAAAATGTATCTTCGTTTGATTTACCGAGAGTTAATTTATGTATGCTGACAGATTCAAAATTGAAAAAAATATATCGGGAGCTAATTATGTATTTTTACAAAGGAAAAGAAAGTATCTTCGTTGGATGTATCAAGAGCTAATTATATATCTCGACAGACTCAAACCAGAATATTTAATAATTATGTAAAATATTGTGATTTTCTGTAATTAAGTTTCAAACTGTTAGATTTAGATTTATGTTGTTTATCCAGAAAAGTATGTCAAAATAGGAGGTGTTTTATGTGGACTAAATTATCGTGAAATTATAGTCTTTTGACTAATTTATTCCGCTTGAGAGGTACCGTAAAATAATCTTAAGTTAGATAAGATAAGATAAGGTGGAATAATGTTTGGTATTAGATTTATATTGTGTTTGATTGATGATGTAAATTAATTCTGAAATATCCTACACCTTATCCCACGTATCAAACGGATCGTTTGGTTGGGAAGTCCTTATCCTAAAATTATTATTTCGAGATTTCACCGATGATTAGTTATCCCGATATTATAACTATCCTTTTTTTTTTGTATGGGTTAAAAAAAAAGTATGTCAAATTAGGTGTTGTTTGATCCATGGATTAAAGTATCTTGTGATTCTAGTCCTTGGATTATTTATCCCAAATGGGAGGTAAGTAGCATAAACTAATCCCAAGAATAAGATGAGATATTTGCTACTATTAGATTTATATAAATATATTTTTAAATTAAATATACTATTAAATTTATATTATATTTTGTTGATGATATAAATTTATTCTGAAATACCGATACTTTATCCAACATATCAAACAACATATGGAAACCCCCTTGTCAAAGGCTGACTTCGCCCGTGATGAAATAGCTCATTTTGAAATTGTAGTGTTATTTTTAGGGCAAAATTCAGAAATAGCATATTTATCCCCTTAATTATGCATTTCATATCAACAGTTTCATAATTACATAATATAGCAAGTTGTATTTTGTATTTTTGCAAACTGTTACTATAAAAATACAAATACATATAATTTTTACTACCCTTATGATCGATATGTATTTTGTATTTCTGCAAACCGTTGCTACAAAAATACAAATACATATGCTACAAAATGTAATTTGATAAAAATATTGTTATTTTTTGTAATTTAATATTTAAGTATGTTACTTTATGTATTTTTTCGTTTATTCC